>CM046330.1:2758248-4237841 GCA_025403435.1 Artocarpus heterophyllus | reverse complement strand
GGCTTTCTTCATCACCTCTGGATGTCGCAATAACTCCGCCATCGTCCATTCTAACGCCGTCGAAGTAGTATCGCTTCCACCGACGAACATGTCCTGCAATTTTATCAACATTAAGAGAAATTTATCCTTTCAACTTTATGGGTGGAGAGAGAGAGGGAGAGAGATACCATTAGGATTGCTTTGATGTTGTCCCGAGTGAGCTCAATGTCAAGCATGCCATGCTTTTGAACTCCAAGGAGAATATCCACAAAGTCTTGCGTATTAGAACAGCTAATATCATCACTACCCGCCGCCTTGTGTTCTTCAACCACCTTATCAACATAACTATCCAATTCTCTGAAGAGTTCTTTGAAGCGGCCTGTGAGGCCTGTGAGATTGTCAATCCATCTCAGAGAAGGGAAATAATCTCCTACACTAAAGGCCATCATGTTAAGCATCAACTTTCTGGCCAGCACTCCGAACCTGCTTCGCCCGTCTTCAATCTCAAAACTCCTTCCAAGAACACATCTAGACAATATGTTGTTGGAGGCTGCCAGCAACATCTCACTTAGATTTATGGAAGAATCCTTGCTAGATTGGCTAGCTCGCCGTCGTATACTTTCGATCAATGCAGACGCCACTTCTTCTCTCACTAACTGAAATTCTTGAACTCTTTTGAGGCTCAAAAGTTCAAGAACACAGATTTTTCGAGCTTGTCTCCAATATTCACCATAAGGAGCAAACCCAACATCTTGACATTTATAAAGCAACATATCGGCAGCAGTGCTTTTTGGTCGGTTAGAGATAGCGATGTCATGGTTTTTGACGATTTCTTTCACCATATCAGCTGACGAAACAACAAGAGTTCGATTTTGGCCCAAGTGTAAGAGCATTAGAGGGCCATATTTTTTGGAGAGTGCTTGGAAAGAGCGGTGCGGGTGTGTGCCTAGCTGGTGAAGGTTTCCAATTAGTGGCAATCTTGGTGGTGATGGCGGTAAGTTGAGTTTGGAACGATACCTTCTAAGAATGAACAAAACAAGCAAAGAAAGGAGGAAAAGAAAGACAAGGGAGGGGGTAAACTCTAGCTCCTGCGAGAATTGCTTCAAGAAAGGCAAGATGGGCATTTCCATTTTTGCTTTAGCCCTGCAGAAGAAAATGAGTCTCTACCCTCTATTTTTATAACCAAAAATAATCTTTGGTTAGTAACATTATTGTAGTGGGTCTCAGAAATGTTAAAACTATAATAATAATAATGCAAAGCCAAAGTTTCTTTCCATTAGACTGTTTCCTTAATTTTAAAAAATTTGTCTAACAACTTATAAAAAAGGAAATTAAAACGCGATCACAAACACATGTTTCAAACAAAATTACTTTTTATTTAAAAAGAAAAAAAAAAACTGCTTAAGTAAAAGACTAAACGGACACTATATTTATATGGTCAAAGCATGATCCCATGAATACAAATCTGAGCTGAGAAAGTAAACTTAGCTAAAATATCAGCAAACAGATTGCAAGGAAAGTAAATCACAGTCAAATAATTAATTATAAATTTGTATTATTGATTTTTTTTTTTATTCTAGGAGATTTGTATCTTTCCATTCTTGTGAAGTTTTTAAACTATTGTACATATTGTACTAGTTTCATATGAATGAATTTTGGGAAAAAGCCCTTCACAAAAACTTTCTCCACGGTGTGGTATTATAAACAAAGACAGTTTCTTGTCTCCACTCAATTTGTTTTTTAATACCAACTCCAACACCTCCCTACGATCGTACTCAACAAATGCATTAACTATCTGGTTAATGACATCAGTATTGCATGTGCAGATTCGGCTCTTGTTCAGCGGGTCATATCACTCCTTGAGGGTGCCTTTAAAAAAAAAATAAATAAAATAAAAATCTGAAGAATTGTCTTACACTCTTGCTGTTGAAGATCAAGAAACTGTGGGTGTCAATTTGTTGTGGTGCATAAAAGGATCAAGATTTCATGGTGCCTTGGGCCATCGTAAGGCTAAAATAAGACAATTTTTTCAATTTCAAAAGGTCTCGTTGCCATTTTGGATTTGGACAAAATTTCTGAGCAAAAAAAAAAACCGACGGATAAAACTCATCCTTCGCCATGACGTATGACATTTATCAGCCAAATTCAATTGTTTAGTCCTCCAAAACCATGTGGACATTTTTTTTCCTCTTTTTGTAATTTCTGTTTCTGTAATGAGAGGATTTTTGTTGCCAACTTTGATTGGCTTTTTTATTCCTTATGTCAAATAGTTTTGGTTTCCCATTCCATTTAAAATTTTCCTTTCTTGAAAACTTCATAATTTTATTATTTTTAATTATTTTTAGACAGTTTTTAATAGTTTTCAGTTTGAGTGATGTCCTAGAAATATGGACGACTTTTGCATTAAAAACTGACTGAAGTTCAATGAAATTCAAAGTACTTTTTTTTTTTCCAATTTTTAGTATTCTATGTAAATGAACTTATTTTGTAATGAGCTTAGATGGTGTGTGAATCAACAAGTCTTCTTTTTCTATCCCCTCTCACTTTTTACGTTTCGGCTACATCATAATTTTATCTGAACAAAACAGTTTCAAATTCTCCTAATTAAAGTAAAGATGTTTTAAAGCAAGTAATGTTTGCATTGGATTCATCACTTCGTCGAAAAAAAAAAAAACACTTCGAATGAGTTTTATCACAATGTTTTTTCTCACATAATTTAAATTCTTACAATATTTTTAGATTAAATTAGTTGTTTGAACCCGCAATCATTGTCTCCCAGTTTTGTGTTGTGCCTGCACTTCATGACTGTACTGTTAGAAACCAAAATCAAACCAAAATTCTGCTAAGATCATTCATGTTAAATCATTAAGAAAAATAATTCTAAATTACGGAAGCGCACCTTGATTCATGATTTCGGATTGTTGTGGGTTACTGTCTTCCAATCCAATACGTACTCCTTGAAGTTTTCTTGAAGATGGGATTTCAAAGAAAACAGGAAAAATAAACGTACGTATGAATTGGGGACCATAACCAGAATAAATAACTTTAGTTATTTTAATGTATTTCCAGTTTTGCCCATCATAAAATCTGGAAATTACAAATTGGTATCTACACATATATTATTAATAATAATGACCCATACATTGTATTAATACCCAAAAGCCTTTCAACTTTATCTTAATTATATCACTTTAATTTAGGCTTTACCTTAAGATAGCATTAAACAACACATTTAAATACATATGTAGGCCCACATGAAAAATTAATTTCCAACAATCTCCCACTTGGGCCACATATGTTTCTTTGCAAAATGTGTTTACCTTAGTGAGCTCAACTTTTGCTATCACAAATAAGGGTATTCCTGAACAATCTCGTCCATTGATCATACCAACATAGGACCAAAGCGGTCTTTGTCACAAATATAACGTGACTAGACCCATCTATGATCACACATATCGATATAACCAAATGACATAGATCAAGTATGGATGTGTAGCATAGAAATTACATGCAAAGTGATCCAAACATGTCTATTTCCAACTGGTCCTACCTTATATCTGAATGAGATCAAAACCGTACCAAAATCAGAGTGTAAATAAACTGTATTCTTTATTTCTGCAGAAAACATATACAAACACACAATGTCTATATATAAAGAAAATTAGCATTCAAATACAAACTCCCACTAAAACTGCATATCATCAAATAACTGAACACCCATGTGAGCAGTGTGCTCATGAAAGACCTTGGGTGGAAGCCCTTTTGTAAGCGGATCCACTATCATGGAGTTTGTACCAATATGCTCTATAGACACCTGACCACTCTGAACTCTTTCTTTAACAACAAGAAACTTAATCTCTATATGCTTTGACTTTGAAGAGCTCCTGTTGTTGTTGGAATATAAGACTACAGATTTATTGTCACAAAACAACTTAAATGGTTTTTCTATACTTTTCACAATCTGCAGCCCAGTGACAAAGTTTCGCAGCCATATTCCATGATTGGATGCCTCATAACATGCTATAAATTCTGCCTCCATAGTGGTAGAAGCTATGAGTGACTGCTTAGCACTCCTCCAAGAAATAGCTCCTCCAGCAAGCAAAAAAATATAGCCCGAAGTGGATCGACGACTATCTTGACATCCAGCAAAATCTGAATCCGAATAACCAATGATCTCGAGTTGGTCTGACCTTCTATATGTAAGTATGTGATCTTTTGTTCTCTGTAAATATCGCATAACCTGTTTGGCTGCTTTCCAATGATCCATTCCAAGGTTACTCAAATATCTGCCTAACAATCCAACAATGTATGCTATATCTGGACGAGTACAAACTTGAGCATACATTAGACTCCCAACAGCTGATGCATATGGGATCTTTTCCATTTCCTTAACCTCAAGGTCATTCTTAGGACACTGACTTAAACTGAATTTATCTCCTTTAGCCACAGGGGTATCTCCTAGTTTACAATCCTGCATGCCAAATCTTTTAAGCACCTTTTCGATATAGCTCTTTTGTGATAACCCAAGTATACCCCGAGAGCGATCTCGGTGTATTTTAATTCCTAACACAAAAAAGGCGTCACCAAGATCTTTCATTTCAAATTTCTTTGATAGAAATCTCTTGGTTTCGTGCAATAAGCCTATATCATTGGTGGCAAGCAGTATATCGTCAACATACAATACCAGGAGAATACACTTACTCCCACTGAACTTATGGTATATACAGTCATCTACAGTGTTCATCTCGAAACCGAATGAGACTATCACTTGATGAAATTTGTAATACCATTGACGAGAAGCTTGCTTAAGCCCATAGATGGATTTCTTCAATTTGCAAACCATCTTCTTTGGGTCTCCCGACTCAAAGTTTTCTGGCTGCACCATATAAATTGTTTCATCTATGTCACCATTTAGAAATGCCATCTTAACATCCATCTGATGTAGCTCAAGATCAAAATGCGCTACAAGTGCCATAATTGTCGTCCTAAAAGAGTCTTTCATTGAAACTGGAGAGAAAGTCTCTTTATAATCAATGCCTTCCTTTTGAGTAAAGCCCTTAGCAACAAGACGAGCTTTATATCGCTCTACATCACCCTTCGAATCCCTCTTGGTTTTAAATATCCATTTACAACCAATGGGCTTCGCACCTTCAGGCAATGGAACGAGATCCCAAACGTCATTGTCCTTCATAGACTTTATCTCATCCTTCATGGCATCCATCCACTTTTGAGAGTTAGAACTATGCATGGCTTGACGGACATTGATCGGATCATCATCCATCAATCCAACACTTTCCTCATGTTCTTGGAGAAATACTATGTAATCATCCGAAATAGCACTTCTCCTCTCTCTAGTGGATCTCCTTAATGACACAAGTTCTTGAGGTTCTGGTTCTTGAGGTTGTTGAGTTTGTACCTGAAGGGGTTGAATGACTATGTCTGGTTGTTCTTGATATGCAATTTGATCAACGTCAGGGATAGAAGCCTGAACATTATCAAAAGCAATTGTAGGAATAGGAACCAATCCCTCTTGTACAAAAGGAACAGGATCAAATTCATCCTCAAAGACAAAGTCTCTAACCTTATTTCTCCCCCCAAACTCAACATCCTCAAAGAATGTTGCAATTCCCGTCTCAAAAATAGCCTTAGTGGTGGGATCATAAAATTTGTAACCCCTTGATTGTTCAGAGTATCCAATGAAATAACAGCTCACTGTCTTGGAGTCCAATTTCTTTTCATTGGGCCTATAAGGCCTTGCTTCTACTGGACAAACCCAAGTATGTAAATGCTTCAGACTAGGCCTTTTGCCAGTCCAAAGCTCATAAGGTGTTTTAGCTGCTGCTTTTGTTGTTACTCTGTTAAGAATCTTGAGTGCTTCACCCCAGAGGGATTCAAGTAAGGTGGAATGACAAATCATACTCCTCACCATGTCCTTAAGTGTCTGGTTTCGTCTCTCAGCTACACCATTCATGCTAGGTGAACCTGGCATGGTATATTGAGGGACTATCCTGCATTCCTCTAGGAATTTAGCAAAAGGTCCTAGATGTTGTTCACCTGATCCGTCATATCTGCCATAGTACTCACCACCACGGTCAGATCTAATGCCTTTAATTCTTTTACTGAGTTGAAGCTCAACCTCAGCCTTATATGACTTGAACACGTCCAAAGTCTGTGACTTCTCATGTATGAGATATAGGTAGCCATACCGGGAGTAATCGTCTATGAACGATACAAAATATTGTTGACCATTCCATGAAGCCATAGGAAATGGTCCACAAATGTCCGTATGTATCAATTCTAAGACATCCGTAGCTCTATTGGCACCCAATCCCCTTTTGTTTGTCTGTTTCCCTCTAATACAATTAACACAGGTTTCAAAATTTGTAAAATTGAGGGAATTAAGAATTCCATCTGACACAAGTCTTTCCATCCTTTTTCTTGAAATATGTCCTAATCGCTTATGCCATAATACAACGAAATTCTCATCGGTTAATTTACATTTTATGCCACGAGAACTAACATGCAAGGTTTCATTATAAGAAGCAACTGTATGAAGCAAATATAGGTTATCTTGAAATGATAAAGAACCGGTACCAACAACATTTAAATTTAAAGAAAGACTAAACTGACTATTTCCAAATGAACAACAGTATTTAGATTTGTCCAAAGCAGAAATAGAAATTAAATTTCGCCTAAACGACGGTACAACAAAAGTGTCTTTCAAATCAAAATAATAACCAGAACTTAATAATAACCTAAAATGCCCTATTGCTTCAACTTCTACCGATTTGCCATCTCCCACATAGATGAATCTTTCAGCATCAATTGGCTTTCGGTAGCTCAGGCAACCCTGCATAGACACACTTATATGAGTAGTGGCACCTGAATCAATCCACCAAGTGTGTCTTGGCACTGAAGTTAAATTAACCTCAGAACAAACCAAATTGAGAAGCATACCTTTCTTTGCACGCCAAGCATGATACTTGGTGCAGACCTTCTTCATGTGTCCAGGTTTACCACAAAAGAAACAAGCAACATTTCCATCATTTTTATCCTTATCTTGTTTCTTTTGTGCTGGACCTTTAGCAGCTTCATTGCTTTTCTTTCTTTTCTTCTTTTTGTCCTTAGAGGTGCTAGCCAAGTGAGCACTTTCAGTCTTCTCTTGCTTCAGTCTTTCTTCCTCTTGCACACAATAAGAAATTAACTCATTAAGAGTCCATTTCTCTTTCTGGCAGTTGTAACTGATCTTGAATTGGCTGAATTGTGCAGGAAGAGAAATCAAGACAAGATGCACTAGAAGATCCTCAGAAATTTCCAGATCTAGTGTCTTTAATCTTGAAGCCAGATGAGACATTTTCATAATGTACTCCCTTATGTTTCCTTTTGCTTTGTACCTCATTGAAATCAAGCTCGCCAAAAGCGTGCTTGTTTCAGCCTTATCATTCTTTGCAAAGCATTTCTCTATGGCCTCAAGGAAACCCTTGTCAGTAGTGACCTCATCAGGTACAGTGCCCCTGAAGACTTCTGGAATGCCTCTCTTGATGATCATCAGACTCATTATGTTAGAACGATCCCATCTTTCAAGTTCCTTTTTATCCTCAGCGGAACTAGAATCTGTAATAGTGGGACGTTCAACCCTTATGGCCAAGTCCAGATCAAGGCAACCGAGAATGATTAACACATTCTCTTTCCAGTCCTTGAAGTTAGTCCCATTCAGAATAGGAATGGAATTAACATTTGCAGATATCGAGGAAGATGATGCTACAGCTGAATAAAGAACAAAATCACATAATCACATAAGAGTTCACATAAAACAACCAATAAAATTCAAACAATGATTAATCCCATCACAAGAAACCTGTAACAACATTAATATTTAGTCTTTGGACATAAATATTAACTTGTAAGTGGTATTCTTGGTGTAGTGATCAAATATTAACAATAAATCATATCAAATAATAAGCTAATCTTTGGATCTACTAATTATTTATATGCCAAAAATAACCATATAATTGTTACATATTTATCACCACAGGTATGAATTTAATTCGGCCAAATATTAAGCTTCCTTTGGGCCGATTAATATTCGCATGAATTAAATTCACACAACCATCTTAATATCACAAATTAATTAACATCCACAAAAGAGGCTACTTTGTTAGCTTATTGGTTCAATTAATTAATTTGATAATATTAATCATCTAAAAACACAATTTGAATTTTAAAGTTGCATCCAAAATTGACCCCAATTTTTTTTTAAAGTCAACTTGATCGGTCAATGGTCAAAGTCAATGTTGACCATTGACCGTGGAAGGTCAAAGGGGACCGGGTCCACATTCAGCGCCCCCCCCCCCCCCCCCCCCCGATTCTCTCTTTTAAAAAAAAAAAAAAAAAAACTCAGGTCACCCAGGGGTTGAGGCCCTGGGTGTCCAACTGGTCACGGGCCTCTTTGGCCCGTGCAACTAGTTGCCAGTTCTGGGCCGAAGCCCAGAACTCTCCTCACGCCCCAAGGGTCACGACCCCCCTGGGTATCGACGCCAGGCGGTTGGCTCTGCCAACCGCCAAAGTTGCTTCGCCGGGCAGCCGAGGCTCTCCTCGCCGACGGGAAGTCACGGCCGCACCCAGAGAGCACCGTCGCCGGCGGTGGAACAGCAAGCCGCCGGTGAAACCCAAAAAAACAGCCGCCTCTCTCCTTTAGGCGAAACCAAGCACGACCGGCCGAACAGCGGCTTTTGGCCGCTGTTTCCACTCCTCCGCCATGGCCAGAGACCGTGCCTTTTCCATTCCGGCGCCGCCTGAGGGTCGCGGCTCATTTCCTTGCCGACGGCAGTGAGATTGCCGCCGGTATACCAAAGGGTTACTTCACTCACAGCATGATGATTTCAAAGAAATCGAAAAATCGATGCAATACTTGATTCATCAATTTTTTTTATTTTTTTTATCAAACAATTAATGGCAGCGCACAAAAGAAGGAAAAACAATCAATGAACAGGAACCTCAATCAATGCAGCCTTTACTCGAGTCATTAATGATTCTTGAATGAACTTGAAAACCGAACAGTTGCTTAATTATTAATGCATATATTGATAACCGAAGATACATAGAATAACATAGAACGTATCCTATGAATAATTCAACCAAAAATTTGAGAAAATATTTCTCAACAATTCAACATGAAATTGCTCTGATGCCACTTGTTAGAAACCAAAATCAAACCAGAATTCTGCCAAGATCATTCATGTTAAATCATTGAGAAAAATAATTCTAAATTACGGAAGC
Source organism: Artocarpus heterophyllus (assembly GCA_025403435.1). Lineage (NCBI taxonomy): Eukaryota > Viridiplantae > Streptophyta > Magnoliopsida > Rosales > Moraceae > Artocarpus > Artocarpus heterophyllus. Next base: position 4,228,583 of record CM046330.1, on the reverse strand, counting down.
GTACCTTGATTCATGATTTTGGATTGTTGTGGATTACTGTCTTCCAATCCAATACGTACTCCTTGAAGTTTTCTTGAAGATGGGATTTCAGAGAAAACAGGAAAAATAAACGTACGTATGAATTGGGGACCATAACCAGAATAAATAACTTTAGTGATTTTAATGTATTTTCAGTTTTGCCCATCATAAAATCTGAAAATTACAAATTGGTATCTACACATATACTATTAATAATAATGACCCATACATTGTATTAATACCCAAAAGCCTTTCAACGTTATCTTAATTATATCACTTTAATTTAGGCTTTACCTTAAGATAGCATTAAACAACATATTTAAATACATATGTAGGCCCACATGAAAAATTAATTTCCGACATGTACGTCTCTCACTGCATCTTTTTTTTTAAGTTCTTTGTGGGTTTATACCTAGAAGATTATTTCCTTACCAATATCCTTTTTTATTTCACGCCCTTTTTGGAGTGGTCCCTCAATTTTGTCTTTACTTTCTGGGAAAAAGCTATCTACCTACGTGTATCATTTTTCTTCAAAAAAAAAAAAAAAAGAGGAATAAAACAAAGAAAATTATGTAGCATTTTTATGTTTTTGCGCATGTCATCACTTTAAATGGTGTTTTACCTACATAGTTTTGATTGGCTTTTTTTTTTTTTTTTTTTGGGGAACTGATTTTAGTTGTTTTTTTATATACATTTTTAAAGGTCAGATGCTCCTCCAAATAATATTTGTCATTTAATCACATGTTTATAGAAACAGATAAATAGCCTCTTACTTTAAAAATAATGACCACAGCTTTTTTGAATTAGGTTTATGGTTATTGATTAGTGATAAACTTGAAAAATCCTAGTGATATGTATCTCTCTCCATCCATAAATTAAATAAAGTCAATTAAGGTCTTCTACCAAAAAGCATTGTATGAGAAGGGGCAAATTCTCTCTTAGAATAATGATCCTGAACAAGGTGTAAAAACCAATCAGTTTGCCAAAATAACTAGGCACTAATCGAATTTCCAACAAATTTGTGAATAAAATAAGAATATAAAAAAAGTTGCTAATTATAAGGTAAGATATGGCAGCAGTGCTTTTCGGCCGGTTGGAGATAGCGATGTTAGAAACTAAGATTAGAAATCATTAGGATATTACATAGACTCATGTGGTCCAAAATATTTCATCTCTTTTATAGATGATTACTCACGATATATGTATCTCTACTTGCTTCATAACAAGAACGAAGTATTAGATGCTTTTAAAATTTTTAGAGTTGATGTAGAGAAACAATGCGGAAAGCAAATTAAGATTGTGAAAACAGATAGAGATGAAAAATATTATAGTAGATACTCTAAGAATGGATAAACACCTGGTCTATTTGCGAAGTTTCTTTAATAACATAGGATAGTTGTACAATACACCATACCTAGTTCTCTAGACCAGAATGGTATAGCAGAAAGAAGAAACCAAACTTTAATTGACATGGTGAGGAGAATGCATAGTCACTCCAAACTTTGTGAATCCTTGTGGACTGAAGCTCTTAAAACATATGTGTATGCATTAAACTAAGTTCCAACTAAGGTTGTCCCAAAGATGCCATTTGAATTATGGAAAGGTTGGAAACCGAGTTTATGACATATACGTATTTGAGGATGCCTATCTGAAGTATGAGTTTATAATCCACAGGAAAACAAGCTAGATCCAAGGACCATTAGTGGATATTTCATTGGATATGTCGAAAGGTCTAAAAAGATACAGATTCTATTGTCCATCTCACAATGCTAAGATTCTGGAATTAAGAAATGCAAAGTGTCTTAAGAATGACTTGATCAATAAGAGCGATCTATTATAGAACATTGTTTCTCAAAAAGATCATATTAATGTTTAACCTTCCTGCTTAAGTGATAGATTGATTGTTGTTCATAATACTCGTCAAGTTCAAACAAGTGCTAAACAACTGATCATTGAAGTTCCACAAACTACTGATGATAATCCAGTAGATCAAATTGTTCAGGTAATGCTTGAAACAATTGAACAACATGTTCCTTAGGAAAATGTTGATTCAACATTAAAAAGGTCCACTAGGATAAAGAAATTAGCAATTCCTAATGATTATGTTATGTATTTGCAAGAGTCAAACTATAACATTTGAGTCAAAAATGATCATGAAATGTTTTCACAAGTCATGAGTTGTAAAGAATCAAGTTTGTGATATGATGCCATGAAAGATGAGATAAATTCTATGGCATCAAGCAGAGTCTAGGATCTTATCGAGTTGCCTAATGGTGAAAAGCTATAGGATGTATGTAGGTCTTTAAGACAAAGAAGGACTCATTGGACAACATTGAAAGATATAAAACAAGACTCATCAGTAAGGGATTCCTTCAAAGAGAAGGAATCGACTACAATGAGACTTTTTCTTCTATATCTAAGAAAGATTCTTTTTTGTATTACTATGGCATTAGTTGCACATTTTGACTTAGATTTACAACAAATAGATGTGAAAATGGCTTTTCTCAATGAAGATCTAGAGGAAGAAGTTTAAATCAAACAACCAAAAGGATTTTTCTTTAGTGATGGTGAGCATTTGGTATGTAAGATTAAGAAATCTATACATGGATTGAAACAAGTATCCCATCTATGGTATTTAAAATTTTATGATATTATCTCTTTATTTGAATTTGTAGAGGACATTATGGATTAATCTATATACTAGAAGGTCGATGGGAGCAAAATTTGTTTCCTTATTCTATATATGGATGATATTTTACTCACAACTAATGATAAGGATTTTCCATATAAGGTGAAACAATTACTTTCTACAAACTTCGATATAAAGGATATGGGTGATGCATCTTATGTCATTGGCATAAAAATCTGTAGAGACAGATTTAAAGGAATTTTAAGTCTATCACAAGAAACCAATATCAATAAGGTTTTAGAGAGGTTTTGGATGAAAGATTGTTTACCAAGTATAGTTTCCATTGTAAAGGGTGACAAATTTAATTTGAATCAGTGCCTCAAAAATGATTTTAAAAGTAAAAAAAAATAAAGAACATCCTATATGCTTCAGCTGTTGGAAGCATGATGTATGCTCAGGTCTGTACAAGGCCTGACATTGCATTTGCAATAGGAATGTTAAGAAGATATTAGAGTAATCCAGGTATGGACCACTAGAGAGCTGTAAAGAAAGTGATAAGATACCTTCAAGGGACCAAAGACTACATGCTTACGTATAGATAGACAAAAAATTTGGAGGTAATTAGGTACTCAAATTCAGACTTTGGTGGCTGTGTTGATTCATGAAAATCAATATCTAGATACATTTTCATGCCTACCGGTGTAGCTATATCTTGGAGAAGTGCAAAGTAGACTTTGACTATTACTTCTATTATGGAGGCTGAGTTCATGTCTTGTTTTAAGGCAACCTCGCATGGTGTATGGATGAAGAGTTTCATTTCCAGGCTTAGAATTGTGGATTCGATTTCTTGGCCATCAAGGATACATTGTGACAATTCAACTACAGTTTTTATGGCTTAAAATGACAAAAGTGGTGGTTGAAACAAACATATTGACATTTAGTATTTAGCTACAAGAGAACATGTTATAGATAAAATAGTAGTCATTGAACACATTAGTACAAAATTGATGATTAGTTGATCTTTTGACTAAAAGCATGCCACCGTTCAAATTTAAGGATCATATATAAAGTATGGGACTTGATTTCTTTTTGTAATTTTCGTTGTAAGAATGAATTTATTTCTCAACGAAACTCTATTTCAGTTGTGATGTTTTCTAATATGTAATTTCTTTTGAGTACACATTCATTAATTTTGAGAAACATCATTAAGTTTAGACCTAGAATAAACATAGGGTTTATTCATTAAGTTATATGTGCTAGTGTTTAAGAGACATACTTAGTTTTAGAGGATCTATTGCCACGATTCATGTATTTTGTCTCTTATTATGATAAATGATGGAATATATGAATTAAGTGGGAGAATGTTGAAAGTATTCCTATAAAACACAGGAAACATTACCATGCAAAGTTCCATGTTTTTTGGAACATGTCTTCTAGTTCACTTTTTCTCATCATTTTTAGGAATGATGTTTACATCTCATTATCCCCTGCTGTATATAGTGCACATTCGGGGAATGCACTTGATGATGGTTAGAGAGTGCAACACTTGCGGATCAATTTTTGGTTTGTGTCCCTTAGTCCATTTTCTCTTTTAAGTTTCTACACCATCTAGTTTTGAGAATCTAAGGGCTAAGAAGCTTCCTAAACCAGAGGAACATCAAGCTTTCAAACCGAAGGAAGGCAGCAGTTATCATTCGACTGCACAGTAAGCAACAGCAATGGCCGGAGGTAGGTCCGATTACATTTCGCATTTTGATCTTCTATACTTAATGTTTATTGTATATTAGATTATTATTAAGTCAAACAATACGACCATAAGTTCCTTGCGCAAGTTTATAATTATTGCAATTACCTAATCACATGCTCGTTTTAAGGTAATATTACTTAATCTCAATTATTGTGTCTAATAGTTTTGACTAAATTATGATATATCACATGCTCTTAATAAACTAACATTACTTTTTCTCAATTATTGTCTGATAGGTTTTGTCTTTTAACGTTCCTTTTCCTTTTTCTTTTCCTTTTCTTTCTCATTTTTTTGTTTCCTATTCCTTTTTTGTTTTTTTTGTTTTTGGTTGCATCTTTTCTTTACTCTTTTTTTTTCCTTCTTTTGCTTTTTTTAGTGTCAATTCTTTTGTTTTGGTGCGGGCTAGGATTTTATTTGAAGTTTCGGCGGCATCTTTAACTCTTCTATGAATCCCAAGTTTTGCATTATTGGAAAGCTTACTGGGCCCGCTGCTTTATCAATCAAAAATGGAAACTACTGGCTCTCCTCCAACCAATCCGGAGGCTACAAGAGCCTACGACCAAAAAATAGTGAATAAAGAGATATCTAAGTTGTTGCTCCTTTCTTCAGGCTTGGTGAAGGTGTCTGATCTACTAGCTATCCTCCAACCAATCTGGAAATCCTTGATCTTTACTAAAGAAGGATTAAGCCAAAAAAAATTTTCCAAATACTCTCAATGTCAAAACACTTTCTTCTTTTTAATTTATCTTTAATGTAAAATATTATTTTTATATCTTCGTTTAAACGTTTTATCCAACATGATTTTTATGACTACTTCAGTTATCTAACCTAATAAAATATCTTCTTCCTAAAATACGTTATATTTAAACATCATTTTTCTTTTCATATTTTTTTTTTTGAAACGTTGTGGGACAAAATGTTTCTTAGGCCTCATTTCTCCTTTTAACCGTTTTTGCCTTTTGGCTTTTCGTGTTTGTTTTTGACATTTTGCCCTTTTTCTCCTTTGTATTCTTGTATTTTTTTTCCTTTACACTTTTATTTGTTTTGTTTTGCAATATAAATACTTTTTTTTATTTTACAACCTTATTTGTTTCTATTTTGAATATATGAGCTGAATACTTCATTTTTTCAATTGATCATTTTTTGTTGGGACAATTTTTTTTTCTTTTGCTTCCTCATTGTTTTGTTATTTTTCTTTAAAAATAACTTCTTTCAAATGTGTCCTTGTTTATCTTACAAGTTTACCTTCAATATGCTTCTTTAAAATATTTTTTTTCTGGCATATCTTTATTAAAATATGTTTCTATGATTTTTTTAATTGCCCACTAAAACAATCTTTTCTTCTTTCAGAAATGTGTCTCCTTTTTTTTTTTTTCACGTCGTCGTAATTTTCAAATGTGCTTTTTCTCTTCTTTTACTATTGTTAACATAATTTTTTTTGCTGTGTCTGTTCTTGACTTTTTGGTTCCTTTTTTTTTTTTTTTCTTTTGCCAAAAGATCTTCTACGGTTACACCCTTTTTTAATATATATACACTTCTTCTAAATAGTTTTTTCCCGCATGTTCCTATTGAGATATATATTTTGGATATGTCCACGTTGTATTTTGTCCTGTCTAACACGTCAATTAAAACTCACTCGTCAATGGACTATACAAAATTACCCCCAGCGAACACAGCACGTGAAGTTCAACGACTAGATCTTGGCACAGCTGCAACGTCCGTGCCCCCACCAACAACCTCCAAAAAGTCAATCATCAGAAATCAAAAAATAATATTGATAATAAATAAATAAATAAATAACAATATCCCTTCAAGGGAAAAGAAAACTCTACTTTTAATTGCACGAGCAATATTAACAACATATCGATATTTACACAAGAAAGCTAAAACCCATTTCACTGGTCTAATTAAAATTTACACATAAATGCTATTAGCTAAAAAAATTTCAACAACTCAAATTATTTCTTTCTATCACCCAATAGTTGAAGCTGGATTGCACTGATTCCGGTTGTTTTTGCTATCATTACATTAAATAATCCAGAAATCACCTGAGTAAGCAAAGCATGAACTTAAGAATTACAATTCTAAGTAGAGGAAGCAAACTTTACCAAAATTTGAGCAAAACAGTGCGTGCCCCACCAACAACCTCCAGAAGGTCAAACATCAAAAATAAAAGATAATAATAGCCCTTCAAAGAAAAAGAAATACCACGGCCTTATTTGTTTATTTATTTATTTTGTGAAAGGGATTTATGCCGTTATACAAACCATACTTTTCGGTAGAAGACATTAATATTGAGGATCAAAGGTGTGGAATCCCACAATCCATATTTGTAGTTGTTTTTACTGCGACAACACTTTATATAGAGATGAAAACTAGCATTGTATACACATGCCAAAACAAATTTTGTCATTAACAGCTTAACATGAAACACTTGGGAAGTAATTTATAGTACAAGGTGGGTATCAAAAGTAGTCTTTGTTGGTTTTTATATTTTGCCAAGAGTATATTTGATATACCATATTAACACTCTGTTTTATATTACTTAAAAATTATATAGTATTTGATGACATTTTTAAATCGTCTAGTGTAACACCAAATTTAAATTAATACAATAGCATGAGATCTTATACGTATTAGACTGTACTTATTGTATAATCTGACTTAAAAGACCGTATTAATATATAGATATATATAATATTTTAAATAAATCAAAAGTATGGTATTGAATGTTTTCTATAATGACAAGAAAAATACAAAACTTAGTAAATATAATTAATTAAGGATTTTTTCATAACTATACTGTTAAGCTCGTAGGAAAATATAAGTAGAGAGTTTATAAGTTTATGTTTTAGTAAGAATTACAAGAAACATTCTAAAAGAGCATGAGAATTTAAGAAAATGATTGACAATGGACAAGGTAATATATTTCAACAATATGAGAGAAATTTCAGTCCGATATCTAAGCATTAGATTAATTATATTTTATAGAATTCAAGAATTTAAGTCAAAGGTTTTCTTAAAAAATCCAAACACTTAATGTGAAAAATTATTGTAAATTTCCATGATTCTATAATTAGAATAAATTTGGCAATGTTCAATACTAATAAACAACACAAGGATATTGTTAGAAAATAGTTTAAGTTCAAGAAACCTATCATCTTAAAGTTAAAGATGAATAGAGGGAATTAAATTTAATAGATTAGAATTACAAGCATTAGTTCTACATTAAAACTGTATAGACAGATACTTTAACACAGTTAAGCAAAATTAGTAAGCTCTTATTTAATCTAAAGAGTTTTTTGTTAGTGAAATTAAGGAACTAACATTACAAACACTAAGAACTTAGTTCATATTAGTAAGAGCTGAGAAAATCTTAGAATTTTAAATAATGTAATATACATATTTAAGTCAAGAATTTTCTTGAATCATATCGTGTTTGATTTTTATGACTAAAAGATTTATGGAATTAACATAAATATTTTTAAAAATTCTGTGGCAAATTTTAAAGTTAAAATTTATTAATTGTTGTAATTGAAAATTCAGTTGTTAAATTATATTGCAATTTAAAATGAAAGAAATTTCAATCCATAAATAACTTGAGAATTTTAATATCAAGAACTTTCAAGTGCAGTACAATGTTAGCAGTGTACCGAGACACATTGTAACGCTCAACAAGTCCTTCGTTGCCAACTAAATTAAAACGGAGTTACACAAGTAGCAATTTCGGTAAAAAAATGCTACGAGAGTTCAAAAATTTACACTTGTCACAAACTAGGTCATTACTAACTTTAGATGTGGAAAAATTCTAGTCTAGACTTTTATTAAATGTAGAAATAATTTTAAGACTAAAAACAATCAAGAATTGATACGCAAGTAAAACATGTATCAGTTTCGGTTTACATTGTAATTAGTGTCCAACTGTATTTGAAAGATGGGAAAGGACCTATTGGAAATTAGATTTTCCTATCAGCTAAATTAACCATCCCTTGGTAGTACAAAATTCATCTGTTTAATGAGAATCTTTAAGGATAAGCTTCAAGGACAAGAGTTGACCTTGATTAAGCTTGATGTGAATGTTGTCCTTGAAGCATTTATGAGACAAAAATCTCACTCATCTTCCTCTAAAATTTGCGCCATCATTAGAGAGTTTTAACTGAAAAATTTAACTCATCAAAGTTACTTAGAGCTTAGTTAACACATTAGTTTAGTGAAAGAATTAGATTAGCCCTATGTCTATTTATATGTGTACCATCACAAGACCTTATTTTGGTCTCCATTTCCTCTTCATTTTTCTCCCAAAAATCTAGTTGTGTTCAAGGCTATATAAGGAAAAATTTTCTTATAATTTTCTATCTCAAAATCGGATCCAAGCACAAGAACACACCAAAAAAAATTTCTTCTCATTGCACCACCCTCCAAAATAAAGTCTAGCATAAGAGTTCTTCACAAAATTTTATTCTTTTTCTTCCTCTCAAAACCAGGTTCCTGAAGTAAGATTCTCCAAGAAAATTTTCCCTCCTATTCCTCCACGAATCACAAACCAAAGAAAGTAAAAGGAAGAACTAGAAAGGATTAGAAAAAGAAGAATAACTTATAGTGATCATCAAGGATAGATTCCAAATCCTTCCTTTTCATTTACTCAAATAAAACAAAGATTAATTTTTTAAGTAGAAGAGAAGGGGGAACAAGGCTTTCTCAGAGGTGGTCATCAAGGAAGCGTCTACAAGGGTAAAAGGTCTAAACTTATTCTCTTAATCTTTTAGCTATTTCAAGTTTATATTTTATAACGCCCGTTATTTTTTAACGGGATAATTGTGTCTAATTAAATTATTAGTGTGCCAATTTTAATTTTGTAAAATTTTGCTGCATCAAAAAATTTATTCCATATTATTTATTCAACATATTTTTAATTTTTCTAAAATTTTCCTAAAGAGTTCTATTTAGCATATTTACCAAAATACCCTTGAAACTTTTATTTAATTTCAAAAATGCTATTTGGCATTACATGCATCAAAGTTGTTGGTGGAGACTCAATTTCACTCCCCTTTTGTTGCTTCCCTATCATGTTTAGGCAACATTCCATATTCAACAGGAACTATGATTTTTTAAAATTTTTAAATTTTTTCTTCTTCTTTTATCCCTTCTACTCTTCTCTTCTCTTCACTTTCTTTTTCTTTCTTCTTTTTCTTCTTTTCTATACTCTTTCATTCTCTGTAACGCCCCTATATGGGGGTTAACAGTTTTTAATGAAATAAGATAAAAATAAATAATAAAAGTAAAACCTTAAAAATAAAATTTGCCCGGGACTTAAATGAAAATTCTCAACTCAAAAATAAAAATATAAACAATAAATAAACCACAGTTTTAATGTAGCACCTTAAATTTAATAATATAAACTGTTGTCATCATTATTTTAACCCTCAACACATTGTAATACAGTCACAGAAAGTAACAATTGATGCTTACATTTTCATGAAGAACATTCTTAACAATTGAAGCAGTCCCAATGTAATATAGCTACATCACGTCCTCAACTATATTTCTCGTAGCCACCTCACACTTAGTGAGTCCTGAAAAGATATAAAAATAAGGGTATGAGCAACACTATGCTCAGTAGAGAAAGCCATTACTCACCTTTAGGTTTTTATCATTACCACATTAAAACCTGCATGGTTAGTAAGTTACATCATATTCCAAATTATAAGGTTTATTATGATCACATCTTATGGATACCGTAGTTAATCATTACCAAGTGTCATAATTAAACATTTATACAAATATTACCAATCATCATTGTTCCTAGGTATCCATGTTAAATTGAGTATCACTCAACTCATCGAAACCCAAATGGGCGCACTTGATCACCCTATAAACATTCCAAGGGTGTTCCGGTGAGGGGACATCAAGCCCCGAGTCCTCACCAAATCGATTCCTGTACAGTGTGTTCTGGGACTTTCAACCCAAGGAAGCGTCATCGCCTTCCCCCTATTTTACATTTTAGGGTATTCATGCCCAAGGACGTAATCGCCGCCCTCTTCATGTCTCACCATTTCTCTATATTAAATCATTATTAATAGAGTCAGTTTTCCTAACCATGCTTCTCAATTTATAACATGTGTCAATTCATTATGTTCCTCGCCGTACAATACAAAACGAGTTCATGTCATAGTTTCATATGTGATACTCATATAGTATCAATTCAACATAGATATATATATCTTGCGGTAAAACAATCAATTTTAATTCCATAAAAACTTCACAAAAGATGAGTAATAGAATCCCTACCTTTCAAGCTTATCAACAGTCTCTTAATCCTGGAATCAATTAACGTTAGCTCCATACTCCCTTGATCTTGAACTCCAAGCAAAACAGATCCAGTTGTATCTCGCTGTATCTACGAAGCATCCTCTGTAGTGCTCCTCGAGCGACTATGAATGGCTAGGAATGCTTCCTGGAGATCATTCATTCTTGAAAACGTCATTCTGGACTCCGATACTGCTGTTTGAATCGCCTCGATTCGTGTGCTGTCGGTACCGGATGATTTTCATCGGAGTGGAATTTGCTCGAACGGAGGTCACCATTGCATCCAGAGCATCGAAACGAGTCAGGAGGCGGTCTCGGATCTTCGATCGGAGGTCCGGATCACAAAATCCCATTTTGCCCTTTGACCGGCCGTTGACCGGCGTTGACCGGCCGTTGACCGGCGGCGGTTGGCTCCGTTGAGGGCTGAGCTCGAGCCTACCCCCCCTAATTCGACCCTCCTGAGTCCATTGGTGGGGTCAATTTCACCCAATTCGGCCTCCATCTGCTCCAATCGAGGATGGATTTCTCGGCTAACACCGGCGGCTCCGATCTCGGTCCTCCGGCGACGATAGCCCAAAATTGACTTGGGCGTTTTCTTCCCCGTGACCCTCTGAGTGTTTCCCCTATGGTGGGGCAGCTCAACACCGCGTGGAACGGCGGCTCCACCTAGCTCCACGGCGGTGCACGACGGAGATGCCGTTCTCCGCCTTCTCGCGGTGTTTCCCCAAAATTGAGGTGTTGGGAAGCTTCCTCTCGGTCCTCTGAACGTGTTTGTGCCTTCAATTTGGCACAAAACGGCCTAAAATGGCCAACCCAACCTCACCCACGTCGACGGTGGCGGGTGCCTTCGTTCTCCGGCGAGGGGCGGCGGAACGGTGCAATTGACCGAGGGGTCTTGCTCGCCGTCGCCCTCTGATCATTTTGGCACCGGCGGTGTGCCACACCGCCACCAGACACGACGGCTCCGACGGCGGCTCCACGGCGGCGACGGGGCAGCTCCGGCGAAGCTTTTCCAGCCAAAATTGAGCTGGGAAATTGGTACCATCTTGTTCCTCTCCTCACACTGAGTCCATAGACACCAAAATCACGTCGATTGGTGGTCGGACGGCCGAGAAACGACGTCGGGAAAATATGGGTTTCACCGCCACTTTGGGCGGCGAGTGAGCCCTCCTCCGGCGGTGTTTTGGGTGGCACGACACCTCGTTGGACTCAGCTCAACGAGAGCTTCCCACTGGTATGGGAGGTGTCGAAAAATAACGCCAGAATCTCAAACGAGATTTGAGGAGAAAGAGAGAAAATTCTAGAGAGAGAAATAGGAGAGAGAAAGTCTCGAGTTTCTCTCAATTTTTTGATTTTTTTTTTATATATATATATACTAAAAATTAATCTAATTACCTTAATACCCTTAGGGAAATAACGGGTGTCACAACTCTACCCCCCTTAAAGAAATTTCGTCCTCGAAATTTCAATTCTAGTAATACTAGTAAAAATTATGATTCCAAATCTGAGTCTAAACCGTTAATGTTGTTTGTCCTCCAAATTTAAGTTATCGTATCTCCACTCATTTACTTGCATAATAAATCTTACTCCTAAATCCCTCAATGAGAGTATTTCTGACAAGTTTCAACTTATAACACCGTATAATAGTCTAAGAATCTGATCAGGCATACATATTGACCATACCATGATTCCAGTCCTTCATTGTCCATGGACTGTGATTTACAATCACATTTAAGGAGATTGCCAGAGAAATTTTATATACTTCATCTTTAGGTTCCTTTTCCTTTTTGGAGTAAGGAAAAGTCAAATATATTTGATTTCATACCTCAACTAATAAACTAAAACATAATCATAAAACATATATCACAAACACTTCTATTCAAAACCATACATTAAACTTATTCATAGAGATATTAAACGGAATCTCAGAGTTGCAGACAAACCCGACATATTTTTCATTAAACAGCTATCCTCATGACACAAACATTCAATCTAAATAATATACTCATATTTCATATGGAATATCCCCATAACTGACTCTGGTACTTCCACATAATATTAACAGAATATTACACATTACAAACATGATACGGATACGTTTCGAGAGTACAAGGCACTCCGTATACCAGCTATCCATATCATGCATGCTTAGAGGATACAAAAACATCGATAAACAAAAGATCGGACCTTAAGAAGGATGCGTTTCGAGAGCATCAAGTACTCCGTATCCAGCCATCCCGGCATTAGGCTCAATGAATCTAAAAGATTGAACAACAACGTACCACAAGAAACACATAATACAAGGCAAACGATTATTCGTAACACACGAAATACGGACACACATGCCTACATGCCAAAGATAAAACAAAAAGATTATAGATGGAGATTCAAATCAATTGGACCGCTCCCGGCTTTCCCTTTCCCATTCAAGCTTGGATGTTGCAGTGTCGGATTCTGGATGTATGATTTGCATTTTATCTATCAATTCCTCAGCTGTTGAAGCAGTGACAAAGATTTGTCTCTCCGATTCTGTAGTGATGTTTTCTTCCACAGCGTAATCTAGAAATTTCAAAAGACCGTCATAAAAACCCTTTACGTTCAGCAGTCCCAAAGGTTTGGAATAAAAGCCCAACAATTGCCCACAAGCAACTATAAATATTTCCTCAAGAGTACCTAGACCACCAGGTAATGCTATAAAAGCATCAGAACTATAGATTATGTCTTTAAAATTTTTAGGGATACTCCTGACTCCTTCTCCCTTACCTATGGCTTCCTTACAAAGGTTTCCTTCAACTGGAATATGAGGCCAAATTCTTACATCAGTAGCGTCGCTAGACCTAGCTGCTAGTGCCATATTTACCATCATTTTTATACTACCACCCCCATAGATTATGTTAATCTTCTTGCGTGCTAGGACTTGCCCTAAGTGGTTTGCAGCTTCTAAATAAGCTTTATCTTTTCCAAGGCTGGAACCACAAAAGACACAGACATTCTTTATTTTCTTCGTGGACTGGGAGGTAGACATATTTGGTTTATAGAAGTGGTTGCTTAATGTCTGCTCCACTTAGACTTCGGGTTCTACATGAGTTTTTAAAGATGAGAAATACACAAAAAGGGCTAAAGAGATAGACGAGTAGGTAATGAAAAGGTAATCCAAAGATTTAAACAAAATCTTGTGCGGATAAGAAAGTAAGATAAGGTGATTGATAGTTTACAAAAATCTGATTCACTTTTTGAAAAAGATTAGACTCTAATTGTATAACTTTTTGACAATTGAGAACAATTCGACAGAAGACCCTCTTGACACAACTGTAGACTTTTTGACAAATATACATCAAGTTTAGAAATTTAATATAAACGACAAATACTGTAGAACTTTTGAAATTTGAGACACAAATCTTGAAATATCTGGATAAGCTTTTCAAAATTCAGACATATTACTGTACCGTATGTGATGTGTCTGATAAGATAATATATTTTATTATATATATATTTAAGGAAAATCATAAATTAAATAAGATATTAACACTTACTGCATCAATCTAATAATCACAATTATTTCAAACACAAAAGCAAATATTCTGAGTAAAAGAAAAACACAAACTGTTGAACATCAGCTAAAACTGCTTCAAATAAGTAAAGACTAAATAACCTTTATAGAGCGATGACTTATTCCCCATCCAGTTTTCTTATGGCTTGGCAAACAGGATCTAGAAATACCATATTCCTGAGGCGTTGTCTTTCTGTATAAAATTTAGGCCAGAGTTTAAAAATAGCTCCTTGAACATATCCACTAGGGTGACCGTGAAGAGGAGGATGGATGCTATCCAAGTTCTCCTTTGAAAGTCCATCCCTACAAAACCTTATTTTATCCTCTCTATTCGTAGACATATAACCAGGTGAAGTACATTTACCGTTACAATTTTGTCTTCCACATTTGTTACAAGTGACCACGATGGCACGAGCTCTTCTTTTCATTGCACTACGACTGGTACCTGTTCCTGGTAAACCGACATCTTGACTAAAGTCACTCGGACGGATTTTCCCCTCTATCAACATTCTTACATCACAAGGGATACCAAAACGCATAAGAATCCACAACCGAGTAATTCTAGCCTTGTATTTCTTTCTAAGAATCTTTTGGGAGAGTGATGGGAAATACTTTCTCAGGTGTTGGTACTTTTGGTCCATGATGAGATGAAAGAAGAGTAAATAGAAAGGAAAAATTAAGATAGTAAATTGCAGAATCCTAGAATTCCTTCTTCTTTTAGAGGAAAAGAAGAATTTTTAATGAAAAAGAAGAGAATTTGCGATTTAGAGAGAAAATAACAAATTAAGAGAGAAAAAGTGAACTCGGAGAAATAAGCTCTATGCACAGTAAACGTATTTGTAAACAATAATTAAACCACTGTATATGACACGTGTAGAGATCACGTGGGAGAGACAGTGTGAATCAAACTGATTTAAGATTTGAACTAGGCCCAAATGTTCTAAGTTAAAAATGGTCAAGTTGTTTCGGGCCTTAACACATTTAGAACGAGTTAAATAACAAACATAAAATTGTAAACCAATTTGTATAAATCTTAAACCCAATTCAAAGTCCACTATAGATAAGTTAACTATGAACAACAAATCTAATTTAACGACAACAAGGATCTTCCTGAATGATATTTAAAATCATTTCATAACAACATAATCTTCAAGCAACTCAATTAATTTTGTTTTAATCAAAACCTTATTGAACAATACATACACCAATATGTTATTGATAATACTCAACATCTATCAATGGATTCATCATCATTACTACCAAGGGTTTAGAATGTGACTAACCTTGAAATCAATACGATTTACGTCTTTCAACGTAGACCATATCAATGAACAAAGACACTTGATGTTACTACTTAAGAACATCTACAATCCCCACAATTCTACTTATACAATATCGAATTTCCTCATATAACAAAACCGTAGGTAATCAAAAGATTCACATCAAAACATCTAAACATCTATATATAAAGATTCACTGATACACTTAAATACAATGTACGCAACAAAGTATTCCAATTTTGAGATTCATGCATTCTAGACTTTACACAGTCTCAACAGACCAAAAGTCTAACATTTATCTCTCTCAAGATTCAATACCATGATTTCCAACTTATATCATGTTCCTCAAATATATAGAACTTTTAAGAAAAGATATTGACACTTATGTGCTCCATCGAATCCACACATAATCATTACTTAGGTTTGAATCAATTACGAAAAATTTGGCATATCTATGTCAAACTTTAAAATCAATAAATCAAGCCTTATATTTCTTATTGTTTTTCACGAGACATAAAGGCTATTAAATCCTCGTATCTATACGAATTTCTCATCGTTTATACGAATTAGATATGCTTATAGATCCAAATATTATACGAATCTCTCATAAGCAATCTACTTATAAACTCATTCCATATAATTATCATTCCCTCATAACTATGAATACTTTCCTTCTATATAATTATTGTACTCATATAACCTATTAATATTTTCATTCTATGGCCTTTCCATGTTACATCCTTCTAGACTGTATAAATCAATGTGAAGGTTCATTTTGATGATGACAATGAAAATTCAGCTTCAAAACCATCTCAAAAATATATATATTTTTTTAAAGTGGTGCTACACTCCCTAGGTTAACCGAACCTAGGCTCTGATACCAAAAATTCTGTAACGCCCCTATATGGGGGTTAACAGTTTTTAATGAAATAAGATAAAAATAAATAATAAAAGTAAAACCTTAAAAATAAAATTTGCCCGGGACTTAAATGAAAACTCTCAACTCAAAAATAAAAATATAAACGATAAATAAACCACAGTTTTAATGTAGCACCTTAAATTTAATAATATAAACTGTTGTCATCATCATTTTAACCCTCAACACATTGTAATACAGTCACAGAAAGTAACAATTGATGCTTACATTATCATGAAGAACATTCTTAACTATTGAAGCAGTCCCAATGTAATATAGCTACATCACGTCCTCAACTATATTCCTCGTAGCCACCTCACACTTAGTGAGTCCTGAAAAGATATAAAAATAAGGGTATGAGCAACACTATGCTCAGTAGAGAAAGCCATTACTCACCTTTAGGTTTTTATCATTACCACATTAAAACCTGCATAGGTTAGTAAGTTACATCATATTCCAAATTATAAGGTTTATTATGATCACATCTTATGGATACCGTAGTTAATCATTACCAAGTGTCATAATTACACATTTATACAAATATTACCAATCATCATTGTTCCTAGGTATCCATGTTAAATTGAGTATCACTCAACTCATCGAAACCCAAATGGGCGCACTTGATCACCCTATAAACATTCCAAGGGTGTTCCGGTGAGGGGACATCAAGCCCCGAGTCCTCACCAAATCGATTCCTGTACAGTGTGTTCTGGGACTTTCAACCCAAGGAAGCGTCATCGCCTTCCCCCTATTTTACCTTTTAGGGTATTCATGCCCAAGGACGTAATCGCCGCCCTCTTCATGTCTCACCATTTCTCTATATTAAATCATTATTAATAGAGTCAATTTTCCTAACCATGCTTCTCAATTTATAACATGTGTCAATTCATTATGTTCCTCGCCGTACAATACAAAACGAGTTCATGTCATAGTTTCATATGTGATACTCATATAGTATCAATTCAACATAGATATATATATCTTGCGGTAAAACAATCAATTTTAATTCCTATAAAAACTTCACAAAAGATGAGTAATAGAATCCCTACCTTTCAAGCTTATCAACAGTCTCTTAATCCTGGAATCAATTAACGTTAGCTCCATACTCCCTTGATCTTGAACTCCAAGCAAAACAGATCCAGTTGTATCTCGCTGTATCTACGAAGCATCCTCTGTAGTGCTCCTCGAGCTTCTATGAATGGCTAGGAATGCTTCCTGGAGATCATACATTCTTGAAAACGTCATTCTGGACTCCGATACTGCTGTTTGAATCGCCTCGATTCGCGTGCAGTCGGTACCGGATGATTTTCATCGAAGTGGAATTTGCTCAAACGGAGGTCACCATTGCATCCAGAGCATCGAAACGAGTCAGGAGGCGGTCTAGGATCTTCGATCGGAGGTCCGGATCACAAAATCCCATTTTGGCCTTTGACCGGCCGTTGACCACCGTTGACTGGCCGTTGACCGGCGGCGGTTGGCTCCGTTGAGGGCTGAGCTCGAGCCTACCCCCCCTAATTCGACCCTTCTGAGTCCAATGGCGGGGTCAATTTCACCCAATTCGACCTCCATCTGCTCCAATCGAGGATGGATTTCTCGGCTAACACCGGCGGCTCCGATCTCGATCCTCCGGCGACGGTAGCCCAAAATTGACTTGGGCGTTTTCTTCCCCGTGACCCTCTGAGTGTTTCCCCTATGGTGGGGCAGCTCAACACCGCGTGGAACGGTGGCTCCACCTAGCTCCACGGTGGTGCACGACGGAGATGCCGTTCTCCGCCTTCTCGCGGTGTTTCCCCAAAATTGAGGTGTTGGGAAGCTTCCTCTCGGTCCTCTGAACGTGTTTGTGCCTTCAATTTGGCACAAAACGGCCTAAAATGGCCAACCCAACCTCACCCACGTCGACGGTGGCGGGTGCCTTCGTTCTCCGGCGAGGGGCGGCGGAACGGTGCAATTGACCGAGGGGTCTTGCTCGCCGTCGCCCTCTGATCATTTTGGCACCGACGGTGTGCCACACCGCCACCAGACACGACGGCTCCACGGCGGCGACGGGGCAGCTCCGGCGAAGCTTTTCCAGCCAAAATTGAGCTGGGAAATTGGTACCATCTTGTTCCTCTCCTCACACTGAGTCCATAGACACCAAAATCACGTCGAATTGGTGGTCGGACGGCAGAGAAACGACGTCGGGAAAATATGGGTTTCACCGCCACTTTGGGCGGCGAGTGAGCCCTCCTCCGGCGGTGTTTTGGGTGGCACGACACCTCGTTGGACTCAGCTCAACGAGAGCTTCCCACTGGTATAGGAGGTGTCGAAAAATAACGCCAGAATCTCAAACGAGATTTGAGGAGAAAGAGAGAAAATTCTAGAGAGAGAAAGAGGAGAGAGAAAGTCTCGAGTTTCTCTCAATTTTCTGATTTTTTTTTTTTTATATATATATATACTAAAAATTAATCTAATTACCTTAATACCCTTAGGGGAATAACGGGTGTCACAGACTAATGTAAAAGTTGTTTCGATTGATTTGTTTGCCTAAAAATAATCCAGCGCCCGAGCAAGTAAATAAAATGCAGAAAATACAAAGAGATATGAGAAGTTATAAAGATTGCAACCGGATTTTTACTCGTAGAGAATATTATACAAGAGAGCTTGAGAAACCTTTAGATAAAAAACAATAATGAAGAAAATTGTGGTTGCAGAAATGGGGCGAGTTTTTGGGTGTCAACGTTCCTAGGGCCATGGAACACCTCTTTTTCTAGTCGAAGTCTTTAGTTTTATGATTGGAGCAGGTTTTGTTGTTTAAATTAAAGTGGACTTTTCTAATTGACTTTCTTTGTGGGATTCAGATCCTTCGAAATCGAAACTTCTTGATTGCAAGAAGATTCTAATCAAATAACCTCAAAATAATTTAGGAATTGGTTAGACTCATTTTCAAAAACACAACAAACAAAAATGAAAATAAACACTTGTTTGGTTTTATTTTTAAGCCAACACAAAACAAAAACAATTTGAAAATTGTCAAAACAAATGCCCATAAAATGAAAACAATAAAAGCATTTTTTTTGCTTTTTTTTTTTTTCCGAAAAAACTCTCCACCCCACAATACTCCCGACGAGCCCCCTTGGGGCAACCCTGCCAGTGCCGGCCATCGCATCCTAGCCGGAATAGCCCAGCAACCCATCTTTAGCTGGAATCCCAACAACAGCGACAAGGCCTTGCAAATTTGGGCTCGCAATTTCACGAAGATGAGGGTTGCAGATCCGGACGCGAAGAGCGTCGATCTTTGTTGGTGCCAATGTCAATTGGGCCAAGGGGTCATCGGTCG
Organism: Artocarpus heterophyllus; assembly: GCA_025403435.1. Lineage (NCBI taxonomy): Eukaryota > Viridiplantae > Streptophyta > Magnoliopsida > Rosales > Moraceae > Artocarpus > Artocarpus heterophyllus. Next base: position 4,208,821 of record CM046330.1, on the reverse strand, counting down.
TTGCGACAAGACTGTTGACACAAGAGGGCTATCAATGGGTGCGGCTGGGTCGTTCTTGAGTGGCACAAGGGGCCGTTGGGATGGGGCTAAGGCTGTCGGGGGAGGAGCGAGGGGCTGTCGAAGACCATCGGTGTTGGGGTAGTCGTAGTTGCCAGCGTCATGGTCTCACCAAAGCAGAGGAAGAGGGAAACTCCTCGTTGGTTTATTTATTTATTTTTTAATTAAAAAATCTGATTTTCATTCCAATTAATATTGTTATGTAATAATATATTAATTAATTAGTATTATCAAAATTAGACTTTATTTTGTTTATACTAATAATTTTTTTATTAAAAAATGTTTTGTGCTTAAAAATATACCACCATATAAACTAAATATAATTTTAAAAACAATTCTATCACATTTTTCAAAACATTCTCATTTTCAAAATTTTTCAAAAACAAAAACCAAAATAAAAACACTACCGTTAATGCTCAATCGTAGTCGCCTCCAAGTGTGGCAGTTGTTCTAGGCTAATATAGGATCCCAATCGTTTCCTAGCTGTTCTTAGACAATAAAACCTTTTGTAAGTTATTAGTGGATGATGATTCTTGGGTTTAGTCCATTTGAGTTGATAGAGTGGAGATTGAAAGACGAAATCTAACCAAAAACTAACAAGATATCTTTTTTTTTTCCTAATATAAACGTCAGGACTAGCAATACATCATATATTGTCAGGTAACATACATTAGATATTAATATTCATATCACTATGGTTGCTCAAGCATTTTTCTTTCCTTTTTTAGATGATATTAAGTAAGCAAGGCGTTATCATATAATAACACTAATAATTGATTATATACTTTAAATTGAAATATTAGTTGTAATTAATGTTTTAAGTTTAAAAATTATATAGTTTATATTTATAACTGATAAGTTAAAATTAAAGCTCAAAGTCTATTTTATATCATTAATTTAAAGGGGTAAGGGTTAGAAAATTTTTATACTTGAATTTGATGGTTCTAAATATTTCTCATTTTTCATTCGGGTAGGAGTATCTTCTGAGCAGAAAAACAAAAGTATAATAATAATGTATCTATAATTGATAGATCTTTGATATGATGGTGGGCTTCAAAACGTACGATCAACTATGTCTGGTATGCAGCTGTGCAGTTATTCATACTTCACGTAGAGCTATGATGATCCATTTGGGACTAACAAAAGAAAAAAAAAAAAAAAGAAGCTAAATCTAGAGAGAGAGAAGCAATTAATTCTTTATATAAACACACAACGTATGTGTATATATATATGTACATATGTTGATGTTAAATCAAAATCGTGCATGGGTCAGGGTTGGTGCTGTTTTGAAGATTCATGCTGTCTCCTATCTCTTACCAGAAAGTCTTTGGTCCGATTATGACAACCATTTTGCATGTTGGGGACTTAGACATTGTTTCATTATTCAAGGCCATCTTTGCTTTTCCTTATTTCTTTCTTTTTTTTTTTTTAAAAAAAATCTTTGAGTAGTTATATTTATTCTGTTTCCTCAAGTAATGGAGGAAGATAAAAATTTCTTACAAGCAAAATTATGCCTTTTATTGCTGAGTAAATGGTTAATTATTGGAACTTCTCAAGGATCTAATCACTAGGGAATTTTTTTCCATATATATAAGTAAAAAAATCGTATTCTAACACTCTCGGGTCGAATAGTGTGTTATCAAAATCTCAATCACTTCATGACAAGACAAAAATAAAAAAAAATGGAAAAAAAAAAAATATATATATATATATATATATAATATAATAAAAGAAAAAGAAAAAGAAAAAGACCCAGTTTTTCATATGTCACAACGAAATGAACAATTTTAAAATTCAAACAAAACCTGAATGTATAAGATGTGAAACTTAACCAGGAAACTGGGAAAATCAAAGTTCCCATGATTGGGACAGGCAGTTATGTCCACAACGCTTGAAGAAAGAAAACAAGATGCTCAGCTTGAAGCCTTGAGCGACGAGAAGCGAAAAATAAATATAAAAATAAAATGAAAGAAAGAAAAAGAATTTAGAAGCCTCATATTTTTAGTGGGTCTTAAAAGAGCTTTTGGCTTATCTGATTATCTTTGATGCCTTCGACGTGGGCAACTCTGATAAAAGTGCAAGGCAAGGAGGATCCATAAAATACCATCACCAAACATAGGGTTAAGATGGTTGAGCTTGGCCAAATACCAAAAGCAAGGCCTAACACTCCATGGTCTTGTCTTTTTTAAGAGTGTGTTTGGTTGGAAGGAGAGATAAAAACGACGGAGAAAGATGGAGAGAGCTAACGAGCAATGCTATGTAACCTAATAGAGTTTTGGTAGGGCTCATCTTATAGGGTGTTTGGAAAGATGATAAAAATCACTTTTACTGTAGTATGTGAGAGTTTTATACTGTAACATATGAGAGCTTTATATTGTTTATAGCTAAAATTGTGATAGAAATTGAGTGATTTTTACCACTGTCAAACACACCTTTAGTATTCCTTATTGCTATAACTCTCTTCGTCCCTCTTAATAAACGAACTCTTGAAAATCTTTGTGATTGATAATTTAGGCGAGAAAAAAGATGACAGAAGATATATGAGGGCAAGTTTATGAATAAATATTAAAAGAAATCATATATAATATTTTATTCTATTCTATTATATGATCAGAAGGAAGAAAAAAAAAAGGTCTTTAGGTGAATGATTACATTATAAAGGTCTTTAGTTGGATGATTACATTATCTATTAATTAACGTGATTCTGGTTTAAAAATAAGGACAAAAGTTCTTTTGATTCTTTATGCAAGTTCTTTCTGTCGTTTTTTGGGAAAGATTATCCAAGTTCTTTAGACCTTAAAAAGTTCAAATAAGATAAAATAACGAGAGTTATAAGTATTTTTTATCTGTGTGTTTTCTTTTTTATTTCCCTTGTTTCTCCTACCAAACAATTAATATTCTACTTTTTCTTTAATAAAACCCCTTATTTTTCTTCGTTCTCACTTATTTCTCCTCCCAAATAACATTGTGATGTTTGGTTCATTAGTTTGAACCAGAGAAATTCTGATTTAAATCAGTTTTGTTACAGTATTTTCTCTCATAAAACTTGAATTGTTGCAATATTTATATTTCAAAATAAAATTTTAAATGGATGGTCCAAACAGCCTATTACTATTCTATTTTCTCTTTAAAAACTTTTCAATTGCTTTCTTTTGTTTTCTTTTTTCTTTTTCTTTTTTTTACCAACACCAGACAGGGTTTAAAAAGTGAGAAGGGGAGTTCTTTTTTTCCCCCCTTATTTTCCCATAAATGATAGGAAGGGTTTAATTGCAAAGAAAGTGGAGGTGCCTGGCCAGTGGCCACCCACACTCTTTTCATAAGGCACTGCCTACAACACTAACTAATAGTGCCCCCGTCCTATGCGAGGTCTGGCCCACCATCTCTTAGGCAAGTATACATCAAGGACCCACTAAGAGATAAAAATGGGCCCCCTTCTTTGGAGATTCTTCCCCTTTTCGCTTTTTCGTTCGTGTTCATCATTTTGGCAAGTATGTAGTTAGGTGAATTCTATCATGTATTTGCTATAGTCAGACCTCCATTTTTGGATCAACCAAATATACAAAGAGTCAAAGACAACGAATATTACAAGGATCTACTATGTTAACATGATATACATAGAAAATATTCTGTTAATTACGTTTCCAAATGGATACGTGTTATAGGCATTTAGAACGTAATTAAAACCGCAAGATAAAAAGAAATATTGTAACATATAAATATATATATATATATATATATAAGTAAGTGTCTTTTTTATAAGTATTTTTAAAATAAACAATTATAATTTTTTAAAATTAAACGAATTGTGATAAATTTGAGTTTATCTAATAACTTAAGTTTTTAAAAAAAATGATTTATTTTAAAAAGGCCATAAAAAAACTATTTAACTTAATATTCCTATAAAAAATATCATAAAAAATTGGTTGAAACTGTAATCATCATATAAAAACTTGTTATGAATTATACCTTTTTTTTTTACCTCACTTAATTTACTTCACATATGATGCAATAATTCTGGCATTTTTACGATTATCGTGAGAGAGAGAGCATGACAGAATGTAATATCTGAACTCTGAAGTGGGACCTGAACTGTCCCAGTGCAACATCAAAGGGAAAAATATACATGTATTCATGACAGATAAAGAGACAGAAAGAAATTATTGTGGTTATAATGAGCAAAAGTCTAGCTATTTGTGATCATTCTAGGTTACTGGGTTGTGTTGAGCTGGTGCTTTTCACTTAACGACAAAACTTCATTTTGTTCCCTTAGAACCTTATTTATTTTGCTTTAACCTTCTTTCAGATCCGCTTTACTTTCATTCATGGCGATCCATGTTATGCTCAGAAATTAAAGATTGAATACATACATACATACATACATACATATATATATATATATATATATATATATATCTTTGTAGACAGAAAGAATTAAAAGCGCATGCATGCATGCATGCATTGACAGTCAAGTTTAACTTGCTAATAGATCGATGGCCAGGGTCAAATTATAACCGAAATTTTCGTGTCTGCAAATGCATATCTATAACAGTACTGGAGATGGTCGGTAGAGATTACATTTTATTTTATTTTTTTACTTGGTAATTTCTTGTGTAGATATCTTGTGACTTGAGAAATGGAGAGTTCCTTCCTTGTAAGAAGAGTTTGAGGAAGAGAATCAAGCAAGATAGTCACTGGCCCTTTTTTCCAGTCCAACATAGACATATATCTATACAGCAATCCATTAACCACTGAACGATGCAAGTTATTTTTAGTGAAAAAAAAAAAGAAGAAGATTATTGGAGTTATTTTGTCCTGATGATTTGTATATAGAAGAAATCCCAGTTCCACTAATAGAATAAAAACTTCTGAAGGATGGGCTCGGTTTTAGACAAACCATCATCGGTCCAAGACCGCCTGGCTTAGTAAGACAAATTTGAACGTAAGGACATCTTAAGAAGAGAAAAAGAGAGACATTTGTATGCTGCACCAACCCATTGGTGGCATATGGATGATCCAAGTTACAAGACAAAACAACATCTACCCATTGTTGATAGTAAATCACAAGGAATCTTAATTAGTTTACGTGAAACCTTAAGATACTTCTAATACTGCTGCTTGGATGAGAGGTTCCAACAGACATTATTAATGGATTGGTCAAGAGAATGACCCATTTTTGGATACTTACATTTCATGGGCACAATATTAATTGTTTTAGGAAGATTTCGGTCACAAAATCATTGAAATTAATTAATTAACTAATTTGCCTTATCACATTATTGTATGGGAACCACATCTTAATTAATCAACCTTTTCTGGTACATTCAATCTGGCTTATTACCTCCAAACCAACCAGACCCACACGCTTTAAATTTGAAAGATATGTTGTCCCAATAATGCTGGGCATTTCTTGTTATGCACAGTTTTCTAGAGTTCACATATTATTTATAGCGCGTACGTGTGTCTGTGTATATATACAGACACTCATATATATATATATATATATATATATATATATTCTTATGAACATTTTTCTTTTAAGAGGGCCTATAACGAATTAGCTAGTTCTATCCTAGCAACTAATTGAGAAGTTTGTGACGGCAATTGCTCTAGTGGCACCTAAAAGTGTCGCTTTCTTTCTCAAGCTGTCCTGTAGGTTTAAATTAGAGAAGCCGGGATTGCTCCCAAAAATAAATAAACAAATAGAAATTAAGAAAAAGTGAAACCCTAAGAGACCTTTTTCTAGCCATTGATCAGCATATTTCTAAGCGGCACATAAGCTTCATGCCAAGACCCAAAAGTCTTTAAGGTATTTATCTTTTTATACTATTTATTTTATGTTAATTTAAAAACTACACTTTTGATTTTTATTTCATATGTATACATTCATATTAGATTTACTATAGAAATCTATGGTTTACCTTAATCAATAGTTGATTTCGACTTTTAAAATGACTAAATTATCCTAAAATAAGATAAAAAAATTAAAACTTTCAAAAAATAAGAAGAAAACAAAAACAAAAACACAGAAAACACCCATTATTTAGAGTATTCTATATATTTTTGAAGACAAAAGCCTTAATTTAAATTTTTTTAGTTCTTAAATTTCTCTCATTTCACAAGGGTATTTTGGACAATTTTAGGTTAAAAATTAAAGATTGATCGTGAGGGATAAATTTACGTATTAAATCTAATTTGAAGGTATATATTCGATGAGGTAAAAAAAATAAAGGTATAAGAATGTTTGAATAAACTTAAAATATAAGGTATAAAAAGGTAAATAAACCAAAGTCTTTTGATGGAAAATATTACATAAAACTTAAACTATTAGTAATCTATTAACCTCAAAACATGGTGCAAAATGGCATTGTCATGAGTAATTTATTATAAAACAAACAAGAGAGACTAATTCAATTTTTTTCATTTTTTATTTTTTTCATCTAGTAAATCAAGGGAATGGCCTGGTCTAAGATGAGAGATTGAGTTGGTGCCAACATTATTGAAATATGCTGCATTTTCAGATATTAGTTGTTTTCTCTTTTTATCTGCCTTTGCTTAGCAACTTTGTTTTGTAGGCAACAAATCAAGGATCTGACATAATCCAAGGACATATCAGAATGAGAGTACCTGGAAAAACGAAAGCCTGTTATGTCAGGCTTTAAGATTTATTATATAGGCTTAGTTTAGAATGTAGGTTTAAATCAATTAATTAGTATAAAATTTTTTTATAGCTATAATAAAAAAAAATTAATATAACATAAAATTTTTAGATGTTATAATTTTTAAACTAATATTTTTAATTTTAATCATTGTTCTAAACACTTGTTATAAAATCTCATTTCTATGGTATTTAATAAAGATGATCGTTTTTAGGCATTAATTTGTCAACCACAGGTTAGACAGTGGACATTATCTCAATTGAAATTTGAATGGCTTAATTTAGACAGACTTCACAAAAGGTCCCTGCAGAAATTCAGCAGAGAGGGACACAATATATCACATACATGTTTCTTTTTCCTGAAAAGGAAGACCCTTTTCAAGCATGCCAGCTGAATTTGGCAATTGTTTTTAGTGGAAGTTGTAGTTGGAATCCTTTAGTGCAAGAAAAAAAAAATGAAATGAAAGATGTGACATTATGTATAGGCCTAGAGTTAGAAGCCTATAAAAGATTTTGTAGTCTGTAATTAATCATGTCCTGCGATATCATACGCAATAATCTGTGTATCACTTCCGGACAAGGGCTGCTCTAGAAAGCTCTTCGCATGAGTACATACATACATATATATGGTTTTTTTTTTCCGATGTCTTCCAAAGTCCTTCCAACGTGACATGTAAAGAGAAAACCAAAAGAAAAAAAGCGTGTCAATCATGTAATGCAACATTAAAATTAGGCTCGTAGCATTGTCTTTGGATGAATAATAAGGTGTTTGATATAGTGATAAAAATCATTGTTTAAAACTATTTTTGTTGAAGTATATAAAATTTTTATATTATAGTATTTTTTATTTTTTTATTGTAATATGTGAAAGTTTTAATTGTTCATAATTAAGATAGTGGTTAAAAAATAACGTGTCAATAATGTAATGCAACATTAAAATTTGAGTCATAGTATCGTCTTTGAATGAATAATAAGGTGTTGGGTATAGTGATAGGAACCATTGGTTAAAACTGTTTTTACTGTAACATATAGAGCTTTTAAATTAAAGTATTTTTTTATTTTTTTATTTTTTTCTATAGCATATGAAAGTTTTTATTGTTTATTATTAAGATAGTGGTGATGAGACTGTAAAAGTATACATTTTCTAATTCTTAAATCATTTGTTTACGCTTTTATTTCTCATTAAATCCTCTAATTAATAGCATTTTGTGTTAATAAGTGTTTTTGTGTCTTGGTGTGAAAATATGATTAAAAATGCGTTTTTAGTATGTTTTTATTATTAGAGTTATTTTGGTGTGTTAAATAAGTGTCTAGTCTGTAAATAGTCAAAACCGTAAAAGTAATGCGGTTATTTTATTTTGAGTGTTAGTGTGTTTTAAGTTTATAAATATGTCTTATTATATTTTTAGTAATTTTTAAAAATATTTCCAAGTCATAAAAATTATATATGTGCTCAACCGCAAGAGACTGAAAATTTTAAGAGTTTTTATCTATTTTTGTGTGTTTTATTGTAAAATAAATATTTTTAATAAATATTACGTTTGTAAAATAATTAATATTAGTATGTTTGTGATTTTAGATTTGAAATCTGGAGGAAAAACGGAGCAAAATGACACCAAAACGGATAAAATCAGACATCAAATGCATCAAAAATCCTTGAAAAATTCAAAATTCAAAATGCAGAGGACATGTGGCGTCATGGGAACTGTCGGATTCACTGCCAAATCAATCTCAGCCGTCCGAGGAAGAGACGCGTGTCAACGCGTCATTCGATGCATCAGCGGAATCTCAAAGTGCGGTACACGTGTAGAGATATGATTGGCGCGTGCGTTACATGCGCCGACAAGCTGCAGCGTGTCAGTGGAGTGTCTCAGACCGTCTTGGATCCCGTGCGGTCATGACCACATGCAGCCTCTCTCTCAGCCATTCGATGCGAATACCGAGACTGATCTAACGGTCCTGAAAACTCGGTTCCACTGTTCCAACTTGGGCCCATCTTACTGCATCTGACAGCCGTTGGATCTCATTTTGAACGGTTCAGATCGTGCCTGTTCTGTGTTGATCTGGTCTACGTCACACTGGATTAGAAACTCAAATTCGCATACTCACGAGCGCGGATCAGCGCGAAGAAGAAAAGGAACAAATGATTGAAAATTGTCAACTTTCAACAATAAAGATCATTAAATAGCAATGGACGTTTGCAATCTCAAATCACTATAAATATCGAGGCTTTTGCCTCAGTTGGGGGAGCCTTCCGTAGCATAAAAATACTGTTGTAGTAATTATAGTCTAGTTTTTATTTCAGTTTTTAATCTTTTTTTTTTTGTAAAATATTTCTTAGTTTGTGTTGTAAAAATTATGCTCAATAATATAAGTAGTATTTTATTAATTATGTCTTTTTAAATTTCTTTTTAGCTGAGGGGAGAAGGGAAAATTCTGGCAAAATTATCTTAAATATTTTTGGTTTTTCTTAGTTTTCTAAGCTGTTGTAATGCCAAAATATTCTCTTAGAAAACCTAATATTTCAATATTTTCTTAGCTAGAGCTCTGCCAAAATTTTGGTTTTGATTTATCGACGACATAGACTGGCACGGATAATGCTTGAGAGGACCTTGATTACTCGTAGACAGAGAATGGCTCGGTAAATGCTTAACTCACTATCTTGGTTGTTATTTTAGTTAAGTTATGTTGAAATGCTGCTTATTTATTAAGTTGTGTTTTTGCTGCATTATAGACATGGAATAACACAGTAAATGCTTGGTAATTCTTGATTTATTGTCGACATAAGATGGCATAGTGCATACTTAAACTAACTAATAAATAAAAAGAGAAACTAAAATATATTAAAGATAATCGTCAGAACGGAACCTTTGAACCTCAGCCCTATTATTATTGCTGTTTCACTTCTTTAAATTGTCGTTATTATTGTTGTTACTCTGCTTAAGTTATTAATTGCGTTTCTTGTTATTAAAGTTCCATATTATCAAAATCTAAAGATGAAAAATGTTGTAAAAAAAATGTGTAAATATTGTAAATACATTCTGTGAATAATAAATATTAATCCTCAAATTTTTCAGTTTAAATAAAAAGAAAAATTTAATATAATACATGTACTGGAACTGAATAAATCCTTCCTTGTGGGTTCGACCTCGGATTCACCGAGAAAATATTACTTGAGACAACCTTATACTTGAGGTTAGTTTAAAATGCGTAAATAGACGCGAGACCAAGTGGTTAAAACCACTCCTTGTCAAATAGAATGTAATTTTCTTGGCGTTACCTCAGTCTAATATCAATGTTATGTTAATGATTGTTATGTCACCGTTTTTTATATGTTACATTAGATTGACTTTCCATAAAGATAGTAGAATATATATATATATATATATAAACAAAGTAAAATCTTGGTGGATTTTGACTTTGGTCACAGATAAACTGTAGCCGGCTGTGCTCCTAACAATCCATGTTGTCAACTTCTTTAAATTTATTTATTTATTTGCTCATGCGTTATGAGCAAAAACCAAATTGAGAGATGATAGCGGGGAAAGTAAAACAAATAAAGAAAAGGACTTCTTCTTTTTTCCCTTTTTTTTTTTTTTTTGAGGGGAAGAAAGGGAAATATTACTAAAACACAAATGGGAAGAAGAATTTTTCCTAATGAAAAGAAAAAGCAGAAATCGAAAAGTGGATATTTGACTTGAGTAGAAACATGGAAAAAAAATACAACAAAATAAATTTGAGGAGGACTTTAGAAGATGCAGTTTGATTGTTGCATTTGACTCCATGAGTTGCCTCATTCTCTTCTTTCATCATTTCATGCAAAGACAATTGGTTAGAAGGGAAAAAAATAAATAAATAAATAAATACTTGTACTGAGAAGGTGGCAGTGGACCAAAAGCTCTTAATTCTCTCTATGGTGTTAGAATAGTGGACAAAGAGTACATTATTGATTTTGATGGCAAGGGAAAAGATTTTACTTGGATTAACACTATAGTTGGAGGTGGCCCATTTCATGACTTTCCAAAAGCAATGAAATCTCAGACAATACAAAACTACAAAATTTTCACTGAGCAAATAGTCTAAAGGGGGAAAAAAAAGAAAAAAAAAAAGAGGCCAATTCACAAGATTGCCTTTTGGAATCTTATGTGACACAACAATAATTTCCCATCAAACGTCCAAAATTGCTGTTTGTTTATAACTTGAGTAAATGTTTGTCGTACAATAAAAAATAAGGCAGTATTTTTTTTTTTTTGAAACAGAATAAGATACTCACCGATAAGTACTATTTGTATATCGTTAGATTTATAAAAAGAAGTAATTTTAACCAGAACTAATGGTTTTATAATGTACACTATCCGTGGAGTTCTAACCCAAGAAATCCCCAAAAATAAAATTTGCAAAGTCATTCCATTATGAGAGCATAGAGAATTGTAGTTTTTATCAGAGGAGTATAAAGATTTGTCGTTTGTTAAAACTTTTAAGATTTCTGCTTTTACCTTACCCATTTTATATCAACTTAAAAATGACGGTATTGAAAAGATTAACATGGCATGACTTAAGCGAGCCAAATTCGCTAATTCTCTTCAACTCTTTTTTTTTCCCCCTTACAAATAAATGTGAATTAGCACATGGATATATAAACTCCAAGAGATTTCATCGAGCAAAATGCATAAAAAACTTATTTTTATCCTTATAGGATTAAAACCTCACAACTTATAAAAATATAGATCCTAATCTAATATATAGTATACTTTAAAAAATAAAATTTATTAGTTTGTTAATAATGAGATTATAATCCAATAGGATTAAATAAGATTCTTGAAATGCAATAGAGGTGAGAGTTGCAATGACGTGGAGAGTTTTATTCTCTAGTAAGGGTCTGATTGGCTGAGGTTGTCATGGACTTAAAAATGGATTTTAATGAGTGTCCACCGTCCAGACCCAAAATCATTGCCTAGTGAGAACCAAAAGTGCCAAACGCTAAGCTTTCATTTGGAAACTTCAATTGACATTTTAAGTTGAAGTACACAATATGTAAGAATTTTATACCATAATAATTTTTTTGCTTTTTACGGCTTTAGCTATTCAGAGTTCTAACTAATGGATTAAGACTGAAGTTCAAAACACTTTTTAAGTCAAAGACATAAAAAGTTTTGAATTGAAATTGAATTCTATTAAGAAAATAATTGACATCTTGTCCACGACCTTGTGTGGGATGTTACAAAAGGAGAAATGAAATGTATCAACATTAACTTTTTCATTATGTTACGAGAGACTTAAAAAATACATATTCAAAAAGATATTAAGACCAACAATAGGCTGAAAATTATTCAGCAGCTACTTTCAGCAGCTCTCCCCATATTACTAGTTTTTCCCTGGGTTTGTCTCTTAAACTCCCAAGCCGCCCTTCTTCAGAATCTATCTTTTTCCAAGCATTAAATGGTAAAACTCTAACACCACGATCATCCAGTAGCTGGAGGACACCCTCTCTGCCAGGCTTGGCCGAGCTAGACGAGAACGCCAACAATCCCAGCTCGACGTCGTCCGATATGCTAGCGACCTGTCATTATAATCAGTTCAATTATCTAAGATGGTAATTTCGGGGCAGTTTCCCAAATCACTGTTTGGATGCACAAGTTTTAGCCCAGTTTGAACCACCTGGTTCGGATAGCCAATTCAAACCATACTTTTCAGACTTTACAGTTCTAAACGGACCCACCCAATTGCAACATTTCGGATAGTAAAGATGCTTCACGTGAAAAAAAAAAAAAAAAAAAAAAAATCCACTTACAGTTTCTTCAGCGCAATAGAGGCTTGTAGCAATGATTCCGGTCGGTCCTCTCTTCAACCATCCACATACATACAAACCCCTCTCAAGAACTGGAGGACCTTTATGCGCATCAGTAATAACTCGACCCTTAATGTTTGGGACAATACCTAAAATTAGAGAACATTCAGATAAAAAGGGATTCTTTTCCCCTGCTACTCCAGAATTAAATGATCTGCTTCTGAACAAAGAGACATGAACTTTCCCTTCGTATTAGGAGTAGCATGAGATGATTTAGAACATAAAAACCTTATTTAAAAGATCTACATCTAAATTTTCAAAACGACAAATGCCTTCTGATTAAAGCTATGAAGAATCAAAACTAAAGATCCAGAGGCAGGTACCTGCATCCAAGGTCTTCAAATTGTTCGGTGCCCACAGCTATCTGTTTTCCAGGTTCAACACCTACAAATCAAAATGAAGGAAGAAAAAAATAAGTGCCAAAAAAAATTATGTATCAGATACATAGATTTATCTATGTATATTTTGAAAGCTATAAGAACAACTTATGATACAGAGTTGAAGTATCTGTATGACCCAATTCATTCTGTTTTAGTATTTTTACCATTATTAAAATGTTAAATCTTAAATGTATAATTTATGAACTATAAACACATGAATCTTCATATGGGATAACACCAAAGCGTTTTACAAGGTCAATGAAACGATTAAATCAGAAGTGTTAACACTTAATACAGGGTAAGTACCTTGAAGAACTGTCTTCTCAAGGCGGACCCCAGAAACACAGCTGCTTCTCTCATGTGATTCCAGAAACCTATGAGGTTTCCTGAAGAAAACAAAGTGTAGCTCACATTGACCCGAACTAGAGTGTGAAGGTCCTGAGGCTGCTGCCTTAGTAAGCAACTCATAAACTCTTCTCTGAATTCGATAATTCTTCAGCTCTTCCTTACAAAAGTCATTACGTATGGATAACACAAGTGGAAAGAAAATACAGTTAAATACACAAACAAAAATATAACTGAAAAACAAAATTAACATGCCTGCATTTAAATATTACCGTAATGTAAGGTGCAGCAAAGCAGCTAACATCACAATAATATGTACCTCATCTAACCAGATCCTCTTTCTGTATGTGAACAAAGAGATCTCTAACGCCTGAAAAGAATTAATAACAGATCAAAAAGAACAACCTCAATAGTTAAAGCATCATCTATAAAATAAGGTCTTTCTCCGGGTCAAATGAGAAAATTAACTTGCATGATAAAAAATATATACTTATCTAACATTGGAGTAGTCAACGAGATATAAAATTACCAAGAATTTCACGTAGCTCTTCAGTAGTACAGGCTGCTTGAACAGGTCCTCATCTACCAACCAAAGACACCTTCCTAAAATAGAAAATGTTCCAATAAGATTAAAAAAAAAAATCCTAATGACAGAATAACGTATCTGGTTATCATATATTGGGAGACAAGAAACCTTATGTTGCTCTCCTGAGGAGCAGCCAAAGCATGGCTCGAAATGTCAGTTGTGGCCAAATCATTTGGTGGTCTTAAAAGAAAGCGTGCAACATCAAGAGCTACATTCCCCTGTAAGTAAAAGGAGCAATCTTGACATCAAGAAAATTTCTAATTTATATTTTCTCATGTAAGAACTTACATCTTTTGCAAACTCCTTCAAAAGCAGTAAATTTAAACGTTTTGAACACGTAGAATTAAAGCATATTTACCAGGCTACCAGTTTCTAGTTTTATGATTAGTGAGAAAAAGAAACCACGGACAAAATTATAACCTTCCCAGAACAATCTATTGATACTGCAGGTACCTGACCAAGAATTACAGCTGTGTCAGTGCTTTTCAAGTCCAGGTTAAGGCACTTGCAATCCAGATGACCATTATACCACCAAACAAATTCTCAAGCTGAGTGTATCTCTAACAAATCCTATAAATACCAAGAACAAAAAAGCAAGAAATAAACATATGGTAAAATAATGGCAATTCCAAATTGATTAATTTAGGAAGAAATGCAAGTGCATCAAGCACTGAGTTTGCTAAACATACTTCTCTTGGATCACCAAGAACTCGATCACTTTCTGCACCATAGGCAAGCACAACCTGTTCGGACACAAATTACACTGGTCAGGTAAGTCTGCACCAAAATGCCACAGCCAAAAAGTCAATTCGAGCTAGAAACTGACCACATCATACAGTTCACGGAGCTCAGCAAGAGAAATGGACGATCCAAGCGTTACATTTCCCAAAAACGAGCACCGTTTGTGACATTCCCCAAAAACAAGCACCGTTCGTGTTGTGCAACCCGTGAAAACTAGTTGATCACAACCTATTACCAGTTTTCCAATAAACTAAGCTAAATTAAGATAATTATTTTGAAAAATATACACAAACAGTTACAGAAGCCAATTGAATAGGTCCCAAACTATCCAAGCCCACAATGATTTTTAATTCTCTCAGCCCGAAATGAGTTGAAAACAATGGACTTTTTTCCACAATTTAATTCATTTTGTGAAGACTCTTCGAGATAAAAAATAATAATAATAATAAAACAAAGAAAAAGGAATTATCAGCAAGTGTTTACCATTTATGACTTTAGTTTCTGGATGATCATGTGCTACGCCGGAGCGGACTAATCCAAAAGGCGTTGGCAAGCGATCAACAATGTCAACCTCTGCTTCTTTGTGCGTTTTCAGCATCTAATATTCACATTCAATTAAAGATCGCCACGCAATTATGTTAATTTCTAGCACTTCCCTATCATGTAACCTTTAATTTTCTCGGCAAACAAACAAGTATCCATATTCACACAGTAAAGAGAAAGCGAGCTCACTTTCTCAGCAGTGTAGAAACCGGCAGGTCCGCTCCTAACGACACAAACCCGTATTGCACGGGAAGAAACGGTTGAGAAGGTTCGAGAAAGCCATTAACTTGCTTGATAAATTGCCATTTTCATTGAAGATTCAGGCGATATTCAGAAAATTTAAATAAAGAAAAATGCAAATTTGGGTGAATTAATCATCTCACAAGGAATGAGGCGAATACCCATTAACAATTAATCATCCGAGATTAACTTGAACGAATACCCATCAACGAAAAGATTATGCTTTCTAAAATTAATCATCACACTCACATCAAATCAAACGAAATACTTCAGATCAAAAAGAAAAATCAAACGAAATACCCACAAATAAAGAATAGACTATGATTGAATTTGACGCCCAAGGTTAGGGCTCCGAGAGGCTATGAAACGACGCCGTTTCAGGGCAGAGTGAAATTGACAGAGCTACAGTACTAACCAGAACTCAGCACGATGGGGAGAGAGAAAAAGACGATCTTTTGTTGTTCTAGGGTTTCAAATTCAAATTGAATTTCAGTCTCCAAAGAGGGATTTCTGGTTTTGGAGGGGAATTTTTCCTGGATCTTCACTTTTCAAAACCCATAGTAAAAAACATGGGCCCATACTAGTGTGTAAAGTACCTAACCCTTTGTGAGAGTAAAGTGGGCTTTTTGTTCGTCAAAGCATTTGTTTAAATACATATATTATGGGAGAATTTGTTGAAATGAGTGTTCTAAAATGTGAAATTAGCAAGATAATAACTTTTATTTTTACATGGAAAATAATCATATGGTCGTCCAATTTTGAGGTAATGTAGGGTTGTTTCAAGGTTGCATAGGATACTTCTAAGGTTGCGTAGGATTGAAGTCATTTTACAGATTAAAATTTTTAAAAAGTCACTTTGCGGATAAAACTTTTTGATTAGTCTAATTTTATAAATGTCTTCAAATAATATAACAAATAGAGTTTCACAAAATTTATTGCAAACAAATAGCACGTTTAAAAATATTTGTCGCAGGTAAATTTATTCGGTAAAAAATATATTTACTATAAATAAAAGGACAATTGGTATTGGCCTAATTTACATTGATAAAATATTTATTTACCAAATATCATTATTATAATCTTGCATTTGAGAACTAATAAATATTTGTTGAACACTTGACAAGTATAGAATCACCGATATAAAAAATTATTATGGATTGATAATTACGTCCTTAATAAATATTACAATTACACATAAATTCATAACAATTCAATTGTAGAAAAGAAATTCATAACATGTCAATTCTCCTAGGTTAAAAATGGCATATCCTGCCCTTAAATAGGCGAGGACATGAAATTGTTAATAGGGTTTTGGTGCAGGAATGGGTATAACTTCTTGTTCTTGAGGTGGGATTGGGGGAACTCCCAAACCTACCCCATCCTAATATACATATCCCAGGTTAGTTTGTTTTGTTAAAACATTAATTTTAAATTGAATTATGATGAATTTCAATTTTATTTCTATTAATAACTTGATGAAACTTTCGTCGACGATAAACATCATGATGGTGATTGAGGGTGGATATGTGGAAGTGCACAGATGGGGATTTTCCGACTGCATGCACTATCCTTCTTGGCAGGGATGTGGATGATTTTACAGGGTAAGGTATGGGGACAGGGAAGCATTACTCGCCTCGTCCTGCTTCGTCATCATTCCTACGCAAGCATTTCTATAGCTAGTTGTTACATTCAGGAGGCTTCGTCAAAGTTGCTTTACGACATTAGACGATATGACTAGCTATTCCATTTTCACCATGCTTTCGCACCACGTGAGAATGACAAGATGTACATCGAAGAAAGGAAGCATGAGGGGTTAAGATGTGTTTAGAAAGAAAAAGAAAGGATAAATTTTATTTGTGTCCCTCAAACTTTGAAAACTGACATATACACCCCTTGAACTTTAAACTGTTAACAGAAATGTCTCTTGAACTTTAAAATACTAGCAAAAAGGTCTCTTTTTGTTACATTCGGTCCATAAAGTTTAATTTTTTCCCTCTAGACTTTAGTAACTATGTCATCTTACTCCCTTGAACTTTAAAAACCGATATGTTTACCAAAACTTTTTTCTTTTTCTTTTTCTTTTTCTTTTCTAGTCAACAATTCTTCACATAAGTCAAAATTTAAATTACTCACCTAAGAATCATAGACTAAGCCAAGATTGAACAATATTTGCTAAGTAGTCTAGGAGAAAGACAATAAAGAACAAGAAGGAGAAGGAATAGGAGGCCAACTAGGGCTCGAACTTGAATCTTGGGCTCTAAAATCATAACCATTAAGGAAGCTGAGCTTGATATTAAGCAAGATTCAAGGATTTCAAGGGATTAAAGGAAAGATAATTGTACTTTATGAGAGAGAGGCTTAATGGAAGTGGAATAAAGTGAAAGATTTCTATTGACGCCCAGCTTACTTCTCCTCCTCTTCCTCCTCCTAGTCCTCCTCATTATTCATTGGCTTCCTCTATGACTACTCAACAAATTTTGTTCCTCTCCAAGTTAACCGCTTCATTCATTGTTGCGTGTTCTGTAATTTCACTCTTGTCTCAATGAAGTAATACTCTTTCATTGGCTCAGTTCACGACTTTTGGGTAAGTAAATTGAGTTTTAACTTGTATAAAAAATTGTTGACTAGAAAAAAATAAGGGTAAACATGCCAGTTTTTGAAGTCATCATGGGACAAGATGACTTAATTACTAAAATTTGGGTGCAAAAAATAAAAGTTTATGGACAGAATATAATAAAAAGGGCCATTTTTGTTAACATTTTAAAATTCGAGAGACATTTTTTCTAACATTTTAAAGTTCAAAAGGTGTGCATGTCAGTTTTTAATGTTTTGAGGGCAAAATGACAAAGTAACCAAAGTTTGGTTGGCAAAAATAAAAGTTAACAAAAATAAAAATAAAAATAAAAACAGCAAAACAAGTGATAAAAATTGGAATTGCAGAAATTTTAAGAACCCACTAGGTCGGTTTGCAAAATATGTTAAATACGCAGTTTAATATAATGGGTGATTTTGAGGCAACCCACTAAAATTTTTTGTTTTCTTTTGGAAACAACGACATTAATTAATCCATTTTAGCCATCTAATAAAGTTTGACCGAATTTAACTACTTTAATGAATCAATTTTTACTCGGCAAACTTATAAATATTTACTCTAATCAAAATGTAATTTTTCCTCAGCTCAACTATCTTAATAATGATAGAAATTTAGGTCATAAATTTACAGTTTGTGTAACTGACTTCTTTATGTTTGGAAGAGGTAAATCTATAATTTTCCAGATTCCTTAAATATATAGAAAATGACAAAAAGAAAAGAATTAGATATCTTTCGTCATTTTGTTTTTGGTAAAAGGATGTATAAGACCAATAATTGAAAAGAGTAACATTGTAGCACCACTTTTTTTATCCTTAATTAATATCTTTTTTTTTTCGAGTTATTTTCTTATATAATTATTTTTTAAAAAAATTAAATACAATACTAATTTTGATCATTTTTTTATATCATTGTCACATTCATTTTGATAATTATAAAATGCTCCATCATGCTTGTCGTTTACGTGCTTAAAAGAAAATTCAACCCTTATAAAATGCTATATCATGGTCGTTAATAATTAATACAATTACGTGCTATAAAAAAATAACCCCTTTTATCTTGACGTGGACACTTATGCCTAGATATGTAATTTTATTGTTTTTCTAGCAAAGACAGAAATAATTTATCTTGTGTGGAAAATAAATTATTGCATCAAGGTGGTAAATCAAATGATGCATCTTTTGTTACATTTGAAAACATGTTTTTTTTCTTTCTTTGTCTTATGGGGGGTCGTAATGATGAAAAACTAGGCTTATCATAAGCAAAAATAAATGTAATTTGACAAGAAATTTATGTATAAGGTCAGATACACTATTCAAGTGTGAAATATGATTTGTTATTGGCGCTTACCCAACCCATTAGTACCAAAGTCTATTCCTTTTTTTTTCTTCCTCTTTTGAGGGTGACCAATGTCAAGTTGAAATTAAATAATATTATATATATATATATATATATATGTATATATAAATGATTATCTTGGAGAAGTTAAAACATAGATGAAACATATTGTATTACATATTGAAAATAGAGAAAGTAGATATCAAATCTAACTATATAATATCTTAACATGAAAGCTAAGTTAAGCCACATGCTTCTTACCTACATAGGCTTTTTTTTCCCTTGTCTTTTTTTGAGGAAGATGTTAATGGTAGCAAAGAATATCATTATTACTTTAAGTTTAAACTTGGGCTATACTGTTATTTGAAAAAAAAAATTGTTAAAAAAATTGATGAATTTGCTGAAATTTAAAAGTTGGGAAATGTTATGATCTAAAACACTTGTAAAATGTCAACAACAAAAATCAACATTTTGAAAATTTTTAAGTTAGGAAAAAAGTGGGTTGTATTTGAAAGAAGACATGCATTTTTTTTTTTTTTTTTTTTGTCAACTACCGAGTGTATAGGTCAACCACAATTCAAAGGTTGCATCATTTCAAATTTTTGCTAGTTTCAGTTGTGATGAAAATCATTTCTTTCCTTCTTTCAATCCTTTTCTGATCATATGAATTTTGAAAGGTGCTCTAAAAGTTATCCTTGTTACTAGACTTGGTTGTGTAAATGGGCCCTACACTTTTTTTTTTTTTTTTTGGAATGAGGATTTGAAATTATTTCACAAGGTATATTACAGTATCAAACAGAAATTTCTTAAGAGGAGAAGCCAAACATCTAATTGGTGTCGTTTTTGCTCTTTTCCATCATGGAATTGTACTTCATATTCCTCATGTATCTTTTGGAATTGGACAATTTACTCGACATGATCATATTACATTAAACATAATCATTTTAATTGACTATGTTTGACTTGTTAAGATTGTGTACGTCAATATTATATACATATTTTTCTACACTGTATATAAATATATAATGTAGGATGTACTAAAAGAAAAAAAAAATCAAATTCATTCTAAAAAAAAAAAAGAAATAAAATATTTTCATAGTATGACATACTAACCACCTTGATAGCTTTATTTTACTTTTCATCCAATGTTTTCAACACACACACACATATTTTCCTTTTATTATTTGGGTAGTAGATGATGTCATGATTGACGTATAGGTGACGTTGGAATTTAAAATTTTAGATTTCCCAATAAACAATATTTGAGAGAATAAAGTTACGAATATAAAAAAAAAAAGAGAGGGAAATAATTACATGGTGGGGCCAAGGTTGATTATATTATATGGTCAGGGCAATATTAAAAAAACAAGCAGTAGAAGTTGTTAAAGGTCGGTATCCAGAGGCCAGTTTTCGCTTTATGGCAAGGGGAGAAACGAGCTATTAGTGGGCCTTTAAATGGGGCCCACATTACTGGCCGTCGATACATTCCAAGAACTTTAAGTCCCTTTCACACATTGAAAGCCCAATGGAAAAAGGAGTTTTGTTCGTATAAGAACTCCCTACGTGTAGTCTTTGGGCACGCCGGGCCCACTGGCCGCCCCCTTCTTTTATTAACCACTTTATGTTCAGGTCAATCTCAAAATCACTACGCCTCTTCAACTTTTTTTTGGAGTAATATAAAAAATGTTAACCCTCCATAATTCCATATTTGATTTAAAAAAAACTGAAAAAGTAATACAACTCCATATGGTTCAAGTAGTTGGGTGCCTGAATGTCTAATTCAGAATTTAAATTTTAGTAGTTTTATTTTATATAATAAAATGGGAGTCAAATAAGTTCCAATTTGTATAAAAAATAACATATAGGGTGCTTGAAAATTGTCATTAAAATTAAAATTTTTGAACTAAAAACTTTATTATGTAAATGGTTTACATTATAACTTATTTTTTTGCCAGCGTATTAAAAATCTAATAACGTTTGAAAAATGACGTAAAATTTTGAGTTATTAGCATTGTTCCTTGAACATCAACATTATGCAATTTTAGTCTTTGAACTTTTTTTGGGCAAATTACTTCCTACACTTCTGTCTATTTTGCAATAGTCTTGGTCTCTAATAGTAAAATTGACTATAATTATTTATGTGTGATTAGCATGGTTAGTGCTTGTATGTGATGTAAAAGTTAGTCTCGGCATGTTAGGATTATGTTTTTGTAAATTTTGGGTTGTGAAAATATTTTCCACAAACTTTGAACGTATGAACAGAATCCTTAAAGACATTTTTAAAAACTTTTCTGAACATGAAACTTTCAGTTTTCGATGTTTTGAACAAAAATTCATGACTAAGCAAAAACGCAATTTTGACTCTAAATAGGCTTTCCGAATAGTTTTTATGGATTGCCTTGAACAGTCTCAAAAACTGCCTAAAGGCAGCCCCAAAAGCTGCCTAAATGCAGTTTGCAAAAAGCTGCCAAACAGTTCCAGGAATGCTGAAACTGTTTGGCCATTTTCGGGCCATTTCAGGTCTGAATTTTACATTTCACCGAACACAGAAGTTTTAAATCTCGACGAGACGAACAATTTTCGTGAAATGCCATATTACATAATTACACATACTATTTTGATAACCCTAACAGAATGATATTAAAATCTGAAAGAAAACAACCTTATACAGGTGGCAAAATGTACAATTATTATCCAAAATCTCTACCTTCAAATGACTTGTGTACAAGGGCATCTTTGTCTAAATCAATAGCTTTCATTGATATAGGGTACTTTACATTATTTTTTTAAATTCAAAGAGTAATTTGTTGAAGTCAAAAATTACGAAACAGCTTGCTAATTTAGGAGATATGAGAGAAGGAATTTTCAACTTTATTCCCAATCTGTTAATTGGGAATTAGGATGATCATATTATTTTGCCGTCATAGGATTATCCAATGTATGATAAATTCGTTTCAATCTAGTTATCATTCCATTTGGCTCACCAAAAGCAAAAAGCTAAAACATGTGAAATGGTATTTATTTGTCAATTTCGGCTATTTTTATTTATTTTTTAAATATATGCCTATTGACTTGAATTATTGAATTTTCATGAATTATCTAATAGAAACTTGTAGTGCTAAACCTTATGTTATGGTCACGGATATGCTTCCTTGTGAAGCAACAACCTTTTTTTTTCCTTCTTTTTTTTTTTTTTTTAGTGTTCAATTGCAATGTTCTAATTATTGATAAACCTGATTAGGAATTATAAATAAAGACAATTTTAATGAACTTCTGTCATAGTCAATCAATATGTAGAACATGTATAATATCATATATTTCATTTTGGCATTTTCCGGAAAGTCTTTCCTTTCACAAGTCTAATTTCAAAAATTTATTTCAAGATCACGAAGACCCCACAAAATTGACTAAGAGTTACTATTTACTTCAAATAAATATCATATTTTGAGGCCATCATGAATCTTCTATGGATTCTACTTCTTTTTTTTTTTCTTTTTTTTTTATCCTTTTGCTATGAGAACGTTATGCACTTGTGCTACTTGGAATATTGGTACATGTAGTAAAGAGAAAGAAAGAAATTACAGTATTTTTTGGATGTATTATGCAGTAAACGAACTTTAAATGATTAAAAAATAGCTTGAACTGTTGAAAATTTCCCAGCTTTTAACTGATAAATTTATTTTTTTTTTTGGGAAAAAATTATGCTATCTATTTAGAGGTTATAAAAAAAATTATATTATGTATGTTGCATTATTGCACAATAATCCCTCGTATTCGTAATTCGTTTGCTAATTATATTGTGTATGTTGTAATATGGGTATTTTGGATGTATTATGCAGTAATCTTTGTTGCACATTTATCCCTCAAGTTGGACTATTACACATTTATCCCTTGTACTGCTAATTTGAGCTCAATCTATATCTTTTCTTGATGGGAGATTCTGATGGATTTTTTACTTTTACGCATTAACAATTAAGGCTAAAATGTTATATCGTTATTAAAGATACTCAAAATCAAACAAATCACTTGCTCTACAGTGTTTTTTTTGGGGTCCTCTCCTTATTCCTTACAACTTTTTCTTAAAAAAAAACA
The DNA here is from genome assembly GCA_025403435.1 of Artocarpus heterophyllus. Lineage (NCBI taxonomy): Eukaryota > Viridiplantae > Streptophyta > Magnoliopsida > Rosales > Moraceae > Artocarpus > Artocarpus heterophyllus. The sequence goes on along the minus strand of CM046330.1, from coordinate 4,185,406 downwards.
AAAATCAATAATTGTGTTTGGTCACAAAGATACATAGACCTTAATAACTGAGGGCATTTTCATAATTTCACTGGTCAAAATCTCTTGTTGATCAAGAAAAATATATAGCATATAGCTTAAATATGTAGTCGTCCAAAATATACAGTGTATTCTTTCAATGCCACTAAATGTCCCTCTATTTTTTTTTTAAAGAGATATAGCTTAGAAATGAAAAAATAAATTAATGATTTACTATTTTTTTTCATCTTTGAAATTTGGATTGAATGCTTTATTTCAAATGTGTGTGTATATATATAGAGAGCGGGGGAAATTTTTTTTTTTTAGGGTTTGGTATGTTTGGCAGTATATCTACAGGGTGTTTGGTATTTCTCATATCCCACAAATACTTTTGACTATTTCTCGCATATCACAATGTGAAGAAAAAAATTACAATAAAAAGCTCTCATATGCTATAACAGAAAACTAATGCTCCTAAATATCCTATATAGTATCTACCTTAAATGAGATATAAAATCTGGATTAAGTTATTGTTGACTTGTGAATTGTTGAGTTAGTAAAAAACGACATGCAATTTTCATAAGAAAAAGTTGTTTGTGCCTTATCCAAAACACAAAAACATTCAATTTGCAGTTGGCATGTGAATTGTAAGGGTTGGGTCGCACGTGAAAGAAGCAATAATTTTGGATTTTGGATGCTTCACGCTGCTTTATACGTGTGGAAGCACGTGGGCCGCTGACCGACCCAGCTCAGTTTTCGGCTCGTTCTCTTGTGCCGGACTGGATGGATTGTCCACTGCACCCAAGCATTGGCTCCAAAAAGTTGGGTTTCTCGCCGGCAGTCACGTGATTGGCTCGTGACCTATATTCACTTATAGAATATTTTTCCCTTCGTTTTTAGCACTTTTTTTTTTTTTTTGGAAATAATAGAATCTGGCATGTGTTGATTGATTTGACCTATGAACGTCAGTATTCAGGAACATGGGTGGAGCCCGGAAATCTTTTTAGAGTGATATTATGAAGTTTAAAGTATGCTTAATTATTCCATACAAGGACAGTAAAAATTTTGCAAAGAATTTTTGAATATGAAAAAAAATTAAAATCTTAGAACTTTAGTAGATTCTAATATATATTATATAATAGCTAATTACAAATACAGTCTAGTGGTAAAATCATATCTGACTTTACTAATGACGAATAGTTTGAATCCTTCCGCTCAAAGTTCAAAAAATATAAATATACACACAAAAGAACCTCCATAAATTAATGCTCAATAATTTGGTAATTTCAAATATTAGTCTCAACTAAGGCCAAGGTGCTAAATTGTTATTTTTATTTATAATATAGTGCACTATATAAAAAAATCTCTTGTCATTTCATCGGGGTTGACAAAATAGGTTAAGACACAACGATATGATACAAACCTGACACGCTTTTTTACGGGTTATGATAAAAAAAATTAACTACAAGTCATTTTAATATTAACCCAAAACTGACTTGTAGAAAAATAGGTCGTGTTTGGATCAACCCATATGACAATAAAGTGAGCTGTCTAACCCACTATTAATTATATATATATTTTTAAAATATTTTTTCTATTATCAAATATACCCATAAGACAAAACCTAGCTCACTTAATCTTAGACCAATGTTCAAACTAAATTCAATTTAACTCTAGAATAATAAGAAGGTGATTTTAGTTTGATCACTTGGGACTTTTTTATTTTGTTGGACTTGTTATTTTATTAGACTTGACATTTTGTTGGACATTTTTAAAAATTTTAGGACAATTTTTTGTTGTTGCAATATGGAACTCATTTGATTTTGAGTGAATTTGTTTTTATGTTATATTAATATAAATTCAAAGCTAAAAAATGTCACACAGGTTAGTATGGGCTACTAAGGATCATTGACGGGTTATGGGTCATTGGCGGGCTACAGGTCAATAGTGTTTCATAGGTTGAATAATAAACAGAATAATATAGGTTGTGTTTTGTCAACCCGTGCCAAAAATGTTAAGTTAGCGTCGAGAATTCTCACCTCGTTTGTGTCACGGGTCGGGTTAGTATCGAGTTAGTTTATATAAAAATTGACAATTAGCCCGACCCGAACCTGACCCGTTGACACTAATTGTTACTGTAACTCCCCGAAATTAATTAAGTAGTTTTAGTAAATAAAATGGTGGATTAGTGTACTATGATGAATATTTTAAACTTAATTTGATCATTTTGTGAAATTTCTAAATTAATATTATTTTTGATTATTTTACTGATTTTTAATTACTCTTAATTATTTTTATTTGTTATTTTAAATTTTGGAACAAAACAATTTACCAAATGCCTAGTACGTCCAGTTTTACGAAAACCGTAGGCGGCACACGGTTTCTACACAGTGAAATCGCCCATATCTCCCTCTATTTATACCCTCTCTGTGACACCTGTTATTCTCCTAACAAATATTAAGGTAATTAAATTAATTTTTAGTGTGCCAACTAAAAATTTGTTTCATTTAAAATCCATTTCATAATATTTATTTTCATCTATTTTTAAATTTTCTAAAATTCTCATATACTTATTTAGTATGTTTACTGAAAAGCCTTGAAACTTATAATAAATTTTGAAAATATCATTTTGGCATTATGTGGGCTAAAGTCTCCAGAGGAGACATGAGGATATCTTTCCCAACTACTCTTGACCCTCATTTTCTTTATTTCCTCCGTGACATGCTTCAATATGTCTCCTCCATAATTGCTTTTATTACTTCTCTTCAAAGACTTCATCTTTTCTTCATTTTGCTTCCACGGTTCCCACACTCTTTTTCTCATTTCTTTGCTGAAGCAAAATACTTAGAGAACTTCTTCAAGGCAGCCATAAAAATCAGCCACCATCACCTCCATTTGAGCAAGAATTTCAGCCATACCGAAGTCAAGAAACCTATTTTGAAGCTATTTCAAGCTTCCAACTAGCCATAATCCGATGTTAGAATCTTATGAACAAATTTAGTCTTTCATTTATAATTTTTTTTTATACTCAAGGATTATTCAAATTTACGTTCTTAAACCTGAGTATATGTTTTGTTGCTATTTTGGAGCATATGTATAAAGTCTAAGTGCATATGGCGTAGACAGAAAATTTATATAGTTAAACTTTGTAATACCTTTATAGGCAGTGGCTCTTTCTTGAAATTCTAGGATTAAATAAAAATGAATTTTGTAAATTGGTTTGAATATTTAAAAAGTAGACATCCTAAGCTTCTAACGAGCTATCATAAGTCTAAATCGGAGTTGTATTTTATTTTCTATGAATTTTTTAATTTTCAGATTGGAAACTAGTAAACCTGCCAGTGGCAATACATCGCCCGTTTACGTTAAGTAAACCACCTGTTAACTCATGTGATGATTCTAGATAGTGAACCTATCCTTTTTGTAAAAGTATACTACCAGTTTGTCATGGTATACCGGCTACTAAACTGAATCAAGAACCCATCTTTGCTCACCCCCTAATTCTTTAATGTCTTGCGACCTTTTCAATATTATCCTAAGTGATTGACAAATCTTATTTGGGACTAAAACATATAGATTACTTTTATACATTTTATATCGTGTTAAGACAAAGATTGTTTACTGTGGTATTCAAAAGAGATTTGCATAAAAGCTTTAATGGCACACTAGTAAGATGGATTTACACATGATTTATTTATGAATGAGGTTGTACGTTGTGCTTTAGTTTTAAATTACCCTTATGCACGCCTTAGGATCAAGGAAGTGTGGAGCTAACGTTAATTGATTTCAAGATTAAAAGATTGGTGATAAGTTTGAATGGTAGGGATTCTATTACTCATCTTTTGTGAGGTTTTGGTATATTAAATTTGGTTGTTTTATGTTGTAAAATATATATATTTTATAGCGAGGAATACAATGATTTGACATATGTTATAAATTGAGAAGCATGGTTAGAAAATTGACTCTATAAATAAAAATTGAATACAAAGGAATAGTGAGATGTAAAAAGGGCGGCGGTTACGTCCTTGGACACGAATACCCTAAAAGGTAAAATAGGGGGAAGGTGATGACGCTTCCTTGGGTTAAAAGTCCCAGAATACACTGTATAAGAATCAACTTGGTGAGGACTCGGGGCTTGATGTCCCCTCACCAGAACACCCTTGGAATAATTAGAGGGTGATCAAGCATGCCCATTTGGGTTTCGATGAGTTGAGTGATACTCTATTGAACGTGGATACCTAGGAATAATATTGAACTATAATATTTGTATATATGTATATGTATAAAACTCGATAATGATTAACTATGGTATCCACGGAATATGATTATAGTAAATCTCATAATCTGGATAATGATGAGTATTAACTAACCATGTAGGTTTTAATGTGGTAATGATAAAAACCTAAAGGTGAATAATTATTTTTCCTACTGAGCATATTGTTGCTCATTCCTATATATTTTCATCTTTTTAGGACTCACTAAGTGTGAGGTGGCTACGAGAAAAATAATTGAGGAAGCTATGTAGCTATATTACGTTGGGACTGCTTCAATTGCTAAGAATGTTCTTCATGATAATGTAAGCATCAATTGTTACTTTCTGTGACTGTATTAAAATGCGTTGAGGGTTAAAATGATAATGACGACAGTTTATATTATTAAATTTAAGGTGCTATATTAAACTATGGTTTAATTGTCATTTATATTTTTATTTTTGATTTGAGAGTTTTCATTTAAGCCCTGGGCAACTTTATTTTTAAGGTTTTACTTTTATTTCTGATTTTTTTTTAACTTTAATTCATTAAAAACTGTTAACGCCCATATAGGGGCGTTACACTCCCTCTCTCTTTCTCTCCTAACTCTCACTTCACTCTCTCTCTTTTCACTCTCTCTCGTCTCTCCCTCTCTGTGTGTCTCTCTCTTTCTCTCCTCTCTCTCTAATTCAAAATTTGAATTCAAGCTTTGGTTTTTCAACGAATTGGAAGCTCGGGAACATGTTTAGACGGTTACAAACTCGATTTAAATCTTCGATTCGAGGTTAGTTTTTAAATTTCAAAACTTTTCTAAATTTTTTAATTTTCTTTGTATTTTGAAATCTAAGTTTATTTAAGCTTGAAAAACCTTTAATCTAAGTTAGAGGAACTTAAAATAACTACAATTTAAGCTTGGTTTGATTAAAAACGGATTTAAATCAAGATTTTTCATTTTTCCTCTGTTTTTCCTATTTTTGGATTTTCTTGGATTTCTTATATAAAACTTGTTTAGATTAGTTTAAAAGTGTCTTATAATGTTTTTCTATCATCTATAAATGTTTTCTATGCCTGAGAACTGACAAAAACAGGTTGAAATGAGGATTTGGGCTCGGGGAAGGCCGAAACCCTTGCCTAGAAAATTCTAAAATTTTCTAGTTCGGCAGGCCAGATTCATGAGTTTGGTAGGCTAAACTCATACATCCGACAGGCCAAACCTAGAAAAGTTTGGTCAACCGGAGCTGGTTTGTTGGCAAGCCGAACTGCACAGTGAGATTTTAATATTACAGTATGATTTTATAAGCACAAATGGCATACTAGGACACCATAAGATAGCTTAGCAACATAGGATATCTTAAGCTAAATATTGATAAACCTAGTTTATATTTAAGGTTGTTCGTGATTTCGTGGAGCTAATGAATAGCAGAGCGGGACTACGGTGTTGAGTCGTAACACCAGATATTGAGGTAGGATTTCTAGCCTTTTCTTGGTAGCCAAGATTTAAAGTGATTTTGGCTTCAAAAGGATTTTCATCAAAATGTTTTCAACGATTGATTGAAAAAAGGAGTTTTATTGATTATTTTTCATAAACAGTGGATTGAAGTGGATTTCATAATGAACCACATAATGAATGTAAATGAATATACTTGGTAAATGGGTTTTAAATAATAATAAAAATACATAGATGAGCATGATGCCATATCAGAGATCAGGTCATGTAACGTACGACCTTGGGGGTAGGTCTCGAAACCCAGCTGGGCCACTTCGGTGGTGAATATTATGGTTTGCCCAAGAAAGATAAAAGGTACTTTTTGGACAAACTATTTTTAATAAGATTCATTTAAATGAATTTATTCATTTAACTCTGTTTTATATTTATTTCTTTGAAAAGTAAATTTTGAATTCAAATTATTCATCTACTTTTAAGACGTAGTCCTACTGAGCTTTTCGCTCATGTTTTATCTGTTTTTAAATCTTTCCCCTAGGTAAAATACAGCTTAGGATTGACGAAGGGTCCGCAGACTGGACTAGTGACCAGTAGAAGACCTGAGTAGGTTATTGTAAACATAAACAAGGCATGTATTATTTTAATTTTTCTTTCTATTTTGGATTATGGTTGTAATTTAAATATTATCGATACTATGTGTGTGCATAAGTTATGGGTCGGTGGGACCCAACACGTAACTCCTTTTCTCGATTATTTTATTTCATTCTCTTTTATCTCATTTGTTTAATTATTATAAATGTTGCTTTAAAAAGGGCTTAAATTTATTACCTTTTCTTAATTAATTAAATTCCTTAACCTGTGTTTTAATTAAATTATCACTTTATTAAAATAATTAACTGCCACGTCACCCTTCGTACTCCGGGACGTGACAATTTCCCCTAAGTTTCACATAAGATCCACTTTTTGTCTAAATTAATAATTTTATTAATATTCAATTATATATTTAGGTAACCTAGTTACAAATAAAGAATACCCAAACTATATATTAGGATCGACAAGTTAATTGACAAGCATGAAAAAAGCTGCAAAAGAATATTGCTCAATACTATGAATGGAACACCTTCATTGATTGCAACATCTACATCTTTGGTAGCCTAAAAATTCCAAAGCCTAGAGTCTTTTCATTAGTAAAAAGACAAATTTTCTTATGTTTCAAAGAGTGAAATAGGGTCAAGAGAGTGTGTTAGACCTCTCTCTAGAGGCATTCTGCACTTAGCTTTGGAGCCAAAGCATTTTTACTAAAAATTGCATGAATAGCTTGCTAGAGACAAGTCTAATGGTGGTTAGAGATAGAAAGTATGTTACAATTATTCCAATATGGGGTTGTGACGTAGACTCATTTCACGCCCAAATCCAAGCCCTAAACGTTACTAGACGTTGCACTCATATATAAGTTTGCAGTGTTGGGATCCGAATCAAACATCTTTGATTTCCTTCGCCTTTAATTTGGTGAAACCATCACGACCCCATTCTATCAAAACGCACAGCCCTAGTTTCTTTGGAGCAATACCAACAATACGCCTTAATTGGAGTTTTTGATCTCAAAAAGAATGACAACTTACACATATGTCATGCCGCTTAAAATTTAAAAATTGATATTAGAGTTAGTGTTTTTACTAATACTTTCATGAAAATTTATATGTGAACTTTGACCACTTTGGATTTTATTTTCTTATTCTTCCTTACCCTTCATTGTTTTTCATGATTTTGAGGAAGGATAAAAGAGAATGCTCAAATTCAAGAGGATAGTAAAAGTCATAGGAAAGAATGAAGGTATAGATAGAGAAAAAGAGGATCATAGATGAGATAAACGAGGAAGAAAATAAAGAAAGAAAGAATAGAAAGCGAGAAAGTAAGGAGCAAGCAGGTGACTAAAATCTCATAATATTTGAATTTTAGGAAGGTCAATTAGCGAAAAAAAGATTAATTATAAAATAAAGTTTGTACTTATTCCAATAATACTGCACAATTGCAATTCCATTCATTTTTATTAGAAACATAATGACAATTCCATCAAATAATGAGAAAGATCATTCCTTTGCCTTGAGTCGTGACAATTCTCACGCTTATGAAAGCTAACCAAAAAAAAAAAAAAAAAAGGAATTGGATTCTTTCCATGGAATTTTTCATTCTATTCAATAAGGGGTACCTATTAAGAAAATACATTATTAAAAATTAAAATTAAGAAAATACGCACGTGTGCGTGCAGTACATAAATATATGCGTATACGTATACATTTTATTATTAGCATGCACGTAAAATTGCCATAATTTGCTCTAAATTATTATTTATTTTTATTTTTATTTAAAAAATTACACTAATGATCTATTTTTAACCGTCTTTTTAAATAAATATATGAATTTTTAAAAGATTACGAAAATAACTAAACTTTTGAAAAATTAGAAAAATAACTTTTTTTATAGGATTACATTATGGATAAACAATATTATATCATTGATGTAATTCATTGATTAACATAACACCACTTATTAATTATAGTTTATCACTAATAAATTACTTTATTTTTGATCTATTAATGATTTATCATTGAAAAATCGATAAATTATTAAGTGAATAAACAGTAAAGTTAATCAATGATAAACTACAAATCAATATACTATTGATGTACTTCAGTATATCATTGATATACAAAAACGACAATCTTCTTAATTTTCAAAAACTTTGACCATTTACTTAAAAAATGTTCAAAAAATACCATGTACACCCTAATCCCTTTTTATTTTGTATTAAGCCGTGCGTTGAGAAAAGAGCACATTAGAAGTGGGATAGAACCAACGGAAAAAAACTCTAAGATTCATTTACGTATCGTCCGTGGTCTTGTCATATTTTTTCCCATTGATGATTGAAGTTATTTGTTTTCCGTGCTTGACTGAAAGTATTTCCACTCACCATCTTGTGAGACGTGTATATAAACTATATATATGAATTGGATGTCCCACTAATATTTTTGATCTGTTAAAATGTTAGTGGGACCAAATTGAATTAGTTCGATTTCTTCAACTTTTGTGGCCAGTTTTGATTGGCTAATTTAAATCAATTAGAGGATATATTCGAAACATATATCTATATCATGTTGAAGTTAATTGAAACAAAACTTTGATTGAGTTGCAGATCATTATTGAGGCCCAAAAAAAGTTATGAGTCAATCGTTATCAATTAGTCTATAAGATTTCTAAAGTTTTTTGTTTTTGTTTTTTTTTTTTTTTAAGAAAAGTCATCGTCCCTCCTAAAGTTTCACTTTCAGAAAGAAGAAGGAAAAAAAATCCCTCAAAGTTTTTTTTATAATACATTAGGTTTGACATGAGCTTAAGAATTCGCCCTATTAATCATGACATCATGTTTGTACTATAGTTTTGAAGGGTTAAGCTTTTAGGATTAGGATTAATTAAGAGAACACTTGGCTTATTCTTAACCTTAATTAAGCTCCAGCTAAGAGAGACAAACATCAAAATAGTCAATTTAAAAGAAAATATTTAAGTGCATGTAGAAAGATACAAAGTTTCTCTCTCTTCGGATTTTTTCTGCTAGGGCTTAAGAAAAGAAACTAGTTTCTTTCTTGAAGGAGTGGCGACGCCCCCTCTCGCTTCAGATTGAAAGCTTGGCGTCGCCTCTAGGCTAGCTACCAGGACCTGGGCCTGTGAGAGGGGGAGGCCGTTTGAGTAGGGGCTAGCTTAAGAAGAATCTTGGGGCAGAGAAAGGACATCTCAATTGTGACGTTCGGAGGATAGAGGCACCGATTGTTTTATGGGCTGGCAAAGTAGGAGGGAGACCTTTGTGGCCACCAACGACAGAGCTCTTAGAGAGGGTGACCAAGAAACGTTGCATACGGCGAGGTGGGGGGACAGATCTGGTCGAGATCGAGGGGAGGACGGTGGAGGAAAAAGGGAGTAGTGGGGAGAGAAGGCGGCCGACAGCGATGGGGATTTGGTGGGGGCAGGGGAGAGGGCAACGACAGACGGGGCTTGCCGGGGAAAGGGCAACCCATAATCGGTCAGAGATGGGAGAAGCGATGGTGCGACGACAGTGGGCCTTGATTGGCTTTAGGGTTATATCTTTTTTTTTTGTTTGTATTTCTATTTTGTATTTACTATGTTATGTATGTAATAAAAAGTAGGTATTCCCCCCCTAGTTGTACTTGATATGTCTCCTCTGCCTACTAACGGTGGAGGGTGTTTAGTTGTCTAGCTGGACTTTAGTCTGAGCCTTAATATATATACTTTCGTTGAGAAGAGTTTTTAAACTGAGCATTGGACGAGCTCTTTTGCTTGCATAAGTCGACTTTTTCTCTTTAAATTTTGATACTTGAATTTAGTCCCTGACTTGTGGGGTCAAAATTTTCCGTCTAGAGTGGTTGCATGCGCTTATTTTTTTAATGAAAGTTCCCCGTTTCAAATATATATAATATATATATATATATATATATATATATATATATATTTGAATAAATCAGTCACTAAAAATTCTCTGTTCTTTGACTTTTGTCTTTAGGCACATTATTCATTTTTGACACGTAAAAGCTAGCAAAAGGTAGCGTGGGAAATTATTGCCCTTAAATAACTTAAAATATTTATAAAAAATAATATAGCAGTATGAGTGGGGGGAAAAATTGGAAAAGTAGGACATATTTTTATGAATGCGATATAAAAGAAGACAAAAGTATATGAGATTAAAATAGTAAAAGTATGAAGTGGGCATTATTGGGATTAGTATTTTAGATTGATGTGTAAAAGAAAGAGAAAAACTGATTGTTTTTTGCTACTGAGAATGATTGAAGGAGTTTTTTTTTTTTAAAAAAAAAACCTACTAAGATATGGTCTTTCCTTGAGTGTCAAGATTATTCCTTTCTAATACTTTACACGATTTGTTATTTAAATAATACAATTATACATAGAAATAAAGTTAATTTGGTGTATAATCTATTGTTGGGAAAATGTTCTCATCCTACAATAAAGCTATGCTTTTTTCCTTAAAAAGGTTTTAAAGTATCATATAATTTTTTAATATATTAGTCAGTAATTATTTTCCTATATATTCTAATTTTTATACACTAATTTTCTATTGTTTATGTTAAAGTACAAGCTAGGAAATAAATATAAATATAAATATAAAATATATACATCATATATATATGTATGTATATATAGACACGCATAAAATATCATAAAGGGCCATTAAGAGTTAAGATACCCCGCAAAGAGTAGGAAGAAAAATTGGGAGACGTAAAGACTAATTAAAGAAAAAATTCGATTACATGTTCTAAAAAGGTAAACTAATTTTTAAAGGTTTATGTGCTACCAAATTACAATTAATTAGTGACAGGGTGTTTGAAAAAATCAATTGAAACTAACTTTAAAGTATAAAGCAAAAATCATATTACAGTAATTTCATCTTATTTCTCAAAACACGTATAAGACTGTAGATTTATATATTCTTTTAAAATAAATGTGCAATCCCAATTTCAGTCGTTAATTGAGATCTAAAAGAACTATCTCGTTCAATGAGCAAAAAAAAAAAAAGAACCATCTCGTTCAATAAGATGCCGTATACATAATTAAAAAAAAAAGAATCAACAGCAAAAATACAAATAATTATGCAGAAATTGAATGGAATTAGATCCTCTCGTGTATATAGAGACGAAACAAACAAAAAAAAAATAGAAAATGGAAAAAAAGAGGGTAACTTTAGGAATGATTGGTTGGCATAATAAAACAAAACCTATGTCTGGATAAGAATTTGATTCTATGCCTCAAAATGCGTGCACGCAAAGCTAACAAAACGCGATGTGTCATCAGGTTGTGCAGCCAAAAAAATCATTTTCTTCCGCTATAAAAAGAAAAAAATTACTAGGTTATAAAGTCCTCACAAGCTTTTAATATTTAAGTTTTAATTTTAAATTTTAACTTAATTTTTAAATATACTAAAAATTTTAACATTTGTTATGTAAATATTTTCCATGTTACAATTTAAAACCAAAATATATTATAGTATAAAACTCTCAGATTCTACCATGTTTAAGTTTCAATTTTAAACTTGATTATCAAACACTCACATCCAAAACAAAGCAATCAAGTTCATAAGCTGTTGCTAAATTAATCTGCCATTTGGTGTATATATATAACCTTTTTCAGCCCATAAGTATGTAACACTAGCATATGCAGAATGAATCATTAATCTATATACCTAGCTAGCACATTGATATCTTGAATTGCACGATTAATTACCATAAATTTAGTTCATTGATTGCAAGAATGAATTATATTTCCAAATAGAAAAGAAAGTTTAATTCTGATTAACTTGACCACAATTAATGAAGTTTATAATTGGAAAATTTACTTATGCAATATTATTATTCAGTTTCATCAATTAAAAAGAAAAAAGAAACAATAATCTCATATTATCCAATAATAAACGCTTTCTTAGTGTTTTTGGGTAGATGGATCATGGATAAGCAATAATTAAACCGTAACCTCCAAAAGTGATGGTCAACCTAGTCAACTATTTGAATTTTGTTTCCTCAAGTTTGATAGGGCGAAGTGGACATAAAACTGTCATGTGCTCCACATCATGATCTATCTATCTATCTATATCTATATATCTATCTATATATATACATATACATAAATATATATATAACACAAATATGGATCAGTCAAGCACGTTTTATTCACGGTCTTCTTTGATAATTGTACTTCCATTTTCCTTCTCGGATTCATTGTTGTGATCTCAAATTGTACCCACTGATCGAATGTTTACAAATTTAATGGTCACATATTTTTTAATGAGCAAATATATACATATATATATATATTAAATAAACCTAAAAAAATTTGCATAAAACTAAAACGTAAACAGCCTAATAAAAGTAAACAAAACCAACACAAAAAAGAAACGAAGGAGAGTACCAGACATAAGACATAAATTAAAAAAAGATCAACTATGAGAAAAACCTAATGTTTTTTTTGTCATTTTTAAAATAATTTTCACTTCGAGCTCTAAGCTTGTATGATTATTTTTTGCTTCTCCGGATTGCCAATACTATCATCTTCAAAAGAGTCCTCATCTACTAGTTTTGTTTAAGATCTGTCTATTCATTTTTTGCGGAGCATCTAATTTATAAAGTGTGATCAAATTGGGACAAGTTAGACGAACTGTATATTAAAAAAGGGAAAAATTTTGGCAGGGTATAATAATATATATTATTATACACTATACAGTTATCAGTAAAGCCTCAAATGATTAGTGGAATACAAGTGGATGGACTGCATCCTTAAGTAGTCCATTCCATATTTAAAATGAACTAGGAAATTAAATAATTAATTAATAGGATAAAACAATATTCGCAATTTTCATGGGTTTTTTTTCTTTTTCTTTTTCTTTTTCACATCCTACAAACAATAGTACTACTTCTGCAGCTTTCAGCTGCAAACAGAATTAAAGTTGGAAAAAGGGTAATGGAGTTCATACAGAAATAACACAAACCAAAAAAAGAATTGTTATTACTCTTCCTTTGAATACCGCGCGGGCAATAATTTTATTGTACCTATATGCTTGTCTTTGTTCTTATCTCGCATAAGAGGATATTTAATTGATTTATAATCCAGTTAAATTCATAATTAAGAATTTAAGAACCTAGTTATAGCAAACCCTTTTTGGTTTTCTAGGCAGCTCGGATAAAATTAGGGAAATTAGTCCGGGATTTAGGTTTTAGTGTTAAGGGATCTAAAAAGCTAATTATAAATTATTTCCATTTTACAATAAAATAAGCCATCTCGGGATCATAAAGGGGAATAAAAGGACAAATTTCGGGGATATTGATTGAAGCATGTGACGAGGGCCGGAATCCAATGTTTAATTGAAGCATTATATACAAGATGAAACAAAAGAGCACCCCCTTTTATGGAGGCTATATAGCTTAATTAATATTCTTATTTAATCAAGGAAATGACGGGCCAAGTTTCAAAGTTGTCGATTTCATTAGCAATTGTTAATTTGAAATTATGGACTCTAATCCTTTTGATATTGAAAAGAAGAAAAAGCGAAAAAAAAAAACATGTGTTGCTTAAGTCACACCATATTCTGCTTGATCGATCTTTGTCGGAATCATTTTCTCTTTCTTTTAATAATTTTCCGAGATATTATCTTGGCAAACAAACAAGATCATAAGAAAACGCTAAGGGGTCATTATGATGTGGTGGGTGAGGGGTCAAAAATGAGAAAATTTTGTCACGTTATAATAGTAGAATTATTTTTGTATATGTCTCATATGAAGAAAATAAGTTGACTGGATTTATGTACTTGGCATGTTTCTGCGCAAAATAATTCTCACATGATGATGCAAAGCCCCTCAAAATATTGTACTTAAATATCTTGAAATATAATAGAAAATTTGCGATATAATATTTTCAAAACATTAATTTAATTTGATGGCTGGCACATCATTGATTTTGCATAGCTATTCTATTCTAAAAACTAGTATTTTCTGTATGAAAAAGGCCAAGACAAAGAGAGATAATTTTTAAAAAAATTCGTCACGACTAATTATTAACTAATACTACTATTTTTCGTAAAGAACAAAACTGAAACTACTATAATTAATCTATCAATTGCCTTAAAAAAATCTATCAATATTCTTTCGGATACTACACTTCTCTACTTAAACGTATATATTAAAATAAAAAAATTTGAACCACATGATCATTTACAAATTAACTACAACCCATCATTATTATGGGTCAAGATGTTTAATTTTTTATTTTATTTTTGTTGCATTGGACAGGTGAAGTATATATCGAATTAAAGACAAAGAATTCATTCCCAACAAATTACCCATGTAATTAAAATATGCAATAAAAAAATGATCCAACATTTAGAGAAAGATGGAAGAATATAAGGGAAGCAAGGTGAGGACAAGAGGAAGATGTTTAGTTCCTTGTTTGTTTCATGGCAAAGCATGGGTGAGAGCCAAACGAAGAATTATTAAAAAAAAAAGTTGGAAAAGTTAAAAGGAGAGAGAGAGAGAGTGAAATTATATTTTAAAAGTAGGGTGTCCTGGAAAAGACACAGCGGCCCCGACAAAGATTTTGGCTGTACGGACCAGACATGGCATTCAATATATCCCTTCTTAAGTGTGCCCAGAAAATAATAATAAGGTTTTATGTTTGGTAAGGGTCAGGGCCTTAGCTAGCTCGAGATTTAAGGCTTTTTATGCTTGTTTGTTTGCTGCATTGAAATGCGGTTTAAGGGAATGTATGTCGTGTGGGAATAAAAGCATTTAATATATATCTGGGAGAATAATTTCAATGCTTTTTTAACTTGTGTTATTGTTTTTTTCTATGTATATGTTCCTTGGAATGTTCATAGAAATTCCAAGCTGATTAGCATAGCACATGATTTTTATTACCCTTTTTTTTCTTAAAAAACAGTTGAGTGTTGAATGTTTATACACCTCAAGATCTTAATGTAATTTCCCTTGCACCAAATAACACCCTTATAATTTTTAAGATAAGAAAATAGCATATTTTTGAAAATATTTAAGTACATTGGCCAAATTGTTGTAAAATTTCAAAATTACTCTCATCTTCTTCATCATCCACAAAAAAGTTATTACACTTTCTCTCTCCTCCTCTTCTCTCTCCCAGCTCCGGTGACCGAGTCTGGTGGCAACTTCAGCGACCTCACGCAACTCTGGCGACGACTCTAGTGCCTCCCACCGAGACTCTGGCGCTTCCTTCTAGAGATGTTGCGCGACTCTAGCGCTTGCTCCTGGCGCGATGCCATCATAGGATCATGCAGCCTCTGATCGCCAACGCTGTTGCAGGGCCCTCGCAAGCTCGACTCTGCACAACTCCTACCACGAACAACTGCGCAACTCTAGGGAGACCTACTCCTCCTGTATCATCGCTCTTCACGTACGGCGCCTTTGCTCCAATTCAGCGATTCCTTCTGTGCCGTCACTGTTCATAGTCGAGAAAGATGAAGAGGGAGAGAGAAGACAAGTTGGGGAAAGAGAGAGAGATAAAAAGAAAGAAGAAAAGGCATAGTTGGCTGCTAGGGTTTTCAATTTGGGTATTTTAGTCATTATATCATTTAATTAACGCGTGTTTTAAATTAAATGGTCTATTTACTAATCATTCAAACATTTTGGTCTATTAATTTTTATTCAATTGTCAATTTAGCCTATGTCCCTAATTGTCCCTTTACTGCAAGGCTAAGCCCAAAATTGCTACAACATAGTATATGCTTTTGCGTCGAGGTAGTAATTCTTTTATGGGTTGATGAGTGCTAGCTAGTAATCTTGAAGCTTGTTTGGTTCACAAGTTTAAATAGAAACTTTGAAAAAAAATTTAAATTTTGTGAGAAAAAATATTGTAATAAAATAATCTGAAATATGATTACAACCTACAAAACAAACAGATAGTTGGTGATTTTTGTTTGTCTCAAAATTTCTTAGATTTTATTTTAGGTTATAACAATAACATATGATTGATGGTCTGCTAATTATACTTAGAGTGCTCCATGACTATGGAATGACAAAGGGCTTTAGCTTAGCATAGATCACCCTAGTCAATAATAGCCAATTTGGATAGTCAGTTTAAACAAAAAATAGTATAGTAATTTAAATTTTGTGTGAGAAAATATTGTAACAAAAGTTGTTTGAATTAAAATAAATTGAACCAAATTGATATTTCTACATGGGCTATAAAATTTTAAAAATTTGAGCAATTAATTTTTTTTTTAAATTTCTAGATCATAAAAAAGATAAAAGTATTTTCCAAAGGCAATAGTCCATGAACAGATACAGGCATAGATTTTTTTTTTATTTGTCTATTTATCGAAGCTTTAAACATAAAGCAGGAAAATAATTTTCTAAATTTTTAAAAAATCTTCAAGCAGTTGTAATTTTTAAGTGTCCATTCTTATGATAGACTAGGTTATTTTTAATGTATTATTTTCATCTTCATTGCTTCATTATTTGTCGATTAAGATGCTTTTTAAACTTCAAACTTTGTGAGAGAAAACATTATAACAAAATGGGTTTGAATTACTAAAAGGTATTGGTTGGAATGGGTGAAAAAAAACACAGTCGAGTTTTCTTTTTTCTTTTTACATATGTCAAAAATTGAAATCATTATAATAAAATCTTGAGAGTGATTTCATTTAAATCTTATATTTTTTTAGGTTAATCATTAAATGTAAGAAAATAATACAACTTTATCTTTCAATTAATTACTCTCATAATTTTGTTTTTTCTTTTTTTAATTTCCTCTACTTAATGATCATATCACAGGCCAAAAAAACCAACAACAGCAGTTTTACCCTTTTAACCCGTCCTTCTCACTTTGTTTTTTTTTTTCCTCTCTTTTTCTTAGGGTACAATAAATATTATAGTATTACATAAGCTTTTATTCGCAAGCAGCCGGCAGGTGAAACTAGAAGTATTAATATAAAATCTTAACTTTAACTCTTTTCTTTCTATGGTGCCAATTAATAAGAGAAGTCTTAACCAAAGAATATTTAAACAGTTTTAACACTAAATAAAAGATTAGGGGTGTCCTTAAGCACAAGTTGGTATATCAGGTAAAATTTAAATAATAAGATAAAATTCTAGGAAATTGTAATTATTCTCTAAGAGACCTGAGGTTAGGAATCTCAAAACCCTAGATTTTGACCTCTCGAAAAGTGTAATATGCCGGTCATCTCTATCCGTTTCATTAAGCTAATTAGCATGTAATCTCATGGGTTATGCATATCCAGGCCTCACATTTACCACCCTTTTTTTTTTACTAATTAATGACCAATTAAAAAACAATAATATTAATTAAGGGCTAGTTTTGTTAGACTGGACACATACTTGATAGTTACTAGTTTACATCAAAACTCAAAACTTACAAGCATATATGGCCACCCATATAGAACATGGAAGAGTGTACTTTTATGTATGTAACTAAGTAGTTAACCAATTATCCTTAACAATCCCAAAGTGAAAAATTTTATCAACCTGATCAGGACTATGCAGTTTGTTGTCATTATCAATTTATCATTACTAAAAATATTACATTATTATTTTTTGCTCTACTTCCAAATAAAATTTTAATGTAAGGTATCTTATTATACATGATCAGAATTAACCATAAAAAATAATAGTCCTGATCAGGTTAATAATAGAAATTCTTAATTATTAAGACGGAATAACTAGCTCATTACCGCAAGTAAAATACTAGCTAATTACTAGCTAGTATACTATTAAAATAACTTTTTAAGTTTTCCTATCTGGAAAAGTATATATAAATGTTTGTATTAATAAAAAAAGGGAGAGAGAATTACGATTTTCCTAGTCATCACTTGACGGCATGATAAAGAGAGAAGCGATAGTGTATTAATGTTCATATATATATAAATATATATATTTGAAAAAAATTGTGGATTAAATATCTTTAATGATAGGTGTCAAAATTTTATGACCTTTGTAAAAGTAAGTTGCTATTTTAGAAGCGCTTACTCTTTACCAACATCAAACTAAAGTTTAATGTCATCCTAATGTATGCATATATACCCTAGTTAAATATGTTTCAAATTTTTAAAAGCATTCATTTTAGTACTCACAACTATATAAAATCATCCAAAGCATCTTTTTTCTCAAGTTGCATCTCTAGTGGTAAGGAAAGGCTGATGTGACACTAATTATAATTTCATAAAGGTCTTTTAAACTATTAATTTTGTGTCAAATTTTTCCTTGATTTTTAGAAACTCAGGAGCCGAAATTCATATATAAAATTAAGAGTAGTTCAAACACAAAATGACAAAAAATCAACAACCTAGGGGGCATTTATAAAAATGTTATTTTAATGTCATTTAGCCGTTGGTTAACATTATAAACAAATGTAGATGACACGAGCATTTTGAATGATTTTATATAATTCAGGGGTGAAATGAATGCTTTTAAAATTCGAAAGCCAAATTGAATTAAGATATATAGTTGCAAGTGTGCCAAAAATCAATCCAGCTATATTATACTTTTCTAAAGAGAATTAAGAACATATATGGGGTATTCAAGGCGGATTAAGGGATTTTTTAGTGGCTATATATAGAGCTTCATATACATATAACTTTCTTCGAATTAGTCCTTAATTAATGTCCGCTCAAATTTGCATTTATATGCGTAGTGCCTATGAAAGGGATGGATTACGCTAATGATTCATCAACCTATATATTCTTTTAAGGCCAATAGAATCCCCATCATCAACTATACCAGTAGACATTAATATTTCAATTACAAACATGTAAGAAGAAATTTTGCAATGTTATATGTGGAACAAAATTGTCATATATATCAAGAACATATTAATTTTATTGTTTTCAAATCATTTTTGTATACATGATAATACATATACACACATATACGTATAATCTCATCAAGTTTATGTACCGTACAGTGAAAACTTCTTCCCTAGTTTATTTTGTTACATACGTCGTGTACTTTGAATAATAACCTATCAAGTTATCATCCCTAAGTCCTTTTTCTTTATTTTGAAGGTTCAGAGATTTGAATTCTTTATCTTGTAGTAGAATCATGTGTGATTTTAATGTTAGACTACGCCTTGCAATCATAAATATTAAATCTTTGATCTCTCATGTATACGATTAATTACTCTTATGCATTTTTTGTATTTATATATTATTTTTATGATTTTCAATAGTCTATGCACAAATGGGCACTGACAAAACCCATCGAATTATTGAAAGTGGTCATTCCAAATTCCAAAATCAAATTAACCAACCACCCCTATTGGAAGCTGAGAGCCGGGACTCATAGCTGCTAATTATCATTTTCTTATAAATTTCAAACAATATACATATATCAATAAGAAAAAAAATTTATTGTTTTGTTTGTCTTCTCTCGTGATCCCTTAATTAACGTAGTTTTTGAGTGTACATTAAGAATTTTACTACATCTAATTTCTTACACACTTCCTCTTAAAGAATAACAATGTTGACACTGCATAATAATAATCATCGAAATAAATATCTCATGGTATATAAAATGGAAATGTTAACAATGTACTCAAAATTAGCTTAGCCCGCACAAAAGTAGAAAACAATATGATATTTCATCATCCTGATTAAACATGTTAAAAAATGGCTAAACCGGGAATTAAATCAGGAATTTTTTATTTTGATAGAGGGGAATTATTTCCCCTTTCTAGTAGAGAGGGATTTCTTAACGTCATCATCACCAACATGACACATGCCGCCTCCTTTGAAAAGTAACAGAAAACATGTACACTCAGCTGTGACTCTAGCAAGACCCATATTGATATAATTTTTGTTTTCTTAATTAATTGGGACTGCTACCACCTTTTCTGTTCCACTTTGAGACAAAGCAAAAGCAGGGAAAAAAAGAAGGAAAGGAAAAGAAAAGGAAAATTACATAGAAGAAAAGGGGGGAGAGAAGAAAAAGAAGAAAGAAAAAGCAAAGCCAATATAGAAAGGGGAGAAGAGAGAGAAAGAAAGGGTTCTCAAAACTCCATGATTATATTTCAAAATTCTCTCTCTCAAAAAACAGTAGTACCCTAGCAAGCTTTCCTTTCCCTTTCTCATACTACTTAATCCAGTGTGTGAGGACCTCTCAAAGTTTCTACAAAGAGTTGTTTTGTTAGCAACTGCAGCAAAGCCAAAAGAAAAGAAGAAGGAAAAAAAAGGAAATAAAGAAAAGGGAAAGTTGTGAGAGTAGTGAAAGAAAGAGAATTAGAGAGAAGAGAAAGAAGTGCTACTATACTACAATTTGTCATATAATTCATATAATTCTGATCAGTTTATCCCTCTTAGAGAGAGAGAGAGAGAGAGATCAAGAAAGAAAAAGGGGAATGAATAGAGGTGTATTGCAGAGCTCGCCGGTGCAACAAATGACGGCCGGAAACCCCAACTGGTGGAACATCAACACCATGAGACCACCTCCAACCCATCATCATCATCATCATCATCAACCACCTTCTAATTCTCCTTTCTTGCCTATTCCATCAAATTTCTACCTACAATCTACTACTACTAATCCTTCTTCTCTTCCTAATAACCTCAATATTAATCCTTCTTGGCATGATAATAACCAAGAGCAACTTCCTGAGTCTTGGAGCCAACTCCTCCTGTAAGTCTCTCTCTCTCTCTCTCTCTGTAATATGATTGCATGGGACATGTTTTTATACGTGTTATATATATATATATATATAGGTTATGTATAGTATTGTTGGGTGATCACATTTTATACTAAAGTTTAATCAAAGTTTTAGTTTAAAAATTGAGTTTAATTTCTCTCTCTTTTTTTTGTGGTATTAGGGGTGGATTGGTAGGTGAAGAAGAGAAGGGAAATATAATGAACCATAATTTCCAAGTGAAGAAACTGGAGAATTGGGAAGAACAGATGTTGAGTAGTACTACTACTACTCAAGCTCCGAATGCTTCTTCGGTTGTCGATGTGAAGCAAGAGCACAGCTCGGCCAGCAGCTATGTTTATGGTCATGAAGATCAGTTTCAGGCTGCAGCAGCAATGGCGAAACCTGGTGCTAATTGGTCTCATCATCATCAAATACTGGCCAATTCTACTTGTCAATCATCACCAAAATCATGTGTCACAAGTTTCAGTAGCAGCATGTTGGATTTCTCTACCAAGCACGATCATCATCGCCATCATGCCACCAGGCATCCGGTGCCTGTACCCGATCGGTCCTCCGAGGTGATTCGATGACTTGGATCTTTTGAACAAACGTTGTTCTTCTCTAGGGTTTCTAGAAGTAGTTCAGTAACTTTTAATTTTGAGAGAAAAGCTAGCTGTTAATTAAGTGTGTGTATATGAATAAGTCAACAAACTTGAATTAAAGGCATATTGACAAAAACTTCCTTAGTAGTGCTTATACTTTTCTTTCCTCTTTTTTTTTTCTCTAATATGTGTTTTAGCTAGCTTTTTGTGTTGGATTCAATTAAATTAAAGCATAACTATGACTTTAATCATCATTCATTCTCTAGAAACATTTGAAAATTGTTTGTAAGTCGGACTTTTGGCAAAATAAAAAAGGAGTCCTAGGGTGGATTTCGGATCAAGTTTTTCAAACAATTTATTAGCTTATTTTGATCTTTTCTATGGAAAAAATGAAACCAAAATTAGCAAAACTATAAACAGTACTTCTAATCATGATTCTTATACATATTCCAAATGATTTTTTTTTTTTTTTTTGTCTATAGTGTAACAGCACTGCAACTGGTGGGGCACTAAAGAAAGCTAGGGTTCAGCCTTCTTCAACCCAAACTACTTTTAAGGTAATGAAAAATATGGATTTCTGTGACTGAATCAATGTAGAAAATTAGAATTAATCTTTAATCTTTCTTCTTCAGCCTCCATTAATCTTTCTTCCTTTTTTTTGGTATTTAAATTTCCCCTTTCTTTTATCTTTCTCTCTCACGCGCCCACGCGCATGCATATACAACCACACATAACGGGGATATGTGTTGTGGGAAAACGTTGTCTTTCTTTGTTTGTCCAGTTTTTAGCCGTAATGATTCTTTCTTTACATGATCTCTCTCTCTCTCTCTCTCTCTCTCTCACACACACACACACACACACATTTTATCCACATGATGTATGAAACTTCTCTCTCTCTCTCATTTTGTCCACATAATATATGAAACTTATGATCCACCTCTTATTTTATATCTTCATTTGATATCTTTTACCACAACTTATAAATTATTGCATATACAGGTGAGGAAGGAGAAGTTAGGTGACAGAATTACTGCTCTCCACCAGCTTGTTTCCCCATTTGGAAAGGTAACAAATTGGAAATAAAATATAAATAAAAATAGATTTGGAAGTTAAAAATAATGGAACTAGCTAGTTATAACTCCCACATTGAGAATTTTCTAAAATAATTCTTTACATGATGGCCCCATAAAGAACTTTTCACATGAAAGATTCCTTTGATCAATGTGGTTTTTTTTTTTTCACTTAATTAATTGTTTTTATCTTTTTGTTAACTTTTTCTAAATTGGAATGGTTTTCCGTTTTCACTTTAGGCATTAAAAGAAGACATCCAAATATGACTTTGGAGTTTTGTTTCTGTTTTTTGTTTTTCTTTTTTTAATTTCCTTCTTTTTTCTTTTCCTCCCCTCCGCTCTTTTTGCAGACTGACACGGCCTCTGTCTTGTTAGAAGCTATTGGGTACATCAGATTCCTTCAGAGTCAAATTGAGGTGATGTTTCTTATTCCTTTTATTTATTTATTTATTTTAGTTTTTGCTAACAACTATGAAAGAGTGATGGCAACACAACACTGCAGCTAAAGACCCCATACTCTCACAAAAATGGTCCTCCCAACATTCTTCTTACCTATCGTAGACCACTCTTTTAACCTTTTGTAGCTCTGAAAATATCTACAAGATATATAATAATACAAAATATCTAAGGTGTTTGAAAGAGTGATAATAATATAAAGTTTTTATGTATTATAATATAAAGTAAAAATATACTATAATTTAAAATTATCAGGTGCTACAATTTAGGAAGCTTTTTTTTTTTTTTCAAACACTCTAAAATACAACTACAGCCCTGAATACCAAAACCTTTAAAGGCCCATATTATTGAAAACCTTTTAATAATAAGCTCTACAAAATATTCTCTCCCACAAAAATCTCCCAAATTTATTATCTTTTCCTAATTTTATTCCCGTGCAGGCTCTCAGCTTACCTTACTTGGGTAATGGATCTGGGAACATGCGACAGCAACAGTCTGTAAGAAAACTAAACAAAACCCTAATTCTCCCTTTCCAAAGCAAGAGTCTCTCTCTCTCATGTGTAGAAGGACTACTATTATGGTTAATTATTGTGCATTAATTAATTAATGATTGCAATTTTTTTTGTAATTTTTTGGGTTAGGTTCATGTGGAGAGGAATTGCATGTTCCCTGAAGACCCCGGTCAGGTATGCTTTTTATTGGATGCATTGCTACCATAAAGAGGTGTTGGGAGAAACTAGAGAGAGTGTGTCATCTCAAAAAAGCAACTCGGCAAAGCTAAAATTTCTTCATTTTTTAATTAAACAAATAAGGAAACCGCTTAGGGGAAATGCCATATTTGCAGCTTTAAAAATTCTAATCTAAAGGTCAATACTTTAACAAAGAACTTATTTAAGTACTATAAAAAAGTTTGACTAAGTAAACAAACATATTAGTTATGTCTTTATAATGTTGTTAATGTTTTGATTATAGCTGCTGAATGACAACTGCATGAAGAGGAAAGGAGCTCCTGATCAGCAGGTTTGTCCTTGATTATTGTATGATAATTTGTCCAAAATATTCTAAATAAATCTAATTAATATACTAGGGAATGGGACTCATATCGCATGATTTTCTTTTTAAATATGTTTTTGGTTAAAAAAAAATGTATTAGGATTCACTTGAGGAACCAAAGAAGGACCTGAGGAGTAGGGGTCTGTGTTTGGTGCCCGTCTCATGCACACTGCAAGTTGGGAGCGACAACGGGGCGGATTATTGGGCTCCAGCTCTCGGAGGTGGTTTCCGATAGACGAAACGTCGAAGAAGTCGGTATGGATAGCATCTGCAGCACATAGAGAGTTTCAATTGGGAACGATATAACATCATGAGCAGTCACTCTGCTCAAAAAAGATATAAGGCTGATTGCTCATGATGCTATACAATCTTTAACCTGTTTGTGCTGTTTATATTGCTAATTAAGTAAGTTGGGATTTGGAAGTCCTTTTGGAAAAAAAGAAACTCCCTCATTTAAGCTTTAATTGATTTGTCTATTATCCTTTCTTTCTTTTCAGTTAGTTGCTACTACAACTGTGCTCTTGTACATGCACTCTTAGAAATGTACTAATCATTTCAAATTCTGCTAATTAAATTAGCTAGAAATTGCAGTATCCCATTGAATGATCTCTTATTATATTGATCATCACCTCAGCAGATAATTTCACTACTTAATTTCCACTTCAATAATCTTTCTAATATATATATATAGTCTAAAACGTGCTTAATTATACAAAAGCATTAATTATAGGCCATAATATTATAAAGAAGTATTTGATTAAATTCTGTTCGTATTTCCCAATGCAATGATATTATTATATACTTTCAAACGATGAAGCTTCTTTTCCTTTTGAATATTTAAGTGTTTGCGGCTTCAAACCTTTCTTTTTGGTTTGGCCCTGCAAAGACATGTATAGAACAATGACTTTTCACGCATGAAGAGGTGGGCAAGCTTTCATAATCTGGAAAAATACAAGTTTAATTATAACTTCTAAATGAAGGAGATTATAGTAGTTTTAAAATGCTTCTAACTTAAGTCTGCATTTTGCATATCGGTTTGGTTGCCCTAGCTAGCTAGTTTAGCCTGCCGAATTTGACTCATTAATAACCTAGTAACCTTACCCAATCCTTTGATTGAATGATGCTATGACTGGTATTAATGAGCGCTCTTACTAAACCCCGTGAGATTAAAAGTTTTAACATATAAGTCTTTTAGTTTACTTTATAGTATTTTAGCTGGATTGTTTTCTTTCTTCTTTTGTCTCCTCTTTTTTAGCTAGGATGCTATCTTGTTTTCTTAGAGCTTCATATTTTACACAAGTTCGTTTAAAAGTTTTCTTTTGCAGTTTCTGATTAAATGCCTATTAATGGTCAGAAATCATTCACGATATAACTATTAAAAGCACACCTATTATCGAGATATATAT
This sequence comes from Artocarpus heterophyllus, assembly GCA_025403435.1. Lineage (NCBI taxonomy): Eukaryota > Viridiplantae > Streptophyta > Magnoliopsida > Rosales > Moraceae > Artocarpus > Artocarpus heterophyllus. The sequence goes on along the minus strand of CM046330.1, from coordinate 4,159,897 downwards.
ATATATATATATATATATATAAAATGTTTGCACATGTAGAGTCATGCATGCATATCTTCATATTATTATTTTTTTAACTAGAGATAGAAGAATTTGAACTGTTCACTTTGTGGTGAAGTCGAGTATAGAATATTTACCACTAGACTATGCCAAGAATCATATATCTCCATATTATTTGATCGAATTGACACGTAATTCACGAGAAAACAACTTTGAATTTCTAGTTCAACGACATTATGTATCTTCAATTAAACACACAAGATCAGAACTCGATATTTAAAAAAAACCGCCGGTAAAGATGTCCTATTAGACAAACAAAGGTGTCGCAAAAGATTTTCTTTCCCTCAGTTTTTACCTTCCCGTAACTTTCTTTCTTTCTCTCTCTCTCTCTTTCTCCTTTTCTTGACAAAAGTTCTACAAGAATATATGGATTGGACCTTGAGTTCTCGCATAATTTGATTCAAGATTCCCAGAAGAAAGTGTGAAAAAATCTACCAAAACTCAAAAATTTTTTTTTTTGGCATATAAAGCAAGCATTGGCATGCATTTCAAGAATCAAATTTTGTTAAAGTACAGAAAACCAAACCCAAATATCCCAGCATGCGGACCCATGCCCTATTCCATCTTATAAGTCAATATTCTTTATATAATTAGCAATGCATCTTCACGTGATGTGACACGTGTCATCCATTGAGGGTGTCATGGCACATCACTGGATTGACATGATATGAAGACTTGTCATGTGCGTATGTTGGCTTGTATATACCAACATGATGTTATTATCAACGGATATTGATTAACTAGATATAGTATATTCTCTTGGTTTTTATGATATTGGTTTAATAAAAAATAGAGAGATAATTTCATATAGCCATTTGCTAAGATATAAATCCCTTTCAATTATATATGCATGTGTGTATATACATATATACAAACTAGTAATTAATCAATTTGAAGTATATAATACATTTTGATTTTCTCAGTATATAATTCACACTCCTTTTGTGATCTCTATCTCTTCCAACTTTTGGTCGTGAATTTTGATTTAAACTTCGTGTGTTCTAGAGGAGGGTTTCTTTTCAAACGACATTTAGTAGTCAATTTCCTTCAAACTATGGATACATATGATATTAGTTAGATCGATAGTAGTCCATATAAGAACAAGTCCAAGCTTGAATTGTTGGAGGAATCTTCCATATATGAAAGCCATCACCAAATCTAAACTTTCATGTTAAATCATCCAGAAATTTGGCAAAACAATACCTGCATCCATATGAACAGATGTAATCCTTGAATCTTTCAGTTCTTGATCTTCTAAATCAATACGTATGGTTTTTCTGAGAAGAAGCCCTTTCTCTTTTCTAATGATGGGATGTCTGAAAAGAATCGTACGTATGACTCAGCGACCATAACCTTTTATAAATACATTAAATTTGTCTTATTTTCATTTTGGCCCATCATAAAAATAACAATTAGACTTTTAAGTCTCTACACATAAATAGATCCATACTTTATGAGATACTTTAAAGCCTAAAACTTTATACTTTGTTGCATCACTTTAATTAGGCTCAATCTAATGATAGCCTATAATATAAAATTATTATATATTTGATTCCCACACAGATCAAATCTAACATGAATCGCTAAGCTCCTGATGAGGATTCCCAAATTATCAATTAGTATATCAAGAAACCAGAGAATATTGTTGTAAATTAATCCTTTCGTTTATCAGACTGGCAAAACCTTAATAAAGAAAGGCTTTCGTCTATCAGACTGGCAAAACCTTAATAAAGAAAGGCACGGGAGAACCATGTAGAGGTCAAGAAAAGTTAATTTTATAATTTTACATATTAGCACACAGCTGTTAAAAAAGAAACTGTTAACTTTTTAGTTCAAAGTTTGAAAGATAAACTGTTAAAAGAATTAATTTGGGATAATTTGATAGATTATGGACATGTTATAATTGTATATTTTAAAATTAAGGACCAAAATTAAATTTGACTTGTAGTTTAGGAACTAAAAATAAGTTTAACCTAAAATATAAATAAATAATTGAGGTTATGTAAGTAAAATACGACATGTAGTTTCACATGTAAATTAATGAACTACGCTAGACAGACATTTATGTAAAAAACAACATCTCATGAAAAATTCTATTTTTACGTAAAAAAAAAAAAAAAAAAGTCATGTAGTTCCTCTGGCAAAGCACAGAAGATAAGTCGATATAATTTTGCATTTTCTATACCTTCTATTTTCTGTAATTTAGCTTAAGGTTTGCAGCGGTTTACGAGGTAAAGCTGCAGAAGGGAAAGTCTTTAATCGACTTGAGAATGCCACATACTATTAAAGTTATACTTTGACGTACGGCATGTCGTATCCTACTACTTTTGTTTTTATCTTTCTTTATTTTTTATTTAAAAGAAATCAGTTTTAATTTCAAAACAATATAATGTTGTCCTCGGAAGCCGGTGAACGCCACACGCGTGGGCGGTGTTCCACATAATATAGGACCTCTGAGACGACGTACTATTTTCCAAAATAACTTTTGTTGTCGTTTTATATCGATCAATGTATTTGGAAAACTAGTCATCGTTTGTCAATAATTTGCCGTCGTTTACGGCATAAACGACATGTTAGTTTTATTTAGATGGGCTACGTGGTTTTGTTTCTATACACACACCAAAATGACTAAACAAACGTGTCTTCATTCGTGAACAATCAATATGTTGTAATTAAAACGACATATAATTTTAATTGAGAAGCCGATCGATATCATTTATGCATGAAGACGAGATATCTTCTGTTGCTTAGAATTTGTATTCGTTTATAATCAATATGTTAAAACAACCTATCGTCGTTTATCCAGTAATTGCTGCCATCTTAATTCTGATTAATCAGCACAATGTCGTTTTAGGCATAAAAACGAGAGTTGTCGTTTAGAAACATATGATTTAGAATAATATATATATATATTTTAATGTTTTTCTCATGATCTCATCATGCAAGAAAAGGGACAAAGAAAATAGTTATGGAATATATGCATAAAATATTATTTTGGGCAAGACCTTTTAAAATTTTTTACTAGTTCAATATTAAATATTGAAAAATATGTGGTCGTGCTATTTTTGCTTCGATCTTAATGGTCTTTGGCCTTTAGTTGCTCTCCTTCTTCCGGGGAAAAAAATTTAAGAATTTGTTATTTTAAATCAGAATATATATGTATAGATAATTAGAGGTGGAACTAATTTTGGTTAAATACAATGACAAGAAATTTGACAAAAGAAAGTCTATTGAATTTTGATTCCTCAATTGTTTAAAATATTAAAAAGGCCTTTGGGAACAATTGAAACTACAAAATTTTAGTTTAAAAAACATTGTAACAGCAGTTTGTAATTACGCAGTTTCAATTGTGTTCTCAAACGTCTTATAATTTTTCACATTAATTTTTTTCAACAGGAAGAAGCTTTCGGATTGGTAAGTTAGAAAATCAAAAGGTTATACTTGTTATGACGGGATTAAGCATGGTATGTGCATTTGAATTTTTCTTGATTTGATTTACTCTTTTTGATTAACATATGTCACTATTTAAAAAAGATTCTACAAAATATCATAACAAAATAAATAAGAAAATTTTTTAGTAGGATTAGGGAAAAATTAAAAAACTAGCGGCAAACACATTTCTGAATATAGTGAAAATTACGTAAAGTCCTATTCAACTAGCCCCTTTTTTTCAGGTTTTTTCTTTACCACAAAACTATTCTTCAATAAATAAACCCATTTAAAAATTCTTGTTCATGAGCACAGAAAAACAAAAAAGAGTGAGCCGCGGAGCATAGTTATGCATCCCAATGGGTGGTAGCCCCGTCCTCATAGGAGCCAAGCCCCAGCCTCAGCCTGTGGACCTCTTGTGGGATGGTGAGATCTGTCCCTGTGAAAAACATGACTACCACTCTATCGATATATATATATATTTTTTTTTCACAAACCATTATACTTCTACAATTTAATAAAATTTGATAAAAATTAGAAACATTCAAAATTATACTTTCATACTAGAAGGATATTTTTTGTATCCTACAGTGACTATAGAATTCCCAAAAAAAAAACACTTTGTACCCTACAGTGACTATAGAATTCTCAAAAAAAAAAAAAAAAACATATATACAGCATATGAAGCGCTAATGTTTACTTCTCGAGGGTTCATATTTTGAAATTCTCCTTTTCAATTGATATGGAAATTTGAGCCGTTTGCTTCACGAGTTTGAACTATAATATTTTATTTTATTTTTCAATGTTTTTTCATATAAAAATTTGAATTTCTTTTCAAATATATAAATTAAACAAATACTGTATTACTCAGATACATAAAACTTTCTTATATCTGCTTTTTTACAACTAAAATTGAATAAAGATTTGGAGATAGGCCAGATGATAAACTATCCTTGGAATCCAATGGAGACTACAAAAGGGAAATTGGTTACCTAGACTTCTCTAATTTCAACAACAAAACCTCAAAGGGGAAGTTTGCTGACAATCTTCTAAACAATGTGTGGTATCAGCAGTGGAGGTGTTCCCTGTTTTTGGGTATCCTGAAACTAGACAGCACATCTTTTGGGTTCCAGTTGACCAGCAACGCCTTGAAACAGCACAGAAACTAGAGGTGAAATTGTTATCCTCTTCTAAATATGCCTACTACATATATTATGAACTTGAATGCAGGGTTTACTTCTATACACAAAATATAATATCACATATAGCTGTACCTCTATATGGACATTTAGATGTTGTTTGACAAGAGTGATTTTAACCACTATTTTAGTTTTGAACAGTGTAAAACTCTCATATGCTACAGTAAAAAGAAAAAAGTTGTTACAGTGTAAAGCTTTCATATGTAAAACTTTCATATGCTACAATAAAAACAGTTCTAACCAATGGTTCCTACAACTATGCCAAATACTACATTAATCAAGGAATAGGGAAGTTGATACTATAGGCCGGTTTGGTTCGAGTATTTGAATAGAGTATTTGAATGAAGATTTAAATTTTTATGAGAGAAAATACTGTAGCAAAATGTTTCAAACCGTGATTCGAGTATCGAAACAAACGGGTCGTATTAGTTCTCAAACTTTGAGCAGTGGCAGTAGCAATTGAGTACCTGAACTTTTAATTTTAGCAAAATTAATCCTAAATTTTTGTTATTTTGATAGTTTTAGCCTCTAACAATAAGATTGATGAATAAATTTTGAAATTTAATATAGATAATCAGATTCTTATAGCACAGTTATTAAAAATTTCACATAAATAGTTACAGTAAATATAAAATATTATAGTATTTTAAAGATTCTAACATTAATGTAAAAAAATATTCTTCATATTATATAACTATTTTTTAATAAAATTTTAAGTTATTATGTGTAACGCCTTAGCAGTATTAAATAAATAAAAATAGACTTAAATCCAATATCGTTCAAAATAATAAAACAATACCCATAGGTCTTTGAAAATAAACAAAAAATAAAAGTAAACTTTGAATACAAACCATAGTTTTAGTGTAGCATCAAATATTAAAATACAATCATCATCACCATAGTATAGTCACCATTTACATATATAACTTAACACAGCAACCACAAAATACTATAAATCTTACACGATTCAGACAAGTTACAATAAACTAAGGTTATTCCAACACGTGACCAGCAGTGTTGTCTCAGGCAGGCTACATAGATAAAATTCTTAGGAGGTTTGCAATGCATGATTCCAAGAAAGGTAGGCAACCATCTACGTCTGGAACACTCTTTTTAAGAAAGACTCACCAAAGTCTGACGAAGAAAGAGAACACATGAAGAAGATGCCTTATGCTTCGATAGTAGGTAGTCTCATGTATGCTATGCTTTGTACATGACTAGATATTTGTTATGCGGTCGAGATTATAAATCGATTTCAAACAGATCTAGGACCAAACCACTGGGTTGCAGTCAAGCATATTTTCAAGTACCTAAGAACTTAAGGGTATATGCTTGTGTATTCAAATGAGGATTTAAAACCTCTAGGATACACTGATTCGGATTTCTAATCTTGTCCGGATTCGAGGAGATCGACTTCAGGTTTTGTGTTTACTCTGGGCAACGGTGACATTGCTTGGAAGAGTGTAAAACAAGATTATACTTCGGATTCAACGATGGAGGCCGAGTATGTAACAGCCAGTGATGTTTCAAAAAAAGCAATGTGGGTCCACAAGTTCCTTAGGAATCTTGAGGTAGTTTCTAGTGATGGATAAGGCGGTATCACTGTATTGTGATAACAATGGGGTGGTAGCTAATGCTAAAGAACCGAGATTTCACAAGAAGAGTAAGCATATTGATCAAAAATATCATGTGATAAGAGACTTCATAGAGGGCGGGCATGTCGTTGTGTGCAAAATCGCATCAAAAGATAATTTAGCTGATCCATTCATGAAGACGCTAACTGCGAGAGTTTTCGAGACGCATATGGAAGCTATGGAGATGCGGGATTTGTCATATTTACTCACTTAGTGCAAGTGAGAGATTGTTAGATATGTATGCCTTAAGGAGTAAAAATGTAATATGTTTTTAGAGATATTTTTATTAATAAAGAATTTATTTATTATTCATATACCAAATTGTTGTCTTCTTTACATTCATATTTGTTGAATGTATGATAAGCAAACAAAAGTCTAAGACTGTCGGTCTAAACCTTTAGAATCAGGCATATGATGAACAAATTATGCAGAAGACATGATTCTAAAAGTGACGGTCTAAATTATAAGATTTGCAATCGAGGGAATAAAGTTGGGCACTTTATTTATTTAAAGATGGTTATGTTGTCTATATCCTTAACGGGAGATGGTTTGTCTTGACCATCGGAAGTGGACTCCATGAATATAAACATTTGTGCATTGTCATAGGAGACGATATATTGGATCGGGATATAAAGTGTAATTGATTTGGATTCATAATTTATTCTTGACAAATCAATTCACTCTAGGCAATCATATGTGTTGTATCTTAATCCTGAGATGAACAATATGCTCGTTATCTTGACTTATGTTTTTTGACGTACCAAAGGGTGACATCCACATTTTATGTTGGTATGCATGACGGTACGTTAAGGGCATGACTCTTGATAGCGTAAACTTGTTATTCATAGATATGGAATCCATAGCTCGTCTTTCGGAGTCGTTGATATCATCTTATATGTGTTATCCTATAATTAGAAAACTGGAGCGCTCAACCATTTGGATACATAGGCATAACCGTATGGTATACTGTATTTAGATGGTCAGTTTTTCGGTGGTGAGATAATAGAACGTAAGAGAAAAATAATCAAGAAGGTAAGACAGAGTTTATCCTTAAGCCGATTATGGATAATCCTATAGGGATATGACACTTCATGATGTGCCATGGAGACTTAGCTATTCGGGCTTCATAATTCTATATAGTTCGAGAGTACAGCTCTAAGTTTTTAGTGAAGTAGCGTTTGAGTTGATGATTACGAAATGTATATCTAGGATATTGTGTTTCATAATTATCGGGAGCTTGAACTATGTAGGTCCATCAAGTCCCATTTGCTAGCTCATAATAAGTTCTGTAACAATACAACGTGTTTTTCCAATAAATTGTTGACTTATGTCAGGTTATCAGATTGACTGAAATTCGATAGGATCAGATAACTCAAGTCTGTTTATCGGTTGAATTAATTTTATAAACTTGTTGAATTATATTTATTTTCCTAGAGATTATTTAGATATAACTATTTTAACCAGATAACTTCTCTATTGGGTTATTGAAATTAGAACTGAGGCTCTATCCCAAAAATCTCAGGTGGGAAATAAGGATTCGCAGGGATCAAAAGAATCATAAGTTCGATAGGCTGGTCTTTAGGTTCGGCCTGTCGATGGAGAAAGTTCGACAAACTGATCTGCTAGTTCGGCCTGCCAACTAAACGATAATCTGATCACGCGTTTTAGACGAAAATTTTATCAAATATTGATTCTGATTTGATCCTGATTCAAATTTTTGAGGCCTTATCTAATAAAGACTAACTCCTGGGCCTAACCTCTAGGAGTGAGACTCATTGTTATGTTATCAGTTGAGAAGCCTAGAGTGAGCACTCTGTCTATGAGTCTCTAAAACTCCCTTGAGAATTATTGTTTACAAATCACAAACTATAGTTTTGGGTTTTCTCAATTAGTTGGATAAAGAGTCACTAGGAAGAGCTGTACGAGTGTGCCCATACACACACCGGTCGTGGATAGAGAATAGCAAAGAAGGCTAGTTGGTTGAGACTCTTCTAAAACGCCCTTCTCTTTACGCATAGCGGAAGCTTTTCGGCAAACAAGATTAGTAAGATCTGGTTAATTTGTGCATATAGCGTATCAAACTTGTGTCTTGAAAATTATTCTGGTATAAAAATTTTTAAAATTTCTGCTGCATACTACTTTTCTAACACTTAGTACAGTGGTTTGAATGGAAAACTGGATTTGGCAAACTAGAAAAAGATGAAAAGCAAAAAGCTTTAGGCCATAAAAGGGACCCGTTTGGGAGCAGTAGGAAGTAACATGTCTGTTAATAGAAGTGAACAAGCAAGCTTAACCCGAGGCCGGCCAGGCCTACCAATGCTTACCTTTGAATGTTTACACAGGTCAAAGGGGACTCTTCATTTGCCGTGAAATTTCAAAGGTTGTGAAACTACCATTCTGTCTCTCTTCCTTTTTCCTCGTGTGAAATAGTAATATTTTTTTTCTTGGTTAGTAATTTAGTATGTATATATTGTTCTTTGTGATGATTACTGGTCAATTCATTAGAAAAGAAAATTTTTATTTCATTCTTTTGAAGGTGCAAAGTTTTATTTCACGTTTGGAAGTTTTTTAATCCTTCTTAAGCAGTGTATTATTATACCACTTAAAATGATTCATTTTTTCTGTCCTTTTTTTTTTTTTTAAGTTAGACACTTAGGAGATCTATTTCATTATTTTAGAAAGAATTAAAAACAAGGGTACAAATATGTTGTTATCATTTTAAATGTGGAATATATGGGCCCAATTTGGCATTATTATATTGTGCTGTGCTGTAAACAAGAAGCAGGTAGGAGTTCAGTAATTTTTTTTTCAAAGCTACTATGAGAACCAAAAGCAGAATTATATGTGTTTAGTAAACTATATATAAAATTGCTGTAGAGATATATAATGACGAAAATAGACATACTTCATTAAGCATATATATAGTTTTAGTTTTTAACTAATTTTACTTTTAAAGTTAACATACGTAATAGTTGTTCATTAAAATACTAAAAATGTAATTTATTTTTATTATTTAATATATTTTCAGTAAAAATAAATTACTTTTATTAAACAAAATAAATTATATGTCCACTAAACATAAGTAATATCTGGATTGTTGGAGGATTTTTTGGAGAAATTTATTTTTTAGCCCTTTTTTTTTTTTGGTAATTCATTGTGTTTTAGTAACACGTTTGTTTTTATTTATTATTTTTTTGGAAGTGATATGCTTGTTTTTATTTTTTTGAATCAATAAATTTATTTTAATTAATTTCAATTAAATTAAAAAAATCACTTTAATTTATTTTTTAAACATGTTGGTTTATTTATTTTAATTTGTTAAGGAAAAATAGGTAGATTGAGAATAATGTATTATTATTAAGGTTAGTTTAGTAATTTTAATTTATAAAAGCAGAAGTTGCTGTAAAAAAGCAACCTCTGACCTGGTTCTCACTTTTTGCTGATAGGCAATAGTTTTTAAAAGTAATTATCAAAAGCAGAGTTTACTAAACACCCTCACATCTTCTTTAAAAGTAACTATTCCAAATTTTATTGTAGAATTTCAATGAAAATCACGCTCACATCTTCTTTTGATGTTTCATTTGGTTCCCACGGTTTGCCCACTTCTTGAGAAAAGACTAGTAATTCTTCTAAACATAGAAAGATAAAACATAACAGCAGCAATAAGCTCAGAAAACTTACCAGAGGTGCAAGACCACAATTTCTTTATTGGTTACGCGCACCATCAAAATCTGCCTGACCATTAATAATAGAAAACAGCATAACTTATGATATCTTGTATGCTCAAGAAATTCAAAAAAGAAATGAAATTGGCAGAGTAGAAATTAGGTCTGAGCAACTTTAAAGGCTTATTTTATTTGATGACAGCCAACACTAAACTAGAATTTGCCTCCTTCCAAATAAGAATTCTTACTACAACATCAATCCCAAGTATACAACTAGAAGCTGAACAGCAAACGTAGTGAAACTAAGATGGGGTGGGAGAGGAGGAAGATAAAAATGACCATACTCTTCTACAGTAGCTCAAAAATCAATTGCCTTAATGTGCGTCACTAGCAAAAGAACTGTAATACAACTTTTGAGACCCTAAATAAGAATGAACTTTGCCCACTTGTTCTATGAAAGCATGAACATTCAAGTTGACTATAAGGTTGGAGAAAAGAGAAAAAATACCAACCTGTCAAATATTTTGTTAAAAGGCATCGACTGTCTTGACCTTCGTCCTAAGCAATGGGAGCAGTCTTTCTCATGTCAACATCCTTGCTTGAAACTCTTACAAAACTTATCAAATGATTCAACCAAAATCGATTAAGAATCCATTTCTAGTTGAACTAGAAAGAGAGAACATAATGTCGACAAGTTTTGACCACTTACAGGATATGCAGATGATTTGACCACTTACAGGATATACAGGATAGTCGAAACTCTTACAAAACTTGTCAAATGATTTAACCAAAATCGAATAAGAATCCATTTCTAGTTGAACTAGAAAGAGAGAACATAATGTCGACAAGTTTTGACCACTTTCTGGATATGCAGATGATGCCGTTGTTGCGTGCGCCCACAATGCAACATTCCTTTTTCTATACTACCTATCTATTTTTCTCTCTTTTTCTTTTCCTTTGCTGTCTCTTTTCTTACCTAATTTTTTTTTTCACCTTTTAATTTCTTCGAGCCTGTTTGGTTCGAGTATTTGAATGAAGATTTAAATTTTTGTAAGAGAAAATACTGTAGCAAAATGATTCGAACCGTGGTTCGAATCACGAAACAAACAGGCCCGGTACCATCTTCCATAGTACTTGCATTCTCACAGCAAACAATAAGGATATACAATGCAATATAAGCAATAAATCTGGATCGATCTTCCAGCCTGCTAAAAGTCCTAACAATGCGTTAAAGAAAAACCCCAAATCTGAAGCTCTTACTTGAAAAATCCATCCCTGACACAATTTAATGACTACAATGAGATAAAGTTATTTGTTGGAGCATAAGACATTAGCCTAAAACAATGAGAAAGAAATCATTTTATATAAAGCTTGAATTAATCAAAAATCCTATATTCACCAACCCCGAACCCAAGATAGTACATAATCCTCTTACACCTGCAGTCACTCCTCTTTTTTCAATATAGTTTAGTGCAGCCCACAAATTAGAAAATATGTACATACGTGTAAATAGCTTTCACTTCACACAAAGTAAACAATAAGGAAAAAAAAGAAAAAAGAAAAAAAGAAAGAAATCAATGCCCAATGACCACGAAAGTTAACATACTTACTGATTTTGAATCACAAATGTTTCTTTCAGCAACTCCATCATTCTAGTATGGAAGAGTAGCATCGACTGACATGCCCACAGGAACCCTGAAAAGATATACAGATGAAAGCAAAATGAGATGCATAAGACGTTAAAAGCTGTAAAAATACAAGGAACAACGAACTGAACATATATTCATGATATATGGACACCCTCCATTGACGTGCCCAAAGGAACCATCCTGAAAAAAGTATACAGATTAAAGCAAAATGAGATGCATAAGAGTTAAAAGCAGCTAATATATAAAAAATAAACAAGTGAACACATATTTATGATATATGGACGCCCTCCGTTGGGAACATTAACACCACCTACCTTGATATATGGACCCCCACTGAGCTCTGTTAAATCCTTCTCTTTACTATTTGTTGGCCTCCCAATTTAAATACTGGGCACAAGATAGGAGAATGGACGTTGCGGAAACAATTATATAATTAAAGTTAGGAAAAAAAAAAAAAAAGAAACCATGAGAAAACATAATAATAATAAGGCGACAACAACAACACTAAATTTACAATGTTTGGTGAGAGAGAGAGGACCTTGAGTGTAACAACGGAAGCTGGGATTCAACATCCAACGGACAAATAAATCAATTCGATAACAAGAGTACTCTGCATGGCAAACAATGTAAAACGTATTTTAGACGATCAGATGATTGAAACAAACTGAGAAATAAAGAAAATTTAGATTATGGGTGTGTTACAGCCTTACAGGTGCCAATTGCTAATAATAGATACATTTTGTTCTCAGTGGAGCAAAACATTATTTATGATCTCTAGATATTTACTGAAATGACAAAGACCACCTTGATGAACAAAGCTAGTTAACTTAGCAGCGTCACTTGCCTGCTCCAAATGCAAAATTTCATTGGTTCATCTCAAGGCTAAAAAAACATATGGATATAAAATAAAAGTCAGATCACCAAAATTGAATATAGGAGACAAATAATTAGAATGCATAAAAAAACTCAAGAAATGTTTACCAAGACTAAAAAGGTGAAATCATATATAAAATTTCTTTCCCCTTCTTCTCTTTTATTTTTCTCTTCTTTTTCTTGAGCTCCCTTATCTGCCTCCGTTTTTCTATGTTTTTCTCCTTTATCTTATTCCTTCCTTCATTTTCTTTCTTTTTCATCTTCAATTTTTTCCTTGCCCTCCAATACCAATTTTTTCCTTGCCCTCCAATACCCCCAACCCCACCCCACACTTTTTTTATTTTCTCTTTTTCATATTTGCAATATTCCTCCCTTTTTTTCCCTCTTTCTACTTCTGTTCTTTCTTTCATTTTTTCCCCCTTTCCCTTTTTCAACTTCTTTCCTTACCCACCCCACTCTCCACCACCCATCCCTCGCGCCCCCCCAGCGGCAACCACCAACACCCACACCTTCACTCTCTATGTTGGCATTTGTGCAAGAGTACGTACTCTCCCAATGAGCAATAACTATCTTCCATAGCAGGAAAGTTCCAACAATACGTCAAGAAAACACTAGAAATTTTGTAATTACACGAACAATATATCCCTGAAACAATTAAATAACCAACATTTTTTTTTAGAGCATATAACATATAAGCCAAAATCCAAAACAAGAAAGAGAATTACCATAACCGAATCCCATTTTCACAAATCTAGAAAACATATCCAGCTATGTCAAAATATCAATCTACTATCCTTCAATAAAAAAAAAGTAAACAAGCAAATATGAAACTCAGATATACCTGTAAATTTTGGTTGCAACCACAACATGGATATGCTCCAATTTAAAGCCCAAAAAAAACACCGGTTTACTGCAGACAATCCGTGCAAGAATGTTTACAAATCATGGCAATATGAGACGCATAAGAACTATAAAAAATCAACAACAAAGAAGGCAATATAAAATTCATAAGAACTATAAAATTATCAAAAGCAAAGAATTGGAAATTAAATTCTCTCAAAAGGAGACACTAAATATTATACCGCCTTAAAAAACTGGTTTGCAAACAAATTCGCTCAAAGAACCTGTTGAATCCTTCTTTGAATTCTATGACAGTAGGCAATAGCTAAAGCGAAACATCATAGGAACCTGGTACAAAAAAAAGGACAGTGAAGCAGGTGGGTAGGCTATAAATACTAAAAATTCAACCACTATCAGTAAATGTTTTTGTAAATCATATCTTTCTAATGGAAACTTACATAGAGTTCTAAGTCTCGGGGACTTCTTGAAGTTCTCTCCCTTTTCCTTCTCTCTTTTTTCCCATCTATATCTTTTCATTGCTTGATGGTGGGATCCTTATTGGAACAGCAGATAGAAAAATAGAAGATTGACCATTCCTGAAATAGAAGATATTCTAGAAGTTAGACATCTTAAACGAGACATGCACACAAAGAAAAATACACAAAGGGACAATAACTCCACAAAAAAGAATCAGTAAATAAATGTAATAATAACCAGATCTATAATTTTGAAGGATTCCAGCAAACAAAAGAAAAAAATATAAATAAGTAATTAAGGATTGAAAGAGAGAGACTCGAAGGCAATTGCAACAATAACGAGTAAGAAAGTAAACTCCAAAAATAAGATGAGTTTTAAAATAAGTAGCATTTAAAACTAAATGGAAACTCAAAAATTTTAAACCAAAACTTAAGAAACATATAGATACAATACCTGTAGCAGGATTCGAATACAAACGGCAAGAACTTACGAGGTTTGCCACTGTTTGGATTGGAGCAACAATAAATGGAAGAGCAGCTCACCTATCAATTACAGAGTAAGCAATCACAATCAAAAGATTGCCAATAAGTACATTTTAGGCAAATAATTGGGCAGGGCAGTAGCATATCTAGTCTGCTATAAAGGATGTGCCTTGTATGTATAGAAGATATAAACGACGGGATATAGAATCGAGGAAAGGGGCTTACCAAATAAGGAAATTGCATACCAGCCCAAAAGCTAGTTCCGCAAGGTAGTCATTAGTTCAGATGACTAGTATGGTAGTATTACTCAATTCATTCCAAATGTAAGCTACTGTACTCTATAGCGCCTAAAGAAAAGATATGTTTGAGTCAGATTATCATGGTTTCCAAATAATAGAAAGAATGAATGACAACAAACTTAATTAAACCAAAACTTACAAAAAATCGAAGTAGTGAATTGGTATTCACTCTTCCTTTTTCCCCACTTCTCCTTGTCTTCTCTTTTTTTTCTTTTTCTGCTCCCTGATCCGTCCCCCTTTTATTCTTTTTTTTTTTTCTTTATTTTCTTTCCTTGTCTTTCGTTATTACATTTCTATCTTTTTTTCATCTTTATTTTTTTCCGCCCTTTTTCATCTCTCTCCAACTTGTTCCACTCGTCTCCCTTTTTTAATTCACTTTTTTCTTTTTCTTTCCCCTTTTTTTAAATTTTTTTCCTGTATGCAACTTTCTTTTTTTATCCTTCCTGTCTCTCTCTCTCTTCTTATTTCTAAAACATATATACTAACAGATAGAAAAGAAAATAAATAATCATAAAAATTTCAAAGAAAAGCTAAACCGTGAAAAAAACCATAAGTAGAAATCCAGAAATAGGACCCACCATAATAATCTGTCAAGTATGAAAAAAAACGTCAAATGAAGTTCCTGCAACAAAGTTACAAAGAAATAACAAATCAGATTTCCCAAATTGTCGATGGTATCTAAAGCATATAACAAACAAATCCTAATGCTACACAACAGAGATTTTCTTGACAACAAAGCTTGCCTTAGAAATAATCCTATTCTCACAACTCCGAGTTCCAAAGATGCATGCACTTAATCCTCCTTTTCCTAGTCACACCAAGTATACAATAGCCTCCTTTTATATAATATAGCCTCCTGCATAGTATATCAAAAAAATATCCGGCCATGTAAAGAAAAAAAGGAAAAAAAAACAAACTAGTTTTCATCCTTAAAACACAAATAGTAAACATAACAAAAGGAGGGGAAGAAAACCAAAAAGCTGTTATAATGAGGTAGTCAGAGATACCTATGAATACAGTATCCTATATATAAGAAACAACCCCCAAACAAACAATTATAAAACTTTAGCTATCAAGACAATATAAATTAAAAGTTGAAAAAATTAGAAGAAAAGAAATCAAAATGTTACCTATTCAATGTTAGAAATTGGGATTTGAATAAATTGGACGTAAAATTACACGGAATACAGAAGGTCTCATCTCAATAAAGAGAAAATAAGGCATTAAACATAAAAGTACACGAACAGTCACAAGAAGTATTGAAAAAATTAAAGAAAGAAACCATAACATACAATTTCCAATAACATTAAGTCTCTAAAAATCTGTAACCAGTTACAACGTTGACCATTTACAAGTAATTGAGTGAAAAAGCAATTCAAGAACACAAATGAAGAGGAATTTTATATGCGGAAGATGACATGATCAACAAAAGATATAGTCAAGGGAAGATTCTTGCCAAAATGAAGAAAAAAAAAAGAAACAAAAAAGCATACCTATGCAAGCACTAGTTCTGCAAAGATCACAGCCAGCCGACCAAAGTAATACTACAGTATAGTATTGTCCATTTATGCTAAACATAAGATCGGGTGCTCTATAATTAGACCTAGAGCATAGATGGAATCAACTCTTCTTTTACCTACAACATGAAAAGGTGAACTTAGATAGCCATTGATTTTCACGTAATAGAAAGAACAGAAATCACCACAAGAAACATATATAGCACAAAGCTTACCAAAACTAAAAAGGTCAAGTCATATTTATTCTTCCTTTCCCCTTTTCTCCTTACAAATCTCAATCTCTCACTCTCTCTCTTTCCCCCTCTTTTCTTCGATCCAAAAAAAAAGAGGCCTTTTATCCAATTCAAATTTTTTTTAATCCTATTCATCAAAATCTTCCAAATCGCAAAGCAAAATCAAACCATAAACAAATAAAATAAATGAATAAACACCTGCCCAAGCATAGATAGATAGATGATCATATGGTAGTAACGTCCATTTATGCTCAATGAAATATCAGGTAATCTATAATACCTGGAGCATAAATAATTTTATCTCTCCTTTTACCTACAACATGAATATATGAACTCAGATAACCATTGATTTCCACATAATAGAAATAGAAGATATCGTAACAAGAAACTTATATAAAACAAAGCTTACCAAAACTGAAAAAGTGTTCATTGTTCCCTTTCCCCTCTTATCCTTATAATTCGCTCGCTCCCTCCCTCTCTCTCTCTCTCTCTCTTCCTTATACTCCATAATCCATCTCTCATTTTTTCAGCTTTTATCTTTTTCATTCTTTTCCATCATTCTTTTTTTTTTTTTTTTCAATCTCTCTCTGCTTCTTCCTCTCATCTCCCTTCTTCTTTTGTTTTTTGTTTTTCTTTTTCTCTTATCCATTCATTCTTTCAAATTTTTTTCAGCTTTTTTTCCCTCTACTAATTTGTTAGGCCATCCCTGAAAATATATGGAATTATAATGTTAGAAGAAGAAAATCAATAGATAATCATATAAAGTGCAAAACAAAATTAAACCATAAATAAAAAAATGAGGCAATTACTCCACAAATAAGATCTATCATATGTTTTGTTAAGCATAAAACTAACTTTAAAAAAATTTCGGGCGACAAAATTTAGAAAGAAACAACAAATTAGATTCCAAATTCTCAATAATAGCCCAGAAATATGTTCCATAAACTAAAACTTCAAGATACAACTTACCTGCCAAAGGAATGGCCCCATGAAAACCAAAACAAGAAGACTATAATGTCAACTGCAGTGTTATTACTTAGTTCCTCCATATATTAAGCAAATATGAGATGTTTCCTTTCTTTTTACCTACAAAACATTAATAAACAAGATGAATTGAGATGGCTGGAGTTTCAAAAGAAATGACAAAAATAGCAAAAATGAATCTTACCAATTTTTCCCTCCTGTCCTTTTCATTCTTTCCTTCTGTTTCTCTCTTTTCTCCCTCTATTCTCATTTTCTTCGTTCCACCCTTTTTTTGTCCGTTAACTTTTTACTACTTATTAGCAATTATTTGTTGGCAGAATCAAATTGATGCCTCTCAAGTAGAAGAAAGTATATAAAATAGGACATTGACCATTCCTGAAAAAATTAACATATATTACAGTTAGGAAAAAAATTACATATGATCATAAATTGAAAAGAAAACTGCATCATGAAAAAAGTAAGCAGACTAGGTCCACTACAACAGTAATAATTTATAATTAATGGGGTGTAAATCACATGCTTAACTCTAACTAAAGGTACTTACATTAGGCTCGGTAAAGTTTGCTGAAGACATAATGCATCTGAGCAAGGAAACCATGTCAAACGGCAGGAGATAAAGAACATTTGGAACTACACTATTCACCTGGACAAAGATTGATATATGAATCTATTAGTTAATACTTAATATTAACTGAAATATATAGAGTACTAGTTATCATAGAGGAAGAAGAAGACAGAAAATACTAACTTACAATCACTGATTGCATGGTGCTTCACAAGCATGCGTTCTTTCTTCTTCCTTTTCTTTGTTCCTTCTCTTGATTTCAATGTTCCCTCGTCTTTACTTCCCCTTTTTCAACTTTTTCCTCCTTTTTTTTATTCCTTATTTCTGTCCCTTTTTAATTTCCTTCTCACATTATTCTATTCTTTTTCCTCTACTTTTCTTTCTCATTTTCACCTTTCGTTCTTTTTTTCTTTTGTCCCCTTCTTTTTTTTTTTTTCTCTTTTTTTTCCCCTTCTCACATTGTTCTATTATGTTTTCCTTTTTTTTTTTCTTTCTCATTTTCACCTCTTATTCTTTTTTTGTCCCCTTCTTTTCACCGGTAATTTATTGGTTTCGATAAAACCAATGTCTCCCAAAGCGTACAACATAAGGAAATTGACCAATCCTGAAAATGAAAAATACATATATTAATTCATAAGCATAAGTTGAACATAAAACTAAACCACACAAAATAAAGGAACAAAGTCCACAAATGAAAGTCAGGAAATTACTAATAAGTTAATAGTTTATTAGTACTAGGGTATAAATCACATACTTAGATCTAAGTAGTAAGTAGAGGTACTTACATTAGGACAAGTAAAATTGCTTAAGAAATATGCACGTGAGCAAGGAAGCCATAAAGGAACGTTTGGAGTTACTAGTTACCTGGAGAAAGATAAATGCATCAATCTACTAATTAATATTTACTGAAATAATAGTAATATAGAGCAAAAGATGTCATAAAAGAAGACCATAAAGAAAATATTTGAAGTAAGAGCCACTTACAGTTTCTGAGTACTGCTTGGTTCTTAACTTATGCAAGAACATCATCATTCAAATTATCATATGAACCGTTTAACATACCCTATACAATCAGTCTTAGAAATTAGAAAAATCTATGCATTAAAGAACAAAACAAAACAAAAACAACAACGACGACGATGACAAAACATAATATGAAAATTCAACCAATGGACAGATTTTCTCAAGCAGGGAAAGGTGAAAAAAAAAAAGCAATGGATAAAATTCAAGCGTGAAAAACACAAATTAACAAGATCAGAACCGATTAGATTATCCTATACATAAGAAACAGCCTCTAAACAAACAATCGGAAAACCTAACGCATCAAAGCAATGTAAATTTGAAATAAAAATCGATCCTCGAATATGCTGAACACGAAATGTGAACAACACGGAAAACTAAAATTCAAAAAAATAAGTAAAAAGAAAAAAGAAAATTTACCAATTCTGTGTGAAAACGGTAGTTGAAGAAGAAATTGGTGTTTGAAGAAATCTGGACTTGGGCGGATGATGGAGTGTGACTTCAAACCCTAAAAAAACCCAGCTTTCTCCGAGAGAGGAAGAAACAAGAGGGGGAATTTAAAGACTTGGCCTGTGAAACCCTAACGAAGTCGCATGAGCAAGACCAGCAATGGGAAAAGCAAAAATCCTCTGGAACCATGTTTGCTGTGTGAGAGAGAGGAAAGTAGCGAGATATTCTGACAGGGCTACTTGGGGTGCAAGTTTGATAAAGTGCCCAGGTTGGCGGTGCACGTAAAAGATCGTAGCCGTTTGTGACGTCTAACGGTTAGTTAGAGAAAAAGATCCTGGCCATCCGTAGCCACATGATGTGCCTAGCATTGCTTTCTTCTTTCTATTAAAAACAATTAACCGGCATGGCAAATCGCGACAAATATCACAATTTTAATTTTTAATATAAATAAATAGTATATTTTAAAAATATTTAAGTATATAGATTTTTGAAATCGTATATTTTTTTAAACATTTTAATTTTTAATTTTATTCACCTCATTGTTTTTCTTTTTTTTTTTTTTTTTTCACTCTCTTTATTATTTGGTAGTTTTTTCTACGTCATTTTATATAAAAATTGATTTTGTTTTAATTTAAATAAGTTATTTTGTTAATCACTATTACAGTTTAGTCTATTTATTTTTATTTCTAATTAATAATAGCGTAATTCTTTCTTATTTGTAGATTCTTGTCGCGACCGTTATCTAGCGGGTCTCGTTTTATATCAGTTTTTTTTTTTTTTTTTGGTCATTGCTGTTGTTTTTCTTGGAATGCAGTGTTTTAGAACCTCTCTCTCTCTCTTTTAATGCATAGTCGTCAAATTTAAGTCATTTTTTAGGGATGTCGTTTTTCGGTCGTTGTTTTTGTAGTGGGCGTCGTAATATTCCATTGGCAGCTATTTTTTTAATTGATTTCGTTCTGTAATTAATGCAATTTCTTGTGCAATCATGTTGTCATAGTTGATATTGTTATATAAATTAGAGATATTTATCGTTTTATACCTGCTTATCTTTAGCTTTTCATTTCCTTAAATATATATATGTATATATATCTAATACACATAAATTTGTGCCTTTAAATTATATAAAGCTATTATTTGGGCAAAATAGTAATGGTATTTTCTTTCTTTCTTTTAATTGTTTCCTTTTTAAACAAGCTTTCACAATTTATTAAAAAAATAACGTAACATTTGGGCTCCCTCTTTTCTTTTTCTTTCTTTTTTATCTTGTTTCTTTCGTAAATCTTATAATGAATAGAAAAAAGAGCAATGACTCTCAGTTTTTCCTAAGCAATAGGCCTTCAAAACAGTTTGGCGAAGTGCTTCTGCATGCTTTAATACAGGCACCCAAAGTTCATGGATCCGTACTGATATTGATCAAACGCTCTTTGTGAATCTGATTGCCCTGATTACCTGATCCGACGGCTTTAGTCGCCGTGCTTAACATCATCATTCCGACCAAAATCGACACAAGATAATTACTCCAACGCTTAATTAGAACCCCACCTTCCATTAATTTTGCAAAGTAAACGTGAATATAATTGGTATAATTTGAGGCTCTTAATTTGTTACTTCTACTTTGTATTTCTACAGTATTTATATTATATACAAATTGAAACCAAGAGGCAGCAGGGAAAATGAAGTTTAAAAATAAAGATATAAAGGAACAACGCAAGAAAATGTATTTTTGATTAGAAACACTCTTGTGTCAATGCCAAAGATCAGCATGAGAATATACAAATGAATTATTCAACAAACATAAAAAAATAATAATAATAAAATTGAGCTTATTACTTACGTATGTTGTTTAATGCATTTTCTATTTCGTTGTCGTTTTTATGTTGAGTTGCTTCAAGTGGCTGACTGGCTGTCGTTTCTATTTTTTGTCGTTTTGATCTATAGTTGTCGTTTCAAGCGGATGTCGTCTTCTTGTGTATGTCAATATATTTTCTCCGTGAGTTCATTGTATATGTCATTTTATATCGTTCTTGAATGTTGAAGTTGCTTTATTGAATAGTTCTCGTTTTCTGATTTGGTTATTGTTGCGAAATTAATGCGAATTTACGTGGAAATTTAAAACGGGAAAAAAATCAGGGGCAGAGGAGAAGAAAATCACTAAAGTCGTGAAGATTACAATGGAGGTGCTAAAGAGGCTCAAAATTCGTTAATAATCAAGCCTTAACGCAATACATCATATATATATAGGTATAGGAAAAACCCTATGGGCCTAAAAACATAAACTAAACGGTCCAACAACAATGGTCCGTCCGCCCCTGCACCCCCGGCGAGATCAGTGATGGGCTACGCACTACCACGACAGATCTCATGAAAAATCTCACTTTTATTTTTCACTACAATTTGTCGCACAGTAAACTCTTTGGGTCGGGTCAAATTGAATTCGGGTCACCATACTCTAATAGTTATAATTATGGACTATTGAATGTTCATCGTGTTTTATGGAATGCAAATTTAGGACTTTTTTTTTTTTTTGAATATCTTTAATTCAAATTTTGCCTAAACCATTCAATGGTGTCGTCTCCTTGTAAAGGGATTAATGCAGAAGAGGTTTAACAATTCAGTCCAAATTGAGCCGCCAAAAAATTCATGTGACGAAAGCACGTGGATCGGACTAGCTTTGTGGGCTGGCTTCTCAGTCAGGATTCAACTTGTCACAACCATTAAGAATAAAGATTCTTCAATTTGTCACGACCTTGTTCCTATATCTCAGTATATATTCTATCAAATTCATATTTTGTAGCTGACGCACAACTTCTTATTTACGTGGGTGTATGGTATGGTGGTTAAAATTATTAGTTAGAACTATAAATACTGTAGCATATAAGTGTAGCAACTTTTGTACTTTTACTGTAACATATGAGAGCTCTGCACCGTTCCTAACTAAAGAGTTGGTTAGAACCAACTTTACCAAATCAGGCTTATTTGTCGATTTGAAATAGATAAAGGTACATTGGAGCCTCTCCATGTCCACCAAATTACAAATGCAGGAAATTCTTTTTGCGGCCATACATTACTACATGAACTTTTCCCCAAGGAAGGCATATTGTAAGGAATTTGTCACTTAATAGCGTTAAGCAGCAAATGTCCTCAAGAACGGGAGGAATAATACAATTAGCCAATACAAATCTTCATTAAATGACAAAGCAATTAATAAGTCAATCATGGGACCAATTTGTTTATTAGTTTTTTTTTTTTTTTTTGCGTACCTTGAAACCATCCGCAATTTTCTCGTCCATTTGTGAAATAAATAAATAAATAAGAAGAAGAAGAAGAATAAATTGTATATGCTAATACCTAACAATCGACCTTTTCAATCCAACATATAGAATTCGCATATTCTGTATTGTTTTATAGCCGACGATAAACTCTATGCAAATATACGACATAATTTATGCATTCACATGGCATAACCACTTATACAAATAATAATAATAATAATAATATGAAAAAAGAGGAGCCAATGACTGCATTAAACCCTGTCTCTTACACATCGTTCAAATCCAAATTAAATAAACATAATGTGGAGTAATTTCAAAGTCTTTGTCTGTGTATATAAACAAATTATTTTGTCGTGAAAATTATTAATTTGTGTATTGATTATACTCTTTTCCTCTTTAGCTCTGCTGATCTCTAAGAAAACATCTTCCCACGCGGAGAGGAAAATATGGGGGCTTCTTCGGAAACAGAGAAATCTACTCAACGAGAAGTTACCAAGAATAAGAAGGGTGGCCTTAGAACCATACCATTTATCATAGGTTGATTATATATACATAATATATATATATATATATAATTTAGTTGTCTTAGCTTGCAGGCAAATTTATGACGTAAAACTTATATGAATTAGTGAATTTTATGTGTTCATCTTTATAACATAATCATATTCAATATATAGAACGTCGTATATGCAATATTTAACATTGATCATTTGGTGCAGCAAACGAGACATTTGAAAAGGTAGCGAGCTTTGGTCTACTGGCTAACATGATGGTGTACTTGTTGGGACAATATCACTTCAAGAACACCACCGCAATTAATATTTTGTTCCTGTGGACAGCTCTATCAAATTTTACGCCCATAGTAGGCGCTTTCCTATCCGATTAGTTCTTCTGTCGGTTTCGTGTTATCGCAATTACGATACTCATTTCTCTAACTGTAAGCAAATTATCCTTTAACTTTTTGTTTACTTGTGTATAAATTCGAGTTCTACCGATAGAAAAAGAATTATTAATAATACGTAGTATTTTTGAACGTCAAACTATGTTATGATCAATAAATGCGTTGAAACATTCTAACAAAAATCTGACTATCTTTAAGTGTGAAATATGAGGAGGATTTTTTTCCCATTCATTGTCATATATCCACAAATTTTGCAAGAAAAAACTCATTAACTTGAACAAAAGATAATTAAGGATAAAAAAGTAGGGATTTAATTTCTATGGTGGATGCTAAGAAAAAAAAACTGCTAGATGACTATCTTTCAACTCTCTGATCTATTAAAAAAATGATTTTAACCAAATCAATGCAAAGGTTAGAAATAGAGTTCTATCAGTAAAGTTTCGCACTATAGAAGGACCAAAAAGTACTATGGATATAATTCTTTGCCATCATGTCTCCCAGGGAGTGATCATATTGCTCTTAACAGCAATAATTCCACAAGCAAGGCCACCTTCCTGTAACCTAGAGGCAAGAGAAACATGTGTTTCTCCAAAGCTAAATCAAAGATTACTTCTCTATGTTTCATTTGTTCTTATGAGGATCGGAGCTGGTGGGATCAGACCACGTTCCATGGCTTTCAGAGCCGATCAAGTTAACAAACCCGAAAACCCGAACAACGAGAGGGTCTTGCAGATCTTCTTCGACTGGTACTATGCTTCAGTTGGAATCTCCTTGATGATTGCAGTGACAGTCATAGTTTATGTTCAAGACAACTATAATTGGGTTCCGGGCTTTGGACTTCCTGTAGGACTTATGTTGTTTTCAACAGTTATGTTTTTCTTGGGATCTTTCTTTTATTGTAAGGAAAAGCCGAAAAGGGAAACAAGAACTTGTTTTCTGGGATAGTTCATGTGGTTTTAGCAGCTTTGGAAGAACAGACACTTGTCCATGCCACCAAAGAGCTTTGATGGCTGGTATTATCACAAAGGTTCCAAACTTGTGTGCCCAACAAATAAACCTAGGTACAAAATTACCAATATATTCTTCTTAAAATATACCCTAGAATTTTTATAAACAGAAAAGCTTAGGTTTGCGTATTAGTTATATAGACTAATCAATATTGGTCTTGACGATTTTTTTTAAATACATTTATAATGGAACCAAAAGTAACCAATTCTGATGTTTTTTTTGGCATATCTAATATGTTACTAGATTAATTTTATTATTTGATTATGACATGACGTGACACACAGCAAACACATGTTACATGTAAATATATAAACGAGTTTAGTAAGACTAAATGAGATTGTTTCAGATAAGTGAGCCCCACACAGTTGAACTTATAGCGTATAGTTCACTAATTACGAGACAACTTAATCGTCAGGTTGATTAACATTTTTTTCTAAAGATAATAGGTTCTTTCTTCGATGAGATATATGTTTTTAAGCCTCTAGATCTAGTCAAAGTCACTTTTTTTTGTTTGTAAATTTAACGGCGTAGAACACATATTTATTGATAGGTCTTTTTTTGCTTTTTTAATACCTACCGAAGAAATCTACTACAGATAATAGTAAATGGGTGTTTGCACATACGTGCTAAATCAGGTTCCTAAACAGGGCGTGCATAATCAAAAGCCCTTCAAAGGATTTAACCCCAGAAGGTGTGGCAATAGATCCATGGAGTCTATGCACCGTGAGGCAAGTAGAAGAGCTGAAGGCACTAATCAAAGTCCTCCCCATCTGGTCTGCCGGCATCCTCATTGCAGCGATGGGGGGCCAACACTCGATCTCAATAACGCAGGCCCCCGCTATGGACAAGCACCTCACACCCCGCTTCGAAATCCCTGCAGGCTCATTCATGGTCTTCACACTCCTCACCTTGGCAATATGGGTGGCCATTGTTATCACAATATTGTATGTACTATTACCAAGAATTGCAAACAATATATTGCATGGATAAAATGAACAGGTTACAATTGAAAAGAAAAATTAGAAATTGAAATTAAAGAAAACAAATACAACAAAACCTTCAATGGAAGCAATGCAATATGGAAATTGAACAGAAATGGTCGAGGCACGTGTAGGTCACGCTTTCCTTAAAACAGATTCGTCCCCTCCGGTTGTGCACGAGGATACGACGGACGTCTGTCTCCCAGGATACAACGACTAGCAACGGAATCTTAAGCACAATGGGATACCGTTTCCGGCGAACTTGAAACAGTGTTTTTCTTCTATCACCAAAACGACTACAACAAAACTTGGTAGAACTTGAAAAACTAAGGAAAAACTCTATGACTTGGTGAGTGCAAATTCTATGCAATTGTGTGTATCTCAAACATGTGGAGGAGAGTTCATTATATAGGCTTAAGAGAATAGAAGTTACTATCCACATTATAATGAGGCATTAATCAGAATTTATGTGCATAATGACATTGGTTGCAACCTTCCATTTTCCATGATAATGGTGCCCATAATCTCCCATTAAACCATTGGTTGTAACCCTCCATTTTCATGATTATGAAGCTCATAATTATGATAATGGTGCTCATAATCTCCCATTAAACCATTGGTTATAACCCTTCATTTTTCATGATTATGAAGCTCATAATCACCTATTAATCCATGCCAATGGTTGCAACCTTCCATTAATCCATTATGAAGCTCATAATTATGATAATGGTGCTCATAATCTCCCATTAAACCATTGGTTATAACTCTTCATTTTTCATGATTATGAAGCTCATAATCACCTATTAATCCATGCCAATGGTTGCAACCTTCCATTAATCCATAATGACATTGGTTGCAACCTTCCATTTTCCATGATAATGGTGCCCATAATCTCCCATTAAACCATTGGTTGTAACCCTCCATTTTCATGATTATGAAGCTCATAATTATGATAATGGTGCTCATAATCTCCCATTAAACCATTGGTTATAACCCTTCATTTTTCATGATTATGAAGCTCATAATCACCTATTAATCCATGCCTTTGGGTGTTACAATATGAGGTTTATGACCTCCATTAATCTCCACCAATGAGCATCAATTTTTCATTCACCCAATTGCTGCCATTTTTCTAACAGCCATCTACGACCAAGCCATCGTACCACTCATGTCAAAGTTCACAAAACAAAAAAAGGCCTCACCTTCAAACAAAGAATGGGAATCGGACTAGCCAGCATTTGCGTAGCGACTTCTGTTGCTGCGATCATCGAAAAAAGGAGAGAACAGGCAGAGGATGGAGAAATCATGTCCGCAATGTGGTTGATGCCATAGTATTGCCTAAACGGCTTGGCTGAGGCATTTAATGCAATTGGGCAAATAGAGTTTTACTATTCTCAATTTCCCAAAAGCATGGCTAGTATTGCAGTGGCTCTTTTCACTCTTGGTATGGGATTTGGTGACTTGGTTGGTGCTCTTATAGTGAAATTTGTGGATGATAGTAGCACCAAAGGTGGGAGAGTAAGTTGGCTAGATGATAACCTTAATTTGGGGCGCTATGATGACTACTATTGGCTTCTTACTCTTGTGGGCCTCTTCAATTTTCTTGTTTGTGGAGTTGGGCTTATGGGCCTTGTGAGAAGAGAAACATATGGGATGAAGAAGATCAAGTAGTGGAGAAAAGCAAGGAAAAGGAGCAAGATTTGCGCAAATCTAAGGAGTCTCCAATTGTCTTTGCTGCTTGATTGCTATACTCTTTTTTTTTTTTTTTTTTTGAAATTTGATGGGGGTTGTTGAGTCCTATATATGTGTGTGTGTATGTGCGTATGTTTTCTTGAGTATTAGAATAGAATTAACTTAATTAAATACCAAAATTTTTAGGGGTATTGGTAAAGCAAGGTCGCTCAACATGATGTGGAATAAAAAATAAATAAATAAATTTTTTTAAGTACACCCTTTTATCTAAAATTTACTTTGGTTGCTTTATGATATAGAATTCTTTCTTGTGCATTTCTATTTATATTTCCCATGTGAATTAAAAAATATGTATAGGAAAAGGAACTCGGTTTACATGAGGAGACAACATTTTTTTTTTACTTTAGAAATACGAGAACAATGAAATTATGAATATGAGATTGGTATTTGAAAATATAGTTGAAACTAATAAGTTATAATCAAAATTCTGCAGCATATGGAGGCTTTATAATGTAACAGTTAGAACTAATAAATTTGAACGATATCCCTAAACACTTTCAACGGAGAGGAAAGTGCAAAAGGATAGATGTAAAGAAGAGCTTATTACTCGGAGAGAGTTGTGGTCCTCTTGAATTCACGAGAGATTGAAAGCCTTTGTGGAGGAGAGTGGCAGTGGGAGCGTTTCCAACTAGAGTTAAGTTGAAAATTGTTTCCCATTAGGGGAAAAATCATCAGAGCATTTGTTTTTAGAATGCCATTTTGCAAGGTCTCTGTGATTTGACTATGCCTTAGCTATTGCCAATTGGTAGTTCCTTTGGAAGGAATTTGGGTACCTTCAAAACGTTATGAATTATGCCATCTTAATTAAAATATCATGTCAATTAAATTATAATATCACAATAACTAAAATATTACAGTAATTAAGAGCTCGTTTGGTTCGAGTATTTAAATAGAATATTTGAATGAAGATTTAAATTTTTGTGAGAGAAAATACTGTAGCAAAATGATTCGAAACATGATTCAAACCACGAAACAAACACACCTAAAATATTTTAGTTTGTGTGTCGTGATACCATTCGCGAAATAGAGAAAGATTAAAAAAATGAAAGACATGCAAGTGGTATCCCAATTTATGACACCATTTGTGGAAAATAACAGTATCCTAGAAATTAAAGGCAACGGCATAAAACAATTCGAAATGACACCAATGGCTAACAAACTCAAGAATTTCATAGCCATTTAGTTCATAAATTTAAATAAAAATTTAAATTTTTGTAGGTAAAATATTATAATAAAGATATTTAAATTATGGTTTAAACTCTTGTTTTTTAATATAGGTTAAAAAATTAAAGAAAAAGATTAATAAAGTGTTTAAAATTTTAATTGTAACTTTTATTTTAAGTCTAAGGGCTATAATATATATAGGATTTATATTTTAATAATTTTTTATTTTTTATTATCATCGTTGAAGCTTTAAATGTCTGCAGACACCATTGAATGGAAAAATAAAAGTGAGAGTTCTGGGAGATTGCATGGCCCTGCACATGGTAGACTGAATTTTTAATCCAAAAATATAATAAAAAAAAGGTGTTTGGCAGTAGTAGGAATCATTTAGTTTTCATCACAATCTCAGTTATAAATAGTGTAAAACTTTTATATACTACAGTAATAATTAAAAAAATATACTACAGTATAAAACTCTCACATGCTACAATAAAAGTGGTTCTTGATTCCCACCATCCTTCCAAATACCCAAAAAATTAAGAAATTTATACATTTTAAACCGGACGCGAAGACTTAATCAAATCCAGCTAAGAGTAGATCCGCAAAGCCTGGCGCTGGTTCAAACCATATAACGTATGCCCGAATTCTTACAAGCGCCATCCCCACGCACAAGTATCTTCCGTCGTCCAATCTTGATACCTGCGGTCATCTTCACCGTTCATAAGCAGCAATGGCTCCGATTGCCGTCGGCGACTCGTTACCGGACGGAACTGTCAGCTACTTCGACGCGAACGGCGATCTCCAGTCGGTTTCCGTGCACTCTCTTGCCGCCGGCAAAAAGGTCGTCCTCTTCGGCGTTCCCGGTGCTTTCACCCCTACTTGCAGGTTAGTCTCTTTTAGTCGTGGACATTATCTTATGCTATCCTGGTTCGTCGAACTTGTTCGGTTGCTGAGAAAATGAGAGGAAGGGAGAAGAAATGAAAAGTAGGAAAATTTTCTTTTGTTTTCAAAAGCAGCTAAAAAAAAAGTTGGTAAATTTATTGGCTTTTCTCATTTCTGCGTGAATTTAGTGGTAAATTTTGGTAATACGATCTTATTATTGGAAGTCTGAAATTACTGATTGTTACATTACTGATCTTTTCTCATTTCTACGTATTTTTGTTTGGTTGCTGAGAAAATGGGGGAAAAGGGCTAAAAAAACAAAAATTTTCTTTGTTTCCAAAAGCAGCTAAAAAAGCTGGTAAACTTATTGGCTTTTCTCATTTTTGCGTGTTTTTTAGTCGTGAATTTTGGGAATACGATCTTATTATTTGACGTGTGAAATTACTGATCTTATCTCATTTTTGCATGATTTTTGTTTGGTTGCTGAGAAAATGAGGGAAAAGGGAAAAAAAAAAAAAAAGGAAAATTTTCTTTGTTGTCAAAAGCAGCTAAAAAAAAAGTTGGTAAATTGATTGGCTTTTCTCATTTCCGCGTGGTTTTTAGTCGTGAATTTTGGTAATACGATCTTATTGGAAGTGGGAAATTACTTATCGGGATCGGCTTTTGCTTGGTGGATCAGCTTGAAGCACGTACCTGGATTTATTGAGAGAGCTGAGGAATTCAAGTCAAAGGGCGTTAATGAACTTCTCTGCATTAGTGGTAAGATGATGATGATTATTATTATTATTAAGATTTACTCTTTTTTTTATTGTACAATGTTTTTCCTAGGAAAAAACCTGGGACCTAACCTATGACCCTCCCCTTCCAACCGCTGGGCTAACCCCAACGGTGTAGATTTACTCTCTTCTAGTATACTATTATTGTACAATTTATTTCTCGATATTTTTCTATAAAAATATCTACGTTGTTTTATTGTTGGAGGAGGTCCCTATAAACAATTGAGCTTAGTAAAGGAATTTTATATCTCAATCCGATAGTGTTCATGTTTGACCTTTTAAAAGATTGTCTGTGATTAGTAATAGGATCAGAAACACCATGTGACAACCTCTCTTCTAACTTTTTTTTTTATGTTTAAAAAAAAAATTTAATAAGCGGGCGTGAACTTGGGGGTTCCCTGCATCTAACTGTCTTTTTTCTATCATGGGATTGCATTTAGTGAGTAGTTTCTAGTTGACCTTTGGAGGTCAAATAAATTAATCGGAGTGGCATGCTCCAGTTTAGATTCTACATTGTCAATGTTGATCGACTGAACTTTACGCCAAGATCTATGCTTTAGCTACGTCTACATCAATTATCGTTGGGGTGCTATTGTATTAGAGGAATTACCTGAAACTCTGGTTTCACGATTGTTTACTGTTTATGTAAGTTGCTTTCTTCTAGATTAATCCTATTTCATTTGATGCACTAGAAAAATAAACGCTTCAAATAAGACGACTCATTTGCAGTACTTCCTTCTTTTTTCTACGTGTCGAAAAGATCATGGTGTTTGCATTGCTACATTATGGAGTCAACAATGCATCATTCATTTTAAGTAATTTCAAATGCTCTTGTTTGAAATTGAAATAGGAGCTACCGTTCAAGAGAAAGAAATGAGATGGAAAGAATACTAGGTTGAGCCCAAATTTAATTTTTCATCCTCCCTATAAAGGCTTTTACTTGAGGTCATTGAACATACTACATTGTTTGTAAGCCACATTTTCGTACATCTTCAACATTTCAAAAGCAAGGTCAGGCGTGCCCTTTGCTCAGTTTGTGAAAATGTCTGATTCCTGAGTTCAGATACTGATGTTTAAAACACATTTTTTCCGTTTGGCGACAGCATATCTAACTTCACTTTCTAATTGTCGTATTTCTGCAGTCAATGACCCCTTTGTGATGAAGGCATGGGCTCAAAGCTACCCCGACAACAAGCATGTTAAGTTCCTGGCTGATGGTTCAGCAAAATACACCCACGCTCTTGGCCTTGAGCTTGACCTTTCTGAGAAAGGTCTGGGAACCCGTTCCAGGAGGTTTGCTCTCTTGGTCGATGACCTCAAGGTGAAGGTTTCCAACGTCGAAACTGGGGGAGAGTTTACAGTCTCCAGCGCCGAGGACATCCTCAAGGCTCTGTGAGTTCTTTTGTCCACTCACCTGTTGTTTCCTCGCCTGGTTTGGCAGTGTCGTTTTCGTGAGGGTTTTATGCTTGCTCTTTTTAATGGTTATATTGGTACCATCACTGATAATTAAGGTCCTCTTTTAAAATAGTGTTGTTGTAGTTTATGGAAATAAAAGTAGCTGTTTTTGTTCACCATCTCTCATAACCAGGAAATCATTCGCGCCAGTTTTTGTTTGGTAGCATATTAATTATTAAGTAATCCTTTTATGCAGCAATTACGTATTACAAATGAAACTTGTTACAAATGAAACTATCTCGTCTCTCTCTCCTCAAAAAGCATGGCCATTGGTGATGGTTGTTCATGGTCTTTTGCTTGACCATGTATTTGGTTAGGTTTTTCACGCGGCAATCACGCATTACTACAGTAAAAAAAAAAAAAGAAGAAGAAACTACACGTATTTCCCAGGAAGAGAAGAAAATCTTTGCATGGATGATCGGCAAGTGGAGAGGGGTTTAGGGACTATCTTGTTTGGTAAAAGCTGTTCTAGCTGTTTCAACCATATTTTATGGTTCCAATTGCTTTTACTGTAGCATTTGTTCTCATAAAATTTTTAAAAAAAGAAAGAAAGAAAGAAAGTTCAGGCAATAAAAAATAGTTTCAACTGCATTCTAAAGAGACACAAAGTGATGGACATTTACGTACTTTAGTTGGATGATAAAAGAAAATTGGGGAGTATTGTGGACAAACAAATAATAGCACTGATCGCAAAAGCATGGTGGTCTATCGAGAACATCAATTTTACGCGTCGAAACTCATTTTATTGATTCTAGTTGGACTTTGCACCAGGGAATCATAAATTTCTTCATGGTCCCCGACAACTATAATTTTCGCACAATTGAATCGTCAGTTCGATTGGTTGGAAATGCGAAAAACCACAACGACGGCCGGATCACACGGTGTGGGATGGATTCTTGATTTTATTTTAGTGAAGCACCGGTAAAAATGAACATTTTACTTAAATAATTTACTTTATAGCAAATAATAATAATTATTTGGTAAAACCCTTCAAAAAAAAAATAGTTACTTGGCAAAACTTATGATAGGGTAGGTATATTTGTCCTGCAGGTGGTATATTTGATGAGTTAACTTTTAAAATATTTGATTTATTACATAAAACGGCTATGTGGTCACTCTACAAAATTTTTAATGTAAACATTTGCAAATCAAATCATTGAAAAATTAATTTAAAGATTAAAATATTAGTTCTCGCCAACACAGTGGAAAATACATGTCTTACCATAAGAGCCCCAACTCAATGAGTTAAAAAGTATCCATAACCTAAGATATGTATTACAGAGTTTGCAAAATTTATGTTTAAGTGGCACTATATATTAAATGAAGTTAGTTTTTTGAGAACATAAAGTAGCGGACAAGTCCAACATTAACGTATTTGAGAATGTAATTGAAACTAATAAGTTGGAACTAAAATACTGTAGCATACTTTTGTTTATATTGTAACATGCATGAACTTTACACTATAATAGTTATGACAAAAAAGTTAGAATTTAATTACCAAACACACTATAAAATTTGCAACCGTTGGATGTTTTAATTAAGGCTGCATTTGCTTATGATTGGGCTAATAGGTTGTTTGGTATCTCGATTGAAACCAATGGTTCCAACCAATAAATAGTGTAAACTCTCAGCAATTACTACAAAAAACAAAAAAATTGCTATAGTGTAAAGCTGTTACATGTTACGGTTTTTAAACTAATATTTCGATTTTTAATTCTAACCACTCTCTAGACACCTTAAAAGTTATTAAAATAATGTTCGCATGTTGGAGCAATTAAATAATACATTTAAAATTTTATTTATTTTTTTATCCATTTAAAAAGGAGGTGCCATTTAGAAAAAAAAAAAAGAAGTTAAGGGTCCATTTGGTAAATGGATTCAATTAGTAATTTAATTTGAGTTAGTGTGATTTGAATTATGATTTGAGTTAGTGATTTGAATTGTTATTCAAATTGACATTTGGATGTACATTTAAGTTTTAATTTGAGTATGGAATAAAATTGAAATTTGTGTTTGGAGATATAGTGAAGATATTTTTGATTTATTAATAAATTTAATAAAATCTTAATGTTAATGATCTTAAAAAAATATGTGATATAGATCTTGATTTATTCATCTCTTCATTACGAACACGGTGAAAAAAGAATTATCTCAATTGGATATCAAATGAAGAAGTTATGATTTTTATCCTCAAATATAGGAAAGAGAATTTTAGTTTTTACTGTAGAAAACTTGAATTCTTGATACTCAAATTGTTCAAATTTTTAGAGAAACAAATGCGTATCTAAGGGCCCGTTTGTTTCGTGGTTCGAATCACGGTTCGAATCATTTTACTATAGTATTTTCTCTCACAAAAATTTAAATCTTCATTCAAATACTCGATTCAAATACTCGAACCAAATAAATAATTTTTAATACTTGAATTTAAGTTAAATCTATTAAATTAAAAAAATACACAAAACAAATATGCCCTAATTATACATGACCCATTAATTATTGCTTGATTAGCCGACCAAAACAAATAAATTCATTGATTGACAATTGACAAGTTGACGAAAGATCCCGGTACAAGGCACTATAATAAGAATTCATTGGCCTTTTTTTTTTTTTTTAACTCATTGGCATTTTTGTATTCTCATGTTTCAGCATGATAAGCCAAATTTTGGACACATTAACTTGTTTGTTTAAACAATACATTCTATGTGCTACTATATCAACGGGTTTACTTTGGATTTACTTCGAAACAACTACACAAACATCCCAAAATGTATCATGGAAGGTCGGACACAAATTAGCCAAAATTAAGGAATTTCCAGAGTACTAGATTCCAATTCTATGGCCTAATTTATTGGCATCCAAATTTGTCCACGTACCGGTTGTGCTCTTGTTTTTGTTCTCATCCCTAGCCCTTTTTGCCTTTCAGCCAATCCAATTGCGCAATCTATTTATTTGCTCATATTTCTATAATCCTTGAGGGGAAAATTCTAAAAATTTAGACAATTAATACGTGGTTCGGTAAATAAGTTAGAACTGAAAATAATATAACATGTGAAGGAACACACTATTAAAAACTTAGTCAGAACTACAAACTACGGTTTGAACCGCGGCTCCCAAACCATCTAACGAGGTCAAGCAGTTAATGGCATTTTTGGTTTTGGGATGTGGGTGTTTCTGCCAGCTTCGTCCAGACTGTGAATGTGAATTTGAAACCCATTTTTTCTTGGAAAGCACAATACAGATGTTAAGACAACCGTTTGCTTTTCACTTTCTAGCTAGATTCTTTCTCGTATTGCTAGGTTGATTTCAATTTATCAAATATAACGCTAAATATATTATGCCATAAACCTCATACGGCACAACTTTTGCCTAGAAAATGCTGGGGACGTGAACTTGTTGCAAAAGCTCAAGCACTTTGGAATACGCCAAAATAATGATTGGGCGTGAATATATTTTCAACATTTCTTGAACTTGGTAATAGAATTATAATACTTTAGATTTTATTTGTAATGTATTACAAAATATTGATTAAATTTGGCAAGGTAGCGTTATGCCAGCTTTGTGAAATGGGAAAGACGAGAAAAAGAATGATCAATTCTTATTTTATACGTGATTGTAGATAAAATTTAGCGATAATTTTACTTCTAATTTCATCACAAAGTGTAGAATTTGAATTCTTTCATCCCAAATCTGAAAAAATAAATCTTATTTCATATCAAACTATCTCCAATACAAGTTTTTTTTTGGGTAAAAAATTATTCATTCAACAATAGAAGAAAAAAAACACATACAAGGGCACCAACCTAGTAGAGTTGCCTTAAAACGAGTAAAAAAAAAAAAAGGAGCCCAAAAGAAAAATGACTCCGGAACAAAGCAAGAGTCAACTTAGCAACAAAAGAAGAAGAAAATGCCTACAACTGCTCCAGTCCCCCTCAACTAAAGAGAAAGAGCAGGGCTGAAGATCTCGAGCAATTCTCTAGTTTAAGACTTAAAAACTACAATTATAAAGTGTTTGGTACTTAAAGTTGGTACTTAAATACTGTAGCATATGAGAGCTTTATACTGCGGTATACTTTTGTTTTACATTGAATCATGTGAGAGATTTACACTTAAGTAATTGAAACTTTTGTGTTAGAACTTGGTTCCCATATGTTTGTACACAGCTTTACATTGTATACTTGGCCTATTTGGGAGGACTTCTTAAAAACTGATTTTAACTTTCTGAATCCAAAAGCTGTTTTTGGAAGTGTTTGGATAATCTATTAAAAGTGTTTTTTGCTCTCTAAAAGTGTTTCCTATCAAAACCATAACATACGAC
This sequence comes from Artocarpus heterophyllus, assembly GCA_025403435.1. NCBI lineage: Eukaryota > Viridiplantae > Streptophyta > Magnoliopsida > Rosales > Moraceae > Artocarpus > Artocarpus heterophyllus. Next base: position 4,124,016 of record CM046330.1, on the reverse strand, counting down.
TTTTGAAAAAAGCACTTCCAAAAAAAAAAACTTAAAGTTTGTACCAGAATATTAATAATACATTATAAGTTTAAATATAAGATTTTTGTAACTTTTAAAAAAAATTGAAGCCATTTTGACTTATAAAAATTATTTTAAAAATATAGTTCAAACACTTACTAAAAATATAATGTAAGTTTTTGTTTTTTTTTTTTTTTTTCTGTCGACTAAAAATACAAACACAAATTGTATCGAACAGGCCCAATATACCTATTAATGGGTGTATTGCATGTTAGGAATCATAGAACACACTCCTAAATAGCTATACATACCGTGAGATAAAATAAAACTTAAGAAAATTCAGTTGGCAATTCAAAAATTTTTGGCCAATCACCCATGAGATGGCCCAAAAATTTTATGGGTCGTAATTCCAGAAAGTACCTCGCTACGATATTGCAGTGGCTTTATTATCATTGATTTACAAATAATAGGAGTGGACTCAAAATGTGGAATAAAAAGGGACCCATAGATTATGGCCGATCATAGGACAAATTAACCAATACCAAATTGTTTTATATAAAAAAAATGTTGGTATTATTTGTGTACGACCATAATTAATGAAAAAAAAAATATGTCCGGAGAAAAAGAAGAGGAAATTAACCACATATGCGTGCCAATTTGGGAACAATACAGCTCGGCTATGGACCCATTTTTATTTTTATTTTTTTTTTCCAATAACCAATTTCTAAATGTGTATACCAACTAGCAGGGGACAAAATCAACGGTCTCCTTTAGCCTTTTCAAAATTTAAATAGCTTAAAAGGAATCCAAAACCAAAAAGAAAAATAATAACAACATCTGAGCTTTTTTTTTTGGATAAATCTGTCTTTTGCAATTGTTGGTTTGTTCTTTTAACCCCATCCCAAAATCTAGGCTTTCTTATCCTTCCGGAAGCAGTTAAAGAGAAAGAAGAGTTATCTCTGCCTTGCCAACAAGTGAACTGAAAGTGAACAATAATATATATATATAGTCATAAATTTTCTCTGGTAGTAACTTGAAATGAAGTTGATTCTTTGGATAGAGACAAAAATAAAATTAATTTATTATGTTCCAAATGACTTTAAACATGGAAATATGCTTCAAGATATTTGGTTGTAATCTATTGAAACTAATGACATTACTCAACAACGAATCCTCATAATCAAATGGTCATGCATTTATCAGTTCAAAATAATCAACTTTTGTCTTTTTTTCCAATCATTTTGTTTTTTTTTGTTTTTTTGTTTTTTTATTTTGCAAATCGACTAAAGTTAACACAATGTCTTACAAAATAAACCTAACCAAATGACTTATCTATAACTGTCGACTAAATTTTAGTTCGAGGGAGAGAGAAGCTGGGAGAAAGAGCGAGGAAAGTTGAACAGCCGACAGTTGGCAGCCGCCTGGCCCCTAAATACATCTACATGCTCTACATTAGACGATCTATTCAGTGATGGAGTTCGCGTTGCCAACGGAGGGAGGAGATCGCCGGAGCAAGGGTGACATGCATCTGCTATCTCTTCCCCTATTTGTTGTAGACCTTCGCCAACCTCTTATGGTATTCAAGAGCTCTACCATCTAGGATCCAATGATTGTAATTTGTGTGGGTTTTTATTGTTTTTCTTTCTTTTGTTTGTAACAAAAGCCATCATTCCGCTATTGTTTCTAGTTGTTTCCTTCCGATAATCTTTAGATCTATGTAGGTTTAGCTTGTTTATAGAATTTGTTGTAATAATGAAAGTGGTCTCTTCACTTTCTAGATTTAGTTGTATTCCGTTAGGCACTAATTTATGCGGAGTGTTTGGTGGCTTTTGTGCTACACGTTATGTACTCTCAATTGATCAGAGTTCTTCATCAATTGTAAAGATCTTGTCAAAATGAGCCTCACATATGCTCTATTATCAGTGTACCGAGAAAATTTTCTATTGTATTATTGGGTCTCGATACAAGTTTTCCTCCTCAAACTTCACTAGATTTTACAGATAGAGCCGGTTGAGATCAAGGGTATCATCCCATGTAATTCAAGATCTTATGTATTGATATATTCATATTAATGAAATTTTTTCCCGTTTCAAAAAAAATGTTGACTAAAAGAAAATTTGTGGGTACTCAAATCAACATGCTATGAGAGCTATAGGACATCAGTGGTGATGAGTACTACACAATAATAAATGATGGGTCTCACACCATGGGGCTCACAGATAAAGCTCATTTTTTTATTAATCGTGATGTTTAACACTAGTGGTATTTCAAGCATTTTTTATACTCAAATGCTACAAATGCACCTCACTTCTATTCAATGTAGGACTCACCTCGGTTAATACTTTTTTTTTTATATAAAACATGCAGAAAAAAGAACATAAAATTGTGGTTGCAAGTAAAGTTTAACAGTAAATTCACACTTGACTCTATCAGAAGAAGAAAAGTTGGAATGTTCTACCCCGAGTTTAAAAACACACACACACACACACACAAAATTCTACCATCTTTTTTAGGTAAAAAATCATTTTCATTTTCATATAGTTATAACCTAAAAAAAAAAACACACACACACACACACAAAATTCTACCATCTTTTTGAGGTGAAAAATCATTTTGTTTTCGTATAGTTATAACTCGTTATTTATAACATTATAAACTTTGGTTTAATATGTAGTGTATCTTCTAAATTAATTTAATTATTTTATTAGTTTGTTGGTTAAATGGGACCGCTCTTTTGAGGTTTGGTGTACAGTTTTGAAATAAATAGCCTGTTGAAACAGACACTCGACAAAATTGTGACGCAGGGTCTTTGAACAGTCACACAGTAGTTCGTGATATTAATTGGGAGTGCAGAGTGGTCTGCTCCGTGGCTTGCACCCTCGTATCTTCCCCGCCAACAACCTTTTGCAATAAATTGCCACTAGACCGTATTTGGGTTTTCAATTTTTCTTTTTCTTTTTCTGTTACCAAACATGCGCAAAAATAATTTTTGCTAAAGAATATTTTTAGTAAATGGACCTTGTTTGTTCAATCAAAAATTGTTTTTTTTTTCAAGAATAACTTTGATAAAGTATCCATGATTTACCCCAATCTATCAATGATTTACAAAAATAATCAATGAATTACTAAAGTCAATTTCTCTATTTGTTTTTTTAACTTGTTCTTCTTCTTAATTAATTGTTTTTTTTTCTTTTCCAGATTTGGGTGTTTTATGTGCGTATTTACAAGTTGGCTTCAGTTGGAAGCCACCGGTGGGGCAGTGAATAAACAGAGGAGGGGCTATAGGTGTCCGTTTGAGAGAGGGGCCCATATTTTGCATTTTAAAAAATTTTTAAAGTGTTTCATAAAATTAATTCTTATAAAGTTTTTAATTTAAAAATGTTATAATAGGTAAAAATTTTAAACTGTAATAATTTTTTATTTTTTATTATAATATATAAAAATTTTATATTATTTTTAATTAAAAAATTAATTTTAACTGATTTAATTAAACAACCTGTTGTGTTGGATTTGAATTTCTTATAGAGGGACTAAACAGAAGTTGCAGAGCAACAAACAAATACACTCTCTCTCTCATCTTTTAATAATCTTTGTCAGTCCTTGACTACAAACAACAAAGAAATACACACTCTCTCTCATCTTTTAATAATCTTTGTTTTTCCTATTTTTATTTTCTTAAAACTAGAAGTGGGTCTTTCTTGGCTTGGCCTTATTATATCATCTGCAACGTTTCTTGCACATCCACACGCTTTTCTCCTAATCCTTCTTCATCTTCCTGTTCTTCTTCCTCTGTCCAACTTTTTTTCTCTGGAAAAGATTCTTCAGACATTCATTGTTTGTATTCAAAGAGATTACTGTTTGAGAAAGTTGTGGGCTTTGATTGAATATTTTTGAGAAAGAAGGATGAGTGCTTCAAAGTTCATTAAATGTGTCACAGTAGGTGATGGAGCTGTTGGGAAGACATGTATGCTCATCTGCTACACAAGCAACAAGTTTCCCACTGTGAGTTTCATATCTTTTTTTCTTCTTTTTTTTCCCCTTTCCATTTATGGATATTTCTCAAGATTTTAGTTAATGGGTTCTTTTTTATACTCCCAAGTTGTTCTTGTAAAGTTCCTTTTTTTTCCTTTTTCTTTTGGCCCATTTTCTCTCTCTTCCTCCTTTTTTTATTTTAGTTCTCTCACAATGTTCATGATTTTCCTTTTCTTGGGCAGGATTATATACCGACAGTATTTGACAATTTCAGTGCCAATGTAGCTGTGGATGGAATCATCGTCAACTTGGGACTATGGGACACTGCAGGTGAGAATAGTTCTTTTTGCCCTTTAGGCCTTATTTTTAAATTTTTTTTTTCTCTTTTCTGTTTTTCTGGGTTTTTTGAGTTTGGAAAAGGGTCTTAATTGATTCTTGGTTGCCTGAAAAACTTCCTTTCCTTTTGATTTAAAGGTCAAGAAGACTATAGTAGGTTGAGGCCTTTGAGTTACAGAGGTGCAGACGTGTTTGTGCTTGCTTTCTCCTTGATTAGCAGGGCTAGTTATGAGAATGTCCTTAAAAAGGTACTATTTTTTTTACTAATTTTTGTACTACGTTTTTGCTACTTTAGTGTTATTCCAGAACAAAGAAGTTATTTCTATTTTCGTCTAAAGACGACGTCTAGATTTGCTTTTCCCTTTAATGAACATAAATTTTTAGTATTTCCTCTTGTACTTTAGATTTAGAAAGTAAAAAGAAAAAAGAAAGTGTCACTTAATTGGTCTAATAACTGCCCATCAGTTATAGGGATTTTCCTCGTTTCTAAATTTTTTGTTTTATTTTGCAGTGGATGCCTGAACTTCGTCGTTTCGCACCAAACGTTCCAATTGTTCTTGTTGGAACAAAACTTGGTAGGCAATAGGCAATGCCTTTCACCAGTGTTTCATTTTCATCAAAAGTTGTAAGTAAATCGTCAAGATGACATTTTTTTTATATCTATTTCAAGATCTTCGCGAGGACAGGAGTTATCTAGGTGATCATATGGGATCTAATGTCATTACATCTGCTCAGGTATGCAAGCTTAACTTTTTCCCATTTTGAGACTTGAATTGAGGAAGGATTTTGGGGTTTATCCAGAAAAAAGGGAGCTTAAGTAATGTGATTATAAATCAATGCAGGGAGAGGAGCTAAGGAAGCAAATTGGTGCTGCGGCTTATATTGAGTGCAGCTCTAAGACTCAACAGGTAGAGTTTTCGAACGAGTTTGAAGCTTTACGATGTTTCAATTCATTTTTTCCTCTCTGATGGATACTGAAAATGAACTCTTTCTTGATTCTTTAGAATGTGAAAGCTGTTTTTGATACTGCTATTAAGGTTGTTCTTCAACCACAAAGAAGGAAGGAGATGGCTCGGAAGAAAACGCATCGGCGGTCTGGTTGCTCAATTGCGTGAGTACCTCACTTTTGCTCAGTTGTCTTGTTTCCCTGAATGAGAGAGAATTGCTCTGTTAATTTATTATTTGCCAGTTAGTTTATTTGACAGCTAAATTTCATGAGAAGAAGAAGACTTTAATTGAGAAAGGTGAATAGATGATAACTGAATCCAAAGCTTCCCATGTGAACGAATTTGTGAATGTCCCCGGCCTTAAAGTTATTGAGGAGAGTAATCAAGAAGTTGCTGGAAACAATGACTAGAAGCACATTGTAGGGACTTAAAAAACATTCATGAAAATTAACTGGCAACCTAAAAAACCATGGTTAACCTTGTGAAATAAATGGCTAAGAGGGAAAAGATGCTTCTGTGCTTTGCAATGCATAATCATAATGGATAACATTGTCTTGTTGTGTTGGCTTCTGCCAAGCTCTCCTTAAGACTGGGGAACAGTATGGTGTGGGGACTATAATGCTGTTTTTTGGAGTTGAAGGTACTTTTTAAGTCTGTTCTTTATCTTTGTGGTTGAACTTTAAAAGCTCTAGTCCATTTCATATCAGCTTTTATGAACCAAATTAATCTCAAACTGCAAGCTTCTATGTTATGCTCTTGTACCTCTTCCGCTCACATTTATTAACGAGGTGGAAGATATCCCAAAATGAGATGTCAACTATGAATGATTGCTGAGGATTTTTGTTGGGTCATCCAATAATTTTAAGTGTCAAGATGTTTTATATTTTGTATATTGGTCCAATAAAAGTTAAAAGTAGATGTCAAGATGTTTTATATTTTGTATGTTGTTCCAATAATTTGGAAGTGTCAAGATGTTTCATATTTTGTATATTGGTCCAATAAAAGTTAAAAGTGCATGTCAAGATGTTTTATATTTGTATATTGGTTCAAGAAATGATAAAAGTACCACTGCAGGAGCATTGTGTGTGGAAGCTGTGTGGCTTAAGGAAGATTAAAGCCAGGGGTAGAATGATATTTGCTCTCACTTTTGGAAATGTAATATTGGGTTGTATTTTTTAGGGGTTCAACGAGGGCTGATCAATGATAGCTAATGGTGTTCTTATGCATGTATAATAGCTTTGAAAAGACAACTTTTTACCAGAGGGTAGTAGTGGAGGGAATTTTTAATTCTCTCATTTATTGTATCCTTGGAAAATCATGTCTGGATGTAATGGTTTATGGTGAAGAAGTACCATATGACTTTCTCTCTGTGTATCAAATATATCTTGTATTTTTCTTGATGCCCTTGAGCTAATGGAAAATTGCTGCTTTCTTCTTTTTTGTTTTTCTTGCTGAAACTTCCATATTAATTTCATTGTTGCATAGTAAAACTAATCCTACTATTTACAATTATAGTGATTGGATTCCTAATTAACTCACATAATAATGAATTGTCATCTTTACAATAGTTTATGCAATTTTGTTATTATTAATTGACATAACAATTTTTGAACACCTAGTATTGAAATAATAATAATTCATATGTCGCGACACTTTTAATTAAGAAGTATATAAAAATTGGGATTCTTACATTATCCTTCAATTGCCTTCTTGGGTAGTAGCCAAAATGCTAGTCTCCTGTCACCATATAGAGGAATAACGTCTCCTAACGAAGGATCTGTTTTCCATACATGCTAAGCAAATATAATACCAAAGCCAATGTTAGCACTACAATAACCTCAAACAAAAATCCCCTTTTCATTCCCGGAGTTATAACCTTGTTATTCATAAAATTATGGGTTTTAATCTAACATATAGTATATTTTTTAAATTAGGTTTAGTGTTTTATTAATAACGAGGTTATAATCTGATAGGGGTTAAATAATGGGTGATCATTGAACAAAAAGAGCACCCTCGTAAATTCCCCTTAGAGAAGTGAAGATTTACCCTTCAATCTAGTTTACCTAAAAAGATTTGAGCCAAATAAATGTTCTGACCCTGAAAAGTAAATTTACTTTTCTGTAAATAAAAGATAAGACGGACACTAATCAATTTAATTTTCTGTAAATAAAAGATAAGATGGACACTAATCAATGGAAGGCTGGAACAATTAGATGGATCATAATGGCTTGTTGGCAGCTTCCACTCCCATATGCCTCTTCTTGTATTGGCAGGAGAAGGGGCGGCATTATTTATAAAGGGTCCTACTTTTATGATTTCTCTGATGATTCTGGTTGCGGAAGGTAGGTTTGCCTGAATATTTATTACTAGTACCAAACCCACAGAATTTTGGATCTTCCATTGTCAAGTGTCACTTGTTTTTAGGCACTAGGACCCGCCAAATGCCTGTTCTTCATGTTCCTTGTGTCAGTTCAAAAAATAAGCCAAGTTCAAATTGGCCTTAGGATTACTGAGACATACATGTACAGTGACACCTTTGTATGGTAATTAGAAACTTTTCTTAACTTGGATGCCGAGACAAGGTGGTGGAATTATAGTAGAAAAACCCTCTACATTCCAATGGGGTTGTTTTAACCCCTTGCTCATATGGGGCGGGCTAATGCTTATGATCCAATTTCTCAATAGGGGTTTTGGTGGTTTATTGAATCTAAGAAAACAGAAAAGAAACGGCAAAAAATTGTATGGGGGCGTGTAATCTTAAGATGTTTGGCATGGTGGTTAGATCCATTTATTAAACTATAAACACAATAACGTATGAGAGCTTTATATTATAGCAACTTTTTTTTGCTTTTACTGTAGCATATGAGAGATTTGTATTGTTCTTAACTGAAAAATTGATTAAAAGAAACTAATATCAAACAGTATGGTATATGGAGTGACAAGCAATCAAGCAGGAAGCGAGCTAGTTGCTTTGTGGATATAAAAGCTGGGAAAACGGGTTTTAAATACGTACATTCATGCCGCGCGTGTGTTTGGAGAATTTACATGTGGAACAGTAGAAAGGGATTATTACATGGCAAAAAGAGGACTAGAAATGGTTCGAATCTTAGGGGTTTTGTTTCTCCTTACTGAAGTGGTAGTCATAGACCCCATACCGTATTTTTTGTTACAAAAAAGTGCATGTGAGAGTCATTGATTCTGTTGAGTATTTAGCTATTTTTGTGCCAAAGGGACCAAATTTGAGACCTTCTTTTTCATTATTATTATTTTCTAGTTTAGGACGCAATTTGTAATGTTTTGAAATGCAAAGAATAAAATGAGACAAAAAACATAATCTAAGGTCAAATATGAAACAAACATTAAGAAATTTGTCAACAAGAGTTGAGAGAATTATGTGGTCATATATCAAAAAGTACTTGTATTAATAATGACACAAGTTTTAAACATTAGATTAGTGTAAGGTGATCAAAGGTTCGAGTGATATATATGTGGTTTTCTTAAAAGTTTTAAATGTTAAGACTTGTCCCTACTTTTGATTTAGAGTGTTGGAATCATGCTCGAGGATTGGGGCTGATGCTTTGTTAGTCAAGGGGTAGGGCCTAACAACAAGATGTTCAACCAATATTATTGTCAGCGTCTAAAGAGCTGCTTCTAGGGGTGGGTGTCATTCACTCCTTTTATGGAGAATTTTTTTTTTTTAAGTTCATGTATTAAAAAGAATATATTACATCCTTCAAAAAAATAAAAAGAATATATTACAAAACTAATGAGTGAACTCTAATGATAAGACAAATATTAATGATAGGCATTGTTAGTTTAGTCATTGGATTAACGTTGTAATGGTCTGGTTTGCGAATGTCTACATTAAAATATGAGGTGCATAACGCAAATTTGCTTCCAACTGTTCGCCCACCCCCTCTCTTGATCTAGGGGGCCATTGGGTGGGGTTGTTGATAGGGGTGGAGGGCCGCCAAGGAGGGGGCACGGTGGGATGGCGAGGGCGATGAGGAGGGAGGGCGAAGGTTGGGGTGACGTGGGCAAAGGGGTGGCTTTTGGGGGGATGAGCAATGGGGAGGCCTTGGGGTTAGGGGAGTGGGTGAACGTGGTGGGGAGTGGGAGAAGGGAGATAAAGGGAGCACTAGGGGCGGGCAAAAGGGGAAGCTGAGGTGGGTGATGGCGGCTGGGGTGGCGATGATTGGGGCTTGGGGGGATTTTGTAGGGGGCGTTGGGCTGGGTTAACTGAATATTAAAGTTTTTTTTAATGGATGACTGCGATTATAATTTATTAGATAAATGGATAAGATTAAAAGTGATATTTTTATCATTTCAAATTAAAAACTAATACAGTTAAGTTTAAAGGGTATAAGTGTGATTAGCTTTACTTAAGTGGTCTCTATGTTGTTTTGGTAAAACTTGGGGACTTAGTATAATTTATGCTAATATGAAAACGAAGGCATTGAGGTCATTTTCACGGTCATCAATCATCGTCTTTCTCTTCTCCACTCTCTCTCCTCTCCACAAAATCACTCTCCTCTCTCTCTCTGTCTGGTCATAATCAATCATCGTCTTCCTCGTCATAGCCATTGGTCCACCTTCACTCCAGAAACTTCCATAAACCACCACTAATCCCTCTCTCTCTCTCTCTTCATGGAGGCGCCACCGGCGAAGAGCTGGAGCATCCACACCCGACCGGAGATCATCCAGAAGTACCAGATCCTCGAACGAGTCGGCTCCGGCGCCTACTCCGACGTCTACCGCGCACGGCGGCTCTCCGACGACGCCGTGGTGGCTCTCAAGGAGGTCCATGACTACCAGTCGGCCTTCCGCGAGATCGAGGCCCTCCAGATCCTCCGCAACTCCCCCAACGTCGTCGTTTTGCACGAATACTTCTGGCGCGAGGACGAGGACGCGGTTCTCGTGCTGGAATATCTGAGGACCGACTTGGCCTCGCTGATCGCCGACGCCAAGAAGAGAAATGGGATCGTTGTTGGAGAGCTCAAGAGGTGGATGCTCCAGATTCTCTCCGGAGTTGACGCGTGTCATCGGAACATGATCGTGCATCGGGATTTGAAGCCAAGCAATTTGTTGATTGGGAATGACGGGGTGCTCAAGCTGGCCGATTTTGGGCAGGTTTGAATTTTTGTCGAGTTTGCGTTGTTTGATTGAGATTTTGGTTCATTAGCTGAAAACGGTAGAAGTAGTTTTGAGATTTTGGTTGTTGGGAAAAGAAAGCACTTTTTTTTGTGGTTATTTCATTGGGTTTGCCTGAGTTGCTGAATCGAGAGGAACAATAAGGTATTTTTTTTTTCAGGGTCAAGTGAGTCCTATGGATTCTCCATTTGGTGTTTTTGCTTAGATTTTTGGTTAACTTATAGAAAAAGTATTCTGGGTTTGTCGAATTTGTTGCATTGAGTGGAAAAAAAGTGTCATTTTTTACTGCGTTTTTTCATTTTGTTGTGATGGGTTGCTTTAGCTTTGGCTGTATGTGAAGTAATTGCATTACTATGGAAAGCTTAAGTGATGTGATAATCTTCTGTGAGGAACTTGATATTCGCTTTGTTCAGGCGGTTGGTAAAGAGGACTTGCATTGTCGTTTAGAAAATAATAATGAGAGGTCTCGTTTCAGTTCACTGCTTGATTATCAATTTGTATATAGAAACTGTAGTTTGTCATCAGATGATAACAGGGGTAGGAAATTTGTTGCCCATTTGTAGCTAGTGCTTGCTCTGCCGAATCTTTTATGTTTTATCAGTGCTGATTAGAGGAATCTGAAGAGAACTTTTGTTAGAATGCTATTGTGATTAGTATCTTACTCAAGATTATGAATCCGTTGCCTGGTTTTGTTTTTTTGATTAGTGTTTTAAGAAGTGAATTTGTAATTTCTTACTTTTTTAGGCAAGGATACTCATGGAGCCTGGATATGGATCTGGTGAGAATCCTTTAAACGAGGAAGAATCCATTCAGCCACATGAAATAACTCAAACAGAAAGTTCATATCAAGAAAGGCACACGGGTCAAGAGCAAGAGTATGGAACCATGAGCAAAGAAGAAGAATATTTGCGAGTGTTAGATGAGGTAAAGGCCAAGGATTTCGATAAGGATACAAAGATTCATGACGGAGACACTTCTTGTTTAGCCACATGCACAACAAGTGACATAGACGACGGCAATCCCTTCAAGAGCTCTTATTCTTACGAGGCAGAGGAGGTTGGAGATGACAACAGAAATGGTTGTCTCACATCATGTGTTGGAACTCGCTGGTTCAAAGCCCCTGAGCTTCTCTATGGATCCACCGACTATGGCTTAGAGGTTGATTTATGGTCGCTAGGGTGCATCTTTGCAGAGCTCTTTTCCCTTGAGCCACTTTTCCCAGGATCTGCTGACATCGATCAGCTGAGCAGAATCATCAGTGTTTTGGGAAACTTGACAGAGGAACTCTGGCCGGGATGCACTGAACTTCCTGATTACAGGATAATTTCCTTCAACAAGGTCAAAAACCCGGTCGGTTTAGAAGCCTGCCTTCGCAACCGTTCCCCCGAGGAAGTTTCTCTTGTCAAAAGACTTGTTCGTTATGACCCTGCTAGTAGAGCAACGGCAATGGAACTACTTCAGGACAAGTACTTCGGTGAAGAGCCTCTTCCAGTTCCTTTATGTGAACTGAATGTTCCTTTGACGAAAAATGCACAAGATGAGGATTCTCCTGGTGGGTGGCGGGATTACGACAACATGAGTTCAGATTCAGACTTTGATGAGTTTGGCCCCATGACTGTTACCACGACTAGTGCTGGTTTTTCCATTCGGTTTTCATGAGCTCGAAGGGCATTGAGGTGTGTCTTTCTTTTTTCTTTTTTTTCCAAATTTTGTTTTGGTATTCGTCTGAAAATCATAAATTAGTTTGGTAAAAGATGAATGTTTCAAAGGAGCTACCTGGAGCGTTTTGTTTTACTGTTTGTGTGTGTGTAAAGCGTGAGGGACCTGAAAACACTATTTTGGTGAAATTTGGGTCTCGAGTTATAATTTGTGTTGTTGAACTGTTATGTTTCTAACTATCCTTAAAAAGAAAAAAACTATTATGCACTATTAACACTAATGGTAGTACCGGCAACGAATGAACACATTATGCATATTCAATAGAAAGGCAGACACATTTGTGGATTCCTTCCAATGAAAATTATAAGAGCACAAAATCAGAAGTACCTGCTAAAAAACCACGCTAGAGATTTTAAGCTGAAGTAAAATAAATTTTTCAAAACAGACCCGCTTGGCAGAGCTTTTACCTTTGCTTTTAATTAGTAGAAGATCATCAAAACACTTATTTTTGGATTCGCAAAAGCCAGAAGTAGCCGATAATAAACATAAATAAATAAATACACATCGGTAGACAAGAACCATTAGTAACAACCTTTATTTTATTTCAAGATAGGCGACTGAATGGAGCAAAGGATCCCCATATCTGCATTTGGACATTATACTGGAATTAAGAACCAAATCCGACAAGTCTCTTTGTAAATGACCCTGGCTAAAAGGATCAAACTCAACCATCTAACCTACACCATTTTAAAACTCGTCACAAAGTTTGTCCAATGGCACAAAGAAAACTGCCGTTTAAGTTCTCTTATGGTAAGTATAATTTCCGAGAGGGGGACATCCGTCGCAACTTTTCAGGCCTTCATCAGCAAACGCTTTTAGTAGAAACGACGAGGCTCCTCTATTCCGGCGGAAGAAGAGCTATCTCAATTTCTTGAAGTGATTTCCCTTTGGTTTCCACCACGTTTTTTTTCACAAACACGACTGCCATTGCACAAATGGTAGCAAATATGGAATACAAGAGTTGTGGCCCCAGTTGCTCCAGCAAGCGCAAGAAAAGCAATCCCACAAAGAAATTTATCACCTGGAGTGTTTAACAGCAGTTGTAACAGAAAATTATATCATACAAGTCCAATTTTCACCAAGGACTCTCTTGTACTGAATGACTAACTCAAACTGAGTATGTAGGAAGAAAAGAAAAGATAAAAAAAAGTTACCCAATGCACAGACAAACAAAATGCCATAGCTTTTGACCTAATTCGGTTCGGAAATATTTCAGGGAGGAGGAGAACTGGAACTGGACCAGCTCCTAGAGAAAATGTTAATACAAACCTGCAAAACGTTATTTATGGCGAGTTAATATCCTAAAATTGTATCTCCCTAGGAAACAATATTCAAATTGAAGTTGGAAATATTGAAAGAAAACGAGTGTACTATTAATATCATAACCATGGATGCCCATGGCTGCTGCAGGGAATTAGGGTTGAACTCTATATTCCCGCCAAAGGTAAAAACAGGATGAACAAGTAAAAGCAGCACTCACATAAGCGTACCACCGACAGCTAGATACAAAGAACTAGCATCTGATGCATAAAATTTTGCTGCCACAACTTGAAGCACCGTTGACACCGACTGTAACCATAAAATCATGTACGTAAGCTTAGGCTTCCAGGATCATAAGCTCTAATTGTTGATGTTTTAAATCATAAGCAGAGAAGGGCATTCATAATAGAATCTTGGCAGATTCATGTGTGGTATTTGACTACTTGGTATATTATTGATTTTTTCACAAATACAGTAGAGCGTAGGATGGTCATGATGACGTGGAGATTGCCGGCTTAAGAATAGTCCTGCATGAGTTTGATAAGATATAGCACAGACTCCATTTCTGTCCCATATATTGTAGTACTGAGGTTTTCAATCATCGTTTGAATACAAGTTGCACCAGAAAGGGGATCGCGTAGTAAATTTTATAGTAATGAAGATGAACTGAGGAGGAGATTACCATGCCAAAGAAGCTCCATTGAAGGAGAACTTTCCTTCCCAGCTTATCCATCAAAACAGAAGCAATTACTGATCCTGAAAACAATAAAAAACTAAAAGGTCAAGAGACAGATTGAAGGTAACAAATCTGTCTAGAAACAAAACTATACCTATTAAGTTTGAAATTCCTATGAAGATGTTTGCAATTGTTGATGGCACCCCCGCTCTCTCAAAAACAGCCGTAGAGAAATAAAAAACAGCATTTATACCAGAGAGCTGTTGTAAAGCAAATAGGGTTGACCCAATAAAAACAACTGCAAAAGGAATGCGTAAATAACAAAGAACTTTCGGAGAGAGAAGAAAAAAAGGAAATGAAAGCAGAAGCAGAAGCACCATTGTTGCCAAAACCAAAAGAACATGCATTCACAATCCCATAGGCAAATATCGTATACCTCTAAAATAACGACCATAAAGCAGTTCTGAAAACTTGGCTGAATCTATTTCATCTCCCCTATCCAACTTGGATAACTCCGCCATTGCAAATTTGACATGTGATCCTCCAAGGAGCTTCTCAAATTCAATTTCTGCCTCTGAAGTTTTTCCTTGCTATAAAATGAAAGTAAGAATGTTAATTACAAGGTTGTTTTCAGCAAACCAGTAATACAGCAGAAGCTAAAATATTTATTCATTAACTTCATCTCCTGTAAAGGAGTATGGACTTTGCATGATTGTTTAACCAAACTGTTTCTCACGTGCTCCTATATTGTGGGAGTAAAAATAAAAGATTCTCATTTCCATCATGTGACCCCTTTGGGTGGGAAAGAAAGAGAAGACATGGAGGGAGATAGTTTCAGCCAAAGCCAGCAAAACGGGAAGAAGAAGATATGCACATCACACATTTGCTTGCTCTTTTTTTTTTTTTTTTTAAATCTTTTCCCTTTCTGTATCCAGGAAAAATTAAAATTCCAAGACCTTCGTCATTTCCAGACAGCAATATGAACAATGATATTACTAGGAAACTAAGTCTCTCTAACAAGGCAGCGGTGGGGGAAAAAAAGAGTTATCCCAATCACTTGGAGTTTAAAACATTTTTGCCGCTCAGACATAGGCCGTGTTTTCACATAAAAAAAGGAAATTACTGAAGTTTAAGACTATAGAATGCAAAAAATGAATTGAAGCAACCTTATACAGCCAATGTGGAGACTCTGCACAGAAAATCATGGCAAGACCAAGTATTGCAGCTGGAATTGTAGACACCCAAAAACAAACTCGCCACCTGAGCACAAAAACAAAGATGTACTTTTCAATGGTTGAATATAAAGCAGAGATGGGTGGATCTAGAATGCATTCTCACCATCCAACAATAGCTTTTACAGGAATTCCAATGAAAATAGCCCCCATGAGCCCAAGGCATGTAGCAACTCCGAACAAGCTTCCATAAGTCCCCCTAATAAAAGCAGGGGAAACCTGCTTACGATAATGGGGAAAATTGGATGAGATAGAGCTACGTGTATAAAATGACATAGTGAACACTCATGCTTGCATCAGCGAGAAAGATATGCAATAACATTTGTACCTCCGTTACATAGAGAGCAGCTGTAGGAGGTCCAAGACCCATACCAGTCCCAACAAATAGCCTGCCTAAAAGCATACCAGCAATTGTTTTGCTTGTTGCACTGCAAAATGCATGTTTATCTTTAGTTTGTAAGGCTTTAACTCACTTAGGAATTTTTAGAAACAAGGAGGTAAGATCAATGTAACTAGGGAGAAGTAATTCTTATTGCAAAACTACGAGAAGAAAATTGTATAAGATAGATGTTAGACATATATGCCCTAAGGAGTAAAAATATAATAAGTTTTTTGAGACATTTTTATCAATAAAAAAATTATTTATTGTTTATATATCAAATCTTGTCCTCTTTACGTTCATATTTGTTGAATGTATGTTAAGCAAACAAAAATCTAAGACTGTCAGTTTAAACCTTTAAAAATTGGGCATATGATGGATAGATTATGCGGAAGACACGATTCTTAAGGTAACGGTCTAAATCATAAGATCCGCAATCGAGGGAATAAAGTTTGGCACTTTATTCATGTAAAGATTGTTATGTTGTCAAACAAAAATCTGAGACTGTTAGTTTAAACCTTTAAAAATTGGGCATATGATGGACAGATTATGCGGAAGACACGATTCTTAAGGTGACGGTCTAAATCATAAGATCCACAATCGAGGGAATAAAGTTTGGCACTTTATTCATGCAAAGATTGTTATGTTGTCTATATCCCTATTGGGAGATAGTTTGTCTTGACCATCGAAGATAGACTCCGTGAATAGAAACATTAGCACGTTGTCATAGGTGACGACGTGTTGGATCGGGACACAAAGTGAATAGATTTGGATTAATAATTTTGTTTCGACAAATCGATTCACTTTAGACAATTATTTGTATTGTATCTTAATCTTGAGATGAATAGTGGGCCCGTTGTTTTGACTTGTGTCTTTTGATGTACCAAAAAATGACACCCACATCTTAATAGTGGAATGCATGCCGGTACGTTGGAGGCATGACTCTTGATAGCGTAGACCTGTTATTCATAGATATGGAATCCATAACTCCTCTGTAGGAGTAGTGATATCCTTTTATATATGTTATCCTGTAATTGAAAAACTGAAACGCTCAACCATTTGGATACATAGGTGTAACCGAATGATATACTGTCTTTGGATGGTAAGTTTTTCGATGGCGAGATAATAGAACGTAAGATAAAAATAATTGGGAAGGTAAGATAGAACTTGTCCTTAAGCCAGTTATGGATAATCCTATAGGGATACGATACACTATAATATGTCATGAATACTTAGCTATACGGGCTTCGTAATTCTATATAGTTCGAGAGTACAGCTCCAAGCTTTTAGTGGAGTAGCGTTGGAGTTGATAATTATAAAATATATATCTGGGATATTGGGTTTCGTAATTATCGGGAGCTTGAACTATATAGGTCCATTTGGTCCCCTTTGCTAGCTCATAATATCTTGTAACGATATGGCATGCTTTTTCAATAATTGATGACTTATGTCAGATTTATTAGATTAGTTAAAATTTAAAAGAATTAAATAATTCATGTCTGTTTATCGGTTGAATTAATTTTGTAATAAAATTAATTCAAGATAAACTTGTTGAATTATTGAGATCGGATAATTCATGTCTGTTTATCAGTTGATTTAATTTTGAATAAATTAAATCAAGATAAACTTGTAAAATTATTAGGAATTCATTTATTTTCCTAGAGATTATCTAGATAAAATTGTTTTAATTAGATAACTTATCTATTGGATTATTTGAATTAAAACTGAGACTTTATCCTATAAAATCTCGAGTGAAAAATAAAAGATTCACTGAGATCTTTTTTCGACAGTTCGGCATGCCGATCCTCAAGTTTGGCTTGCCGATAGGGCAAGTTCGGCCTGCTGAATAGGCAGATCAGCCTGCTGATGCACGGAAAAAGATTACGCATTTTCACGCAGATTTTATCTGATATTGATCCGAATTTGATTCTGATTCGAATTTTTGAGACCTAATTCAATAAGGACTGACCTTAAACCCAACCTCTATAAATAGGGACTAAGTTACATAAGTTATTCAGATCAATTGAGAGATTAAGAGAGATACTCTGCTAGTGAGAAGAAACTCCCTGAGAGCTCTTGTTCACAAATCATGAACATTAGCTTTGGGTTCTCTCAATTGGTTGGAAGGAGAGTCACCTAAAGGAAGTGCTGTATATGTGAGCCCACACTCACTCCGATCATGGATAGAAAATAGCAAAGAAGACCAATTGGTTGAGGCTCTTTTGGAACGTTACTTCTCTTCACAGATTGCAGGAGTTCTTCGGCATTCAAATGTTAGAAAGATCTGGTTAATTTATGCATATAGCATGTCAAACTTGTGTTTTGAAAAATACACTAATATAAAATTTTTAAAATTCCGTTGCGTACTATTTTTCCAACAATATATACTTTGAAATTTCTTTTAAGCAGTGGTCAGATCAATATACTTAGAGATAATTTCGTATTGCCAAAACTAGAAGAAGAATGTGTATAAAGATGCTACCATGAAACTTTGATATGCATAATTAACATTATTCTTTAATTTAATACTTGAAAAACTAATGTTTTAAGCAATAATTCAGCAATCAAAAAGGTACAAGCGAATGATCAGTCCGCTAATTAAGCTTTTGGCAACACAAGTTAAATTTTGCATTATAGTGGTAGTTTTAGTTTATAACCATTGATCTTAGTTGTATACTTCTATTATCATTAGCTCCCATCTATATGCCAGCCTCAGGGTCAGTATTGACTATTAACACATAATAAATACATCATTGCTTTATGGCCCCAACAAATGCTTTCTCCTTTAAAGACCGAACCCTGGCTTTCCAGACAAGGAGGTACAGCATTGATAACAGGAGGGGCCTCATGCACAAAACTCTAAAAGTGCATCTTTACTGCCGGCTTATCAGATCTTAACCACAAGCAGTAAATCTCCAATGAAAAGGAAAAATCTACGGCATTTCTTCCCAGTGGTCAACAGAGGTAGGCAGACGATGTCATAGCTATGCCGCACGAGGATTACAGTAAAAGCCGCCACAAACTCCCACGGTCAAAAGAGATAGTACATATATCATCGGTAATTAGTTTCAGAGAGGTATATGAAAGTGGATTCCATCTTAATGCTCCATGAAGAAATATCAGAAAATTTGGAAAGTATACCTTCCTTTAGTTCTCATGAAAAGTATACCTTCCTTTAGTGCTCAATCAGAATGATATGATCGTGATAGCAAACAGTTGAGTCATTACATCACCTTAAAGCAGCGCCAATAATCATAAGCAGTGAACATAGCTGAAAACCCTTACGGCGACCAAGCCCATCAGCAATAAAACCACTCAATAAAGACCCAATAAGGGCACCACCCAAACATGTACTCACCACCAGACCTACATTTCAGACAGAATATTAAACGCAAGAGAATAGGAAGCAGGATGCCAAAACTAGAAGTCGGATAAGAGTCCCCAATCCCACACATTAAAATAAAAAAAGAAGAAGAAGCACCTTCTGCCAATGTATTGCCTCTGAAACCAAGATCAGCAGAGATGCTTTCCAGTGGTTCGTTTACTACGCTGTAGAATACAAGCATTGGAAGAAAATGAATCCCATTAGTACCGTTTCTTATTATCAAAAAAGCTACGTGGATAGGAGAGAAATACAAAGATATATTATGTGCAAAAAAATATGCAATTTCAAATTAAAGAAACCAACCCCAGATGGTAGCCAAATAAGAATGCAGCTAGGGTTGCCGCCAAAACATGCGGGAAAGATAGTGTCCATGAAGGGTTGGAAGTTTCTTTATCCGCACCATTCTGTAAAAGAGCTAAAAGACATGGCATAGTCAATTAGACTGGATACTCAAGGAATTCCAACGTACGATTTATTTCCTTAAGCAACGTCCATATTATGTTCAAATTTTCCTTTCAGTTCCAACAATGAATTAAAAAGAGATCAAATAAGTAATGCGCAAAACGAATCAGATTCATATCAATGATCGAGCAAAAAGCTAGACCTTTCTTTTTCCTTCTGTTTTTAATCTCAAATTAGGAACATGAAAATCCCTTTACCATATCAACAGAAATAGCAGTTTTAATTAATATGACCATGACCTTAGTTTAATGGGCTTAGCACTCAACTCAAAAACCATGGCTAGCCCGAGAATCACCACTTTAAACAGCAAGAAGTAGGTTTATTTTTTTATTTTTTTTATTTTGCATTATGGTCAAGGGATGGTAATACCAGATTTTTCTTCCACGGCATTCGTATGCGCGTAATCTCTTGATTCCACATCAAATGTTTCCATAGAATCTCTCGGCGACACACGCTTGTACATCGACGCAGCTTCACGTTGTCGAGGCCACATTTCCTGGATTTGATCGATCATAAGGAATATTAAAAATTTCACGCCCGTTAGCATGATTTTTCTTGTCAACTTTAATAGTTCTGCTTTATGAATTTGAACAGTTTACATACTCATGCATTAAAATTTGATAATCTCTTCTTCCCTTTTTTTCTCTTGTTCTTTTAAAGCTAAATTTCTTATAATTTATCGTATTTAACTTTACAACTCTTTTTACAATTTCAGCTTTCACTAACAGTAGACAACATAACATCAAAACCAATATTTTATCAAAGAATTTACATACTTCATCTGAATAAAATTACTCTCTCTCTCTCTCTCTCTCTCTTTCTAGAAAACCTGACTCGATCGACCAGTTCAGTTGCGAAGCAGCTACTGGTCCGAGAAGTTTTCAAAATTTACTCTTTTCCGCGTTTCTGAGACAGAAAAATCGGAAAAAGAAAATCTACGCACACAAATAACTAAACCTCAGTTCGGACTCCTTTCCCACAGTTTCTCAGCAACCAAACAGGCTAAAAAAAGAAACTTAAAAGGAAAAGAAAAACAGCGAAAACAAAAGCAAATCGCAAGAAAACATCGATATCAGCAATTAAGAACAGAACAGAACAGAAACTTCAATTGCATGGCGTTACCCTGTCTATGGCCGCGATCATCAAACGGATCTGGAACTGATCGCCAATCTCAGACTCAGGAACACCAAAAAAAAAAAACTTCTCGAAAACAGCTCAGAAAGTAGTTTCTCTCTTATATATCTATATATATATATATATATATATATACATATACACACGTACACACAACTTAAAGAGAGGGAAATTCTAGCAGCTTGTTCTCAGCTATCAATTGTTAAGAAAGCAACCGAGAAACGCGAACTTTAAGACGACAATTAAAAATAAATAAAACAATTAACTAACTTTAATCAACGTAATTAATAATTTGATTTCTCTATGAGTTAATTAATCTTAGAAAATGAAGTGGACGGTTACGAAGAAGCCAAGTGTCCGAGCTTCGCAGAGAATTCATGTAACTTTTTAACGCCGTTGTCAGCTTCTGGGACGATGAATCTACACGTGTCCTTTCGATGTCTATTCTTTTATGGCGAAACGGCTTTTCATTTTTTGTTTTGCAGATGAGGACTTTTTTTTTATCTTTTTTGCATAGGAGGACGTCCGTTTTGCCAGATCATGAGAGTCAGCGGGGGAATAATCTGTGGGGCCTTTCAGGTCGGTGGTGGCCCCACCGACATTTGATTTGAAGAGCGTGCGGCGGGTGAGCACCCACCAAGTGTAAACTGTAGGTAGACTAGACAGAGAAGAAACGTAGAAAACACGCGCGATGATTCTGGCGCGCGTCTAGCGCCGGGCCTATAAACGACAAACAAACCTCATATGCGGATAGGGGTGCACAAAAATCGTCCCGCAACCGCCGACCGCCCACCTGAAAAAAAGACTATGCGGGTTCAACCCGCTCATTGACGGGTTCAACCCGCCAGCCTATATATGTTAACGGACGGGTACGGTTTTAAATTTTAGAGGACGGGTTCAACCCGAACCAGCCCGCTTAATCCTTAAAAAAAAATAATAATAATAATAATAATCTTAATCTAAACCTCTCCCACTCCTCATTCTTTAAAAAAAAAAAGAACATTTGACTTTGTTCATCATTTCATCTGTAGTATCCTGTTATTTTCGAACCCAATGAACAGGTTTTATGGAAGAACAATAATTCTTGACTTTGTTCATCACTTCATATATAGTTGATGTTTCTTGTTGCAATGAATGATTATGTTTCTTAATTTGTTGTGAATATGGTTATTGTCTTTAGGCGTCAAACTTGGTTGTTGTTGAGAATGCTTCATACATTATCGTCTTATATTTTCTACAAATTTTCTTCACTTTTTTTTAATAAAAAAGAGCTCAAAAAATTATATTGTACATTAGTGTAAACCCAACCCGCCCAACCAGCCCGCACCCGCCCGCCACTCCATGGGCGGTTTGTGGGTTGGTTAATCGCCAACCCGTCACTTAAAAAAACCGTCCCGCACCCACCCGAAAACCGCAAACCCGCCCGTTGTTCACCCCTATATACGGATCTTAATTTACCAGCTGTTAAACAGCGCGATGGTTCACCTCAATAGTTATAAATAATATAAAATTTTTATATATTATAATAATAATAAAATTTTATATATTATAATAAAAATAATTTTAACTAATAAATTTTATCATTTTTTTAAACACCCATTTAGATTTTTTTTGTGACGATAAAAAAAAGATCATAAATCTCCTAAAAAAACACATGGTGGTCACTATAGGGGCCACGTGTTATTGATTCAGATATTTTTAAAACTAAATGTTAAAAAATTATTTTATTGTGGCACTTAAAAAATTTATATTATAATTTATTTTTATTTTACACAATTACAACAAGAGCTCTAGATTATAGAAGTCAAACTTAAAACGATATTTTGTAAACTACATTGCCAAAGACTTTTAATACAATCACTCCTTCGGCAATCAATGTTAGAAGCTAATTCCTCCATCTCTCCAAAAGAAATCGTTTTTTGGCTTTTAACCCTCAGTTTTTAACTAATAATGTTGATATTTTTTTAACTGCCTGTCTTTTCTAACTATATATTTAAGAGGAGTAATAACAATACTCTCTTCCTTAGTTTAAAAGTTGACACATAAAATCTACTAATATAATAAATTATTATTTAAATAAAAAATAAGATAATTGATTCCACGTGTCACGACTAATACATAAAATCAATTAATATGATAAATTATTATTTAAACAAAATAGTACCGTGCATTCTATATGTCACACAATAAATGTAGAGAGTCTAAATGAGATAACGGATTTCACGTGACACAATAAACGTAAAGAGTATAAATGAGAGTAAGAAAGAAAATATTGCTAGCCCTCCTCATTTATAAACATTACCACAACTAGACCTTGACAAATTTATCAATGAGAAGATTTGTTGTGTTTTAGCCTATTTTTGTAAAAGTCTCACGTTGATACACAGAATTATAGCTGGTATCTACTCTATAATAAATAGACTTGACTCCTGTTAATTTAATTGGCCCAAAATCTAAGAGATTTCTGCTTATCTTTGTTAATTGTTATTTTGGTTATCTTTTACTTAAGAATGCAAATTGTCAAACGCATAATAAACTTTTACCTGAGAGGACTCGTCGTCTTACCCTTAATTCAACTTAGAAGACTTGGCACACAAAATGCATACTGTCTTACCTTTGCATGCAAAACTTAAATGGAAATTTTTTTTAAGGACTTGTTTGGTATTGTCTTCAAAACAAGTGAAAATGTATTTGTTTTGAAAAATGAAATTTTTTGAGAATTATACTAATAGTATTTTTAAATTTTTTATCTTAAAAAATATATGAAAACATTTTCAAAAATTTTGAGAACAAAACCAAATGATCCCTTGTGTCTCTCACTGTCTTGCTTAATTCAACTGAGAAACACACAAAATGCGGAATTAGAAAGACACCGGTGGTTGCTATTTTGTCGACAACGTCTAAGACATGAAAATGTATACTACAAAAAAAGACCTTTTCAACAACGACAAAATGCTATTAGTTACAATATCGTAGTAATGTTCCTTTTTTTTTTGGGAAAATTTTAGGGTTTTAGCGAGAAACAATAAATTTTGTCATTGGATATTGAATTTTAACTTTGTTTTAGATAACATTCAAAAATATTATCGCTAAAACTATTGCATTTTATTTGTTGGCGACTTTTTTTCCAAAAATTCCTAATTTTTTATTGAATGCAAATTAATTATCGATGGCTAATTAACTAAATCTAATAAACATGATTATATATTATTATATAATTCTATCTACATTTATGTAGTCATGAATTTTATATTGTGGGAAAAACTGGATCCGTAATGAAATCTAAAACTGTCATATTGGGATTTTCTTAATCTATTACGGATCGATGTACAAAAATTGAATTTTATTGGGTTTCCTGAACACACAAACATCTAATAAAGAGACACAGTTTGATGCAGAGGAGGGAAAGAGACGTTGCAAGACAAAAAAAATGAGAAAAAAAAAGAGGTTGGTTTGCTGAGAATGATGGATCTCCATTTCATGGATGTGGACTTGGAGGGGGATGGCAAAGCGGGTGTTGAGGGCCTCCAGGACCTGGAACTTTGATCAAACTAGGGTCATATTTCCAGTTTTAAGCATGTTAATTTCTTGTCTTGATCTTTTCTTTCTGTCAGTGTTAGTTGGATTCCTAGATGGTGTAACAGGTTTTCTCATGACCTAGCTCAATGGGCCCTTGCTTTTATTAAAGGCCCATTTAGTACAGTTTTTCTTGTATTTTTAGTTAATAAAAGAAGATAAGTAAAAGCTGTAGCTTTTTAGTAAATGTTTATAACCATATTTTTAAAATAGGTTTAATAGGTTAAAATAGTGTCAATTTTTTTAAGTTGTAAAAATGTTATATTTAAGCTTATAACATATTATGATAATTTGATACAAGTTTTAAAGTTTATTTTAAAAGTGTTTTTTTGAAAAGTTACATTATATAGATTTGACAAAAAGCATTTTTGAAGAGCAAAAATAGCTCTGATAGTCCATATAAACATTTCCAAAAGTAGTTTTTGAACTTAAGAAGCCAAAAATAACTTTTAAAAAACCCTCTTAAAAAAGCCCTAAGCCTGTTAGCTTTTGCCTTTGGGAAGTAACCCTTGTTGTGGCTACCTTATTTAGCAATTGTGAATAAATTTATAAGGTGTTTGACAAGGTGGTTAAAACCATTTATTAGAATTATTTTTACTGTAGCATGTGAGAACTTTACACTGTAGTGATTTTTTTTAAAATTTTTGTTACTGTAGTATGTGAGAGTTTTATACTATTTGTAACTAAAAAAGTGGTTTAGACCACTAATACCAAACACTGTATTAATCCGCTCGGAGAGAAAAAAAAGAGCTCATCTTTTCCGTCAAATGCTTTCATAAGGTGTTCACGTAGTGGGGTGAATTAACGGAAAAATCTCATGCCAACACCCTGAGAACAATTAACTATGTACTTGAAAAAAAAAAAAAAAAAAAAGAGAGGGAGAGAGAGAGAGAAGGATGAGGGACTAACAAATGCAATACTTTTAAAATATTAAGGATCCAATACCAAGAGAAAAAAATTTTAAGACCAATGTGCAACACAAGGTAAAAGTTGAAGACCAACAGAGCAAATTCCTCGTATGAAAGATGGATATGGCAAAAGTAATCCCATCATAATTTACGAAGAGTCTCTAAGTCCATAAGGATTGCCACTATTGTGATGAATTTGCTCATCTCTTGAAGAGCCGCTTGTGTTATTGCAAATGCCGAGTTTAT
This sequence comes from Artocarpus heterophyllus, assembly GCA_025403435.1. Taxonomy (NCBI): domain Eukaryota; kingdom Viridiplantae; phylum Streptophyta; class Magnoliopsida; order Rosales; family Moraceae; genus Artocarpus; species Artocarpus heterophyllus. The sequence goes on along the minus strand of CM046330.1, from coordinate 4,098,633 downwards.
ACACACAAACATATATCGGTATTTCTATAGTCTGTCAGCCTACTTTTGAAGAATGAAAACTTCAGTTTATTCCCAACAGTCCAGATTGATCTAAACGACTAGTATCCTTAAAAAGGGACATAAATGGATCTTGTGTCAGTTGTCTAGTCGGTTACCTATCCATTTTGTAATTTTTAAGAGAGAAAAAAAATGGAAGGAAGCAAATACAAGAGAAAAACTTTATGTCGTTTTAGCCAAATCTACATGCCTACCAGCTCACTAATCCCAACTGTATATGGAAACGACAGCTTCTTTACTATAACAAAGATACCTATAAGCATGCATCATCTGAGTGACTTCAGATCAAACAACCAAGATTTATCTCTACTACTAACTCCAACAAACCGGAATGAGAAATGCACCACTTTCTACAGCACACCAAACATGTCCACGATATTAAACAAACCGTTTGTCAGAATGGGGCATTCTTTGTCAAAATAAAAAAGGAAAATGTTTGCACCATGCTGATTAGGCATTTAATGAATAACATGGTGCACGACTCTTTATGGCACATGTTTTGTTTTGTTTTGTTCGATTTCACTGAACATGTTGGTAGCAAACTAGATAAGGACGTTGATGTTTCCATTATCCAGTTTTAGTGTGGTTTTATTGTTTTGTTGGTTTTTATTTGAAACAGCGGAGGTGTTCTTTCTACTTTTCATTATAGACTTTATATCTTATCCATAAGTGCGTACACTTTGTGGTGTTGTGTTGTACCTTGGTTTTTTTGTCACTTAATCTTGATCAACAGGAGTGTTGTGGTGTGTTTAAAAAAGCTATTTGTGTGTTCAATTAATTATGGGTCTTTTCGGTTCTCTCTTATTGAAATTTAATACCCATATTGCTCTCTTAAACTTTTCAGTAGAACTTATTGGTGGTTCCTATTTGTGGTTGGGGTTAAGTTGCTAAATGTGTTTGGATCTTTCGCATCAAATTAATATTTGTATTTTCTCCATTCAGATTGAAATTACCTTTAAAAAAAAAGAAAAAAAGGGAAAAAAGAAAATTATGTTGACCACATAGTACGACAACATTTTCTGTTTTATAGTTCAGTGGCGTGATTTGTTATATTTGAAAGTTTAAAGGTCAAAATAGGATAAGTTGTATAATTCAAGGGTTAAAATCGAAATTATTGGTTTAATTATGTTAATATTTAACAGATTTGGTAATAGAATGGTCGATATAAGACAAGTTGAATAGTTTAAAAATATGATTTGCTACGTTTTAAAGTTCAGTGGTCAAAATGAGATAAATTGCATAACCCAATTGCTAAAAAGGAAATTAATCCTAAAAAAAAAAAAATCAAGAGGACATAGCTATTGTGCGTTTGGTAGTTGGGGTCTAAACCACTTTTTTAGTGTTAAAGAATATAAAACTCTCACATACTATAATAATAATAAAAAAATCGCTATAATATAAAACTCTCACATACATTATAACATTTATATACTACAATAAAACAGTTTTTACTCACGGTTCTAGCCATATGTTAAATACTCTAAACTTAAGGACCATTTGGACAACTCTTGCCACGAAAAGTCTTTGCCCTTTTCGGTCATTTCACAGAAACATACCGAAACAGGGTCCGAGGGTTACATGCCCTGGAGTTGAAATCTCGTCGATCAGACCCGCGTTCATCCCTCATCATCATCAACATTCAGCAAAAGAATATTACAAAAAATAAAAACAAATGAGCTCGCGAGACAAAGACCAAACGACGCCGCATCAGCCTCTTCTAAGCAGCCTCGTCGTACGGCCCTCCACCAGCGACGGCGGCGGCGGAGGCCGCGCCAGCGACTACGAGCCCGGCGAGGTTCGCCGCGACCCTTCCTCGTACGCCAGATCCGATCGATATTCCGGGGACTCTGGTTCGTCTCTTTGGTTTATGCTTTGCCCTTTAGTTTATTATTATTTTACCGTAATTCTCAGTTCGAGTTGATTTTGAAGAATATGCTAGGGTTTGGTTTGTGGTTTTTGTATCTCTAACGATGGCTGTGGAAAACTGGAAAATTTGACTTCGGAGTTTAATTTCTGGGATGTGAAGTGTTTGGAAACCCTAGATTGAGGTAATTGGGTGGTTGGGGCTTTATTTTTGCTGGTGATCTCTCTCCATCTCTTCTCGTTATTTACATGTTTAGAGTATGCATATCTATTTTTGTGGATGGTACAGTTAGTGCGGTTTTTGAAGTATTTTATTATGGTGTGCTATGTTTTGAGCTTGAGTTTTTGAGAGCGTAAGTGCTATTAACCATAATCTTTTTGGTGCTAAAATTTTAGTATTTATCTTCCATAGTAATTTATAATTACTCTTAGGAAGAGTAGCAAAAACCTTCCCTGCTTTATTGAGACGCTGCGTTCTATTCTTTGTTTTTCAAGAATGCTACGATGCACCATTTCAGTAATAAAAAGGGAAGATTTTTGTTATTATTTCTTATTCTTATTCATTGACTTTTAACATGTTGAGGATGAGATGGAGGGCTAGGAGTTCGTATTGTTTTTCCAGTTTGACATGACTGTGTGCTTCTTAACTACTTAACTATTTTAAAGTGTTTTTGTATGCGGATCTAGTACCACTTTAGAGTGTCGAACTGCGAATAAATTTTGCTGTTATGTGTTACAGCTCCAAGTGTTGCCTGCAAGAACTTGAATCTTGAGGAAGGCATGTTGGTGTTAGTGCAGTCTTGGATCATGGTCTTGGGGAATTTTTGTTACATGTTATGGGTTAATTGTGTTTGTTGAAGAGTACAGTGGATATTGCGGGTATGTCCATTTGTGGGGCCAAATCACTAACAATGCATGCATAAGTCTTGTTGTGTTGTTTAATCGATGGTAATATCTGTCTGAATCATTGGGTATAATGGTGGCGTGATTAATAAGGCCATAGAAATGCCAATGAAATTGGATTTGTGCGAGGAACTTCTTTTAATGTGGATGGCATGGTATGTTACTTTTAGGAAACTCATCAAGCACAATTTGCAGTCTTCCTGAGCTGTAATCGGTAAGGAAACCTGTCATATGGTGGGTGGGTGGTTGGTTGGTTGGTCGATTTATTTTGAACAGCTGAGATGATGGAAAATATGGGTTGGTTGACTGCCAGAAATTGGATGCTACTGAATTTACCTTCTTGGGGTGTGACATTTCATTATGGAAGATGTTCACTGGTGAACATTAAGCTTGGCAGATTCCTGACATTATGGGTTCATTTATTTTGTGATTCAAAGGTTTTTTTTTAAATCACCGTCAGTTTAGTTATTACCATCACTTTAGTTAGAGTTTCTCTTTCTCTTTTTATTTTGATTTTGATTTTGATTTTGATTTTTCTCTTGGCTGGTCGATTAGGGTTCAGTTGGGTGATTTCTAGTTATACTAGTTTCTATATTTTAGGATGTCATAGGTTTTGGTTGTATTTATCATTTTCATTGGTTGTGATCTCGGGAGAAAGCAGGGCAGCCTGAGAATTGTTAGAACTCTCAGATGGTCATCTTTTCATCTTCCCGCTACTTCTTTCCTTTAGTTAGTGATGACAACGCTGGTGGGGGAGAATTTATTCGTTTCGGTTGGATCATGCAATAATGCTGTCAGCCTTATATTTTTCAGAGTGATCATGCATTCCAGTGTCTTTGAAATTCACCAATTTGTTTCTTTACAAGTAAAATATTGGCTGTTTGAGCTATTAAGATAATGCAGAAAAAGAAATGGAAAAATTGGATGGAAGTTATTTGTCATAATTGTTTGGAGGCTTGCAGTTCTGTGGGTCTTCTTTTGATGGTATGTTTTGTGTGGGATTGAATCAATTTGCACCGAGATTCTGCTTCTACTTGCTGGATTTGATGGGCCTTCTTCCTCTGCATGTTGCAGATATGGTTGGAGTAACTTTCTAATTACTACCATCTAAGTGCTATTTCAAGTTATGGGTTCTCCTGATATACGGTTAGGGGCTGGTTCAAATATATTGGTAAAAGCGTAAAGTAAGCATTTTTTGACTCATGAGATAAATGAATGTGGCTTTTGAAAATAGGAAGTGGAACTGTATTACCCTGAAAGAAAGTGGCTACCATATGCCATGAGTACAAGTAAACCATGGTTTGGCTTTGCTCGTTGCCCTAGTCATGCTTCCTGGTATTATGGACCATTTGGTTGAGAAGTAATAATGAGTGCTATGATCTTGTGAGCTTCATTATCTGTTCCATGTTTGTAATATTTGTGCTACCCGGTGAGGAGATGTTCAAAGTGATGGTAACCATCTTTGCAAACTATGTTGAATTGGTCATTTGGGAGTTCAGGATCACAAAACCCAGCTGCTAATAAGTACATTATTCTTCCATTTTCTTCTTTCCTTCTAATTAGAAGTGGCTTATCTTTAGAATTCACTGCCTCTTTTCCAGGATATAGACTACGTGCAGGTTCCACTTCTCCTGTACGGCGAAGGGATGCTGATCATCGCTACAATTCTGATTTTGACCATCTGGCACACAGCCGTGAAGTTGGTGGTCGGAGAGATGCTGGTAGATTTCGAGATTCTTCACCCCCTTATGCTCGAGGAAGGGGGGGCGGCAGGCCATTTGGTCGGGGCCCTGATGGTGCTGATTTTGGCCCTGGGCCATTCAGAGGCGAGGGCTTGAGCAGAAACAATCCAAATGTACGTCCAAGAGAAGGAGATTGGTTTTGCCCGGATCCTCTGTAAGTGTTTCTTACATCTCTTGTCTAGCTTTGTTCCTCTCTTTCTTTTTTCTGCAGGCGTGTTTGTTCATATTTCTTCTATATTGTGGCATAGATGCGGCAACCTAAACTTTGCAAGGCGAGAGTTCTGCAACAACTGCAAAAGGTCTCGTTATGGACCGGGGGGAAGTCCTCGAAGGGGTTATACTGGCCCACTACTCCCAGATGCTCCCCCCAGACGCTTCCCTGGTCCTTCGTTGGATCGCTCCCCGGGAAGGACTATGAATGGCTATAGGTCCCCACCTCGTCCCTGGGTGAGGGATGGCCCTAGAGAGTTTGGTGCTGGGGGTCTGCCACCTCCCAGACACGATGGCAGGTTTCCTGATCATGACTTGCGAAGAGATCGACTGGACTATCCAGACGACCACTATAGAGGGAGGGCCAAGTTTGACAGGCCAATGCCTGTGGATTGGGGCCACAGAGATCGAGGGAGGGATAGTTTCTTCAACGACAGGAAACCATTTGAGAGGCGACGGCCATCTCCACTTCCACCACCACCGCCTGTGCCACCTCCTACTCGTGGCCGGTGGGCACGTGATATTAGGGAGAGAAGTCGGTCACCAATGAGAGTTGGCCCGCCACCAAAAGACTACCGCCGGGATGTCTACATGGAACGGGGACGAAATGATCGGCGAGGCATGGGTCGAGATCGTGTTGGTGGTGCATATTGACACAGGCTAGCAGCTGTATTTGCATAATTTTGTCTCTGTTAGACGTTTTTCTTTTACTGGAGGGAAGGATGAATATAGATTCCATATTTGAGACTGATTCTAGAATTTTGTGTAGTTCAAGTTACAATATTTGATGTTCTAATTCAGCTTTTACATGTCCATAATGATTTTTTTAGGGGCCGTAATTATTATCATCATTATTTTTTGCTTGTAGGCCATATAATGATTAATTAGTTATACGTTTTCCTGCTTTCCATCCAGTTGCATAAGCTCTAATTCTTAGCTGATATTGCTTTATCTTGAAAAGTTTTAGACCGTATAGGTACACGTATCGGATAATTGTATTTTTTGCCCATTTTCCAATTAAAATCTCAGATTTTAAGTTTTTTTTCTTTTTTTTTTTTTAAGAAATTAGTTGACTTATAGTTGGAAAGAAACCCACACAAATGAAATTACTATCGTTTTTCTTCTACAATCTGATATTTTATTTGACGTACGATGAGCAGATGCAAAGTTATGGCCTTTTATTTTCAAAGACAATAATAGGTTGTAATTGTTTGATAATTACGTACAGAAAAGTAAACAGATTTTTCTACGAGAACTGGCGGAGTTTCTCAATTATAACAACCTTTGTTTTGGAAAAATTAATGATCTAAAACCAAACAAAAAAAAAAAAAAAAGAGAGATGAAATTAGATAGAAAAGCAAAATATTAGAAATGAAAATCAACCGTGCACTTTCTAATATTTACTTATCTATACATAAAACAAATCTATTTTCTGTTCTAGTTATAAGTTTACTAATTTAAGAACATTAATTTATCAAAGTAATTATTAAAATATCATTTTATATAACCAACGACGAGTCTAAGAATTTTCATTGGGGACCAAATGCCTATAATAAATTTTAATTCAAACCAACAACTATGAACGTACTATAATTGTTCCTAACAAATTTTCATGCTTTGAAAATGTTGTGTAATAATCTCATTATTAAAGTTATTGAAAGTGTCCTTCAATGTATATTAATAAAGTATCATTCATAAACTGTTTTGCCATTCCATTACTTATGTTAGCCATTGTTGGGATATAATTTGGTCAGGTCCAAGTCACGGATCGAAGGACCAGTATTTTAAACCCAATTCGTGAATGAGACCAATCAAGCCCATTAGTGTAATTGAGTTGTGCTCAATTTGTATGTCATCACTTGTTTAAGGGTTCGATGGATTCTGGCTCCATTGAAAAGAATCTACTCAGCTCGATTGAAGTGAATTGGTATATTGCTTAACATTCTAAAATCCATAAAAGTGTTGGCTCATTTAGATTGGTGAGGTGAACTTGAGCTCAAGAGATGCAAGGAGACCCATTAAATCAAGAAGAGGAGCGTGGGAGTGAGGTAGTGAGGTCTGAAACATGCGCCCAACGAGATGACGACACGTGTCTCACTAAAACAAGCGTTACGTGATGCACCACTTCCACCATGTTGAGGCCCATGATCTCACGAAAGACCTCTATAAATAGTGAAAACACAACATCATTAAAGGCATCTAAATCCTCCTTTACTGAAACTCTACATAAATATCTCTAAAATTGTAACTCTTATGCACATAGTCAAAAAATTGTATTTTGTACTCATTTCATCATCATAGTAAGGAACAATGGACTTTGCTCTCATTAAAAAGTGAACCACTATAAATTCAGCACATAGTGTCTTTTACTTTTACAACATTTATTGTTTATATCATGATTTTGATATGTTTTTCTCTCAATTATTATATTAACCCTGTTTGCCAAGCTTGTTAGAACCCAATAACAGTGATTTGAGAGACTAAATTCTCACAAAATAAACAACAAATTTTATTCTTAATCAGTTTGAATTTAATTGTAGATCTAACGTCTACAACTATTGAATTATGTCAACTTTAGGGGGACTATTGTAAGAAGTATTCTAGCTTTTAGTTAATATATACACATTAATGTAGGTTTAAAGAAGAAAACAATATTCGAGGAGAAGCATGAGCCCATTAATTTAAATTTAAGTAAATTTGATATTTATTTTCTTTAATAAATAATCAATATTAATGAGATATGAGGATTGACATTCTTTTTTTCTCATTCTCTATAATATACAAAACTTACAGAGCTTTTATTATTGATTTTGTAAACAAACACAAAAAGGAAAAAATCACTCTTTACTTTTCTTCTTATTTCATGCAAAATAAATGCGTCCCAAATTAGAGTATGTTTAATTTCCTATCATAAAGTTCCTCGTAAAGGTAATTAACATAGCTTATCATCAAATATTGTTGCTACCATATGATGTTTTAAGGGGGAAACATGAAAGCTAATATACTTTGTCTTTAACAAATGCCACGATGACAACGCTTTAAAGCTCTAAAATTCTGCAGTTGTTAGGTCATTAGATGGGTTTGAAAACCAAGTTTCAGCTTTAAAGTTTCAACTTTTATAGTATACAATTTTCACATATTATAATATTTAAATTTTAATTTTAAGTTTTAATTTAATTCTCAAATACTCTAATAGTTATATATATATAAATATATTTCATGGTTTTCTTTTTTTTTTTGCCCGCCAAATACTATTCAAATAGCATGCAAAGCGTTTTATTTTATTCACACTTTTTTTGGGGTCTCAAACCTTGTTGGTGTAAAGGAGAATATTTCTTCTCTTTTTTTCTTTTCGTTTTGTGTTTATATTCTTTTTTGCTCCTACAGAGGACAATTATTAGCAGCATTTATTTTTTCAATCTTAGCCGTTAATCAGTTAAGAAAATCTCTATATATATATATATAAAAAAAAAACATAACACAAACACATATACATATATATTAGCCGGTTCAAGAAGGGCAGTCAAAACTATAAAATATAGTTTATAGTTTAATCAATTTTTATTTCAAATTTTATAATAAAAATACTATAATAAAGTTGATTGGAACTATATTTCTAATTGTATTTCTAAATGAGAATTATACTTTTGCTAAGTATCTTATATCTTAATATGTAATATTAATTTTGTAAAAGAAAATAATATATAATATTAATATAACTAATCCTCCGCTATTTTTCCAGCTACCTAAAAAGTCAACAAACAACTTCTGAAGGGACCCTTTTAGCGCCAAATTTTTATTTATTTATTTATTCTCCTACTTTTCACTTTTAACGAAGCGGAATCTTATTTTTTATTGGCAATTCCCTCGCTTTCAATGACTGCCGATCCTTGTAAGCTGATCAGCCAGTCACATAACTCCACGTGTCAATCAAGCATCTAGGAACTACTTATCTGCAACGTGGCAAAAGATTAACTGATCATCACTTTGCCCAATGGAGCCGAGTGCACTGGATAATATCGCTATTGGACAATTTCCGTTCACATCACTTTTAGGGGAACAATATTTTTGTTGGTATCTCTCTGAATCGGACGGTCAACCACTAACCACACTTCACTTCTATGAATTTGGACTGTTCGATCTTTAAAGATATACTTCAGTCTTGACCGTCGGATCAAAACCAAGACGCGAATCCAGCCGTCCAATATTTACAAAATTGAATTTCAAAAGCTCGGGAGAGAGAGGGAGGAGAGAAAGAGAGACGAAGAAGAACAAGGAAAGGGAACGCTCGCACGCCCCTTTGGTCATGCTCTTCTCCTCCATTTCTCTCTCCTCCCTGCAATTTCAGTTCCAAAATCTCTCTCTTTCTCTCTCTATATCTCTGAACTCTCTCTCTAGGTTTTCCTTTCTCCCGCTCTGTATCGGAAAATCTTGGACGAGCTTCGCAATTGCGGATATTGTTGGACGAGCTTCTACAGCCGCGAATCTTGAGCTGTGGAATCTCGGTTTTTCGGTGCATTTGATTCTTCTCGTGGCGTTTGGTTCGTTCTTGGATCTTAGAGCGCGCGAATTTGAGTTGATTTTTGGAATTTCAGTGATTATTTTTGGGGGAGTAATCGGAGGATTTAATTTAATTTAATTTAATTTATTCCTGGGAAATTTTTGCGGCTTGAATTTTAAATTTTTATGGGGGAAGGAGAGGGAGGCGATTTGCCTCCGAAGAAGATTCAATCGGATGCCACGGCGACGGCGGCTTCGTCGTCTGATGTTCCGGCGAAGAAGCTCGCGAGGCAGCTTGATTTCACGGGTTATGGTGGGGCGTCGGGTAGTGTAGTATTGCCGGAGCATCCTCAGCCGCAACAAGTGCTACCGGCCCAGCCGGTGACGTTGCCGCCGCTGCATACCGCGATGCAGGGTCAGCCACAGCCGCCGGTGGTGGCTATGCCTGTGGCGCCTCAGCCATCGCCTATTCCTTTGGCGGAGATGGTGTAAGTTTTCTTGGCTTGGCAAATTATGCGTTTAATTAGCTTGAGTTTGGTTAAAAGTTTTGAATTTTATTTTGGAAAATCGAAGTTTGGTGTCTAGATTTGTAGTTGTCGATTCGAGAGTTTTGGTGCTTGGACTGTGAAAGCGATATCTGTGTGCTTGTGTTAAGGGGATTATGGATGAAGTTCATATCTTTCTTTAAAGATTCGATTTTTGGAGGTTAAGTTATATTGTCCATGGAATTTTTAAATAATTTTTTTCCCTGGGTCTTGATTAGGATTTTTTTTTTTTTAATTTCTATCGAGAATACTTGTTTGTTTCTATCTTTTTCTCAAGTTCAAATTTGGTTACTTTGTGATTTTTTTGTATGTCAATCAATTGTATTATTTCTTTCTATTTTTGTGGTGGTTTGGAAGAACTAAATGTATTTGATATAAGACCTTTTGTTTTTTGTCCTTGTCTCCTTGGTAGGCAAAGTTGGAAGATTTGAAGGTCTTTGGTCGTGCAATTTGCAATTATAAGTTTTGTAGGTTATTCACCAAAGGAGAGTTTTATTTTTGTTCTTCACATTTCTTCAACGTTTTGGAACAAAGTGAAAATAATCGGAGTTGTCAAAACTTGAGCTCATTTAAGGATGTTAAAAGTAGGCTATTAAATGTATCTATTTCCGTTAACTGAATTTCACACCATAATGAATCCTAGCTCTTTGACTCTTTCTTTCTTTCTTTCTTTCTTGTTAAGCTTAAAGCAATAACTATTGTTTTCCCTTGTTGGTATATTCTTAAAGATGACTCATAAACTGAATTAATTGTCTTGTAACCCTGATTCCCTATCATGAAAAGTAAATTCGATTAAGTTTCTAATACAACTGTAGCTGCAGTCCTGCGGATCTATACTGTATTTGATGCATTTACTGCAGAACTATCTGAATTCTTTCAGCGAACAGAATGGAAATGCGCAGATAAATACACGTGATTGTGAAAATATTAATATAGAAGGTTGAACGATATCAGTCTAATCACTGTATGACACTACTATTCTTTTTATCCAGAAAACCAGAATCCCCAAAAGCGAGATCAAGATCCAGTGAAGTGAAAGATGGCACTCCAAAGAAGCAAAAACAGTGCAACTGTAGACACTCACGGTGCTTGAAGTTGTAAGTACAAAAGTAGACATTTCTGAAGCAGGCAGTTCATTAGAGGGTAGATGATGCATTTTAAATACATGAGGCTCACTTTTATGTTTTTATTGAGCCAGGGACTGTTACTTAATGCCTCTGAAATCCTCAAGTACTTCTTGTCATTACCAACGGCTTGGCAACAAAATTTCAATTTATAGGAAAATCAATGAAAGTTATATTCTGATACAAAACTCCACTTGGCTATGTTGTAATCAGGTACTGTGAGTGTTTTGCATCTGGAATATACTGCGATGGTTGCAATTGTGTAAATTGTTATAATAATGTTGAAAACGAAGCTGCTAGACGAGAAGCAGTGGAAGCTACTTTAGAGCGTAACCCAAATGCATTCAGGCCAAAAATTGCCAGCAGCCCACATGGAACGCGGGATAGTCGGGTATGTTAATATTTGTTAGATGGACTGCTTTTGCCTAACATGCATCTTTCTTTTCTTTCCAGCTACGGATTTTGTCTTGCAGTTAAGATTCAACAGAAACATTTCTTTTCTAGTTTACCAAACCAGGACTTATTAATGTTGTACAAGGGGCTCTGTTTAAAAGTGTATCTAATTTTTATAATATCTTCTTTACGTTGTGTGATGAATTGATTAGTTAGTCAAGGTTCACTTTATCTAAAATGTCTTGTTTCTCTTCATACAGAAGCTATTTTTTTTTTCTTCCATAAAAAAAAAAACTTTGGTTTTTTTAGCATGCCATCATGTATGTTTAGAAATTCGGATGTACATACATACATACACACATACATGCATACATACATATATACATGCATACATCATATGCATGCATGCATGCGTGCATGCATACATACATACATACATACGTACAGAGAGAGAGAGATAACTTGCATTTTGTTGGAGAGATTATTGCTCCATGTATAGGGCCTTAAATCTTATTTCATTTGCTCTACAAATTTTGTGTGTGTTTGTTTGTGTGATATATCAGGATAAAAGATACCTAAATGAAGGGATTCTTTTTCTTTTTTCTTTTTCTATCTGCTAGCAAATCAAATTATACTTCCCCCAATTTTCTGTATTGCATGTTTTGACAAATGTATATGGACTGGTTTGAAAATGTAGGAGGATTCTGGGGAGATTATGCTTTTGGGAAAGCACAACAAAGGATGTCATTGTAAGAAATCAGGGTGTCTCAAGAAATACTGTGAGTGCTTCCAAGCGAACATTCTCTGCTCTGAAAATTGTAAATGCATGGACTGCAAGAATTTTGAGGGTAGTGAAGAGAGACAAGCTCTATTCCATGGAGACCATGGCAACAACATAGCTTATATTCAACAGGCAGCAAATGCTGCCATAACTGGAGCCATTGGATCCTCTGGCTATGCATCGCCTCCAGTATCCAAGAAAAGGAAAGGTCAGGACCTTTTCTTTGGCCCAACAGTCAAAGATACAACCATTCACAGAGTTGGACATTTTCAGCAGGTAAATTTTAATTGGCCTTTGGATAAGGAATAACTGATCTTCTGCTTGGTTGTTGTAATCCAAGAAGCTATTGCTCCTTTTGCCACCAGGGTTTCATACGACCACTACATTAGCTGTTTTTATTTTCCGGTTGTAAAAAGTTACAGTCTATTTTGTAGAAAATGAACGGGATTAAACTAAAACAGTTTCGTGTATAGTATCCCTAATATGGTGTTGTGTCTACAGTTTTTTGGATCGTCGGTTAAGAAATTGCAATAGGCTTCTTCTTCTTCTTCTTCTTCTTGTTTTTCCCCCTCAGTATTAGTTTTGGTTGTTAATTTCTGAATATGCCTAAAACCCAGTTATAAGTATAAAGGAAAGGCACTAAGTCCATATTTTAATGATACTCAGGTGAACCATGTTAAAGCTCCTGCACCCTCTTCTTCAGTTCCTGTTGCTCGGCTTGGCAGTACTGCAGGATTGGGCCCTTCAAAATTTACGTACAGGTATGAAACTGTTGTTTTATGGAAATTCTGTTAATATGATTTGTTCAAAACTGAATTTTGTGGGATTGTTGAAGGTCTCTTTTAGCAGACATCATCCAACCACAGGACTTGAAAGAGCTTTGCTCAGTCTTGGTTGTCCTATCTGGAGAAGCTGCCAAAACCCTTGCAGGTATGCATTGGTTTGTCTATAAAGATTAGTAGTTCTTGTTTCAATTATCCAAAAAGATTAGTAGTTCGTTTCATGTTATCATTTGTTGTTTCTCATGCACTTGCGCTTATAAGTTGGATGACATTTAAATGAATGGATTTATCATTTCTTTTTTCATGTATTGTGGTCCAAATTGCTTCAAATTGTTATTCTGATTGGATGTCTATTCTCGGGACGGTTTACCGTTGTTCATATGCATACTTTTTAGCTTTGGCTTACATGTTTCCTTCCATCTTTTTCATTTTGTGGATGCATGAAAAGGTGAATTTGAAGATACATGTGATATTTTATTCAAATTCGCTAAGGTATTGCACCACTGATCATTTGGATGTGCAAGAATATTACTATTTCCTCTCAGTCAAAATAATGTCATAGGAGTATGTTGTGGTTCAGCATAAAACCTAGCTCATTCTGAAACCTATGATCTTGGTAAATCTTGAGGGAGCATGGTATTCTCACGGGTGGAAGTTAATGTAGAGGCATTAAAGACCCAAGTATATTATTGCTCTTTTCAGTGTTTGTGTGGGTGTGTGGGTGTTTTCTTGCTTTGTTTTTTTTTCCTTTTTTTTTTGTTTTCTGTTTTTTTCCCCTGCTAAATAAGGTTAAGGAAAGAAATGTATAGAACCTTCAAACAGCCTTGTGTGTCATGTGTTGAGATTTTGGCCTCAGCTGAGATATACCTTCTGATAGAAAATCTCTCTTAAAAAGCCTATTAGCAAATAACAACACAACGGTATTGGTCTTTTTTCCCCCTGCCTTTGAAGGATATTACAGTTAATTACATGGGTGTTAATCCAAGCAGACCAAAGAAGTGCAACTGAAAAGAGGGCAGAAGACCAGTCAGAAACTTCCCTTGCTTCAATGACTCAAGACAGGCTGCAGAACCAGAAGGAATCTGATCTTGAGAAAGCTGCTGCTGACGATTGTTCTAGTGCAAATGAGGGTGATAAAACTGGTCCTTATGATTCCGGTTTGGATGGTGCTGACTTGCCAAAAGGGAGAGCAATGTCTCCTGAGACCCTGGCATTGATGTGTGATGAACAAGATACAATGTTCATGGCAGCAGCTTCTCCTAGTGGTACGGGTCATGGATGCAACAGTTCTTCACAGCAAGGCATGACAGAGGTTTATGCAAAGCAAGAAAGGATTGTTTTGTCAAAGTTTCGAGATTGTCTCAAAACGCTAATTGCATTAGGAGAAATAAAAGGCAAGTTCATTTCTTCAAAATTTCTGAGTTTATTATGTCTTTGAATTTTTTATTTTACTTATTTCTGTGAGTCCTGGTTCTGGTTCCCTGATGACTACAAGGGTGTCAGTTTCCGAGTGATGTTTATGTGCTTGATGCATGGTTCTCCAATCTGAGAGTTTATTTAGATCAGTCATCAACATTTTACATATTCCACTACTGGAATGTGCATTTGTTATGTAGCAACTTTAATGATATCGAACTTTTCAATTGCGCAATGTCCAAATCCAACCACAAGACCTATCTCACATTGAGGGGAAAAAAATCCAAAATGTTGAACTTTTTTGATGCGGGTTTGGATTGGAGATTTGGAGTTGAGATATTTTGCTGTCATGTTTTATGTTTCAAAACTTGTGTTTGATGCTGAAAATCTAACTTCGTTCCGTTTCACGTTACAGAGACAAAGTGTTCATCTCTAGCTAGAAGTGAAGTGGGGAGTCAAAAAGACCCTTTAAGCAATGGCACTACAAATGTCAAAACAGAAGCAAATATTCAGCAGATGCCTGCTAGCAATGGTGTTCCGAAAACCATAGTGCCACCCACAACCAAGACAACACAGTCGGTTCTGGTTACAGTGCCAGCTGCTGTTAGTACTGATCTTCTTCCTAAGATACCGTCCTTCCCCAAAAATGGGGATAGCAAACCGAAGGACTGAAAAAGAGACGTAAAAAAGATTTGTAGAGCAGAAGATTGGCCCAAGAAGGTATGTAACTGCATTCCTTTGGTAGTGCAGGACTTTTTTATGTCAGGATGCAGTGGCAAGAAAAAGCTGGGCCCCATTGTCAAAAATATCTGTTCTTTTTTCTTCTTACTCCATTAATATATATCTCTACCTTAGTTTCTCAGCCATCAACCATTGCCCATCACGAAATGTTGTAAAATGCAGAGCCTTGTAATTGAGAACACATCATTTAGTTCATTAACATGCCGATTACTGTCCCAGCGTGTACTGCTATAAGCTGGGATTTTTTTCTCTCTTTCCTTTTTTTTTAATTAAATTTTGTTAATTTAGGTATATAGAGAAGCAACGACTAATATTTTTTTCATGACATAATACGATGCTTAACTTGCATTTCCTTTTCATGTAGTTAATATCATGTATATGTGGCTTCTATGTTACCTTTTCACGTGTATATCAGTTATCAGTTGTACTATTAACTTCCCAATAAACCTTGCAAATTATACATTCCTCTTTTATGCGAGTAAGCTTGATACTTGATATAAGGATATGGGATATCGGGATATTGGGATGTGGAGCTCATAGTTTCCATGATGAGATTTTTGTGTTGGTCCACAAAATTGTGCGGTTTCGTGCAGTCGGAGTATGCAATGGTGCACTGAACCAAGGAAAAAAAATCCTCGAAAGAAGGAAGGGGAAGAGGCTAATAGAGCTTAATTATCATTATTATTATTGTTGTTGTTATTTCTTTTTTGATGGAACAATGTAGTATTACGCAGAAGCCGGAGTCAACAGCAGCAACCCTCAAAAGCCAACAAGGAAAAAAATAAAACCTGAAACAAGGCTCAACACAGGACAGCCCTCTCAAAGCAATTGATTGATGCAATGACCTAAACTATTAGAAAATATGAGCAATGGTGGGACCAACCATTTCACACACGCTGCTTTGGACTTCACAGCTGAGGCGACTGGAGCTGCATCCATGTCTGCCGTAGTAAGCACCCAACCATGAAACTGAGCATTGAGCAAAAGAGCTAATCATCCGGAAGAGTGTGACGTTCAGCCTTGACAGAAGATACTGACCCTGTTTATCTTTTAAGCAAAAAGTTCCCACCACAGTGCCATTCTCGGTACGAACCATGCCCGCCAATCCAAAGAAACCTGATGCAAGAGGAACCGCAACATCTACATTTAACTTCGAATATCATATTGCAAGGCAGAGTTATCTTGGGAAAGATCTCATTAGTCACTTGGCATCGCTGAAATCGTCAATAGAAGACCCTGCCCTCTCAATCAGCCCGCTGAAATTTAGAGGTTTTCAGACTTAAAATGCTGGTCATGAAAAGCAAACTCCTCCAAAAGAGAACTCTCAACACTACTCATCCCACTGAACCAAAACAGGATCGTGCTAAAACACTCCCACAGTAATAGTACAAGTGGGAGTAGCCTCGATGAAAACTTTTGATTAGAATTTTGTTCGCCGCCATAGAAAACAATTTTGTGCGCCACAGTTGCAACTTTTAAACAGCTCCGTTTAACAATTTGAAAAGGCGGCCTCTTGTTCCGACCAATAAGCCCAAATAGACTTCATGACCCTTGTTGAGGGTAGCTCGGCACTCCCACCGAGGACATTAACTTTGGTGGTCGGCAAATAAGTTCGGCATAAATGGCTACCGCCCGACCCGACGAATTATGCTTCTTCCAGGGGAGCCTTCCACTGATCTGAGGGCACGCCCCCAAGAAGGCTGCCACCTCGGGGGATGAACTGTAGCTCGGGCCGGGCCACGCTATTCATCATAACACGTCACTACCCATCCTTGTTGGCCAACACCAGGCAGGCGTGCTGCTGTCCGATAGAGTCCAATCCATTGGACTATGGACGCGACACTTGTCACCTATTGCTTGATACACTTTGATGTGACACCTGGGTAATGGGCAAAACTCATCTTGCACCCGATCCAGCTGGTGGCCTATAAATAGGATGCATTTATGACGTTTTAGAGAGAGAAACCTCTTCACATTTGATCAGCTGCCGACCTCTGCCGAACAGTTCTTGCCTTGAGCATCGGAGAGCCCTTGTATATTGACTAACCCCATTTCTCCGAATCATCCCTCTTGCAGGTACTCAGTTCCGACCAGGGGCAAGCTTAGAGGAGGTCAAAAGGTGTACAGTCACACCTGGGTGTTGATCCGACGCCGGACGGCGGCAAGCATCAACATTTTGGCGCTAGAAGGAGGGCCGACGCGCCCCAATCCAAAGTTATTCTACCTCGGATTTCCGAAATGACGACACGAGGTAACGTAAGAGATAGTACCGCCCGACATCAGGAGTCGGGCGACGTCAGGCATAAGCAACCAGCCACAGAACGGCCCAGCAGCCGTCCTCGGACCGCCAGATCTCGGTCCGGCGGGCAAGGAAGCGCGGCAAGAGCTGAGTCGATGCAGGTCCGAGCTGCACATGACCCCATCCAGGAGCTCACAGATGCAGTTCGGATTTTAACTCGGCAGCTCGCGCAAGCCCGACAACAAGCTGCGCCAGAACCGCCACCCCCTGCCCAGGTTGACCAGGCAGAGGGTCGGCGTGAACAGAGCGCCACCAACTGGGAGGACCGATCAGAGCAGTCCCCGGGATCCACCAGAGCGCCCCTGCTCAATAACAGACTGGTTCATGAACGCCAGGTGGGACGTCAACCACCCCGCGTCCCTTCACCACAAGGTTCCAGGGCCTCGGTATTTGATCGGCTAGGGTACCGAGGGATTAACAGAAATCGCCAAGGCGAAGTCGAAGGCCGTGCTGAGGGCGGAGTACCTTATCGCGTCGAACTGCCCGAAGATACGAATAGTCGCCAATTTCGGGTACTGCAGCGACAGATCGATGAGATCCGTAATTGTAGGTTTGGTCTGGATGAGATCGGGGCGCAGGGTCCGCCATTCCTGGATCACATAATGCGGGCACCCATGCCGCCGAAGTTCAAGGTCCCACAGATTAAGCCTTACGATGGGGCCACATACGCGGATGAGCATGCCGAGCTCTTTCGCGGGCACATGCTGTTGCAAAATGCCAGTGACGCTGCGATGTGCAAAGCCTTCTCCCTCACCCTTACAGGCCCTGCTCGGCAGTGGTTCCGACGGCTCGAACCAAGGTCGATTTCTTCTTTTGGGCACTTAACCGACGCCTTCTCCGCTGCATTCTCTACAACCAGGACGCGGAGGAAAGAAATAACTTCCCTGTACGCTGTCAAGCAGGGAGACGGCAGTGTCAGGGATTACGTCAATCGTTTCACCCGGGCCGCTCTTGAGGTCAAGCATGTCGAAGATGAAACCCTCAAGCATATTTTTGTAGGGGGACTCCGAGACGAGAAGCTGACCTGGTCCCTGGCTTTTGAGCAGCCAAACACGTTTTCACAAATGCTCGGCTACACTCAAAGACATGCAGACGCTGCCGAGTATATGAAAAGTCACCGGGAGGAAGCTGGCCCGAGCGGGGCAAAAAAGGAAAGGAAGCAGAAAAAAGGCCCGGAGCAGGGTAGTGCCGAGCATGCCAAGAAGCAAAAGAAGGAGAAATCTGACAAGCCGAAGGGGCCGACCGGCAAGTTCCAAAACTACACACCTCTGGTGGCAACCATTGATGAGGTGCTCGCTCAGGTCGGCGACAAGAATCTGCTGACACCGCCGCCCAAGCTTCGAGGCTTTAGGGCGAAGCGTGACCAGTCAAAGTTTTGCAAATTCCATCAGGATGTGGGTCATACGACCCGAGAATGCATCCAACTTAAGGACCAAATAGAAAGGCTGGTCCGAGAAGGTTTACTGCAGGAGTTTGTGGATAAAGCCATAAACCTGAGGGCGACCTCTGGAAGAAACGACTCGTCGGGCCGAGACGTGCAGGGCCGGCCTAGAACCGATAGTGTGAACGCCCCGGAACCCCCGAATATCGTACATACGATACTCAGTGGGCCTGTAGCCGGGGACACATCGAGTGGGCGGCGAGCCTACGTTCGAGAAGCCCGGCGCATCGAACGGGGTGATTTCATGAATGTCTCTGAGCACATCAATAAGATATGCCGCCAAGAAGACATCCCCATCACCTTCACTGAGGAGGAAGCAGACCGGCTGCTGCATCCCCACAACGATGCCTTGGTTTACGAACTGCCTATCGCCAACAACGTTGTACGACGTGTTTTAATTGACAATGGCAGTTCAGCAGACATCCTCTTTAAGCAGGCGTTTGATAGACTGAAGATTAGCAACGCGCCTTTAACCTCAGTTCGGACCCCACTTTTCGGCTTCGCGGGTGAGTGTGTCCGAGCAATCGGGAAGGTTAGTCTCCCGGTAACTTTTGAAGAAGAAGTTGCCAGGGTCACTCGGGTGGTCGACTTTTTGGTCGTCGACAAACCTTCTCAGTATAACATAATCATCGGCCGACCGACACTGAACGGACTAAAAGCCGTGGTCTCGACGTATCACCTGGCGATGAAGTTTCCAACCGATGGTGGCGTTGGAGTAATCCGCTCGTCCCAGGCGGATTCCTGGGCTTGCTATGCGAACGCAGTCCGGGCAGCCTCAGTCCAGCAACAGGGAATTCTGGCCGTGCACACAATCGACGAGATCGACCTTCCAACCGATCCGATGCCGAAGATGCTCGTAGACCTAGACCCCAGGTTTCCAGAGGAGGAAGTAAGGGGCACCCCGGTCGAAGACTTAGTGCCGTTCTCCCTGGACCCCGAAAGGCCAGAACGCACGGTCCAACTCGGGACTCAGCTACAACCTGAGATCCGGGCCGACCTGGAATCCCTTCTTTCCGAGTACCGCGACGTTTTTGCATGGTCTCATGAAGACATGCCCGGCGTAGATCCGAGCATCATCAGCCATCGGCTTAACGTCCAACCTGGTCACAGGCCGGTGATACAAAGACGAAGAGCCTTCAACCCGGAGAGATATGCCGCGATAAATGATGAAGTCCAGAAACTATTGAAGGCTGGGTTCATCAGAGAGGTCAAATATCCAGAATGGTTGGCAAATGTTGTCCTCGTCAAAAAAGAGAATGGAAAGTGGCGGGTCTGCATCGATTATACCGACCTTAACAAGACCTGCCCCAAGGATTGCTTCCCGCTTCCTCGGATAGACCAGCTCGTTGATGCCACAGCCGGACACGAGCTCTTGAGCTTTATGGACGCGTATTTCGGGTATAATCAGATAAGAATGGCCGAAGAGGACCAAATTAAAACCTCATTCGTTACCGACCAGGGTTTGTATTGTTACGTTGTGATGCCATTTGGTCTCAAGAACGCCGGAGCTACCTATCAACGACTCATTAACAAAATGTTCGCTCGGCTGATCGGGAAAACTATGGAGGTCTACGTGGACGACATGTTAGTAAAATCTGTCCAAGCGATGGACCACATAGCCGACCTCCGAGCTAGCTTTGACATCCTCCGGGAGTATGGGATGAAACTCAACCCGACAAAATGCGCTTTTGGCGTCAGCTCTGGCAAATTCCTCAGATTTTTGGTTAACCGACGAGGAATCGAGGTGAACCCGGCAAAAGCCCAGGCAATCATAGACATGCATTCTCCTCAGACAGTAAAAGACGTGCAAAGGCTTACTGGCATGGTGGCCGCCTTATCAAGATTTGTCTCCCGGGCTACCGACAAGTGCCATCCTTTTTTCAAGGCGCTTAAGGGGAGGTTTGAGTGGAGCAGGGAGTGTGAAGACGCATTCCAAGGCTTAAAAACCTACCTAGCCACACCCCCACTCCTGTCCAAACCTTCGCCCGGTGAGATTTTAACCGCGTATTTAGCCGTCTCGGAGAAGGCTGTTAGCTCGGTGTTGATCCGAGATGAAGATGGAATTTAGAGACCCGTCTACTACACCAGCCACGCGTTCCAAGGTGCCGAGGAGCGCTATTCATCATTGGAAAAGCTGGCATTCGCTCTAATAACATCAGTTAGGAAACTTCAGCCGTATTACCAAGGCCATACTGTTAAGATCCCGACCAAGTTCCCTCTCCGGCAAGTTCTACAGAGTCCGGAAATATCAGGTCGGATGGCCAAGTGGTCGGTTGAGTTGGGCCAGTATGATATACATTTTGTGCCGAGAACGGCAATAAAGGCTCAAGTCCTGGCGGACTTCCTTGCCGAATTTACAGAAGCCGGAAAGTTTGCTCCCCTAGTTGAGAAATCGCCCATGGAGCAACCAGATACACCTAGCTGCAGTGAACAAGGCCTCTTCTCGGAGCCGAATTGGAAACTACACGTCGATGGCTCGACCTGCGTCGATGGGTCAGGGGCAGGCTTGATTTTAACAAGCCCTAACGGATATAAGGTCATTTATGCCCTTCGCTTCGACTTCAAGACCTCAAATAACGAAGCGGAATACGAAGCTTTGCTGGCCGGTCTACGAATTGCCCGGGACCTCGAAGTTGATCGGCTGACCGTCTATAGTGACTCAATGCTGGTGGTGCAGCAAGTCACGGGACGATTCCAGGCCCGAGCAGAATCAATGACGACGTATTTAAAAGAAGCGAAACGGTTGCTTGGACAATTCAAGTCCTACACTTTTGAGCAAATCCCCCGATCCGAGAACGCGGAAGCTGATGCCCTTACTCGACTAGCCTCCGGGATAGGCGGAGTGGACCCGATCTCCGTCCCTATTGAAAGACTCTCCGAACCAAGTGTCAGTAAAGAGGTCGTGAGCCTGGAAGCCGAACGAAAATGCTCATGGATGGACCCGATAATCCGGTACCTAACCCTATCCGAATTACCCGATAACCGGGAAGAAGCACGGCGGATACGTAACAGCTCAGCCCGGTATTCAATGATCGGGGAAAAGCTATACCGGCGCGGCTACTCAACGCCATGCCTGAGATGCTTGGATCCCCAGGAGGCAGAGTACTTAATGAAAGAGATTCATGAGGGCCTGTGTGGCAATCACTCCGGTGGACGCTCCTTGGCCCAGAAATGCCTACGACAAGGTTACTACTGGCCTAGTATGCAGCAAGACTGCGTGAGCTTTGCACGAAAATGCCTCAAATGCCAGCAATTTGCTCGAATGCTAGGTTCGCACGCCGAGCCTTTAAACCCGGTGACTTCAGCATGGCCATTTGCAAAATGGGCCATCGACTTGATCGGACCACTCCCTCCGGCTCGTTCGCAATTCAGATATTGTGTCGTCGCCATCGACTATCTGACAAAATGGATCGAAGTCGAGCCTTGCACCAGCATGACTGAAGCTAAGTGCACCAACTTCGTATGGAAAAATATCGTCTGTCGGTTCGGAATCCCGCACACTATCGTGACCGACAACGCTAAGCAATTTGACTCCTCGGGTTTACGGCATTTGTGTGAGAAGCTCGGCATTAAGAAAGTCTTCTCTTCTCCGAGCTATCCACAGAGTAACGGCCAAGTGGAGGCCGTAAACAAGACAATTAAAGACAATCTGAAGAAGAAGCTCGAAAGGCTCAAGGGTGCGTGGATCGACGAGCTGCCCCAAGTGCTCTGGGCATACCGAACAACCGCGCGAGCTGCAACTGGCGAGACACCGTTCTCCCTGGTCTATGGGGCAGAGGCCGTCATCCCAGCCGAGGTTGGATTGCCGACCTTAAGGGTTGAGCAATACGAAGAGGAACTTAATGAAAGGTTCATGATGACCGAGCTCGACCTACTTGAAGAAAAAAGGAACCGAGCATCCATCCGTAACGCAGCCCGGAATCAGGTTGTAGCCCGGTATTACAACAAACGGGTTCAGCCGAGGAGCTTTAAGGTTGGTGACTTAGTAATGAAGAAAGTCACGGTTCAGCAACCCGGTCTCGGGTCCTTTGGTCCGAAGTGGGAAGGACCTTTTAAAGTCGAAGGTGTCGTGCGATCAGGCACCTACAGGCTAGTCGATTTGGAGGGGAATCAGCTTGGGCATCCTTGGAATGCCGAGCTGTTAAAAAGATTCTATTCCTGAACAAGAACAGGAAATCAGAGCCAGATTCCTTTTTTGATCTCTGGCCACAATTCTTTTGTAACTAGACCTGCTGAGCAGGACTGGAAAAGTCAATGTAAATATTACATTCGTGGAACACAACTTCCCTAATCTCATTCCGCCTGAGCAATGTTTTTAAGGGAAGTGTCAGGCCAAGACGCCGGAACCCCAGCTCGGAAGACAGGATGTTGACTCCCAGCCAAGGGCGTCATCCTCGTCAAACTGGACAGGGGGGCTAGTCAATATACGTATCATGTCTGTCATGCAGACACCCTTAAGTTGCTCGGCACATTTATGTGCCCGATCAGTCCTATACTTGTAAAGTTTCTTTGAAACTTCCACAAGTCTATGGGGGGCGACAGGGTAAGGGCAGCTGTACGCCGTTTACATCCTGCCCGACCGAGACCAGAAACCTAAACTTGCTTGGATAACTAAGCAGAAGTGGATAACTACTCGGAACGACCGAGAACTGAAGTCTTCGGATCAACTGAGGACAGAGGTACTGGAATTAACCGAAAACAATCGCACCATTCACCTCTGCTCGGTCAATTGTCCCCCAGCCTGGGAATCTACCCGAGAAGTATCTAACCTTAAATGTTACGTGGGATGTAAAAAAAAAACTACTACACGTAATCTAAAGTGGATACAAAACGGGAAAATATAAATCGTTTAAATTTCTTTATTAAGGAGGTACAAGAAAGTCGGGCACCTCCTAAGCCCAATCACAAAAAGCGAGAAACAGAGGATCAATCGGCCCGAGTCTCATCACCAGCTTGAGTCTCGTCCCCGGCCGCGCTGTCGTCTTGACCGCCCTCGGCAGCTTGCACATCCCCGCCGTCGTCACCGTCTACAACGACGACCTCCTCAACATCCCGTTGTTGCTCGGCCTCACCCTGGTCTGGCTCGGCAATAACCGACCAGTCGAATGCAGCGGCCTCGGGATGCTTCTCTATCAGATGGTCGCGGAGATCCACCATTCCATCGAAGTAGAGATTGGTGTACTCGGGGGACGTCTTGAACTCCTCGACCGCAGCGGCTAGCTGATCCGGAAGCCCGGCCACGAATCGGTGATGCTCGGCTTGTAGAGTTGCCAGTCGTTCCTCTAGCTGAGCGGCTTTCTCCTCCTGCCGAGCGGCTATCTCCTCCTGCCGAGCAGCCTTATCCTCTGCCTCCTTTAGCTGCCTCAACATGTCCTCGGCCTCGGACTTCGCCTTCTGAGCCTCCTCCTTGGCCCGACCTAATTCATCCTTCGTGTCTTTGAGCTCTCTGTCGGAGTCCAACTTCAGGAGGAGGGTCTTCTTGTGCCTTTCTTGCTCCTTGTGGATCTCCCTCACCCCGATGGAGTGCGCCATGTGCACAACGGCGCTCAGCTGTGAAAAGTACCAGGGGATAAGTTCTCGGCAACATTATAGGAAGTCCCTGCAACCATTAGTCGACTTGGATACTTACTGAGGCTGCCGATCGGAGTGCCAGGTTGCACAAATCGGGGAAGTCCTCACCCCGAATCTCCATAAAAAAGTCATTCGAGGGAGCCACGTCCCCGATGCGTTCAAGGAGCATCCCGCGGTAGTTCGGGCGCCTTCTTTGTTGGTTCTCGGAAGAACCTCTGGAAGCCTCGTCTACTCGACCGACCTCTGAGGAGGTCCTTATTGGCAGTGGCAGTGGAGCTTGGACTGATGTGGAGGTCTGCCTGGTACGTGTCGGGGGCTCGGGTGCTGGCGTCCTCTTACGCTTCTTGCTGGCCTCGGCGGCCTTGCCCTTGCCCTTCCTCTGTGTTGTCATCTGGGCAAGCCTACCAGAGCGGGAGCTCGGTGCGGTCATTTCTGTACAAAGAAAATCCAAGTTAAGCAAAGAACGAAATAAAAGAGGACGGCGACTATAAATAAAATTCTGGGCTAACCTTCGATCCGGAGTTGGCCCGACGGGTACAGGAGCCTGATCACGCCCTCGAGGTTCTCGTCGGCTACAGGTGGCCCCGCACCGAGGGAGCCACTGGACGAGTCCTCGGTACTGGACAATGAAGGCTCCCTCGTCGGCCACCCAGACCGGGAAGTGCTTGGCCCTGGAAGATCCGCATCACCCATATGGGCAACAGTAACCTGCCCGGTTTGCCGGGCAGAACGCCTAGCTCGGGGAAAACTGCTAGATTCCCCGAACCAACCGTATCTGGACAGGGTGTCCTTTCTCAGAAGAAAGGACTGTTGTCTGGACGACTCGGGCTTTTCGAACAGCTCGTCCACGGCCTCTATTACATGGCTCGGTGCCCAAGGGCGCTTAATCCAGACGTGCCCCAGCTCGAATGACCCCGGCACTTGTTCATCCTCGGGGAAAACTTCACCGGCTCGGGCTAAAAAGTTTCCCCTGACGTAAAACCATTTGTACTTCCACAGCTTGTCCGAGTCGGGGTTGCCCAGAATAAAGTCCTTTCTGAAGCCGGTGAAGTAGTACCAACCGGACTGCCGAGGAAGCTTCTTCATCTTGAATACTTGCTTGAAGGCCTCCAGCGGCATCTCAGTACTCCGGTGGTACTTCCACAAAATATACATCCCGATCAGCGACCTGTAGCTGTTCGGGTTTAATTGTGCCGGGCACACATTAAAGTCATTAAGCGCCCGACGAAGGAAACGGTGCAGTGGCAGACGCAGCCCGGCCTTGAAGAACTCGGCGTAAAGTGTGATAAACCCCTCCGGCGCCTCTAAAGGTGAATCCCCCTCGCCGGGAACGACGAGATCCACATCGGCCGGAATACCATATTCGGCACGCAGTGTCCCTAACCGCGACTCTGTAATCGCGCTCGTATATCCTGCCGCTGAGGTTTGCCCAGGACGGCTTATCCGATATGCTGTGACGCCCCGTACGCGGGTGGCCTGGACCTCCTGCTCCATCTCCGGCTGTTCTGCCCCTGCCTCCTCGGCCGCATGCTCCTCATCGGAGGCATCAACCGTAATCACGCCTGCAACTTGGACGGGGGCCTCGGCATTCCGACCAGAGGTGCTCGGAGCGTCCTCCTGGGTTTGAAACTCGGTCCTCTCCCTTGGAAAAACTTGGGAATGGCCCGCTGTTGCCGCCCCAGTGTAAGGGTCTTGCTCCCTGGACGGCCTGATAAGTTTGTGCCCGCCTAGCAAATCTAAAAATTCTTGCTCGGGCACGGTCTGAGAATCGACCCTTAGGATCTGCTCCAACCGCCTGGCCCCTTCCCGTCTATGGGACGCCACCTCGGCGTCAGATTGAGTCGAAGAAGAGCTACTGCTCTCCCCGTTGCTTTCCGACCATGAAGCCTCTACGTTTTGCGAGTCGGACAAATCACTCATTTTTCACTCGGGAATTACCTGCTCGGGTTCTTGGTTGCTCGGTTGATATAATCCTCGGCTAGTACTTGAGCTCGGCAGCTAAAATTTCTCGTTCGTAAATTTCTGAAAATGAAGTGCAAACTGCGGAGGGGAGGGGCCCTATTTATAGCCACTTTAAGCGGGAAGTTCGAGCGCGAAAACCCAAAAGGCGCAATTAATACGCCTGACAGCCACACAGACGGCTGCGACGCGACACGCGTCCCCCGTCTGATCCGCGCGTCTTTTCACCTCACCCCGCTTCTAAGTGTCGCTTAGTCTTCTTCCTTTGAGCCGACCTCACCCACTCGGCATAGTCCACCCGGCCGAACACCGACCAGGTGCACTGGGGGGCTAATGTTGAGGGTAGCTCGGCACTCCCACCGAGGACATTAACTTTGGTGGTCGGCAAATAAGTTCGGCATAAATGGCTACCGCCCGACCCGACGAATTATGCTTCTTCCCGGGGAGCCTTCCACTGATCTGAGGGCACGCCCCCAAGAAGGCTGCCACCTCGGGGGATGAACTGTAGCTCGGGTCGGGCCACGCTATTCATCATAACACGTCACTACCCATCCTTGTTGGCCAACACCAGGCAGGCGTGCTGCCGTCCGATAGAGTCCAATCCATTGGACTATGGACGCGACACTTGTCACCTATTGCTTGATACACTTTGATGTGACACCTGGGTAATGGGCAAAACCCATCTTGCACCCGATCCAGCTGGTGGCCTATAAATAGGATGCATTTATGACGTTTTAGAGAGAGAAACCTCTTCACATTTGATCAGCTGCCGACCTCTGCCGAACAGTTCTTGCCTTGAGCATCGGAGAGCCCTTGTATATTGACTAACCCCATTTCTCCGAATCATCCCTCTTGCAGGTACTCAGTTCCGACCAAGGGCAAGCTTAGAGGAGGTCAAAAGGTGTACAGTCACACCTGGGTGTTGATCCGACGCCGGACGGCGGCAAGCATCAACAACCCTAAACAATCTGAAGACCACCCAACACACCTTTAAGGAGACTTGAATTTTTGTCCAAATTTACCATTTGACCAGAGGCTGCCTTACACTTTTCAATCACATGTTTAAGCTCCCAATACCATAATTTGCAAAAAGATAGGTGGCTTATAAGATCTTTGGGAGAACAGTTGATACTGAAAATGTTGGTTTGAAAATAGTCATATGTGAGAGTTTTGTATTATAACAACTTTTTATTTTTTAAATATAGCTGCTGTAAGTTTTATACTGTTTGTTGGTTGGAACCATTAACAACCACTTACTGTCAATGCCCCTCTACCCCACAAAACAATTAACCCCAACCACCCTCCTCTTTAACAAGCGCTGAAAAACCTTTGGCACACAACAAACACAAATATGGTGAAAGTGCAGCCTTGTTGGAATTCGCAACCACTTCCCCACATTAGAACCCATTAGCATAAAGGGGAATCTAGGCGATGGCGATGAGATATATAGTTCATAATGAACAATCGTGACAAGCATGAAAATGTAATAGTGAAAACTGCATATCCACCTAGAAGCGAGGAACGATTTTGCTTTCCGTGTCGGACTTCATCGAGATCCACTGCTCAATTGGTTTGAACCGGGTAAATATAAACATGAAAAAATACCCGAATTTAAATTTACTACTATCACAAATTCTTTTAATTTCTTTTTTATAGATTTACGGGCTGTTTGGAGGGCTTTTTAAAAGTTATTTTTGACTTTTTGAGTCCAACAACTGTTTGTGGAAGTGTTTTGATGATCTGTTAGAAGTGTTTTTGCTGTCTAGAGATACTTTTTGTTCAAGCCACAAAACATGGCTTCACAAAAAAACACATCTAAAAAAGACTTTGAAACTTTTACTAGAGTGTTAACAATACGTTATAAGCTTAAATATCACGTTTTTGTAACTTTAAAAAAATTAAAATCATTTTGATCCATAAGCTTTTTAAAATATGATTTTAAATATTTATTGAAAAGCTATAGTTTTTGCTTCTTTTTTTTTACTGACCGAAAACATAAACAGAAATTGTGTTAAATAGGCCTACGAACATCTAATGGGGACTTATGATAGTGTGACAAGCCTCAAAAGGAAAAAAGAAAGGCTCTGCCACTCAATTGGTTTGAACTTGGTTTATACTAACATTAAAAAGACCCAAAATTAAATATACAGTTATGAACCCGTTTTAATTTTTTTAATGATCATTGTCGTTTAATAGAACCTAAGAGAGCGTGACAAACCTTTTTTTTTTTTTTTTTTTAACTTTGTTTTTAGCTTAGTTGGTTTAAACAAAGTAAATACGAACATAACAAGAACTTGAAATTAATCAGATGTTTGAAAGGGTGTTGAAACCGTAGTTTTCACCACTTTTTTAGTTATAAACAGTGTAAAGCTCTCACATGCTACAGTAACAATAATAAAATTACTACAGTAAAAGCTCTTATATGCTACAGTAAAAGTGGCTCTAACCAACGGTTCTCACAATCTTTTCAAACACCCTATAAATGTACGACTCTCACGGACTTGTTTAAAATTTTTTACAGCACCACGACACCATCAAATCTTTTCGCACCAATGTTGTCAACGTGAAAAACTTGAGAGAAAAGTTTATCATTATTGTTATTGTATACCACCTAATTGTATGTTTGGTATTTTTAGTTTAAACAAAAATTTTTGTTTGTTACAGTATAAAGTCTTGCATGTTACAATGTTAAATAAAAATTTGCTACAATATAAAGATCTCACATGTTTTATCTATTACAGTCAAGCACACCCTATAACTTTCTCTTTTTTCTTTTTTCCTTTTTTTTTTGGATAAAGAATGCCCACAATATTAACTTTCTTATTGGCATAAGTTAAAAAAGAAAATAAAATAAAACTCTTTCAATTCTTCCCCTTTTTTGTCTTTAGTTCTCTTACGCAAGTGACTCCTTCTCAATTTATTCTTAATTTTTTCCCCTTAAAATCTTCTCCCTTTTTCATTAATTTCACTTACTTATCTATCTATTTCCTTTTTTTCTCTTCGCTCTTTCCTTGCTTGTTTTTCTTCCTATCCAATTTCTCATACCTTCACCCTTATATTTGTTCTCACATTTGTTCCTCTAACTTTATTTTTCTCAATCTTAGTTTCAATAGCCACTGTTGATATATCCAAACATATATTTATTGGTACACTATTTCTGAGGTTTATGGACCTTTTTATTTTAAGAGAGTTTTTTCGTTGTTTATATTTGTTTTCTATCTTTTACACTCATGTTATTGTTTTAGATATGCATTAAAAATATGATTTTACGTTATTTTTTACAAGTTTTGTTCAAAATTTTGTCATCTATTGTGTCCCCATTAGATTCAAATCCTTGATTCGTCATTGCTTTTAAAAATACATCTATAATCAACGGTGATTTATTAATAGGTAATCAATATTAGATGGTAATTAACTAATTTCACTTAATAATTTTATCGGTTTACTAATGATAAATCAATTTATCAATGATAGACTATAATTGATCAATGATGAACTAATGTAGTTAATGACGTATTGTTGCGAAAAAAGTCATTTCTTTAATTTTCAAAAAGTTCAATCATTTTTTGTTTTTTTTTTTTTGCATATTTTTTCCAACAAGTAAAAGTAAATAAATACATAGCCGACTGTGGCACACATAATCCCGAGGTCGATACAACAAGGCACAGGTCGTTGTTGGCACCTAAGTCGGGCTGACAAGATTAGATGGGTGATTGAGGCCTCGGGGTCTAGGTTAGAGCAACTTAACAAGGCTAGAAATAATAGCATAGGCTTTTTTTGCAAAGATTTTTAAAAGTTGGGATCAAATATAATTTTTACGAGAAAAAAAATGTAAACACATAAAATTTCATTTATACAATTTTTAAAAATCATATTTTAGCCCCTTTTTTAGAATTTTTTGTAAATAGGTCCATAGACAAATTGAATCGTTTGGTATTGTTTTCAACATAGGTGAAAATGTTTTTGTTTTAAAAAATAAATTTTTTTTAAGAATTATATTGAAAGTATTTTTAAAATTTTTGTCTCAAAAAATATACGAAAATATTTTTTAAAATTTTAAGAACAAAAATAAACGAGAATGGTGATTCTTATTATAACTTTTGTCTCGTTGGCATGACCCAAACACGGGTCTTGGCATCGCAGCCAACCCCGATTCTTCATAATTTCTGAGACCAAGGATGGCGTATCAAGCTGCCCCTAGAACTCGGCAGGATTTCCATTTTTTGTATTACCCCACTCAAGATGACGTGGATTTTGGCAAGTGCTAAAATCCACTTATAGGTGCCTGATGCGACAGTTGAGTGTTTTGTTTTAAGGCAAAAAAACAGATTCTGGCTTCATCACTTATAGTCTTACTAGTGGTAGGCACATGCCACGTTCGGATTCATTTTCTTAAAATTCGTGGAAGATAAAATTTCAAATATTTAAAGCAACCTTTTTACTTATTGTTAGGGTGTTTGGCCAGTGATAGTGATAGGAATTATTGATGGGAATTGTTTTTATTGTAACATTTGAAAGTTTTATACTGTAGTAATTTTTTTCTTTTTACTATAACATATGAGTGTTTTATACTGTTTATAACTGAGTTTGTGGTTCACATCAACCTTAACCAAACACCCTTCTTTTGGGACTTTTTTAGAACATATTTATTAATTATATGGAGTTTCTGCAAATTAGATTGAAACTATTAAACTGTGTACAGGCTAATGAGCATAGTACAAGCACTCCAGGTTTTAAAAATATAACAATCTAGTATAATTGACGGGTCCACCGAGAAGATGGGACTAAGTCGCTTTCTAGAAAATACTTGTTTCATCTAATAATGCAACAATCTATCAAGTTTTACAAAATGGGACCATATACATATATATGTATGTATATATAAATCTGTAATAGTGTAAGCACGATAGGAAAGTCTCTAGACTGTGGAAAAAATCATCAAAATCTTATATTTGAAAGATTAAGAAATCAGCTTCTAATTTATATGTAGATTAAGCTAAGTTCATTAGTCCTAAGCTAAAAATCGTCACTCCTTTGGTATGTTGCAATTTTTCATTTTAGTTGATGCATAATTTGGTTAAAATTGTTTTTGTAGAAAAAGGCCAAAAAAAAAAAACAACAATACGAAAAGGGTATGGAAGAAAATGAACAAGAGACATAATCAATAACCAAGGCTTTCATTCTTTCTTTAACCAAACAAGCTAAAGCAATAAGTGCATCGTACAAGTTATGAGCATAACATCTATCTGACGATCTCAGGTAAAAACGTGGCTATGTCATGCCCTCGAAAGTGTATGAAAACCGTTGGACCAACTTTTGTGCATCAGCAAGACGATTAAGAAAGTAGTCTAAGACCCGTTTGGTTGGATATTTAAATCACGGTTTGAATTATTTTGTTATAGTATTTTCTTTTATAAAAATTTAAATCTTCATTCAAATACTGTACTCAAATACTTTAACCAAACGAATCCTAAGTCACGTACGTATGATGTACGTAAAAGCAGTATTTTGCGTTCGTATATGTGTTAAATTGTTTACCTTACAATTATTTTATAGTTTATTTAGTAATAAGAGTGTTAGTTGGTTGTTAACACTCATTTACTACTAACATATCTTATAGAGATGGCATAGAAAAAATATATATATATAAATAGGGATACGTTTAAGAAAAATTGGCTTTATAGGGACAATAAAAATAAAGAAAAAGATGTTTATTAAAAAAGTTTTTAAGACTACATAAAAATTTCAATCAAAACGGTGTAGTTTTGTAAAACCCATGTGCAGTGGCTACATATTGAAATTTTTATATATTGTTAGATAATAGATATATAAAAGATAAGAGAGTGACATAGATTTTATTTAGAATTAAAGAGGAAAATGTAAAAAATCTTCAATATAAAACTATCATTTAAATTTAATAAAAAGAATGAGATGATTGAAAAAAATAATAATATAAAATATTAATAAAAACATATGTATAAAAATAGATACTACTCCACTCAAGAAAAAAAAAAGATATAAGAAAGAAATTTGTTTTTCTTTGGGTATACTTAAAAATATATTGTTTTGTATATACAATTTTTGGCCTTCACCGAAAGAAACACCACACCAGTAAAAAGAATAAAATAAAATAGAAAAGCATACGTTAAGCAGAAGAGCACCGATATTCACCCGAAGGGGCTACGGCCTAGGGGCCACACAGGGCTGGTCCCCACACTGGGCTGGTCCCCACGAACAAGTCCACCTACGTCTTTATTTCACGCATCAGAAAAAGTGGTTTTTGTACGACACAGCAGTAAAGAAAATGAGCCATGACAGAAAGATACGATTTTCATCCGCTCAGACGTTCCTTTTGGTCGAAACGGCATTGTAAAACTATATTTAAAAACGTCAAAAATATATAATTTTAATCCACTCATTCTCGTCAATGTATAATGTTTTACATGCTCGTAAGTTGGGATGCAGTGATTGATCTTTTTTTTTTTTTCCTTCCATTCAGAAATTCATTCTTACCAATGAGTTCAAGATTATACCATGTTACCATCGGTTGTGGGTTGATTGTAAGCTTGGCAATGGTTATTTGTTTGGTGAAGTGTTCTTTCTTCGGGATGAATTCAAGTGGAGATGACAGAATGATCAGTAGGCTTGTTCTTCTTATCTTGTTGCTTACTCTGTTTTTTGCAGTTCTATTCATCTCTCCACAATTTGATGCCATATTGTTAAAGTTAAATCATTCCCACTTTGTCCTTCATGTCTTGGCTCGCTTTTTTATCATGGCTGTTTTCTGTGCTGTTGGTTTTGTTCTGAAACATGTGAAGTTTGTGTTAGAAAATAATTTTTCATGTGAGCAAACATATGTAATTAAATGTGTTATTTAATGCTATATTAAAATAAAGCCTAAATTAAAGTGATATAATTAAGATAAAGTTGAAAGGTTTTTGGGTATTAATATAATGTATGGGTCATTATTATTAATAATATATATGTAGATATCAATTTGTAATTTCCAGATTTTATGATGGACAAAACTGAAAATACATTAAAATAACTAAAGTTATTTATTCTGGTTATGGTCCCCAATTCATACGTACGTTTTATTTTTCCTGTTTTCTTTGAAATCCCATCTTCAAGAAAACTTCAAGGAGTACGTATTGGATTGGAAGACAATAACCCTCAACAATCCAAATCATGAATCAAGGTACGCTTCCGCAATTTGGAATTATTTTTCTCAATGATTTAACATGAATGATCTTGGCAGAATTTTAGTTTGATTTTGGTTTCTATCAAGTGGCATCAGAGCCTCTCATATTAAATCATTGAGAAATATTTTCTCAACAATTTTCGATTGAATTTTTATGTTGAGAATGATTATGGTTATTTGTTTTATTGGATTCGGATTAAATCAGGGATGCACAGGCACTTATTGATGATGTTGAAACTTTGACTGAATTTCATATGCAAAATCTCCATCTTGATTGAACATGTTGATTTCTGATTTGACAATGCGTTGACTTCACTGTTTTGGTTCAATCCGTTGATTGCAATTTGGTTGAAAGTAAATATTTATGCGTACACAATATGGGTATATATATAAATAAATATATATTTTATATGCAATCTGTGAGGATGAATATCAATTAGCTTGCACATGCAGAGGAAACTTTTCTCTCATTAATGAATCAAGAATCAGTAAAGGCTGCAACGTTTTGTTTAATACGATTTCATTGAAATCGTTCGTCGGGGGTATCAGTAACCTTTTGGTATACCGGCGGCAATCTCACTGCTGTCGGCAAGAAAATCAAGCCGCGACCATCGGCCGGCGCCGAAAAGGACAAGCCGTGGTCTCTGGCCGTGGCGGAGGAGTGGAAACAGCGGCCAACAGCTACTGTTCGGCCGGTCGTGCTTGGTTTCGCCTAAGGGAGGCAGGCGGCTGTTTTTTTTTTGGGTTTCGTCGGCGGCTTGCTGTTCCGACGCCGGCGACGGTGCCCTCTGGTTGCGGCCGTGACTTCCCGTCGGCGAGGAGACGCTCGGCTACTCGGCGAAGCACCTGCCAACCGCCTGGCAACGATGCCCAGGGGTCGCGACCCCTGGGAGTGAGGAAAGTTCTGGGCTTCGACCCAGAACTGCAACTGATTGCACGGGCCGAAGAGGCCCGTGACCAGTTGGACACCGAGGGCCTCAACCCCTGGGTGACCCGAGTTTTTTTTTTTAAAAAAATGATAGAACCGAAGAGGGGGGGCTGAATGTGGGCCCGGGTTGGGTTAACCTGACCCGGTCCACAACCCAATCCGGTCCCCTTTGTCCTTCTCCGGTCAACTGTCAACGTTGACTTTGACCGTTGACCGATCAAGTTGACTCTTTTTTAAAAAAAATTTTGGGTTCAATTTTTGATGCAACTTTAAAATTCAAATTGTGTTTTTAGATGATTAATATTATCAAATTAATTAATTGAACCAATAAGCTGCCAAAGTAGCCTCTTTTGTGAATGTTAATTAATTTGTGATATTAAGATGGTTGTATGAATTTAATTCATGCGAATATTAATCGGCCCAAAAGAAGCTTAATATTTGGCCGAATTAAATTCATACCTGTGGTGATAAATATGTAACAATTATATAGTTATTTTTGGCATATAAATAATAAGTAGATCCAAAGATTAGCTTATTATTTGATATGATTTATTGTTAATATTTGATCACTACACCAAGAATACCACTTACAAGTTAATATTTCTGTCCAAAGACTAAATATTAATGTTGTTATAGGTTTCTTGTGATGGGATTAATCATTGTTTCAATTTTATTGGTTGTTTTATGTGAATTCTTATGTGATTATGTGATTTTGTTCTCTATTCTGCTGTAGCATCATCTTCCTCAATATCTGCAAATGTTAATTCCATTCCTATGCTGAATGGGACTAACTTCAAGGATTGGAAAGAGAATGTATTGATCGTTCTCGGTTGCCTTGATCTGGACTTGGCCATAAGGGTTGAACGTCCCACTATTACAGATTCTAGTTCCACTGAGGATAAAAAGGAACTTGAAAAATGGGATCGTTCCAACAAAATGAGTCTGATGATCATTAAGAGAGGCATTCCAGAAGTCTTCAGGGGCACTGTACCTGATGAGGTCACTACTGCCAAGGGTTTCCTTGAGGCCATAGAGAAATGCTTTGCAAAGAATGATAAGGCTGAAACAAGCACGCTTTTGACGAGCCTGATTTCAATGAGGTACAAAGCAAAAGGAAACATAAGGGAGTACATTATGGAAATGTCTCATCTGGCTTCAAGATTAAAGACACTAGATCTGGAAATTTCTGAGGATCTTCTAGTGCATCTTGTCTTGATTTCTCTTCCTGCATAATTCAGCCAATTCAAGATCAGTTACAATTGCCAGAAAGAGAAATGGACTCTTAATGAGTTAATTTCTTATTGTGTGCAAGAGGAAGAAAGGTTGAAGCAAGAGAAGACTGAAAGTACTCACTTGGCTAGCACCTCTAAGGACAAAAAGAAGAAAAGAAAGAAAAGCGATGAAGCTGCTAAAGGTCCAGCACAAAAGAAACAAGATAAGAATAAAAATGATGGAAATGTTGCTTGTTTCTTTTGTGGTAAACCTGGACACATGAAGAAGGTCTGCACCAAGTATCATGCTTGGCGTGCAAAGAAAGGTATGCTTCTCAATTTGGTTTGTTCTGAGGTTAATTTAACTTCAGTGCCAAGACACACTTGGTGGATTGATTCAGGTGCCACTACTCATATAAGTGTGTCTATGCAGGGTTGCCTGAGCTACTGAAAGCCAATTGATGCTGAAAGATTCATCTATGTGGGAGATGGCAAATCGGTAGAAGTTGAAGCAATAGGGCATTTTAGGTTATTATTAAGTTCTGGTTATTATTTGGATTTGAAAGACACCTTTGTTGTACTGTCGTTTAGGCGGAATTTAATTTCTATTTCTGCTTTGGATAAATTTGGATACTGTTGTTCATTTGGAAATAGTCAGTTTAGTCTTTCTTTAAATTCAAATGTTGTTGGTACCGGTTCTTTATCATTTCAAGATAACCTATAGTTGCTTGATACAGTTGCTTCTTATAACGAAACCTTGCATGTTAATTCTCGTGGCATAAAACGTAAATTAACCGATGAGAATTCTGCTGTATTATGGCATAAGCGATTGGGACATATTTTAAGAAAAAGGATAGAAAGGCTTGTGTCAGATGGAATTCTTAATTCCCTTGATTTTACAAATTTTGAAATCTGTGTTGATTATATTAAAGGGAAACAGACAAACAAAAGGGGATTGGGTGCCAATAGAGCTACGGATGTCTTAGAATTGATACATACGGACATTTGTGGACCATTTCCTGTGGCTTCATGGAATGGTCAACAATACTTTGTATCGTTCATAGACGATTACTCCCGGTATGGTTACCTATATCTCATACATGAGAAGTCACAGACTTTGGACGTGTTCAAGTCATATAAGGCTGAGGTTGAGCTTCAACTCAGTAAAAGAATTAAGGACGTCAGATCTGACCGTGGTGGTGAATACTATGGCAGATATGACGGATCAGGTGAACAACGTCCAGGACCTTTTGCTAAATTCCTAGAGGAATGCGGGATAGTACCTCAATATACCATGCCAGGTTCACCTAGCATGAATGGTGTAGCTGAGAGACGAAACCGGACACTTAAGGACATGGTGAGGAATATGATTTGTCATTCCACCTTACCTGAATCCCTCTGGGGTGAAGCACTCAAGACTGCAGCTTACATTCTCAACAGAGTACCAACAAAAGCAGCAGCTAAAACACCTTATGAGCTTTGGACTGGCAAAAGGCCTAGTCTGAAGCATTTACATACTTGAGGTTGTCCAGCAGAAGCAAGGCCTTATAGGCCTAATGAAAGGAAATTGGACTCCAAGACAGTGAGCTGCTATTTCATTGGATACTCTGTACGGTCAAGGGGTTACAAATTTTATGATCCCACTACTAAGGCTATTTTTGAGATGGGAATTGCAACGTTCTTTGAGGATGTTGAGTTTGGGGGGAGAAATAAGGTTAGAGACTTTGTCTTTGAGGATGAATTTGATCCTGTTCCTTTTGTACAAGAGGGATTGGTTCTGATTCCTACAATTGCTTTTGATAATGTTCAGGCTTCTATCCCTGACGTTGATCAAATTACATGTCAAGAACAACCAGACATAGTCATTCAACCCCTTCAGGTACAAACTCAACAACCTCAAGAACTAGAACCTCAGGAAATTGTGTCATTAAGAAGATCCACTAGAGAAAAGAGAAGTGCTATTTCGAATGATTACATAGTATTTTTCCAAGAACATGAGGACAGTGTTGGATTGATGGATGATGATCCGATCAATGTCTGTCAATCCATGCATAGTTCTAACTCTCAAAAGTGGATGGATGCCATGAAGGATGAGATAAAGTCTATGAAGGACAATGACATTTGGGATCATGAGGAAAGTGTTGGATTGATGGATGATGGTCCGATCAATGTCTGTCAAGCCATGCATAATTCTAACTCTCAAAAGTGGATGAATGCCATGAAGGATGAGATAAAGTCTATGAAGGACAATGACGTTTGGGATCTCGTTCCATTGCCTGAAGATGCGAAGCCCATTGGTTGTAAATGGATATTTAAAACCAAGAGGGATTCAAAGGGTGATGTAGAGCGATATAAAGCTCGTCTTGTTGCTAAGGGCTTTACTCAAAAGGAAGGCATTGATTATAAAGAGACTTTCTCTCCGGTTTCAACGAAAGACTCTTTTAGAACAATTATGGCACTTGTAGCACATTTTGATCTTGAGCTACATCAGATGGATGTTAAGACGACGTTTCTAAATGGTGACATTGATGAAACGATCTATATGGTGCAGCCAGAAAACTTTGAGTCGGGAGACCCAAAAAAGATGGTTTGCAAATTAAAGAAATCCATCTATGGGCTTAAGCAAGCTTCTCGTCAATGGTATTACAAATTTCATCAAGTGATAGTCTCATTCGGTTTTGAGATGAACACTGTAGATGACTGTATATACCATAAGTTCAGTGGGAGTAAGTGTATTCTCCTGGTATTGTATGTTGACGATATACTGCTTACCACCAATGATATAGGCTTATTGCACGAAACCAAGAGATTTCTATCAAAGAAATTTGAAATGAAAGATCTTGGTGACGCCTCTTTTGTGTTAGGAATTAAAATACACCGAGATCGCTCTCGGAGTATTCTTGGGTTATCACAAAAGAGCTATATCGAAAAGGTGCTTAAAGATTTGGCATGCAGGATTGTAAACCAGGAGATACCCCTGTGGCTAAAGGAGATAAATTCAGTATAAGTCAGTGTCCTAAGAATGACCTTGAGGTTAAGGAAATGGAAAAGATCCCATATGCATCAGCTGTTGGGAGTCTAATGTATGCTCAAGTTTGTACTCGTCCAGATATAGCATACATTGTTGGATTATTGGGCAGATATTTGAGTAACCCTGGAATGGATCATTGGAAAGCAGCCAAACGGGTTATGCGATATTTACAAAGAACAAAAGATCACATGCTTACATATAGAAAGTCAGACCAACTCGAGATCATTGGATATTCGGATTCAGATTTTGCTGGATGTCAAGATAGTCGTCGATCCACTTCGGGCTATATTTTTTTGCTTGCTGGAGGAGCTATTTCTTGGAGGAGTGCTAAGCAGTCACTCATAGCTTCTTCCACTATGGAGGCAGAATTTATAGCATGTTATGAGGCATCCAATCATGAAATATGGCTGCGAAACTTTGTCACTGGGCTGCGGATTGTGAAAAGTATAGAAAGACCACTTAAGTTGTTTTGTGACAATAAATCTGCAGTCTTATATTCCAACAACAACAGGAGCTCTTCAAAGTCAAAGCATATAGAGATTAAGTTTCTTGTTGTTAAAGAAAGAGTTCAGAGTGATCAGGTGTCTATAGAGCATATTGGTACAAACTCCATGATAGCGGATCCGCTTACAAAAGGGCTTCCACCCAAGGTCTTTCATGAGCACACTGCTCACATGGGTGTTCAGTTATTTGATGATATGCAGTTTTAGTGGGAGTTTGTATTTGAATGCTAATTTTCTTTATATATAGACATTGTGTGTTTGTATATGTTTTCTGCAGAAATAAAGAATACAGTTTATTTACACTCTGATTTTGGTACGATTATGATCTCAATCAGATATAAGGTAGGACCAGTTGGAAATAGACATGTTTATATCACATTGCATGTAATTTCCATGCTACACATCCATACTTGATCTATGTCATTTGGTTAT
Organism: Artocarpus heterophyllus; assembly: GCA_025403435.1. Taxonomy (NCBI): domain Eukaryota; kingdom Viridiplantae; phylum Streptophyta; class Magnoliopsida; order Rosales; family Moraceae; genus Artocarpus; species Artocarpus heterophyllus. The sequence goes on along the minus strand of CM046330.1, from coordinate 4,059,000 downwards.
ATCGATATACGTAATCATTGATGGGTTTAGTCACGCTACATTTGTGACGAAGACTGCTTTGGTTCTATGTTAGTATGATCAATGGATGAGATTGTTCAGGAATACCTTTATGTGTGATAGCAAAGGTTGAGCTCACTAAAGTTAACACATTTTTGTAAATATACATATGTGACCCAAGTGGGAGATTGTTAGAAAATAATTTTTCATGTGGGCACTCATATGTAATTAAATGTGTTATTTAATGCTATCTTAAAGTAAAGCCTAAATTAAAGTGATATAATTAAGATAAAGTTGAAAGGCTTTTGGGTATTAATATAATGTATGAGTCATTATTATTAATAATATATGTGTAGATACCAATTTGTAATTTTCAGATTTTATGATGGGCAAAACTGAAAATACATTAAAATAACTAAAGTTATTTATTCTGGTTATGGTCCCCAATTCATACGTACGTTTTATTTTTCCTGTTTTCTCTGAAATTCCATCTTCAAGAAAACTTCAAGGAGTACGTATTGGATTGGAAGACAATAACCCTCAACAATCCAAATCATGAATCAAGGTACGCTTCCGTAATTTGAAATTATTTTTCTCAATGATTTAACATGAATGATCTTGGCAGAATTCTAGTTTGATTTTGGTTTCTATCAGTTTGATCATACAACATCTTCTTGTATGGAAGAAGATGCAAAAACTACACTTAAAATCCAATATAGTCTTTATTCTCTAGGAGGTTTTGATGTTTTAACCCATCATCTCCTGGGAAAGAGATGAAGAAGTTGAGCTTGGTTTCTTCAGTGCTCTTCTGCAATTAACGCTCGAAATTGCACTAGAAATCTCTGCTAGTTATGATCATGAGCCAAATATTTGGTTCACGTTGGTCACTGCTCTGTTTTGTGTTGTTATGATCTTTGCAAGACGCTGTAAAGTCTCAATTGGTAACGACACCGTCCGAAGCGGTCTGAAACTGCTTCTTACTGTTGTTGGCGTTGTATTTTTGTATTTGTGCTCCTTCACAGAGGAGCAATCTGAAGATTCAGCAGAATCGGCAAAAGGAGTGTTTTTATCAGCCTTGGTATTTTACTTGTTCTTATTATACCCCACGCTACAAAATTCATTGATATATTGGCAAAAGGAAGTCGAGAGCACTTTTTAGTGAAAGCATTGGTGGGCTCTGCTGTGTTGCTTATTGTTTCCGTCTTGATACTCCTGAACAAGTATCCTGGTTTTAGAATCAGACCATCATGTGCTGTTGATCATCACGCAAATCTGTTTGATTTACTCAGTGCTGGAGCATTCTCTGTTTATGCCTTGATCATATCGTCTCAAAAACGGCAACCTATGGAGCTTGGCATCTTCAGCTTTTCCATGGAGTTAACCATGTATATTTGTATTGAAACAGTCTCGGGAAAAAGTCTCGTTCTTTGGTTCTTCTGTTGTTTTGCTTTTTGTGTTTGGTTGATTCTCATCAGGAGTTATCTGGGCTCTCTTAGTGAAGAAAATGACGATGAGAACTCTGACAGAGAAGAGGAGGTTGAGGCAGAGCAGCTAGAGATGAACGGCATTCAAGTTGTTCCTAACGACAATGAAGAAGTTCCTCCTGGCCCCAACAACGAACATGCGACATCTTTCAATGTTGAAAGTGGGGCAAGTGAGATTTCTGAAGATGGTAGAAGAGAGTCATTTGATCAGATGGAGCGTACCGGTGCAATTGCGGAATGCACAGCCGCTGGACGTGGAGATTCTCAGTTTCCTTGAATATAGAGAGAGGTAATCTTTTCATGTTGTTGCATAATATATGTAGTGCTGCGTCAGAATAATCTGTTGTACTGAGATTATCTGTTTATGTTAATGCATAATCTATATGCTGGACTTCTTGTACCGTTGTTAGTGGTCCAATACGTTGTTTTGAAAGAGCAAAAACAATTAAACAAAGCAATACCTCGTGCTGATTGATCCTTATATCTCAGTCAATTGTAGTCAAGAATTTGTATTTTCATATTAAGCTGATAGTTGAAGTAATTCAATGGCTTTATAAGCTGGTGTTTATTTATATATTTAAACCATAGGGACTTGAGTTTATTTTACCTTTTACAATTATATGATGTCTTGTTTGGGAGCACAACAAACACATTAATGTTTGGGTCGTTCTTCTTTACAACTTGAGTCCCGTCAGGCCACGTACGGCCAGTGGTAGGTGAATGGTTTTCTAGTTTTGGATAGAGAGAGAAAGAGTTGAGAAACAAAAAGAACCCCGGACTCGAGCTTCAACAGTTGTTGACTATAAGGGCAGAGCCACGTACAGCCAGTGGTAAGTTGCCGTCTCACCTAAAAATTTTTTTCCTTTTGATTTTGTACGTGAGGTATGATGAAATTATAGTTTGTTTTCATAAAATTTTGAAATTTTATACTTTTATCCTACCTCATACTAGCATGGCTCATTTATCATTGATGAATTGAGAAAAAATTAGTTCTTGATTTACTTGTCTGGCTCTGCCCTAACTGATTATTTCTTCCTCATGGTATACTCTATTTTTTAGGGATAAGGTGGCACTATTTTATTCCATTCCAAAATAAAACAGTACATAGACTAATGGTATCATTCACCTTGCAATACAAGGAAAAGTACTCCCGACCACAGACCGGCTCCATCGGTAAATTCTAATGAAAAGTAGAAAGGGAATTAAAGTGCATAAAGCACTACAAATTGAGCTCACACAAGGCTCTTTAAACAATTCATCTATAATCGATGGAAACTTCCGATCGATCAAGAGTAAAAGACCCAAATTACAAAGGTCATGTCCAAAACCACGAAAGAACTCCGCCAGATAGAAAGCAAAATCTACACCGAAGGTAGACAAGCTACCAAAATTGTTACAAAAACTAAACTGAAAAGCACAAAAATAGCAAAAGCCACCATGAGGAGGTTGGATCCCGCAAATCTGATCGAGAGAACCACCGAAGGTATAGCACCTCTCTTCTCTGCACAACACCAGAAAATGGGGCCGACACCCCGTCTCCGGAGAGCCCCGATCCACCAGCCCCCTAACAACCTCCCCACTCTCGCCCCCACCAACAATGGAGCCAAGCTCCTTCTGCCACAAAGAACTCACCGTGGTCCCCCCCAACGAGTCTCCACAAGTTCAAAACTACCTCAACCAAATGCAAATTTAAGCACCAATTTCAACCAAGCTTAAGGAATCAAATCCATGCGAACCTACAAATTAAACACACCCAAGACTTGAGGAGAGGGTTTCTTTGAGAGATGAAATGCAACAAAAATAATGTTCGCAAAACCAATTGCCTGCACATTCAACTTTTCACAAGCTGTTCTATATGTCTAGTGAATCTCTTCAATACATTGCTATGGCTGACTTATTCTAAAACTACTAAGGTTAAGTTTGGAAGCACACTAAGTATAAGCATTTGTACGTAACTACTAACTGTGATGTGAGCAAATGAGAATCCAGTAAAAAAAAAAGAGAAAGAGCAAAGTAACATATTTAGGCTAAACCTTGGTAAATAATGTCATATAGTTTCAAAATGTGTAATATATAGCAAATAATGAGAAATTGAGTAATATCTCATGAGAATTTGAGAACAAAAATCCTCAAAATACCCTCGCCTCTTTACCATCTATATCTCTCACTCTCCTTCTTTATCGGCACTGCCGTCGGTCGTGTAAATACAATATTTATCGAGAAATATCATATTTACCTTGTAAATAAAAAAAATCACCAGAGACTTCATCCGTAACGATCGAAAAAATCCAAGAATTAATAAATATGATTAATTAAGGATTTTTCCAGAATTACTCGTTTAAGTACTTGAAAATGTTATGATAGTACATTAAAATAATTATTTTCAATGTGCTAAACTAAAAGTTTATGATTCATTAATTTCATATATGAGCCAAAGAAGTAATGTTTATAAGAGTCTCAATTAGAATATTTGAATTGAGATTAACGAAAGTGAAATTTCCAACTTATTCTGATAAAGTGGAAATTCGATTATGATATCAGTTCAGTAAGAGATTAAAGCTTATAAATTATTTTTAGTAGAGCAAGAATTTTACAATTTTAAAGAGTACAGTTATATGTACAAGAGTTACAAGTTTACAAATCAAATTTTGATCAATCCAACGCAGTACAGAATTAGACTGTGTAGACTACAAAATTGTTTATAAAAGTGCATAAAAGGGGAGAAAAATAATAAAAAAAAAGTTCAGATTTCACTCACACTCTCTCTACACTTCTTTTTCCTCCGACTTCAGTCAAGATTTCGACATCCATTTTCGACAGCTCCCCACCAATGGAAAGCTCTCGTTGAGCTAAGTCAAACAGTATGCCATGCCGCCCAAAACACCACGGGAGAAAGCAGCATGCGTCGGCCAAAGTGGCGGAGAAACCCAAACTTTTCAGCGTGATGTCTTCGCCGTCTGATGTCTTATTGACGTGATTCTTGCTCCTATACGACCACCACAAAGAGAGGAACAAAACCCATCCATGGTTGCACCTCAACCATTGTTGGATTGCTCCACCCATCTACCGCCATTGCCGCTACTATTCCACCGTCAGTTTCGCCAACTCTGACAATAGTGATCGACACCTCCCGGCCCAAAAGGTTTAGAGGGCGACGCTGAGTTGATCCGCCCTCCCAATTTTGCCAAATCGTCACCACCGGATGGAGATCGACAAACACCCGTTGCTACCACCGCGTGAGATGTCAACCTTGGCTATTCCGACCACGTTACCTCAAATTGATTGAGGCAAAATGATTAGAATTGAAGGAGGAGGCTATCCCATCCTCAATTGCACGCCACAACTGCCACCAATGAGAGTTCCATGAACGCCGTTGGACGCTGCCGCGGATGGTCATGATTCCTTCAAATCCAATGGCTTCAACTCAAATTGATGAAAGATTATCCTTATGTTTAAAGGAAAAGTTTCAAGAAAATTGTTATGGTTATGTTTTAAGACATTAATGTTATGAGATATGCAAAGGTTAAGTTTTTAGGAATTATGATTATGTTAAAATGTAATGATTATTACGTTATTTTCATGTTTGAGAAATTAATATTAATATGTTAGTTTTATGAAATTAAGTTTTGAGAAATGATTAATATTTCTTTCAAGGTTATATGTTACGAATTCTTTATCATCAAGAATTCATTTAAAAAAAATTTACTTCATAATTTTACATTATGTTAAAGTTACAATTATATTAAAATTAAGTAATGGCCATATAGGCGGGTCGTTACATCATCGGACTGCTACAAGCTGAGAAATATAATATTTACAAGAAAATATCGTATTTACTTTGTAAATATAAAAATTCACCGACAACTTTGTCGGACATCTGATGGCTGGGAAATTCAGTATTTCACTTGAAATACAAGATTACTGTATATAAAAAACGAAATTAACCGGCAGCCTAACGCTGAGAAATACAATATTTACCAAGAAATACCATATTTATGGTGTAATACAAAAATTCATCGACGACTTTACCGGACCGTTGGCAATCAAGAAATATAGTGTTTCACTTAAAATACTATATCAGTGTGTAAATACAAAAATTCATTGGTGACTTTTTGGAACCATAGACGGCAAAGAAATACAATATTTCAAGTGAAATACTTGAAATATTGTATTGCTGTGTAAATGTAAAAATTTACCAGCGACTTCGTTGAACCATCGATAACCAAGAAACACAATATTGACAAAAAAATACCATATGTATTGTATAAATACAAAAATTCACCAGCTATCTCGTGGGACCGACAATGACAGTGAAAGAAATTCAGCTATCTCGTGGGACCGACAATGACAGTGAAAGAAATTGAGTAATATCTCATAAGAATTTGAGAACAAAAACCCCAAAATACCCCCACCTCTTTACCATCTATATCTCCTACCATTCTTTCTTGTCGGCATTGTCGTCGGTCATATAAATACAATATTTACTGAAAAGTACTAAATTTATCATGTAAATACAAAAATTCACTGACGATCTCGTCAGACCGCTGACAGGTAGAAAATATAATATTTTCCAAGAAATACAATATTTATTAAGAAATATTGTATTTGCCTTGTAAATGCAAAAATTCACCTACTTCGTCGAACTGCCGACGACCAAAAAATACAATATTTACTGAAAAATATCGTATATACTATGTAAATACAAAAATTCACTAGCAATTTTGTCAGACCGCCAACGGCGAGGAAATATAATATTTACCAAAAAAATATCATATTACCATGTAAATACATACAGTATTAACTTTGTAATACTGTATTATTGTGTAAATATAAAATTTCACTAGAGGCTTCACTAGACCACTAGTGGCCGAGAAATGTTAGCTCAAGAATAGCTACCCAAGAAGGGGGTGAATTAGGTTTTTAAAATGTTTTACAATTATTAGAAAATTCTAAACAGAATATGCTCAGGCACTAAACATACAAATAAAAATGTATATAAATTGCGTTAAAGTAAAAGTGTAGGGAGAGAAAATGCAAACGTATTTATAGTGGTTCGGTGAAAAGCCTACGTCCACTGTTGCTGAACAAAAGCCCTCACTCGACCTCTTGCATTATACGACTGTCTTTTCGACACGATTACTCTTTGCACAATCATGATGACTTAGTCTACTCGATGCTCACCACACCTTCTTACAAAACGACAATTTTGATGGAGATTGTCCTAACCAAAAGCACCCAAATTTTGTAGGGTATGATTTACAAGAATGGCTAGTTTCATAAAATAATCTCTCCAAAAGAAATAAATACAATGTAAGGCTTATATTGGAGGTGTGAGAAACCTTCAAAATGAATATATAGCAAATGTAAGCTCAAGAGAATGTGTGTAATGAATGGATGCTTTTGTAAACAATGTGAGAATTCTTTCAATATGTTTCTTCTTAGATGCGCAATGAATGGAGGTGTATTTATAGCCTCCAAGGATTCATTTATGGCTCAAAAACTCGATTTTGGGTCAAAATAGCCGTTGCAAATGGAGTTCTAATGGTTAGAAAACTAGCTATTATAGACTGTTCGTCAGGCCAAACAATATGTTTGGTAGGCCAGAATTTGAAAGTTTCAAAACAGGGCTCCAAACGGTCATCTAAATCGGCAGGCCATTGTGGCAGTTCGGTAGCCAAAGAGCCATAATCAGTAGGACGAATTGGGCCATCAGCAAGCCGTCAAAAGGTCCAGTTTTTGACTCTGTTCGGCAGGCCGATGCAAGGCAATCGGTAAACCGATCTTGGCCTATTGGTAGACCGACCTTGAATAGTCGATAGACCGATCTGTGTTGGCCAAAACCATTCAAAAAAGATGTTCTAAAATCTTGTTTTTATAGAAACCTGTTTAAGTCCCTTATATGCATTTTTGAACACATCCCAAATAATAAAACACTTTGAAAACACATGCAGAGATTGCAAACATATATAAATGCAAATGTGTGTGTATGAAATTTAGCTTGCATTTAACTATAGTCATTGAAAAATTGTTCACTTACATTAGGACTAACAACTAATAATAACTTGTAGTCTTCTAGTCCTCATGAGTCCATTCCTTGTCCATAACTTAAAACTTCTTGAACGTTCTTCACTCGCATTTACTTGAACTTAAGCTTTGCAACACTCAAGAATTTCATTAGCTAAAAATGCATATTTACACATATAAACAAAAATTGTATTTGTTATCATCAAAACAAATTTTAAAACATTTTGTGAAACCTTGGAGCCAACAAGAAATATTGTATTAGCCTTGTAATATTTCTTTCAGTTTAAATACAATATTTCACTGACGACTTCGTCGAACCACCAATAGCAAAAAAATATAAGATTACTAGGTAATATTGTATTACCGTGTAAATAATTACACCGGCGAAATCACCGGCGACTATTACTACCACAAAAAATACATAAACATCTTCCAAAAAAAACCAAAACAAAACGAAAAGATCTACAAAACTCACAAAAAACAAAATAAAAAATGAAATTAATTTGATCTCAAGCACGGAAGATGCATCCTCACTTTTTTTTTTTTTTTTTTAAAGTTGCAACCTCGAAATTAATTTTTTCCTCATATCTCAAGCACACACCTCTCGGACTTCGACTGGAGCTATCAGACTGCAAACCTGGCGCGAGCTCGAACTTGGGCAATGACGACAAGTACGAGCTCAAACTCAAATGACGACAATGAGTTAAAAAAGAAAATAAAATAAAACTCTTTCAATTCTTCCCCTTTTTTGTCTTTAGTTCTCTTACGCAAGTGACTCCTTCTCAATTTATTCTTAATTTTTTCCCCTTAAAATCTTCTCCCTTTTTCATTAATTTCACTTACTTATCTATCTATTTCCTTTTTTTCTCTTCGCTCTTTCCTTGCTTGTTTTTCTTCCTATCCAATTTCTCATACCTTCACCCTTATATTTGTTCTCACATTTGTTCCTCTAACTTTATTTTTCTCAATCTTGGTTTCAATAGCCACTGTTGATATATCCAAACATATACTTATTGGTACACTATTTCTGAGGTTTATGGACCTTTTTATTTTAAGAGAGTTTTTTCGTTGTTTATATTTGTTTTCTATCTTTTACACTCATGTTATTGTTTTAGATATGCATTAAAAATATGATTTTACGTTATTTTTTACAAGTTTTGTTCATAATTTTGTCATCTATTGTGTCCCCATTAGATTCAAATCCTTGATTCGTCATTGCTTTTAAAAATACATCTATAATCAACGGTGATTTATTAATAGGTAATCAATATTAGATGGTAATTAACTAATTTCACTTAATAATTTTATCGGTTTACTAATGATAAATCAATTTATCAATGATAGACTATAATTGATCAATGATGAACTAATGTAGTTAATGACGTATTGTTGCGAAAAAAGTCATTTCTTTAATTTTCAAAAAGTTCAATCATTTTTTGTTTTTTTTTTTTTTGCATATTTTTTTCAACAAGTAAAAGTAAATAAATACATAGCCGACTGTGGCACACATAATCCCGAGGTCGATACAACAAGGCACAGGCCGTTGTTGGCACCTAAGTCGGGCTGGCAAGATTAGATGGGTGATTGAGGCCTCGGGGTCTAGGTTAGAGCAACTTAACAAGGCTAGAAATAATAGCATAGGCTTTTTTTGCAAAGATTTTTAAAAGTTGGGATCAAATATAATTTTTACGAGAAAAAAAAATATAAACACATAAAATTTCATCAATACAATTTTTAAAAATCATATTTTAGCCTCTTTTTTAGAATTTTTTGTAAATAGGTCCATAGACAAATTGAACCGTTTGGTATTGTTTTCAACATAGGTGAAAATGTTTTTGTTTTAAAAAATAATTTTTTTTTAAGAATTATATTAAAAGTATTTTTAAAATTTTTGTCTCAAAAAATATACGAAAATATTTTTTAAAATTTTAAGAACAAAAATAAACGAGAATGGTGATTCTTATTATAACTTTTGTCTCGTTGGCATGACCCAAACACGGGTCTTGGCATCGCAGCCAACCCCGATTCTTCATAATTTCTGGGACCAAGGATGGCGTATCAAGCTGCCCCTAGAACTCGGCAGGATTTCCATTTTTTGTATTACCCCACTCAAGATGACGTGGATTTTGGCAAGTGCTAAAATCCACTTATAGGTGCCTGATGCGACAGTTGAGTGTTTTGTTTTAAGGCAAAAAAACAGATTCTGGCTTCATCACTTATAGTCTTACTAGTTGTAGGCACATGCCACGTTCGGATTCATTTTCTTAAAATTCGTGGAAGATAAAATTTCAAATATTTAAAGCAACCTTTTTACTTATTGTTAGGGTGTTTGGCCGGTGATAGTGATAGGAATCATTGATGGGAATTGTTTTTATTGTAACATTTGAAAGTTTTATACTGTAGTAATTTTTTTCTTTTTACTATAACATATGAGTGTTTTATACTGTTTATAACTGAGTTTGTGGTTCACATCAACCTTAACCAAACACCCTTCTTTTGGGACTTTTTTAGAACATATTTATTAATTATATGGAGTTTCTGCAAATTAGATTGAAACTATTAAACTGTGTACCGGCTAATGAGCATAGTACAAGCACTCCAGGTTTTAAAAATATAACAATCTAGTATAATTGACGGGTCCACCGAGAAGATGGGACTAAGTCGCTTTCTAGAAAATACTTGTTTCATCTAATAATGCAACAATCTATCAAGTTTTACAAAATGGGACCATATATATATATATATGTATGTATATATAAATCTGTAATAGTGTAAGCACGATAGGAAAGTCTCTAGACTGTGGAAAAAATCATCAAAATCTTATATTTGAAAGATTAAGAAATCAGCTTCTAATTTATATGTAGATTAAGCTAAGTTCATTAGTCCTAAGCTAAAAATCGTCACTCCTTTGGTATGTTGCAATTTTTCATTTTAGTTGATGCATAATTTGGTTAAAATTGTTTTTGTAGAAAAAGGCCAAAAAAAAAAAAAACAATACGAAAAGGGTATGGAAGAAAATGAACAAGAGACATAATCAATAACCAAGGCTTTCATTCTTTCTTTAACCAAACAAGCTAAAGCAATAAGTGCATCGTACAAGTTATGAGCATAACATCTATCTGACGATCTCAGGTAAAAACGTGGCTATGTCATGCCCTCGAAAGTGTATGAAAACCGTTGGACCAACTTTTGTGCATCTGCAAGACGATTAAGAAAGTAGTCTAAGGGCCGTTTGGTTGGATATTTAAATCACGGTTTGAATTATTTTGTTATAGTATTTTCTTTTATAAAAATTTAAATCTTCATTCAAATACTGTACTCAAATACTCGAACCAAACGGATCCTAAGTCACGTGCGTGCGATGTACGTAAAAGCAGTATTTTGCGTTCGTATATGTGTTAAATTGTTTACCTTACAATTATTTTATAGTTTATTTAGTAATAAGAGTGTTAGTTGGTTGTTAACACTCATTTACTACTAACATATCTTATAGAGATGGCATAGAAAAAATATATATATATAAATAGGGATACGTTTAAGAAAAATTGGCTTTATAGGGACAATAAAAATAAAGAAAAAGATGTTTATTAAAAAAGTTTTTAAGACAACATAAAAATTTCAATCAAAACGGTGTAGTTTTGTAAAACCCATGTGCAGTGGCTACATATTGAAATTTTTATATATTGTTAGATAATAGATATATAAAAGATAAGAGAGTGACATAGATTTTATTTAGAATTAAAGAGGAAAATGTAAAAAATCGTCAATATAAAACTATCATTTAAATTTAATAAAAAGAATGAGATCATTGAAAAAAATAATAATATAAAATATTAATAAAAACATATGTATAAAAATAGATACTACTCCACTCAAGAAAAAAAAAAGATATAAGAAAGAAATTTGTTTTTCTTTGGGTATACTTAAAAATATATTGTTTTGTATATACAATTTTTGGCCTTCACCGAAAGAAACACCACACCAGTAAATGAATAAAATAAAATAGAAAAGCATACGTTAAGCAGAAGAGCACCGATATTCCCCCGAAGGGGCTACGGCCTAGGGGCCACACAGGGCTAGCCCCCACGAACAAGTCCACCTACGTCTTTATTTCACGCATCAGAAAAAGTGATTTTTGGACGACACTGCAGTAAAGTAAATGAGCCATGACAGAAAGATACGATTTTCATCCGCTCTGACGTTCCTATTGGTCGAAACAGCATTGTAAAACTATATTTAAAAATGTCAAAAATATATAATTTTAATCCACTCATTCTCGTCAATGTATAATGTTTTACATGCTCGTAAGTTGGGATGCAGTGATTGATCTTTTTTTTTTTTTCCTTCCATTCAGAAATTCATTCTTACCAATGAGTTCAAGATTATACCATGTTACCATCGGTTGTGGGTTGATTGTAAGCATGGCAATGGTTATTTGTTTGATGAAGAGTTCTTTCTTCGGGATGAATTCAATTGGAGATGACAGAATGATCAGTAGGCTTGTTCTTCTTATCTTGTTGCTTACTCTGTTTTTTGCAATTCTATTCATCTCTCCACAATTTGCTGCTATGTTGCTAAAGTTAAATCATTCCCACTTTGTTCTTCAAGTCTTGGCTCGCTTTTTTATCATGGCTGTTTTTTGTGCTGTTGGTTTTGTTCCGAAACATGTGAAGTTTGTGTTAGAAAATAATTTTTCATGTGGGCACACATATGTAATTAAATGTGTTATTTAATGCTATATTAAAATAAAGCCTAAATTAAAGTGATATAATTAAGATAAAGTTGAAAGGTTTTTGGGTATTAATATAATGTATGGGTCATTATTATTAATAATATATGTGTAGATACCAATTTGTAATTTCTAGATTTTATGATGGGCAAAACTGAAAATACATTAAAATAACTAAAGTTATTTATTCTGGTTATGGTCCCCAATTCATACGTACGTTTTATTTTTCCTGTTTTCTTTGAAATCCCATCTTCAAGAAAACTTCAAGGAGTACGTATTGGATTGGAAGACAATAACCCTCAACAATCCAAATCATGAATCAATGTACGTTTCCGCAATTTGGAATTATTTTTCTCAATGATTTAACATGAATGATCTTGACAGAATTTTAGTTTGATTTTGGTTTCTAACAAGTGGCATCAGAGCCTCTTATATTAAATCATTGATAAATATTTTCTCAACAATTTTCGGTTGAATGTTTATGTTGAGAACGATTATGGTTATTTGTTTTATTGAATTCGGATTAAATCAGGGATGCATAGACACTTATTGATGATGTTGAAACTTTGACTGAATTTCATATGCGAAATCTCCATCTTGATTGAACATGTTGATTTCTGATTTGACAATGCGTTGACTTTATGTTTTGGTTCAATCCGTTGATTGCAATTTGGTTGAAAGTAAATATTTATGCGTACACAATATGGGTATATATATAAATAAATATATATTTTATATGCAATCTGTGAGGATGAATATCAATTAGCTTGCACATGCAGAGGAAACTTTTCTCTCATTAATGAATCAAGAATCAGTAAAGGCTGCAACGTTTTGTTTAATACGATTTCATTGAAATCGTTCGTCGGGGGTATCAGTAACCTTTTGGTATACCGGCGGCAATCTCACTGCTGTCGGCAAGAAAATCAAGCCGCGACCATCGGCCGGCGCCGAAAAGGACAAGCCGTGGTCTCTGGCCGTGGCGGAGGAGTGGAAACAGCGGCCAACAGCTGCTGTTCGGCCGGTCGTGCTTGGTTTCGCCTAAGGGAGGCAGGCGGCTGTTTTTTTTTTGGGTTTCGTCGGCGGCTTGCTGTTCCGACGCCGGCGACGGTGCCCTCTGGTTGCGGCCGTGACCCGGAATTGCAACTGATTGCACGGGCCGAAGAGGCCCGTGATCAGTTGGACACCGAGGGCCTCAACCCCTGGGTGACCCGAGTTTTTTTTTTAAAAAAAAGGATAGAACCGAAGAGGGGGGGCTGAATGTGGGCCCGGGTTGGGTTAACCTGACCCGGTCCACAACCCAATCCGGTCCCCTTTGTCCTTCTCCGGTCAACTGTCAACGTTGACTTTGACCGATCAAGTTGACTCTTTTTTTAAAAAAAATTTGGGGTCAATTTTTGATGCAACTTTAAAATTCAAATTGTGTTTTTAGATGATTAATATTATCAAATTAATTAATTGAACCAATAAGCTGCCAAAGTAGCCTCTTTTGTGAATGTTAATTAATTTGTGATATTAAGATGGTTGTATGAATTTAATTCATGCGAATATTAATCGGCCCAAAGGAAGCTTAATATTTGGCCGAATTAAATTCATACTTGTGGTGATAAATATGTAACAATTATATGGTTATTTTTGGCATATAAATAATAAGTAGATCCAAAGATTAGCTTATTATTTGATATGATTTATTGTTAATATTTGATCACTACACCAAGAATACCACTTACAAGTTAATATTTCTGTCCAAAGACTAAATATTAATGTTGTTATAGGTTTCTTGTGATGGGATTAATCATTGTTTCAATTTTATTGGTTGTTTTATGTGAATTCTTATGTGATTATGTGATTTTGTTCTCTATTCAGCTGTAGCATCATCTTCCTCAATATCTGCAAATGTTAATTCCATTCCTATGCTGAATGGGACTAACTTCAAGGATTGGAAAGAGAATGTGTTGATCGTTCTCGGTTGCCTTGATCTGGACTTGGCCATAAGGGTTGAACGTCCCACTATTACAGATTCTAGTTCCACTGAGGATAAAAAGGAACTTGAAAAAATGGGATCGTTCCAACAAAATGAGTCTGATGATCATTAAGAGAGGCATTCCAGAAGTCTTCAGGGGCACTGTACCTGATGAGGTCACTACTGCCAAGGGTTTCCTTGAGGCCATAGAGAAATGCTTTGCAAAGAATGATAAGGCTGAAACAAGCACGCTTTTGGCGAGCCTGATTTCAATGAGGTACAAAGCAAAAGGAAACATAAGGGAGTACATTATGGAAATGTCTCATCTGGCTTCAAGATTAAAGACACTAGATCTGGAAATTTCTGAGGATCTTCTAGTGCATCTTGTCTTGATTTCTCTTCCTGCACAATTCAGCCAATTCAAGATCAGTTACAATTGCCAGAAAGAGAAATGGACTCTTAATGAGTTAATTTCTTATTGTGTGCAAGAGGAAGAAAGGCTGAAGCAAGAGAAGACTGAAAGTACTCACTTGGCTAGCACCTCTAAGGACAAAAAGAAGAAAAGAAAGAAAAGCGATGAAGCTGCTAAAGGTCCAGCACAAAAGAAACAAGATAAGGATAAAAATGATGGAAATGTTGCTTGTTTCTTTTGTGGTAAACCTGGACACATGAAGAAGGTCTGCACCAAGTATCATGCTTGGCGTGCAAAGAAAGGTATGCTTCTCAATTTGGTTTGTTCTGAGGTTAATTTAACTTTAGTGCCAAGACACACTTGGTGGATTGATTCAGGTGCCACTACTCATATAAGTGTGTCTATGCAGGGTTGCCTGAGCTACTGAAAGCCAATTGATGCTGAAAGATTCATCTATGTAGGAGATGGTAAATCGGTAGACGCTGAAGCAATAGGGCATTTTAGGTTATTATTAAGTTCTGGTTATTATTTGGATTTGAAAGACACCTTTGTTGTACTGTCGTTTAGGCGGAATTTAATTTCTATTTCTGCTTTGGATAAATTTGGATACTGTTGTTCATTTGGAAATAGTCAGTTTAGTCTTTCTTTAAATTCAAATGTTGTTGGTACCGGTTCTTTATCATTTCAAGATAACCTATAGTTGCTTGATACAGTTGCTTCTTATAACGAAACCTTGCATGTTAATTCTCGTGGCATAAAACGTAAATTAACCGATGAGAATTCTGCTGTATTATGGCATAAGCGATTGGGACATATTTTAAGAAAAAGGATAGAAAGGCTTGTGTCAGATGGAATTCTTAATTCCCTCAATTTTACAAATTTTGAAATTTGTGTTAATTGTATTAAAGGGAAACAGACAAACAAAAGGGGATTGGGTGCCAATAGGGCTACGGATGTCTTAGAATTGATACATATGGACATTTGTGGACCATTTCCTGTGGCTTCATGGAATGGTCAACGATATTTTGTATCGTTCATAGACGATTACCCTCGGTATGGCTACCTATATCTCATACATGAGAAGTCACAGACTTTGGACGTGTTCAAATCATATAAGGCTGAGGTTGAGCTTTAACTTAGCAAAAGAATTAAGGGCGTCAGATCTGACCGTAGTGGTGAGTACTATGGCAGATATGATGGATTAGGTGAACAACGTCCAGGACCTTTTGCTAAATTCCTAGAGGAATGCGGGATAGTCCTTCAATATACCATGCCAGGTTCACCTAGCATGAATGGTGTAGCTGAGAGACGAAACCGAACACTTAAGGACATGGTGAGGAATATGATTTGTCATTCCACCTTACCTGAATCCCTCTGGGGTGAAGCACTCAAGACTGCAGCTTACATTCTCAACAGAGTACCAACAAAAGCAGCAGCTAAAACACCTTATGAGCTTTGGACTGGCAAAAGGCCTAGTCTGAAGCATTTACATACTTGAGGTTGTCCAGCAGAAGCAAGGCCTTATAGGCCTAATGAAAGGAAATTGGACTCCAAGACAGTGAGCTGCTATTTCATTGGATACTCTGAACGGTCAAGGGGTTACAAATTTTATGATCCCACTACTAAGGCTATTTTTGAGATGGGAATTGCAACGTTCTTTGAGGATGTTGAGTTTGGGGGGAGAAATAAGGTTAGAGACTTTGTCTTTGAGGATGAATTTGATCCTGTTCCTTTTGTACAAGAGGGATTGGTTCCGATTCCTACAATTGCTTTTGATAATGTTCAGGCTTCTATCCCTGACGTTGATCAAATTACATGTCAAGAACAACCAGACATAGTCATTCAACCCCTTCAGGTACAAACTCAACAACCTCAAGAACTAGAACCTCAGGAACTTGTGTCATTAAGGAGATCCACTAGAGAGAGGAGAAGTGCTATTTCGGATGATTACATAGTATTTCTCCAAGAACATGAGGAAAGTGTTGGATTGATGGATGATGATCCGATCAATGTCTGTCAATCCATTTATAGTTCTAACTCTCAAAAGTGGATGGATGCCATAAAGGATGAGATAAAGTCTATGAAGGACAATGACGTTTGGGATCATGAGGAAAGTGTTGGATTGATGGATGATGATCCGATCAATGTCTGTCAAGCCATGCATAATTCTAACTCTCAAAAGTGGATGAATGCCATGAAGGATGAGATAAAGTCTATGAAGGACAATGACGTTTGGGATCTCGTTCCATTGCCTGAAGGTGCGAAGCCCATTGGTTGTAAATGGATATTTAAAACCAAGAGGGATTCAAAGGGTGATGTAGAGCGATATAAAGCTCGTCTTGTTGCTAAGGGCTTTACTCAAAAGGAAGGCATTGATTATAAAGAGACTTTCTCTCCGGTTTCAACAAAAGACTCTTTTAGAACAATTATGGCACTTGTAGCGCATTTTGATCTTGAGCTACATCAGATGGATGTTAAGACGACATTTCTAAATGGTGACATTGATGAAACGATCTATATGGTGCAGCCAGAAAACTTTGAGTCGGGAGACCCAAAGAAGATGGTATGCAAATTAAAGAAATCCATCTATGGGCTTAAGAAAGCTTCTCGTCAATGGTATTACAAATTTTATCAAGTGATAGTCTCATTCGGTTTTGAGATGAACGTTGTAGATAACTGTATATACTATAAGTTCAGTGGGAGTGAGTGTATTCTCCTGGTATTGTATGTTGACGATATACCGCTTGCCACGAATGATATAGGTTTATTGCACAAAACCAAGAGATTTCTATCAAAAAAATTTGAAATGAAAGATCTTAGTGACGCCTCTTTTGTGTTAGGAATTAAAATACACCGAGATGGCTCTCGGGGTATTCTTGGGTTATCACAAAAGAGCTATATCGAAAAGGTGCTTAAAAGATTTGTCATGCAGGATTATAAACCAGAAGATACCCCTGTGGTTAAAGGAGATAAGTTCAGTTTAAGTCAGTGTCCTAAGAACAACCTTGAGGTTAAGGAAATGGAAAAGATCCCATATGCATCAGCTGTTGGGAGTCTAATGTATGCTCAAGTTTGTACTCGTCCAGATATAGCATACATTGTTGGATTATTGGGCAGATATTTGAGTAACCCTGGAATGGATCATTGGAAAGCAGCCAAACGGGTTATGCGATATTTACAAAGAACAAAAGATCACATGCTTACATATAGAAAGTCAAACCAACTTGAGATCATTGGATATTCGGATTCAGATTTTGCTGGATGTCAAGATAGTCGTCGATCCACTTCGGGCTATATTTTTTTGCTTGCTGGAGGAGCTATTTCTTGGAGGAGTGCTAAGCAGTCACTCATAGCTTCTTCCACTATGGAGGCAGAATTTATAGCATGTTATGAGGCATCCAATCATGAAATATGGCTGCGAAACTTTGTCACTGGGCTGCGGATTGTGAAAAGTATAGAAAGACCACTTAAGTTGTTTTGTGACAATAAATCTGCAGTCTTATATTCCAACAACAACAGGAGCTCTTCAAAGTCAAAACATATATAGATTAAGTTTCTTGTTGTTAAAGAAAGAGTTCAGAGTGATCAGGTGTCTATAGAGCATATTGGTACAAACTCCATGATAGCGGATCCGCTTACAAAAGGGCTTCCACCCAAGGTCTTTCATGAGCACACTGCTCACATGGGTGTTCAGTTATTTGATGATATGCAGTTTTAGTGGGAGTTTGTATTTGAATGCTAATTTTCTTAATATATAGACATTGTGTGTTTGTATATGTTTTCTGCAGAAATAAAGAATACAGTTTATTTACACTCTGATTTTGGTACGATTATGATCTCAATCAGATATAAGGTAGGACCAGTTGGAAATAGACATGTTTATATCACATTGCATGTAATTTCCATGCTACACATCCATACTTGATCTATGTCATTTGGTTATATCGATATACGTAATCATTGATGGGTTTAGTCACGCTACATTTGTGACGAAGACTGCTTTGGTTCTATGTTAGTATGATCAATGGATGAGATTGTTCAGGAATACCTTTATGTGTGATAGCAAAGGTTGAGCTCACTAAAGTTAACACATTTTTGTAAATATACATATGTGACCCAAGTGGGAGATTGTTAGAAAATAATTTTTCATGTGGGCACTCATATGTAATTAAATGTGTTATTTAATGCTATCTTAAAGTAAAGCCTAAATTAAAGTGATATAATTAAGATAAAGTTGAAAGGCTTTTGGGTATTAATATAATGTATGAGTCATTATTATTAATAATATGTGTATAGATACCAATTTGTAATTTTCAGATTTTATGATGGGCAAAACTGAAAATACATTAAAATAACTAAAGTTATTTATTCTGGTTATGGTCCCCAATTCATACGTACGTTTTATTTTTCCTGTTTTCTCTGAAATTCCATCTTCAAGAAAACTTCAAGGAGTAAGTATTGGATTGGAAGACAATAACCCTCAACAATCCAAATCATGAATCAAGGTACGCTTCCGTAATTTGAAATTATTTTTCTCAATGATTTAACATGAATGATCTTGGCAGAATTCTAGTTTGATTTTGGTTTCTATCAGTTTGATCATACAACATCTTCTTGTATGGAAGAAGATGCAAAAACTACACTTAAAATCCAATATAGTCTTTATTCTCTAGGAGGTTTTGATGTTTTAACCCATCATCTCCTGGGAAAGAGATGAAGAAGTTGAGCTTGGTTTCTTCAGTGCTCTTCTGCAATTAACGCTCGAAATTGCACTAGAAATCTCTGCTAGTTATGATCATGAGCCAAATATTTGGTTCACGTTGGTCACTGCTCTGTTTTGTGTTGTTATGATCTTTGCAAGACGCTGTAAAGTCTCAATTGGTAACGACACCGTCCGAAGCGGTCTGAAACTGCTTCTTACTGTTGTTGGCGTTGTATTTTTGTATTTGTGCTCCTTCACAGAGGAGCAATCTGAAGATTCAGCAGAATTGGCAAAAGGAGTGTTTTTTATCAGCCTTGGTATTTTACTTGTTCTTATTATACCCCACGCTACAAAATTCATTGATATTTTGGCAAAAGGAAGTCGAGAGCACTTTTTAGTGAAAGCATTGGTGGGCTCTGCTGTGTTGCTTATTGTTTCCGTCTTGATACTCCTGAACAAGTATCCTGGTTTTAGAATCAGACCATGATGTGCTGTTGATCATCACGCAAATCTGTTTGATTTACTCAGTGCTGGAGCATTCTCTGTTTATGCCTTGATCATATCGTCTCAAAAAGGGCAACCTATGGAGCTTGGCATCTTCAGCTTTTCCATGGAGTTAACCATGTATATTTGTATTCAAACAGTCTCGGGAAAAAGTCTCGTTCTTTGGTTCTTCTGTTGTTTTGCTTTTTGTGTTTGGTTGATTCTCATCAGGAGTTATCTGGGCTCTCTTAGAGAAGAAAATGACGATGAGAACTCTGACAGAGAAGAGGAGGTTGAGGCAGAGCAGCTAGAGATGAACGGCATTCAAGTTGTTCCTAACGACAATGAAGAAGTTCCTCCTGGCCCCAACAACGAACATGCGACATCTTTCAATGTTGAAAGTGGGGCAAGTGAGATTTCTGAAGATGGTAGAAGAGAGTCATTTGATCAGATGGAGCGTACCGGTGCAATTGCGGAATGCACAGCCGCTGCACGTGGAGATTCTCAGTTTCCTTGAATATAGAGAGAGGTAATCTTTTCATGTTGTTGGATAATATATGTAGTGCTGCGTCAGAATATCTGTTGTACTGAGATTATCTGTTTATGTTAATGCATAATCTATATGCTGGACTTCTTGTACCGTTGTTAGTGGTCCAATACGTTGTTTTGAAAGAGCAAAAACAATTAAACAAAGCAATACCTCGTGCTGATTGATCCTTGTATCTCAGTCAATTGTAGTCAAGAATTTGTATTTTCATATTAAGCTGATAGTTGAAGTAATTCAATGGCTTTATAAGCAGGTGTTTATTTATATATTTAAACCCTAGGGACTTGAGTTTATTTTACCTTTTACAATTATATGATGTCGTGTTTGGGAGCACAACAAACACATTTATGTTTTGGGTCGTTCTTCTTTACAACTTGAGTCCCGTCAGGCCACGTACAGCCAGTGGTAGGTGAATGGTTTTCTAGTTTTGGATAGAGAGAGAAAGAGTTGAGAAACAAAAAGAACCCCGGACTCGAGCTTCAACAGTTGTTGACTATAAGGGCAGAGCCACGTACAGCCAGTGGTAAGTTGCCGTCTCACCTAAAAATTTTTTTCCTTTTGATTTTGTACGTGAGGTATGATGAAATTATAGTTTGTTTTCATAAAATTTTGAAATTTTATACTTTTATCCTACCTCATACTAGCATGGCTCATTTATCATTGATGAATTGAGAAAAAATTAGTTCTTGATTTACTTGTCTGGCTCTGCCCTAACTGATTATTTCTTCCTCATGGTATACTCTATTTTTTAGGGATAAGGTGGCACTATTTTATTCCATTCCAAAATAAAACAGTACATAGACTAATGGTATCATTCACCTTGCAATACAAGGAAAAGTACTCCCGACCACAGACCGGCTCCATCGGTAAATTCTAATGAAAAGTAGAAAGGGAATTAAAGTGCATAAAGCACTACAAATTGAGCTCACACAAGGCTCTTTAAACAATTCATCTATAATCGATGGAAACTTCCGATCGATCAAGAGTAAAAGACCCAAATTACAAAGGTCATGTCCAAAACCACGAAAGAACTCCGCCAGATAGAAAGCAAAATCTACACCGAAGGTAGACAAGCTACCAAAATTGTTACAAAAACTAAACTGAAAAGCACAAAAATAGCAAAAAGCCACCATGAGGAGGTTGGATCCCGCAAATCTGATCGAGAGAACCACCGAAGGTATAGCACCTCTCTTCTCTGCACAACACCAGAAAATGGGGCCGACACCCCGTCTCCGGAGAGCCCCGATCCACCAGCCCCCTAACAACCTCCCCACTCTCGCCCCCACCAACAATGGAGCCAAGCTCCTTCTGCCACAAAGAACTCACCGTGGTCCCCCCCAACGAGTCTCCACAAGTTCAAAACTACCTCAACCAAATGCAAATTTAAGCACCAATTTCAACCAAGCTTAAGGAATCAAATCCATGCGAACCTACAAATTAAACACACCCAAGACTTGAGGAGAGGGTTTCTTTGAGAGATGAAATGCAACAAAAATAATGTTCGCAAAACCAATTGCCTGCACATTCAACTTTTCACAAGCTGTTCTATATGTCTAGTGAATCTCTTCAATACATTGCTATGGCTGCCTTATTCTAAAACTACTAAGGTTAAGTTTGGAAGCACACTAAGTATAAGCATTTGTACGTAACTACTAACTGTGATGTGAGCAAATAAGAATCCAGCAAAAAAAAAAGAGAAAGAGCAAAGTAACATATTTAGGCTAAACCTTGGTAAATAATGTCATATAGTTTCAAAATGTGTAATATATAGCAAATAATGAGAAATTGAGTAATATCTCATGAGAATTTGAGAACAAAAATCCTCAAAATACTCTCGCCTCTTTACCATCTATATCTCTCACTCTCCTTCTTTATCGGCACTGCCGTCGGTCGTGTAAATACAATATTTATCGAGAAATATCATATTTACCTTGTAAATAAAAAAAATCACCAGAGACTTCATCCGTAACGATCGAAAAAATCCAAGAATTAATAAATATGATTAATTAAGGATTTTTCCAGAATTACTCATTTAAGTACCTGAAAATGTTATGATAGTACATTAAAATAATTATTTTCAATGTGCTAAACTAAAAGTTTATGATTCATTAATTTCATATATGAGCCAAAGAAGTAATGTTTATAAGAGTCTCAATTAGAATATCTGAATTGAGATTAACGAAAGTGAAATTTCCAACTTATTCTGATAAAGTGGAAATTCGATTATGATATCAGTTCAGTAAGAGATTAAAGCTTATAAATTATTTTTAGTAGAGCAAGAATTTTACAATTTTAAAGAGTACAGTTATATGTACAAGAGTTACAAGTTTACAAATCAAATTTTGATCAATCCAACGCAGTACAGAATTAGACTGTGTAGACTACAAAATTGTTTATAAAAGTGCATAAAAAGGGGAGAAAAATAATAAAAAAAAAAGTTCAGATTTCACTCACACTCTCTCTACACTTCTCTTTCCTCCGACTTCAGTCAAGATTTCGACATCCATTTTCGACAGCTCCCCACCAATGGAAAGCTCTCCTTGAGCTAAGTCAAACAGTATGCCATGCCGCCCAAAACACCACGGGAGAAAGCAGCATGCGTCGGCCAAAGTGGCGGAGAAACCCAAACTTTTCAGCGTGATGTCTTCGCCGTCTGATGTCTTATTGACGTGATTCTTGCTCCTATACGACCACCACAAAGAGAGGAACAAAACCCATCCATGGTTGCACCTCAACCATTGCTGGATTGCTCCACCCATCTACCGCCATTGCCGCTACTATTCCACCGTCAGTTTCGCCAACTCTGACAATAGTGATCGACACCTCCCGGCCCAAAAGGTTCAGAGGGCGACGCTGAGTTGATCCGCCCTCCCAATTTTGCCAAATCGTCACCACCGGATGGAGATCGACAAACACCCGTTGCTACCACCGCGTGAGATGTCAACCTTGGCTATTCCGACCACGTTACCTCAAATTGATTGAGGCAAAATGATTAGAATTGAAGGAGGAAGCTATCCCATCCTCAATTGCACGCCACAACTGCCACCAATGAGAGTTCCATGAACGCCGTTGGACGCTGCCGCGGATGGTCATGATTCCTTCAAATCCAATGGCTTCAACTCAAATTGATGAAAGATTATCCTTATGTTTAAAGGAAAAGTTTCAAGAAAATTGTTATGGTTATGTTTTAAGAAATTAATGTTATGAGATATGCAAAGGTTAAGTTCTTAGAAATTATGATTATGTTAAAATGTAATGGTTATTACGTTATTTTCATGTTTGAAAAATTAATGTTATTATGTTAGTTTTATGAAATTAAGTTTTAAAAAATTATTAATATTTCTTTCAAGGTTATCTGTTACGAATTCTTTATCATCAAGAATTCATTTTAAAAAAATTTTACTTCGTAATTTTACATTATGTTAAAGTTACAATTATATTAAAATTAAGTAACGGCCATATAGGCGGGTCGTTACATCATCGGACTGCTACAAGCTGAGAAATATAATATTTACAAGAAAATATCGTATTTACTTTGTAAATATAAAAATTCACCGACAACTTTGTCGGACATCTGATGGCTGGGAAATTCAGTATTTCACTTGAAATACAAGATTACTGTATATAAAAAAAGAAATTAACTGGCAGCCTAACGCTGAGAAATACAATATTTACCAAGAAATACCATATTTATGGTGTAATACAAAAATTCATCGACGACTTTACCGGACCGTTGGCAATCAAGAAATATAGTGTTTCACTTAAAATACTATATCAGTGTGTAAATACAAAAATTCATTGGTGACTTTTTGGAACCATAGACGGCAAAGAAATACAATATTTCAAGTGAAATACTTGAAATATTGTATTGCTGTGTAAATGTAAAAATTTACCAGCGACTTCGTTGAACCATCGATAACCAAGAAACACAATATTGACAAAAAAATACCATATGTATTGTATAAATACAAAAATTCACCAGCTATCTCGTGGGACCGACAATGACAGTGAAAGAAATTCAGCTATCTCGTGGGACCGACAATGACAGTGAAAGAAATTGAGTAATATCTCATAAGAATTTGAGAACAAAAACCCCAAAATACCCCCACCTCTTTACCATCTATATCTCTTACCATTCTTTCTTGTCGGCATCGTCGCCGGTCATATAAATACAATATTTACTGAAAAGTACTAAATTTATCATGTAAATACAAAAATTCACTGACGATCTCGTCAGACCGCTGACAGGTAGAAAATATAATATTTTCCAAGAAATACAATATTTATTAAGAAATATTGTATTTGCCTTGTAAATGCAAAAATTCACCTACTTCGTCGAACTGTCGACGACCAAAAAATACAATATTTACTGAAAAATATCGTATATATTATGTAAATATAAAAATTCACTAGCAATTTTGTCAGACCGCCAACGGCGAGGAAATATAATATTTACCAAAAAAATATCATATTACCATGTAAATACATACAGTATTAACTTTGTAATACTGTATTATTGTGTAAATATAAAATTTCACTAGAGGCTTCACTAGACCACTAGTGGCCGAGAAATGTTAGCTCAAGAATAGCTACCCAAGAAGGGGGTGAATTAGGTTTTTAAAATGTTTTACAATTATTAGAAAATTCTAAACAGAATATGCTCAGGCACTAAACATACAAATAAAAATGTATATAAATTGCGTTAAAGTAAAAGTGTAGGGAGAGAAAATGCAAACGTATTTATAGTGGTTCGGTGAAAAGCCTACGTCCACTGTTGCTGAACAAAAGCCCTCACTCGACCTCTTGCATTATATGACTGTCTTTTCGACACGATTACTCTTTGCACAATCATGATGACTTAGTCTACTCGAGGCTCACCACACCTTCTTACAAAACGACAATTTTGATGGAGATTGTCCTAACCAAAAGCACCCAAATTTTGTAGGGTATGATTTACAAGAATGGCTAGATTCATAAAATAATCTCTCCAAAAGAAATAAATACAATGTAAGGCTTATATTGGAGGTGTGAGAAACCTTCAAAATGAATATATAGCAAATGTAAGCTCAAGAGAATGTGTGTAATGAATGGATGCTTTTGTAAACAATGTGAGAATTCTTTCAATATGTTTCTTCTTAGATGCGCAATGAATGGAGGTGTATTTATAGCCTCCAAGGATTCATTTATGGCTCAAAAACTCGATTTTGGGTCAAAATAGCCGTTGCAAATGGAGTTCTAATGGTTAGAAAACTAGCTATTATAGACTGTTCGTCAGGCCAAACAATATGTTTGGTAGGCCAGAATTTGAAAGTTTCAAAACAGGGCTCCAAACGGTCATCTAAATCGGCAGGCCATTGTGGCAGTTCGGTAGCCAAAGAGCCATAATCAGTAGGACGAATTGGGCCATCAGCAAGCCGTCAAAAGGTCCAGTTTTTGACTCTGTTCGACAGGCCGATGCAAGGCAATCGGTAAACCGATCTTGGCCTATTGGTAGACCGACCTTGAATAGTCGATAGACCGATCTGTGTTGGCCAAAACCATTCAAAAAGATGTTCTAAAATCTTGTTTTTATAGAAACCTGTTTAAGTCCCTTATATGCATTTTTGAACACATCCCAAATAATAAAACACTTTGAAAACACATGCAGAGATTGCAAACATATATAAATGCAAATGTGTGTGTATGAAATTGAGCTTGCATTTAACTATAGTCATTGAAAAATTGTTCACTTACATTAGGACTAACAACTAATAATAACTTGTAGTCTTCTAGTCCTCATGAGTCCATTCCTTGTCCATAACTTAAAACTTCTTGAACGTTCTTCACTCGCATTTACTTGAACTTAAGCTTTGCAACACTCAAGAATTTCATTAGCTAAAAATGCATATTTACACATATAAACAAAAATTGTATTTGTTATCATCAAAACAAATTTTAAAACATTTTGTGAAACCTTGGAGCCAACAAGAAATATTGTATTAGCCTTGTAATATTTCTTACAGTTTAAATACAATATTTCACTGACGACTTCGTCGAACCACTAACAGCAAAAAAATATAAGATTACTCGGTAATATTGTATTACCGTGTAAATAATTACACCGGCGAAATCACCGGCGACTATTACTACCACAAAAAATACATAAACATCTTCCAAAAAAAACCAAAACAAAACGAAAAGATCTACAAAACTCACAAAAAACAAAATAAAAAATGAAATTAATTTGATCTCAAGCACGGAAGATGCATCCTCACTTTTTTTTTTTTTTTTTAAAGTTGCAACCTCGAAATTAATTTTTTCCTCATATCTCAAGCACACACCTCTCGGACTTCGACTGGAGCTATCAGACTGCAAACCTGGCGCGAGCTCGAACTTGGGCAATGACGACAAGTACGAGCTCAAACTCAAATGACGACAATGACACTTGAAAGGCAATGGCAAGGGCGGGACTTGGATGGCATTGAATCTCCATCGACTCTCAAGTTGATGTGCGCATCCTAGTCGAACTTCACTCAATGTTTTTGCGACGTCCTCACCAGATCTCCGATGTCGTCGACAAAGAAGGTCTCGTGATGTAACTCGAACTTCGACGGACCTTGGGCGACGGAGCTGAGCGTGATTTTCTGGCGCTGCTTTCGATGAAGCAACTCCCACTGATCTTGGTCATCATTGGTTCTGGTGCCGTCGTGATCGACAATGATCTTCTGGTGACATCGCGATCAATGGCATCTCTGCTCGAGATTTGTGTCGAAAAATGGTGAATCTCTCGAAAACCAAAGAGAGGAGAGAGAGAAATCTTTTATCTGAAATCAGATCTGATTTTTGTTTTGTTTTGTTTTGAGGGTAGTTTGGTCTTTTATTGGTTTAAAAAATAAATTGATATTAAATTTTCCGTTTTAGTTTCACATTTTCAAAACTGACATTGCTTACCAGTGTGTCTTAACAATATGTTGTTTGGTGCAATTTCTCATAAAAAAATTTCGGAAAAAGAGCAAGCTGGTCAAATAGCCCAAATACAGCAACAATTTGAACATCATACGTAATCATACATATGCAATGTGACCACAACCCCCAATCAAATTTTAAGGTGCTTCATCAAAAGTATTCTCGACGTGTATACTCGCTCCCAAATGTACGAAATTCTCAAACGACTCTCCAATAATTTAAAAATCAACGCATGAAATTCCACAGCTGTGCAGCACAGTCCCAAGGTACATTACAAAACTTCCCACTCAAAAGGGTCATCTTATAGATAATCAAATGCATCTTCGAAAGCGGATTTTTATTGCAACTACAGGAATTTATTGAGAATAGCTAAATTAACCAACACATTTTCTCAACCCGAGTAACCGCTAAGGTCGAGGACAAGTACACACTTGTTTCTTTGCTTACAGTCTTGCCCTTGAAGTTGCCAATGACGAAGCAGGTTCACTCTGCAGGAAAAATGCATTAAAAACCAAGTACAATTAAATTTAAATTATTGCGAATGATAGCTGTGTACAAAACTCAAACTTTCCCTGATAAAAAGGAGATAAATCCACTCTTTTAAAACATAAAGTTGCCTTTGTCGCAAAATATTATGCGTGTGAAGAAGGGTCTTGAGAATTAAACCATTCAATATGATACACTGACAATGATAAGCAAGGAATTTAAACGCCAGAAACACACATACACACACAACATTTACATTTTTCTTTGTTTTGTTTCAAGAAAAGTGCTAAGTTGTGTAAAATATATGCATCAGGGTGTTTAGAAGCATTAATTCAAACCAATGGTTTGAAAACTTAGGTTAAAACCACTGTAGTCTGTGAGTGTTTTATACTATAGCTTATTTATTTTTACTTGCACTGTAATATGTGAGAATTAAACCATTCAACATGATACATTGACAATGATAAGCAAGGAATTTAAATCCCAGAAACACACATACACACACAACATTTACATTTTTCTTTGTTTTGTTTCAAGAAAAGTGCTAAGTTGTGTAAAATATATGTATCAGCGTGTTTAGGAGCATTAGTTCAAATCAATGATTCGAAAACTTTGGTTAAAACCACTGTAGCATGTGAGTATTTTACACTATAGCTTATTTTTTCTTAAACTGTAGTATGTGAGAGTTTTATACTGTAGCAAACAAAAATTTTGGTTGAAGCTAAGAATGCCAAACACCCTTATACCCTTATATATCGATTTTCATTTGCAGATTGGAAACAACAAAGCTATAATGTATTAGGAGCTAAGACTCCAGGTTTCTTACCAGTGGTATGCCTTTTGTTGCCCTTTCTTCCAAAAACCTTGATGGTTTATAGAAGTTACCAATACCATATACTTCAGACCACTTCTTGAGACTTGAATAAATATGCTTAGCCCCAACCGTATCTGCCCAATGAACAATCCCACCCCTGCCATAATGGATAGGACGCGACAACTTTGAGAACAAATACAAATTACCACTAGCTTGTAAAAAATACCGATAACTAAGAAGATTACCGTTAGCGAAAAGCAATTGACTAATTTTATGTTTTGTTTAACTAACTTATGTGGTAAATATTTCCACCTAAAATTCTATACCAAAAATGCAGAATTCGTCGTTCCGGAATATATTTTTTTAAACATTATTTTTGCCCTTTCCGTTGCTTGAAAATTCCTGAAGACATAGTAGGCGGTGTCACAAGTGAAAATAAAGACGGTAGCCTAGCTTGGCTGTAGGAAGAGCTCTCCTTGCACAAAGCAGGAAGATAAAATGGTGCGGAATATTAAGTTGATTGTCACTAGTTGAAAATGAGAGAGATTTCTGGAATGAACTTTTTAAAAATAATTTGCGGTATAACAAGTTCCAAGTATAAAAGCTGTAAACCCTCACCGGTAGGAAGGGAAACTCATCCCGAAAATGGATGCAATGTCAAGGTCTGACGCTCGTACAACTATTCCTTCTTCCAAAACCCGGCACGCCTCATTCACCACTGGAAAGAGCATCATCTCCACAATTTCTTTGTCCGTTACAGATATGGGCTGCCACCATGGTCCAATAAAGATACTAAGTACTAACATAACAGATGATCAAGAAGAGATGAACGTGAAAAGTCCCATAGTGCATTAACAAAAAGCAGCTCCAAGTGTCTTCTTATTTATGCAAACTGTGATCTGTGTTTTGACGCAGAGAAAGCTACCTTTCCTCCTGGCATAATATTTGTAATACGTCGAGACTCCTCAAGAATTGGTAGTATTGTTGGATCGGGTTTTGGCCGGCTTCCCTTTTCATAATTGTAATATCCTTTTCCATTGTTTTTACCTACATACCACAAGGGAAAGAAAGATAAAATGATAAACAAACACAAGTAATCTCAAAATCGAAAGAGGGACAGAGTCGTATGAATGGTATGGACTTTCATATTACCATTTCTTCCAATTTTCACTAATAGCTCGAGTATTGGTGATTCAAATGTTCGATCAGGAAACGCGTTGGCAATTACTTTTGTAGTTGCAATGGCTACTCCATATCCTGACAAGTCTTGAAGCCTGCAAGTCAAGGTCATTATATACAATCATATGTCTTCTGAAGAGATTTTATAGGTTAAAATTCCGAGGTTTTCACGAAGTGATGCTTATGGTATGTAGATAAAAATATCAAAATCGGGCTTTAACCAGATAAAAATATGTAAATAGATTTTTAAACCCTAAGTCTACCATCTTCTTCGACACTTCTTCATCATCGACCCTTTCTTGATCATCAACCCCTACAACTTTTAAGCCCACTGCCCTATGAGCAGTGACTATAACGATGGCCCACCGACAGCAGCCACCTCCAGATTCTGACCTCCTCAGCCTTCACCCCTTAGGTTTTTTTTTCCCCTTTTTCTTTTATTTTCTGCCGTAGGTTGGGTTTTTTTTTTTCTTTTTTCCCCTCTTGTAGCTACTGTAGTAATGTATATTTTATAGCAGTAGGTTATACAAAAGTTATAATGTTATATAAAACGAAATTTATATAAAGAGTGCAGTATGTGATTTTTATTCATTTAGATCTATAGTTATTTCATTTTCTCAAAAAAAAAAAAGGTTATCTTATATGCTATAAAAGCCATATAAGTATAATCATATTAGAAGAACAATAGCATTCATATTATATTGTATGTGTTTTATGCACTTTTTTATTGTGTCTTATGGTTTTGTGATGAACTAAGTGTGTGTTTTATAGCATGTTATGAATTTTATTCAACTTTCTGAATTTTTTTATTTTGCATTCGAGGCTTACGCCTCAATCCGCCTCGAGGCTTACGCCTCGAGTCAGTTAGACAAAACGCCTCGATTCCCGTTTTCGCCTTTTAAAACCTTGGTTAGGACTATACGCAATCTCCTATACTAAGCATTGTCATGATTATGAGTTAAAATTTATGACAGTTTGTTGAAGTTGCATGATCCTGTTCACAGTCAGAACTCGTTCCTGAGCTCTCCACTGTAGTCTCTCTTTGGAGGCGAGGAATCCAAAATGCCAAATATATGCTTGTCACATATAAATAAACAGATAAAATAATAAATGGTTGGAGAAAGGGAGATTACTGGAATGGTCCCAGAGGAAGGCCAAAACTGGTGATCGCCTTGTCAATTCTGAAAACATCCACACCCAAATTGACCAAAACATTAGCACCTTGTCCATATGGGAAGAAAATTCTATTGACTGCAAAGCCAGTACAGTTCCCAACCACGATGGGAACTTTCTTCATGATTTTTCCAATGGTCATAAGATCAAGAATCACTTGTGGTGAAGTCTTCTCTGTCCGCACAATTTCCAGGAGCGGCATCACATGAGCAGGACTGTGATTAAAGAGTCATGTCAAAAAGGTACACAAAGAAATCAACTCATGTTATAAATTAATGAGGAGAGAACTGCATCAGAAGGTGCACCAAAGATAACATCTGTTATGGGCATTTTTTTATGCAGCTCACGATTTAAGGAAACAGGCATACAATAGGTTAACGACAATGTAATTTAGAGTTAGGTTGTCTTCATATCACAAGGCACCGTTGCTAATACAAAGAATGACGTGGAAAAAAAAGTGTAGAATTTTACAGCTATGACAGTGCAGTATGCAGGAATATATTACAGCTATGACAGTGCAGTATGCTTTGTTACCAGTTAAGATGTTAATGTTATTAGTTCAAGTGGCAGGAAAAACCAGGTTCTCAGCAGAAATATATAACAAAGAATTTTGCAACACCTTCTAAAAAGGTACACAAAGAAATCAACTCATGTTATAACTTAATGAAGAGAGAACTGCATCAGAAGGTGCACCAAAGAAAACATCTGTTATGGGCATTTTTAAATGCAGCTCACGATTTAAGGAAACAGGCACACAATAGGTTAACGGCGATGTAATTTTGGCGTTAGGTTGTCTTCATATCACAAGGCACCGTTGCTAATACAAAGAATGTCGTGGAAAAAAAAGTGTAAAATTTTACAGCTATGACAGTGCAGTATGCAGGAATATATTACAGCTATGACAGTGCAGTATGCTTTGTTACCAGTTAAGATGTTAATGTTATTAGTTCAAGTGGCAGGAAAAACCAGGTTCTCAGCAGAAATATAATAAAGAATTTTGCAACACCTTCTAAAAAGGTACACTAAGAAATCAACTCATGTTATAACTTAATGAAGAGAGAACTGCAACAGAAGGTGCACCAAAGAAAACATCTGTTATGGGCATTTTTATATGCAGCTCACGATTTAAGGAAACAGGCATACAATAGGTTAAGGACGATGTAATTTTGGCGTTAGGTTGTCTTCATATCACAAGGCACCGTTGCTAATACAAAGAATGTCGTGGAAAAAAAAGTGTAGAATTTTACAGCTATGACAGTGCAGTATGCAGGAATATATTACAGCTATGACAGTGCAGTATGCTTTGTTACCAGTTAAGATGTTAATTTTATTAGTTCAAGTGGCAGGAAAAACCAGGTTCTCAGCAGAAATATATAATAAAGAATTTTGCAACACCTTCTATTACTCAATGTAGCAAGAATAAGCAAATAACAGGAATGAATGAGCCATCTTACCTGAAAAAATGTGCGCCCACGATGCGATCTTGGGAGCTTGTTTTTTCCCCAACAAGGCGAAGATCAAGAGGAGATGTGTTACTTGCCAATATGCAGTGAGAAGGACAAGCTTTCTCAATTTCACTAAATATAGCTTGCTTAAGAGTAATGTTCTCAATGACAGCCTGCAAATGAAGAATTAACTCTATCAAACTACTTTCTAACAGTTAGATGCTGAAGATGTGACCCTTTGACAAGATGATTAAAATACGAAAAAAGAAGATGACAGCAGTCACAATCACAAGAACTCATGTCTGGTTAGCATGCATTATTGGAAAATCAAGATTCTGCATTCTACTATGAAAGGGAAAATTTAGCAGTCTACCTCTATGACCATATCAACATCCTTAAATTCTGAGTAATCCAAAACACCTTTAAACAGTGTGAAGGCCTTCTCTGCCTTGTCTCGTGTCAGCTTTCCTTTCATTACCAAACCTTGAAGATTTGCTGTGTCAAAATCAAGTAAACAACAAATATTATGATCCTTACTTTCTTCTATATATGAGCATGTTGTAACACAACATATAATAATAAGTTCAAATGTTATTCTCGGACATATCCTCCTTGCCAAAGGATTATCCAGGTTTAGTCGCAGCAATGAGTACTCATAAAGCATGAAAGGATGCAAAAGGTTCATAACCACTCAATATAATAATAATGCCACATTTACAAACAGGAAAAACGATCACTAAGTTTCCTGTAACAAATAACTACCTTCTATCATCTTTCTTCCCTTCAGAAGATACTCAGAATTAACATCATTGAGAACAACACTTATATTGCTAAGAATAAGAGCTGTAGCTATGCCAGAACCCATCAGACCTCCTCCAATAATAGCAACTTTCTTTATGCGCCTTGGTTTAAGCCCAATATCAGTGATGTTTGGCACCTGCTTGAGTGTAAGTTGGCAAGAATAGTGAGAGAGAAACAGAAAGAGGATGGAGAGTAGAATTATTTGGTTAAAAATAACCAAAGGAAAACAGAAAATTTATGCAATCTAGCAGCGTATACGTCAGAAGAATAAATTTACCGACTATATAATTTACCAAATCATTAATTTAATTGCTAGGAACAAAAAAAACAAACATAGGGGAAAATCTTGAGGAAATAAAGGGTGCTTGTATAAATTTTTCACCTTGGATGCTGCACGTTGGGCAAAAAATACATGAACAAGACCCTTTGAAGTGTCTGATAAAACCAAATCCTTAAAAACTTTATCTTCCTGCATTGGAGAAGTCCAGCCGTTAGTATACACATAAATAGGGGGATCCGGCTTGTGAATCAAGCATGTTTGTCCCTAAGAATAGAAAGGACACACATGTTGCCAGTAATAACTCCTTGAGAATGAAATAGGAAGTAATGGAACAGGAAGGGAAGTTACTTTTTGAAAAGGAGTCAATTCACACATATAATTCCATGGCAAGAAACCAAAACCAAGAGCACCACCTTAAGAATTCCGCTGTATCCTCCATGAATGATGCCGTGCTCAATCACATCAAGACACGCCTGGTGCTGAGGAACATTTGGAGCAGTTTTCCTGGCTTGTTCCCGGGCAACTCTCAGTATTTCTCGTGCTTCAGACAAGGAATCAATCTTGTCTGTCCTGTGAAGAGAACGAATCCTTGGTCTGCGCTTCTCTACAATGTCTAAAGCCCACATTTGTGATTCTTTCAGCAACTCTTTAGAAGCCACAATGGAATCAATAAGACCAAGCTTCTTTCCTTCTTCAGAAGATATTGATTTCGATGACTGAAAAGCATTGCATACTACACATGAATTTCTATCAATGAAAGATAAAATCTGCAATAGCATTAAAAAAAATCCAGGCACACTCTTGCTTATCATTTTATCTTTCCTTCTTTTCTCCCCCTATTTTTTCCTATCAACTGACCCATCAAAAAGGTTCATTTGAAAAATCTACTTCTGAAAATGTAATCTCAAATTGGAAATAAGGTAGAATGTTACATCAATAACAAAACTTGGGAAGGGGCTACAGGGAGAATGAAAAATGAAGAATAGAAGTGAAGGAGCTAGTTACCAGCATCAGTTCAATTGCCTTTGACAGCCCTATAAGCCTTGGAAGACGTTGTGTGCCTAATAAATCAACACCATTGTCTTACTAATACAGTTATCACTTATCACTCGAACTTGAACTTGCTCATGCATACAAAGGCAAAATGTACCTCCAGATCCCGGAATAACACCAAGAGAAAGCTCTGGCAAACCAAGTTGAGCTCCAGGAGCGGCAAGACGTGCGTTACATCCCTGCAATAGGCTAGCTAAAATGATGCATTGTATAATTTTATCAACAACCAAAGTATCCATTAAAAACTCGGGGCATAGCTTTTTGACTACGACTACAAAAACACAAACCAGTGAATTTCAAAAGTAAAAGAAGTACAAACCAGTGCTATTTCTAAGCCACCACCAAGAGCCAGTCCTTCTATGGAAGCAACAACAGGCTTCTCCGATTCTATAATTCCCAAAATAATAACCGATAATAATGAGTGTCTTTTACAAGTAAAAAAAGGAGCTAAAAATGGATCATTAATCTGCAAAAATAACGAATTTATTAGTTAAGATTCAGTAGTAGAGACCTTCAATTGTGTTGAGCACAATATCAACAGATGCATTAGGCAAAGCCGAAATAGCCCCTGGCCCTGCCATGCCGAACAGTACATTTGAAGATGGATTATCAACCCACAAGTAGTTCAAATACCTTCTTTCAAACGACAAAGACCAATTATTAATCTCATACCATTTTTGTGAATTTTCTCGAAAACGTTTATGTCAAAACCGCCCGAAAACTTTCCTCCCTTGCCTTTCATTGAAAAAGAAAAAAAAAAAAAAAGGTACAAAGCTAAATCAGAACACAGTGTAAATCAACATCTCAAAACACAAATTTCTACGGACTAATAATAACACAGATTACAGACTAAGCAAACGAAAAAAAAAAAAAATCAAATCTTTCCACTAAAAGTCAAACCAAATAACAGTCTCAAATAGTCAAAACAATCCAAACAAAAAATCTCATTGCTAACCAGTCAAAACAATGGCTTTCACATCATTTCTCCTCGTCGCCTCGTCGAACTTTTCCTTCAATCCCGCGAAAACTGCACCGACCGAAAAAATTCCACGACAAATCAAAAACAAAAACCTTAAAAAAACCGAAGAAAAAGAAAAAAAAATAAGAAATCACAGCGTAAAGCTTTGGAGTCGAGCAAGCTCACTGGCGATAGCTAAGGCGTTAACGGGCGGATTGGACATGGCAATGACCGCAACGCCGTCGTTTCCGACCTCCAACGTGACCTCAGCCCTTGCCATGGCGGTGGAAAACCAGAAATCTCAAAGAAGAAGAAGAGAAAAGCTACGATTCACACTTCGCCGACAATATTATAGATTTACACGCATACATATATTTACATAGCAACTAACATATATTTTAAGCTATCGAGAAAAGTGAAAAAGTAAGACGGGAGATTTGAAGTGATTTAATTTATTTGTGAACGAGTCTTGGAATGATTTGTTGTGCAGAAAGATTCGTCCAAATTCCAACCCGCACATGCTTTTCATGTATTTATTTATTTATTTATTTTAAGTTCGTGTGAATATTTTGATTATATCAATAAGTGTTTGTCCCAATGATCTGACTGATTGTATAAAAAATGAACTGTATCGAATGTAAAATTATTTTTAGTCATTTAGGCATGTTTATTTTGTAATTTAAATCATGATTTAAACTATTTTATTATGATATTTTTTTTTATAAAAATTTAAATCTTTATTAAACTGTTAAATAATTAATTGAACTGATAGAGAAAAAACATATCTTATCTCAAAATTTTGTACTTTTTGACTTTTAAATGTGAATGGTTGGAAAGGGCACATTTTGGACCGCGTGCTTATAATTTCTTTTTCCTTTCTCACTCCGTCAATGATGCGATCTCCTAAATGTTTTTTTTTTTTTTAATAAAGGCCATCAATAATGCAAGTCCAAAAATTATTATTATTGTTATTATTGTAAAGTCGATGATGTTGATACGAGGAGGCATGACATTTTTCAGAATTTTTTTTTTTGAGGGACCTTTTTCAGATTCATTTTGCACGAATAGTTGTTTAGGTTAGAGCAAATGATCATGTTTAACTTACCAAGTTTGCCCATAAAACATATGGATTCCACTTCTCCACGTTTAACTCTTAATCTTTGTTCTTTGGTGAATAGTAATTGTAATTCAAGTGCAATAATATAATACGAGAGGTTTTAGACTGAATCCGATAAAGGAACATTTATTTTTCTTTTTTCTTTTTTTTTTTTTGTAGGAATTAGGAAACTTATTAGTTGATTGACTCTTAGCCAATATTCATGATTTATATGTATCTTCCAAGTATTTGCTAGGACTTCTTGTCGCCCGCTTGTGTATATAAAGACAAGACGCGTTCGTT
Organism: Artocarpus heterophyllus; assembly: GCA_025403435.1. Lineage (NCBI taxonomy): Eukaryota > Viridiplantae > Streptophyta > Magnoliopsida > Rosales > Moraceae > Artocarpus > Artocarpus heterophyllus. Next base: position 4,022,129 of record CM046330.1, on the reverse strand, counting down.
AGTTGCACAATGCAACTTATAAGTGGAATGTGGATTTTCTTTTAAAAAAAAAAATATAATAATAATAATAATAACAAAATTCTATGACATGCTGTAACAAGTAATCAATACTTTTTACGTAAAAAGTCGGAAAGTAAAAGGCTTGCCTGTTCTGCCATTTTTTTCTTAAGAACTTGGTAGTCGTTGTTTGATTTATTGGTTTATATCCGGTAGGACTTTATATCGATAATACATATTTTTATTTTTGTATTTAGTCAAAATTATATAAAACACAAAACCGAGAATGAGTACTCTTTTGATAGTTTATTTTTTTAGATCCTATAATAGAAATCTCTTTAATTTTTTTTTTGTTTTGTTTGTATGGGACGCGTTGATTTTACCTTCCTTGAATTCAAAGAAAAATAAAATAAAGGATTGGTTTCAGTTTGGCACAAAAGAAAATATCAATTATTCAACCGGTATATTGACACTATGTGTACTTTGCCTAAATTACATAATCACAATAATTAGGTCAACACACCTTTACTCTAACCGTGCTAGCTTTTGGTGTAAAATAAACGTAGTGTCATTTCAATTGCTTTATGAATACAATACTTCTTTTTTCTAAAGATGCTAACGACTTCTGAGAATATGTCAGTTTTATTTTTATTTTCAATTCGAATCAAATAATGAGGATACGTTTTCTCTTGTCATTTTATTTTTTCTTTTTACTAACACGTTTTTTTTTTAATATTTATAAATGTCATTTTCTTGAGCTAAAGTCGTTTTGTGATTGCTTTTAATTTATGAACCAACAATCCTATTCAACTTTATAGAATTGTAAACCAGTTACTTAAAAAACTATAAGCCCAATCATAGTTATAACCTATAAGTATAAGATGAAAGAGAATATTCTTTATGAACTGTTGTTTAATCTGATGTGGTACCTTGACGCTGTTTTTCAGTTTTCTGAAGATAGTGTCGTTTTTATTGAATATGACAGTCGTTTTTTTGTTACCATTAGGGTCGTTCTCTATCACTATTGTTGTAATAAGTTTAAAGCTTAACAACTGTATCAGGAAACAAGAAAAACATTTGAAATAATTTTAAACACTCTGCTAATAATCAATTACGATTTTCCTAATTCTTTGTGTCAAATATAACATAAACATTTATGTTTTTGCGCTGTTCTTGATGTTCTTCATTTGAAAATAACAATATCATAATTATTAAATAAAAAAGTTATACATCAACCACTAAGAACTAAATGCCAAAATTTAACATTTGTATGCTTACTAGTCCAGACCTGATGCATAGGATAGCACAAGTCAAATTTAGTCCTGAAAATAGCATTGTATGGGAGAGTTATTTTATAATCCCAAATGCTAAAGTTGGCATTAATACATTAATTTGACAGCTCACTGGAGATGTCTAAGATACTTCCCAATGGTATTTTACAGAACTTCCTTCTCAAGACAGATAAATGTAAGAGCACAAATCTTTGAAGAGAATTCCAATCGCAGTTATTTAGACTTTATTATGAAGAGGATACAACACAATCTTGTCAACCTGAATAACCACCAAAGTCGAAGGCCAGAGATTGCTTACAATCTTGCCCTTGAAGTTGCTGAAGACGAAGAAGGTTCGCTCTGCAGAAATAGCAAAATATACATAAGGCGTCGTTATCTTCCTTTACATATGGTGAGGATTCTTTGTCGTTGGTTTTTAAGTTTAACCAATCACAAACTCGGTGAATTTACCGTGGCAACACAGTTATATTCGAGGTTTGAGACTGGTAAAAAGGCCAGTGATGTGATACGTAGCCTTTTTCTTTAATACTTTTTCTTTTGTTGTCTTTCTACTTTGAAAAATAAAACTGCTTAGGAGACAAAAAAAGATCGATCTATGATTTAAACAACAGCTGAAACGGAACGCTACTATGATTAACAAGTGAGTAGTAGTGACCAGCATTGACATGGCAAAACAACGCTGCATTTTTTGTTTTGGCTTTTGTTTTTGTTTTGTTTTTTTTTTTTTTTTTTCTTAATGATATTGTAAAATAAAGTTGCCTAAAGAAGGCCAATATCTTGATGTTCAATTGCAGGTTGAAAGAAGCAATGCTCTAATAAAGTCAGTCAGAAGGAAAAAAAAAAAGAAAAAAAAGGAGAGAGATGAGAGTTCTTACCAGCAGCCTTCCTTTTGTCGCTCGTTCTTCCAAATACCTTGATGGTTTAAAGAAGTTACCATATATTTCGGACCACTTCTTCAGACTCGAATAAACATGCATAGGCCCAACCATATCGGCCCAATAAACAATACCACCCCTGCACAACAGAAGAAGAGACTAATTTCAGACTCTGGCCACATTATTAGCTTGTAAAATACTAAAAATTACTAAGACCTCTCTTAGACAACGCAATCAAGCGAATAAAAGTAACATATGCGTAAACAAAACATAGCCAGAGGAAAGGAATTTGATCCCTAATAGTCCTTTCTACTATTATTCTTTATTTCCTCTCCGTTGCTTGTAAAAATCTCGGTCATGTAAACAGAAAACCGCGGGCAGAGTCACAGTTCGTAATTGTAAATAAAACGGGAACCCCACAACTTGGCAATGGGAAAAATATTAAGAGAAAGTTTGCAATATAACAAGAAAGAAGAAAGGCCATAGTCACAAAATAACTCACCGGTAGGACGGGAAACTCATCCCAAGAACAGATGCAATGTCAAGGTCTGAAGCTCGGACAACTATTCCTTCTTCCAAAACACGGCATGCCTCATTTACCACGGGAAACAGAATCATCTCCACAATTTCTTGGTCCGTTACAGATATGGGCTGTCACCATGGTCAAATAAACACATTAGTTACTAGTTCAATAATGCACAAGAAAAGATGAACATGACTTTTGTCTCTTAGTGTGTCAAGCAATACGCAAGAATCAAGCACGTGGCATGATTTTTACAAGTGGTGGTCTTTATATTAAAGCAGACAAAGAATACCTTTCCGCCTGGCATAATATTTGTAAGCCGTCGAGACTCCTTGATGGTTGGCAGTATTGTCAGATCGGGTTTTGGCGGGCTTCCTTTTTCATAAAGGTAATATCCTTTTCCATTGTTTTTACCTAAATACCAGAAGTTCAAAGAAAGGTTAAAAAATAAACATATAAAAGCATGCACTAAACAAAAATAAGTGGAGAGATATCATATGAATGGTCGAAATGCCACAAGTTCAAAGAAAGCTCAAACCATAAATTTATATAAAAGCTATCGAAAAAACCAAACGAAGTGGCAAGGATTTATATGAATAGCATGAATCTTATTTATCTCACCATTTCTTCCACTTTCCACTAAGAGCTCAATCAACGGCGACTTAAAAGTTCGCTCAGGGAATGCATTAACAAATTCTTTGGAAGTTGCAATAAATACTCCATATCCCGCTAAGTCTTGAAGCCTGCATATCAAGGTCATTATAATCAACAATATTCCAGGGAGGTCTTTTATATTAGGTTTTGTGGTTTGTCGGAACCGAAAAGAAAATCCAAAATGTGGAATAGGTTTTTGTCACATGCACACAAATGTACAAGACACAAGCATTTAAAGAGAAGAAAATTACTGGAATGGGCCCACAGGGAGGCCAAACTTGCTGATCACCCTGTCGATTCTGAAAACATCCACACCCAAATTGACCAAAATATGAGCTCCTTGTGAGTATGGGAAGAAAGTTCGATTGACAGCAAAGCCAGTGCAGTTCCCCACCACAACAGGAACTTTCTTAATGATTTTTCCAACTGTCATAAGGTCAAGAATCACTTGTGGTGAAGTCTTCTCTGTCCGCACAATCTCTAGGAGAGGCATCACATGAGCAGGACTGCCATTAAAGAGCAGCATCAAACAAGTACCCAGAAAAGAGCATGTAAATATATACTATTACTTAATGAAGACACGATGTCTACCAAAAGCTATCTCAAAGAAAAGATCCATAACAAACTTTTTTTTTTCATATACTTCAATGCCCATAGAACACAAGATATACTGTAGGATTGCATTAAAGTAACTTTTGAACTGATTTCCTTGGCATCACAAGGCACCGTAGCTAATAGAGACATTAAGTAGGACAAAGTAAAGAAGAAGATACTCTAACAACTAAATGATAATCTTATGCAATATATTATTGGGGACACCTCAGCACAATATGCTTCTTGCAAAAGAGCTCCTTCTGACATATTTTTATAAGTCCAGGAAAAAACAACCACGTTGTCAACAGAAAGACACTAACAAATTTTCTTATACTTGTAATAATAGTAATTTCTGCAAAGATTTATTTTAGTCGCAAGACTCGCAAAATAGAAAGAACCGGTGAAGAACAAGAATGAGCCATCTTACCTGAAAAAATGTGCTCCCAAAATACGATCTTGAGAGCTTGTTTTTTCCCCAACTATACAAAGGTCAATGGTAGATGTATTGCTTGCCAATACACAATAAGACGGGCAAGCTTTCTCAATTTCGCTAAATATTGATTGCTTGAGAGAAATGTTTTCAATAACAGCCTGCAAGCAAGAAAGAACACTGTCAAACTCCTTTCTAACAGCATGACAATAAGATAGAGTAACGATTTACAAGATTTTTCAGCATCGTCAGAAATACAAGATGTAGATGCATGAAGGAGCATGATTACAAGAACTCATTTATGGTTTAATATTGGTACTTAAAAAATTAAATTCCATGTTGTCTGATGCAATTGAAATGTCACCTACCTCTATGACCATATCAACATCCTTAAATTCTTTGTAATCCAGAACACCTTTAAGCAGAGAGAGGGCCTTGTCTGCCTTATCCCGTGGCAGCTTCCCTTTTGTTACCAAGCCTTGAACATTTGCTGGATAGAAACAAGTAAACAAAGAAAACCACGTTGCTTAATTTTTCAATAAACTAGAGTATTCTAATATACCATATCGAAATAATTGTGAACGTCTTTAATTCTCATACTTATTTTTTCTCGTCTAAGGACCATCCGGGTTAACTTTCCCAGCAATGTGTGTGTGTGAAGCGTAGAAGCAAATCTAGCCACCAATCATCATAACAGATAAACAATAAAATGCAAGACTGAAAAGAAAAGGTAATCTAGAATTCCTGTATAAAGCAACCACCTTCTATCAATTTTCTGCCCTTAAGGAGATATTCATTACTTATTTCCTTGAGAACAACACTTATATTGCTCAGAATAAGAGCTGTAGCTATGCCCGAACCCATCAGACCTCCTCCGATCACAGCAACTTTCCTTATGGGTCTTGGTTTAAGCCCTATATCAGTAACATTTGGTACCTGTTTACGTTGTAAGTTTAAAACATAATGAAAAAGAGAAAGAGGCTAAAATATAGAAAAATATAGAAATCATTTCATATGAACTATGCAAAGAAAAACAAATAAAACAGACATAATCTAAAACTGCATATGTCAAAACGATTCATTTTACCAATGTAAGAATTCACTAAATCATCGATCTATTCACTTGAAATGAGACAAAAAAGGTTAGGAAAGGCACTTTTTTGTCTAAACCTTGTACCTTAGATGTTGCACGTTGCGCAAAAAAGACATGAACAAGACCTTTTGAGGTGTCTGATAAAACCAACTTCTTAAAATCTCTTGCTTCCTGCATTGAAAGTTCAATTATTAGCACAGCCATGAACAGGTGGAGCCACTTGTTACAAAATATATGGTAAAGTTATGCTTGTGAACAAAGCATGTTTGTCTCTCATAGAAAGACGCACACATGTTGCCAAATGATAACAACTTATTGTTCTAGCGGAGGAAGTAGGACTCTCTGAATTAGACTCATCCATATATATAACAATAATCATAAGAAACCAAACCAAGAATACCTTTAAAACTCCACTGTATCCTCCATGAACAATGCCCTCCTCAATCACATCGAGACACACCTGGTGCTGAGGCATATTTGGAGCAGTTTTCTTGGCTTTTTGTCGGGCAACTTTCAATACATCACGTGCTTCAGACAACGAACCAATCTTGTCTGTCCGGTGAAGGGAACGTACCCATGGTTTACGCCTCTCTGCAATGCCTAACGCCCACAGTCGTGATACTTTCAGCAACTCCTCAGAAGAGACGATGGAGTCAATAAGACCAAGCTTCTTCCCTTCTTCAGAAAATATTGGTTTTGATGACTGAAAACAATTGCATACTTTACTGAATGGCAGCGAATAAAAGATAATCCAACAAGTCAAAGCATTAAATATGCAATAGTATACTTTTTGCTACAAGAAACAAAAGTAAAACCAAAAAGTGTCATGCTCATCGTTTCTTTTTCTTTCTTTTCTTATAACTTTTTTTTAGGGTGGGTTGTGGTGGGGTGGGGGGGAGGGGGGGGGGGGGTGTGGGGTGTGGGGTGTGGTGTGGTGTGCGGTGATCCTCTCAACAGCTTTAACCCATTAAAATGGTTCCTACAACAAAATTAACTCTCACTTCTCTTTACACTCTTCAAAAGTAAGAGCTGCTTCTAAAAATCTCTCTCAAATTGGAAAGCAAAGGAAAGCAGATAAAAGTTAAATGTTCCATCAACTACAAAACTTGGGAGCGTGGCCACAGGGAGAAGCATAAAAGGGAAGCATGGAAGTGGAGGAGGCAGTTACCAGCATCATTTCAACTGCCTTTGACAGCCCAATAAGCCTTGGAAGACGCTGTGTGCCTTACATATAGAAACCATTACGTTAACAACTTAGGAAGTACATATAATTTGAGAACTCAGAACTTGATGCATATAAAAGCAAATTTACCTCCAAAACCCGGAATAACACCAAGCGAGAGCTCCGGCAAGCCAAGTTGAGCTCTGGGAGCTGAAACACGTGCATGACATCCCTACAAGAGGTGAACTAAAATGATGCATTTGTACAAACTACAAACACTACCGCAATGAAATTCTCCACCCAAAAACTTTGGATTTTGATGCTTGGCTATGAAAACAAACCATTGCCAATTCTAAGCCGCCTCCAAGAGCGAGACCTTCTATGGCAGCAACACTTGGCTTCTTCGAATCTATGGTCACAAAAACCAAAAAATAAAATAAAAACAAATAAATATCACTGATTTGTAAAAGTGAATAAAGAATCCTTTATTTGCAGAAAGAAAACTATGATACTAGAATTAAGGTTGGGTAAATACCTTCAATCATGTTGACCACAAGATCAACAGATACATCAGGCATAAGCGAAACATCCCCTGCCAGGCCAAACAATATACGAAACCAAAATTATCACTTCACCAGTTCAAGTTTCATCTATTAACTTTCAAAAACTCCACTGTAAAAACTAAAAAGCTTCATTATTAGTCACATACCAGTCTTGTGAACTTTCTCGAAAACGTTAATGTCAAAACCACCAGAAAATCTCCCTCCTTTGCCTTGATCGAAAAAAAAAAAAGAATAATCAGATCTCTTTCAATCAAATTACATACTTCTAAAGCAAAATATTTCATTTCACTGAAAAATCAGTCTAAATAAACTCGAATACATTCAAAAGAATCTGAGAAAACGGCATATATAGCTCACCAGTCAAAACAATCGCTTTCACATCACTCCTCCTCGTCGCCTCACCGAACTTTTCCTTCAATCCCTCGATAACTGCACGACCACAAACAAAAATCGAAAAAAAAACCAAAAATCGAATCAGAGAAGAAGATGACGAACAAAGCTCGGAGATTCAGCTAGCTAGCGGGCTTACTGGGAATAGCCAAGGCGTTCACGGGAGGATTCGACATGGTGATGACCGCAACGCCGTCGTTTCCGACCTCCATGGTCACCGTTGCCCTCGCCATGGCGTTTCTGTACCAAAATGCTCAGAATTTCACAACGAAGAAGACGAAGAAGAAGATCAAAAGAACAAGCTTTTGGCCGAAATTCTGATAAAGATCCAGGAAAAATAGCTTTTATATTATTATTATTATTTTTTGTTTCCTTTTTTTGTCTTTTCAACAGGAAAAAATAATTTATTTATAGCATATGCCACGTCATCGGCGTCGTTTCGTTGACGCGCGCGGACTAGTGAGGTTTTTGGTATTTAGTGTAGTGAGATTCAGAGTAGTGTTGCTAAGATTATTTGTCTGTATTAGATGGAGTGATTTGATTGGTTGTTTTCTTTCTGCATTCAAGGGCATGAATGAAATTCTACGTTCAGTTGCTTTAAAGAAGAGTTGCATGCAGCCAATAATATTGCGTTAAAATTTGCTACCGGTGGAAGTTCCCTGTGGTTGAACCGTACTACTACATATCTCGCCCTGAGACATCTCGCATACGGCATCCCAAACTCGTCGTTTTCAAAGTTTCGTATTGCTTAGGCTTTTTTGTTTCAATCCCTCGCGAATTTCTAGGTATTGGTAATTTACCTTTAAAACTTTAAATTTAAGGAATTGGCCTCCTTAACTGACAAATTAGTTCTAAATCACTACATTAGTCATTGTGTTAGTTTTTTAATAGAAATTTACAAATTAATTTTACACGGGTCATTGATCAATGTGATGATGATAATTATTTTTATATATTTTAACCTAAATTTATTGTGAATAGGATTTTTTAATAACACTAAGGGGGTGTTTGGCAGTGGTGGAACCACTCAGTTCCCACCACAATCTCAGTTATGAACAATATAAAGCTCTCACATATTACAGTAACAATAAAAAAACATGCTACAGTGTAAAACTCTCATATGCTACAGTAAAAGTGGTTCCCACCACTGGTTCCCACCACCTTTCCAAACACCCTATAAGAGTTGGGTGCAACCAATATATTGCTTTAAACTTTGCTACCTGTGGAAGTTCCCGGTGGTCGAACCGTACTAGAACATTTCTCGCACTGAGACATCTCACATACCGCATAGCAAAATTGTCGTTTTCAAAGTCTCGTACAACTTAGGCTTTTTTGCACTTACTTTGTGTTTAGCAAAAGTAATTTCCACCACTTTTTAGTTATAAATTGGGTAAAACTCTCGTATGTTACAGTAATAATAAAAGAACATTACAGTGTAAAGCTCTCACATGTTACAGTAAAAGTGGTTCTAACCAGCGATTCTCGCCACATTTCTAACATCCTATTAGTATCTCCCGAACTTATCTCTTTTGGTAATTTACCTTTTAAACTTTAATAGAGTGTTTGATAGGTATAGTCAGAACAAATTTTTTAGTTCATAAATAGTGTAAAATTTTCACATGTTACAGTGTAAAGAGCAAAAAAAATTGTTATAATGTAAAACTCTCACGTGTTACAGTATTTTAAACCAAAAAGTTATTCTCATCATGCTTACCAAACACCCTATAAATTTTAGCAATTAACCTCCTGAACTAACAAATTTGTTATAAATCAACACATTGATAAATGTGTTAGTTTTTGAATAGAAATTTACAGGTTATTTTTACATGAGGTTATTAATCAATAAGATGAATGATTATTTTTATATATGTTAACTTAACTTTATTGTGATTAAGATCTTTAAGAGAGTGTTTAGAAATATACTTAGAATTATAAGTTGAAATTAAAACATTATAGCACGTGAAGCTTTACACTATAACAGTTGTAACTTATTAATTGTAATTCGACTGCAAAACAAAGCCTAAGTAAGTGCTATCACGATATAAAGTTTTGAATCAACTTTTGTTTCAAGATATAAATTTGGGGTAACATTTATAAGAAAAGACATGTCATGCTCTTAATTAACAACACATATATGAAAATTATATGTCAATTTTTATTAAAAAAAAGTAACATAATTATTAATGAAATGATTTGCAATAAATTTGTAAATTCGAGGATATAATGTGGAAAGCAATAAGTTAAGAGGATACCAGTGAAAAACAAAAAAGAAACCAATAGTTTAAGAATTCCTTGGTGGTCAAAACTATGTCATTCATTATTGCAACCTGAAAACCTAAACGTTGTCGTTTTCGATCCTGTTTTGTTTGGCTGAACAATAGCGTTGTTCAAAAAAACTGAAAAACTGAAACCAATCGCCAAATAAAAAAAAACTCAAAAAATCAGTTTAGATACAAAAATTGACTATATCAGTTCAAAAACCAATTGCCCCTGTGTTTTTGGCAGTTGGTTTTCATCTTTAAGTTTTTGGTCAGTCAGTCCGTGTCAAAATTTTCAAAATTTCATATATATTGTATAGTAATATATAAGAGGATCAGTACATTATTATTTAGTTTGAACTTTGAAGGCACATTTTTCAAGTGTTTATTTTAGCTAGTTATTGTTATTTATTTGGCTAATTATTATCTTTTATCTTTTATTTGGCTAGTTATTGTCCTTAGCAATATATTACTGAGATAGAAAATGACAAGGGAAGAAAGAACTATATAGAGCTAAAGCAAATGTACAATAAAAGAGTTGAGTGAATTTGAATTTGTTTGATTGTTTTTGGGAAAAAGCTTCATGTTGCATTACAATGACATTGCTAATTTCTTCATCATTGCAGCTAGCAATTTTTTCAGTTCTTCTCTCCCAATAAGATCTCAAAACCTTTTTTTTTAGGAGGTTCTTCTATTTAGGTAAATAAGAGAATTTGGGACGAACGGAGGGTGTGTATCAGTGTATATGTTCAATTGAATAAGTGGTTTTCCTACTTTGGTGTTTTTTTTTTTGTTAGAGCTGGAGGATATACATAAAATTGTTGGGTTGGTTTTTTTTTTTTTCAATTATGTTCTATTTTCTAAGTTTTTTCTTTAATTTTTGTGGATTTGAAATAACATAATTACTACATCATTTTCTCTATGTTTTGACATATAAAAGGGGCAATTGATTGAATCTCTATATCCTATAAGAATGGAAAATAGAAATTTTAGTATACTGTCTACTTACTTTTAGTATACTGATTGGTTATTTTGGTCGAAAACTGATTGACTGTCTAATCACTCTGCCAGCTTTCTATTCAACATTTTTAAACCTAACCACCGTTGGCTAGTAACCAACCGACTAAAAGCCGTCGACAACTTACTGAGGTACAGCCTTATTGAACAATTTCTTACTTCGATTCCTTTAAAAAAAAAAAAAAAAATTCCTTACTTCGAGATGGAAACGACGTCGTTTATGCTGTTAGGTTCCGTTTCGGACCTCCAAAACCTAAATACGATACAGACATTACAGAGGAAGCACAAGGGAAGAGAAAGATAGAGAGAGAGCCTCCAATGGTGTCGTTGAGAATTGTTTCTAGGTTTTCGTCTCGATTACGCTCTCTCTCTCTCAATTCGAACAGGACTTCGTCGGCATCGGAGTTCTCTCCGCTCAAATCGACCTCTCGCTCCGACACCTCTCTCCCCGCTAGACGCGTTTCTCGCATTTCAAGGTTAGTTATGGTTTCTGCTTTACGTTTCTTTCTTTCAGTCTTATCAGATTCTGTTTGGTTTCCGAGAAACTGAAGGAATGTTGTCAACTTGAAGAGTATACCTTTACTTTAGCCGTAAAACACGAATAAATCAGAAAAGTTTCATTTCCGTTAGCGAGCTGAAACGCAAAACTTTTCGCTGCTATTTTGTATTGATATATTTTTTTTAATTCGTATGGTATTATCAGATTACCACTGCAATTGAGCAGCATTGAATCGATGATGCCATTGCACAGTGCAGTGTCTTCAGCCAGATTAGTATCGAGCTTGTCCATAGAGTCTCAGAGCTGGGGGTTAGTTCCTAATGGTTAGTTTCTTTCCTTTTTTTTATTTTCATATAAAATGACGATTGACTAAACGATGCTTATGCTTGAATGTTTTGGCTAATCTAAACTAACAAAATTCTTCCATAAATAACTGAAAAAAAAAATAGTGAGTTGATGTCAAAGAAGAAATGTTGGGATTTTTGAAAGATTTTAAGGTGAAAGTTGATTTAAAATTGGACCTGTAGGATTTTGGAACATTGGTTTAAACCAATTGATTTGAACTCAAAGACTGAAGAGCTCTTATATGTTATGGTATAGACAAAAGTGAGCTATAGCTTATAGTACAAAGCTCTCACATGCTACAATGTTTTGAACTAATTGGTCTAAACTAATAAGTTCAAACCAATGCTCCCCAACAGCCTATTATTCGACCTTTATATGGCTTTAGTGGAGGACAATACTAAATGGGGTTGACTGAAAATTTTGCCTTTGATTAGTGTTTGGTGCTTTGGTGTTTTTTGAATTCTTGGCTGTTCCATAATCACATTGTCTTGATAGAGGAAATAATGTAAAGGTATAAAAGGGCAATGTGAATTGGCATGTAGAAGACAAATAAAAATAGAAGTTACCTTTTTGATTACTTTTATTCAATGGATGAGGAATATTGCAGAGAAAAAGTTGAGGAATTTGATGATTGAAAAATTGCAACTTGCAAGTGGTGGAACCTACATTAGCAGCACGATATGCAACTTTCCTCGACACTAGTGGCCAAATAAGAAGTGATTTTTTGGCCAAAGCTTAAGTGAAGAGTAGACCATTGTGCATTTTTTTTTCTTGTGAAGAAAAAAATAGTAGGAGATATTGACATATCTGCCGACTGGTGCAACACATGCTATAGACCATGAATTAGCCACGAGTTCTTGCTAACTATAGTAAGATGATCAAAGGGTGTGAACTGTGAATCAACATTAAATTCTCAAGTTCTTGTGTTTTGTTTGTTTAGTAAATCATGTTTTTCATGTTGCCTCAAGTGTCCATCCTAACGCTTTTGATTTCGTTACGTTTCAGGAATTTCAATGCCCTTTTGACGGTATTCCTGTGACAAGTTATCTTCTATTTTGATGGCTTTATAGGTCTTGTATGGACATTTTGTTTCAAAATGCCTTTGGAGGCTTAAGCATCAAGCGGCTGGATACTTTTTTCTATCAAAGTTTATTTATTTTCTTTTCTTCTTTCTTCATTGTATTTAAACAGCACCAGCCTAGTTGCATAATTAACAAGATATTCACAATGCTTTAAATCCTTAGAGAAATTTCTTTTACAGATTCTTCACAGGAAAATAAATTATTCTTTTTTACTTTTATGTTAATCATTTCTTAAAAAAAAAAAAAAAAAACACAGGTCCCATTGAATTCGTAGTCTGCTTCGCCACTGACTGCCAAGATGAGATAAAAGGTGACTACAGAGATTTTGACTTTGAGGTTATTACTTTTCTAATTATAAATTGTTAGTGTGACAGTTGTAACTATCAGCCATGTTCAATTTATCTAAATAGCACCAACCTAGTAGCGTTAACATTATACTGGCAAGCGCTTTAAATCCTTAAAGAAATTTCTTTTACTGATTATTCAAAAGAAAAAGGATATGGAAGCACATTCTTCTTTGCCTTTTGTCATGTACCCTTGGTTTGGTGTTGGCCGCATTATTCCATTCCTCCACATCTCCAACAAAATCAATATGGGAGGCCAAAATTTAAGGTTCATTAATAAAAGGATAAAAAGAAAATTTTATGTCAAAAAAACACAAAATCAGAGTATCAAAATCATATTTTTGAAAACTATGAGGTACTGATTTAATATTTTTCAAACACCAAGACATGGAACTTTATATGTGTGTGTGTCTGTGATGCAGCAGCTATTGTTAAAGCCAAGCTGTAGAAACGACTCGTCCTTCCTACCCCCCTATCGTTTAGCACTTAGTTTGTTATTGTCGTTTGTTAAGAACTATGCCAAAGGTGGTAATAACACTATTACTACTATTGATATGTGTATTTGTGTGTTAAAGTCTGAGACTATATTCTGGTGTGAATTTATTATTAAATTATATACACAACTGTAATACTGTTAATGTTTTTAATTGTTGATTGTTTGACGTTAAAGTTAGAACAACATCTATTAGAGGATTACGCTTTGATTTCTTAATTAGTAAATAATCAAAGTCAATACCCTTCCTTCTTAGATATGCACGCCATGCATGCGTGCATATAGTTTATAGCACGTCATTCATAAAAATTATTTCACCTAAAACCTTTTATCACGATGAATTGAAATTAGATTATGTAGTATTATACATATGGGGAACTTAATTGCACTTATGTCGTTTCTTTTTCACTTCAATACATGTGATTTTCAAGTTACTGTGATAGAATTGATTGCAAATTAAACTAAAGGCTCCAATAATGCATTAATTATCAATTAACACAATACTTCTTATTAAAGTCATCTTCATTACAGCGGTATGTACACTTGGGCATATCATCTTCACTATAAATAAGCATATAAGACCACCCTATGGTCTAATACCATGGGAAGGGAGGTTGGGGAAGGTGTTGGGTAGATGTTTGTGAGTTTGATTCAAGTTGTAATCTTTATTTTTTATTTATAGAATGACATGTATTATAACATACGTTGATTTTTATTTTAAAATCATTACTAAAAGTAAATAATATTACTTTGTTTTTTAAGCGCCTGGCCTCAATTTTTAATACTTGTCTAGTTGGACCTTGAAGGCGTTGCGGAGCTATTTCTTCTTCACCAAAGACCATTACTTGTTATTTCTCTCTAGTCCAGCCCCCACCAGTTGCCCCGGTGCTGTCAAGCCCCCTTCTCGTTGCCTTTAGACCTCGACGCGATCACCAGAGGCCCTGTTGCCCCCACCTAATCACTCTCTCCCTCTTTTTTTAGTCATCAACGAGGACTTTTTTTTTTACATTTTAATTTTAATTTTAATTTTTTTAAAAAATGTCTTTATTTTATTTTTTAAAATATATTTACTATTTTACTAAAATACTCTTACTAAAATGATCATGTGCCCTTCACGTAATGCATTTTTAACATCCGTTTGGTTAAATTAGTCTTTCAACTGTTAAAATAAAAAGTTAGAGTTATTAAGGGTGCGTTTGTTTCGTGGTTTGAATTACGATTTGAATCATTTTGCTATAGTATTTTCTCTCATAAAAATTTAAATCTTCATCTAAATATCCTATTTAAATACTCGAATCAAATTAGTTCTAAATCAATAAATAAAAGATCAGGGGAATTTAACTCATAAAAGGTTAGGTACTGTAATTTTTCCGAATTTTTATTTTTAAATAATTCTTGTATTTATAAATGTATCCGTACCAGCTTGACACAGAGCCTTTCAACAGCGACACATGGCCTCCTTCACCTTTCACTCTCTGCGGCAAAAGCACCAACCTTTTCCCTTCACTCTCTGTGAGTACCCCTCCACTCTCAATGTTTTTAAATTCCATTACTCAACTCATTTTCTAATTTTCTCAACTCCGAAACGCACACGTGAACTGTCTCCACTTCTTATAGTTAGAGGAAACGTTATCCGTGTTGTTGCAAAGTTGTCTGCCACAGACCACGGACCATCATACACAAAAACCATAAATTTGAGAAATGTTAAAGAAAACAGAATTGGGTTTCCTCCTAGAGATGATAAGGTTGACAAAAATCTGGGAAAAAAGTATGTTAGTTCAGTGGTAGAGGAAAAAAAGATCGAAAATAATGGTGTTAAGTTCACCAAGGGAAAAAGTACTAGGAGAAACCATGGTTCCAGAAAGATGAGGGAAATGGGTGATGGGAATTCTTTTGTGAAGTCTAGAGATAAGAATATGGCAGTGAAATCTTTGGGGAGTACGGACACTAAAGTTGGGAACGCGAAGAGTGGCGGTAAGCAGGTGGGGGAGGAGAAAGAGAAGGGGAAAGGGTCTAGGAAAAGTAAGACAGATTCTTCAGAAGTTCAATTTCGAGTTGGGTTGAATATGTGCTCGAAAAGAGGAGATGTCAAGAGTGCAATTGAGTTCTATGATTTGGCTCAAAGAGAAGGAATTAAGCTTGGGCTGTACCATTATACTGTGCTATTATATGTTTGTTCTTCTGTTGCTGTTGGCGTTGTTCATCCTGCTAAAAGTGGGAGCGGTTCTCGGAGTTTGAATGCTTTAGATGTTGGGGAATTGGGCGACTCCTAATTCCAAGGATCGCAAGAACGAACAATTACAGAAAATAAATAGGAGAAAAGAAGAAAAAGAGACACCAAATCTTTATACAGGTTCGTCCAAAATTGAGACTACGTCATGTTTCTGCCGCTTGCAGATTCCATTATGATAAAGGAGATTACAGATTACAAGAGTAGTTTCTCACACACTCACAAATTGTGCTTACCAAAACTCTCTTCTATCTAACACCCTGTGGGAATTTTTCTCTCTCAAGGATGGAGCTCTCAAGAATTTTGCCTCTCACAAAATTATGCCACTCATAATTTTCACACACTTTTCACACACCCAACCCTAGCCACCTTGTGTCTATTTATAACCAAAGGAGGAGAAAAATAGCAACTAATGGGAAACCCTAGTGGTTTCCCGTTTTTGGGACTTTGAGTTCGACTATGACTCGAGAAACATCGCGCAATACAGCGCGTTAGCGCCGCGGCGCTCAAAACGAGCGCTACGGTGCTCCCCTGCGGCGCCTAGGAGCTCTTCTCCTGGCGCCTAGGCGCCATCAACTCGACGCCTCGACTTTATCTTCCTGGAGCCTAGGCGCTCTCCACATGGCGCCTAGGCGCCCTCACCCTAGCGTCGCGGCGCTCTTCTGCCAGAGCCGCGGCGCTGGCTCTCTGCCTTCGGAGGACTCATTTTTCTCCAGTTTTCTTCCTTTGTGTTGTGGTGTCGACTTGATTTGGCTCCATATCTGCAACAATCTCCCACTTGGAGACTAATCAATCACCATGTCTCCCACTGCAGCGGCAACAATTTCTCATGCTTCATGGAGAAGTCCAACTGAAGTTGCGCACAACTTCAGTTTCTCGATCGAATCCATCTTGGTGAGCATAACTCTGGATCCTTTTACCACCCACCTTGCCTTATACCGTTTGCTGCTAGCACTTTTATTTTTTACCCGGTATACCTTCTTATTGTGCAAGGACTTTTTACCATGTGGTAACTTTACTAGTTGCCATGTCTGATTGGACATCAAGGAATCCATCTCATCCCTCATGGCTAACTCCCACTTGATCGAATCTCCAGCCTCCACGGCTTCATCAAAGCTCTCTGGCTCACTTCTGTCGGTCAATAAGATGTAATGCAAAGATGGGGAGTATCTCTGCGGTGGTCTAATGGTCCTGCTAGACCTCCTGACTGGTGTGGCAGAAGTCCTCTGGTTTCCTTCTGGAGCTATGTCTTCATGGTCTTCAACCTCTGGATTTTGCACCTCCACTTCAGGAAGATCCTTCAATGGAATCACCTCAGGCTTCTTGTCTTCAGATCTGAACCCTTGGAGTCTGTCCTGTCTCTGTCCTTGTACAGAACACCTTCGTTGAAGATCACATCCTTGCTCCTAATAATCTTCCGAATTTGGTCATCCCAGAGACGATAATATGTAACTCCCACTTGATCGAATCTCCAGCCTCCACGGCTTCATCAAAGCTCTCTGGCTCACCTCTGTCGGTCAATAAGATGTAATGCAGAGATGGGGAGTATCTCTGCGGTGGTCTAATGGTCCTGCTAGACCTCCTGACTGGTGTGGCAAAAGTCCTCTGGTTTCCTTCTGGAGCTATGTCTTCATGGTCTTCAACCTCTGGATTTTGCACCTCCACTTCAGGAAGATCCTTCAATGGAATCACCTCAGGCTTCTTGTCTTCAGAACCTGAACCCTTGGAGTCTGTGCTGTCTCTGTCCTTGTACAGAACACCTTCGTTGAAGATCACATCCTTGCTCCTAATAATCTTCCGACTTTGGTCATCTCAGAGACGATAATCAAACTCAAGTCCGCCATAGCCAACCAGAAAACACTTCTTTGACTTGGCATCCAGTTTACTTCTAGCAGTAGAATCAATGTGTGCATAGGAAATGTTGATGCTTACCGCTTTCCGGCGTCGGATCAACACCCGAGTGTGACTGAACACCTTCTGACCTCCTCTTAAGCTTGTCCCTGGTCGGGATTGAGTACCTACGAGAGGGATGATTCGGAGAAATGGGGTTAGCCAATAGACAAGGGCTCTCTGATGCTCAAGGCAAGAACTGTTCGGCAAAGGTCGGCAGCTGATTAAATGAGAAGAGGTCTCTCTCTCTAAAACGTCATAAATACATACTATTTATAGGCCACCAGCTGGATCGGGTGCAAGATGGGTTTTGCCCATTACCCAGGTGTCACATCAAAGTGTATCAAGCAATAGGTGACAAGTGTCGCGTCCATAGTCCAATGGATTGGACTCTATCGGACGGCAGCACGCCTGCCTGGTGTTGGCCAACAAGGATGGGTAGTGACGTGTTATGACGAATAGCGTGGCCCGGCCCGAGCTACAGTTCATCCCCCGAGGTGGCAGCCTTCTTGGGGGTGTGCCCTCAGATCAGTGGAAGGCTCCCCGGGAAGAAGCATAATTCGTCGGGTCGGGGGTAGTCATTATGCCGAACTTATTTGCCGACCACCAAAGTTAATGTCCTCGGTGGGAGTGCCGAGCTACCCTCAACATTAGCCCCCCAGTGCACCTGGTTGGTGTTCGGCCGGATGGACTATGCCGAGTGGGTGAGGTCGGCTCAAAGGAAGAAGACTAAGCGACACTTAGAAGCGGGGTGAGCTGAAAAGACGCGCGGATCAGACGGGGGACGCGTGTCGCGTCGCAGCCGTCTGTGTGGCTGTCAAGCTTATTAATTGCGCCTTTTGGGTTTTCGCGCTCGAACTTCCCGCTTAAAGTGGCTATAAATAGGGCCCCTCCCCTCCGCAATTTGCACTTCATTTTCAAAAATTTACGAACGAGAAATTTTAGCTGCCGAGCTCAAGTACTAGCCGAGGATTATATCAACCGAGCAACCAAGAACCCGAGCAGGTAATTCCCGAGTGAAAATAAGTGATTTGTCCGACTCGCAAAACGTAGAGGTTTCATGGTCGAAAAGTAGCGGGGAGAGCAGTAGCTCTTCTTCGACTCAATCTGACGCCGAGGTGGCGTCCCAAAGACGGGAAGGGGCCAGGCGGCTGGAGCAGATCCTAAGGGTCGATTCCCAGACCGTGCCTAAGCAAGAATTTTTAGATTTGCTGGGCGGGCACAAACTTATCAGGCCGTCCAAGGAGCAAGACCCTTACACTGGGGCGGCAACAGCGGGCCATTCCCAAGTTTTTCCAAGGGAGAGGACCGAGTTTCAAACCCAGGAGGACGCTCCGAGCACCTCTGGTCGGAATGCCGAGGCCCCCGTCCAAGTTGCAAGCGTGATTACGGTTGATGCCTCCGATGAGGAGCATGCGGCCGAGGAGGCAGGGGCAGAACAGCCAGAGATAGAGCAGGAGGTCCAGGCCACCCGCGTACGGGGCGTCACAGCATATCGAATAAGCCGTCCTGGGCAAACCTCAGCGGCAGGATATACGAGCGCGATTACAGAGTCGCGGTTAGGGACACTGCGCGCCGAATATGGTATTCCGGCCGATGTGGATCTCATCGTTCCCGGTGAGGGGGATTCACCTTTAGAGGCGCCGGAGGGGTTTATCACTCTTTACGCCGAGTTCTTCAAGGCAGGGCTGCGTCTGCCACTGCACCGTTTCCTCCGCCGGGCGCTTAATGACTTTAATGTGTGCCCGGCACAATTAAACCCGAACAGCTACAGGTCGCTGATCGGGATGTATATTTTGTGGAAGTACCACCGGAGTACTGAGATGCCGCTGGAGGCCTTCAAGCAAGTATTCAAGATGAAGAAGCTTCCTCGGCAGTCCGGTTGGTACTACTTCACCGGCTTCAGAAAGGACTTCATTCTGGGCAACCCCGACTCGGACAAGCTGTGGAAGTACGAATGGTTTTACGTCGGGGGAAACTTTTTAGCCCGAGCCGGTGAAGTTGTCCCCGAGGACGAACAAGTGCCGGGGTCATTCGAGCTGGGGCACGTCTGGATTAAGCGCCCTTGGGCACCGAGCCATGTGATAGAGGCCGTGGACGAGCTGTTCGAGAAGCCCGAGTCATCCAGACAACAGTCCTTTCTTCTGAGAAAGGACACCCTGTCCAGATACGGTTGGTTCGGGGAATCTAGCAGTCTTCCCCGAGCTAGGCGTTCTGCCCGAGAAACCAGGCAGGTTACTGTTGCCCATATGGGTGATGCGGATCTTCCAGGGCCAAGCACTTCACGGTCCGGGTGGCCAACGAGGGAGCCTTCATTGTCCAGTACCGAGGACTCGTCCAGTGGCTCCCTCGGTGCGGGGCCACCTGTAGCCGACGAGAACCTCGAGGGCGTGATTAGGCTCCCGTACCCGTCGGGCCAACTTTGGATCGGAGGTCAGCCCAGAACTTTATTTATAGTCGCCGTCCTCTTTTATTTCGTCCTTTGCTTAACTTGGATTTTCTTTGTACAGAAATGACCGCACCGAGCTCCCGCTCTGGTAGGCTTGCCCAGATGACAACACAGAGGAAGGGCAAGGGCAAGGCCGCCGAGGCCAGCAAGAAGCGTAAGAGGACGCCAGCACCCGAGCCCCCGACACGTACCGGGCAGACCTCCACATCAGTCCAAGCTCCACCGCCACTGCCAATAAGGACCTCCTCGGAGACCGGCCGAGTAGACGAGGCATCCAGAGGTTCTTCCGAGAACCAACAAAGAAGGCGCCCGAACTACCGCAGGATGCTCCTTGAACGCATCGGGGACGTGGCTCCCTCGAATGACTTCTTTATGGAGATTCGGGGTGAGGACTTCCCCGATTTGTGCAACCTGGCACTCCGATCGGCAGCCTCAGTAAGTATCCAAGTCGACTAATGGTTGCAGGGACTTTCTATAATGTTGCCGAGAACTTATCCCTTAGTACTTTTCACAGCTGAGCGCCGTTGTGCACATGGCGCACTCCATCGGGGTAAGGGAGATCCACAAGGAGCAAGAAAGGCACAAGAAGACCCTCATCCTGAAGTTGGACTCCGACAGAGAGCTCAAAGACACAAAGGATGAGTTAGGTCGGGCCAAGGAGGAGGTTCAGAAGGCAAAGTCCGAGGCCGAGGACATGTTGAGGCGGCTAAAGGAGGCAGAGGATAAGGCTGCTCGGCAGGAGGAGATAGCCGCTCGGCAGGAGGAGAAAGCCGCTCTGCTAGAGGCAAGACTAGCAACTCTACAAGCCGAGCACCACCGATTCGTGGCCGAGCTTCCGGATCGGCTGGCCGCTGCGGTCGAGGAGTTCAAGACGTCCCCCGAGTTCACCGATCTCTACTTCGATGGAATGGTGGATCTCCACGACCATCTGATAGAGAAGCATCCCGAGGCCGCTGCATTCGACTAGTCGGTTATTGCCGAGCCAGACCAGGGTGAGGCCGAGCAACAACGGGATGTTGAGGAGGTCGTCGTTGTAGACGGTGACGACGGCGGGGATGTGCAAGCTGCCTAGGGCGGTCAAGACGACAGCGCGGCCGGGGACAAGACTCAAGCTGGTGATGAGACTCGGGCCGATTGATCCTCTGTTTCCTGCTTTTTGTGATCGGGTTTGGGAGGTGCCCGACTTTCTTGTACCTCCATAATAAAGAAATTTAAACGATTTATATTTTCCCGATTTGTATCCACTTTAGCTTACGTGTAGTAGTTTTTTTTTTACATCCCACGTAACTTTTAAGGTTAGATACTTCTCGGGTAGATTCCCATGCTGGGGGACAATTGACCGAGCAGAGGTGAATGGTTCGATTGTTTTCGGTAAATTCCAGTACCTCTGTCAGTTGATCCGAGGACTTCAGTTCTCGGTCATTCCGAGTAGTTATCCACTTCTGCTTAGTTATCCAAGCAAGTTTAGGTTTCTGGTCTCAGTCGGGCAGGATGTAAACGGCGTACAGCTGCCCTTACCTTGTCGCCCCCCGTAGACTTGTGGAAGTTTCAAAGAAACTTTACAAGTATAGGACTGATCGGGCACATAAATGTGCCGAGCAACTTAAGGGTGTCTGCATGACAGACATGATACGTATATTGACTAGCCCCCCTGTCCAGTTTGACGAGGATGACGCCCTTGGCTGGGAGTCAACATCCTGTCTTCCGAGCTGGGGTTCCGGCGTCTTGGCCTAACACTTCCCTTAAAAACATTGCTTAGGCGGAATGAGATTAGGGAAGTTGTGTTCCATGAATGTAAGATTTACATTGACTTTTCCAGTCCTGCTCAGCAGGTCTAGTTACAAAAGAATTGTGGCCAGAGGTCAAAAAAGGAATCTGGCTCTGATTTCCTGTTCTTTTTCAAGAATAGAATCTTTTTAACAGCTCGGCATTCCAAGGATGACCAAGCTAATTCCCCTCCAAATCGACTAGCTTGTAGGTGCCTGCTCGCACGACACCTTCGACTTTAAAAGGTCCTTCCCACTTCGGACCAAAGGACCCGAGACCGGGTTGCTGAACCGTGACTTTCTTCATTACTAAGTCACCAACCTTAAAGCTCCTCGGCTGGACCCGTTTGTTGTAATACCGGGCTACAACCTGATTCCGGGCTGCGTTACGGATGGATGCTCGGTTCCTTTTTTCTTCAAGCAGATCGAGCTCGGTCATCATGGACTTTTCATTAAGTTTTTCTTCGTATTGCTCAACCCTTAAGGTCGGCAATCCAACCTCGGCTGGGATGACGGCCTCTGCCCCATAGACCAGGGAGAACGGTGTCTCGGCAGTGGCAGTTCGCGCGGTTGTTCGGTATGCCCAGAGCACTTGGGGCAGCTCGTCGATCCACGCACCCTTGAGCCTTTCGAGCTTCTTCTTCAGGTTGTCTTTAATTGTCTTGTTTACGGCTTCCACTTGGCCGTTACTCTGTGGATAGCTCGGAGAAGAGAAGACTTTCTTAATACCGAGCTTCTCACACAAATGCCGTAAACCCGAGGAGTCAAACTGCTTAGCATTGTCGGTCACGATAGTGTGCGGGATTCTGAACCAACAAATGATATTTTTCCATACGAAGTTGGTGCACTTAGCTTCAGTCATGTTGGTGCAAGGCTCGACTTCGATCCATTTTGTCAGATAGTCGATGGCGACGACACAATATCTGAATTGCGAACGAGCCGGAGGGAGTGGTCCGATCAAGTCGATGGCCCATTTTGCAAATGGCCATGCTGAAGTCACCGGATTTAAAGGCTCGGCGTGCGAACCTAGCATCCGAGCAAATTGCTGGCATTTGAGGCATTTTCGTGCAAAGTTCACGCAGTCTTGCTGCATACTAGGCCAGTAGTAACCCTGCCGCAGGCATTTTTGGGTCAAGAAACGTCCACCCGAGTGATTGCCACACAGACCTTCATGAATCTCTTTCATCAAGTACTCGGCCTCCTGGGGACCCAAACATCTCAAGTATGGCGTTGAGTAGCCACGTCGGTATAGCTTTTGCCCAATCATTGAATACCGGGCCGAGCCGTTACGTATCCGACGTGCTTCTTCCCGGTCATCGGGTAATTCGGCTAAGGTCAGGTACCGGATTATCGGGTCCATCCACGTGTATTGTGGTTCGGCCGCCAGGCTCATGACCTCTGTACTGATACTTGGTGCGGAGAGTCTCTCAACAGGAACGGATATCGGGTCTACTCCGCCTATCCCGGAGGCTAGTCGAGCGAGGACATCGGCTTCCACGTTCTCGGATCGGGGGATTTGCTTAAAAGTGTAGGACTTGAATTGTCCAAGCAACCGTTTCGCTTCTTTTAAATATGCCGCCATTGATTCTGCTCGGGCCTGGAATCCTCCTGTGACTTGCTGCACCACCAGCATTGAGTCACTATAGATAGTCAGCTGATCAACTCCAAGGTCCCGGGCAATTCGTAGTCCGGCCAGCAGAGCTTCATATTCCGCTTCGTTATTTGAGGTTTTGAAGTCGAAACGAAGGGCATAAATGACCTTATATCCGTCGGGGCTTGTTAAAATCAAGCCTGCCCCCGACCCATCAACGCAGGTTGAGCCGTCGACGTGTAGTTCCCAGTTCAGCTCCGAGGAGAGGCCTTGTTCACTGCAGCTAGCTGTATCTGGCTCCTCCACGGGTGATTTCTCAACTGAAGGAGCGACCTTCCCGGCTTCTGTAAATTCGACAAGGAAATCCGCCAGGACTTGGGCCTTTATTGCCGTTCTCGGCACAAAATGTATATCGTATTGGCCCAACTCGACCGACCACTTGGCCATCCGACCTGATATTTCCGGGCTCTGTAGGACTTGTCGGAGAGGAAACTTGGTCGGGATCTTAACGGTATGGCCCTGGTAATACGGCCGCAGCTTCCGGGCTGATATTATTAATGCGAAGGCTAGCTTCTCTAATGATGAGTAGCACTCCTCGGTGCCTTGGAACGCGTGGCTGGTATAGTAAACCGGCCTTTGGATCCCGTTTTCGTCACGGACTAGTACCGAGCTGACAGCCTTCTGCGAGACGGCCAAATAGGCGGTTAACACCTCGCCGGGCGAAGGTTTGGACAGGAGCGGGGGTGTGGCTAGGTAAGTTTTTAAGCCTTGGAAAGCGTCCTCACACTCCCTGCTCCACTCGAACCTCCCCTTAAGTGCCTTGAAAAAGGGGTGACACTTGTCGGTAGCCCGGGAGACAAATCTTGACAGGGCAGCCACCATGCCGGTAAGCCGTTGCACGTCTTTAACAGTCCGAGGAGAATGCATGTCTATGATTGCCTGGGCCTTAGCCGGGTTCACCTCGATTCCTCGTCGGTTAACCAAAAATCCGAGGAATTTGCCGGAGCCGACGCCAAAAGCGCATTTTGCCGGGTTAAGTTTCATCCCATACTCCCGGAGAATGTCAAAGCTAGCTCGGAGGTCGGCTATGTGGTCCATTGCTTGGACAGATTTTACTAACATGTCATCCACGTAGACCTCCATAGTTTTCCCGATCAGCCGAGCAAACATTTTGTTAACGAGCCGTTGGTAGGTAGCTCCGGCGTTCTTAAGACCAAACGGCATCACAACGTAACAATACAAACCCTGGTCAGTAACGAATGAGGTTTTAATTTGGTCCTCTTCGGCCATTCTTATCTGATTATATCCGGAGTACGCGTCCATGAAGCTCAAGAGCTCTTGTCCGGCTGTGGCGTCAACGAGCTGGTCTATCCGAGGAAGCGGAAAAGCAGTCCTTGGGGCAGGTCTTGTTAAGATCGGTATAATCGATGCAGACCCGCCACTTGCCATTCGCCTTTTTGACGAGAACGACATTTGCCAACCATTCTGGATATTTGACCTCTCTAATGAACCCAGCCTTCAATAGTTTCTGGACTTCGTCATTTATCGCGGCATATCTCTCCGGGTTGAAGGCTCTTCGTCTTTGTATCACCGGCCTGTGACCAGGTTGGACGTTAAGCCGGTGGCTGATGATGCTCGGATCTATGCCGGGCATGTCTTCGTGAGACCATGCAAAAATGTCGCGGTACTCGGAAAGAAGGGATTCCAGGTCGGCCCGGATCTCAGGTTGTAGCTGAGACCCGAGTTTGACTGTGCGTTCTGGCCTTTCGGGGTCCAGGGAGAACGGCACTAAGTCTTCGACCGGGGTGCCCCTTACTTCTTCCTCGGGAAACCTAGGGTCTAGGTCCGCGAGCATCTTCGTCATCGGATCAGTGGGGAGGTCGATCTCATCGATTGTGTGCACGGCCAGAATTCCTTGCTGCTGGGCTGAGGCTGCCCGGACTGCATTTGCATAGCAAGCCCGGGAATCCACCTGGGACGAGCGGATTACTCCAACGCCAGAGTCGGTTGGAAACTTCATTGCCAGGTGATATGTCGAGACCACGGCTTTTAATCCGTTGAGTGTCGGTCGGCCGATGATTATGTTATACTGAGAGGGTTTATCGACGACCAAAAAGTCGACCACCCGAGTAACCCTGGCAACACCTTCTTCAAAAGTTACCGGGAGACTAACCTTCCCGATTGCTCGGACACACTCACCCGCAAAGCCGAAAAGTGGGGTCCGGACCAAGACCAAAGGCGCATTGCTGATCTTCAGTCTGTCGAACGCCTGCTTGAAGAGAATGTCCGCCGAACTGTCATTGTCAATTAAAACACGTCGTACAACGTTGTTGGCGATAGGCAGTTCGCAAACCAAGGCGTCGTTGTGGGGATGCATCAGCCGGTCTGCTTCCTCCTCAGTGAAGGTGATCGGGATGTCTTTTTGGCGGCATATCTTATTGATATGCTCGGAGACATTTATGAAATCACCCCGTTCGACCCGCCGGGCTTCTCTGGCGTAGGATCGCCGCCCACTAGATGTGTCCCCGGCTACAGGCCCGCCAAGTATCGTGTGTACGATATTCGGGGGTTCCGGGGCGTTCACACTATCGGTCCTGGGTCGGCCCTGTACGTCTCGGCCTGACGAGTCGTTCCTTCCAGAGGTTGCCCTCAGGTTTATGGCCTTCTCCACGAAATCCTGCAATAGACCTTCTCGGACCAGCCTTTCTATTTGGTCCTTAAGTTGGATGCATTCTCGGGTTGTATGACCCACATCCTGATGGAATTTGCAAAACTTCGACTGGTCACGCTTCGCCCTAAAGCCTCGAAGCTTGGGCGGCGGTGTCAACAGATTCTTGTCACCGACCTGGGCAAGCACCTCATCAATGGTTGCCACCAGAGGTGTGTAGTTTTGGAACTTGCCGGTCGGCCCCTTCGGCCTGTCAGATTTCTCCTTCTTCTGCTTCTTCGCATGCTCGGCACTATCCTGCACTGGTCCTTTTTTCTGCTTCTTTTCCTTTTTCGTCCCGCTCGGGCCAGCCTCCTCCCGGCGGCTTTTCATATACTCGGCAGCGTCTGCATGCCTTTGAGCATAGCCGAGCATTTGCGAAAACGTGTTTGGCTGCTCGAAGGCCAGGGACCAGGTCAACTTTTCGTCTCGGAGGCCCCCTACAAAAATATGTTTGAGGGTTTCGTCTTCGACGTGCTTGACCTCAAGGGCAGCCCGGGTAAATCGGTTAACGTAATCCCTGGCACTGCCGTCTCCCTGCTTGACAGCGTAAAGAGAAGTTATTTCTTTCCTCCGCGTCCTAGTCGTAGAGAATGCAGCGGAGAAAGCGTCAGTTAAGTGCCCAAAAGAAGAAATCGACCCTGGTTCGAGCCGTCGAACCACTGCCGAGCAGGGCCTGTAAGGGTGAGGGTGAAGGCTTTGCACATTGCAGCGTCACTGGCATTCTGCAACAGCATGTGCCCGCGAAAGAGCTCGGCATGCTCATCCGCGTCGGTGGCCCCATCGTAAGACTTAATTTGTGGGACCTTGAACTTCGGCGGCATGGGTGCCCGCATTATATGATCCGGGAAGGGCGGACCCTGCGCCCCGATCTCATCCGAACCGAACCTGCAATTGCGGATGTCATCGATCTGTCGCTGCAGCACCCGAAATTGGCGACTATTCGTATCTTCGGGCAGTTCGACCCGATAAGATACTCCGCCCTCAGGACGACCTTCAGCTCCTCCTTGGCGGTTTCTGTTAATCCCTCGGTATCCGAGCCGATCAAATACTGAGGCTCTAGAACCTTGTGGTGAGGGGACACGATGTGGTTGACGTCCCATCTGTCGTTCATGAACCAGTCGATTATCGAGCAGGGGCCCTCTGGTGGATCCTGGAGACTGCTCTGATCGGTCCTCCCAGTTAGTGGCACTCTGCTCACGCCGACCCTCTGCCTGGTCAACCTGGGCAGGGGGTGGCGGTTCTGGCGCAGCTTGTTGTCGAGCTTGCGCGAGCTGCCGAGTTAAAATCCGAACTGCATCTGTGAGCTCCTGGATGGGGTCATGTGCAGCTCGGGCCTGCATCGACTCAGCTCTTGCCGCGCTTCCTTGCCCTCCGGACCGAGATCTGGCGGTCCGAGGACGACTGCTGGGCCGTTCTGTAGCTGGTTGCCTATGCCTGGCATCGCCCGACTCCTGATGTCGGGCGGTACTATCTCTTACGTTACCTCGTGTTGTCATTTCAGAAATCCGAGGTAGAATAACTTTGGATTGGGGCGCGTCGGCCCTCCTTCTAGCGCCAAAATGTTGATGCTTACCGCTTTCCGGCGTCGGATCAACACCCGAGTGTGACTGAACACCTTCTGACCTCCTCTTAAGCTTGCCCCTGGTCGGGATTGAGTACTTGCGAGAGGGATGATTCGGAGAAATGGGGTTAGCCAATAGACAAGGGCTCTCCGATGCTCAAGGCAAGAACTGTTCGGCAGAGGTCGGCAACTGATTAAATGAGAAGAGGTCTCTCCCTCTAAAACGTCATAAATGCATCCTATTTATAGGCCACCAGCTGGATCGGGTGCAAGATGGGTTTTGCCCATTACCCAGGTGTCACATCAAAGTGTATCAAGCAATAGGCGACAAGTGTCGCGTCCATAGTCCAATGGATTGGACTCTATCGGACGGTAGCACGCCTGCCTGGTGTTGGCCTACAAGGATGGGTAGTGACGTGTTATGACGAATAGCGTGGCCCGGCCCGAGCTACAGTTCATCCCCCGAGGTGGCAGCCTTCTTGGGGGTGTGCCCTCAGATCAGTGGAAGGCTCCCCAGGAAGAAGCATAATTCGTCGGGTCGGGGGTAGTCATTATGCCGAACTTATTTGCCGACCACCAAAGTTAATGTCCTCGGTGGGAGTGCCAAGCTACCCTCAACAGGAAACACAACCAAACACTCTCAAGTAAGAGAGATCAACCTGTTTATGGCTCCATACTTCTTCTGGTAGCTTGAACTTCAACGGTGTGGATGGACTTCTGTTTATCAGATGAGCGGCTGTGTTAATTGCCTCAGCCCAAAACATCTTTGGTAGCCCTGCATGTAACCTTATGCTTCTGGCACGCTCGTTTAAAGTCCTGTTCATCCTCTCAGCTACCCCATTATGTTGTGGTTTCCCTGAAATGGTCTTCCTCATCTTTATCCCATTCTCAGCACAGTACCGCCTGAAAGCTTCACCTAGGTACTCTCCCCCATTGTCAGACTGCAAGCACTTCACCTTCAAATCTGTCTCGTTCTCCACCATGGCTTTCCATCTCTTGAAAGCATCATAGACATCAGATTTGTTTTTCATAAAGTAAACCCATACCTTCCTGCTTGGGTCATCAATGAACGTCACATACTAGTTTGCGCCACCAAGGGAAGTTATCGGCGCAGGCCCCCACACATCAGTGTGAACAAGCTTCAATCTCCTGGACTTAGGCTCTCTACCCATCTTTGAGAAACTGACTCTCTTTTGTTTACCAAAGATGCAGGCTTCACACAAATTGTGATCAACAGTTTTCAAACCCGGCAGTTTTCCTTTGCAGTGAAGCACCTTCATACTCTTTTCACTCATGTGACTAAGCCTATAATGCCATAGCTCGGTATTGGTAGCAGAATCAGCAACTGCTAGGGTATCTTTGCAGCTAGAGTTCATGTAAAGAGTTCCAGCCTTGCGTCCCTGAGCAATAACCATCGCTCCTTTAGTGACTTTCCAACCTCCACAATTGAAGGTCACTTTATGTCCTTCATCATCTAGTTGCCCCACCGAAATCAAGTTGCGCAGTAATTTAGGAACATGTCTCACCTTATGAATCTTCCACACCGACCCATTAGGCATTTTAAACTGACATCTCCAGTGCCAACAATATCCAAAGGTTCTCCATCAGCAAGATAAACCTTACCATGATTTCCAGCGACATAATTTTCCAGGACATGACGGTGTGTTGTGGTGTGGAATGATGTTCCTGAGTCTATCACCCTCGAATCAAAAGAATTGTCGACAGACAAGATTAAGGCATCCTGTTGCTCTTCAGTGGCGGCGTTGGCTGCATCATTAGTCTTGTCTTCATTCTTCCTTGGAGCCCTGCAGTTCTTTTTCAAGTGGCCCGTCTTCCCACAGTTCCAACACTCCATAGTCCTACTGTTCTTTGACTTGCTTCTCCCATTCCTCGACTTGCCTCTCCTGCCATGATCCCTGTTGGATTGCCTGTCAAGTTTCCTGCCCCTATTATCAACATTAAGGGCCGAGTTCGACGAAGAGGCTTCTCCTGAGTCCTTCCTGTGAACTTCTTCCGTCAGAATAGAATTTCTGACATCAACAAACTTTAATTTGGCATTCCCAAGAGAATTTGTAATGGCCACCCTCATGGGTTCCCAACTGTTTGGTAACGAGGCCAAGAGGATTAGGGCATTGATCTCATCATCGAATTTAATCTCTACCGAGACCAATTGGTTCAGGACGGTGTTGAAACTGTTCAGGTGCTCTACCACCGAGGCACCTTCAGGCATCTTTAAATTAAAGAGCTTCTTCATGAGATGTACCTTGTTGTTGGCTGAGGGCTTCTCATACATCTCTGACAGAGCCTTCATCATCCCTGCTGTAGTAGTCTCCTTCGCAACGTTGTGAGCAACGTTCTTTGACAAGGTCAAACGGATCACACCGAGCACCTGTCTATCAAGGAGATTCCACTCCTCATCCTTCATGCCTTCGGGCTTATTACCCAAGGGCAAGTGCAGTTTTCTGCTGTATAGGTAGTCATCTACTTGCATCCTCCAATAGGAAAAATCTGAACCATCAAATCTGTGATGCCGGCTGCCATACCTTCTTCTCCAGTCATCGTTCTTGATCAAAACCTCCTCTCTGATACCAGTTGTTGGGGAATTAGGCGACTCCTAATTCCAAGAATCGCAAGAACGAACAATTGCAGAAAATAAATAGGAGAAAAGAAGAAAAAGAGACACCAAATTTTTATATAGGTTCGTCCAAAATTAAGACTACGCCATGTTTCTGCCGCTTGCAGATTCCACTATGATGAAGGAGATTACAGATTACAAGAGCAGTTTCTCACACACTCACAAACTGTGCTTACCAAAACTCTCTTCTATCTAACGCCCTGTGGGAAATTTTCTCTCTCAAGGATGGAGCTATCAAGAATTTTGCCTCTTACAAAATTATGCCACTCACAATTTTCACACTTTTCACACACCTAACCCTAGCCACCTTATGTCTATTTATAACAAAAAAGGAGAAAAATAGCAACTAATGGGAAACCCTAGTGGTTTCCCGTTTTTGAGACTTTGAGTTCAACTATGACTCGAGAAACAACGCAGAACACAGCGCGTCAGCGCCGCGGCGCTCGAAACGAGCGCTGCGGCGCTCCCCTGCGGCGCCTAGGCGCTCTTCTCCTGGCGCCTAGGCGCCATCAACTCGACGCCTCGACTTTATCTTCCTGGCGCCTAGGCGCTCTCCACATGGTGCCTAGGCGCTCTCCACTTGGCGCCTAGGTGCCCTCGCCCCAGCGCCGCGGCGCTCTTCTGCCAGAGCCGAGGCGCTGGCTCTCTGCCTTCCGTGGACGCATTTTTCTCCAGTTTTCTTCCTTTGTGTTGGGGTGTCGACTTGATTTGGCTCCACATCTGCAACATTAGACTCGTTTGACGAAGTTTCCCCTACGAGGTCTGTGGATTTGGATAAATCTAGCAGCCGTTTAGATGGTGGGATCGGTGTTGATTTTGATGGTAGTAGTGAAAAGGAGAAGCTGAACTGGTTTTCTAATGGGTTTGTGAAGCGAAATTACCGTGTCCTAGATGCACCTAGCAAGCCTTCAGAAAGTGATGGTGATTCTTCAGATAAGAAAGATGGAAGCAAGAACCAAGAAGATCGGAAGATACGGGTCGATGAAGGATTGAAGGAATATGCGCGCCAGAGGGGATTTGAGATCTATGAGAAGATGCGTCTGGATAACGTGATAATGAATGAAGCGGCGTTGACTTCTGTGGCTAGAATGGCAATGTCAATGGGTAATGGTGACATGGCATTTGATATGGTGAAGCAAATGAAGTCACTCGGGATAAATCCTAGGTTGCGTTCCTATGCTCCTGCTTTGTCTTCCCTTTGTAGCAGTGGAGATATCGATAAAGCATTCGCTGTTGAGGAACACATGTTGAAGCATGGTGTCTATCCAGAAGAGCCCGAATTGCAGGCCCTTTTGAGATTGAGTGTAGGGGTAGGAAAAGGTGACAAGGTGTACTATTTGCTGCATAAACTAAGAACGAGTGTGAGAAAGGTCTCGCCCTTAACCGCAGATTTGCTAGTAAGTTGGTTTAACTGCAAAGCAGCTTCAAGAGTGAGAAAAACAAAATGGGACAAAAAATTGATAAAGAAGTCGATTCTTAATGGAGGCGGAGGATGGCATGGCCAGGGGTGGTTGGGAAGAGGAAAGTGGTCTGTGTTGCAAACGACTGTTGGGGACGATGGGTTGTGCAAATGCTGTGGGGAGAAATTGGCTATCATTGACCTTGATCCCAAGGAAACGGAGAACTTTGCTGAATCAGTTGCCTCTAGAGCCATAGAGAGAGAGAGAAACATTTGAGCTTTCAGAAATTTCAAGTACGAAAGTTTCTTAGAAATTCTAATTAATACTCTTGTGTTTGTGGATTAGTCTTTAGGTTGATTGGAACAAATGTTTGATTTGCAAAAATGGCTTGATTATTATGGACCTTTTGAAGCAGTAATTGATGGAGCTAATGTTGGACTTTTCAGCCAGAAGAGATTCAGGCCATCCAAGGCAAGTTATGCCATGGCCTTAACAAAATGTCGGATACCATTATATTTAACTGCTGTTTTCCTATTCTTATAGTGATTGTCATAAGCGTTTCCCTTCATCATTGATTTTGTAGATCGATGCTGTTTTTAATGTTAAAAGACAGAAGCTTCCCTCAAAGAAAGCGCCACTTATTGTTTTGCATAATCGACGTATTACTGGACCCAAGATGGATGAACCATTCAACAGGGCATTAATCGATAAGTGGCGAAATGCTGGCGCAATCTATGCAACACCTACTGGGTCGAATGACGATTGGTGAGAAACATAATATCAGAATATTTGCTTGACCAATCTGTTTCTGCTTGAGAAGTTCAATTATTTTACATCATGCAAATACATTTTAAGTTCCATGATCATTAACATGTGCTTCAGGTACTGGTTATATGCAGCTATAAAGTTCAAGTGCTTAATCGTGACAAACGACGAGATGAGAGACCATACATTAAAACTTCTTGGAAATGATTTGTTTCCCCGATGGAAAGAAAGACATCAAGTGAGTAAATCTCTTCTGAGTCAACCTTTTCAGTCTCCTGTGTGGGTTGTAAATGTCAAACTTTCCCAATAATACAAGATATATCGAATTGGGTTACTCAGTCCGATTTCATGTTCTTCTGTATTATATTCTAACCCCAATTGTCCTAACAAAATGTGCATCTTTCCTGACATAAGGTCTGTTTCAGTTTTTCTGATGCCGGTCCAGAATTTCATATGCCTCCTCCTCGTTCTGTTGTAAGCCAAGTAAGTATTAAACTCGAAGCTTGTCTAGTCTACGCATAAATAGAACTGTTAAAGAAATGGTTGTTCATGTGTATATGTCTCAACATTTCATCAAACATGTTTTGTCAGGAATCAGAGAAAGAGCACTGGCATATACCTATTTCATCAGAACATGAATACGACACAGAGAGACCATGGTTGTGTATCATGCGTGCTAAATCACGTGTGACCGGACAAGATACTAAAACTAGATCTGAAGGTAATTTCTAAGTTGAATCAACTGCTGAATTTATTTCAAATATTTGATTTCGTGTTCTTTCCTATTCATGGAAATTAAGAAATATCCCTTTGAATTTATAAGCTTACTACAAATTCCCTGAGCTGGTCAGATTGGAGAACTCTCATGTGACTTGGCTCATTTAGCCTTGCTAATTGTGTCCAAACACCGAAATGTTATTGGAAGTGGAGAAATCATTAAAAAGACATATAAA
This sequence comes from Artocarpus heterophyllus, assembly GCA_025403435.1. Lineage (NCBI taxonomy): Eukaryota > Viridiplantae > Streptophyta > Magnoliopsida > Rosales > Moraceae > Artocarpus > Artocarpus heterophyllus. Next base: position 3,988,568 of record CM046330.1, on the reverse strand, counting down.
AAATAAAAAATTTTAAAAATAATGCCAGGGACAACACCAACTCTAATCTCAAACTTTTTGTTTAACTTGGGTGTCATGTAAGATGTCATTCTTTCATTAGGAAGTGATTGATAAGGGATTTATATCTTTCATTGAAAAGATGACAACTCAGTGCTAAATACGTTGGGATCAGAGTTGGTGTCCCTTACACTACATAAATTCAAAACTTTCTCTCCCAAATTTCTTGAAATGGAAAGCAAAATACAAGAGAGGATTCGAAATTGTCCCCATGAGATAACTTCTGGAACTGGAACTCATATTGCATTTGTCTTGGCCGGATCAATTTTGTCATCTTTTAAGTTTGAGATTCAAAAAAAAAAAAAAAAGGTTTTAAGATTCACTTTGCAACGACTCCACCATAACAATTGATTTGCATTCATAAACAGCTATAAAAATGGAAACTGAAACCAAGTCACAACCATCCAACGATGGCAACCCCAAAAGCACAAGTCGTCCATCCGAGGAAATCTACAAGAATCTGAGAAAGATTTTTTCTGGGTCAATGATCTCGAATGATCACTCAATCCTATCAGAAATAGAGCAGGCAGAGAAACTTGGTGGATGTACCATTGATTTTCAGATATAAAGGACTACATGAATATCTTCTTTAGGCCCGGATTAAGGGTCTGTTTCACATTGCTTTCTGGAAGCTGCTTTTGATTTAGTAAGTCGGTGAATTCCCAGTAACAATCTCTTGTATGGTTTAGAACAGCTGATGTATCTTTTTTTTTTTTTTTAGGAGCACTAATTTATGCTGAGTTTTTGGTATCCCATGATTCGGTCCTTGTAATGAGTTTTTCTTGATTTAGACATGGCTGTGTAAGCCAACACTTGGGTGTAATTTGTTCTATTTTGATGGTGAAATAAATCGAGTTCTTTTTTACAACCTAGCCCTCTAAATGAGGACAAACAGTCAAACAAAAAGAATTCTTAGGCTAAGTTGGGTTAACCAACCTAGGAAATTAATAGACTGTTTGGCAAGGACAGTCTTAACCAACTTTTCAGTTATAAACGGTATAAAACTCTTGCATGTTACTGTAAAAAGAAAAACATTGTTATAGTGTAAAGCTCTCACATGCTACGGTAAAAACAGTTTTAATCAATAATTTTAACTATCATACCAAACACCTTACAAAGTGTAGCCCTAAAGGGAATATACAAATTTCAGAGACCAAATCATATTTTTATAATTATTATTGTTACCAAGCTGTCAACAAAGATTTACTGATCTAAATGAACCGGTCGTTGGAGTTAATGAAATGGTTTAGTTGCTTAATGATTGTTTCATCATAAGAGCATAATGAGGCAGTGCCACCACTGCAATACCACAACTTGTCAGTCACTAACCGAAACTATTTATTAATATTTTAAATATTCTTCTCTTTATCAGAAAAAGTGAAATGAAAAGGTGACGAGCACGAAATCACGGGCACTGAAACTGTATTTGTCATTTTCCTCCTTTTTTCTTTTGTCCCAATTCCAATGCTTGAGATGATTTGATAGCACATCTTTCTTTTTGGGGTTTTGTTATTTCCTCACTACAGTCTACAAGTGAGTGTATCACGAGCCTTCAATCACCGACTTGTGTCTGTCTCTGTCTCTAGCACTAGACAACCAAAACATACCACTTCTCTATATCAACTTCAAAATATAGAGGGAGAGAGGAAAACGAGCTTATTTGTTGTTTCTATTGCATTTTCAATTGTTATCACTTCTCACTCTAATAGAAAAGAAGAGAAAACTCCATGTTTTCTTCAGAGAAAGATTTGATCAGCAAGTTTAGTGATGATGAACGCTTTGGCAAGTCTCTTAAGGTACATTAACTTTAGTCCTAATAACAAAATTATGAGTTACTTTATTTATTTATTTATTTTCTTTTAAAGTTCTAACAAAAATATGGTTGGTTTGAACTTTGAACTTTTGAAGGAGCTAAGAGATTTGCGTTCTCAACTTCACAATGCGGCCGACTATTGCGAATCGACATTCTTGAATGCCAAAGAAAGGAAAGAGTGAGAAAGTCTCTTCCTTAAACTGGACATTACTTTCTTATATTGTGTTTTCTTCTATATATGGCTTCGCTGAGTTTGTGCAGCAAAACTTCTTCTGCTGAGATTTTTCTTGCCAAGTCTTGTGGGGGAGAAAAAGAAAAATGATCAAAAAGCAACCCCTTTGCTTGGTAAAGTAGAAAAATGGAAGAAAGATGATGACAATTACAAGCAATGATGGATATACTTTAGACGTAATAAAATGGAATGTTGTGTTAACTAGTTCAACATATGTAGTTATATTAGACAAATGGAGGGAATTGAAACTGAACAGTCTAACCATAAAAAACGGTTCTAATAGCTCTCCAAACGGTAGAGTGTTTGGGAAATGTGTTTAAAACCAATAGTTAAAACAAATTTGGTTAAAAATACTATAACATACGAGAGTTTTATACTATAGCAAATACCTTAGCTTTAGCAAGTTTATTCTCTGAGATCATGATACGGAGAAAAATAATGTGCTTCTCATTCTTATTTTCTACTATTAATTTCCTTTTTCATTTTGCTCATTTTGATTTTGAAAAATAACATATGGCCAAATTACCGTTTGATTTTCGTAAAATTTAGATATATAACAGAATTTTATTATTCATGTTAAAATATATCAAAAAGTTTAGAATATTTTACAAGCATAAAAAAATTAAAAGCATTAAAATAATTACCACCAAAATGTGTAATAAAATATCGATGTAATCATTACTGTATAATTTTGCTATTCCTAAAATATTTTCAAAACAATTGTTACATCGTAACTCTCCTCTCGTAAATCCGTAGTGTAATTCTAAATTCCCTTATAAATTAGAGAAAATTACAATACATACCATGACCAAATTATTATGAAATTGCAATTAAACACAATATTTATAACATCTTAAAAATATCTTTAATGATACAGTAATTATTTTAATAGTATCATATTTTATACTATATATAATTATTTAATAACCATTTTAGTGATATTATTTTAAGACATGTAAAATATTAACACACTGGAGTCAAATTTTAATTTAATAAATATAATTGATCATTTGTAAATCAAGTCTTTGGGCTGCTATTAGTTGGCGTATCAAATTCATTGAAAGAAAATTACATATTACGCCACACTTTTAAAAGTTATATTTATTAATATCATATTTAGAAAAGTTTATACTACACTATTTTTCATATTGTATAGTAAATTGTGCCACAAATAAGCATAGATGTCATTTATAAAAAATAAATCTTAAAAGATAGCATTTATAAAAATTTTCCGTTCACCATCGAGCTTAGCAAGGCCTCAGCTTTCCATTTTTTTGCAGTGTGCTGGATTACACAACGGAGTACGTATGCAGAGCCATGGTTACGCTTGTTGATCATTTTGGATGTGTCTCCGATAATCTAAATTCCCTCATTTCCCATACCAACTCATTTTCCGATGCTGAACTTCGAATCAACTCTCTCAAACAAGTGAATTTTTTTTTCCTTTTTTTTTTTGACTTTTACATTATAGAAGTATAATTTTATAATTTTTTTTTTTTCAATTTGATGCAGAGATTTCTCTTGTCTGAACAATATGCTCACAAGCTGGCTCTAAGTAGACTTCAATTGAGAGAAATCATCCCAAGACGTCACCCTCGTTATTTATCTACACGTAATTATTGATTATTAATTTACATAATATAATTCCTATTGTTATATTCACAAATTAAATTAAATTAAATTAAATATCTCTAAGTAATGATAATATATATAGCTTTCTTTTCCTCTCTAATTTATTCTCCTTCATATTTTGTTTTATCTATTGTTTTAGCAATCAAAGATGCTGGGAAATCAGATGAAGATTTGAGGTAAGATTTTTAATCTTATAACACACACACACAAATAAAATATATAAAGAACAGCTCAAAAATATTTTTTACTTTGATTTTTCTAAAAACTAATTATACATAATGACCTCAATTTGTGCAGGGATTGTAAAAATGAAGTAATCTCTACAAAAACCATTGGCAAAAATGTGTTTAAAAGAGAGGATGAGATGCCACTTTTTGTGTACACTTTTTCTCACAAAGCAGCTCTACCCAAGGAGCAAACCAATTCAGCTTTGTGTAATTTATATTTTCTCCTCTCAACAACTGTATATATAGATGATATATATATATATATATATATATCCTAAGGTGTTTTTTTTTTTTTTTTAATAAGAGATAGCTTAGCATAACACTTATATCATTCTTTTTACATGTCTTTCTTAGTGTTTCCAGTTCGTAATGGCCTCTCAATTCTCTCCAAAGCTCCAAATCCTGCCTTTCATTTCCAGGTATAGGCCAATTCACCATTGCAATGTGTAAAACTAAGTGATTTCTCATAACAATATTTTCAATACAATGCTAAATTTTTATGTGAATGCCAAAGTTTGGCGTTCTCCATTGCAATGCTGTTCTTAATGTCAAATTTGGCAGACCCTATATGTGGTCCAAAAAAAGAGCTAAACTTTGACATCTGAATTCTTATGAGTTAATATGTGGACTTATTAAATAATTACAACATCGCTATTTTTTAGTTCTTTAAAACTTTTAAACATACCCTTTATCTTTTTTCATTTAAAAGCTTAAAAAAGAAAGTAAATATGACATTTTAAATAATACCATGCCAGTATAAAATAAATAACATGTCAATACATAAAGGATGGTCATTTGCAATTTTAAAATCAAGGATTCATTAATATGGTTTCAACTACATATGGTAAATCAGTTCAAATATCAGCAATTCACTTTTTAGTTTCTTCTTATGTATTACATTTTGTATCACATTTCTTTTCTCTTTTTTTTTTTTTTAAATTATTCCTATCATTTGTGATTGTGTTGCAGGAGAAAAGGAAGATTGTGCGCAGTAGAAGATCTCTTCATGGAAGTGATCTCTTGTCACTCGTTAGACGTACCAAGAAAACACCATGAGAGTTTTCTTAAGAATCCATTCTATTCCTTTGGCTTCTTTCAATGGTGCAGGTCTTGGGTTTGTGGTAATGCTTCCTTTTTTAATTATTATTATGATGATACTTATATGTGGTTTTGTAAATAATATTTATAAATAGTTGATGTTCTTGCTTTGTAAGTGTTGAGCCACCATGGACGAGGATACTGAGACGCCCCTTGAACTCGTTTTCTTTTTAATTTTGTAAATAAAATTTTATAAAATTCGTATTTTATCTGATCTAAAATTATATTTTACTGTCCCTTATAAAACTCTTCCCATCTTTATTTACCTCATCTCATTAGTTTGATCATGTCCCTGTCTTTCTTAACTAAATTTTCTGCCTTTACCCCTGGATTTGTAATGTTATGATATAAATGAAAATAAAGATCGTGAGAATTTGACTATCAATTTTTAAGCATGACAAGAATTTTTTCGTTAAAAGTAAAGTAGTGATGAATGGGAAGAAAGATGTAAATAATAATAATAATAATAATAATAATAACTCTAAACAATATGCTTGTTGAAAAGGGATTCATTCAGCGAGAAAGAGACAGCATATAACATTTGACAGAAAAACAGAATAGATGTCTGGATGCTCACAAGTGGAAGCACATCTCTTTGGCATCACAAACTTAAATGCTTCAAACGGTCAAACCCTCCTTTTTTTTTTTTTTTTGTAAACCATCTGGTATCTGGACCTACCGTTAGAGGCACGAACTCATATAAAAGGTCCTTCAACTCTAGCGGGGTTATTCCGACAAATCTAAATTCGAGCCGGGTCGGACCCTACAGTAGGAAGAAAAAACTCCCTTTTTGTAATGGTAGGAAGGAAGCTATCCTACAAGGATCTCAATATTTACCAAAAAAATAAAAAGAACAAGTCCCCTAAATGTCTATATCTCATTTTCCATGTCTATTTGCTTCTCTTTCCATTTGTCTTCCTTGTTTTTTTTCTCTCTTAAACTATCATCAATGGCGAGCTGTTGGACTTCTTATACTGAAGTTTTCAAGCTTCTCTAAATACCCTTTTTGTGTTGATGTTAGCCGGTTTGTTCATAAGCTTGTTTTGGTCATTTTCTTCTTTGAAACGGCTCTCCTTCCACAAACCATTCTTGTTATCACTATCAACATTTTCCTGAGGTAAACTCCAGCCCATGAAATCCAAGAGTGTCCTTGAAGTCGGCGTGTCTTCCAAGTCGTCTTCCTCGGAGTTTGGGGAGCTTTTAGACAGAGCAGTTGGTGAAGAAACCGTTGAAAGCCTTGCATTGGCTTTTCCATGTGATGATTGATAATCAGCATAAAGGAGATCTTCAATCCTAGACATGACTGTGGAAGCCAAACTCTCTATTACCCTTGAATAGCTCTCTAGGATAGCATACCCCACATCCTGTGTTTAAGAAAAAGAAAATTAGTCCTCCGAATCTGAAATAATTTAAAGGGGTGTTTCCATAAACTTGTTTTAAGAAAATGACAAGAAATTAAGGTAATTTGCTGGGATGCATTATGAACTTTTCTTATTCAGGAAGTAATACTCCAAACCTTTAATCTTGCTATTGGATAAATCTTGACAATGTAGTCCAATCAATAACGACCATTAATTTATGTATGGAAATTAGGGTCTGAAATGTTAAAATAAAAAAGTTTAGTGTCTAACTTGCCAACTAACGAAACATATCGGGTGCATTTTTTATAAAAACTATAGGGCACTCTATCAATTAATTGAAGTCCGTCAGCTATTAGACTATAATTGTAACAGTTTTTCAAATTTAGGATCCAAATTTCCAAAAACTAAAAAGTTTTGAGTGCATCAATGTAAAAAGAACAACATTTTTTTCCTTTTGATTTATGTGTGTTTCTCCATAGACCATTGATTTCTTCAAGTAATTCACCAATCTAATCTTCATAACTCAGGTAAATCATCTATTTATTACAAAAGAACAAACATAAAACTAAAGAAAAAAAATTTGAGAAATTTTGTAAAGGGCAGTGTCCAATGGTCATGCATTCCAATTTCCTTGATTAAAAGAAAATATATAAAAAAATTATTAGTTAGAAATGAGCTCTTACCTTATTGTAATGGATTTTGCTTATGTCAAGTGTGGATTGTGAAATCCCAGGAAAACGCTATTTGAGCAGGAGTAAGATGGTTGGTGCTCTTTCTTCAAAAAGTTCTCTTTTCTCAAAGCTCACACTTGAACCCCATGATGACTTTCCATGATCCTTGTGGGACATTTTCCTCTGCCAGATGATTACAGGAGCCTCAAGCCTGTTCTTGAGGTCAAGGACTTTGTGTTCTGTTGACAAGTCTATTGTTGAGAGGCATTGCTCTGGATCAAAGTATTCATCTGTTATGCTTTTGTATATTGAATCTCCAAGGCAATGTCTACCATTCTACACAGAAAATACAATCAAAAAATGATTTCTTTGATTGTTTCTCTTTTTTAACATTCATCCCAAAAGCTTAATCATGGGTCAATAATAGTTTTATATGCTAATACTCTTCTGCAAATGTAGGCTGGATAATGGACAAATGTGTTGGTAAATATATTTATTAGAAAGCCCAACATGTGAATAATCAATTAGAAGCCCCAAACATATTAAAGGCTCAACAAGTGGTTATAATTTTGGAGATAATTGCAGGATTTTAAACTTAGAATCTCATGTTTTGCTACCATATTATTTTAAACTGTCAAGAGGTGGACTAACAATAGCATTACATGCTAATATTTTCATATGAGAAAATAATTGGTGTAAAAGGAAGATTCGACACATGTATCCCTTCTTCGTTCTTGTCTTTCTTCATGTCCTTTTAATAACATATGCTACGTCAACTAACATAATATATCAAGTGAAATATTTAACTGACATGACATGATAGCATTGAGATAGTGAAAGAGATAAAAAAAAAAGACATGTGAGCCGAATCCTTTATGTGTCAAGTCATAGACCTTTGGAAGGGATTCCATGTAGTTATCAGGAATCTCCATTTCTGATAGGACTTGAACGTTTATGGCCATGGACGCTTTAAGTTCTTGGTTCACAGACTCCTTCTGAAAGTGAAGCCATTTCTTACATACATCTGATAATCCTTCTGGGGGGACTTTAACAGTTGGTAGCCACTCATTTGTCATCCTTTCTCTGGAAGTTACCTTTCTCAGATTCATCGGCGTCTTTTGACACATACCAGAATTCATTTTGAGTTTTAAAGTTATGCAAATAGCCCTGTTGATGATTATAACTTGATCAGCAAATAGTATATTGATATTGTATTGGAAAATTATCATAAAACCAGACACTATATAATGTACCAGAATGATAATTTTTCCTATTTATATTCCTATTTATGAGCAATGCAATAACAATGAACCTTGTAGATTAGGAAACAAAGAATAGTAATACTTACAATAAGCGTGGCGTCTAGCTTCTGCAATGCTGGTATATTCATTTGCAGGTCATTTCTTTGTTTAGTTACCGTTATCTGTCAAAGATCAAGAAAAAAAAATAGATATTAGTGTAAGGTAAAGAAAAAGAAATGGAGAACAATGATGGAAAAACATTGAATGGGAGAGATTTATGACCTCCATATTAATTCCATCCTTGGATTTCTGCTGTGAAGGGACAAATTCAACTACATGATCTGTTACATATAAAATCCGTTCCATTTCTTTTCACCAACTTGCTTTCCTCTCTAGATTCATAGGCTCTAGTTTTTGTTGTTCTCCGAAAACAGATGCTGTTAATCCGCAAGGAAAAATAAGAAAATGGGCAACCATCAATTTTTGTTTGTAAGATCTCCTCAGATTGTGAGATTACAGAATGCAAAATAACAAAGAGAAGGAAAAAATAGTGGATGCTATGTTGGAAAATCAAAACTTGATGTGGAAATAATCTTGTATAGCTGTAAATTAGCTAATTAGTTGTCAATCTTTGTATTTTAGGAAAGTAATTGATAGGAATTATTCTCTCCCTAGAATTAGTGATTAGTGATTTAGTTTCCTGTTATAAAGGATTTTTATATGCTGTAAATTGCATAAAAAGAGAACAAATCTGATATGAAAGATTCATTCCCGAGAAATCCTTTTTTCAAAGTTGGTACCAGAGCCAGCCGAAACTCTCCTTCTTCCTCTCTTTCGTTCCTACTTCTGAAATCATGTCTGAAACTTCAAATGAGTCTACTACTGTTTCCCAACCTTCTCTAAAAAATCCCATTACCACTAATTCTTCAAAAATCAGTAATGCTACCACCGAATCTCCCTCTGTCCAGATCACCACAATTCGTTTGAATGGTGACAATTTTCTGAGATGGTCTCAATCAGTCCGGATGTATATCAGAGGACGTGGAAAAATGGGCTACCTGACAGGTGAAAAGAAGGCTCCTGCAGTGGACGATCCAAGTTATGCTACATGGGATGCTGAGAATTCTATGGTGATGACATGGCTTGTGAATTCTATGGAGGAAGACATTAGCTCTAATTACATGTGCTATCCAACAGCACAAGAGCTTTGAGATAATGTAAATCAGATGTATTCAGACCTAGGTAATCAATCACAAATTTTTGAGTTAACCCTCAAACTCGGTGAGATGCGACAAGGGGAGGACAATGTCACAAAGTACTTCAATTCCTTGAAGCGGATTTGGCAAGACCTTGACCTCTTCAACACTTATGAGTGGAAATCTACCGAGGATGCACATCATCATAAAAAGACAGTGGAGGACAGTCGGATTTTCAAGATCTTGGCTGGTCTTAATGTCGAGTTTGATGAGGTGAGGGGGAGAATTATTGGGAGGCAACCTCTACCTTCAATTGGTGAAGTTTTCTCAGAAGTAAGGAGAGAAGAAAGTCAAAGGAATGTGATGTTGGGCAAGAAAGGACCTGGAAGTGTTGTTGAAGGTTCAGCCTTATATACCACGGGTGGAGGTCATAGCAAAGCCCCTGCTGCTTCTGTTTTTCAATGCAAACCTGATGAAAAACCTCGAGTATGGTGTGATTTTTGTAAAAAGCCTCGTCATACCCGTGAGAACTGTTGGAAAATCCATGGGAAACCTGCAAATTGGAAGGGAAAGGCAGGAGAAAAAACTAACAAGGCCATCCCTACTGCTCATGAGGCCGACACCAACTCACTCGACTCCCTCACCAAAGAGCAGATGGAGCATCTCTTGGCACACACAACTAATAAATTTTATGCTCTATCCTGTCATTTTAAATCTGCTCCATGGATTATTGATTCTGGAACATCTGACCACATGACCAATTCCCCAAATATGTTTGAATCCTATTCACCATGTCCTGGGCATAAAAAGGTTAGGATAACGGATGGTAACTTCTCATCAATTGCAGGAAAAGGTCGAATAAAAATCTCTAAGGGAATAGATCTTAAATCTGTTCTTCATGTTCCTAAGCTTGCTTGTAATCTCTTGTCTGTTAGTAAATTATCGAGAGATTCTAATTGTTGTGTTGTCTTCTATGATTCCCATTGTATCTTTCAGGACCGGAGCTCGGGAAAGACGATTGGCAGTGCTAGGATGATCGATGGTCTCTATTATTTCAAGGATGAGTTATCTAGTAATAAAATGGCTCAAGGATTAAGTAGTATAAGTTCTCTTTCTGTTCGTGATCAAATAATGGTTTGGCATTACAGATTAGGCCATCCTAGTTTCTCTTATTTAAAACATTTGTTTCCTATGTTATTTCAAAAGATTGATCCTCTATCTTTTCGTTGTGAAAGTTGTTTATTGGCAAAGAGCCAACGAAAAACTTATATTCCAAAATCTTATCATGCATCTAAACCATTTTAACTTTTTCACAATGATGTTTGGGGACCTTCAAAAGTGATAACGATTTCTGAAAAAAAATGGTTTGTAACCTTTATAGATGATCATACACGTCTTTGTTGGGTGTACTTAATGCGAGAAAAATCTGAAGTAGAAAGGATTTTTAAAGAATTTTACAAAATGATTGAAACCCAATTTCAAACAAAAATCAGCATTCTAAGATCTGATAATGGGACGGAGTACTTTAATAAAATTTTGGAAGGTTTCTTAAAGGAAAAAGGAATTTTACACCAATCATCGTGTCAAGATACTCCTGAACAAAATGGAATAGCTGAACGTAAGAACAAACACTTGCTAGAAGTAGCTCGAGCCATGATGTTCTACATGAACGTTCCAATATACTTATGGGGGGGAGCTATATTGACTGCTTCATATCTTATCAACAGGATGCCAACTAAAGTTTTGCAATATTCCACCCCTTTGGACTCGCTGAAAAAGGTATTTCCAGATTCTAGAATCAATTCTGACCTACCCTTAAAAATATTTGGTTGTACGGCATATGTGCATATTCCAAAAAGGTCAAGATCTAAGTTAGATCCAAGAGCAGAAAAATGTGTTTTTGTGGGATATACTCCCAATAAAAAGGGTTACAAATGCTTTAATCCTCTTACAAAACGTTTTCATACCACCATGGATGTTTCCTTTATGAAAAATGCCCCGTTTTTTACCAAAAATTTAATTCAGGGGGAGAAATTAGTTGAACCAAATTTTTTGGAAATTGCGGAACCCTTGCCTAGTGCAATCCTTGATCTTTCTCTTGAGACAAAAAGCAATGAAATTGAGCCTTTTAAAGCCCAACCTGAAACTGGTCTGTCAGAAAAAGAAATACTACGAATGGAAAAAAATAGAAACAATCTTGAGCCTATGGTTTATTCGAGGAAAAAGATCCTTAGAAGAAGTAAAGACCAATTTATCATCCCAGCACATGGTCAACCGGAAGCCCTGGGTGATGGTTCTTCAAATGTCTCAGGTAATTCCTCTCCTATTTCTGCTCCTGTACATTCTTCCTCTCCTAATATTGATTTGGGTCTACCGTCACACTTGAATCCTTGCTCAGAAAATACCTTGACCAAACCTGATTTAGGTTCAGCTTCCATTGTTCCTGAATATAACCTTGATCTTGATCTCCCCATTGCTCTTAGAAAGGGAACCAGAACATGCACCAAACATCCCATTGCCAAGTGCATTTCCTACCATAACCTTTCCGACAATCATAGAGCATTCACTGCAAATATTTCAAAACTTGTGGTGCCTAGAAATATTCAGGAAGCACTAGATGAACCGAGCTGAAAATTGGCAGTGTTTGAGGAAATGAATGCCTTAAGGAAGAATGGTACTTGGGAGGTTGTAGAGCTGCCAAGAGAGAAAAAAGTTGTAGGGTGCAAATGGATATTTACAATAAAGTGTAAGGGAGATGGAAGTGTTGAGAGATACAAAGCAAGGCTTGTGGCGAAAGGTTTCACCCAAACTTATGGGATAGATTATCAAGAGACTTTTGCCCCAGTAGCTAAAATAAACTCAATTAGAGTGTTGCTGTCACAACCCGCCTTTTCGGGCTGTGATTAAACTCTTTCTTAATTACTTTAGGGCAAAAATTTAGGAATTTTTTTTTTTTATACAAATACTGTACATATATTGTTTAATAACCTTTGAGATACATACATATACTTGTGTTTACATAACCATCATTTTCTTACAATATAGCTTATCAAACATTACTTTCAAAATATTTTAAAATATCATACAGCGGAAAACATACTGTGGCGGAAACCATACCCAGTCTGCACACATCATCCGTCCGCCAGCTCATCATTATGATTTATTCTGACCTTTTTGTCGGAATACCTACAGCATGAAAAACTTAATGAGCTAACGCCCAATAAGTCCCATATAAACCCACATGCACATCCAATAAAATGCATGATCATATTATGCTTTCTTATAATCCTTCATTATCCTTATCATTTCTTATCTTTAACTAAGGCCCAAGTGTTCGTACCATTGCGCACTTAGGTCTACGTAACACCGTGACCATCCTGTAATCCTTAAACTCCCCTTGAGTCAGGAGTCGGTACGACACTTTTCTTAACTTTTGGTGATTCATTACCAATTCACTTATTATGGTTAACATACCATGCATGAAGTGATGAGTACATGTTATACATAACATAATCTACATAAATGCTTTTGTGCGATATAGACCATACAGGTACATACTTTATATACACACTGGTACACATTAATATACACACAGGTATATAGCATAATATACTCACATGTACTTAACATAAAATATACACACTGGTATACATTATCATATACACTCAGGTATGTGTTATTATATGCATTCAAGTATATATATACTCCATATACTCACAAGTATACCCCTTTCATTTTTTTTTTATCAATACTCATGTTGTTGCATATATACAAGTATACACCTTGATATACATACAAGTATACACATATACATATTACACTCTAATCCTACAATTTCATACTGTAGGTGGGATGGGTACTTACTTGATACAATTGTCGGGCAACTTAACCACGATATCCTTTCTTCTAGATTCCTAGGATCCTGTTGGCCAATTACAAAGCCATTAGCCAAATTTTACTATGTTTCGATACGAAACATTTGTTAGTTAATAAATTGAGTTGCATTACTATGTTTAACTCTAAAAACCACCGTTTTTTCTTATTTCTATCTAACTTCACCATATCGTTTCTAACGAAGGGTGGAAACATTTCTAATCGTTTTCTTATCCCATTGGGAACATTTCAAAGCAGTTCGGGTTATTTGGGCAGAAATGACGATTTTGCCCTCCGCAGGTTTACTAACCTACTCGAGCTCGATTTCGTTATTCTTATAAAATAACCATATATTCATTCTAAAATAACATCCTAGTGGGTCAAATCTCTTTATTTCTCAATTATGCCCCATTTTCATTAAACTTTGCGGTTTAGCCCATAAACCGAAAATTTTAACGTTTTTGCCCCCGAAACTAAAATTTACTTCTTTGCACCAGAATTTTCTATTTTTGTCAAGGATCATTTTTGCTCAAAGTAGCATATTCAAAATCCTTTGAGAAATGACGTTTTTGCCCCTTTTTTCAAATTTTTCACAATTTCTGTAAATTCTTGAAAAATTAAAATCTCATAAACGATTCAGTTTTTTGATGAACCGTCCGCGTTGCCTAACAGTTTCATCGAGATCTACAACTTTTGTGTTTTAACTTTTTCCAAAATATCACTGTACAGGGGTGTTTTTGGCTAATTTCCAATTCTGCCGAGAGGAATTTTTTTCTTTCAATTTAGTCCCTATGGCATTTTTACATAAATCCATTTCAAACTTGCAATTTTACCCCTGTAGAAATCATTTCATACCTTAATCAATACATTCCCATGCTCAAACATCATCTTTGCAAAGTTTAACCTCAAAATTACAAAAATACCATTTTTACAAAAATTGCCGATTTACACTAAAACAAAAATTTCCATAACTCAAACTTATCATACACCACATATACATGAACTTCCATCAAATACATGTTCAAAACCCCTCATGGGTTTGAAAGAACAAAAATCAAAACAAAATCTATAAAATTTCAAACTTTAAAGCTTAAAACTTACCAAAATAACACCTTTTTGGTTTGAAGCTTTCAAAATCCTTTTAGACTCCCTCCTAAGCTTCCTTTCCATACAAAAATACCATGGATTAATCTCTTGTCCTTTGCCCATGAAAAATCCCTTGAAAACCCATTAAAAGTTTAGGATTTTACCTTAAACTTGTGGGAAAATCCTTGTTCTTGCTTGTAAAATTTGTTGGGGGCTATTTTTGCAAGATTTGGGGCTGAGAAATTTTTTTTAGGAGCAGAACTATGGCTGCCGAAACTTTGGTGGAAAGAAAAGAAAAGAAAACTTTGATAAACTTGCCATAAATGCATGTTTATCTCATTTGGTGACTCATGGTAACCCATGAGTACACCACTAGGTGTCACAAAATGATTGGGCCACTTTTCTTGACATGTGGCCCAATAGAAAAGCAAAAAGTGTCCACTTTATGGAGTTAAAAATTTATACTGTGTAATTTTTCACCACACAGTATTTTTCCTATACTGCCGTGGCCAATTCAGTGTACTTTCTATCCTTAGACTGTATAAAAATATTTAACTTACTTTTCGTTTACTTTTTGAGGCCAATCATAACATTTTTCATATCTGTGTTTTTATTTAGCAGTATTCTTATACTGCTCTGGCCTCCTTTCTACCCCCGGTTAGGGTTAGGACAACCTCTATGTCCTATTTACATTCTAATCATTCATTCGTTTATATCACAATTTCACAATTAATTGTGACATGAAATTCATTTTATGGATATTATGCACAAATCTCTGAGTCATCAAACTCATAAAATTTGTATTTTATAATATCCACCATTGCATTACATATGCCATAAAATTTGCAATCAATGTTGCTCATTCATATTTTATTGTAATTTTCACATAAATTACAATTTTTACACAATTTCATATTTTTAAGAATAAATTCATTAATTAAACCTAATTAAATATTAGGTTTTATTGATGACGTTTTCTCGGTCATTACAATCTACCCCCCTTAAGAATTTTCGTCCTCGAAAATCAAAATAATTCGGGGTAGTCTTTCCTTATTTCATTCTCTCGTTCCTACGTTGCTTCTTCTACTTGTTGGTTACGCCATAAAACTTTGACGAGAAATATCTTCTTGTTCCTTAATTCCTTCTCTTCTTATGCCAGAATTTGAACTGGTTTTTCTTCATAAGACAGATTCTCATGTATGTCAATTTCCTCTCGCTGAAGAACATGTGAATGGTCTGGCACATACTTCTTTAGCATGAGCACATGGAATACATTGTATACCAATGCTAGATTAGAGGGTAAGGCTAACTTTTAAACTACATTATCTATCTATTTCAAGATCTCAAATGGTCCAATATACCTTGGACTAAGCTTTCCTTTCTTTCTAAATCTTACAATTTCCTTTCATAGGCATTATCTTCAAAAAGACCAAGTCTCCTACTTGAAACTTTAAAGGTCTCCGTCGTCGATTAACATAACTCTTTTGCCGACTAAAAGCCATTTTCATTCGTTGACCAATTAACTTTACCTCTTCCGTTGTTCTATTAACAAAATCTATGGTTGACAACGCCTTTTCTTGGGTTTCGTACCAATGTAAAGGTGATCTACATCTCTTTCCATATAGAGCTTCATATGGAACCATACCAATGGAGCTTCGATAACTATTGTTGTATACAAATTCGATCAGAGGAAGCTTTTATCCCATCCTCTCTTAAAATCTAGCACACATGTTCTTAACATATCTTCTAAAGTCTGGATGGTCCTTTCTGATTGACCGTCCGTTTATGGGTGGAAGGCTGTGCTAAATGTCAGCTTTGTTCTCATTGCTTGATGAACACTTCTCCAAAACTTGGAAGTGAATCTACCATTAGATAAAAAAAATGATAAACTTTGAAACTCAGTGGTATCTAACTATTTGGGTTACGTATAGTTCAGCTAGTCGTTCTACAAAACTGCTGAGTTTAATGGGTAGGATATAAGTTAATTTAGTCAATCTATCAACAATTACCCATATAGCATCATGTCCACCCGTAGTTCTGGGTAGCCCAGTTATCAGGTCCATAGTTATCTGATCCTATTTCCACTCTAGGATTTCAATTTTCTTGTGTAATTCGCCTACTGGCCATTGATGCTCAACTTTCACCTTCTGGCATGTAAGGCATTTGCCAACACACTATGCGATATCATTTTTCATTCCATTCCACCAATAGTGTTCTTTCAAATCTTGGTACATTTTAGTAGCTCCTGGATGAGCCACATATGGTGTTTCATGAGTTTCTTCTAATACTTGCTTCTTTAATCCTTCATCATTGGGGATGTATATCCTACTCTTGTAACAGAGGATACTATCTTTCAAAATGCTAAATTCTGTTTCTTTGTTTTTAAGAACTTCATTCCTAACTTTAAGTAGCGACGGATCTGCTTCTTGTCGCTCTTTTAAATTCTCCAACATAGTTGGTTGAAAGGATCAATTAGCTAATCTTCCTGTGACTAGCTCTATTTCTGCTTCCATCAAATCCTTTTTGGAGAGGTTTTGGTATCATCTATACCATTACTAGCAAGGACGTTGTTCTACGACTAAGGGCATTGGCTACTTGATTAGCCTTTCCCAGGTGATACAAAATCTTACAGTCGTAGTCTTTGACTAACTCTAGCCACCTTTGCTACTTCATGTTGAGCTTTTTCTGTATGAAGATGCACTTCAGACTCTAATGGTCTGTATAAATTTCGTACTTAGCTCCACATAGGTAATGACACTATATCTTCAATACAAATACAACCATCGCTAACTCTAAATCATACATCGGATAATTCATTTCATAATCCTTTAACTGTTGGGATGCATAAACAATCACTTTTCCATTTTGCATAAATACGGCTCCCAATCCTATTTTGATGCTTTACTATAGATCACGAACGTTCCATGGTTCGGATCTGGTATTGTCAGTACTAGTGTACTTGTAAGTCGTCCTTTTTAATCCTTGGAAACTTTCTTCGCATTTCTTAGTCTATTCATACTTTGTTGCTTTTCATGTAAGTGTAGTGAATGGTGCTGCAAGTCAGGAAAATCCTTCTACAAAACGTCGATAGTAGCCTGCTAAACCGAGGAAACTTCTAATTTCTGACATACTTTTCGGTGTAGGCCACTTATTCATTGCTCAACTTCGGAAGGATCAACAGATACTCCTTCTCATGTCACCATGTGTTCGTGGAATTGAACCTTCTCCAGCTAAAACTCACATTTTGAGAACTTGGCATACAATTGATGCCTTCTCAATAATTATAGTGCAATCCTTAAGTACTTTTCATGTTCCTCTGTCGTTCTTGGGTATATTATCGTCGATGAAGACAATAACAAACTTATCGAGGTACTCTTTGATTCATGAGATCCATGAAAGTTGCTAGAGCATTGGTCAGTCAAAAGGCATGATGTAGAACTTATAATGTCCATAACGTGTTCAGAACGCCATCTTTGGTATATCTTTTTCCTTAACTCGAAGTTGATGATATCTTGAGCGTAGATCAATCTTTGAGAATACTGACGCTCCTTTAAGTTGGTTAAACAAATCATCGATCCTTGGGAGTGGATACTTGTTCTTAATCGAGATCTTGTTTAGTTCCCGATAATCAATACACATTTATAACATTCCATCCTTCTTCTTAACAAATAGAACAGTTGCTCCCCATGGGGAATAACTTGGTCGGATGAACCCCTTGTCCAATATTTCCTTTAGCTGCACCTGAAGTTCCTTGAGTTTCCCAAGAGTCATTTACTATGGTGCCTAAAAAAAATTGTGGCTGTTTCGGGGGTCAATTCGATTTCAAACGAAATTTTTCGTTCTGGTGGTAAGTCTGCAACTCGTCCGAAAACACATCAATAAATTCCTTCACTATGGGGACCTTCTCTGGTCCTAACTGAGCTTCTCTATCTTTCCTTAGTAGGTTCACCAGATAACCGGTACATCCATTTTCCAATATCTTCTTTGCCTTTAATGCAGAAGTCAACGCCTTGAGAGCTTTGGGAACTTTCCCTAAATACATAAACTTCTCACTTCCGGAAGATTGACACGTAATGTTGCGGTATCGATGACTAATCTTTGCCGGGTATTTTCCCTAGGAAATCCATTCCTAGGATGACGTTATAATCTTGTATATCGATTATTCTAAAATCAATATATAATTCTCTTCCACATATGAGTATCGATACATAACGTAACCAATAATCAGCACTTAATACCTCCTTAGAGGGTAGTGCAATTCTAAAGGTTTACTCTATCCTATCTCTTTTACTTCCTATTCGTTTCGCAAACTTAAGCAATGCAAACGAATATGTTGCTCCGGAATCAAATAAAATATATATATATCAGTGTTGGCAACAGAAAACTAACATGTCACCATCGATGAGGTTCCTGCATCTTCTTCCTTCTTCATGTAGGCATAAATTCGCCCACTTGGTTCCGGAGCTTCTAATCGCCCTTGACTAACACTAGGGACTTCAATTTGTGCCTGAACTTGAACCGTATGCAATTGGTTTCCTTGAGACCTCTACTGAGCATGACTGTTCTAACTTTGGGAATTAGAAAAACAATTCTTGGCATAATGTCCTTCTTTCCCCAGGTATAGCACTTGTTCGTGCTAGCCTTGCATTCCCCTACATATCTTTTCATGCATTGACTGCAAAAGGGTTTGTTATTTCCTACATCTTTAATCCTCTTATGGGGTTGAACTTTTGATTTCTTTGCACTATTCACGTTCCATTTCCTCTTACTGTTAGCAGTGTAGTTGCGTCCTGCTTGAACGTTCTAGGACGACCCTTGACTTGGAACACCTCCTTGTCCTTTTACTTGTACAGCTCGACTTTGCTTGGCTAAAGCTTTCTTTTCCTTCTATGTCTTGAAAATTTTTTTTTTTTTTTTCTCTTTCTTCCTTATCACGGGCAATTCTAAACTCAGCTTTGGTCGCCCGTTTGATGCAATCCTCTACATCCTTGGGAGCTTGCCCTCCAATATCGACCACAAGGGCATTGTCGATTTTAAACATTCTCATTAACCGTCTTATTCGTTCCCGATCAGTGGGTACTAACTCGGGACAAAGCCGTGCTAGCTGAATAAACCTCTTTACAGTGTCAGCTACGGACATATTGCCTTGCTTAAAATTATTAAATTCTTCTTGTTGGGCTGCCATAATTTCCACATTAAAATAAGCCCTGCCAAATTCTTCAACGAAATCTGGCCTTGTCATTTTGTCTACATTCCTTTTATTCTCTACCGACTCCCACTGTCTCCTAGCATCTTTAGTGAGAGAAAACAAAGCGCATAGGACTTTTTCATAGTCACTAAGTACCATAAATTTCAGAACCCTTTCTATACCTGTAAGCCAATCGTCGGCCTCTATGGGGTCTGTAGATCTATTAATTTCTAGGGCCTTCATTCTCTGGAATCTTTCATAAAATTCAGTAGTGGATACTACCGGAACAGCCATAGCAGCTGGTATATCAGCCATTGATATCAATCGTTATATATCTATCATGTATTTTCGTTACTATGTTTGTACATACTATTAACTTAATAGTATCCAATCAATAACTGCATGTATTCAAACAACATAAATACATGCAAACATACACAATTACATGAACTCAATATCTTGCGTCATACATTTCATTTCATAAGCATTCATACATTTCATTTCATAAACATTCATACATTTCATTTCATTTCCTTTCGTACATTTCGTTTCATTTCATGTCATTCACTTCATGTATTTCATTTCATAAACCTCTTTCATTTCCTTTTTACATTCTCCATAACATTATATGCATAACTAACATACATACATACATACTTTCATTTCATACATAACTATTCATATCATCTCCGAGAGCCATTATCACTTCTGGCTACATATATCTTCTTGCCAAGAAGGACACCACTAACCAACATACATGCATATACAAAGGCATCAAAGCCCAAAAATGTACTAATATCTCATCTATGTACGTCATAATACACAAAGATTTTCTTTTTTTGTCGAACTCGACTTTAAACATGCCACTATATTCGGAACCCTCCTTAGGATTCCCTCTTCTTCCTCCATATCCGAATCAGTCGACTTATCATCACTTGCGATTATAGGCTCTAGAGGCACAGGCTCTTCATCAATGTTATCATTATTATCATCATCAGCATCATCAGCATCATCCATACCTACTGGAGGATCTTCTAATGGTGCGGCTACATTCTAGTCTGCATGTAATGTCGCCATAAGAGAATCATGGATACTAAGGTAATTTCCAGGATACTGCATTCGCTGCTGGACCACGTTGGGAAGATCTCTCCAAACTAGTTAGTAATTGCACCATAAGGGTAATTGTGGCGGAATCAGTGGTATCTTAGTACGGCGAAATTTAAGAATGTAATAATATATCGGTTCGCCTACGTATCTTCCCCATATCGATTCTACTTGCAGGTACAATCGATGTCTCCCGTCCGCCCATAACATCGAAATCACCTAGACTGGAATAACGTTTGCTGGTGGTATGGGTGCAACTTAGCTAGAATTTATCCTCTAAAACCTTACCAATCTCGTGGTTGCTTGTCAAGTTCAATCCTTAACCATATACTAAGGCTTCCCTCACCAATAATCCGGAGGCCAATAAAACTAGAAGATGCGGTGGCATATGACAAGCGTTAAAAATCACTTTAACTAAGCCATTCGGTCTACACCATTGGCTGCCGACTCCCATAATTCTGCGGTGGCATCTCCTCTTGAAAAGCAATGCTGGCTCTTTGATCAGCTTCCATATCACGATCATGATGCGGCTCCGCCATATACTATATTTATTGTCGTAATTAACATAACAGTATCATATAAATTAGTACTGAACATTCTTATACTTAAAATCAAACTATCTTACTTGAGCGATGGCAATGGAGCAGACGACGATGTGCAGTAGGATGGCAAGATTTCCTCTCTGATACCAACTGTCACAACCCGCCTTTTCGGGCTGTGATTAAACTCTTTCTTAATTACTTTAGGGCAAAAATTTAGGAATTTTTTTTTTTTATACAAATACTGTACATATATTGTTTAATAACCTTTGAGATACATACATATACTTGTGTTTACATAACCATCATTTTCTTACAATATAGCTTATCAAACATTACTTTCAAAATATTTTAAAATATCATACAGCGGAAAACATACTGTGGCGGAAACCATACCCAGTCTGCACACATCATCCGTCCGCCAGCTCATCATTATGATTTATTCTGACCTTTTTGTCGGAATACCTACAGCATGAAAAACTTAATGAGCTAACGCCCAGTAAGTCCCATATAAACCCACATGCACATTCAATAAAATGCATGATCATATTATGCTTTCTTATAATCCTTCATTATCCTTATCATTTCTTATCTTTAACTAGGGCCCAAGTGTTCGTACCATTGCGCACTTAGGTCTACGTAACACCGTGACCATCCTGTAATCCTTAAACTCCCCTTGAGTCAGGAGTCGGTACGACACTTTTCTTAACTTTTGGTGATTCATTACCAATTCACTTATTATGGTTAACATACCATGCATGAAGTGATGAGTACATGTTATACATAACATAATCTACATAAATGCTTTTGTGCGATATAGACCATACAGGTACATACTTTATATACACACTGGTACACATTAATATACACACAGGTATATAGCATAATATACTCACATGTACTTAACATAAAATATACACACTGGTATACATTATCATATACACTCAGGTATGTGTTATTATATGCATTCAAGTATATATATACTCCATATACTCACAAGTATACCCCTTTCATTTTTTTTTTATCAATACTCATGTTGTTGCATATATACAAGTATACACCTTGATATACATACAAGTATACACATATACATATTACACTCTAATCCTACAATTTCATACTGTAGGTGGGATGGGTACTTACTTGATACAATTGTCGGGCAACTTAACCACGATATCCTTTCTTCTAGATTCCTAGGATCCTGTTGGCCAATTACAAAGCCATTAGCCAAATTTTACTATGTTTCGATACGAAACATTTGTTAGTTAATAAATTGAGTTGCATTACTATGTTTAACTCTAAAAACCACCGTTTTTTCTTATTTCTATCTAACTTCACCATATCGTTTCTAACGAAGGGTGGAAACATTTCTAATCGTTTTCTTATCCCATTGGGAACATTTCAAAGCAGTTCGGGTTATTTGGGCAGAAATGACGATTTTGCCCTCCGCAGGTTTACTAACCTACCCGAGCTCGATTTCGTTATTCTTATAAAATAACCATATATTCATTCTAAAATAACATCCTAGTGGGTCAAATCTCTTTATTTCTCAATTATGCCCCATTTTCATTAAACTTTGCGGTTTAGTCCATAAACCAAAAATTTTGACCTTTTTGCCCCCGAAACTAAAATTTACTTCTTTGCACCAGAATTTTCTATTTTTGTCAAGGATCATTTTTGCTCAAAGTAGCATATTCAAAATCCTTTGAGAAATGACGTTTTTTTCCCTTTTTTCAAAATTTTCACAATTTCCATAAATTCTTGAAAAATTAAAATCTCATAAACGATTCAGTTTTTTGATGAACCGTCCGCGTTGCCTAACAGTTTCATCGAGATCTACAACTTTTGTGTTTTAACTTTTTCCAAAATATCACTGTACAGGGGTGTTTTTGGCTAATTTCCAATTCTGCCGAGAGGAATTTTTTTCTTTCAATTTAGTCCCTATGGCATTTTTACATAAATCCATTTCAAACTTGCAATTTTACCCCTGCAGAAATCATTTCATACCTTAATCAATACATTCCCATGCTCAAACATCATCTTTGCAAAGTTTAACCTCAAAATTACAAAAATACCATTTTTACAAAAATTGCCGATTTACACTAAAACAAAAATTTCCATAACTCAAACTTATCATACACCACATATACATGAACTTCCATCAAATACATGTTCAAAACCCCTCATGGGTTTGAAAGAACAAAAATCAAAACAAAATCTATAAAATTTCAAACTTTAAAGCTTAAAACTTACCAAAATAACACCTTTTTGGTTTGAAGCTTTCAAAATCCTTTTAGACTCCCTCCTAAGCTTCCTTTCCATACAAAAATACCATGGATTAATCTCTTGTCCTTTGCCCATGAAAAATCCCTTGAAAACCCATTAAAAGTTTAGGATTTTACCTTAAACTTGTGGGAAAATCCTTGTTCTTGCTTGTAAAATTTGTTGGGGGCTATTTTTGCAAGATTTGGGGCTGAGAAATTTTTTTTAGGAGCAGAACTATGGCTGCCGAAACTTTGGTGGAAAGAAAAGAAAAGAAAACTTTGATAAACTTGCCATAAATGCATGTTTATCTCATTTGGTGACTCATGGTAACCCATGAGTACACCACTAGGTGTCACAAAATGATTGGGCCACTTTTCTTGACATGTGGCCCAATAGAAAAGCAAAAAGTGTCCACTTTATGGAGTTAAAAATTTATACTGTGTAATTTTTCACCACACAGTATTTTTCCTATACTGCCGTGGCCAATTCAGTGTACTTTCTATCCTTAGACTGTATAAAAATATTTAACTTACTTTTCGTTTACTTTTTGAGGCCAATCATAACATTTTTCATATCTGTGTTTTTATTTAGCAGTATTCTTATACTGCTCTGGCCTCCTTTCTACCCCCGGTTAGGGTTAGGACAACCTCTATGTCCTATTTACATTCTAATCATTCATTCGTTTATATCACAATTTCACAATTAATTGTGACATAAAATTCATTTTATGGATATTATGCACAAATCTCTGAGTCATCAAACTCATAAAATTTGTATTTTATAATATCCACCATTGCATTACATATGCCATAAAATTTGCAATCAATGTTGCTCATTCATATTTTATTGTAATTTTCACATAAATTACAATTTTTACACAATTTCATATTTTTAAGAATAAATTCATTAATTAAACCTAATTAAATATTAGGTTTTATTGATGACGTTTTCTCGGTCATTACAGTTGCTGTCACTTGCAGTAAATTCCAATTGGCCTTTACATCAATTGGATATTAAAAATGCCTTTCTTAATGGAGACCTAGAGGAGGAGGTATATATGAGTCCACCACCAGGTTTTGAAGAAAGTTTCAGAATCAGGAAAGTATGCAAATTGAAGAAGTCCTTATATGGACTCAAGCAGTCACCTAGAGCTTGGTTTAAACGCTTTGGCAAGGTAATAAAGCGTTATGGCTATACTTAAAGTCAAGCTGATCACACGATGTTCTATAAACATTCAGATAAAGATAAAGTAGCCATCTTAATTGTGTATGTTGATGACATTGTGTTAATGGGGGATGATTATAATGAACTAGAGAAGCTGAAAAGAAGACTTGCTGCGGAATTTGAGATCAAGGACCTGGGGCATTAAAGTACTTTCTTGGGATGGAGTTCGCAAGATCTAAAGAATGTATCTTTGTAAATCAACGAAAGTATGTTCTTGATCTTCTTGATGAGACAGGTATGTTAGGATGTAAGCCCGCAGAAACACCCATAGAACCTAATGTAAAACTGCAGCCTACAAAAGCTGAGGATGTGAAGGACCGGGAGAGATATCAAAGACTTGTTGGGAGGTTAATTTATGTATCCCACACACCGCCGGACATAGCATTCCCTGTAAGTATGGTTAGTCAGTTTATGCATGTACCGGGATCGGAACATTTTGAAGCTATTTACAGGATCCTAAGGTATCTAAAGGGGACACCAGGTAAAGGACTTCTCTTTAAGTCAAGAGGGCACCTGCAAGTTGAAGCCTATACTGATGTAGACTGGGCTGGAAGCATAATAGATCGTAGGTCTACTTCTGGATATTGTTCATTTGTAGGTGGTAACTTGGTTACATGGCGAAGTAAAAAACAGAACGTGGTTGTTAGGAGTAGTGCTGAGGCTGAATTCAGAGCTGTAGGTCATGGTATTTGTTAGATTATGTGGATAAGAAGTTTACTGAAAGAATTAAAAGTGATAGATTCATCTCCTATGAAGATGTATTGCGACAACAAGGCGGCAGTTGCAATAGCTCACAATCCAGTCCTCCATGACCGCACAAAACATGTTGAAGTAGATAAGCACTTCATCAAAGAGAAGATCGACAATGGATCAGTTTGTATGTCCTATATTCCTACTGAGGAACAAGTGGTTGATGTCTTCACTAAAGAACTACACAAAAGGAAGTTTGATTCTCTAGTTGGCAAGCTGACTATGGCAAATATCTTTAAGCCAGCTTGAGGGGGAGTGTTGGAAAATCAAAACCTAATGTGGAAATAATCTTGTACAGCTGTAAATTAGCTAATTAGTTGTCAATCTTTGTATTTTAAGAAAGTAATTGATAGGAATTATTCTCTCCCTAGAATTAGTAATTAGTGATTTAGTTTCCTGTTATAAAGGATTTGTATATGTTGTAAATTGTATAAAAAGAGAACAAATCTGATATGAAAGATTCATTCCCGACAAATCCTTTTTTCAAAGTTGCTAAAACAACATTCCGGTCAAAAATCCCAAACGTAAGGAGTATTTTTTGTCACTATTTCATAGATCAAAAGGATAAATGTTATGTTTTCAAAATCGAAAGGCACATTGTTACCGTGTTATAATTAAAGGAGAATTTTTGTAATTAATCCTTATCATTGCAATTTCAAATCTACTATGTCAATTCTAACGTAAATCTAAATAATTCCAACATAGATGAGGACAATTCTAGATTTAGATTCTATTAGAGACGACCAAACGTTTTAAATGTGTTTTTGAATCTTTGTCAAATTGACAATGTGAACGCCTTTGAAAAAAAATGATTCAACATAATATCATCTCTTACTTGAGAACAAAACATGTATTGAACTTGTCACTTTCCATTATCATATGGACAGTAGTTTTTCCTTCCGTTTATGAATCAAAAAAGAAAAAGAAACAAAAAAGAAGCACCCTAAGAAAATACCTGCTAGATTTGTTGTGGCATTTGACAAAGCCAGAGCTGAGGAAACACCCTTTCCACCCCCTGACATATCCTCACCCAAAAGCAGCTTGGAAAACCTCTCCTTCATCATATCAATATCTGAAACCAACCGATTAAAAAAAAAACAAAATATACAACAGATCAAATTCCATATCTCACACAACAAAATGTACATAACATCGATAAACATAACATGAAAAAATTGTACTTAACTTGATCACTTCCTGTCCTGCCCTTAACATTATCCAAGCATGAAACTGGACCCTTGAAATCATCATCTCTAAGTGAACTGCCTATTATATGCATGTGCATTGGTCGGTCTCCTCCGATTCTTGAACCGAAACTTCTCGACTGAACCTTAACGTTACCATCATCTTCCGAACCCCCTTCACGTCCGCCATCTGCTGTGAAAGTGTGAGCATGTCTTCCTGAGTTGGTCTCAAACATTTTCTTTAGCTGAAAGGACTTTAACTTCTGGATGCTTTCTTGGCGAGAAAACGCCCGAACCATTGTGAATTCGAGCCCCCTCCGAGGCTTTTTTTTTTTTTAAATAAAATCAGGACTTGTTGTAAAATCAAGAGAGAAATATTGGTGTGTTTAGGCTTGTTTACTCTTTCTCTGAATAGGGAAAATGGAAAACAAGAAAGAACAAAGAAAGGCCCTTCATAACCAAATGATACGTTACAATTTGTTGCTTTAGACTTTGGCAAATGTTTGATGAGTAGGTAAGACAAGTTTTGAGAAGAGTTGTATAAAAAGATATATATGTTATGAAATAAAGCAAAGTATAACAAAAAACTAAAGAGAAGAATAGAGAAAGACAATAGAAAATTAGAGACAAAACAACTTTCTATACTTTTAGTTGTGGGGGATGAAACTTACAAGCTTAGTACAACTACTATTTATAAGCCAAGTCATCATACTAGATGTCACAGGGGCCAATTTTTTTTACCGAAAGTCTGCCACTGTGCGGCACTAAGTCACCCGACCTAGTCAGCCTACCTAAGTGTTTTACCCACGATGATCCGATAATCAAACACACAAAACCAACTTACGGAAACCACTTTCCAACCTTTTATTAACTCACAAAAGGAATACAAGTTTTGCCTCACACGGATCACCACAACACTCACTTAGTCACTTGTGAGTTGGTGTCTCAGGGCCTCACTATTTATAGACAAAGTTTACAACGTGTGGCTGACACCCCCAGCCACTAAGGATCAACTTCGGGGCACTATGCACGCTTGCAGCCACATTCCAGCGACTTCCACAATTTTCGGGCGGAGACTTGGCCTTCTGCACGCCACGTGCAGCCAACTAACACCCACTCGCCTCCTGATGCGCGAACATGGGCCACGTGGGGCGCATACATGAACTAGCCGTTGGCTCGCCACTCGCCCACGATTTACGCCCACGTGCCTTCAGAATCCAGCAGTTGTGCCCACGTTCTCGTGCTAGCAGTTGAGGCCACCTGCTTTCGCGGATTGTGTGCGCACCACTCGCACACATGGGCTGAGAGTTCGCTCGCTCACCCAACAGCCCATGCACATCTGCATGTTCCCTTTTTCTGCGGGGCCTTGTCTGAACCGAGACTTCGCCCGCACTCAAGCCCGAGTTTCTCGCATGCCTGTCCGCACGCCCGCGCGCCCGTCACATAGCCAGTCCGAGATACTCGCGCGCCTGTCCGAATGCTTCCGCGCCTGTCCAAATGGCCACGCCTGGCACCCACTTGCGTGCACGTTTCTTGCCTGACCCGCATGCATGGCCAAGGCCGCCTTGTGCCTGTATGCTGATCCTTTGGGTCTTGTCCGAACCATGCAAAGGGGGATTATCGCATGCCCCCTTGCCTTGGACATGGGCCACCCACGTCCAAGATTTGCCACCAATGACTTAATTCGAAGTTCGGGGGTCTAACAAACCACCCCCACCGGATGAAGCCGACGCCCTCGTCGGTATAGCCTCGAGGTATTCCTGCACCTCTTTCTCAAATTGCCACAAGGTAACGTCCCGCTCCCAAGTAGCACTATTCTCCTCTTCACCCTTCCATTTCACAAGAAAATCAGTCCGTCGATTCTTCTTGCTCATGCCCATTGTTCGATGGTCAAGGATCTTTTCCACCATTTTGTCAAATTGTTTTCTAATAGTAGACAGAGCCCTCTTCGCCTGCTGCCTTTCGTTCAACAAGTCCTCCTTGTAAGGCTTTAGAAAACTCATGTGGAATGTTGGGTTCACCTTTAGTCGAGGTGGTAGCTTTAGCTTGTAAGCAACATTCCCAACTTTCTTAATAATTTCAAAGGGACCATCGTACCTTGGAAGAAGCCCACGATGCACTGTTTTGCTGCTTATCTTCTTCCAAATCTGTGGGGTCAATTTCAGCAACACCATGTCACCAACATTGAACTCGACTTGGCGCCTATGCTGATCAGCATACTTCTTCATGCGCTTAGCTGCTTTCATCAAACTGTCTCGGGCCTGTAGTATCAACTCCTGCTTCTCTTCCACAAAGCGATAGGCTGCTGGACAGCTAACTCGCCCTTTGGAACGTGCCACTTCCAATGGGGTCAGGGGCTGATGTCCGAGTGCAAGCTCTGTTGGACTGATCCAGGTTGCAGAACTTCGATGTAAGTTGTACGAGAATTGGGCCACATCAAGTAAATCTAGCCAATTCTTTTGACTCGCCGAGATATAATGCCTTAAAAATTCTTCCAATCGAGCATTAATACGCTCCGTTTGGCCGTCGGTCGATGGATGGTTAGTCGTAGAAAACTTTAACTCAGAACCTATCAAGTTAAAGAGAGCCGTCCAAAACTTACCAGTGAACCTTGAATCACGATCACTGACTATGTCTTCAGGCACACCGAAGTATTTTACCACATTCTTGAAAAAGAGTTCTGCCGCCAACATAGCTGAGCACTCATGTGGGGCTGCAATGAACACTGCATACTTCAAAAACCGATCTACGATGACCAACACTGACCGCATACCTTGGATTGAATTGAACCCCAAAATGAAATCCATAGATACTGATTTCCATGGTTTTTCTGGCACCGGGAGTGGCTGTAATAGTCCGGCTGCCTTCCTTCTTTCTGTCTCATCTTGTTGGCACACCAAACAAGTCTTCACATATAGCTCAACATCCTTCTCCATGTTGGGCCAATAATAGCTGCGGGTTATGAGTGCCATCATCCGTTCTCTCCCCGGATGTCCCGCCCATTGAGGGTCATGCGTCTCTCACAAAAGTTCCTATCTCAGGCCACCCGAGTTAGGAATAAATAATCGATTACCTTTGGCGTAAAGGAGTTCGTCATCTTCCCAATAACGTCTCACTACTTCTTCTCGCACTTCCTTCTTGAGATGAACATAAGCTTGATCCACCTCAGCTTGCTATTTTACTCGGTCAAGAAAAGTTGACTGCACTGCCATCAATGCAGCCACATAGTCCTGCACCTCCTTGCGACTCAAGGCGTCAGCGACTTGGTTTTGCTTGCCTGGTTTGTGTTCCGACAAAAAGTTGAATTCTGCCAGGAATTCCTGCCATCGGGCCTGTTTTGGGGTCAACTTCTTCTAGGTCTTGAAATAAGTGTTCGCCACATTGTCCATCAATACTTTAAACTTCGTTCCCAGCAAGTAATGCCTCCAAGTGTCAAGGCAGTGCACCACTGCCGTCATTTCCTTCTCATGGGTTGAGTACCGCTGCTCAAGATCCTTAAGCTTCCTGCTTTCATAGGCCACGGGGTGGCCATCCTGCACGAGCACTCCACTGAGAGCTCGATCTGATGCATCCGTGTGCACTTCAAATGGAAGCCCAAAATCCAGCAATCTCAAGACTGGTTCCGAGGCAACAGCTACCTTCAGCTTCTCAAAGGCTTCTTGGCATGCGTCTGTCCACACCCACTTTTGCTCCTTTCTCAGCAAATCTGTCAAAGGGCTTGCCTTCTTTAAATACCCTTTGATGAACCGTCGATACTAGTTTGCCAAGCCAAGAAAAGAACGCAAGTCTGGCACCTTCGTTGGCATAGGCCAATCAATGATTGCCTTCACCTTGTCCTCGTCCATCCGAATATCGCCTTTGGAAATCCAATGGCCCAAGAATTTAATTTCTTGTCTGTAAAACTCACATTTTTCTTTCTTCACAAATAGCTTGTATTCTCTAAGCCGTGAGAATACTTGCCGCAAGTGATCAACATGATCCACCAAGGATCTCGAGTAAACAACAATATCATCCAGATAAACAGCCACGAACCGATCAAGAAATTCGTAGAGTACCTCATTCATTAAGTTGCAAAACGTGGCAGGGGCATTGGTTAAGCCAAAAGGCATCACCAAAAACTCAAATGAACCATACCTCGTCACACAAGCCGTCTTGGACTCATCCCCCTCGGCTATCCGCACCTGCCAATAGCCTGACCGTAGGTCCAGCTTTGTGAAGTATGACGCACCTGCCAATCGATCGAACAAATCCGCTGCGTTGGGGACCGGGTACTTATTCTTGATAGTCACCTTATTAAGGGCCCGATAGTCTATGCACATCCGCAATGAGCCATCCTGCTTCCTTTGAAACATCACAGGGGCACCATAAGGGGCTTTTGATGGTTGTATGAAACCGGCATTCAGCAACTCGTTAAGCTGACTCCTCAACTCAACCAACTCTGATGGGGCCATCCGATAAGGGGCTTGGGCTGGCGGCCTGGCACCTGGCTCCAGCTCGATCTTGTGGTCCACCGCTCTCCTCGGTGGTAATTCCTTTGGCAGTTCTGAGGGCATCACATCTGAGAACTGCTCCAACACCGTTGCAACATCATCAGGCACCTCCACGACCTAATCTGGTTTGATTTCCACGAGGGCTGCAACGTAAGTAATCTCGCCCTTTTTCACCCCATTTTTGAATTGCTCTGCCGACTGCATCTCTAACTTACTCTCGACCTGTCCAGAGAAGTTAGCGTGAATAAAACAAGGATTCCGTTCCTCATTTACCAACATACCCAACAAATGAGGCATGATTGTTGCCTTGGCTTGAACGAAGAAATCTATCCCCAAGATTAACTCAAAATCGTCCAAGGCTATGACGGTAAGATTTATCTGTCCCTCCCAATCACTAACTTTGAGGGTCGTTGTGGCCACACCTTGAATAGGAGTAGCACCCGAGTTTACTGCCTTGATTTTGCATGGACTCTGGTTTACCACTAAACCCAACTTGTCCACCATTCTATTGGAAAGGAAGTTGTTGGTCGCTCCCGTGTCCAGCAAAGCTCTTATGGCCTTCCCATTTAGTTGCACCACTGCATACAAAAGACCCCTATTTGGGGCTGACTTAACCGTTGAAACTGTGTTAAGGAGTTGGAGAGGGTTTACCCGAGAAGTGCTAGATCCGCCTGCATTCTCCTCTCCTTTGGACTCTTGAATAGCATTTAATCTTTCTCGCTTTGGGCATTTCTTGGCCATATGTGGTCCCCCACAAATAAAACAGCCCGCTTCCTTCTTGCCTCCCTTGGACTCGCCTTGCTTAGTCGTCTTTTTACCCTTCCATTCGGATTTCTTAAAATCCTTAGAGGGGCCTTTACCCTTTTTGCCTTCCTGACCCTTTTTCTTGTCACCAATTGAGGCAGTTGGGGTGGGTCTAAAGTCGACTAAGCCCTCCGCAGCAGCAATGGCCGAAGGAAGGTCCTTCACGCCTTGTCTTCGCAACTCGGCATGTGCCCACGCTTGTAAGCCTGACAGAAAGTTGAATAGCTTGTCTGCATCCGACATATCTTTGATGTCCAACATCAAAGAACTGAACTCCCGCACATACTCTCGAGCAGAACTCGTCTGTCGAAGCTTCTTAAGTGCTTCACGTGCAATCCATGCGGTGTTGCACGGCAGGAACTGATCCTTTAGTTCCTTCTTTAACGTTTCCCAATCCTCGATCTGAGGTTTGCCAGCCCTTGTCTCTCCCGACATCTGGGTCCGCCACCATAGTTTAGCATCACCGGATAAATAAATGCTAGTTATGGTTATCTTTTCATGATCTGGAATATGAGCGGCCTTGAAATACTGCTCCATATCCCACAAGAAATTCTCTAGTTCTTTGGCGTTACGGCCACTGTTGAACGCCTTAGGTTCTAGAACTTTGATCTTCGAAGGGGCCTCATCCACTGCTTGAGAGGTCGCCACGGCCCTCTTGAGGATGCTTATCTCATCTTCTAGTCTCTTCGAGTTTTCCTTCACCAAGTCAATCATGGTGATGAAGTCCTGCATCATGGAGGAGAACCGCTCTTCCATGTCTCGCATCGTGTCAGACCGAACCGTGTTTAAGGCTGCCATTTGCTCGGCCTGACGTGCTATCTGCACCGCAAGACTCACCGCATCATAGCTTTGAGGATTCCCGACGAAGTCTTCCAAGCGACTAACTCTTTCACGTAACTTATTCATCGTGACGGTTCCAAGAACGTCCGCTGTTCTCGGCTCTGATACCAGCTGTCACAGGGGCCAATTTTTTTTACTGAAAGTCTGCCACTGTGTGGCACTAAGTCACCTGACCTAGTCAGCCTACCCAAGTGTTTACCCACGATGATCCGATAATCAAACACACAAAACCAACTTACGGAAACCACTTTCCAACCTTTTATTAACTCACAAAAGGAATACAAGTTTTGCCTCACACGGATCACCACAACACTCACTTAGTCACTTGTGAGTTGGTGTCTCGAGGCCTCACTATTTATAAACAAAGTTTACAACGTGTGGCTGACACCCCCAGCCACTAAGGATCAACTTCGGGGCACTATGTACGCTTGCAGCCACGTTCCAACGACTTCCACAATTTTCGGGCGGAGACTTGGCCCTCTGCACGCCACGTGCAGCCAACTAACACCCACTCGCCTCCTGATGCGCGAACATGGGCCACGTGGGGCGCATACATGAACTAGCCGTTGGCTCGCCACTCGCCCATGACTTACGCCCACGTGCCTTCAGAATCCAGCCGTTGTGCCCACGTTCTCGTGCTAGCCGTTGAGGCCACCTGCTTCCGCGGATTGTGTGCGCACCACTCGCACACATGGGCTGAGAGTTCGCTCGCTCGCCCAACAGCCCACGCACATCTGCACGTTCCCTTTTTCCGCAGGGCCTTGTCTGAACCGAGACTTCGCCCGCACTCAAGCCCGAGATACTCGCGCGCCTGTCCGAATGCTCGTGCGCCTGTCCAAATGGCCATGCCTGGCACCCACTTGCGTGCACGTTTCTTGACTGACCCGCATGCATGGCCAAGGCCGCCTTATGCCTGCATGCTTATCCTTTGGGTCTTGTCTGAACCATGCAAAAGGGGATTATCACATGCCCCATTGCCTTGGACATGGGCCACCCACGTCCAAGATTTGCCACCAATGACTTAATACGAAGTTCGGGGGTCTAACACTAGAGGTAATGGTAATAGACATAACTTACATAGGTTTCATATACAATTAAATGAGACATAATGCACAATATTAAGAGGGATTTAATGGGGTGATAATGTGGTCTAAATGGTAATAAAATGTTTGCATGTAACTCATGGAATACCAAGAGGTAACATCCACACATACTTGATTCACAACACTCTCCCTCGGATGTCCACCATACAAATAATATGCCTCATTAAAAACCTTACCAAGAAAAAACCCAATGGGAAAAAATCTTAGTGAAGGAAAAAAGAGTACCTAATTATTGTATGTTCTGCATTTAGGATTGCCTCATTAAAAACCTTGCCAGGAAAACCCAATGGGACAAAAACCTAGGCTAAGGGAAAAAGAGTACAATATGCAGTGTCTCCCCCTCATGTCAACATCTCTTTTTCAAAGATCTCTAAGTCGACGCATACCAATTTTGTGTACCAACTTCTCAAATGTTGTTGTAGGAAGTGCCTTTGTAAACATATATGCCAAGTTGTCACTGGAGCAAATTTGATGTACGTCGATCTCTCCTTTCTTTTGAAGCTCGTGCGTGAAAAAGAATTTTGGTGAAATGTGCTTTGTTCTGTCTCCTTTTATGTAACCCCCTTTGAGTTGAGCGATACAGGCTGCATTATTTTCATACAACACAGTTGGACTTTCTTTATTGAATGAAAGATTACATGTTTCTCTTATATGTTGCACCAGGGATCTTAACCATACACATTCTTGACTTGCCTCATGAATTGCCAATATCTCAGCATGATTCGAAGATGTGGCAGTTAGGGTTTGTTTGTTGAACGCCACGAGATAGCTGTACCACCATATGTAAACAAATAACCTGTTTGTGATCGTGCTTTATGTGGATCAGAAAAATATCCTGCATCCGCATATCCAATCAATTCTGACTTGGAATCCTATGTATAATACAAACCCATATCTGTTGTACCACGAAGATAACGAAGTATTTGTTTGACACCATTTCAATGTCTTCGAGTTGGTGAAGAACTATATCTCGCTAGTAAGCTAACATAAAATGATATGTCGGGTCTTGTGCAATTAGCAAGATACATTAGTGCACCAATAGCACTAAGATATGGTACTTCTTGACCTAGAATTTCTTCATCATCATCTCGAGGACGAAAAGGATCTTTTTTCACATCAAGGGATCGTACAACCATGGGAGAACTCATTGGATGGGATTTATCCATATTAAAACGCTTTAATACCTTTTCAATATATGTTGACTGATGAACAAAAATCCTTTTTGATAAATGCTCGATCTGCAAGCCGAGACAGAATTTTGTTTTTCCTAAGTCCTTCATTTCAAATTCATTTTTCAAATATGTTATCGTATCTGTAAGCTCTTCATGAGTCCCAATGATATTCAAATCGTCAACATAAACTGCAATAATAGCAAATCCAGACTTATACCTTTTAATAAAAACACATGGACAAATTGGATTGTTAATATATCCTTCTTTCAAAAGGTATTCACTGAGACGATTATACCACATACATCCAGATTGCTTTAATCCATACAAAGATCTTTGTAATTTTATTGAATACAGTTCCCGGGGTTTTG
Source organism: Artocarpus heterophyllus (assembly GCA_025403435.1). Classification (NCBI taxonomy): domain Eukaryota; kingdom Viridiplantae; phylum Streptophyta; class Magnoliopsida; order Rosales; family Moraceae; genus Artocarpus; species Artocarpus heterophyllus. The sequence goes on along the minus strand of CM046330.1, from coordinate 3,953,050 downwards.
AATTGCATGTTTCAGGTATTTTTAGGCCTTTAGGGACTTTCATGTAAATGTCACTATCAAGTGACCCAAACAGATAAGCCGTTACAACATCCATTAGACGCATGTGAAGTCCTTCTAAAATTGCCAGGCTAATCAAAAATCTAAATATAATTGCATCCACCACTGGTGAATATGTCTCCTCATAATCAATACCAAGTCTTTGCGAAAAGCCTTGTGCTACAAGTCGTGCTTTATATCTGACAACTTCATTTTTTTCATTATGCTTTCGCACAAATACCCACTTGTAGCCTACACGTTTTACACCTTCAGTTGTTTGGACAACAAGCCCGAAAACTTGACGTTTTTCAAGTGAACTTAATTCTACCTGGATTGTGTCTTTCCATTTTGGCCAATCATTTCTACGCTGACATTCTTCAATAGACTTTGGTTCAAGATCCTCGTTTTCTTCTATAATATCAAGAGCTATTGCATATCCAAATATGTTGTCGACAACAATTTCCTTTCGGTTCCATCTCTTTCCTGAAGTGACATAGCTTTTTGAGATCTCTTCATTAACATCTTTTTCAAATACTTGAACCTCTTCTGGGGTTAATTCTTCAGCTATGTCAACTGTTTTTATACTAGGCTCTTCAAGAACATTGGAAATGCCAACTTGCTTATTATTTAGCTCCTTTTTCTTTCTTGGATTTTTATCCTTAGAACTGATGGGTCTACCACGCTTCTGGCGTGCCTTAGATTCATTTGCTACCATATTAATATCTTCTCCAGTAGGAAGATCAATTCGAATAGGAGCATTTTCAGCTGGTATATGTGATTTTGTTACTTTCTTGACATCGGTAAATGCATCTGGTAACTGATTTGCAACCTTTTGTAAATGGATAATCTTTTGAACTTCTAAGTCACATTGATTTGTACGAGGATCAAAGTGAGATAATGATAATGCATTCCATGAAATTTCTTGTTTTTTTAGCTGTTGTTTATCTCCCCCTAATGTTGGGAAAACTGTCTCATCAAATTGACAATCGACAAATCGTGCCGTAAAGAGGTCACCTGTCAAGGGTTCGAGATATTTAATTATTGATGGGGATTCAAATCCAACATAAATTCCCAGTCTCCTTTGAGGACCCATCTTAGTATGCTGTGGTGAAGCAATTGGAACATATACTGCACAACCAAAAATTCTCAGATGGGAAATATCTGGCTCTTTATCATAAACAAGCTGTAACGGGGAGTATTTATGATATGTAGTAGGCCTTATGCGAATAAGTGCTGCAGCATGTAATATGGCATGTCCCCAAGCAGAGCTAGGCAATTTTGTTCTCATAAGTAAAGGCCTAGCGATTAATTTCAACATTTTAATAAAGGATTCTGCTAATCCATTTTGAGTGTGCACATGAGCAACATGATGCTCAATAGTAATCCCAATTGACATGCAATAATCATTAAAGGCTTGGGATGTAAATTCTCCTGCATTATCCAAACGAATTTTCTTGATTGTATAATCTGGGAATTGTGCTCGTAATCAGATTATTTGAGCAAGGAGTCTCACAAATGCAACATTGCGAGTAGATAATAAGCAAACATATGACCAACGTGTTGATGCATCTATTAAGACCATAAAATACTGAAATGGTCCACATGATGGAATAATAGGCCCACATATATCTCCTTGAATTCGTTCTAAAAATGTAGGAGATTCAATTGTAACTTTCATTGGGGATGGCCTTATAATTAGTTTTCCTTGAAAACAAGCAACACATGAAAAATCTTTGGACAAAAGAATCTTTTGGTTCTTTAAAGGATGTCCATTTGAATTTTCTATAATCCTTCGCATCATTATTGAACCTGGATGACCTAAACGGTTGTGCCAAACAATAAAATTCCTTGAATCTTTGGATTCTTCGTTCATCACCACATAGGATTCAATTGGATTTATAAATGTATAATACAATCCAGAAGAGTATGCTGGTAGCTTCTCCAATATTTGTTTCCTTCCTGAGACATTAGACATAATATAAAGATATTCAATGTCTCTTTCATTTGTTGTCTCAATATAATAACCATTACGACGTATATCTTTAAAACTTAGTAGATTTCTTTTTGATCTACTAGAATACATAGCGTCGTTAATCATAAACTTTGTGCCACCAGGTAATAATATATTGGCACTACCAAAGCCCTCAATGAGATTTGCAATACCAGATATTGTACTAACATTAGCTTTAGCTAATATAAGATTGGAAAAATATTTTTTACCTTTGAGAATAGTGTGTGTTGTTCCACTGTCCACTAGGCAAAAGGCTTCATCATTAACTTTAATATCGTTGGAATGATTTTTGAAATCCATGCCTCTTCATAAAAAATAAAACAAAGAGATAAGAAAATAATATACTAAATGCAATCCTTTTTTTTATAATATATGGAGATTACAAAACATAATAAAATCACACCCAAATTACAACCAAACTAAAATAAATAAAAAAATCGAAACATACTAAAAATTATGGTCACACCAGAAAAAAAAAAAAAAAAAAAAAAAAAAAAAAAAAAAACGGGATAGATTGGGAGAACATTTTTTCAAGCCATATTGATGTTTCCCTCACTAATTAAATTCTCAAAATTTCCATTCTCAAAATTTCCATCATAATTCTCAAAGAAATCTGCAACGTCCAAGTGTGTAAAATCTATGGGATCATGGCGTTCAATAAAGTTTGTCTCAACAAAATTTACCTCTGCACTTTTTTCTTTCTCCTTTAAGGAAGCTTGGTAAAGATCAACAAAATATTTAGACGTGCGACATGTACGTCTCCAATGTCCTTTCATGCCACATCTATGGCAAGTATCTTCATTGTTCTTTGGGGCTTTATTCTGAAAACCCTTTTCTTCTTGTTTCTCCTCATTCTTCTCCCATTTTTGATGGTGAGATGCTTCTTGAAATTTGAGGAGTTTTGGTTATAGTAACCACGACCATGACTACGTTCATGACCACGACCTCGACCGCGACCGCGACCATGTCCACGTCCACGTCCACCATGCCGACCATGCCTAGGATCTTCAACATATGCCGCATTCGCTTCAGGGAATGGCATTGATCCAGTTGGGCGAGATTGATGATTTTTCATCAACAATTCATTATTTTGTTCGGCAACAAGAAGACATGATATTAATTCAGAATATTTCTTAAAGCCTCGCTTTTGATATTGTTGTTGCAAAAGCACATTAGAGGCATGAAAAGTAGAGTATGTTTTTTCTAACATGTCTTCATCAGTAACACTTTTTCCGCATAATTTTAATTGAGAAGTAATTTTAAACATTGCTGAATTATACTCGCTCATAGTTTTAAAATCTTGCAGTTGTAGGTGCATCCAATTGTGGCGAGCTTTAGGAAGAATTACAGTCTTCTGGTGGTCATACCTTTCCTTTAAATTATTCCAAAGGACATATGGATCTTTTACCGTCAAATATTCAGTTTTCAATCCTTCATAGAGATGATGACGAAGGAATATCATTGCCTTTGCACGATCCTATGAGGATGCGTCATTCCCTTCTTTTATTGTATTACCAAGTCCTTTAAATTATTCCAAAGGACATATGGATCTTTTACCGTCAAATATTCAGTTTTCAATCCTTCATAGAGATGATGACGAAGGAATATCATTGCCTTTGCACGATCCTGTGAGGATGCGTCATTCCCTTCTTTTATTGTATTACCAAGATTCATAGCATCAAGGTGGATCTCAGCATCAAGAGTCCATGCCAAATAATTATTACCAGAAATATCAAGAGCAACGAACTCTAGCTTTGTAAGATTCGACATTGTGCGAACTAGTATGCGATAAAATAAAGTCAATAAGAATTACAATAATTTATTCTTAATTAATTAACAAAAAAGACAAAAATTTACAATATGAGAATATCAAATATCATGCACGTGCATAGAAAATAAAAAAAAATATTGTAATAAAATTTTCATTGAAAATCATGTCATTAAAATAATTGAAAAAAAATAGCATATTAATGATAAAAGAAAACTTATACAATAAATTCATTTTTTTTAATTATATAGTTATTGATGATAGAAGAAATAATTTGTTAATGTAATAAAACGGAATTAATAATATAACAATTAATTATAACAAAGATGGATTATACAACTACTAATCTAAAAGCAAATGTAATACATCAAATAGTTAACACTGCACACATGTATAACACATCAACAACGTGATGGATAGTGAAATTGCTAGAATTAATTTTACATGAGAGAAAAAAAATTAATGAAATGATCAAAAGCCAACAGAAATACCAATCTCAAAGAAGGAGTGTGCAATTGATATAAAACTATATTCAATAATAGATAAAGTAGACATGTCCTTAGAATTATAAGGGAGAATGACTATACTACATAAACATTAGTGAATATATAAGCACAATATACCTTTCAAAAGGAGAAGTGATTGAACCAAAGAGCAATCAACACTTGTAAAAGCTCATAGACAAGAGACTCGTGCTAATAACGTGTTATGAAATAAAGCAAAGTATAACAAAAAACTAAAGAGAACAATAGAGAAAGACAAGAGAAAATTGGAGACAAAACAACTTTCTATACTTTTAGTTGTGAGGGATGAAACTTACAAGCTTAGTACAACTACTATTTATAGGCCAAGTCATCATACTAGAGGTAATGGTAATAGACATAACTTACATAGGTTTCATATACAATTAAAGGAGACATAATGCACAATATTAAGAGGGATTTAATGGGGTGATAGTGTGGTCTAAATGGTAATAAAATGTTTGCATGTAACTCATGGAATACCAAGAGGTGGCATCCACACATACTTGATTCACAACAATATACATATTTTTTTAATTTTTGTTTTTGCACCCACAAACGTGGGTGCCAAAAAGGAAAGAAAAAAAAAAGATTATAAACAGAAAAAAGGGAGAAGCGTGGACTACCAATTCTGATGAGTTTGTTTGATTGGTTTATGAGTGGCTGAGTGGTTAATTTCTCTCGTTCTGGAAAAAGACAAATATGAGTTTTCTATGATGAATTTATTTGCTATAGTATTTTTTTAGCACAAAATTTTTGGTGTAACAAAAAATTGAGAAAGAGTATAAAATGTAGCTTTTTTTTTTTTTTTTTTTTTGTCATCTCATTGGAACGTGATCTCCACACAATTTGTCCATGTAAAAAATGGCCATTTAGTGGCACCGTAAGGGCACATTGCCGGCCATGCTTACACGCTTAAGTATCAGTTCTAAAGTCTACTTTTGTTTGTTTAGCCAAGAACAAATAAAGAAAGTTGACAATGGAATAAACGTTGTGTATCTCCACCCATGTTTGCACAAGAATTTCCAACCCTCATGCTTATTCGGTTAATAGTTGTATTTTCAACGACAACCCCTCTACATATTACCTTGGACCGACATTTATATATATATATATGTTTTTATATACACCAAATTGGACAAATTCAGAGTCAACTCGGCATGACTGAAAAAACCCTTCCGGTATTTTGACGTAACGACGCTATAATAAGTACAAAATATAGACACACACAAAACAGCACACAAATAGAAGTATTCACTTCACTGTCTGCAACTCTTCATCAGATAAGACGAGGGATGGTTTGAAGTGCTTGCTGAAGTGAAACTCTCGGCAAACTTCCCGTTCTCCATCTGCTTCATAGGTGACCCACATCCACAAAAGTCAAGAACACGTCTCTCCATCTGCAAATTTCCGATTTAAATAAGATGATTTTGAGATAAACTCAATGAGAAAGATAATGAAAAAACATATGTTGGAAGATGAAAGCTTCATATGAGGTTTTTAAAATCACACACCAGTGTATTAGGTGGCACATTTTCCTTCTCGTCGTGAAGAAAGGAATTGTCCTTGTAAGTCAAATCTTGGCCGATAGAGATTGTTATCGTCTTGGATGACATTTCGGGATAGTATTCCACTGCTTGCTCTGACATCTGTCTCATTAGAGCCATGGCTTCATAGCTTCTCATACCGGGGGACAGATAGTATTCCAATTCCTGCATAATTAATTTAACGACGTGGAGTGAAAAAGAGTTCATGCAATGATCCAGGAAAGGTGTAATTAGCTCCCCAACATAAGATAAAAGAAGAAAAGTACTATTGTATAATATACTCAACCATTTATAATTAAATGTTTTGAAAAATTAGAACCCTCTCAATAATTGAAAGTTATAACTATATTCATGTCTAGTAAAAGACTATCTCTTACATTTTTCAGTCTCTCCACTGAAGAGAAATTGTAGCTCGCTATTGATTGTATTATAATTGGTAGTCAAATACTATACAACTTATTTTGATATCAAATTTTAAACTACCTGGAGTGGAATGTCTGTATCTACTCCAGGTCCATGAAGAAAAGAATGCAAGAACCATGGTGACTTCCATGCTGAGGGAGATTCCAACTCCCTTTGTATACCTGGAGTTTCACCAATCCTAACACAAAAGGAAATCTAATATCTCAAATTGCAAGGATAGGAATATGGGCTACATGCTATCTATGGTTACAAGTTTAGACATTTACTAAGTCGGAACGAGGCACATAACTGAAACTTACAAGTAAATTAACAATACACTTACTTAAAGAACAAAGCAACTCATTCCATCACAAATTTATGCAACTTAGATGTAAGTTAACAATATGCTTAAATAACAAAGCAACTCATTCCATCACAAATTTATGCAACTTACATGTAAATGCTTCGAGTATCGGCATCATTTGAAGCAAATTCAGAGGTGATTTCTAGAGGTTTTGATGAAATTGCACGTTCTGAAGATGCAATTGGAATTGTGTACTTTTCATCTTTTCCAATTACCGAGACCAAAGAGTCATCTTGGTCTGATCTGTCCACCTTTCTAGAATATTGACTCCTGGGACTCAAAACGGCAGCAGCCATCAAGTTTCTGTTTGTTTGGTACCTAGGAGAGACAATAAGCTGTCGTTCCAAATTACACTCAGTACCCACTCTTGTGCACCGCTGCTGCAGTTAGCATTCAAAAACAATTATTGCAAGACAATGGAAGATAAAATCATTATATGAAATTCCCTTTTCATAAACAATAATGCCAACAATATCCTGGTATTGTAGTTGCATTTCGGTAAACCAGTAAAATGGGCTAAGCATTCTGAGAAATAATATAGAAATTTCAAATTAGAGACATAATATTCTACCTTGGCCTCAGCATCAAGTTTAATGCTTTCCTGATCTTGCTTGTCTGAAGAATTAGTATTGCCTTCATCTTTATCTGAAATTCTGCAGTCAAATTTGTCGATCCTTTTTGCTCCATCTTTGAAGTCCTCGCCAATAACATCTTGCATGGAATCATCAATGGAAGATATGGACATTCTGCATGCACCATAATCATCAAAAATTGATTCTAGAGAAGAAAATGCAGCCGATAAAGATGACCTCATATTTGTTTCCCCATCAAGTTTTATTTCTCCCCTTTTTCCTTCAGTTGGTGACAAAATTTCTCGCAGTCGCTTTTTCATTATAGATGTTGTTCTTTTAGGAGCAAGCTTCAATGAAGCTCGTGGAGTAATGTCCCGAATTGGAGAATCCAACAATAAGCAACGTGGTGAGGACAAGTTTGTTGAAGGCATCATAAGCTGGCGAATCCCAAACGGACTATAGTTGTGCTGCATATCACCAGCAGACTCCATAAGATCAGTGCTGAAGAAAGGAATATCCAACTTGGGGAAAGGGGGACGCTCATAAGAGAGACTTCCCAAATCCTGCTTTTCTGTTTGTGGAGTGACAATGTCATCCATCGAAGAAAGAGTCTGTGAAGAATCAGCTTCTAAACATGTTTTATTTTCATTCACGGAGAGAGAAGCTCCCTTAGAATCAGAACGTGGTTTGCTAAATATATCCACAGCAACCAGTTTCGGAGCATCCTTTGCCTCGTCTAGCTTCTGATAGTTATCTGTTTTATATGCTTCCCCAGTCGGAGAGTCCACGCAGATGAAGTCATCTCTTAAATTCGGAATTACCTCTAATTCCAAAGTTTGTTCCGGGAAATCCTTTTTATGGACAGGGGGTCCTAATGTTGAAGTTCTTGCAGTCAAAGAGATCTCATCATCAAATTCACAAAGTGATGAACTCCTGCCACGATTTAACGGAACATTATTTGATTGTCCTGTTGCATTTCCTTGCGGAAAGCATCCAGGTTCCCTTGACTCTCTGTAAATCATTTCTGAGAAATCTTTGTCTGATATCAATAGGCGCTCAAATTTAACAGAATCAACAAGCAAAGTTTCCACTCCATCAGAAGTACAGAACCCAACAGAACTCTGTGGTAGAGTAGGTCCTGTATGATTTTCATTTGAAGCTATGCAGAGTCCTGACATTCCAAGTTGCACCGAGGATTCCTCTGTCACAGCCAAACAAGATGTGCTGGATAATTCATGGGGACAAAAATTACCATCATTCAATCCTGCAGTAGAATTTGCATATATTGAATATTGCTCCAGATTATAGCCTATGCTGCTACTGGCTTCCTCGGTGTTTAAATTTTCCCCTGCATTTGCAGATGCATACTCAATTATGGGCTCAAATTGAGCGCAACCAATAGCATTTGATCCTTGACTACATTCTGAAGTGTCCTCTTCTTCCAACCCACTGACATGGCCTGGTTGCATCACCAAAGATGATGATGAATTCGGGTTCTTTACAAAAGGAAAGCCTTGAAACTGATCAAGTAAACCCGATGCCAGATAAGTATCCAACTTCTTCTTCACGGAGCTATTCCAGTGATTTTTTATTGCATTGTCTGTCCTGATGCAAAAAAAGGATAGTGATGTTTTAGAAGCCAAAGAATCTTTGCTAAACATAGCCATTAAGTTTCTAAACTGAAATAACCACAAAGAATGATGGAGAATCAAACACTGTAAAGCCCAAAGATCTGTTAAAAGTGTCACAAGTAATGTCCACTATTCAACAACAAACTGACCTTCCAGGCAATAATTTTGTTAACTCAGCCCACTTGTTGCCATAGATTTGGTGAGCACGAATTAAAGCCAGCTCCTCTTCCTGTGTCCATGGTTCCTTGTTGATGGCAGGATTAAGATGATTATGCCACCTGCAGCAAAGGATTGTACATAAAAGCAACCAAAAAAGCAGTCTAGCTCAGCGTCATATGATCACAAACAAAAGGGAGTAATTTTTTTCTTTTGGCTAAAATAAACAAAAAAGAATACGATACAAAAGCAATATAAACCATGCTGAAATGTTGCCCAAACATTTCATAAGCTAAAAAAATGAATTTTTGATGTATAACGTAGAGGGAGAGAGATAGAAACCACTATATACAGTTAACAAAAGTTGGACAATATTACCTTTCTCGACACTGTTTTCCAATACGTCCAGGTAGTGCTGCTGCAATCATTGACCACTTCTTTGCTCCGTATTTATTCACTAACTGGATTATTGCTTCATCCTCCTGCTCATGGACATAACAAATCAACACCATAATATGAGCTAACAGAACCTCGAAAGAGTAACTAGATGGTCGCATCCATCCAGCACTACAGAGGCAACATACATGCATGTACAAACTGTAGGAAACCTGCCTGCTATTCAAACTTTGCAACAGGAATGTATGTGGGGCTCTATAAGTAAGGCACTTTAGCGCTTTAAAAAACAAATTACCTCTTTAGACCATGGACCTTTGATGAGTTCAGGATTTAAAACCTTCTGCCACCTATGTAGGCACTGAACATCTGTTCGGTCTTTGAAACATTCCGCTGCATATTACACAATTTCAAATGTTAAGAAAGAGGCAGCCAGTATACTACATCAAGGAAAATTGAAACGATCCAATAAACTTCTGCTTAAAATTCACAATTAAGTTTAGTGACTAAACATTAAAATTCGTGTAGACAAACATTATATATCAACAATTTTTTATTTTTCTTCTGGGCATCAATAAATTGATTCTGCTGCTTTGAAGTGTTGTGAAAGGCTCAATATAAGAAACTGAAATATATGTAAAGCTTAAGTGGTGCAATGACGAAGAAGTTTTGTAAGCAACACTTTCAAATAAAACAGAAAACGGGATTGTAAGCTTCAAAAATTTGTTAAGAGAAGTTATAGGAAAAGATACCTATCTTCTTCCAGTTTTTTCCTTTAAAATGTTGAACTGCCGTCGTCAATAATTCATCCTGTTTAAGAAAGCATACTGTTGGAAAAAGATACAAACGAAACATGAAAAGGAAAGAGGAAAACACTGGAACAGGTACACAAGAAAAATAGAGAACAATTAAGTTGAACAAGCATAGGAAGAAAGCTGAATATATGTGTTGAACTAGGAGCTACATCTTACTATGGAAAATTCAACCACCTTTCTCAGTTGTACAAACTATGGAAAATTCAACCACCTTATTCAGTTGAACTAACTTTGAAGCTCATTCTTCACATAAGTAAACTATGAATCAACATAAGGATCTATGACTACTGACAGGATATAAATCGAATTAGCCACTTTATTTCATGCAAAACGATCACCTCTTCAGCTGTCCATTTTCCTGTGGTAGATCGTCTTGTGGGTCCACTAGTCCTCCTACAAAAACAGCGATCCAATTGTCATCAAGGCAACTAAAAATCACTAATTTAAACAAAACACAGAACAAGCCCTAGACATGTACAAAAAATGAAAAACCTATCCACCAATTGAACATGGCATGAAACACAGCCAAACCAAATTAAAAAAAAAAAAACAGTTGAATAATTTACCCTCGCAAGGGCTTCATATTCTGAAAGGCATTGCTGGCTCCATCAGGAGCATCAGCATCCGCTAGAACTCCAGCTCTCTTGACACTAGTTCTTCTCAGCCTCGTCATTGTTCCTCGGAAACGTCGAAAACCCAATGAATTCGTTCAATTCAACTACCACCTGATGGCAATTCAATCCACAAGAACTCCCCAAAAACATCATAACAATAACAATCCAATCCCGAATTTCGCACAACTCTCCTCCAATTAGCCCTGATCAACCAAAAAACCCAAAAACTCCAAGTGAATTTCAAATCAAAATTAGCTCTTCAGACGTCAGATTGTCGCTAAACCGATTTATCTGTGCAAGTAATTCACAGAAATGGAGAATTTTAAGAATCCCCGACGAATTTAATTGAAATTGAAAGAGAGAATCAAGAAAAACTCACAACTTTTATGATCTGTGCGAAATTTCTGGTGTGCAGATGAAGAGGGGAGAAATTTGAAATTGCGAAGCGAAAGAGATCTTTTGGAGTGGGGAAGGTGGTCGATATGATTTGATACGATTGCGCGCTTATAGAGTTTTAAATCTCAACGGCTATGTTACCGGCAATAGGAGGTGGACATATTTTCTCGCTAATTATTTTTCCGTCTCCCTCTTTCTACGTTTGAGTTGGTCAATAGTTGTTTGGGGAAGAACCAGATAAAATCACGTTAAAAGTTATTTTTTTAAAATGTTTTTTTGAGAGATTTTTTTTTGAAAAATGACAACTTTAACACTATTCTTTTGCAAAACAAGCTTAGTATGTTTCGTGAAAAAGTTTAGTTTGTTTGAGAACATAGTTTGAACCATAAAATCATACGGTTTTTAATAAAAAACAAAAAATTATTATAGTGTAAAGCTTTCACATAATACAGTTTTTAAACCAATATTTTTAATTTTAACCACTTTTTCAAATACTTTAATAATTTAAACAAATTCTAACTAATTTTGTAATTCCAACCACGTTTACAAACAAGTTATTTTTTGGTGCTGCATAGATAGTATTTTTAAAAACTCAAAGAAAAATAACATCTTTTAAAATATGAATAATAATTCATTTACCTTTATTTATGGTATATACAATTTTTTATCCTCAAATTTATATTGTAAATAATCTACCTCAAATATTTTATAACATGCTATTTACTTTAAAAAAAAAAAGAGAAGAAGAAGAAGCTATTCCGACTTTTCTCCCTCCTATATCATCTTCTTGCCTCTTTTTTTTTTTTTTTCCTGCTGGAAAAATAATTAGCATGTACGTTGTCCAAATAAATGGTACATAAAAATTGCTGGATTGTCAGCAGTATTAATCATCAAATTTTATTTCTCCTGGTCCCGGTGCACCATTTATCATGTTTTGAAGGTAATGATATATAGGTTTTTTTGTATCTTCAGAATCCCCTTGAATGCTTACCAACATAACTGCCCAAAATTTCAGACTTATTGAATGTTTATGGGATTTACAGTTCAATTGCCAAAAAGAAATTATGGAGTAATCTATAAAGTTTGAGATTCTTCAAGTTTTAGTATCAAAAAATACTTCCAACCTTTTTTTGATCTGAAAAATACTTTTAACCTTAATCTCGTATTTTGTGAACTTGTATTGGTTGTGTAATCGTCGTTATATAAGAATCATGTGCTAGATAGAATTTTATAGCTTGTTTGTTATTAATTGGTTCTAATCAATTTTTTATATGTTATAATAAAAGCAAAAAAAAATGCTACAGTATAAAACTCTCACATGCTATAATATTTATAGTTCTAATATAATTCTAACCATCATGTCAAACACTAGTGCACTTGCTTTTGGGTCACGCGGTGGAGTGTTTTGGGCTGAAATTTTATGATTGGAAATTGTGGACGACATAATAAAGAAGTTATCGGCATAACTTCCAAGATATATAAAAATTGTGGCCTGTCATCTGATTTTTTTTTTCTTAATTTAGTGTATTTCTATGCACAGTGGTGGTTGATCGTTTATCATTTTTGAAGTCTAGTCCTTCATTTGTGTGTAAAATATATATATATATACACACACACACATACACTTAAAACTTTCACAAAAGTGGTATGCTTGCATTTCAGTCCTCTTAAAGTGATTTTCTTCTTATTCACCCTGTGCTTGTCATGCATGGAGTACCATTTCGAGTCGTATGGTGGTTGTGAAGTGTTTTGGGTTGCACAACAATGTCTCTCGAGCCGAATTTGCTTGAGCTAAGAGAGTAGTAAGATGGGGTAAGACAAGTGGATTTTCGGAGATTTAAGTAATCTTCGTACATAAGGACATTATCTCTCAATAATATGACATCTTTTAAAGTAAACTTCAAAGGTTAAGAATAAAACCATGTAGCTTTAAACAGATGGTACAAGGTCTATTGAAAATCTAATATAAAGACTTGAAACACGTAATGAATACGCTTTCTTTAAAACGTTATTTATCCCTTTTCGATTGACATTGCTTACGAAAATCACTCTGTAAATCACTCCCAAAATATGACAACCCTATGAATATGTTTCCATACTAAGCAATGATGAAAAAACACTGGAAAATATTAACATAATTTTTTCTAAGTGAGAGAAATAACATCAAAAAATAGAGTAATTATAACTCTGATAACTTTTTAATTTATAATTAAAAGACAACCGTTGATTACAATATTTGAAAGTAAGTGTCACCTGTTCAAAGAGGTTGTAACCTTTATGATCAGCCAAATTCAAATTGCACGCTGTTTATGAAAGGTTATCACCTTCCAGAATGAATTTTAAATTATTTTAAATTAATTAATTAAATCTGAAAATAAAATAAAATAAAATATTAAATCAGAATTGATGACAGCTTTACACTGTAGCTTTTTACTGTATTATGTAAGAGTTTTCAAACTCTTCCTGTTATTTTGTGGCCCAAAACCCCTCAACCCCTTTGGCAGTAAGGCAGCGCCGCGGCGCTCTAATTCAGGAAATCAGCTCCGCGGTGCTCCAACACGGCCTGATTGTATATTTCACGTTTTTACGCGTTTTTGGGTTATTTTGGGTTAGGGTTTGAGTCCCCATACATATAAATACATTATATTCTCTATAGTTCATTAAAGAGAGTCATATTAGAGAGACATATTAGAGAGTCACAAAATTTCATAGAGATCATAGTGTTGAGAGTGATACAAAGAACTCAGTCTTGTGAGTTTGTGAGTGATTGAGTGAGTGAATTTCTGTATTTGAGCGCTCTAAACACCGTTGTAATTTCCGTTTTGTGATTAGTGAATTGCTTCTCCTCTGCCCGTGGTTTTTTCACCCTTCATTAGGGTTTTTCTACGTAAATCTTGTGTGCAATTTTCTCTCTATTTCTTGTTGCTTATTGCTTTGATTTCTAACAAGTGGTATCAGAGCTTTGGCTTTGATTTGCAATGGCAACCATGAAATTTGATATTCCGCTGCTGGATCGCACAACGAGGTTTTCTTTATGGCAAGTGAAGATGCGGGCTGTTCTGGCACAGATGGACCTTGATGATGCGCTATTGGGTTTCGATAAGATGCCCTCATCATGGCCGAAGGAGGAAAAGGAGCGTAAGGACCGAAAGGCTCTGTCCCAAATACACCTTCATCTGTCAAATCAGATTTTACAAGATATACTGAAGGAGAAGACTGCTGCTGCTTTATGGCTCAAGCTGGAGTAATTATGCATGACCAAGAGTCTTACTAGCAAACTTCATTTAAAGCAGCGTCTATACTCTCATCGAATGTCTGAAGGTATGTCTCTTGAGGATCACTTAACTGTGTTTAAGGAGATTGTGTCTGATTTGGAGGCTATGGAAGTTAAGTATGATGAAGAAGACCTTGGGTTAATTTTATTATGTTCACTGCCTTCATCATATGCCACATTTAGGGATACTATCTTGTATAGTCGGGACACTCTTACCCTAGACGAGGTTTATGAGGCTTTATTTTCTAAAGAAAAGATGAAGCAGTTAGTTACTGGATCTGAAACACAAGGAGAGGGTATAGTTGTTAGAGGTAGAACCCAAGAGAGAAGTTCTGGGATTGAGATTAGAGGTAGGTCTAAATCCAAAAATAAGGAGAAGTACTGTAACTCTTGCAAGAAGAAAGGGCACATTAAAACTGAGTGTTATAAGCTGCAGAATAAAAACAAGAGGGCTGAAAATCAGAAGGGGAAGAAACCAGATGCTGGTGAGGCTAGTGTCGTTGAAGAAGGCTCTGGTGGTAAGCTTTTGGTAATTTCTGATGGTGATTCTAAACCCTGTGAGGATTGGGTTATTGACTCTGCATGTGCGTTTCATATGTGTCCCAACCGGGACTGGTTTTCAACATATTAAACGGTTCCTAAGGGCTCTGTTTTGATGGGAAACAACGCCCCAAGCAAAGTTACTGGTATTGGTACTGTCAGAATTAAAATGCATGATGGGTTAGTGAGGACACTAGGTGATGTGAGGCATGTCCCCGATCTTAAGAGGAATTTAATTTCCTTAGGTACTCTTGATGCTAAAGGGTACAAGTACACCTATGAAGGTGGAGTTCTGAAAGTTAGTAAAGGCGCTCTTGTGATGATGAAAGCACAAAAGAAGACTGCTAGTTTGTATGTTCTGCAGGGTACTACAGTTGTTGGTGATGCAAAAGTTACTACGTCCACTATGTCTGATGATGATCTCACTAAGTTATAGCATATGAGTGAGCTTGGGATGGCAGAGCTGAGTAAGCGAGGGCTCCTTAATGGACAGTGCACAGGGAAGATGGAGTTTTGTGAGCACTGTGTTTTTGGAAAGCAGAAGAGAGTTTGATTTGGCAAAGGCATTCACAACATAAAAGATATTTTGGTGTATGTTCATTCTGACCTTTGGGGACCGTCTACTATTCCTTCTTATGGTGGTGCTAGTTACGTGCTTACCATCATGGACGACTATTCCAGAAAGTTATGGACATTCTTTTTGAAGCAGAAGAATGATGTCTTTGCTACATTCAAAGATTGGAAGGCCATGATAGAAAAGCAGACCAGTAAGCCAGTTAAACGTCTCCGCACTGGTAATGGCTTGGAGTTTTGTTCGAATGAATTTAATTCCTTCTGTAAATCAGAGGGAATTCTGAGGGACTTAACAATCCGACGTACTCCGCAACAAAATGGTGTGGCCGAGAGGATGAACAAGATGTTGATGGAGAAAGTGCGCTGCATACTCTCTAATGCTGGGCTACCTAAGTCATTTTGGGCTGAAGCCGCTTCTACAGCTTGCTATTTGGTCAATCGTTCTCCTTCCATCGCTATTAACAAGAAGACACCACAAGAGATGTGGTCAGGAGAACCTGCAGATTACTCAAATTTAAGAATTTTCGGCTGTCCTGCTTATGCTCATGTTGACAATGGAAAATTGGAGCCTAGATCCATGAAGTGTATATTTCTTGGTTACAAGCCTGGTGTTAAAGGCTATAAGTTATGGTGCCCGGAAACCAAGAAAGTTATTATCAGTAGAGATGTGTTTGATGAGACTTTCATGTTACGTGGGACATCTACTACAGGGTCTAGTGAT
Organism: Artocarpus heterophyllus; assembly: GCA_025403435.1. Classification (NCBI taxonomy): domain Eukaryota; kingdom Viridiplantae; phylum Streptophyta; class Magnoliopsida; order Rosales; family Moraceae; genus Artocarpus; species Artocarpus heterophyllus. The sequence goes on along the minus strand of CM046330.1, from coordinate 3,936,716 downwards.
GTTGATCGGGATAGATCTAGCAAACAGGTGGAGTTTCAAATAGAGACAAGTACATCATCCGATTCTACTTCCCAGTCAAGTTCAGAGAGTCAAGGCGATAGTGCTTCCCCATCGCCATCACCGCCGCCACCACAGTACTCTATTGCTAAGGATAGGCCGAGGAGAGATGTTAGGCCTCCATAGAGATATGCTGAGGCCGACTTGGTGGCTTATGCTTTATCAGTGGCAGAAGGTATTGAGTCTGGTGAAGAACCTTCTACCTATTCAGAGGCGGTTAATTCAGTTGACTCTGGCAAGTGGATGATTGCTATGCAGGAGGAGATGGAATCCCTACATAAGAATGACACATAGGATTTGGTGAAGTTACCCAAAGGGAAGAAAGCTGTTCGCTGCAAATGGGTATTTAAAAGAAAAGAAGGCACACCGGGAGTTGAAGATGCTAGGTACAAGGCTAGACTGGTTGCAAAAGGATACAGTCAGGTTCCAGGTGTTGACTTTACAGATGTTTTTTCTCCTGTGGTTAAGCATAGCTCAATTTGATCCTTGCTTGGTATTGTGGCCACTTATGATCTTGAGCTTGAGCAGTTAGATGTAAATACTGCATCTTTGCATGGAGAGCTCGAGGAAGACATTTACATGCAGCAACCCGAGGGTTTCATTATTACAGGTAAAGAAGACTATGTTTGCTCGTTGAAAAAGTCTCTTTATTGTTTGAAACAGTCTCCTAGGCAGTGATATAAGAGATTTGACTCATTTATGATCGCTCATGAGTTTAAGAGGAGTAGCTATGACAGTTGTGTCTACTTCAAGAAGGGTGATGATAGGTCCTTTGTTTATTTACTCTTATATGTTGATAATATGTTGATTGCTGCTAAGGATAAAGGAGAGATTGAGAAGTTAAAGGCTCAACTCAATAGAGAGTTTGAGATGAAGGACTTGGGAGCTGCCAAGAAGATTCTCGGCATGGAGATTTTGAGAAATAGAAAGGCAGTTAAGCTTTATCTGAGTCAGAAAGGCTATATTGAAAAATTTTTGCATAGGTTCAACATGCAGAAAGCAAAACCAGTGAGCACTCCGTTAGCAATACATTTCAGACTTTCAGCTGCGTTAACTCCACAGTCAGATGATGAGATTGAGTACATGTCATGTTTTTCATACTCTAGTGCAGTAGGTTCCCTCATGTATGCTATGGTACGTTCTCGTCCAGATTCATCATATGCAGTTAGTGCAGTTAGTAGATACATGGAAAATCCAGGTAAAGAGCACTGGAAAGCGGTGCAATGGATTCTCAGATACTTGCGTGGTACTACTGACGTTTGTTTGCACTTTGGGAGGACTAGAGATGGTGTTGTGGGATATGTTGATTCTGATTATGCTGGAGACTTGGATAAGAGGAGGTCACTTACTGGGTATGTGTTTACAGTTGGTGGTTGTGCTATCAGTTGGAAGGCTACCTTGCAGGCTACTGTTGCTTTGTCTACTACTGAGGCTGAATATATGGCTATTACAGAGGCTTTCAAAGAAGCTATTTGGTTGAAGGGCCTATTTGGAGAACTCAGTGAAGATTTGAAGACTTCTGTGGTGATGTGTGACAGTCAGAGTGCTATTTTTCTCACTAAAGATCAAATGTTTCATGAAAGAACGAAGCACATTAACGTTCGTTATCACTTTGTTTGTGATATTGTTGCGCGTGGTGATATTGTTGTGAGTAAAATCAGTTCACATGATAATTCTGTCGATATGATGACTAAGTCGTTACCTACAGCTAAGTTTGAGCATTGCTTAAACTTGGTTAGAGTTCATGCTCGTGCAGGTTAGTTGCCCATTGGGGCTTTGTGGAAGAGGTGGAGAATTTAGTTAATCACATGTTGGAGTTCTTTATGGTGGATTTTGTGTCAAGGTGGAGATTGTTATTTTGTGACCCAAAACCCCTCAACCCCTTTGGCAGTAAGGCAGCGCCGCGGCGCTTGAAAGCAGGGCCGCGGTGCTACAATCCAGCGCCGCGGCGCTTGAAAGTAGCGCCGCGGCGCTCTAATTCGGGAAACCAGCGCTGCGGTGCTCCAATGCGGCCTGATAGAGTATTTTGCGTTTTTACCCGTTTTTGGGTTATTTTAGGCTAGGGTTTGAGTCCCCATACATATAAATACATCATATTCTCTATAGTCACATTAGAGAGTCACATTAGAGAGACATATTAGACATATTAGAGAGTCACAAAATTTTATAGAGATCATAGTGTTGAGAATGATACAGAGAACTCAGTTTTGTGAGTTTGTGAGTGATTGAGTGAGTGAATTTCTGTATTTGAGCGCTCTAAACACCGTTGTAATTTCCGTTTTATGATTAGTGAATTGCTTCTCCTCTGCCCGTGGTTTTTCACCCTTCATTAGGGTTTTTCTACGTAAATCTTGTGTGCAATTTTCTCTCTATTTCTTGTTGCTTATTGCTTTGATTTCAAACTCTTCCAAACACCTTATACAATTGGGATAAAATTTTTTTAAAAAAAAAACCTTATAGTTTTATGGTTCACCGGCCAAATGAGGAAAAAGAATTGGTGAAAGCTTTTATAGTGTCATTTATCACAGCCACTAAAAGTAACAACTATACAACCACAATTACAGATGCAGAAGTCCTGTGACAGCATTTAAACATTGGTCATCTGGGTAGGCTTGGCCTTTTTATGTTACCAACTGACCTAAGTAATGGAAAGTTGACTGTTGGAAATTGATTACAGATTGATGATTAAGGAATTAATTTATTGCTATTATTATAATATGTTCGGTGGAATCCTTGAGAAGTTAAAAGTTACCTAATTCCTTCTTTATAAAAAAAGTAACCTAATTTTTTTTGACAAAATTTTAGGTTTTTTTTTTTCTTATTATTAACTTTGAAACCTCATGGGCGTCATTTTTTTATTTGTTGAAAAAGAGACATGGTGATTGGAATTATAGAACTCTGATGTATTTAGCCACCATATTATTATTATTATTATATGGGATTTAGGGTAAATCATCATTTTTAAGTTTTTTTAATATGATTTTGGCAAGTCATTGGATCCACTTGGTTCCAACAAACTATAATGTAAAGCTCTCAACAACTACAGTTTTTAAATCAAAATTTTCAGTTTTAGCTGGTTTATTAAACCCACTAGGAGTTTATGTTTAAAGTTTTTTAAAATTAAAAAAATGATATTTTTTTAAATAATTAATCAATAATGTATTGATATTAATTAGTGATGTACTCATGTCAATCAGTGATGTACAGATATTAATAAATGATGGACTGATATCTTGTCTATAAGTGATCAACTTGTTAGTATATCATTAATTAATTCGGTGGTTTATCAATGATCAAACGATATTAGTGAATGATCAATCAATTTTCACTCAGTAATATACCTAATTATCAATAATAAATCATTAATATCTTAATAATAAATTATTATCATTGATAAACTACAGTTAATCGGATATGTATGGAAGGTAATTAAGGACAATTATGCGTAATGTCATTTTCCTACTTTTTAAAAAGTTATCTCCTACTCTTAATTTAAAAAACAAAATTATATTTATTTCAAAAGCTGGCCAAAATGGATTATTTGCATGATTTTCTTACTATTTTAAAAAAATAATAATAATAAGGGATTTGGGGATAAATGACCTATTTTTAAGCTCTTTTTAAGTAAATAACCTAAGTTTTTGAAAATTAGAAAAATGGTCATTTTTATATACCAATATATCATTGATAAACTGTAGCGTAATAATGATGTATTGATTTGTAATTTATCATTGATAACTTGGTGGTTTATTAATTCAATAACTTATTGGCTTTTCGACGATAAATCATTAGTAGATTAAAAAACTAATTTATTAATGATAAACTATACTTAATAAGTGATTTACTAATATTAATTAAGGTGTGCATCAATAATACACTGGTGTTTATTAATGATGTATTACAAAAAAAAAGACCATTTTTTTAATTATCAAAAAGTTTGATCATTTCTTTAATTTTTAAAAATTCTGCAATTTATTTGAAAAGGTGGTCAAAAGTAAATTATTTGGTATAACAAGTTAAACGATGAGAACAGGCTGTCTGAGATATACTAATTTCAAAGTGAGCCATACATATATGATAGGAGCTTTTATTATGCCTCATGCCATTTGAGAGAATCTAATAATACTTTTGGAATGGGTGTTGTTGTTGATACTTGCACATCTCAATTATCACTAAAATTGGCACAGTTGTTTGAACTTTTTCTCTGCATCATTCATGTCCTTTTTTTGGCATTTTCCCAAGTCCCAATTTTGTAAAAATGGAATCAAAATTATTTCATGCACTTCATATTATTTGTACACCTTACATGTCCATTTTAGTCTTTCACCTACAAACCCAAGTTCTAAAGATGGTCCTATTCTATACACTCTAGAAATCTGATAATGGCATTTCAACAGTACACCACCCCCACCAATTTGTCCAAAGTCTAGGCTAGAGGACAAGAGTATCTTTCATTCATAAAGTTATGAATATATCTCATTTATATTGTTTTAAGAGAGATCAATTGACATGCTTTTATTTAATTGTGAGGAAAGAAAACAAGTGACAATGAAAGAAAGACTACATATTAATTGAGTATTGAATCAATTAATTCTATGACAATCTTTTCCAATATTATAATACGTAGCTTGTATTTAATTTTAGCCTTTTAGTGACTCCTAAGAATTTTGTCAAGTATTTTTTCTTTTCCTTGGTGTTGTCATGCAACTTTTATTATAAGTAGTATTAAGAAAACCGTGTTACGTGTTACAGCAATAACGAATATATAATAGGAATAATTTATAAGTGCTCCTAAATCCTCTTTTGTGGTAATAACTAATAATTGTTATATTCTTGACATTTTCATTTACTTTAAAGTGATCCTAAATCCTCTCATCTCTGGCTTTTCACTTTTTTTTTTGTTCCTTTTAAACCCACTAACTTAATATTTCTTTTCTTACTTTTTAGAAGAATTTTGTTATAATATAGGAAAAAAAAGCAAGACATAATCCAGAATTATGAATTTACAAGATAATTAATGAATTTAATAAAATCTAATAATTCCAATGAGTATTGTCCCTATTTTTTATTCTTTTGGTTATTTCTCTGATTAATTTTAACACCCCATTTAATTGTTTAAGTGTTTTAGTACTTAGTTCCTATTTCTATAGCCAAATTGTCATATTTAAATAACATGACAAATAATTACCCAAGTCACAATAAAAGAGGTAAAAAATAAGACAACAGATCTAAACAATCTACCAACAACATTTTTTTCCTATTACGTGAGTGTTTGAAAGAGTAGTTTAAACCAATAGCTTAAACTATAAACAATGTAAAAATTTCACATACTATAATAAAAAAGCACTCATATGTTACAATTTTTAAACCCAAACTAAAAGTTTAAACTACTCTTTTAGACAATCTAATGTAAAAGAATTCTCCAAATTTTTTATTCTCACCGAAGACAAAAGAAGGAAAAATCCAACTGGTCCTTAAAAATAAATTCCAAACAAAATAAAAGGCATTAAATGGAACCACCATGATAAATGGCAGCTTCCCATCAATCTAATGCACAGTATGACTTCCCTTACCTCTTCTCTTTCTTTCTCTGAACAGGTTTTACTTGTTCTACTAATAATCTAAAACATTTTGTGCTATACAATAAAAAATAAAAAATAAAAACAAGAAAATGCAACAATTAGTCACATCTCATGATCTTCCAATGATCTTCCATGTCCGATACCCAATAAACAAAAGATAAAGAACCAAATCCTACACCTTTTTTTCTCCTCCTTTCTCTCTCTATCTCTCTCTCTATGTGTGACATGAAGTTTCAGAGAGCCTGCACACTTGTACAAAGTCAATGCACCGACAATACTGCTGAGCTAGTTTAGTTTTCTTCCATGGATCTGAATCAGTGAACCTTGTTACTACTTTTCATGCATATTTTTTTCTCTTTGTCATATAGTTTCTTTCATTTGATTATTAGGTGGGTGCTATAAAGGAGAAAAAGAACCAAGTTTTCTCAATGCTGAAAAAGAATTATAAAATCCAGGTAAATTATGTACAAAATATAAATGCATGGGATTATATCATTTTTTGGTTATATAATTGTGCATGAATTGGGCTTAATAAGTTGATTTACGTACCTGTTAGGTTTTCCATACTCGGATCCATATCAATCTTCTAGTTTGAAACTTTCAATGGAGAATCTTCTTTTTATTTTCTAATAAACAATATTTTTATTTTCCTCTTGACTGTAACTGATTTATTATTTGCTTTTTTGCTTTGTGTCGTTTTTTATTTGATGCAGAATCAAACAAGTATTATAAATGTCTTTTCCAGACAAGTTTCGAAAAGATTGACTAGGATATCCAAACACATGTAAGTTTTTTTTTTAATTTTTTTAAAAAATTATTTATATGAAAAGAGTATTGCATTGGGATTGATGGGTTTTTTTTTTTTTTTGTGACTTTGTCAATGTAATTTTTATTAGAATATGCCTCAAGACGGTCTGAAATCAGTCATATACAGATCATTTGTCACATGTGATGATCCTTAAGGAGCTGTTAACTGTGGGACAATTAGAAAATCCAAAACAGATTATTCCCAGAAGAAGAAGATGGAGGAAAATAAGAGAGAAATCATTAGCCGGCGAAAGCAGAAGAAGAGCTTAAGTGAATCTTTGGACTACTATTACAAGCCGGAAATGGAAGAGATAATGATGTCCTCAAGAGGAGAGGAAATTCACAATCACAATTACAATCATAGCCCATCTTCGTTTCAGCTAATGGAGGTCTCTAGAGGAGCTCAAAGGCTAAACAACATGATTGAGTCTTGGTCCAAGGGTGTTAAGTTTGAAGGGCAATCAAAAGACATTGCAAAGGACTTGTTGAAAGAAGCCCTTTATTTGCAAGATTCTCTTGTCATGCTTGGTAAACTACAAGAGGCTTCAAAATACATGGCTCACTTGAAGAAGAGACAGATCATGGAGAGCTCAGAAAGAGGTGGCTATGATGATGATGATGATGATGATGATCATTATGACCATGATCATGATCATTATGATCATGATCATGATCATTATCATCATGATCAGTTAAGGGATAAGTACCCAATGACAGGATTTCAAAAGCCTAGGAATTCCTTTGATGGGTCTTGTTCTAGGAATTCCACGGAGCTTAAGAAGGTGATAAGGGAGAGTCTTGTGAGCCAGAGCTTTTTGTCCAGGGCTAGGAACAATCATGAAAGGGCTTGTTCTGCTCATAGAAGTTTGGACTCGGCTTCAACTGCAGATCAATCTCCCTCCACAACCAGCTCGAGCCAATCTTCCTTAGCTCGACGCCCGGCCACCGAATCGCCTACTGCTACCTCTTCTTCATCAGTAGCAGCTCCTCAGACAGCGGAAGGTCCAAACCTGATTGCCAAGCTGATGGGCCTAGAAGTGTACCCTTTAAAGCCTTTGCAAGCCACTTCACAGAGGGGGTTTGAAGGGCATAGTAAGATTTCAAGCGAACGGAGACCTGTCTTTGATATTGACATGCCAAAGGCAAGGAAGCCCCAATATGCGGGTCAGACAGCGGATCCAGAGAGAAAGACTTTGAAGGAAATTCTTGATACTATGCAATTTAAAGGGCTTCTGAGAAGCAATGTTGCGAAAGGGGTTCAAGTTCAATGCTGTTCAGATCATACCACTGCTTCTTATTTCAAGCAGAGATTTGTTGATGATGGTCCACCTATAGTACTCATAAAGCCTCTTCGTGCTTCATCCGTCGAAATGAAGGAGACACAAAAACAGACGCAGACAAATACATCATTGCTTGAAGAGGAGGATCCTTTGTACAGAAGAAGGATGCTGAGGAAACTGAGAAGGAAAGAAGAGCTTCAACTGAAGGAAATCAGTTGCAAAGAAGCGAATTTGAAGTCTGATATTACAACACGAAGAAACTTAGAAGCAAAAGGGATTCCAAATGAAGGGCTTAAAGAGCAAAGAGTGATAGTTGAAGTACCGGAGAAAAAAGAAGTCGTTGTCAAAGAGAATTCTTCGGTTAATTTTAAAGCCTCTCGTCCTGTAAACCGTAAACCGCAGGGAACTGAGGCCATTGAAAAGAGGGGTGACAAGGTTCAAAAGGTCACCACTATTAACAGAAGAATACCACCATTGAAGAAGGATGTAGTGAAAACTAAAAGTGTTCCTCCAAAGTCTGAAGATCAAGCCAAGAAGCTCTCAACTAAGGCAGGAAGGTCAGATTCTGAGTCGAACGTCGTAAAGAGTCAAAGTTCAAGACAACTGAATACCAAGCCAAGTGCTATCAAACATGAAGAACAGAATGCAGCTTGTAATTCAGCTTTTCAGAAAAAGAACCGTGCAAAGAAAGGAAAGCCCGGGAAAAAGCCTGCAACTGCTACATCAGTTGTGAGTTTTCTTGAATCTAGATTGTATGGAAAAATGAATTGTTCAAAACTTGATGCCAATCTTCTTTTTTTGCAGATTGAAACTAGTGGATGTGAAGGGGACGAGAAGAAGATTGAAGTTATCAATGAAAGTGGCTACCATGAAGTAACGATCGAGATTAATCCTGAAAATCATGAAGTTAAGAAACAACTCCCTAAAGAAGAGGACGTAGATATCTACGATTCCAAGATTGAAGGTAAGCCCCTTGTAACATGTCTTCAGATAATTAACCTGAAAACTGATATTTTGTTGCATGAAATTTCATGTTCAGTACGCGCAATGTTGTCTTCATAGACGAGAAGATTTTCATTAGAAAGAAAACTGATACGTTCTCAATTAGTGGCCAAGGAAAAATGTGAAACAGAATTTTATGTATCATGAAGCAATGCTTATTTACTTGTCGGTTGTTTGGAACTTGTATGCGCAGATATTTACAAGATAACCTCTGTTTTTTCCCCTGTAGAACGTTGCAGTGATAGCCACAGTTCTCGTTGCGATGCCACACCATCAACACCATGTTCGGACATCGAAATATGCATCTCAGAACAAATTCTTAAAGACATCCGTATTTGTACAAGTTCAGAGAAAAAATCCTTCAAAAGTGAAACCGGTCTGAAAGCTCTCCTCTTGAGCAGTCTCTCTTTTCAAAATCATGTAGAGGAGCTTTTCGATCTCAACACGAACGGCTCTAGCATCTTACAGACATCTTATACCAATATTTTCGGAGACTCCACTACAAGACTTTCTCTGGATTGCGCAAAGGAACTCGTTGAAAGAAAAAACCTTCAAGACTCGCAAACATTCCTTCCTCTTATACCAACATGTGCAGGCAAATTAAGACGCTGCAGCAGCGTCTCTCTAGAGATGTTGGTTGAGGAAGTCTGCAGAGGGATTGAGGCTGTAATGAGATACAGCAAGCTTGGCGGTGGAAGTCTTGTGGCTGTGGATGGTTTGTATGCAATGTTGGAAGCAGATTTAGCCTGCAATGGATTCGAAAGCGGAATTTGGGATTTCGGTTGGAAGACTGGATTTTCTTGGGATGAAGCTGAACAAGTTTTGATTGACATAGAGACACTAATCTTGAGTGGACTCATTGAGGAGGTCTTCACTTGATTTCATGGTCCTTCAGTGATGTAACAAATAATTTTCTTTGGCAAACAAGGTTAGAGAGAATATCACTATCACCTTTTTTTTTATTTTTGGGTTTGACATGGTTCTAATAAGTTGTATTGGAATTTGATATTGCTTTTATAATAAATATAGATATACAACTTATTGAGACATGCCAAACAAAGGCTTTCTGTATATGGCTATATGTGAGATTTATAGACATTTTTGTTTACTGCCTCAAGGTGATAATCACTATGTAAAATGGTCTCTTAACAAAGGAAGGGAAACTTCTACCTTTTACAGTGATTTATTGCTGGAATATGGTAGTAGAAAGCAGTATATGATCATTTTGACAATAGAAATGAAACTTTTTTTGTTTTTAATTGAATTTTGAAGGTACGTTGTTGCATATAAGTACTCTCTCGTGAGTGAAAAATTGAAATAAACTTCACTCAAGAATCATTCCACGATCCCACCCACTCAATATATTACATAAAGAACTTAAAAAAAAAAAATTGAAATGATAGGAAAAGAGCAAACTAGCCCAATAAAAATAACAAAATCAAAAACAATGATAATACATAATCAACAACAATGCCACATCTTAAAACCCTTTCTGCTTCGAGTCAGATTAGTATAAGCATAGTGATGGTCTTTCTTATCTCTAGAAAGAACAACAGAGAGAAGCAATTAGCAAAAGAAACGAAACAAGTTCAAAATCATCATGATGCTCAAGTGACACATTTTCTCTTGGCCAAGAGTAGTTGGAAAATTGAATAAGCTGAGAAGTTTCCAATCAGTCTTAAGTACAAAAATAGACTTGGCTGTTAACTGTTAAGAGAGGATCCAAAAGAATGAAAGAAAACAACAAAGAGTGCTTCCTTGCTATGTTTTGAATGGTGTGATCATGCCCTTTCTAATGTCAGCTCTAGACCATAACTTTTTGAGTTATTGACAGAATTCGGAGTATCAGACGGTCCTTGGGCTGCAAGGAACATGTGTGAATCAACATGTTTTTTAACATAATACTAAGTTGTGGCGGGTGTCCCCGATTGCACTAACTCCATACTGGAGCTTTTAGCGACTTCTGTGGTCAAGGAACAACGATTGAAGCGAGATATGCGGTGTCATCCGAGCAATAGACATCACTCGGACTAAAGGACTGCAGCACATTTGGTTGGAAAGCTACTCAATGCAAGTTGTTCATTTGATGATGAATTTTGCATCAGATGCGCCGTCATGCATCAGAGACAAGTAGGTTGACACACGAGAAGAAAAAGCGCATGGGATTCATGGTTTTTTCATGTTGATAAGGACGGCCAGTTAGAGAGTATTCGGGACCAAATTAGAATTTAACATTTAGCATGTAAAAGTTCATACTTTTCCTTTATAATTTAGTATGCAAAACCTTTACACTGTAACAATTAGAACTTGATTCTCAAATGTTTAATTACTTTTTATATTTTTATATTTAGATCTTGTTTATATATTTAAGTTGTCAAGTTTAAATATTATGTCAAATAGATAGTATCGGGAACAGCCAAGAAGATAAAAAATAAGACAACAGATCTAGACTCTTCTGTACGGTAGGTCTAAATGATTAGCTTACAATGATAATACACTTGGGCAAATACAGAGAAGCTTACAATGATAATGGCAACAAAAATGAAAAATGAAAAAAAGAAAAACAAAAGTGAATTCAGGATCTAGCAAGTAATTTTCCTAACTTTTCCAAAGGAGTGTTTGGGAAGAATTAAGATTTGTTGTCTTATTTTTCTACCTTCTATACTATTTATCCGACACATCATTTAAACTCAACAAACTAAACACATAAACAAGACCTAAGTGTAAAAAGTAATTAATATGTCATTTGGTATGTAGGTTCAAAACCATTTAAGACAGTGCAAACCATAAAAATAGTTCAAACTAAGGCCAATTTAAATCGTAGAGGTCGTTTTAAAATGACTTAAACCCCTCAAAATCTAAACTTTGCCCCTCTCTTAAGTTCATATTGTTTGAACCATTTTCTAAGATAAAAACCATTCTCATTCACATTTTTCTTTCATAAACCATAGTTTCAAACACCAGTTCTCATTTAAACTTGATATGATGTTTTATTTGCGTTTTAACATTTATGTTTCAAACGTCGGTTTAAAACCATTATTTAAGCCATACAGTTGAAAATTCATAGTTCAAACTATAAAGTTCTAAACCACACCATTTCAAACTCGCGTATCAAACAAACCATAGACAGTTCACTTAGAAGTCAAAATTTAATTGAAAGGACAAGTAAAGAAATAAAAAAATAAGACAATAGATCTTGAATCCAGTCATAAAAAAAATTCTTTTTTTTTTTAACCATTGTAAGTTTGAAAATGAAGATTTAAATGTCCCTCAAAAATAGGTAAATAGATCGAAAACATATAAAATGCAGTTAATCCCACTGTGAAAAGAGTTATTATTGCAAAAATTGGTTAATACAACCATCATTAAGAATTTCATCCTGGACCAAAGAGAGCCAAGATGTGGAATACCACAAAGAGAAAGTATACCTAATAAAAAAGATGTTTTTGTAATTGGTAAAGTGTTTTTTTAAACCTCCCGTAAGAACCAGATTCTGGCCAAGAATTTCCATTAATAAAAAGGCAGAACTTCTTACAGTGTACAAAAAAAATTTTGTAGTTGAATACAAATGTTTCTTTCCTTCCACATGGATAGAAGTAGATAAACTAGAATTGATTCTATACATTCGCACAAGGACTAAGAAGGGGTGGGTCCAATGAATTATTTCTACCAAAGAAAAAGGAATGGTACATGATACATCAATAAAATCTATCGTCAAACAACTACAATAATACCTATACTTATCAGCCATTAATACAAAATTTCCTGTGGTGATGCTTCGACAACGGCGACTCTTGGATTACTGGAAATGACTTTGCTATGGAAATCCTTTGGTAGTGTCTTGGGATTACAAAACATGGCTAAAAAAGCTTTTGGGCCTCCAAAGTTAAAAGTGGGGAACAAGAATAAAGAAAATCCTATTGGCAAATTATACAGGACTAGGGATTAGAAAATGGACCGGAGCCAGAACCTTTCCTCCGCCGTCGTCGCTTCTGCCGAATTTGCCAGAAGCTCAAGAATACCAGAAGGCCTATACGGACAAGAGGATTCAAATTAAAAAAGGATCTAAAACTCTAAGCCAGTTAAAAGTTTTCAAAAATAGAAAGCCATTGATTGCTAACCAGTGACTGCAATTAGTGAAGGAACAATCCAATGACTAGCAGCTAGCACAGGCATATCAAGCTGCAAGAATTATAAGAAAGTCAGCATTACGTGCAATGAAAAGACTAGGATGAGAACTGAAAGAAAATGAAGAACAAATCTCTGGTCTGACCAAATATTTCTTTTGCTTACCTCATCTCCATAGAGCAGGCCCAAGTACTTGTTTCCCAAAGAATCATTTTTACATGTTCTATTCAACTTTGGACGCCTCAAATCAGACGTGCCAATTGAAGAATTTAGACCTTTCCCTAAATCTATAACAGGAAAACCTGGTAATCTCCTGTTTCTTCCCCTAATCTGTAAATTGTAGCCCTTGGCTCCCCATATTTCATATCTGGAATCGTGTCGGCAGATCAATTCCTTACCTATGACTGCGGAGTACGCGGAGAAATTCACATCAGTTCTACGAGATGGTAACTGGTTGTCATCCACATATAGGGGAGAATCTTGTTGAGCTGAGTTGGAGAAAAGCACAGGATCTTTAATGTTGCTACTAGTGAAATCTAATATTTTCTTCAGCAGCCAATAACAATTTGTCACCATATGGCTGCTGTCCAAACAGTTGGAGTCCCCATAGACTGCAATACGACCTTCACCCGCTTCAATAAGACCGAGGATGGGAGAGTCTGCCTGCATTCATCAAATGCACACTGATGAGAATTTCGTCAATATAAATAAACATTTTAGAAATCCTACAAAGAATAAGCTTTAATCAGGTAATCACGGATTGAACTTCATTCAAAGCAAGATGTAGGAATTTTTGATATCAGCAGGGTCTCTGTCTCTGCCAAAGAATCTAATTTTTTTGTTGTTTGAAAGATGGAATTAATTTCGACTGTTTACACTCCTATCAGCAATGCAGTAATAAGTCAATACGGTTCCTATTTTTATTACTTTAAAAATGTGGAGATTGAACATCTTAAATCACTCATCCATAGGGTCAACAATGTTAAAGGTTAGATGAGTGATACTTCCACTCACCGCAGACATGTCAGAAGCCTGCAGTACATTTTGAGTCGCCCCGCTCTCTGAGCTATCCAAGAAGGGAAACCTGTGCACATAACCCCCTCCAGGAAACCTCACAATGTCTGTTCCAGATGCATATCTGCTCTGTTCACCATCCATTGTAAAATCACCATTCAGAATTTTGTCCAAAAATGCAATCCCAAATGGAGCCAAAAGGTCATTCAGTGCTGGAACATTAGCACCTCCAGTAACAGGAGTCCAACTGCGAGTGTTATCATCAAAGAATCTCATCTTCACCATTGTGTCGACATTATACCACTCACTAAATACAGCCAACCCTAATCCAGTATTAACAACATCATCTCTTAGCTTTTCAATCTCCTCCTGGAAGTACTCATCCTCAAAATCTACCAAAAGGAGCGTCCCATACTGATGAGCATCAAAGCATGTAAGAGGAGAACCAAGTGTTTCTACGTAGTAATCAGCATCCCGTAACATGTTGAAAATGATGTGAAAATTCGTATGTAGGTGATCCCCATGCCAATCGAACGGACATCCAACGAGTCTCTTGGGATATAACCAGGAGGATATTAAAAATTGTGAAACTGATCCCACAAAATTCTTTTTGTTCTGGGTGGGGTTGGAACTATTTTTAACTTCAATTGAAGCACACAAGTACTTATACGACGGTCCTTCTCTCCTTGAGCTGGAGGACTATATATCCTAAGTGTCACATTGCCCTCAACGTCTCCAGAAAATTGTGCTCCTTCCTCCTTAATTTGCATGTGAAGTGCTAAATAGCCAGTCCAAGGCCAGATAACTTCTGAATAAGTAAAGTGGACGCTCAAAAGATTACCTTCTTCATCCGAAGGATGCCATGTTGGCGGACTTTCAACATATCCAACCACACCCATTCCATTAAGAATGGTAGCGTTAAAAATAACAGGCATGACAGCTGCATAAGCAGTTGACGACAAAAGGGCCAGGAATAAGGGCAGTCTGTATAATCAAGAACACTAGGAAAGATGCTTGCGCGGGGTTTGTAGCTCTTAAGAATTTCGTACGAGGCTAACATGAAACGCAGTCGAAAGAATTAGAAGCTGTTCATCATATATGATATATTCAGATTATAGCACTAAGAGCTACAGGAATCGCTACATTATTACAAATTTACAGAATCAAACTAAAAATGAATTGACACGCGAATGAAAAGTTCTGTTAATCAAGAAAACTCACAGATCAACTCTGCCCGCACCCTGCTCATACATAATTGGACCGGCAAGTTTTGCGGCTCCCTCAACAAGTGCTTGCTTCATGCTCGCTGGATTTAAGATGTGCTTCCGACTATTTTCAGGGATGACACTAACAAGCAGACAAACCATACCAGCCACCACAGGACTTGCCACATTAGTGCCAGAAAAGCTTTTACAACCTGTGCTGATCTTAGATCCCATAACGTCCCGTCCGTATGCAACCAGATCTGGCTTCACGCGGCCATAACTGTACATATTCAACATATTGGTCATTTATAGCGTAGCATGATGAACTAGTAATATGTTCAGATGAAAGAGATGTATTTTACCATGACACCTAGTAATTTATCATAAAACTGAAAGGCATTACACGTATTGGAGAAAGAACAAGAGCGGCAAATGTGATATGCGAAATTTTTTTTTAAAAAAATTTATAAAAAGAAATTTGATAATGAATTACCCGTGAGGGAGTTCCCAAGTACTCATGCCTCTCGAGGAAAAAGAAGCAACGTGATCACTATAGTCAATGCCACCAACGCCAATGACGTCACTCTGATCAGCTGGATTGTTTAGAGTTCCATAAAGCGGTCCATCATTTCCAATTGCAGAAACCATTATTATATCGTTTGCTGTTATTTCCCAGACCTAGCAAAGAAATAAGTCCCGCAGCATGAACTAGAGGTATTTTCCTAGCGTCTAGTGTTTAACAGTTACAAAAGAAACCCACAAACAACAAATGGGGAGAGAGGGGTTTGATCTCAAAAACTTTATTGGATGTTTTTCTTTCTTTTTTTTTAGTTAAACAAAATTTAGGAAATTGTTGGGTGCAAAATTGTCACAATCTGTCTTTTTTAGCTGTGATGAAACTCTTTCTTACTTACTTTAGGGCAAAAATTTAGGAAATTTTTTTTTCTTTTTAATAAATACTGTACATATACTGGTTTAACAACTTTTGAAATAAAAACATATACTTGTGTTTACATAATCACTTTTCTTTTACAATGTAGCTTATCAAACATTACTTTCAAAATATCTTAAAACACTATACAGCGGAAAACATACTGTGACGGAAACCATACCCAGTCTACACACATCATCCATCCACCAACTCATCATTACGATTTATTCTTACCTTTTCGTTGAAATACTTACAGCGTGAAATACTTAGTGAGCCTACGCCGAGTAAGTACCATATAAATATACATGCACATTCAATAAAATGCATGATCTCATTATGCTTTCTTATAATCCTTCTTTATCATTATCATTTCTTATCTTTAACTAGGGCCCAAGTGTTCGTACCATTGCGCACTTAGGTCTACGTAACACTGTGACCATCTTGTAATCCTTAAACTCCCCTTGAGTCAGGAGTCGGTACGACACTTTTCTTAACTTTTGGTGATTCGTTTACCAATTCACTTATTATGGTTATCATACCATGCATGACGTGATGATCACATGTTATACATAATATAATCTACATAAATGCTCTTGTACGACATAGTATACACAGGTACTTACTTTATATACACACTGGTACACATTAATATACGCACATGTACGAAGCATAATGTACTCACAAGTACTTAACATAAAATATACACACTGGTACACATTAATATACGCACAGGTATATAGCATAATGTACTCACAGGTACTTAACATAAAATATACACACAGGTACAGATCATCATATACACTCAGGTACATGTCATAATATACTCTTAGGTACATATATATATTCTATATACTTAAAAGTATACCCTTTCATTTTTATAAATACTCATATCATTGCATACATACAAGTATACACCTTGATATACACACAAATATACATATACACATTTTGCACTCTAAGCCTACAATTTCATACTGTAGGTGGGATGGGTACTTACTTGATACGAATGTCGGGCAATTTAACATCGATTTCTCTTCTCCTAGACTCCTAGGATCCTGCTGGCCAATTACAAAGTCATTAGCCAAATTCCACTATGTTTCGATACAAAACATCCGTTAATTAATAAATTGAGCTACATTACTCTATACAACTCTAAAAACCACTAGTTTTTCTTATTTCTATCTAACTCTACCCTATCATTTCTAACGAAGGACGGGAACTTTTCTAGTCATTTTTCTATCCCATTGGAAACATTTCAAAGCGGTTCGGGTTATTTGGGCAAAAATGACAATTTTGCCCTCCGTGGGTCCACTAACCTAATCAAGCTCGATTTCGTTATTCTTACGAAAATAACCACATACTAATTTTAAAATAACACCATAGTGGGTCAAATCTCTTTATTTCTCAATTATGCCTCATTTTCATAAAACTTTACGGTTTAGTCCCTGAACTGAAAATTTTGACCATTTTGCCCCCGGGACTAAAACTTACTTCTTTGCATCAAAATTTCGTATTTTTCTCAATGATAATTTTTGCTCAAAGTACCATATTCAAAATACTTTGGAAAATGACATTTTTGCCCTTTTTAAAATTTTTCACAATTTTCACAAATTCTTTAAAAAATCAAAATCTCACAAACGATTTAGTTTTTTGATGAACCATCTGAGCTGCCTAACAATTTCGTCGATATCTACAACTTTCGTGCTTTAACTTTTCCCAAAATCTCACTGTACAGGGGTGTTTTTGACAATTTTTCAATACTGCCGAGAGAAATCTTTTCCTTTCAATTTAGTCCCTACGGCATTTTTACAAAAATCCCTTTAAACAATGCAATTCTACCCCTGCAGAAACCATTTCATGCCTTAATCAAAACATTCTCATGCTCAAACATCACTTTTACTAAAACTAACATTAAATTTACAAAAATAACACTTTTTGCAAAATAACCATTTTGCACCATAAATCAAAATTTCACAACTTAAACATGTCATACTTCACATATGCATGAAATTTTATCAAGTACATGCTCAAGAACCTACATAGGTTCAAAGTAATAAAAATCAAAATAAAATTTACAAAATTTCAAAACTTTAAAACTTTAAAACTTAAAACTTATCCAAATGGTACTTTTTTTTTTATTTCTAGCCTTCAAAGTTCCTTTGAACTCCCTCCTAGGCTTCCTTTCCATACAAAAATATCATAGATTAATTTCTCTCTTCAACCTATGAAAAATCCCTTGAAAACTCATTAAAAAGTTTAGGATTTTACCTTAAAACTTGTGAAAAATCCTTGTACTTGCTTGTGAAACTTGTTTGGGGTTATTTTTGTAAAGTTTGGGGCTGAGAAATTTTTTCTTTTGAAGCTTGGTTATGGCTGCCGAAACTTGGAGGAAAAGAAAGGAAAGAAAAATTGTGATAACCATGCCATAAATGCATCCTTATCTCATTTGGTGACTCATGGTAACCCATGAGTATACCACTAGGTGTCATGAGGTGATTGGGCTACTTTTCTAGACATGTGACCCAATAGAAAATCAAGGAGTGTCCACTTTATGGAATTAAAAATTTATATTGTGTAATTTTTCACCACACAGTATTTTTCCTATACTGTCGTGGTCAAATCAGTGTACTTTCTATCCTTAGACTGTATAAAAATATTTGACTTACTTTTCGTTTACTTTTGGAGGCCAATCATAACTTTTTTGTATCTGCATTTTCATTTAGCAATATACTCCTATTGCTTTGGCCTCCTTTTTACCCTTGATTTGGGTTTGGACAACTTCTATGTCCTATTTACATTTTAATCACCCACTTGTTTATATCACAATTTTACAATTAATCGTGATATAAGATTCATTTTATGGATATTATTTACAAATTTCTGAGTAATTAAACTCATAAAATCTGTATTCGGTAATATCCAACATTGCATCACATTTGCCATAAAATTTACAATCAGTGTCGTTTATTCCTACTTTATCGAAATTTTTACAAAAATTACAATTTTAACAAAAATTTGCGTTTTTAAAAGTAAATTCATTAATTAAACCTAATTAAATATTAGGTTTTATTAATGAAAATTTTATCGGTATTACAATCTACCCCCTTTAAGAATTTTCGTTCTCGAAAATCAAAACAATTCAGGGTAGCTTTTCCTCATCGCATCCTCTCGTTCCCACATTGCCTCTTCCACTTGCTGATTGCGCCATAAAACTTTGACGAGAGGTATCTTTTTGTTCCTTAATTCCTTTTCTTCTCGTGCCAATATTTGAACCGGTTTCTCTTCATAAGACAAATTCTCCTGTATATCAATTTCCTCTAGTTGCAGAACATGTGAAGGATCCGGTACATACTTCTTTAGCATGGATACATGGAATACATTGTGTACTGATGCTAGATTAGAGGGTAAGGCCAATTTGTAAGCTACATTGCCCACCCGCTCTAAGATTTCGAATGGTTAGTTGTATCTTGGGCCAAGTTTTCCTTTCTTTCCAAACCTGATTACTCCTTTCATTGGTGTCACTTTTAAGAAGACCAAATCCCTTACTTGGAATTCTAGGGGTCTTCGTCGCCGATCTACGTAACTCTTTTGTCGACTAAAGGCAGTTTCCATTCGTTGACAGATTAATTGCACATCCTCCATCGTGCTTTGCACAAAATCCTTTGTCGACAATGTCTTTTCTCCCGTTTCATACCAATGCAATGGCCATCTGCATCTTCTTCCGTAAAGAGCTTCATAAGGAGCCATTCTTATGGAAGCTTCATAATTGTTATTATAAGCGAATTCGATCAACGGTAGCTTTTTATCCCATCCTCCTTTGAAATCTAGCACACAGGCTCTTAGTATATCTTCTAGGGTTTGAATGGTCCTTTCAGATTGACCATCAGTTTGGGGGTGAAAAGCTGTACTAAAAGTCAGCTTCGTTCCCATAGCTTGGTGAACGCTCCTCCAAGACTTGGAAGTGAACCGACCATCTCGATCAAAAATGATAGATTTTGGAACTCTGTGGTATCTAACTATTTGGGCTACATATAGTTCAGCTAGTCTTTCCATAGAACTGCTGAGTTTAATGGGTAAGAAGTGAGCTGATTTCGTCAATCTATCGACAATTACCCATATAGCATCGTGTCCACCTGTAGTTCTGGGTAGCCCAGTCACCAGATCCATAGTTTTCTGGTCCCAT
The DNA here is from genome assembly GCA_025403435.1 of Artocarpus heterophyllus. Lineage (NCBI taxonomy): Eukaryota > Viridiplantae > Streptophyta > Magnoliopsida > Rosales > Moraceae > Artocarpus > Artocarpus heterophyllus. The sequence continues at coordinate 3,916,527 of CM046330.1, read as the reverse complement.
TTCCATTCGGCAATTTCAATTTTCTGTAATTCGCCTGCTAGCCGTTGATGCTCAGCTTTCACCTTTTGGCATGTAAGGCATTTGGCGACAAATTGTGCGACATCGTTCTTCATTCCGTGCCACCAATAGTGCTCCTTCAAATCTTGATACATTTTCGTAGCTCCTGGATGAACCACGTAGGGTGCTTCATGAGCTTCCTCTAATACTTGTTTCTTTAATCTTTCATCATTGGGAATGCAGATTCTGCCCTTATAATGGAGAATGCCATCTTTTAAGATGCTAAATTTTGTTTCCTTGTTCTCGAGAACCTCATTCCTAACTTTAAGTAGCGACGGATCTGCTTCTTGTCGCTCTTTTAAGTTCTCCAAGATAACTGGTCGGCACAACAAATGGGCCAATCTTCTAATGATTAGCTCTATTCCTGCTTCCATCAGGTCCTTCTGAAGGGGTTTTGGCATTAACTGTATCATTGCAAATGAAGACATTGTTCTACGACTAAGGGCATCGGCTACTCGGTTAGCCTTTCCCGGGTGATATAAATTTCACAGTCGCAGTCTTTAACTAACTCTAGCAACCTTCGCTGTCTCATGTTAAGCTTCTTTTGTGTGAAGATATATTTCAGACTCTGATGATCTGTATATATCTCGCATTTAGCTCCATATAAATAATGACGCTAAATCTTCAATGCAAACACGACCGTTGCTAACTCCAAGTCGTGTGTTAGATAGTTCCTTTCATGATCCTTTAGCTGTCGGGATGTGTACGCAATCACTTTTCCATTTTGCATAAGAATAGCTCCCAAGCTTGTCTTTGACACATCACTATAAATCACATAGTAAATCATTAAAAGGACAGTTTTACTGGTCATCGAATGATAAGATGGTTTTCCAATTTCTCACTGGCTCTGACATGTTAGCACACCAGTGAATGATATGAGGCCATTATTAGCAAGCAAATCATTAAAAGTACAGTTTTACTGGTCATCGAATGATAAGATGGTTTTCCAATCTCTCACTGGCTAAGACATGTTAGCACACCAGTGAACCAACAACATTTTTGGTTTTGCATGATCTGTAAATTACCCTGTAAAGTAGTTTTCACAGCCTCACATTCATCAATAAAAATATCTGTTCCTAGAAATTCCTGGTTTATTTCCTGCACCACTGCAATTTTCTGTATGCAAGCAATTGTGTAGCACCTATGCACCATATACAAGCGCTGATAATGAACGTTGAGCAACGATGTATAATAACCTTTCCGCAAAATTGAAAGGTTTTGCCCTGTGTTTTTCATTGAGTTGGAAATGAGTCTGTTTACAGGTCGTAAAAGAAGAGAAGAAATGAAAAGAAACAATTGTATCATTCCCGAGACGCTGACTTCAAAATTTCAAGTGGGTAGTTTTCTGAGGGATCATGATTCCTTTGCCCCCAAACAAATCTGTTGCATAATTTTTGTTGTGATACACAAAAGGAAAGGGTTAGAATAGGAGGGCTGAGAAAGAAAAATCATAACTTTCTCTGACGTCCTCGCTCCTTCAAAGAATCGAAAGACGTGAACCATTGCTTCCAAGCAGCATCCTTTTGCTGCTCAAGCCATGACAGAAAAGCACTATCCAACAGGCAGAAGATGTTGACGTACAGGAGCTGATACCTTGCCGGAACATATCGGAAATTCACAACCTGAACAATTGGCCAGACACCGCCCTCCAATATCAAGGCTGGAAGGAAATCCCTCTTCACATCCTCCTTCACCTGAAGAACACTCTTTCCCATGGAAAATCCCATGTACGTGAAAAAGACGAACAGATTGAGAGGGCCAAGGATAATGCCATCTGCTGCCACTTTAGTCGCCGCAAAGCGCAATGACTTAGGCTGTTGGCAAAGCTTCAGCCTTAAAAATTTGTCCAAGCCTTCATTCCTACAAGGAAAAATGACTAGCCCCATAAAAAAATTGTGTGAAAAATACTCAGAAGCTCAGGTTTATCCATTGATATTGCACATAATAGGAGTAGAATATAAATAGTGGTGATTGCATTACACCACGGAGATGTTACGCCCTCCAGTGAATGCACTGCCCTTCTATGAATAACACAACAAAATGAAGCCTAGAGAACGAAATTAAGTAATTCAAGAGAATTAATCAAAAACAAAAAAATTATACATCTCATCCAATTCATGCTATAGATTCTCACTTTGCGGTTTGAAATTGTCTACGAAGAGCTAGTGCTAATCATCATATCAATGACCTAATGTTGTCCTCGTAGTCCTTCCGTGGTCAAAAGACACCTTCACAGGCTCACACTAAAGGCATATTCTTCTTCTAGGGCATGTTTACTTCACTTAAAAGAGAAAGGGATAATAAGGAGTGATTCTGTTTCTCATCTAATTATGTGTTTACTTATAGAATTAGTAATGAGTTTAGTAAAAGCCCCTCACTATATAGGGAATGAGAAAAATAGAATATCAATCCTTGCACCCCATTGCAAAATAAATGTCAAATTTACATATATACCCTTAATGAGTTCCCATGTTATAAGCTAATAATGTGCAAAAGGCCATTTTAGCAATTATATCTATAAGATTACTATTCCAAAGTTGAATAAAAATGAGGGAAATTGATTGATTTCCATAACACCATCTACACAAGAAAACACTAAAAAGAGAATTAATCACCTTTGTCTTATATTTTACTATTCTTTCTGACCCCATTACATTCCCTTAAAAGTTCCGTAAACGTGCCCTAAGGAGTTGAGACGTCATATCATGAAAAACAATGCACCATAATAATTAAAGGTTCAACAACTTCAAAGGCAAGCGTAACAAGCTTCATATGAAATAACATGTACAAATGCCTTTTGTGGTTGGGGTTAGAAAGCAGATAGAAAACAAAATTCAGAGCAACTGATCCAAAGTGAAAAAGATGGGAAACACGAACCAAAAAGGGCCAACCGGTCCAACAAAGCCAAAGCCGAACGTGCTTGTAATGGCTACACGTTTCCAGTTGATTTTAAAATCTGCATCCGCATCCTGATACGTTAAAACATGGATTCTGATCCAACTCTTGCAAAGAAATTGACCGATACACAATTACTTAGTTCAGCGAAAGAAAAAAGAAAGACTCCCAAACTTATCCAAAGGTGAAAGAACCAGAAATGCAGTAACACTAGTAAATGCCACACTGATGAAGATGACACACACACAAAAAATTAAACAAATCTACAATGTAAATAGAAATGGAAACTACAAGCGTAGAACAATGTTTTTTCATGAAATAAATTTTGTTATAGACACATGTAGAAATGGAGATATTGCACCACATTGAAATTCACCATTATACCAGAAAGTAAACTTATACTCAACAGCATCTGTTCATGAACTCATCAGCTCATGTCCCATCAGGCATTAGCTATAATAATGACGCTTTTCTTCTATCATGCAATCCTCTAGGCAATGACAAACATCATACCAATTGTCTGAAGGCCATTTAAATTTCCAAGAAAATTGTTGAAAATTCCTTGCAAAGGAGGGAATTGCTAGCCTAGGCACAGGAAATTATATAACACCTTTTTTATTAATGGACTAACATGTAAGTTACCCAAACAGTCAACATCAAAAAGCTCTGTAGTTATATACCATGGGAAATACACAAACACACACACACATATATATATATATATATATATCCTCGAAAAGTAACAGAATCCATACAAAAACTGATATACCCAGATAAGAAAAAGCCCTAATACAACAAAGGAGTCACAAAGGAAAAGTTGAAAACTAAGGAAAATGATTAAAGCAGAAATGGGTTTTTTGGACGAGAATACCCGCAGAAATTTGAAGGCGTCTTTTAGCGGTGGAGTGGGTGATGTATTGAGAGGCAATGTCGCCGACGCCCCAAAGAAAGAGGGAGATTTTAAAAAATGACTTTTTAGGAAAAAAGTTTTTGGTCAACTTTTTTTTGAGACAATTTTTGATATAAAAAAATATTTTTTAGACATTAAAATAAATTTTTTTTTTCATTCTGTTGAGGTTCTTTATCATGCTACAGTTATTTTTTTATTTTTTTGAAAAAATTAAGACAGTTTACCTACAAAAAAAACGTATTTTTTTGGTTTCAAAAAAAAAAGAGGACTTTTACTCCATTCAAATTTTTTTTTGTCCCTTTCTTCAAATTCTTTTAAAGAGAATGCTTTTTAGACATCAAAACGGTTCCAGCTTTTTTTTTTCATCTTGTTGAGGTTCCTTATCCTGCTACAGTCATTTTCTTTATTTTTTTGAAAAAAACTGGGACAGTTTACCTGCACAGAAAAACTTGTTTTTTTTTTTTAAAAAAAAAGAGGACTTTTACTCAATTCAAATTTTTTTTTGTCCCTTTCTTCAAATTCTTCCAAAGAAAGAAATCTGGAGCTGATGACTTGAGTCTTCACTTGGGGAAGAATTTGAAGAAAGGGCCACAAAAAAATTGAATTAAGGAAATAACCTCTTGTTTTTTGGAACCAAAAAACACGTTTTTCTGTGTAAGTAAATATGTAGGTAAATTGTTTAAGTTTTTTTAAAAAAAATAAGAAAAATAACTGTAACAAGATAAAGAACCTCAACAAAATGAAAAAAAAAGTGAACCATTTTGATGTCTAAAAAGCATTTGTGCCAAAAACTGACCAAAAAAAATGGTCATTGACAAAAATTTTTTTTCTCAAAAAGTCATTTTTACAAATCCCTCCTCACCGGGTGGTAAGCCAGGCAGTTCTAATTAGTGATGCAAGAACGGGCCAGCCCGGCTTATTCTTCTTAGGCCCACGTGGGCCGCGGGCTGGGCCGGCCCGGTCCATTAATTTTGTAGGTCGGTTCGGGCTAGCCCATATTAAAATTACATTGGTCAAGCCCTGTCAAAGGGCCAATTTTACATGGGTCGTGCCGTAGATCATGTCGAGCCGTACTGTGGGCCTTAAATGGGCCGGCCCATCTTAGTCCATCATATATTTAAATGGGTTAATCCATCTAAACATGTAATTTTTAATTTTTTTATTGTTATTTTTTATTTTTGAATTTTTAAACAAGTTAACAAATATAAAAGTTTGAATAGTTAAGGGAAATATAAAAAGGGATATTTTATTTATGATTGCCTCATTAAAAACCTTTCCAAGGAAAACCCAATGGGACAAAAGCTTAGTAAGGAAAAAAGAGTACAATTAAAATAATTATACATAAGATGTTTACAAAATTACTAAAGACAAAAAAAAAACATAAAAAACACAAAAAATATTGTTCATTGTAGGGTGGGATGGACCAGCCCATTATGGGCCTAGACGGGCCGGGCCAACGCAGGCCTAGACTGGCTCGGCCCATGATTTTTCATGGGTCGTGTCGGGCCGGTCCATGGGCCGATATATATTGGCCCAGCCCACCAATATTTATGGGCTGGGCTTGGTCGGGCTGTGAACAGTGTCAGGCCATGCCAACCTGACCATCACTGTAGTAGGACGGGTTGGGCTGACCCACTGGCCCTGACCTATTGTTGCATCTCTAGTTCTGATACCATTTCCACAACCTCAACATCATCATTAAAAAAAAATGATAAAATGGTAGTGAAAAAGGGATATGATTGATATGATAAAAGTAAGCTCCTAAGGTTAATTTTGAGAATCCATATCCTATTTATGACCAACTTGTCACGAGACCTCTGACAAATGCATATCTAAAGCCCATTTCCTTGATTTTGGAAAATTTTTTGAGGGGCTTATAAGATTTTTGCTTTGGCTTGTCCCAAAAATTGAAAGAAGATTGTGTGCAATTGCTATATAGCCATTCCCAATTGGATTACGAGATTGTTGACATGGGACGAAAGAAAACATGTTTTATTTTTTAATAATCGAAATGGGAAGATGCCCTTTGAATTATTTGTATCTACACTGGGTGTTTAGCAGTTATGGTTTAGACTACTTTTTTAGTTATAAACAGTATAAAACTCTCATATGATACAGTAAGAACAAAAAAATTGCTACAATATAAAACTTTTACATGCTACAACAAAAACAGTTTTAACCACCCTAAAAACTCACTATTCGTTTTTCCCCCGACTAAAATCCACAGTTTACATTGAAAATGAACCATATTTTAGATTTAGCACTTCTTAAGTGTTCAAATCCAAAAATATTGCCTGGTCAAGAAGTTCATATGAGTTTGATTTGAGTTTAGCTCTTCAAAAATCATGAGTTGTATTGGTCCTTTTTTTTTTTTTGTGGAATACCCTTCTTTGGGACTTGTTGGGAGGAAGAAAATGAATGAATCAATCCATGTGACATAAGTATTTGGGGAGGGAATGAAATTGTTTGGCCCACAAATAATAATAAATAAAATCCATAAAAGATCATTCATACTTAAATTAAGTATTCTTTTTTCCCACCTTTTGCACACCCAAAAAATCTCCATAATACTCTGAATTGAAAAACGACACCGTTTCATATAGCATACTGGAGAGATTTTAATTAATTAAGGGGCATTTTGAAAAATGACTTTAAGAAAAGTTATTTTAGGCAAATGATATTTTTTTGGGCAGCTTTTTGACGCAAGAAAACATATTTTTTAGACATGAAAACTGCTTCAGTTTTTTTTTTTTACTCTGTTAAGGTTGTTCTCCTCGTTATAGTTATTTTTTTTTTATTTTTTTAAAAAAATTGAAACAACTTATTTATCTAAAAAAATGTGTGTTTTTTTTTTTTATAAAAAAAGATCGTTTCTTCGATTAAGAATATTTTTTACCTTTTTTTTTAAATTCTTCCTAATTTTTATTGTTATAATTTTCACCTTGGGTATAAAGGGTGCCTTGGCGAAATCTGGTCCACGGAACATGTCTTTATCTGGTGCCTTTAACAGCCTCAAAAATTATCCAGAAAATCTCAATGTGATAAAAATATGTGGATAAGAGTCTGTAGTGGATTGTCACAACACAAACACTTTTGGCACTACCCTACAAAATTACTACTTCCTCCCCTTTCAAACTACATGGGCTACTGCATGCACAGCACAGTGACCAATGACCATGCAGCTCCTCCTCTCCTCCTAAATTCTGCTCACAGGTACCAGATCATCAAAAACTCATTATTTATGTTTGATTTCTCATGTGCTTTTCAAACTATTTTTTCTTTCTTATATTTTGGTCAAATATATTGCTTGAATATGTTATAACATGATTGATGAGCTTTTTCGTATCTCAAACTATAGTTTCTTTTTCTTCATGTTTAATGCATTGATGTTGATCATAGTGGGAAGTCTCAAGTACCCAAATGGATTGTGCTGTAATCTAGTTCAAATTACAGACAGATTGTTGTGAAACTGAAGTTGGGAGGTTGTAATGCCCTTTACTTGTTAAGAATTAGACCCTGTAATTCTATATTACCAAAGGGATAAAAACGCATAAGAAAATCAAAACCCTTGGACTCGCTGTGCTTTCTCTAACATCTCTATTAATCCTAAAAATGGCATGTGTTTTCTCTGTTTCATGGAAATAATTAGACTCCAGAACCTAACAAACCCATCTTCTCTAACAATTAGGCGTCTTAGTAAGGATTTGGCCATTTTGGACTGTAATTTTTGTTGCAAGTATCACAATTTCAAGCGCCAAAATAGCACCCTTTTTTAGACTTTGCTCCAATCATTTATTAAGATGAAAAATTTTCCTTTTATCTTTGTGAATTAGAAGGTTGAAGAGTTTCTCTGTATCAGTGTGTGTAAGGTCTTTTTCTGTGACTATGTTGACATTGCAATGCCAATTTTGTGTTGGTGAGTTGTTTCTTAGGATTGTTTGTGGTGTTTATGATTTCATATGTTCTGCACAGAATCCATTTGGTAGACGATGTCTCTTTAACTGTCTTTGGCAAATCTGAAGATTGGGCTGAAACAACTTCTGTGTTATGGTCAGGCAGTCAAAGTCTGGTCTTTTCCAAGGAAGGAAGGCGGTCCGAAGATAATTTTGAGGTGCTTGTGGAAGAGAATTTCTCAGGGAAGGTCATTCTGTTATCATGGGTAAACACCAAGAAGGAACCATCACAAGCAAGGAGCTGGTCCAGACATCTCCAATCATGGTACCCTATAAATACAATCAATTTTAACATAATCACTGTATCTTTTTCTTTTTACTTGTCAATATAAGCCTCTGAATTCTTTTTGGCTGTACTGCTTTCCAATTTCTTTAGTTCAAATGGAGTTTGAGTCTATACATACAAGAATTGAGAGAATAAGGGAAAGAAGAGACCTACTGCTTCCTTTGTTCACAAGACAAAAATAATCTTAATCATCACGCTTTGTTGAGTTACAATATGGAACATTTTGGTAAGACATTTGTTGAAACATTACAAATTCTCACATCAACTTATTTTCACAGATAGCGTGTCGAATTAATAGGCTGTCAATCTACTGCCTTTTACTAGGCTTGTGCACCAAGTAAATCCAGAATGTGGTTTTCTGAAACAAGTTCTAAAAAAAGTTGTGCACCATTTGTGTTATTTTGAAATAATGAAGCTTGGTTCTTTGAATCCCATCATTCATTCATGCATGTTTAGATGTAGCAATGCCCAAATTATGATCTTTTGTGAACTTCTTAGGAACCACTTCTGCACAAGAAGGACAAAGTACAGGTGTTCTCGAACTCCATCAATTCGCATATCCAATCAGGCTGCCTGGTCTGTTTGGGAAAAAACAGCTGCCGAACTGTTCGTTCTAGAACAAAACTTATGAATGTTTTGATTGAAAGGGGGAGGCCTCATGAAGTCCAAACCATCTTCAACACTCTAATAGAAGAAGGACACAGGCCAACTCTAATAACATACACAGCACTTATAGCCGCCTTGACTCGCCAGAAACGCTTCAAGTCAGTTCCTGCACTCCTTTCTAAGCTGAAAGAAAATGGTATGAAGCCCGACTCCATACTTTACAATGCGATGATAAATGCTTTTACCGAGTCCGGGAAGGTGGACGCTGCCATGAAAATCTTTCAGAGAATGGAGAAGAACGGATGCAGGCCCACTACCAGCACTTTTAACACCCTCATTAAAGGATATGGGATTGCTGGTAAGCCCGAAGAATCTCTGAAATTGCTAGAGCTTATGTCAAAGTATGAAAATGCAAAACCAAATGACAGGACATATAATATTCTTGTTAGAGCTTGGTGTAACAAGAACAAAATAGATGAAGCATGGAACATGGTGTATAAGATGGTTGCCTCTGGTGTGCAACCTGATGTTGTCACTTATAACACGTTAGCAAAGGCTTATGCTGAGAACGGGGAGACATGGAGGGCGGAAAGGATGATTTTGGAGATGGAGGGCAACAAAGTTTGTCCAAATGAGAGAACTTGTGGCATCATCATTAATGGGTATTGTAAAGAAGGAAATATGGAAGATGCCATGAGGTTTGTGTACAGGATGAAGGAGCTTTGTGTGCATCCAAATCTTGTCGTTTTCAACACTCTCATCAAGGGATTCCTGGACATTACGGACACGGATGGAATCAATGAGGTAAGTTCAAACTCCGATACTCTTTTGTTGGTCCAATCCCTTTCTCTTGAAGTTTTAAGCATTTATCAATGTGTCAAGTGAAATAAGACCACAGTTTTCTGTTGGCATTATATTGTGTCTCTGTCTTCCTCATGTCACAATAACAAAATATTAAAGCTATTACGAAGGAGAGTTAGTATTTCATGTCATACTTGATAATTTGATCTGTAAGTATGCGAAACGTTTATACTTAAATCGAATCATAAATTGGACAGGCACTGTCATTGATGGAAGAATTTGGGGTCAAACCTGATGTTATCACATTTAGCACCATCATGAATGCATGGAGTTCGGCAGGCCTCATGGACAAATGCCAGGAGATCTTCAACGACATGTTGAAATCTGGCATAGACCCTGACATTCATGCGTTCAGCATTCTCGCAAAAGGCTACGTACGAGCTGGTGAGCCAGGGAAGGCCGAGTCACTTCTTACTTCAATGAGCAAATATGATGTCCGTGCAAATGTTGTGATTTTCACAACCATTATTAGTGGGTGGTGCAGTGCAGGGAAAATGGATCTTGCCATGAGAGTTTATGAAAAAATGTGCGAGATGGACATCTCCCCGAATCTCAAAACTTTCGAGACCCTAATGTGGGGATATGGAGAAGCAAAGCAGCCATGGAATGCAGAAGAGTTGTTACAAGTTATGGAACAAAAAGGTGTTTTCCCCAAGAAAAGCACTTTTCGACTTGTTGCTGAGGCTTGGCGTGCTATAGGTATCATCACCAAAGCCAAGAGAATTCTAAATGAGGCAGAAGAAGAAAAAGAAGTTTCACCAAAAACCACGAAGGATGAAAAATCATTTGAAAGTTTGGAGACACTTTATAAGAAACAACACCTAAGAGCTGCTTCTTCTTATCCTAATGTTTTACAGGTTCCTGGAGTAGTTGCTGAAAGACCGACGGCTGCTAACATAATGAGAGGCCAGATGGTCTCAAAAGGATTAGAGTACTCATCTGAAGGCATTCAAAATGCCACCAAATCTATTTTTCTGCCTCATACAAGTCCATTGAGAGCGCGACCGATGATCGTGTGTCGAAAGCAATTGCAGGGTCCTGTTGGACTACAGGGGAACTTTGTAAATAATTGTAGAGTGGTGTTTATATAAATTGATTGATGGGGATTTGAGGAAATGCAGGATCCTGTGTTGGCAAGAGAGGAAAATCTGTTCTACCCGATTCGATTTTATTGGTTCCTTGGAAGTTTAGGAGCCTTGAAGATTCTTTGCTGTTCAAAGTTGCTGATGATTATTTGGTTTGCAGCATACCAACATATATATTTTAAATTTCTGTTGCAAATCAACTATATGTAATCATGCAATTTGCCTCATGAAAATGTATAACATATGCTTACTATTCAAGACAAGATAACAAACAGCTTTTGTCAAATTCTTGATATATATAATCAATGGGATATTTTTACTTTGGAAGCAAAAAGTTTTGTTGACAACATTTTTTTCCTTTTTTTTTTTTTTGCTAGAACTCATAATAAACCTGCCCTATGGAAATTTTGTTCCTAATTTTCATGGTCATCTTTGAATAGCAAGAGATAAAAATTAATATTCTGAGAAAATAGTTTATTTTTTTTGTGCTAAATAGAAATAGTTCTGGAAAACACTAAAAAATTTCCTCCCACAATCCCAAAACCAATCGGGAAAAAAAAAAGACCGTAAGGGACGATAACAAAATGAACAACGAAAGGAAAGCGATAAAACGGAACCAAGTCACGACTAACGACGAAAAAGACCAAAATTAAAGAAAACGACATTCACCTTAGGATACGACAAAAAAACAAAACGACAATACCGTTCATATAAACACACATCAACCGTAGTGTTGCAAGAACGGGCCAGCCCGGCCCGGCCCGGCCCGTTCTCCTTAGGCCCACACGGCCCGCGGGCCGGGACGGCCCGACCCATGAATTTCGTGGGCCGGGCCGGCCCATATTAAAAATAACTTGGCTCGGCCCCGGCCCGCGGGCTAGTTTTATATGGGCCGTGCCGGCCCGTGCCGTGGGCTGTGTCGGGCCGTACCGTAGGTCGTGCCGGGCTGTACCGTGGGTCGTGCCGGGCCGTGCCGTAAGTCGTGTCGGGCCATGCCGTGGGCCTTAAATGGGTCGGCCCATCTTGGCTCATCATGGGTTTAAATGGGCTAGCCCATCTAAGCATGTAATTTTTAATTTTTTAATTTTTAAACAAGTTAATAAATATAAAAGTTTGAATAGTTAAGGGGAATATAAAAAATGATATTTTATTTATGATTGCCTAATTAAAAACATTTCCAAGGAAAACCCAGTGGGACAAAACCTTGGTAAGAAAAAAAGAGTATAATCAGAATAATTACATATTAGATGTTTACAAAATTACTAAAAACAAAAAAAAACATAAAAAATATTGTTCATAATTAATTACAACGTATTACTCCCAGTGGGAGTATCAGAAATGTCCAAATTTTCAAAGTCATCAACCCAATCATCTTGAACTTCTTGGCTTCTTCTACGAGCATCCTCTCAATCTTTGACGCACATTACTGCTTCCAGAATATCGTCACTCATACGTGCACGCCGTTCATCAAGTACTCTACCACTGCAACTAAATACTTGTTCACTTGCAACTGTGGATACTGGTATGGTTAGTATATCACAAGCCATTTTAGAGAGCACAGGAAAAGTTCTTGACTGTGATCTCCAAAATGACAAAAGATCAAACTTATTGAAATCATGACCACCACCTTGCTCATTGAAAATAAATGCTGCAAAATTTGTTTCTAGATAATTTTTCAATTCACTGCGTGTTGAAGATGTAGACGATGCACCGAAACCAAATCCTGTGTAGCTAATCATACTTGCCCATGAAGAACCATGTGGAACAGAAGTAGTATTTGCTAAAGGTGTAGGGGATATTGTTTGGCCTCCTCCATATTTTTCATTATATGCAGTAAATATGTTGCTAACTTTTGCTTGAACATTTTGAATGGTTATGATGTCAGAATGCACCCTTAATTTTTCCCCTATACCCTTAAGCAAATATTCAACACCAGCTAATTTAACTCTCGGATCCAATACAGCAGCTATGCAATACAACGGTGGAACACGCTCCCAATATTTTTTAAATTTTTGTTCCATGAACTCAACAGATTCCTTAAACATGTCAAAATCTCTATGCATATCGAAGGTTGCAGCAATGTCGTACAACTTATGTAATGCATGAGGAGAGGTAGGATAGTACACACCTGAGAGTTGGAGAGTGGCTTCATAAAAAACCTTTAAGAAATTGTAAAAGCATGAAGCAATTTGCCAATCAAATTCTTGAAGTGCTCAGTTGGATTCTTTAATTTATAATACACAATTATGACCTCTTTGTATGGTAGGCATGTGTTCAGCATCAAACATCTTGAATTCCACCAATGTCTTATGTCAGTTGGAAGTTTTCTAGGTTTCATGCTTGCTCTTTTGCAAAGCTTAGCAAACTCTTCAATTCAAGAGCCAGAACTTGCTATGTAACCCAAGGCCGTTCAAATATTTTCCAAATAACCTTGAAAAAATTTCATGCCATCTTGAACACACAAGTTAATAATATGACAAGCACATCTTTGGTGAAAAAGTGTTTCGCCATGTTGTGGTCCCAAAGTTATTTTGAAAAGGTTAATAGTAGCAGTATTAGCAGATGCATTATCAAATGTGATGCTCAAAACCTTTTCTTTAATGCCATAAAAATCAAAAACTTCCATGATGACATCATGAATGGCCTTGGCATCATGCGGATAAGGCATTGGTCAAAAAGCAATTAATCTTTTTTGAAAAGACCAATCTTTATCCACATAATGTACAGTTACACAGATATAACTAGTTTTGGTACGACCTTCCCACAAATTAGATGTGCATGCAACAGATGCAGTGAATGAATTAAATTCAGTTACTAACTTTTCTCTCATTGAATAAAAAACTTTCATGGTGTCAGCTCTTGTGGTAGTTCTTGAAACACGCCTATATTGTGGATTATAGGCATTTTGAATGTACTCTTCAAAGGCTGGATCATCAGCAAGACTAATTGGTTGTTGAGCACTAGTCAAATATCTAGCATGCCATTCTTTTGCTCTTTGTTGGTCATATGACCAATTAGTAACACTGCCATCAAGGCTAAATTGAAGTGTTTGCTGACGACAATCAACACCACCTACACCATGCTTAGCTTCGCATTTTTTGCGATGCCTCTCTAAGTGACCAATGCCAGAAGAGGATTTACCTGTGTAGTCATGTTTGCATACTTTGCAAATTGCGCGCTCTTCTGTTGCACCATGCTCGTTTGTACGTGTTACGAGATCAAAGTAATTCCAAACTGGTGAAGTTCGTTGAATTTTCCTTTTGCCCTTACAAGTGACTTCAGAGGAGCCATCAACTTGAGATAGCAAGTCAACTCCAATTTCTTCCAGTGGATCATTAAATTGTTCTTCTTCGTTGATCACCAAATGTGAAATGTTGGCTCTCCCTCTAGGTTATGACGCCATAGCTTCAATAAAAAATAACAATAAATTAACGTAACATAAAAATTAAATAAAATAATTACACAATAAAATTAACTTATAACAATACAAAATTAATGAACAATAAATGAAATAAATTATACCTTCAAGTTTTTTTTCCTTTCTGAAGAACTCTAAGTAATCTAAAAAACAAGACAATACATAAGATCTTAGAAAAACGAAACAAGTGATCAACGAAAACGGGCAAAGGAAAAAAAAAAAAAAAACATTACGATACAAATTAGTATCTCTACAATGAAAACTTTTAATGGTTCCAATTTAAAATTTTTTAAAAAACGATGTGTATATATATATATATTGTAGAGAGTTAAAATAAATAGTAAATGCCACTTGAGACTAGCTAACTGATTGGATGCATGAATGTGCTAGTCTGTCCAGCAGAATATGAATTTTAATGATCATACCTTATTAAAATAAATAAATAATAATTTCTTTTAGTAAGATTCATGATTAGAAATAAAATTCTTACTCAAAATTATTCAATAATTAAATTTAATAAATTTTAAAATATTTAAATTTGTCTCACGTTAAAATTTAATAGATGTAGAATTTACTTAATGATCAATTTAAAATTTACTTAATTTAATCCTGAAAAGCCCCAAAATTACATATATAGGGCTATTGGCAATTTATAAGGTGTGGCAATTTTTGTTGAAAAGATGTTGTAGTTATCAAATAGTATAAAATTCTTATATGTTACAGTCAAAAGTAAAATGTAAAAAGTTGTTATAATGTAAAGCTCTTATATGCTACAATGTTTTGAACCACAATCATGGTTCTAACCACACTTCTCAAACACCCTATTAGGTTTTGTTTGACATCTCAATTGAAACCAAAAAATAAAATAAAACTCTCAACAACTATAATAAAAAATAAAAAATTACTATACTATAAACGTTAGTTACAAACGCTCTCCCATGCACTCTTTTTTGAATAATGACAGTTCAAAAAGATATGTTGTTGGATTTAAATTAATTAATTATCAACTTTGATAGAACTAATGGCACTTAAGGAAAAATTTAATTATGATGAGGATTTAATAATATAGTTAATCCTTGAAATAGAAATAGTGAATTTTATGATCAAATAATTACGATCTAAAAGAGTGATCAAATTCTTAAAGTTATACTAAAATTAAAAATAGTATAAAATAGACTATTTTTACACACTCTTAATGGGTGTCATATACAGAATCATTCTCTAAGGAATATAAGGAATTTCAAGTAAACCAAGATACCTACTACAAGAAATAGATAAGTAGGAATCTCGCCTATAGTATGAATAGTTTTTAAATAAAATTGTTTTTATAAGATTTCTAAAAATATTAAATGCATGTTCATTGATATGCCCTGCTATAATTTTGTTAGGACATATTTATTATGATGTGTTAGCATCTTGATAGGACATGCATGATGTGTGATGTATGTTGTATTGAAATATACTCTTTATGTACTTTTAGTTAAGCATGTTTTCAGTATTGGTATGTAGTATTATACAGTAACATGTCATACTACATACACATAATCAAAAAAGTGAAACTAAGTAAGATAAATTATGGGTGTCATACCAACCTCTTGTCCTACGGAGAGGCTTAAATGTTAAAAAATCATGGTGTCATTGGGACTTTGCAAATCCTAATGACCAAAATACAATTTATGATCTTATTGTTGTTGGGTTCCTCACGAACAACTATGGGTTTCTAATGCCAATAAACACACAAACATCCCTCAAGGCCTTCCAAGACTCTGTTTGTACTCCATCTCCCAAAGTCAAAAACATGCTCTCCGTAAATCTCCACTCTCCTTTGCCTTCCCTAAAAACCCCAATTTCACAAAAACCTCTCCTTTCCAATCCCTTCCCTGTCCTCAAACCCTCCAATTTTCCGAGCTTCAAGCTCTCCAACACCAGAACAACCATCCACTTCCACACCCTTCGCTGCAACGCTCTCAAGGACTCCGGTGACCAGCCCAAGGCGGTGGCGAAGAGCGAAGAGATTGACGACGACGGCGGCGGCGGCGGCGGCGGAGAAGGTTGGGGCGGCGATGGGGATGTGGAGAAGAAAGGTGGGATTTTGTCGGAATGGGTCAATTTCACCTCCGACGACGCCAAGACGGTGCTCGCGGCGATTGCCGTCTCGATTGCGTTCAGGACGTTCGTGGCGGAGCCTAGGTACATTCCTTCTTTGTCGATGTATCCTACATTTGATGTCGGAGATCATATTATTGCTGAAAAGGTACCCCCTTTCTTTCCTTTTTTTTTTTCTGTTGATTTTGGGAACTTATGTTTCTTATCTGTTTGTGAGTGTTCTGAACAATGACCTGAGGTTGAAAAAATGGGCTTTGGTGATTTCTTTGAAATTGGATAATAATCATGAAGTTAAAAGGTGATTTGTGAATATTGATTACAGATTATGAACTTCAAATAATAAGTTGATATACTTTGAGGTGCTTTTAAGTTCCAATGGGTACAAAAGCAGACAAGTAAATATCTCTGGTTATAAACTTGTGAGATAATGATACCATATATGCATGCATAAAATGCTTAGCAATTTGAGGGAGAAAACAGGAGCTCTTTTTAGAACATGACTTTAATAGAAAGCTTTACTTGTAAAATAACTGTTTAAGAATTTTAATTTATAAAATCACTTCGGAACGAAGCTGCGTGATCGCCTTTTACACTATGCAACTCAGTGTAACAATGAAACATTTTGCTGATTGCACTTTGTAGGCCAGTCTTTTTGGCAAATTTCCTAGAAAGGAGGGCATAAATATCGAACTAAGAACAATTGCCCTTATGTATGCTTCTATAAGGTTTTAATAGGGTTACATTGGACATGGTGTCAACCAGTACCTTGGTGTGAGAAGTATGTGCTTGAAACTTTTAAAAATGCATTGTTTTTCCTTTGTTTTGTGGTATCATTTTTAACTTTTAATTATGAAGCATTGTTTACAACGATTATTATATTGTTGTTGTCAGGTCTCATACTATCTCAGAAAGCCGTGTGCAAATGATATTGTGATCTTCAAAAGTCCACCTGCCCTTCAACAAGTAGGCTATACCGACGATGATGTTTTCATCAAAAGAGTTGTTGCCAAGGAAGGTGATATTGTGGAGGTGGGTCTAAGTCAATATATCCTTAGCAGTTCGCATATCATCTTATGGGATTTCAAACCCCAAACAACCCCCCAACCTTATTCTTCTTTATTTCCATCTCTTGTGACAATTTGTTGATAAAAAATTACTCTAGAGTTCAGAGGAGATGCATGCCATCGTTTTAATTGTAAGAACTAAAGTGTGCGACAAAAAACCGAGTTATTGCAGAGAATATTTCCCTGAGTAGTGCTAAGGATCCTAACTCTTTAATTTTATACCAACTCATGTAGTGACATGGTATTATTTTTTTGCTGATCGATGCAACCTTTTAATATTAGCTGATGTGTCAATTTAAAAACCTAGTAATAAAGGCGCAACAACTCAAATATCACATCAATTGGTATTTAAAACTTGGGATCCTAGTATTATTCCATTTCTCTAGATCTGACTCCCTGTAGCATCTTCTATATGTGGTTGTTTTTTGTTCTTGAGTTTTCAAACATACATGTTTATTAAGCCTCTTTCACTTTTCTTTTCTTTCTTTTGCGTGTGGGTGTGTTGCTAATGTCACTAAGCCTGTTCATGTTTTGGTTACTAGAATCTCACCAAAGTAAACTGTCTTGTTTCAGGTTCGTAAAGGGAAGCTTATAGTTAATGGGGTAGAGAGAGATGAAAAGTTCACCCTCGAATCACCTGCTTATGAAATGAAACCAATAGTGAGTTTTTATATTCTTGGAGTTTTTGGGTTTTCCTTTTCACCTTTCAAACAAGATGTTGAACTGAAAATTATCATCCGATCAATAATACATTCGGAAGATCTTTGTTTCGCAAACTAGTACCTCCCACTTTAGACTTGAAAATGTTGCTAACATGAAAGCACGTTGGTTAATGATGCCATACAGCGTGTACCGGAAAACTCGGTCTTTGTTATGGGCGACAACCGCAATAACAGCTACGATTCCCACGTTTGGTAATACATCCTAAATCCCGACTTTCACAAGTTTATAATTGTTAGGCTTATGATTCTGAAAAACCTCAGTCTCTCCACCTCTATTACAAAGTTCTACTAATATTTTTCAATTGCTTTGTAGGGGTCCATTACCAGCCAAGAACATACTAGGGAGATCCGTGTTTCGGTATTGGCCTCCAAACAGAATTGGTGGCACAGTTCTTGAGACTGGCTGTGCTGTGGACAAGCAAGAGACTGCTCCAGCTACCCAGTGATTATATTGTCCTCATTAAAGTCGTTATGTATCAAAACTAAAAGGGCTCTCTTTTTTTTTTTTTTTGGTCCTTTTGGAGAGGGCCCACTGTTGGATCTTAATTAATGAAATTACAAGTTAACCCTCTCTTTGTTGACCATTTGTTACTGCATTTAACATCATCTCTCTTTGTCACGGTGCATTTCAGTACACATCCAAAGGAACTATTATGTCTATATCAGGGCTTAGCTTGACAGAATAACTTTCTATGTTTTCAGAGAGAAAAATACAAATCAATGAATTGAATTTTGATTATTGGTGCTAACTTTTCAATTCATGGAAACCCTTGACTAGGAATTTAAGCCAATCATGCTTAGGTAAAAGATTCACGGATTCTACCAGCGTATTACAAAGTTGGAGAATCTTACTTAATACACACAACAAAGGAACACACTTCAATATCACTATTTACCTATAAATTTATCTCAAGAACTACTACTACGGTAATGGCAAAATTCCATTGTCACTTTTCCCCCATATTTGCTGCTGATGCAGATGAAGTGCAGCTGCTACTCTCTCTCTCTCTCGTTGGACAGTCATAGAATTACTGCCACTACTCGAAGGAACAAGAGTTGTGCTTAAACTTGATGGGCTTGGTGACATGAGAGTCAACCTCTAGGGAACAAGATATGCGTCGTTTCTGCGTTGATTTTACCAACTTCCCAACGACATGACCTTTTGACCGCACTTCAAACATCAGAGTCATTGGAACTTCACTGTCATTGTCTGAGGCTGCTAAGCTGGCTCCCGCCCCATACAGAGGCACTTTGATTCCTTGCAGGTTCACATTCACTGTCCGGTGGCTCTTTCTTGGCTGATAGTACTTCTTCAACTGCAGTGTAATGTATATGCATATTTTCAATCCAACAAACATAAAGCTCAAGCTAAAAGAAGAAAGGGAAATTTCAAAGCCACTCAAAGCTTCTTTTTTTTTTTTTTTTTAATTTCATATATATATATATATATTCAACATGAAGAAGCGTGACTAAATTAAGTCTCATACTGATGTATGGGTGCATTTATTTCACATGAAAGTAAAAGGAAAAAAGAAGGGCTTTCATATTCCATTTAACCATATGTTTACTTACAAAATTAAGGATAGAGTAAAAATTAAGAATGGCAGTTTAATGGCCCCAACAATAAGGAGAATAAAGAAACGAAATGTCATATGATTTCCAATTAAAAGAAAAGAATGTCAAAATTACTTATATATCTTTAATAAGTTCAATGATCACTTTTCTAATTCTTTACTTTCCTTTCCATTCTACTACATTTTGCTAAAACATGCCCAATAAGTGGTATAAGTCAGCAAAATTAGCTCAAAACTATCAAGTTTAAAGCAGAAAATGTTACCTGGCCTTTAGCAACTGCAATCTCAGAATACATAAGGCTGATAGGAGAGGAACTAACATGAATGCCGAAGAATGAAGCAGGATTGTACACACTCATCCTCACCGAACAATTTACCGTCAGCAACTTTGTCGGAACACCGGTCACATCAGATCCCTCGCCAAAGTAAAAATTGTGCACCGTCAACGACTGCAAGCAAGGAAAAAAAAATTACACTCAACTATTCCAACGAGAATAGAATAGATCATAGCAGAGAAACAATCATTCTTATAGCATCAACCCTATACCAAGATTACCAATTTACAGAAAAGGTACATCTTTTATAAGCTGATATGAATATTGCATCTTAACGTTGGAAAAAGGCTGATATGAATATTGCATTCTTAACTTTGGAAAAAGGGCCTGTAATTTAACTCATGAAAATCACACTCAGCTTAAGCTAGGCATTTTTTTACGTCCCCAAAATTTTCTCTCTCAATTACGTCCCTTTAGATCTGTACCGTCTTTCTCACAGAATCATCAACAATATGGTGAAAAACTGTACCATCTCTCTCTCTCTCTCTCTCTCTCTAAGACGTAAAATGTATTTCATAAGCATAATTAAAGATTAAACTTTAAACTAACAGGGAACGTGAAAACCATTAAAAACATCAAAGTATCAAACTTGTTAATAACTCAAAATTTATACTTAGAAAAATTTGAATAAATAATATCCAATGACTCGTGACGCATTTAATAAACAAAATTTTATTGACTTGGATATGAGAATAATAGTAAGATCAATAGCATTTAAATAATAAGTAATCATAAATTCCAAAAAAAAAAAAAACAGAGAGAGAAAGTTATAGAGAGAAAAATGAAAGTAGAAAGAAACCTTGAGAGAAATCCTGGCTTTGTAAGGCCTACTAGCTCCCCAAAGGATCAAGCAAAAAATGGTAAAGATGATCACAAACCCAACCAAACCCATTAAAATCTGGCACCTCCTCGTCAAACCCTTATCCCCATAAAACTCATCGTAATTCCCTTCCTCCTCGATGACGTCACACTCCG
Source organism: Artocarpus heterophyllus (assembly GCA_025403435.1). Lineage (NCBI taxonomy): Eukaryota > Viridiplantae > Streptophyta > Magnoliopsida > Rosales > Moraceae > Artocarpus > Artocarpus heterophyllus. The sequence goes on along the minus strand of CM046330.1, from coordinate 3,895,680 downwards.
GCCACCCCTTGTCATTGTTCCTCTTCCTCCCCCCCGCCTTCCTCCCCGACGACGACCGGAAAGTCCCGGAGAACCTGCTCGCCGACGACGTCCTCGAGTGGCGTCCGTACGACGGGTGGGAGGGGCTCTCCATGGGGCTGTTGAAGGCCGGCGTCGCCTGCATCGACGACGACTTGTCGCCGTCGTCGTGCGAGTCCCTCGACGGGCTCTGCACGTAGTACATAGCCCCCCGCTTCGGCGACCGCGGCGACGACGGATCCAGGCTCGTCATGTCCGAGTCCGACTTCGCGTGAATCATCTTCTTCGTCTTCGAACAAAATACTACGTTCGAACTGTAACGGAACCTATAAAACAGACGGGCCTTATGGGAATTGTCTGAAACGGGAATTCCGAGATCCCGAAAAGAGCCAGTGATAGCAGAGAGAGAAAAAGGGGGAAAGGAAACGGTTTTTGTGAGAAAAGCTCTAAGGAAGTGACAACAGAGTTGGTTTCGCGCAGAGACAGAGAAAGAGAGAGGAGAGAGAAAGGGGTAGAGAGAGAAAGTGCCAGTATGTGTGTGTTTGAGTGTGAGTGATTGTCAGAGAAATGGGATTACGGAGGGTGACAAATCAGAGGTTCGGGCGAAACGCAGCTGGAGCTTCGGGAGCCAAGTGTCGGCAAAGAGTTACTTTCTTTCCCATGCTTTTCCCGTTTTGTTAGTGATCGCGGTTTGGTTAGAATATTGCCTTTTTGACGAGGTACTAGTGCTAGTTTTCCACCAGTTACAACAGTAATCTGTCTGTCCGGTTTTATTTTGGCCTCGTTCGAAAAACGTCCGTTTCGGCTGTTAAGGTTTAGCTCCCATACGACACAACATGAAACAAAAATAGATTATAGCATAAAACTTTTAAATATTACATTAAATTTATTTTAAGTACATTATCAAATATATTTTTTATTTTTCTAGATAATATTTCTAATAAGGTATGCAAAAATAATCTACAGTTAATATCTATCTTTTTACTTCATATCTATAAAAACAAATGATTTTAACTATATCTAACGATCATAAACAAAGCCTCATTGAAGGACTCCGCCAAATAAAAACATTTTTTTTTACTTGAAACTAGAAGCAGAGGGTGGTTTAACTTTTTAAAATTTTAGTTTTATCTTTTAATTTTTGTATAAAATTTTAGTTGTATCCTAGTTGATTTCAAACGTGCCTTTACTTTATTAAAAAATTATAACTATGTTTTTACTTAATAGTTGAAATATATACTTATATCAAAAAAAAATTAATGTTGATTTTTTTTTCCTAGTGTCGTTACTAAGAAACTGCCTTGTATCAAAAATAAGGAAAAAAAAAAACCGTCGTTATCATGAAAAGAGAACCAAGCATCTGTTTTTTTTTTTTTTTTGGAGGAAAGCATCTTCTTTTTTTTTTTTTTAATTTTGGTGACGAGGATAAAGGGGAAAAGGGGCATTTTTTAGATAAGGCAGAATAACTCCCTAAACTAGCAATAAATTATATAGATTAGAAGGTAGGACCATATCTCAATCTGCTAATCCTTTTCTTGTGAGATAGGCTCATTCTGTGATTCATGAATTCTTCGGGTTATTTTATCTGTGAGTAAAAGAATTAAAAAAAAAAATCTTCAGGGTAAATTCGTCATTGAAATGTTTGGAAATGCATTCAAAAGCAAAAAATTTGATGCTTTAAAAGACTACCCTCAGACCAGCTGGATAAAACACATTGAATAACGTTAAAATTTTAACAAAAATAAAAACACTTTTCGTCTAAAAAAAAGTAAAACAAAATAAAAAAAATTGACACAACTCACGAACAACTATTTTAGACTTCACTTTATGCTAATAAAGTGGAATCAATACTTATCATTTAATTACATTCTGGAACTGGCCTCTCTTTTTTTTTTTAAATGGAAAAACCGGTTAATTTCGCTTATGTGAATTTCAACATTTCACCTTTTTTTTTTTTTTTTAACTTGGTATTCATTTTTCTTTGTCACTTCAGCATCTTACTATTTTTTTTTTCCAGTCACCGTTCAATTAAATTCCACTTACACTGTCTTGCTAATCATCCTTTATATAAAGCCTTCCAAAAACGTTTATCAAAAAATTCGCCCTTCCAAAATCTTTTTTTTTTTTTTTTGGTCACTGCTTCTCAATTGCCCCCCATTATATTGTATCTAAAGAGAATAACTTCCTCTTATTTTTTTTTGGTAAATAAAAAAGACAAAGAAATTTTTAATAAATTTTATATTTTAAAACTTACGTTGCCACACATTTTTAAGTGTGTTACAAATAAATATACTTTTTAAATATGTGCCATAACATATAATTTTGTCAAAAGATAATAACTTTCTCGCGATCCATTTAGACCTCTCTAAAAATCCGAAAAATACTAGATTTTAGCATTTGACCTCACACAAGAAAACAACAAAAATAGAAACTATGATGATATGTTTTGTTCTCCTTTTGTATAGGATTAATTACCAAAATTCTCTTGAATTATAGCCTTTGTAACACTTTGTCCCTTTGAACTTCAAAACGGAACAGTCATTCCCCTTGAAAAATGAATGTTTAAAAAAATAGTCCTTTTGTTAGAATTTTAATGGAAAATTGATAAATGATTATAAAGTATGAGGCATTTTATAATTTTAGTTATAAATTAACCGTAAAAATTAAAACTATAATAAAATAATTTTTTATTGTTGATTAAAAACAAAAAAAAAATCAATTAAAACTATTATACCACTGAAATCTTTCTTTTTTGATACACCAAAATTGTTTTCAAAATTTTATTTTTTTCACACTCAAGAAGTATTTTGAAATTTTAAAAGTTATATATATATTAGTGAAATGAAAAAGAATAAAACATAAATATATTTAATATAACACAAAATTTTCAATGAACAAAAACTCTGATAGTATTAATAAATTTCTTTCGTATTTTTGAAGTTTTTATTGGTATTTATACTTTTTAAAATTTTAAAATATTTTTTGAGTGTGAAAAAATTTAATAAAACTTTAAAGAAAATTTCAATATATATAAAAAAAGGGATCTAGATAGTAGTATCTTTTTATTTCTTTTTTTTTTTTTGTTCTAATAATCAATAAAGAATATTTTTATTATAGTTTATTTTTTTTGTTGTTTTTATAACTAGGATTATCAAAATCTACCTTAATTTTAAAATTATTTGTCATTTTGCCATTAAAATTTCAACATAAGGACTTTTTTTTTGTTATAATTCATATTTCAGAGGGAACAGATGTTACACTTTGAAGTTGGAGGGTAAAATATTACAAAAGCTATAATTCAAGGGAATTTTTTTAACAAATCCTTTTCGTATATTGTGATATGTTGGCTAACTATATTATATATATATATATATATAACCGCCAAACTTTTTGAATTTTTAATTTCATGTTATGATATCATAAAGTTGCAATCTTATTTAATTTAGTGAAAGTAATTAGGTTTTATGTCACCTTTTTCAAACATTGGATCTATTTTAACGTCTTTATTAGATAGGTAAGAAATTTTTTTGTGAGAATAGTAAAGATTGAATAAGATAAAAGTCAAACTAGGCAATACTTCTTTTTTCTTTAAAAAAAAAAAAAACTTAACTATAATTTGTAATTAAACATTTTTTCAATACATATGGCAAATTATGTCACATGTCTCATAAATTCTTTTGCAATAGATTACAATAAACATATTTTTATCGAGCGTGTTATGTTATGGTGGGCAATTCCTAAAGGGTTTTTTCTATAATCATTTTGGTACCCTATGTTATAAGAAAATATCACATAGGTATTTTGTTATTTAAAAATATCAAAATGGTACCTTGCAGCATTTGCAAATATCATTTTGATACCCAAAGTTTATATTTTGTAACATAAAACTTCCAACTTACCATTTTATTAATGGACCCCAAATTATTTGTTGAAAATTATAAAAGAAAATAAAAATAAATAATGTGCCAAAAATGAAAAAAGTCCACAACTATGCTTTTTTACGAGTGTTGTTTAATCTTTTATTTTGATAAACTATTATAGTTTTACAAAATTAATTTATGATTCATTAATAACATGGCACAAAAGAAATCACACGTTAAAAAATATATACTCATAATATCAAAATAATATTTTTAAAAATTATAAGATATTATTTTGATATTTTTAAACAGTACAAGATCTTAAAATAATAATATCTCATTCTTAAGATAAAATATTGGTGATCTCACAAGATAGATAAAGACAAAAGTAACCATTTATTCAATGGCTTCTATTTTGCCCTTAATATGCCTACAATCAAGAAAGACATCTTCGATGGTCATATTGAAGATATCGTGCAATGCAATATAAAAACCGCTCAGACAATCGTGGTATTTTGCAAGTATCAATATTACTTCTTAACAAGCTTGGAACCACTATTTCAGTTTAAATAATTTAAAGCTTTTAAATATTATAAAAAATATAAAATATATAAAATATTACAATATAAAATTTTCACATATTAAAGTAAAAAAAATAATAGTCCACGTTATCGTATCAAAACACCTTGTAAATATGTGTTGTGCTTGTTAGCCGCTAGCCAAAAACATTGGCCCTTCAGTTGACCCACAGACACGTCATCTCAACAAAACATTCATGTGCCTCATATTTTGAATTTGCTGAGCGTTTGCCAAATTTATCTCTTGAAATCGACCCTTGCTTTATGCTTCGTTTGGTGGGTATCTTTAAACCATAAATATGGTTTAAATTAGTTAGAAAGTAATAATCGAGACAGTTTTAAATTATAAAGATACTTTTAAATCAATCAAAACACTTAAAATTTAAATTGTACCTCTTTAAGTTCAGGCGGTTTTGAATAATTTTTTTTTACAGTAAAATCATTCTTATTCTTTTTTTTTATAAATTATAATTTTTCAAACATTTGTTCCATTATTCTCATTTTTAAACTTTTATATTATAAAAGTTAGTTTAAAATCACTATTTAAATTATACAGTTCAAACTATAAAGCTTTAAATCACACCATTTCAAACTCGCTCACCAAACTCACCAAACTTTTGCCTGTGCTCTTTGAAAGTCTGCTATGGAGGAAATTGTTGGAAGGTGGAACCGGTTTTCCATCACCGCATAGGAAGATCATGTAATAGGAGTGTTAGATGATGTTATGGAGAAAGGTTTAGAGGTTGTGCAGGTTGGTTTAATAGGGAAACTCATTATCAATAAACCTTTCAATCGGAGAGCCTTCAAAGGTACTATGGCTCGGCTGTGGGGTCTTGAGGAGGCGGATGTTTCAGAAGTTGCAGGTAATGTGTTTCTATTCCTTTTCTCTGACATGAAGAAACGAGATTGGGTCTTAGAATATAAGACATGATGTTTTGACAATTGTTGGCTGTAAGGGAGGTGGAAAAGGAGGGGCCAGTGGATCACGATAATTTCAATTATACTTGTTTTTGGATTCAATAATATAATTTGCCTCTCCATGGGAGGCCACGGGAGGTCGGGGAGCAGATGGGGGATACAATTGGCTCGTTCTTAGAAGGTCAGTTTATGAGAATTAGAGTTCTCTTGGATACTTCAAAGCCGTTACGGCGCATAGCGACGATCCGTTTAAGGAGTGGGAGTCTTACTTTTTGAATTGATCTACGCTATGAGAAATTGCCTAATTTTTGCTTTGGATGCAGGCGGATTGGTCATTGTGTGAAAGATTGTTCGTCCTTTACATTGCATCCCGGCAATTCTCTGAAGGATCCTCCCTGTGGTCCTTGGCTGAAGGCACCGGTTACAAACAATTATGGGACTCGTTCATACCAGGCCGTTGCAGAGACATGAGTATCTGGTGCTGGAATGTCCGGGGTTTGGGGAACTTCGGGCATTTGACAAACTGCGGGACCTTATCAAAAGTAAATCCCCAAGTCTTGTATTCATTTCTGAGTCAAGCCTTCATGGTGCAGTGGCGGAAACAATGGTTTTTCAAGACCCCTCTTTACTTGGAACAACGGACAGGTGGGAGAAGATTTTGTTCAAGAAAAGCTAGACCGGGTTTTGGGCACTATAGAATGGAAGTTACTTTTTCCCAATTACGAGGTGCACATTTTGGATTTTTTTGGATCCGATCACAGAGCGGTGCGGCTAGAATTAGTCTGGGAAAAGAGTGGTCGCAGCCCAAAAAAGAGGAGGTTTCTTTTTGAACTGGCTTACCAAGGAGGAGTTCAAAGACGTGCACTCTCATTGAAGGCTTGGGGTCATGGTGCTTTTGGAAGCATATCTAGGAGAGTAAAGGAGCTTCAAGAGGAACCACAACATCTCAATAATAACCTGCAAAAAACGGAAATGTGGAGATTGTTTCCGAAGTTGAGAATTATTTTAAATCTATTTTTATGTCTTCTAACCCGGGGGTGGGAGCCCTAGATATGGTCTTAGAACATGTTAATGTGAGCCGGTCCAAATAAACGAAGATGTTGGAAGAACCATTTACAGTGGCTGAGGTGCGGAAAGCTTTGTTTCGTATGAGAACTAAGGCGCCTGGCCCCGACGAGTTCCACGCATTATTTTTGCGGGAAAACTGGGATTTAGTAGGCAATGAGATGGTAGAAGTCTGTTTGGGTGTGTTAAACGGACACCATTCTGCGCGACCTATGAATGTTACCCACTTGGTGTTGATTCCAAAGATTAAGGAATCGAAGAAGGTTTCGGACTATCGGCTCATTAGTTTATACATCGTAAAGTATAAGGTTATAACTAGGACCTCGGCCAACCGTCTCAAACCTTTTTTCCGGGTCGGCTTATTACGGATAATGTGTTGGTGGCTTTTGAGGTGCTCCATGCCACTAGGCAGAAGGTAAGCGTTAAGGTTAGATTGATGGGTCTTAAAGTTGGACATGAGCAAGGAATACGATCGTGTGGAATGGAACTTTTTGGAGAGTATCATGCGAAAAATGGGGTTCGGGAATAGATGGATCCATATTATCATGAATTGTGTATCTAGCTCCCGCCTTTCTTTTATTATTAACGAAAGTATTTGAGGCGACTATTACACCAAAGAGGGGTCTTCGACAGGCGTGTCGGATGTCCCCATATTTATTCGTCTTGTACGCAGAAGGCTTATCATCTCTCCTTCGGAGTGTGGAAGCTAAAGGTGTTCTTCATGGGATTGCTGTGTCGAGGGGAGCTCCAAAAGTAAGCCACTTATTCTTTGCCGACGACTCAATTATATTTGTAAAAGCTACAGCTGCGGCATGCCAGTCCATCTTCAATATTCTTGGTGCTTATGCTTCGGCCTCGGGGCAGGTTATCAATCTTAATAAATTTATGGTAACCTTTAGCCCCAAAGTCTTGGTCCAAGAGGCCAGGATATCAATCTCAATCAATTTATGGTAACCTTTAGCCCCAATGTCTTGGTCCAATATAGTGAAAGCCTCCGAAATTTTCTAGGGCTTCTGGTTGAATGTTATCTCTCGTGATCATCACCTCCTTTGTTGGTAAGAAGAAGAGGAACACCTTTCCGGCGATAAAAAAAGGGTGTCAAAAAAGCCGAAAGCTAATAACAACATTTTATCGTATTCATTTTTTATCTTTTAAGTAAAAAAAAAATTCAAACCACCATGTTTCAAAACCTTTAAACAAAATGAAAATCGAGAAATGCCCATTCATAGAGAATTCTCTATGAGCTGGATCTAGCTAATGACTAACATCTAATAAGTTGGAACTCTAGCTCTTGCTGCTTTATCTACCCAAAAAAGCGTCTGCATAATAAATTTGAAAAAATATTAACTCGACGTTTCAATTTGTTAATCTTAAGCTTGATTCAGGTGCAGAGTGATTTCCCTGTAAATATAGTTCGTTATTGCCATTTCGTCAAAAAAAAATCTAACATAATAACCATTTTCAAAAACTAAATTGATTAATTCTCTTGTTAAAACTTCGGAAATGATTTGGTACCTTTTAAAGAATAAATAAATAAATATTGATAAGTTCTTCATGTGATGTTTACATTGTTGGCCGTCAGATAGGAGCGAAAGACTAAATGAATATGATAATCACAGAGATTCATCTGAACTATGCTTTTTAATCATCATTCGACCAAACATGTTTATATTTTTGCTGAAATCAACTAAATATAAATTAAAATTAATTAAAACAATCATACAAGATCGCCTCAGAAGGAAGGCAGTAGTGGTATGAGGTAATCATGGTAAATCATAAATCCCAATATACCATTGATATCATCATTGGCAGCTTAATTACATCAAGAAAACAAACTGTTTGGCAAAAACTTTGATTTCAGAAAACACAAAAAAGGTCATCAGAAACTTACAAAAAAAAATCCAGAAAAGAAAGGAAAAAGCAAATAAAATCTACGGCCTCATAGAGAAGATTAGATTTGTCTACACAGTATTTCAGACATATGCTTGTCTAAAATAAAAAATTTAATCATCGGCCAAATAGAATCTCACACACAAAAAAAGAAAAAGAAAATATCTTTAAACCCATATTCAACAAAAGGAAAAACTTTCAGAAATCAGAATGAAAAAATTAGAGAAGGAAAATTTTTTCTTTAATATAGAAAGGGACTCGGAATATGGGTGGTGATATAACAGGATGGTCGGCAAGGGCTATAGAGCCCATTACGACGAACGAGACCTTTATCACAATAATCGTCACCGTCCCAAAAGAATTGAATTCCCAGATGAATATAACCGAACAAGACAGCAATCGAAGAGATCAGAGGAAGCCCTCAAGGTGAAGATGCAATTTTTGAGGCGGAATTGGAAAAAGAAGAACCCTGAAGAAATTGAGGAGCAAGGGTTTCGATTCGATCAACGATGGAAAGTTCTGTGAAAACCTGCTAGTACTTATAGAGAGAGGAGGGTGCTAGGGTTCTTGTTTTCGGCGGGTTCCGAATCGGGTTGAGAATTGGGATTGCTTCTAATTCGGGTAACCCATTTAAGGTCGGGTTGATGGTGCACCCTGAGTCGCGTGTTGATGGATCACGTATCATAATTACACAAATAACCCTCCAACTTCTTTTTGTTGCGAATAACTCCACATGAATTCATAATTGCACCCAACTCTACTGTAAGATATAGAGTTAATAGAATTAGTTCGAATCTCTCACCTAAGTTACAAAAATAATTTATAATAGTTTGCCTTTATTAGGGGTAGTTTGCAAACATATCTCAAATTTTTTGTTCGTCAACATGAAGTATTGAATTTGCCTTTTCATTACAAGTTTAAATTTATTTTGTAAAACTATAAAAGAAAATAGAAACAAAATTCATGAAACAAAACCAAAAATCATTTGGCTTTTTTTTATTTTAATTTTTTCATCATTTTTCTAATAATTTGTGAAGTTAGCTTGAGCTTATCAACGGAAGGTGAGTTGAACATTTATGTCGTATAACATAAACTCAAAAAGTACCTTTTTAATATTTCAATATGATTTTATGTTAAAACACAAATCCCATTGAATGGGTGGTTTTTTGTGTTTATGAAATCAACAATTACACTGTCGATCTGTTTTTGGGATGAAATTACTGTCGATCTGTTTTTTACTCTTTTTTTTTTTTAACATCAAAGCTTTGGGACATTCGTGCTTTAAAGTAAAAACCATAATTTTGTGTGTGAAAAAAATTTCAATGCCTAATTTCTATCAGAATACCCTCCAGGGTAAAATTGCAGCGAAAACGTTTAAACTTCTCTCTCTTTAATTGCATGTGACATTTAAAAAATTGTATCAAACTACTACCTGTACTACTTGTTGTTGAAGTTGTATCACACTTAAACATGTGCAAATTAATATGAAGCAAAACTCAAAAGACGACCCTTATAAAAATTTCCCTCAAATACAGAATAGATAGATTTTATAAAAATATCATATTACAAAGCTCAATTATTAGCAAAATCTATTTTTAGAAACAAAAATAAATATATTTGTAAACACTCCATTGTCACCCAAATGAATTCAATACTAATTCTGTCTTTTTGGCTCGTTTGCTTTCCTTACCTACATATTTTTTGCCTAGTCTACTTCTGGAAATTGAAAGAGTAATCCCTTTTTCTCATATGACCTGTACCATAGTGAAAAAGAGGAATGCCAACCCCTTGATATTGATTCTAGTTTGTGAAAAAAGCTAAACAGTGTACATTTTCACAATAGTGTTGAGCAAATGAGAGTCGAAAAAGCAGTTCGAGATCAAACTACCTATTACAAGCATGTATCATCAATAAAACTATATTTTCCAAGCGAAGAATTCTATATTCTAACATGACAAACAAGTTAAAAATGTCATCAGAATCTGACATGTACAAAACCAAAAATTGACGACATGATTATAATCCACATTCCAACACAACAACAAATTGGCTGCCAGGAATTTCTGATGACACAAAGAAACCAAGAGAAATAAACAAGCAACCATCCTACATCTAACATCCTCACTCAATCTTTATTAGGTCTACTTCTATCGGCTGGCATAATCTGTGAATCGACCGTCGACAGGATCTGGGGCATCGACATGCCTCCGGACACAACAATTTCTGCATTTGGAGGTAAAAATCTTGTTAGTCTATATAAATAGGATATTAAGCTTTTGGGCATTTTTCTTTCTGTCTTTCTTTTTCCCCCAATTTTATTCTTCAAATTTGAGGACATGACACTTAAATATCACGACCTCACTAGATGAATAGCAAAACTTCCCTGTATATAATACACAGCAACTAATTAAATGAGGCATATTCAATTTCAAACTAAAAATTTATGGTCAATGGTGATTAGTATTCGGAAAATCTTTATTTCATCAATTTCTAGGCCTAAACTCCTATATTCTTAAAAAACGAACAGCATCACATAATCTTGAGGAAGTACATATGTGATGAAAAAGCCCCTTTGCTCTATGTAGAATCAAAAGAGAGGGCCTTTGGATGTCCCCAGTGAAGATGAATATCCTGACAAGGATCTAGTAACGACGCGGACAGAAGGAAATTGCCAATTTTACCTCAACTAGGAGAAGAAATACCTTTCCTACTCAAACTTTAGATAGAGTAAAATATTAGAGCTAAGTACTAACCAATTCCTTCTCGAACTGATAAATTTGGTCTTATAACGTCCTTGGTGTTGACCAGGAGTATATCACCAATGTAAAGATGGTTGGTTGGCACGTAGACACAATAAAGCTCCTCTTCTCCAGAATAATTCTGCATTTAAAAAATGAAGAAAATACAATATCAAACATATATATAGTCTAGAATCCCTCTATATTAGTGTCATTTGTCTCCTTGTTCTGACATTTTAAAATGCAATATAGATCACAAAGTTCCAAAAGAGCATCCCAATGACAAATGACCCATCAGTACACCAGACAATAAAAATAATGGACATTGTTAATCAAAATCATTACATCAAATGATTACAACAATTGCTTCTCTCATTGACGTCAAATTGGAGCCTCACTGGGAATAGAAAAAACGTTTTAGCAAAGACCCACGAACATCAAATAAAAGATATAAATAGAAAATAGAACCAAAAAGAGGAAGTATTTACAACTAGCTGAGTATCGAGCTCAGAGCTAGGAACAATGTATGACGTAAACATGTACGCTAAATGCTCATATACTACGAACAATAATAATCAATTAGAGGCAGTGTAGAGATGTAATTGTAGACGTAACTCAACGTTAAAATCCACATTTGACACCACCTTGATGTGTAGAGTTCAGATCCCCCACCCCTAAATTCAAAAAAGGCAGTGCAGATATGAAAGTCGCACGATACATAAATTATTAGCAAACCTGAATAACAACAGATGAAGTGATGAACCCAAATGCATATTCACCAACCCGCGGATGTCTTATGATCGCAACTTCCTTGAAAGCCTGTGTATTTTGATCTGAAAGCACAAAGCCATAAACTATATAGACTGCCACCACACTCTATGTTGATGCAATACAAAGTGGGGAATGTTAATATAGAGCAGACCTGGGGATATGGCAGCACTAATCTGCTTGGAAGCATTGTAGATATGACGAACAAGAGGCATCCTTTTTATAAACCACTCCCCAAGGCTCAGGACAGAAGCACCCAACCATGATGACATGAACACCCCAACCAAGAAGATGAATGTTATAGAAGTAATAAATCCAAGACCTGACAGCAATACATATAAGTGGAAAAAGTTGACAACATATAAAGAAAAAGTATCCAAGCAAACTAGATTCACTTTCTTCTGATTATACTAAACAGAGTTTAATACACTTTATCGTCTCATCTAATTAACAAGTGAAACCTTATCCTTGTAGAAGGCATATATAGTCCTTTGTCTAAATATAATAACTTCAGTCTTACATCAACATCCAGTTAAATGAAATAAGAAAAGTCAGGCTCTAGAGTACATATTTTTATCACGCACATTAAGGTTTCCATTTAAATAAAAAACAGGTTATTACAGTCCTAAGCGTACGAAATTGTAGATTAGATAAAGTCACAAAGCTTTCACGGTAATCTGAGAACCCATCAAGAGATAAATAAACACCTTGAAAAGCTGAGGAACTAGAACCGCAAACTGAAACACTTTTCAAAGCCAACAAGCCATTAGGACATTACATTGGCCAAAATCTTCTCATCAAAATCAATCTTCATAGGTAACTGAGTGATGCATTCTACAACCGCAAAATAAAGAATGGAAAAGATAAAGTGTTATCAGACAAAGAACATGCGTACCAAAAATATCAATTCCAAGTTGAGCATAAATTGGAGAGAAAAAGCCATCCACAAAGTGAATAAACCACCACGTAATATAGAATGTGATGGCTATTGGAAACAAGATAACGCTGTGAAACAGCAAAGAGTTAGTTGCTATAGCTAATGATATAACAGCACTGAGCACAAAAGCCATAACCCTATCAGAAATACTTTTCCTACTAAACTTTATTGCGCAAATGTTCGTTACAACTTAGGAAATACCAAAACTACAAACTTCTTATCTAGCAAGAAGGACCTTGTGCTTATCACCCAACAATGGAAATCCATGTACTTAGCCAATTCGTGTATTATTTTTCTGCTCTCTTAAAAAACCATGAACTTTATACTAGATACATAAATGATAAAACCATGCCAAAATCGAAGGTCACGTCACATACAAAGCACTTGAAATTCTAACAACTGTAAGCAAGCATCCCTTGAAACTTAAGAAATTCAACAAGTACTATAGTTAATGATGTTTGAGATTGTTTTCAAAATAGATACAATTTAATGTGGACAGAAACCTGGATGTTCTCATTCCAAAATCCTTAAAATTCGTCTAATTAAGCTACAAAGCAGTTATTGCATGATATTACCCCCACATTTATGACTATTTTACTCATTCCACCGCTCAAGATTTAATGTTGGTCGATGCAGAAAAGTTTCAGTGGCAACGTGCAGCTGTGTGACAGCAGTGACAGCATGGGTAGTAAAGTTGGGTGTAGCAGTGATGGAGGTTTCTAAAAATCCATCTTGCAATCTTACACATGGACACAGAACAATACTGCATATGTAACAAAATCAAAGGCAAATACGAGCTCAGAAAAAGACTGTCTTACCATCCTGTCATGAACTTTTTTGACGCCCAGCTCCTAACAACTTTATAAAGGGTCTTCAAGTGGACATTACAAAAAAAGAGCAAGAGTTAGGCAGATAATATATGCATGCTCACAATCATATGTAAGCACTGGAAGACTAGAAGAAATTAAGTGAGTGAAAGAAAATAATCATTGGAAACCCTAAAAACTGAATAGCTCCAAAGAGATTTATACTGCAAACAAAATGACATATCTATGATCAGTGCAAAATTCTTAACAACATAATTTCGCTTTAAGCTCAAATCAATGGCAAAAGAAAACACAACCATACAAAATGATTTAGTTCAATGGAACCTACAAATGAATAATTAAGGGGGAAAAAAGAGAACAACGTTTCTGAACAAACTTTCCATTAAATTCAACTCTACGATTTTGAGTAACCTAATTTTGCCCTAAAATCAATCCCAAATCATCCAAATTAGGAAAACAGCTGCAAAACAAGCTTTAATTTCGCGGACCTGAGTTCGCTAATCAATTCGCTTCAAACAAATTTACTGGACCAAGATTCAACCGAAATTCGAACTAAAATTTTCTTTAAGAAAAGCTAAAGAAACTTCAATTTCCCCCTACCACTCCCAAAATTATCTCGGCAAACAAACAGAACTGGAAAACCGATTCAAACGAAGCAAGTGAAGGTCTGTGAAATACCTCGTGGCCGGCGTGGTGGTGGTGAGTAGACGAAGAGGAGGAGGAGGGTTTGGAGGAAGGCTCATCGTGAGCGGAGTTGGCGACGGGGATGAGAAGCTCCCGATCTCTGTCTCTGCTGGCCATTACAATCGGCGACGACTTTTCATCGCCCATCGCCGACGGCGGACCCAACAAGACGACGGCGTTTCAAACTCCGCGACTGTGCTTTGTCGCGGTCGGTCAGAACGAGGAAATTTCCAGAAGGGCGAGCCAGGCGACGACTCTGAATTTCTTCTCCTCTTCCTAATCTCGCTTTTGCTCGCTCTCTCTCGCTCTCATATTATTGTATTTTTCTCCGATTTGAAATTTTTGGTTTTTTTGTTTTTGTTTTTGTTTTTGATTTGATTAATGGAGGTTGAAAATGGATAAGGATTAAGGAATTAGAATAATCATCTGTAGTTTCTCCTATTAGTTCATAGTACGTTTGCCATTAAAGCTGTCGTTTATTACAATGTCCATGAAACAAATTAAACTATACCCTATAGGTTTTACATGTTATAATATTTTAACTAAAATTAATTTAAACTACACTTCTCAAATATTTCAGTAATTATTTTTTAACTCTGTTTAACACAGTTTGAATCACTGATTAAATCATTTTGCTATAATATTTTTATTATAAAAATTTAAATTTTTGCTCAAAATGTGAACCAGGCAGATTTTAAGATCAAAACTTTGAATAAAAAATTAGTTTGTAGCGCATTTGATAATATAGTTCGAACTAACATAAAACACCGTAACAATTTAAATTTTATGAAAAAATATGGTAATAAAACGTGTTCGAAATAATTTTTGGATGTGTTTTAAAATATTGTTTCTATTTATTAGTTCTAAGTACTATAGTGTAAAACAAAAGCATGCTATAGTGTAAAGTTTTCACATGATACAGTACTTTGGCTCTAACTTTTTAGTTCTAAATACGTTCCTAGACATTCTTGATAGATTGCTTGAGTAACTGAAGCTTTAAAGTTAATAATTATAGCATGTGAGGGTTTTATATTATAATAATTTTTTATTTTTTACTATAATTATTAAAAATTTTATATTATTTAAAGTTAAAATTAATGAATTAAAACTAAAACACCAAGCTGGCTTCCAAACAAGCTTTAATAATAATAATTAAACGGGTAGGTTTAAAGTGTAAACCAAACAACACATTTTGTCTACATTAGGAATGTTGAAGAGTTGTACTGTAAATATGCTGTCAACAGTGCTTGAGGAGCTGGCGCCAATAATTGAGTGCCAGAATTTGGAAGAGCCATCTCTGCCAAATTTCTGTCTCTTTTTTCGTCTGATAAATTTATGATAAACAATGCTAATAAGTAACATATTTTTTCATCATTATTGAATTTTATTGAACTAATAACCTGTGACATCAGGGGTTATCGACGTAACTTATGCATTATTATTCTTTAACAATGGAGTAGCTTAATTATAATCACTATTTTGAAAGAGAGGTTATTTTTCTAATTAAACAAGGGAATAGCGCTAGAGCTAATGACAACTTGTAAGCTTTAAAATTGTTTGGCCACTTAACATTTTTCTTTAGAGTTAATTTGATTTATAAACCGTTTGAGAATATAGTTTAAAACATAAAGTTGTGATTCAAACCAACTTTGTTTTAGTGTAATCTCACAAAATTTAAATTTAAAACTCACTTTGATTCAAAGTCTCGGTTTGAACTACGTTACTAAATGGTTTGTTATTTTTTTCCCTAAGGTTGTAACTTAATGTGTCTGCCATGGAGTGCTTGTGGTTAAAAGTTTAGGATCTGTTTGGCAGAGTTTGTTATAAATTGCTTTAGGCTTTATAAGTCTAAAAGTTATTTTTTGAAATATTTGAATGATCTAAGAGAAGAGTCTTGGCTCTTTATAAAAGCTATTAGTCAAAGTAACCATAAAATATGGCGTTTCAAAAAAGCTATTCCAGATAGATTTTGAAACTTATACACAGTTTCAATAAAGATATTATAAACTTTATTTTAACATTTTTACTATTGAAAGATAAGGGGTGACGTTTCGGTAGTTTTTAGAGAAATCCTCAATGAAACCAATATCCTCAATTGTCAAAGAAAGAAAACTGTAACTAAGCTGATGAAACAAGGAGAAACTGGTGTTTGCTAATCCATTGGTGTTATGTTTAGTCGATTTAAAAGTACAAGGCAATAACAAAAATGAAATTGGAGAAAGAGATGCTACGGCCAGGATTTGTGCCCTGGAGTTTGAACTTTGAAGCTGGTCCCAAAACTTTTGGTTGTTACATTAGAAGAATGTTTAGCAAAATCTATTCTAATCAAAACTTTTAGTTGTTATAGTGTAAAGCTCTCACACGCTACAATAATCGGCAAAAATGAGCTATAGTGTAAATATCTCATATGCTACAGTTTTCAGTTTAAAAGCTTCGGTTGTAACCACACTTTTTAAACACCATATAAGTTCCAACATGTTTTAACAAAATAAAACTGTTGTTTTGCTTAGTAACAATAAGCGTAACAATGTTGTTTTGATTCAAGATAGCTCCATTGGCATTGACTCACCCTTGATCTTGTTAGCATAATATTGTATGTACTATTACCAAAAATTGCAAACAATATATTGCATGGATAAAATGAACAGGTTACAATTAAAAAAAATTAGAAATTGAAATTAAAGAAAACAAATACAACAAAACCTTCAATGGAAGCAATGCAATATGGAAATTGAACAGAAATGGTCGAGGCACGTGTAGGTCACGCTTTCCTTAAAACAGATTCGTCCCCTCCGGTTGTGCACGAGGATACGACGGACGTCTGTCTCCCAGGATACAACGACTAGCAACGGAATCTTAAGCACAATGGGATACCGTTTCCGGCGAACTTGAAACAGTGTTTTTCTTCTATCACCAAAAACGACTACAACATAACTTGGTAGAACTTGAAAAACTAAAGAAAAACTCTATGACTTGGTGAGTGCAAATTCTATGCAATTGTGTGTATCTCAAACATGTGGAGGAGAGTTCATTATATAGGCTTAGAAAATAGATGTTACAATCCACATTATAATGAGCATTATTCAGAATTTATGTGCATAATGACATTGGTTGCAACCTTACATTTTCCATGATAATGGTGCTCATTATCTCCCATTAAACCATTGGTTGTAACCCTCCATTTTTCATGATAATGGTGCTCATTATCTCCCATTAAACCATTGGTTATAACCCTCTATTTTCTATGATTATGAAGCTCATAATCACCTATTAATCCATACCTTTGGGTGTTACAACATTGGGTTTATGACCTCCATTAATCTCCACCAATGAGCATCAATTTCTCATTCATCCAATTGCCATTTTTCTAACAATCCCCCACATGAATGAAATTGACAAACTACAGAGGAAAAACAATGACACTACACGATGATAGAGTTCTACGGTTAATATCTGCATAGGATAGGTAGGCGTTAACCCTTGAACCTTCCCTTGTGAAAGTATGTTTGCTTTACTAGCTGACTAGTAGACGCGATGTCCTTGAACTGTTCTGGCATTTGTGTAAACGATAACATACCTCACACAGATATTTTCCTAACACAGTTTCAGTTCTCATAGTTATGTTCATTTTGGCCATGAACATCTCCCTGGTTCTGCAAGAGCTTCTAAAGAATTGAGCCCTAGCAATTCTCCTTTGAAGCGGCCCCACTTCTCTATCACATAGGTGATTTCTTACTTATGAGTAACCCGTATTACTCCGCTCGAATTCTCAACATATTCGACGCGTAAGAATCATTAAAAGCAAACTGCTTAACCTTTCCCTACAGGTATCACTGTTTTATTATGGGAATGGGTTGGGGTTGTTAGACATGTATGCTCTAAGGTGTAAAAATGTAATACGTTTTTGGAGACATTTTTATCAATAAAGAATTTATTCGTTTATATATACCAAATATTGTCCTCTTTACGTTCATATTTGTTGAATGTATGATAAGCAAACAGTAGTCTGAGACTGTCAGTCTAAACCTTAAGAGTTGGGCATATGATGGGATGATTATGCGGTAGACACGACTCTTAAGGTGATGGTCTAAAATATATAATCCGCAATCGAGGGAATAAAGTTGGGCGCTTTATTCATGTAAAGATTGTTATGTTGTCTATATCCCTTTTGGGAGATGGTTTGTCTTGGCCATCGGAGTTGGACTCCGTGAATAGAAACATTGGCGCGTTGTCATAGGTGACGATGTGTTGGATCGGGACATAAAGTGAATTGATTTGGATTAATAATTCTGTCTTGGCAAATCGATTCACTTTAGACAATCATTTGTATTGTATCTTAATCCTGATGAATAATGGGCCCGTTGTCTCGACTTGTGTCTTTTGATGTACCAATGGGTGACTCCCACATCTCTATAGTGGCATGCATGCCGGTACGTTGGAGGCATGACTCTTGGTAGCGTAGACTTGTTATTGATAGATATGGAATCCATAGCTCCTCTTTAGGAGTAATGATATCCTCTTATATGCGTTGTCCTGTAATTGGAAAACTGGAGCGCTCAACCATTTGGATACATAGGTGTAACCGAATGGTATACTATCTTTGGATGGTAAGTTTTCTAATGGTGAGACAATGGAACGTAAGATAAAAATAATCGGGAAGGTAAGACAGAACTTGTCCTTAAGCCGATTATGGATGATCATATGGGGATGCGATACACTCTGATATGTCATGGAGACTTAGCTACACGAGCTTCGTAATTCTATAAAGTTCGAGAGTGCAGCTCCAAGCTTTTAGTGGAGTAGCGTTGGAGTTGATAATTGTGAAATGTATATCTGGGATATTGGGTTTCATAAGTATCATGAGCTTGAACTTTATAGGTCCATTTTGGTCCCCTTTGCTAGCTCACAAAATCCTGTAACGACACGGCGTGCTTTTCCAATAATTGGTGACTTATGTCGAATTTATCAGATTGGTTTAAAATTTATAAGAATCAAATAATTCATGTCTGTTTATCGGTTGAATTAATTATGTAAGAAATTAGTTCAAGATGAACTTGTTGAATTATGGCGTTCGGATAATTCTTGTCTGTTTATCGGTTGTTTTAATTTTGGACAATTAGAACAAGATAAACTTGTAGAATTATTGTGAATTGATTTATTTTCTTAGAGATTATCTTGATAAAGTTTGTTTTGATCAGATATCTTTTCTATTGGGCTATTTGAATCAAAACTGAGACTTTATCCTTTAGAATCTCGGGTGGAAAATAAAAGATTCGCGGAGATTTTTTTCTCGGCAGTTCGGCCTGCCGATCAGAAAGTTCGGCCTGCCGAACTGGCCAGTTCGGCCTGCCTATCACACAGTTTGGCATGCCGACCGCGACAGTTAAGATTACGCGTTTTTCACGCGTATCTTATCAGATATTGATCCGAACTTGATTCTGTTTCGATTTTTGAGACCTAATCTGATATGGACTGACCCCAAGGACCAATAGGTATAAAAAGGGAGTGAGTCTAATGATTTACTCAGATCAATTTGAGAGATTAAGAGTGATACTCTTCTAGTGAGCATCTGAAAACTCCCTGAGAGCTTTTGTTCACAAATCACGAACACTAGCTTTGGGTTCTCTCTATTGGTTGGAAGGAGAGTCACCAGTGGAAGAGCTGTACGTGTGAGCCCACACTCACTCCGGTTGTGGATAGAGAATAGCAAAGAAGACCAGTTGGTTGAGGCTCTTCTGGAACGTTACTTCTCTACACAGGTCGCGGAGGTTCTTCGGCACACTGAGGTTAGTAAGATCTGTTTAATTTATACATATAACATGTCAAACTTGTGTTTTGGAAAATACTCTGATGAAAAATTTTAAAAATTCCGCTGCGCACTTTGTTTCCAACAATTGGTATCAGAGCTGAGGTTTTTACATAAATTTGCAAGTTTGTGATCATGTTATATGCATAAATTTTGTGATCTTAATCTCTCCAATGCTTGAATTAAATTTTATAGAGAGATGGCACTCTAGGTTTCTATATAATATATATGTTGTCATGGATTATATGGTGAATGTTTATTAATTAATTATGGTTGATTAAATTGTTGTTTAATTATTTATTAATTAATTAATACCGGTTATGGTTCCTTAGAGGTTAGAATGTGTATCTAGGTTTTTCATGTAATTAGATGGCGGACTATCATCTCCGTCTAGGAATTATTATTTAATTTTTAATTTGTAAGAATTTTGTAATTAAATAATTATTCGGAGAAGACGGAACGAGAAGTCGGAACTTAAAGATTGATGATAGCGCCTCCAGGTATTTCCTGAGTCTCTAATTTTATGTTTTTGAATTGTTGAAAATAAAATTGATGAATTGCATTAAAATTGTATTTTCTGGATTGAGGGTTTTCTGCTCGGTCGGCATGCCGGACCTCACAGTTCGACAGGCCGAAGGTCACAGATCGACAGGCCGGACGTACGGTCCGGCAGGCCGACAGTGGGGTAGAAATTTTGGTGCTCTACCAGCAGGCCGAACCTTCATGTTCGGCAGGCCGAACCTCCATGATCGGTAGGCCGATCACCTAGATCGGCCTGCCGACCGAGAGCTGCCAGGTGTCCAGAAAAGGTGCGATTTTTCCAGTGCAGTTTTAATTTTATTTTTGGGACGATTCTGAGAAACATTAAATTTGGATATGACCGGAAATATGAAGTGTTCGATTCATACGGGATTGAGGACTTGAAGATGGATATTACATGAAGAAGGATACAGCTTGAGGATTCAAGGATGAAGAATCGATAAATGTCTCGATTATTCTCTTGTAATCTTAGTTTTTTCTATTCTCTAGGGTGGAACCATAATATTACGGTTATTATTATTATTATGCTTGTAGCTTTGCTTGATTGCTTTGCTTGTCTGCATCATAATATGATTTACCATGTATATTGATAACATGTCATATAGAATAGGGAGTGCCGCTCATATTAAAATTGTTCATGCATAATTTTAAAATAAAACCTTGACTTCAAAAGATTGAGTGGGAGAAGGTTTTCGAAGAGAAAACCTAAGGCCTCCATCGTTGGTCCATAGGAAGAACATGATGGTCCCAACCCCTAGGAAGGGATTTCTATCATGTACTAGATTGGATCTCTGAAAGGATAAGGTATTTTAGTATGATTTATGGTTGCACACCCCTAGGTGGTGATTATAAATCATGGATAAAATATTAAAACGGTGGTTATACACTCACGTTAATTTTATTATTAACCTCCCCTAGGAGCTCTGTTAATAAAATTAATGGCCAAAGAAACGATTATTAGTATATGCTGGATCATACGGGTCCTGGATGGCATATATTAATCAGGAGGGGATCCGTGTTCCTGATAGAATTTGGCATGACTCCCCTAGGAGCTTGTTGAATTCTGAGTTGGGAATTATCGTTGTAAGGTTGTGATATTTTCAAGGTTTTGACACATAAACACATTTGTATGATTTTACATGATTGTGTTATCTTACTAAATTATTATATATGTTTGCTTATGTTTGGTATATGACTCTTTATTGTAGATTGAAAATGTCTAAAAACGCTTTATCATCGATACTTGACAAAAACCAATTAACCGGTGAGAACTATAATGATTGGAAACGGAACCTGGACATCGTCCTTTCCTTTGAGAAACTGAAATATGTTCTGACAACTCCTTGTCCTCCCGAGCCTATGGGAGACTCAAGTAATGAGCAATTCCAAGCGTACGATCGCTGGAAAGATGCTAATGATCAGGCCCGCTGCTATGTTATGGCTAGCATGAATAACGTGCTGCAGGCTCAACACCAAGATTATGAGACTGCGAAGCAGATATTGGATAATCTTGAGGACATGTTTGGAGGCCAAGCCATAACAAAGCGGCAAGGGGCGCTTCGAAAACTCTTAAACTGTAGACAGAGACCGGGGACATCTGTAAAGGAGCACATGATGTTGGTCATGGGTTACCTCGCTGAGGCTCAAACCAATGGAGCCGACATCGATGCTGAAACTCAGATGACTATGGTCTTTGAGACTCTGTCTAAGGAATTTATTCTATTTAGAGCTACTTTTAATCTAAGCAATAGACGGGATATGACCTTGACAGAACTGATGAAACAGTTACAAGAGTTTGAACTGTTGATCAGGGAGTCTCCTGCTGGTGGAGAGGCCAATATGGTAGCTGCTTCTGGTTCCAATCCTAACTCTGGGAATGGAAAGAAGCAACGGGCCAAAAGTGGGAAGTCTTCTATTCCTATTGCTACCAAGAGCAAGAAGAAGAAGAAGAAGAACCCAAAGAAGCTTAAGTGCTTCTTTTGTGGTAAGGTCGGGCATATAAAGAAGCATTGCAAGGACTTCCTTTCCAAGGGAGGTAGGTGTGATCTTCTATATTTAGAAACTTATTTGGTTGAGGAATCCAGTGATATTTGGGTCATAGATTCCGGTGCAACTAATCATGTTTGTGTTTCTCTGCAGGGATTCAAAGAAACGAGAAGTCTACTTCGTGAAGACTTAACGCTTCGGATGGGTGATGGATCCTTGGTCTCAGCGGAAGCAGTGGGAGATGTCCATCTTTATTTTGATAATTATAGGAGTTTAATTTTGCGAGATTGTTTTTATGTTCCTAAATTTAAAAGGAATTTAATTTCTGTATCTTCTTTATTTAAAGACTCCTACGTGGTATCTTTTAATGAAAAAGTGGTGATTCGTAAAAACAAATCTTTTATCTGTTCTGGATGGATGCAAAATAATCTATATTTTATCAAACCTAAGATGGACCTATTGCTTAATGCTGAGATAAATGATAATGACTCAAAAAGACTTAAAACTTCTCACTCTAATAAGATTTATCTTTGGCATTTGCGCCTTGGCCATATTAACCTAAATAGGATTCAAAGGTTGGTAAGGGATGGACCTTTAAGTCACTTAAAGGTGGAATCTATACCTCAATGTGAGTCTTGTTTGGAGGGTAAAATGACCAAAAGACCATACGGGTCTAAGGGCAATAGGGCCGAAGGGGTTCTAGAACTTGTGCATAGTGATGTTTGCGGACCGATGAACATCCGGGCACGAGGAGGGTATGAGTACTTCGTTAATTTTATTGACGATTACTCAAGATATGGGTATGTATACCTAATGCACCACAAAAGCAAAACTTATGATAAGTTCAGGGAGTTTCGGGCTGAAGTGGAAAAGCAATTGGGTAGACCCATAAAGGCACTTCGATCTGATCGAGGTGGGGAATACCTTTCTGATGAGTTCTTGGGACACTTGTTAGAGAATGGGATTTTATCCCATTTGACTGCGCCGGGCACTCCGCAGCAGAATGGCGTAGCAGAGAGAAGGAATAGGACTTTGTTGGACATGATTCGGTCCATTATGAGTTATTCATCATTGCCTTTATCCTTTTGGGGATATGCACTACAAACCGCATGTTATCTTTTGAACAATGTGCCTTCAAAATCGGTCCCTAAAACTCCTCACGAGTTGTGGACAAGACGGAAGACATCCTTAAACCATATTCGCATATGGGGATGTCCAGCTCATGTCCTGTTTAAGGATCCGAATAAGTTGGAAGCACGTTCAGAAGTTTGCGTGTTTGTAGGATATCCAAAAGGGACTAAAGGGGGTTATTTTTATAACCCAAAGGAAAATAAAGTCGTGGTTTCAACTAATGCAACTTTCCTTGAGGAGAGTTACATGAACGACTTTAAACCTCAAAGCAAAGTGGTGCTTGAGGAGTTGAGGGGTAATCCGTTTACTCCGGAGGTTCCGAACGAAACCATTCCGATCGGTGTAGAAAAACCAAACAAACCTGAACAACAACCTCAGGGGCTTCGGCGTAGTGGGAGGATCGGGCGTCAACCTGAGAGGTATATGTTCAATGGGGAGGTCTTTTTGGCTGAACCGGATGAACATGACAGGGATCCTTATACTTACGCAGAAGCTATGGAGGATGTTGATTCAAGACTCTGGACAGAGGCCATGAACATTGAGATGAAGTCTATGGAGACTAATCGGGTCTGGGAGCTTGTGGATCTTCCCGAAGGGGTAAAACCCATAGGGTGTAAGTGGATCTACAAGAGGAAAAGAGGAGTGGATGGAAAGGTCGAAACCTTTAAGGCTAGACTGGTAGCTAAGGGTTATACGCAAAAGGAAGGAATCGATTATGAGGAAACCTTTTCGCCTGTAGCCATGCTTAAGTCCATCCGGATTCTCTTGTCCATAGTTGCCGCTCTCGACTACGAGATTTGGCAGATGGATGTCAAGACGGCTTTTCTGAATGGCTATCTTGATGAGTCCATTTATATGGAACAACCAGATGGGTTCAAGGTCGCGGGTCAAGAGGGTAAGGTTTGTAAGTTGCTAAAGTCTATTTATGGACTTAAGCAGGCTTCTCGTTCTTGGAACATAAGATTTGATCAAGTGATCAAGACTTATGGGTTCTCACAAAATGTGGATGAGCCATGTGTTTACGAACACATTAAGAATGGGAAGGTGGTTTTTCTACTACTCTATGTTGATGACATTCTGCTAATTGGCAATGACGTTGGGGCGTTGTCATCGGTCAAATTATGGTTGACCAAGCAGTTTGACATGAAGGACTTGGGTGAGGCTAATTTTGTTCTCGGTATCCAGATCTTTCGGGATAGGAAGAACAAAATGATAGCTTTGTCACAGGCCAGCTACATAGATAAAATTCTTAGGAGGTTTGCAATGCAGGATTCCAAGAAAGGTGGGCAACCATCTAGGTCTGGAATTACTCTTTCTAAGAAAGACTCTCCAAAGTCTTATGAAGAAAGAGAATACATGAAGAAGGTACCTTATGCTTCGGCAGTGGGTAGTCTCATGTATGCCATGCTTTGCACTCGACCGGATATTAGCTATGCGGTCGGGATTGTGAGTCGATTTCAGGCGGATCTAGGACCGAACCATTGGGTTGCGGTAAAGCATATTTTCAAGTACCTAAGAAGGACTCGAGGGTATATGCTTGTGTATTCGGGTGAGGATTTAACTCCTCTAGGATATACTGATTCGGATTTTCAATCCTGCCTGGATTCTAGGAAATCGACATCGGGGTTTGTGTTTACTCTGGGTGGCGGTGCCATCAGTTGGAGAAGTGCGAAGCAAGATTGCACTTCGGATTCAACGATGGAGGCCGAGTATGTGGCGGCTAGTGATGCTTCGAAAGAAGCAGTGTGGCTCCGCAAGTTCCTTGGGGATCTTGAGGTAGTTCCTGGTGTGGATAAAGCGGTATCACTGTACTGTGATAACAGTGCGGCGGTAGCTAATGCTAAGGAACCAAGATTTCACAAGAAGAGTAAGCATATTGATCGGAAGTATCATGTGATAAAGGACTTTGTTGAGAGCGGGCATGTCACGGTATGCAAGATCGCGTCAGAGGACAATTTAGCTGATCCATTCACGAAGACACTTACTGGGAGAGTCTTCGAGGGACATGTGGAAGCTATGGGGATGCGAAATTTGCAGTATTTACTCACTTAGTGCAAGTAGGAGATTGTTAGACATGTATGCTCTAAGGAGTAAAAATGTAATACGTTTTTGGAGACATTTTTATCAATAAAGAATTTATTCGTTTATATATACCAAATATTGTCCTCTTTACGTTCATATTTGTTGAATGTATGATAAGCAAACAGTAGTCTGAGACTGTCAGTCTAAACCTTAAGAGTTGGGCATATGATGGGATGATTATGCGGTAGACACGACTCTTAAGGTGATGGTCTAAAATATATGATCCGCAATCGAGGGAATAAAGTTGGGCGTTTTATTCATGTAAAGATTGTTATGTTGTCTATATCCCTTTTGGGAGATGGTTTGTCTTGGCCATCGGAGTTGGACTCCGTGAATAGAAACATTGGCGCGTTGTCATAGGTGACGATGTGTTGGATCGGGACATAAAGTGAATTGATTTGGATTAATAATTCTGTCTTGGCAAATCGATTCACTTTAGACAATCATTTGTATTGTATCTTAATCCTGAGATGAATAATGGGCCCATTGTCTCGACTTGTGTCTTTTGATGTACCAATGGGTGACTCCCACATCTCTATAGTGGCATGCATGCCGGTACGTTGGAGGCATGACTCTTGGTAGCGTAGACTTGTTATTGATAGATATGGAATCCATAGCTCCTCTTTAGGAGTAATGATATCCTCTTATATGCGTTGTCCTGTAATTGGAAAACTGGAGCGCTCAACCATTTGGATACATAGGTGTAACCGAATGGTATACTATCTTTGGATGGTAAGTTTTCTAATGGTGAGACAATGGAACGTAAGATAAAAATAATCAGGAAGGTAAGACAGAACTTGTCCTTAAGCCGATTATGGATGATCATATGGGGATGCGATACACTCTGATATGTCATGGAGACTTAGCTACACGAGCTTCGTAATTCTATAAAGTTCGAGAGTGCAGCTCCAAGCTTTTAGTGGAGTAGCGTTGGAGTTGATAATTGTGAAATGTATATCTGGGATATTGGGTTTCATAAGTATCATGAGCTTGAACTTTATAGGTCCATTTTGGTCCCCTTTGCTAGCTCACAAAATCCTGTAACGACACGGCATGCTTTTCCAATAATTGGTGACTTATGTCGAATTTATCAGATTGGTTTAAAATTTATAAGAATCAAATAATTCATGTCTGTTTATCGGTTGAATTAATTATGTAAGAAATTAGTTCAAGATGAACTTGTTGAATTATGGCGTTCGGATAATTCTTGTCTGTTTATCGGTTGTTTTAATTTTGGACAATTAGAACAAGATAAACTTGTAGAATTATTGTGAATTGATTTATTTTCTTAGAGATTATCTTGATAAAGTTTGTTTTGATCAGATATCTTTTCTATTGGGCTATTTGAATCAAAACTGAGACTTTATCCTTTAGAATCTCGGGTGGAAAATAAAAGATTCGCGGAGATTTTTTCTCGGCAGTTCGGCCTGCCGATCAGAAAGTTCGGCCTGCCGAACTGGTCAGTTCGGCCTGCCGACCGCGACAGTTAAGATTACGCGTTTTTCACGCGTATCTTATCAGATATTGATCCGAACTTGATTCTGTTTCGATTTTTGAGACCTAATCTGATATGGACTGACCCCAAGGACCAATAGGTATAAAAAAGGGAGTGAGTCTAATGATTTACTCAGATCAATTTGAGAGATTAAGAGTGATACTCTTCTAGTGAGCATCTGAAAACTCCCTGAGAGCTTTTGTTCACAAATCACGAACACTAGCTTTGGGTTCTCTCTATTGGTTGGAAGGAGAGTCACCAGTGGATGAGCTGTATGTGTGAGCCCACACTCACTCCGGTTGTGGATAGAGAATAGCAAAGAATACCAGTTGGTTGAGGCTCTTCTGGAACGTTACTTCTCTACACAGGTCGCGGAGGTTCTTCGGCACACTGAGGTTAGTAAGATCTGTTTAATTTATACATATAACATGTCAAACTTGTGTTTTGGAAAATACTCTGATGAAAAATTTTAAAAATTCCGCTGCGCACTTTGTTTCCAACAGGGGTAACCCCCACAGTGATCTTACTCAGTCTATTCAGCTTAGTTATCCCATTGAACCTAGATCTTGGGATCTCCAGTCAACAAGGTTGGGTTTCCACTGTTTCGACCTATTCTTTATGGGCTTAAGTCCCATTCCTCTTGATGTTTTCTCAACTTGATCTCTATTCAGTCCTTTGGTTAACGGATCCGCAATATTTTCTTTAGACCTTACATAGTTTATTGTCATGACTCCAGTTGAGATTAGTTGTCTAACGGTATTATGTCGACGACGTATATGCCTCGACTTACCATTGTACATCACATTCTGTGCCCTGCCAATAGCAGACTGATTATCACAATGTATGCATATTGCAGGCATAGGTTTAGGCCATTCAGGGATATCATCCAAGAAATTCCTTAGCCATTCAGCTTCTTCACCGCTTTTATCCAAAGCAACAAATTCAGATTCCATAGTAGATCTGGTTATTACCGTCTGCTTTGAAGACTTCCATGAAACTGCTGCACCTCCCAAAGTGAATACGTATCCACTTGTAGCTTTAGAATCCTGTATATCAGATATCCAACTTGCGTCAGAATACCCTTCAAGAACTGCAGGATCTCTTGTATAATGTAGCCCATAACTACGTGTATACCGTAAGTATCTGAGTACTCTAACAATCGCTTTCCAGTGATCATCTCCTAGATTACTCGTGAATCTACTCAGACTACTTACAGCATAGGCAATATCTGGTCTTGTACAATTCATTAAGTACATTAAACTGCCTATCACTCTAGCATATTCCACCTGGGATATACTTTCTCCTCTATTTTTGGACAGATGTTGACTAGTATCAATTGGAGTTCTGGTCACACCAGTGTCATTTTTACTAAATTTGTCAAGTATCTTGTCCACATAGTGTGACTGGCTCAAGATGAGTCCATCAGGCGACCTTTTGATTTTGATTCCTAAAATCACATCGGCAAGTCCCATGTCTTTCATGTCAAACCTAGAGTTCAACATATCTTTAGTTGATTTGATCATCCGATCATTGCTACCCACGATTAGCATGTCATCTACATACA
Source organism: Artocarpus heterophyllus (assembly GCA_025403435.1). Classification (NCBI taxonomy): domain Eukaryota; kingdom Viridiplantae; phylum Streptophyta; class Magnoliopsida; order Rosales; family Moraceae; genus Artocarpus; species Artocarpus heterophyllus. The sequence continues at coordinate 3,866,793 of CM046330.1, read as the reverse complement.
GACAAAGAATAACATATCCATCGTCTGTTCCTTTGACATAAACACACTTGTCACACTCATTAATTTTGAACCCATTTGACATCATAGCATTGTCAAATTTCTCATGCCATTGCTTTGGTGCTTGTTTAAGCCCATACAAAGACTTCACCAATTTGTAGACTTTCTTTTCTTGTCCTGGAGCAATACAACCTTCTGGTTGTTCCATATAAATTTCCTCTTCAAGGTCTCCATTAAGAAAAGCAGTCTTTACATCCATCTGATGTACTTCAAGATTCTGCAAAGCGGCAATCGCTATGATCATTCTTATGGAGGTTATTCTCGTTACAGGAGAATAAGTATCAAAGTAATCAAGGCCTTCTTTTTGTCTATAACCTTTTATAACAAGTCTAGCCTTATACTTGTCAATTGTTCCATCAGCTTTCATTTTACGTTTGAAAATCCATTTAGAACCTAGCGGTTTACTTCCTGGAGGAAGGTCCATTAATTCCCAAGTATGATTCTGTATGATGGAATCAATTTCACTCTTTATGGCTTCTTTCCATAAAGGACCCTCCGATGAGCTTACAGCTTCTTTGAAAGTTTGAGGTTTAGCCTCTAGCATGTAGATCAGAAAGTCAGGTCCAAATGATTTTTCTGTTCGTGCCCTTTTGCTTCGTCTAGGCTCTTCCTTTTCATATTCGGTTTCAACTTCTTGATGATCCTGACCATTCTCTTCAATAGTCTTAAACGTTCGTTTAGATGAACTTGGACCATCCTCTTTGGATTTGCAAGGAAATACATGTTCAAAACATGATGCATTCCTAGATTCCATTATCGTGTTCCTGTGAATCTCTGGGTTTTTAGATTCATACACAAGAAACCGATAAGCACTACTGTTGTGGGCATAACCAATGAAGATGCAATCAACTGTTTTTGGACCTATTCTCATCTTCTTTGGTGTAGGTACCATTACCTTTGCAAGACACCCCCACACTCTCAAGTATTTATAAGAAGGCTTTCTAGCTTTCCACAATTCATAAGGGGTCTTGTCTTCTTTTGTGACACCCGTTATTCTCCTAACGGGTATTGAGGTAATTAAATTAATTTTTAATGTATAAAAAAAATTGTTTCATTTAAATTTATTTTATAATATTTATTTTTATCTATTTTTAAATTTTCTAAAATTCTCCTATATTTATTTAGTATGATTACTAAAAAGCCTTAGAACTTCTAATAAATCTAAAAAATGTCATATTGGCATTATGTGTGTTAAAGTCTTTAGATGAGACATAAGGATATCTTTTCCAACTACTCTTGACCCTCATTTTCTTTATTTCCTCCGTGACATGCTTCAACATGTCTCCTCTATAATTGTTTCTATCACTTCTCTTCAAAGACTTCATCTTTTCTTCCTTTCTCTTCCACGGTTCCCACACTCTTCTTCTTATTTCTTTGCTGAAGCAAAATACTTAGAGAACTTCTTCAAGGCAGCCATAAAAATCAGCCACCATCACCTCCATTTGAGCAAGAATTTCAGTCATACCGAAGTAAAGGAACCTGTTTTGAAGCCATTTCAAGCTTCCAACTAACCATAATCCGAGGTTAGAATCTTATGAACAAATTTAGTCTTTCATTTATAAATTTTCTTTTATACTAAAGGATTATTCAAATTTGCGTTCTTAAACCTAAGTATATGTTTGTTGCTATTTTGGAGCATATGTATGAAGTCTAAGTGTATATGCCCTAGACAGAAAATTTATATTGTTAAACTTTGTAATACCTCTATGGGCAGTGGTTATTTCTTGAAATTCTAAGATTAAATTAAAATGAATTTTATGAATTGGTTTGCATATTTGAAAAGTAGCATCCTAGGCTTTCTAACGAGCTATCATAAACCTAAATCGGAGTTGTATTTTATTTTCTAAGAATTATTCAATTTTTGTATTGGAAACTAGTAAATCTGCCAGTTTGTTATGGTATACCAACTACTAACCTGAACCAAGAACCCATCTTTGCTCACCACCTAATTCTTTAATGTCTTGCAACCTTTCCATTATTATCCTAAGTGATTGATGAATCTTATTAGGGACTAAAACATATAGATTACTTGTTCACATTTTATATTGTGTTAAGACAAAAATTGTTTACTGTGGTATTCAAAAGAGATTTATATAAAAGCTTTAATGGCATACTAGTAAGATAGGTTTACACATGATTTATTTATGAATGTAGTTGTATGTTGTGCTTTAGTTTTAATTGTCCTTATGCACGCCTTAGGATCAAGGGAGTATGGAGCTAACGTTAATTGATTCCAGGATTAAAAGATTGTTGATAAGCTTGAAAGGTAGGGATTCTATTACTCATCTTTTGTGAGGTTTTTATAGAATTAAAATTGATTGTTTTGCTGCAATATATATATATCTATGTTGAACTGATATTATATGTGTATCACATATGAAACTATGACATGGACTCGTCTTGTATTGTACGGCGAGGAACATAATGAATTGACACATGTTATAAATTGAGAAGCATGGTTAGGAAAATTAACTCTATTAATAATGATTTAATATAGAGAAATTGTGAGACATGAAAAGGGCGACGGTTACGTCCTTGGGCATGAATACCCTAAAAGGTAAAATAGGGGGAAGGTGATGACGCTTCCTTGGGTTGAAAGTCCCAGAACACACTGTACAGGAATTGATTTGGTGAGGACTCGGGGCTTGATGTCCCCTCACCGGAACACCCTTGGAATGTTTATAGGGTGATCAAGTGCGCCCATTTGGGTTTCGATGAGTTGAGTGATACTCAATTTAACATGGATACCTAGGAACAATGATGATTGGTAATATTTGTATAAATGTGTAATTATGACACTTGGTAATGATTAACTACGGTATCCATAAGATGTGATCATAATAAACCTCATAATCTGGAATATGATGTGACTTACTAACCATGCAGATTTTAATGTGGTAATGATAAAAACCTAAAGGTGAGTAATGGCTTTCTCTACTGAGCATAGTGTTGCTCATTCCCTTATGTTTATATCTTTTCAGGACTCACTAAGTGTGAGGTGGCTACGAGAAATATAGTTGAGGAAGTGATGTAACTATATTACATTGGGACTGCTTCAATCGTTGAGAATGTTCTTCATGATAATGTAAGCATCAATTGTTACTTTCTGTGACTGTATTATAATGTGTTGAGGGTTAAAATGATGATGACAACAGTTTATTTTATTAAATTTAAGGTGCTACATTTAAAACTGTGGTTTATTTATCGTTTATATTTTTATTTTTGAGTTGAGAGTTTTCATTTAAGTCCCGGGCAAATTTTATTTTTAAGGTTTTACTTTTATTATTTATTTTTATTTTATCTCATTAAAAACTGTTAACCCCCATATAGGGGCGTTACAGAATTTTTGGTATCAGAGCCTAGGTTCGGTTAACCTAGGGAGTGTAGCACCACTTTAAAAAAAAAATATTTTTGAGATGGTTTTGAAGCTGAATTTTCATTGTCATCATCAAAATGAACCTTCACATTGATTTATACAGTCTAGAAGGATGTAACATGGAAAGGCCATATAATGAAAATATCAATAGTTATATGAGTACAATAATTATATAGAAGGAAAGTATTAATAGTTATAAGGGAATGATAATTATATGGAATGAGTTTATAAGTAGATTGCTTATGAGAGATTCGTATAATATTTGGATCTATAAGCATATTTAATTCGTATAAACGATGAGAAATTCGTATAGATACGAGGATTTAAGAGCCTTTTGTCTCGTGAAAAACAATAAGAAATATAAGGCTTGATTTATTGATTTTAAAGTTTGGCATAGATATGCCAAATTTTTCGTAATTGATTCAAACCTAAGTAATGATTATGTGTGGATTCGATGGAGCACATAAGTGTCAATAACTTTTCTTGAAAGTTCTATTTATTTGAGGAATATGATATAAGTTGGGAATCATGGTATTGAATCTTGAGAGAGATAAATGTTAGACTTTTGGTCTGTTGAGACTGTGTAAAGTCTAGAATGCATGAATATCAAAATTGGAATATTTCGTTACGTACATTGTATTTAAGTGTATCAGTGAATCTTTTGGTTACCTAAGGTTTTGTTATATGAGGAAATTATATATTGTATGAGTAGAATTGTGGGGATTGTAGATGTTCTTAAGTAGTAACATCAAGTGTCTTTGTTCATTGATATGGTCTATGTTGAAAGACGTAAATCGTATTGATTTCAAGGTTAGTCGCATTCTAAACCCTTGGTAGTAATGATGATGAATCCATTGATAGATGTTAAGTATTATGAATAACGTATGGGTGTATGCATTGTTCAATAAGGTTTTGATTAAAACAAAATTATTTGAGTTGCTGGAAGATTATGTTGTTATGAAATGATTTTAAATATCATTCAAGAAGATCCTTGTTGTCGTTAAATTAGATTTGTTGTTTATAGTTAACTTTATCTATAGTGGGCTTTGAATTGGGTTTAAGATTCATACGAATTGGTTTTCAATTTTATGTTTGTTATTTAACTCGTTCCAAATGTGTTAAGGCCCGAAACAACCTGACCATTTTCAACTTAGAACATTTGGGCCTAGTTCAAATCTTAAATCAGTTTGATTCACACTGTCTCTCCCACGTGGTTTCTATACGTGTCATATACAGTGGTTTAATTATTGTTTACATATACGTTTACTGTGCATAGGAACTTATTTCTCCGAGTTCACTTTTTCTCTCTTAATTTGTTATTTTCTCTTTAAATCGCAAATCCTCTTCTTTTTCATTAAAAATTCTTCTTTTCTTCTAAAAGAAGAAGGAATTCTAGGATTCTGCAATTTACTATCTTAATTTTTCCTTTCTATTTACTCTTCTTTCATCTCATCATGGACCCAAAGTACCAACACCTGAGAAAGTATTTCCCATCACTCTCCCAAAAGATTCTCAGAAAGAAATACAAGGCTAGAATTACTCGGTTGTGGATTCTTATGCGTTTTGGTATCCCTTGTGATGTGAGAATGTTAATAGAGGGAAAGATCCGTCCGAGTGACTTTAGTCAAGATGTCGGTTTACCAGGAACAGATACCAGTCGTAGTGCAATGAAAAGAAGAGCTCGTGCCATCGTGGTCACTTGTAACAAATGTGGAAGACAAAATTGTAACGGTAAATGTACTTCACCTGGTTATATGTCTACGAATAGAGAGGATAAAATAAGGTTTTGTAGGAATGGACTTTCAAAGGAGAACTTGGATAGCATCCATCCTCCTCTCCACGGTCACCCTAGTGGATATGTTCAAGGAGCTATTTTTAAACTCTGGCCTAAATTTTATACAGAAAGACAACGCCTCAGGAATATGGTATTTCTAGATCCTGTTTGCCAAGCCATAAGAAAACTGGATGGGGAATAAGTCATCGCTCTATAAAGGTTATTTAGTCTTTGCTTATTTGAAGCAGTTTTAGCTGATGTTCAACAGTTTGTGTTTTTCTTTTACTCAGAATATTTGCTTTTGTGTTTGAAATAATTGTGATTATTAGATTGATACAGTAAGTGTTAATATCTTATTTAATTTATGATTTTCTTAAATATATATATAATAAAATATATTATCTTATCAGACACGTTACATACGGTACAGTAATATGTTTGAATTTTGAAAAACTTATCCAGATATTTCAAGATTTGTGTCTCAAATTTCAAAAGTTCTACAGTATTTGTCGTTTATATTAAATTTCTAGACTTGGTGTATATTTGTCAAAAAGTCTACAGTTGTGTCATGAGGGTCTTCTGTCGAATTGTTCTCAATTGTCAAAAGTTATACAATTAGAGTCTAATCTTTTTCAAAAAGTGAATCAGATTTTCTGTAAACTATCAATCACCTTATCTTACTTTCTTATCCGCACAAGATTTTGTTTAAATCTTTGGATTACCTTTTTCATTACCTACTCGTCTATCTCTTTAGCCCTTTTTGTATATTTCTCATCTTTAAAATCTCATATAGAACCCGAAGTCTAAGTGGAGCAGACATTAAGCAACCACTTCTATAAACCAAATATGTATACCTCCCAGTCCACGAAGAAAATAAAGAATGTTTGTATCTTTTGTGGTTCCAGCCTTGGAAAAGATAAAGCTTATTTAGAAGCTGCAAATCACTTAGGGCAAGTCCTAGCACGCAAGAAGATTAACATAATCTATGGGGGTGGTAGTATAAAAATGATGGTAAATATGGCACTAGCAGCTAGGTCTAGCGACGCTACTGATGTAAGAATTTGGCCTCATATTCCAGTTGAAGGAAACCTTTGTAAGGAAGCCATAGGTAAGGGAGAAGGAGTCAGGAGTATCCCTAAAAATTTTAAAGACATAATCTATAATTCTGATGCTTTTATAGCATTACCTGGTGGTCTAGGTACTCTTGAGGAAATATTTATAGTTGCTTGTGGGCAATTGTTGGGCTTTTATTCCAAACCTTTGGGACTGCTGAACGTAAAGGGTTTTTATGACGGTCTTTTGAAATTTCTAGATTACGCTGTGGAAGAAAACATCACTACAGAATCGGAGAGACAAATCTTTGTCACTGCTTCAACAGCTGAGGAATTGATAGATAAAATGCAAATCATACATCCAGAATCCGACACTGCAACATCCAAGCTTGAATGGGAAAGGGAAAGCCGAGAGCGGCCAATTGATTTGAATCTCCATCTGTAATCTTTTTGTTTTATCTTTGGCATGTAGGCATGTGTGTCCGTATTTCGTGTGTTACGAATAACCGTTTGCCTTGTATTCTGTGTTTCTTGTGGTACGTCGTTGTTAAATCTTTTATATTCATTGAGCCTAATGCCGGGATGGCTGGATACGGAGTACTTGATGCTCTCGAAACGCATCCTTCTTAAGGTCCGATCTTTTGTTTATCGATGTTTTTGTATCCTATAAGCATGCATGATATGGATAGCTGGTATACGGAGTGCCTTGTACTCTCGAAACGTATCCGTATTATGTTTGTAATGTGTAATATTCTGTTAATATTATGTGGAAGTACCAGAGTCAGTTATGGGGATATTCCATATGAAATATGAGTATATTATTTGGGTTGAATGTTTGTGTCATGAGGATAGCTGTTTAATGAAAAATATGTCGGGTATGTTTGCAACCAGAGATTCCGTTTAATATCTCTATGAATAAGTTTAATGTATGGTTTTGAATATAAGTGTTTGTGATATATGTTTTATGATTATGTTTTAGTTTATTAGTTGAGGTATAAAATCAAATATATTTGACTTTTCCTTACTTAAAAAGGGAAAGGAACCTAAAGATGAAGTATATAAAATTTCTCTGGCAATCTCCTTAAATGTGATTGTAAATCACGGTCCATGGACAATGAAGGATTGGAATCATGGTATGGTAAATATGTATGCCTGATCAGATTCTTAGACTATTATACGGTGTTATAAGTTGAAACTTGTCAGAAATACTCTTATTGAGGGATTTAGGAGTAAGATTTATTATGTAAGTAAATAAGTGGAAATACGATGACTTAAATTTGGAGGACAAACAACATTAACGGTTTAGACTCGGAATTGAAATCATAGTGGAATCATAATTTTTACTAGTATTACTAGAATTGAAATTTCGAGGACGAAATTTCTTTAAGGGGGGTAGAGCTGTGACACCCGTTATTCTCCTAACGGGTATTGAGGTAATTAAATTAATTTTTAATGTATAAAAAAAATTGTTTCATTTAAATTTATTTTATAATATTTATTTTTATCTATTTTTAAATTTTCTAAAATTCTCCTATATTTATTTAGTATGATTACTAAAAAGCCTTAGAACTTCTAATAAATCTAAAAAATGTCATATTGGCATTATGTGTGTTAAAGTCTTTAGATGAGACATAAGGATATCTTTTCCAACTACTCTTGACCCTCATTTTCTTTATTTCCTCCGTGACATGCTTCAACATGTCTCCTCTATAATTGTTTCTATCACTTCTCTTCAAAGACTTCATCTTTTCTTCCTTTCTCTTCCACGGTTCCCACACTCTTCTTCTTATTTCTTTGCTGAAGCAAAATACTTAGAGAACTTCTTCAAGGCAGCCATAAAAATCAGCCACCATCACCTCCATTTGAGCAAAAATTTCAGTCATACCGAAGTAAAGGAACCTGTTTTGAAGCCATTTCAAGCTTCCAACTAACCATAATCCGAGGTTAGAATCTTATGAACAAATTTAGTCTTTCATTTATAAATTTTCTTTTATACTAAAGGATTATTCAAATTTGCGTTCTTAAACCTAAGTATATGTTTGTTGCTATTTTGGAGCATATGTATGAAGTCTAAGTGTATATGCCCTAGACAGAAAATTTATATTGTTAAACTTTGTAATACCTCTATGGGCAGTGGTTATTTCTTGAAATTCTAAGATTAAATTAAAATGAATTTTATGAATTGGTTTGCATATTTGAAAAGTAGCATCCTAGGCTTTCTAACGAGCTATCATAAACCTAAATCGGAGTTGTATTTTATTTTCTAAGAATTATTCAATTTTTGTATTGGAAACTAGTAAATCTGCCAGTTTGTTATGGTATACCAACTACTAACCTGAACCAAGAACCCATCTTTGCTCACCACCTAATTCTTTAATGTCTTGCAACCTTTCCATTATTATCCTAAGTGATTGATGAATCTTATTAGGGACTAAAACATATAGATTACTTGTTCACATTTTATATTGTGTTAAGACAAAAATTGTTTACTGTGGTATTCAAAAGAGATTTATATAAAAGCTTTAATGGCATACTAGTAAGATAGGTTTACACATGATTTATTTATGAATGTAGTTGTATGTTGTGCTTTAGTTTTAATTGTCCTTATGCACGCCTTAGGATCAAGGGAGTATGGAGCTAACGTTAATTGATTCCAGGATTAAAAGATTGTTGATAAGCTTGAAAGGTAGGGATTCTATTACTCATCTTTTGTGAGGTTTTTATAGAATTAAAATTGATTGTTTTGCTGCAATATATATATATCTATGTTGAACTGATATTATATGTGTATCACATATGAAACTATGACATGGACTCGTCTTGTATTGTACGGCGAGGAACATAATGAATTGACACATGTTATAAATTGAGAAGCATGGTTAGGAAAATTAACTCTATTAATAATGATTTAATATAGAGAAATTGTGAGACATGAAAAGGGCGACGGTTACGTCCTTGGGCATGAATACCCTAAAAGGTAAAATAGGGGGAAGGTGATGACGCTTCCTTGGGTTGAAAGTCCCAGAACACACTGTACAGGAATTGATTTGGTGAGGACTCGGGGCTTGATGTCCCCTCACCGGAACACCCTTGGAATGTTTATAGGGTGATCAAGTGCGCCCATTTGGGTTTCGATGAGTTGAGTGATACTCAATTTAACATGGATACCTAGGAACAATGATGATTGGTAATATTTGTATAAATGTGTAATTATGACACTTGGTAATGATTAACTACGGTATCCATAAGATGTGATCATAATAAACCTCATAATCTGGAATATGATGTGACTTACTAACCATGCAGATTTTAATGTGGTAATGATAAAAACCTAAAGGTGAGTAATGGCTTTCTCTACTGAGCATAGTGTTGCTCATTCCCTTATGTTTATATCTTTTCAGGACTCACTAAGTGTGAAGTGGCTACGAGAAATATAGTTGAGGAAGTGATGTAACTATATTACATTGGGACTGCTTCAATCGTTGAGAATGTTCTTCATGATAATGTAAGCATCAATTGTTACTTTCTGTGACTGTATTATAATGTGTTGAGGGTTAAAATGATGATGACAACAGTTTATTTTATTAAATTTAAGGTGCTACATTTAAAACTGTGGTTTATTTATCGTTTATATTTTTATTTTTGAGTTGAGAGTTTTCATTTAAGTCCCGGGCAAATTTTATTTTTAAGGTTTTACTTTTATTATTTATTTTTATTTTATCTCATTAAAAACTGTTAACCCCCATATAGGGGCGTTACATCTTTCTTCCGGGGTACCTTATTTAAAAGGTAATTAGCCGATAAAATGGCTTCCCCCCACATGTTTTGTGGCAATCCAGAACTTATCAGCATCGCATTCATCATATCCTTTAAGGTACGATTTTTGCGTTCAGCCACACCATTTGACTGAGGTGAATAGGGTGGCGTAACCTCGTGGATAATACCATGTTGTGCACAAAATTCACTAAATGGTTCTACATATTCACCACCACGGTCACTTCTTACCATCTTAATTTTCTTATTAAGTTGGTTTTCAACTTCTTGCTTATAGAGAGCAAACTTCTCTATAACTTCATCTTTACTTTTAAGCAAATATACATAGCAATATTTTGTGCTATCATCTATGAATGTAACAAAATATTTATTCCCACCTCTAGTTTGAATAAATTTTAAGTCACAAACATCGCTATGTATCAAATCAAGTGGCTCAGTATTTCTATCAATCATTTGGTATGAAGATCTCGTTAGTTTTGCCTCTACACATATTTCACATTTGTGTTTAGGATCAATATTAAATGTGGGTATGTGATTCAAGTTAATTAATCTACGTAAAGTATTATAATTAACATGACCTAGTCTACCATGCCATAAATTAGAAGACTCAAGCATATAAGTGGAAGACTTTTTATTTTTATTAATGGAATTAGGCTTAATAGCCATTACATTCATTTTCCACATTCCATTTTTCACATATCCCTTTCCCACATACATACCATTTTTAGACAAAACTATTTTATCAGCTTCAAAAACCATCTTGAAGCCATGTGAACTCAGTAGAGTTCCAGAAATGAGATTCTTTCGGATATCAGGCACATACAACACATTTTGAAGCTTAACTTCCTTGCCTGATGTCATTTTCAGAACCACCATCCCTTGGCCCTTAATCTCAGATGTGGCAGAGTTGCCCATATACAGCTTCTCTCCAGAATCTGACAGTACGAGTTCAACAAAAGCAGCTTTATCACAGCAAACATGGCGTGTGGCCCCAGTGTCTAGCCACCACTCCTTTGGGTTGGAGTCCACCATGTTGACTTCAGAGACCACAGCAGAGAGACTGATGTCTGACACTTCTTGTGTGATGGTGTCCACCACATTAGCCTCTTTCTTCTTGTTTCTCTTTGGCAGCCTACAATCTGCCGACTTGTGACCCACCTTGTCACAGTTGAAACATTTTCCTTGAAATTTCTGCTTCTTTGAAATTCCACCCTTAGGCCCCAGCTTGGACCCCGACTTATTTTTCTTGATCTTGGAGCTTTTGTCATGCTCCACCACATTTGCTTTGGCAACAGACTTGTTAAAAAGCTTTTTCTCAGATCTTCTATTGTCTTCCTCAATGCGAAGTCGAACAATAAGATCTTCAACGCTCATCTCCTTACGCTTGTGCTTCAGATAGTTCTTGAAGTCATTCCATGCAGGGGGTAGCATCTCTATAATTGCAGCTACTTGGAAAGACTCACTAATTACCATTCCTTCAGCATGAATTTCATGAATGAGTAATTGCAGTTCTTGTACTTGACTAATTACAGTCTTAGAATCCACCATTTTGTAGTTCATAAACCGTCCAACTATGAACTTTTTAGCACCAGCATCTTCTATTTTGTATTTATGGTCCAAAGACTCCCATACTTCTTTGGCCGTTTTTTTCGGACTGTACACATTATAAAGTGCATCAGTCAAGCCATTCAGAATATAATTCTTGCACAAGAAGTCAGAATGCTTCCATGCTTCAACAGCAAGCAAGGTCTGAGCATCTGTTTCATCCTCTCTAACGGTAGGAGGATCCTCTTTCAAGAATCTCGTAAGATTCAGTGTTGTCAAATAGAACAACATCTTTTGTTGCCAAGTTTTAAAATTTAGTCCATTAAATTTTTCAGGTTTTTCATTGTGGTTCACAGGAACTGTAACCGACAAAGGTTGCGTCGAGGTCACAGCAGGAACCCGAGGAGACGGCACTGGTGTCTCAGAAGTGCTCCCAGTTGGAACATTCTCAGTTGTAACAACATTCATATTATCACCCATTTCTGAAAATAAAACCAAAAATTAGTTTCCTTTAAAATAAAATCAAGTTGTGAACAACCGTAAATATGTTATAAGAAAAACTATAAATATGTTATTAAAAAAAAATGTTAACGATTTGTTAACCATAACAGAGTTTTTTTTTCTTTTTAAAACAATAAACTTAATATAAAATAATCAAAACTTAATAACCAATTATGATATAAACTTTTTGAATAAAAGAATATATATATATATATATATATATATATATACAGTCAAACAATTAAATAAAACCAGTTATATAACAAACAAAACATAAACTACCAATGAAGTAAAGAATTAAAACAATGACCAAAACTCTAACATCCATTTGTAATATTCTATCGTAATAATACGTAATGTGAAAAAATACAATAAATGAACGTTATAATGTACCAAAACATATAACCTGAAGCATTCAACAAAATGTTAATGCATATAGCAAATAGAATACAACAAAATGCAATAAAACATATGACAACTTTATAATAACAATATAAAGTAAAATACGAAAAGATTCAGAGCCAGAGAAATTGTAGAGAAACAAAACACACAATCAAGTGATTAGCAAAAACAAATATGATTAATACTTGTAAAACGTCCAATTTTAGGTAACCATGCACAAGGACGAAAATTCAACTTATATTAAAGTAAACAAACGACCAGAATCAAACAAAACATTAATGCACATGCAATCACGACATATATTATTTGAACAATTCCAAAACTATGAAGAGAACTAAAAGCCACGAGAGAAAACAATATTTCTTTATCCAAATGCAATAACCTGTCCGTTCTCAAGAAAAAATCTGTTTTAAGATTGTTAGCATAATATTGTATGTACTATTACCAAAAATTGCAAACAATATATTGCATGGATAAAATGAACAGGTTACAATTAAAAAAAAAATTAGAAATTGAAATTAAAGAAAACAAATACAACAAAACCTTCAATGGAAGCAATGCAATATGGAAATTGAACAGAAATGGTCGAGGCACGTGTAGGTCACGCTTTCCTTAAAACAGATTCGTCCCCTCCGGTTGTGCACGAGGATACGACGGACGTCTGTCTCCCAGGATACAACGACTAGCAACGGAATCTTAAGCACAATGGGATACCGTTTCCGGCGAACTTGAAACAGTGTTTTTCTTCTATCACCAAAAACGACTACAACATAACTTGGTAGAACTTGAAAAACTAAAGAAAAACTCTATGACTTGGTGAGTGCAAATTCTATGCAATTGTGTGTCTCTCAAACATGTGGAGGAGAGTTCATTATATAGGCTTAGAAAATAGATGTTACAATCCACATTATAATGAGCATTATTCAGAATTTATGTGCATAATGACATTAGTTGCAACCTTCCATTTTCCATGATAATGGTGCTCATTATCTCCCATTAAACCATTGGTTGTAACCCTCTATTTTTCATGATTATGAAGCTCATAATCACCTATTAATCCATACCTTTGGGTGTTACAACATGGGGTTTATGACCTCCATTAATCTCCACCAATGAGCATCAATTTCTCATTCATCCAATTGCCATTTTTCTAACAGATCTTACTGATTTTAGCGGTTTATTAATCTGTGATCACCTGAATTGACAATACGCAAACCATTGTTGTTTCAATTCAAAATAGCTCGTATGGCATTTACTCACCGTAACGAGCGCAGTGGATCTTACTAATTTTAGCAATTTGATGCTCTTGCGATCGCTGGTATTAGAAGAATGCCAGATTTGTTGGCAAGGTTAGTAATTAGATTGTTGAGAAGTAATTTATGATAATACCATCTTAAGTTCAAGGCATATGTCAGTCTAATGATACATTTGAGACAAATATATATATATATATATATATATATGAAATAATATACTTGATATGTTATTCCATAATGCGATCCAATATATAATATTGTTTTTAATGTTACATTTGCTTTCTGTCAATATTATTAACTTATAAAGTGTAAAAATAATCCTTTGATTCTTAAATAGTTGAAAATAACAAACTATAGCTATTAAAAAAGTCAATACATCAATAGTGATAAAAATATAAATTTTTAGCATTATGTTATATTTGATATTAAATTTATCTCTAAATATAAAATTGTTAAATTTAGTATCAACAGTAACACTACGTTTAAGTGTAGTGTTCTTATCCAAATGCTAAATTTTGGCATTGATACATTAACTTAGTTATTAGTTGCTTAAGTGCTGTTGTGAAGGTGGTTTTACTTTTCAACTTTGAAATAATCAAGATTAATTGTATTAGTGCATCCTGAACTTTTAATTTTTGAACAAACTTGGACTTCCATCTTTTAGTTTTTACAAATATCACTCTAGATTTTAAATTTTGTTACAATTATGGTCTAATAGATATAGGATTTATTGCACTTTGGTCCAATAGATATTGGATGTTAATTAATAGACAAAAATTACTCAAGATATTCACATAAAATGCACTCTTTGGTTGGCAAGTTGGATAATTAACTTTTTTATTTTTTTTTTACATTCCAAACCCTAACTAATGTTCATTATTGATTGGATTGTATTGTTAAAATTTATAAAGATTAAGATCCTAAATGTCAAAATTAAAAGTTTAGGATGCAAGCAATAAAACGTGGATAAGTTTAGTGGAATTTACCCTGATAACTATAGAAAGGAACTACAAGTAATCGGCAGAAGAGCAGACTAATTTGTATCCACAAAACAATCCTTTGGGTTTTTCTTATTTTTATTTTTATAATTTTTTTTGTAAATACAACCTTTTGGGTATTGGTGGGTGTATAGATGTGTAAATAGATAAAATATCTTCTCTATTTAACTTTTGTTCTTATTGCAGTGGCATAGGGGCATATTGATAACAGATTCAAAAATGTCTTCGATTGTAAAACAAACTCCAAAAGGGTAAATAACAATGGTGGAAGAAATGCATAATTTGCTCAAATGGATTGGTTACTGTATACTAGTGGTGGAATCCAAGTAAATGATGAGAAAAAAAAAATTGTTATTTAAAAGAAGCAGTGGAACAAATTGCATTATTGCTTATAGGTTATTTAGAAAGTCCCTTAATATTATGTCATGCCTCTCTTCTTTTTCCCTTTTCTTGGCTTGTGGGCATAATTGTATGTTTGAAAAGCAAAATGGACAAAGTTCCTTCTGCTTCCCTTTTCATTTTGGTCATTTTAGTAAATGACAAGTAATTCTTTGCTGTCTTCTTCATTCCATTCTCTTTGTCCAAGCACACATGAAAAATAGAGAGGCAATGACGGTTTTTTTTTTTGGGGGGGGTCCCTTTTCTATTCGATAAATTCAAAAGGGGATTTTGATACTTTGCTAACAAGGACCCGCGAGATGGTTCTTTGCCACCCGCTTTGAGGAAAGTATCCATGGGAGAAAAATTGGCAACGATGAAGGTGACTTTGGGTCAATTTGACATTGTTGTGTTGTACTATAGCTTTTGTTGTGCTATGTTGTGGATTAAAAGCAGGTCGACGTTTGGTAAATTTTTTTTCAAAGTTGTTGTGAGAATCAAAAGCAGACAAATGTTTGGTAAATTATGTATAAAATTGTTGTGGAGATATATAATGATAAAAATATAAATACATATAACGCAAGGGCTACAAAACGTTCATAAACCTGAGTTCATTGATATTAAAAAAAAAAAAGATGAAAGAAGAAAAAGAAAAAAAATACAAATAAGAATAGAGAGACTTATGCAAATAATTTAAACAGTAACATGTTTTGTTTTTAGCAAAATGTGTTATTTGATTTCTTGTAATTTGTTAAATAAAAAAAGGCAGATTGGGAATTATTTATTACTATTAAGATTAGTTTAGTAATTTTAAATTATCAAAGCAGAAGTTGATGTAAAAAAAGTAACCCCTAGCCTACTTCATAAATTTTCCAATTGCGTAGCAGTTTTTAGAAGCAATTTTCAAAAGCAAGTTTACGAACACCTTAAACTACTATAGGCTATTACATAAGCTAAAACAGCTTCTAAAAGTAATGCCAAATGGGGCCAAAGGCTAGTTTGACATTATTATGCTGTTCTGTAGCTTCTATTATGTTGTGGACCAAAAGCAATAAGACTTTGGTAAATTTTTTATCAAAGCTGCTGTGAGAACCAAAAGCAGATAGATGTTTGGTAAACTATGTATAAAATTATTGTGGAGCTGTATAATATTAAAAATAGACATATATATTATGAAAAAGCTATAAAAACATTCAAAAACCCAAGTTCATCAATATTAAAAAAAGGGTGAAAGGATAATTAGAAAAAACATTCAAATAAGAATAGAGAATGACTTACACAAATTATTTGAACATTAATATGTTTTGTTTTCATTAAAACGTGTTATTTGATTTCTTTTAGTTTGTTAAATAAAAAATCAATAGATTGGGAATTATTTATTATTATTAAGGTTAGTTTAGTAATTTTAAATTATAAAAAAACAACCTTAGCCTGCTTCTAAACTTTTATTGCTGTGCAACAGTTTTTAGAAGCAAGGCTTACCAAACACTTTAAATTGCTATAGGCGTTTACAAAAGTTAAAAATAGCTTCCAAAAGCAATACCAACCAAGCCCCTAATCTACTATTTACTTCTGCTTTCCATACGTGTGTCTTAGTGATGCAAGAATGGGCCGGCCCTGCCCGTTCTCCTTAGGCCCACACGGGCCACGGGCCGGCCCATGAATTTCTTGGGCCAGGCCGGGCTAGCCCATATTAAAAATAACTTAGCCCGGCCCGGCCTGCAGGCTAATTTTACATGGGCCGTGCCGTGGGCCTTAAATGGGCCGGCGCATCTTGGCCTATTATGGGTTTAAATGGGCCAGTTCATTTAAACATGTAATTTTTAATTTTTGAATTTTTAAACAAGTTAACAAATATAGAAGTTTGAATAGTTAAGGGAAATATAAAAAAATGATATTTTATTTACGATTACCTCATTAAAAACCTTTCCAAGGAAAACCCAGTGGGACAAAACCTTGATAAGGAAAAAAGAGTACAATCGAGATAATTATACATAAGATGTTTACAAAATTACTAAAAACAAAAAAAATTAAGAGTGACGTTAGAAAGATGTAAGACCAATAATACATAGAAGTAAAAATTAAGGGTGGACCGGCCCATTGTGGGCCTAGACAGGCCGGCCCGGCCCGCCGGCCCATGGGCCAACATATATTGGCCCAGCCCAACCCACAAGTATTTGTAGGCCGTGTCGGGCCGTAAACAGTGCCGGGCCGTGTCGGTCCGGCCTGTCACTATAGCAAGACGGGCTCGGGCTAGCCCACGGAACCCGGCCCATTGTTGCATCTCTAGTGTGTCTTTCCCTAAGTGGATTACTTACTGAAGCCTATGTTGAATGTCAAATCACTGTGAAAGGTACCTTTCAGGCATAACAACGGAAAAATAAATAAATATATACTATCACTATTACTCAAGCTTTAGGGCCCATTTGATATTGCTTTTAAATGATGCTTTTAACTTCTGTAACAGCATAGAACAATTCAGGCCTTTTGGTAAACCCTAAACATGTTCAAATAACAATTCAGGCCTTTGTACCATGTTTAGGTAACCGCCTATGTAACGCCCTATATGGGGGTTAACAGTTTTTAATGAGATAAAATAAAAATAAATAATAAAAGTAAAACCTTAAAAATAAAATTTACCCGGGACTTAAATGAAAACTCCCAACTCAAAAATAAAAATATAAACGACAAATAAACCACAGTTTAATGTAGCACCTTAAATTTAATAATATAAACTGTTGTCATCATCATTTTAACCCTCAACACATTGTAATACAGTCACAGAAAGTAACAATTGATGCTTACATTATCATGAAGAACATTCTCAACAATTGAAGCAGTCCCAATGTAATATAGCTACATCACTTCCTCAACTATATTTCTCGTAGCCACCTCACACTTAGTGAGTCCTGAAAAGATAAAAATATAAGGGAATGAGCGACACTATGCTCAGTAGAGAAAGCCATTACTCACCTTTAGGTTTTTATCATTACCACATTAAAACCTGCATGGTTAGTAAGTTACATCATATTCCAGATTATGAGGTTTATTATGATCACATCTTATGGATACCGTAGTTAATCGTTACCAAGTGTCATAATTACACATTTATACAAATATTACCAATCATCATTGTTCCTAGGTATCCATGTTAAATTGAGTATCACTCAACTCATCGAAACCCAAATGGGCGCACTTGATCACCCTATAAAACATTCCAAGGGTGTTCCGGTGAGGGGACATCAAGCCCCGAGTCCTCACCAAGTCGATTCCTGTACAGTGTGTTCTGGGACTTTCAACCCAAGGAAGCGTCATCGCCTTCCCCCTATTTTACCTTTTAGGGTATTCATGCCCAAGGACGTAACCGTCGCCCTCTTCATGTCTCACAATTTCTCTATATTGAATCATTATTAATAGAGTTAGTTTTCCTAACCATGCTTCTCAATTTATAACATGTGTCAATTCATTATGTTCCTCGCCGTACAATACAAGACGAGTCCATGTCATAGTTTCATATGTGATACTCATATAATATTAGTTCAACATAGATATATATATTGCGGCAAAACAATCAATTTTAATTCTATAAAAACCTCACAAAAGATGAGTAATAGAATCCCTACCTTTCAAGCTTATCAACAATCTTTTAATCCTGGAATCAATTAACGTTAGCTCCATACTCCCTTGATCCTAAGGCGTGCATAAGGACAATTAAAACTAAAGCACAACATACAACTACATTCATAAATAAATCATGTGTAAACCTATCTTACTAGTATGCCATTAAAGCTTTTATATAAATCTCTTTTGAATACCACAGTAAACAATTTTTGTCTTAACACAATATAAAATGTGAACAAGTAATCTATTTGTTTTAGTCCCTAATAAGATTCATCAATCACTTAGGATAATATTGAAAGGTTGCAAGACATTAAAGAATTAGGTGGTGAGCAAAGATGGGTTCTTAGTTCAGGTTAGCAGCTGGTATACCATAACAAACTGGCAGATTTACTAGTTTCCAATACAAAAATTGAATAATTCTTAGAAAATAAAATACAACTCCGATTTAGGTTTATGATAGCTCGTTAGAAAGCCTAGGATGCTACTTTTCAAATATGCAAACCAATTCATAAAATTCATTTTAATTTAATCTTAGAATTTCAAGAAATAACCACTGCCCATAGAGGTATTACAAAGTTTAACAATATAAATTTTCTGTCTAGGGCATATACACTTAGACTTCATACATATGCTCCAAAATAGCAACAAACATATACTTAGGTTTAAGAATGCAAATTTGAATAATCCTTTAGTATAAAAGAAAATTTATAAATGAAAGACTAAATTTGTTCATAAGATTCTAACCTCAGATTATGGTTAGTTGGAAGCTTGAAATGGCTTCAAAACAGGTTCCTTTACTTCGGTATGACTGAAATTCTTGCTCAAATGGAGGTGATGGTGGCTGATTTTTATGGCTGCCTTGAAAGTTCTCTAAGTATTTTGCTTCAGCAAAGAAATGAGAAGAAGAGTGTGGGAACCGTGGAAGAGAAAGGAAGAAAAGATGAAGTCTTTGAAGAGAAGTGATAGAAACAATTATAGAGGAGACATGTTGAAGCATGTCACGGAGGAAATAAAGAAAATGAGGGTCAAGAGTAGTTGAAAAGATATCCTTATGTCTCATCTAAAGACTTTAACACACATAATGCCAATATGACATTTTTGAGATTTATTAGAAGTTCTAAGGCTTTTTAGTAATCATACTAAATAAATATAGGAGAATTTTAGAAAATTTAAAAATAGATAAAAATAAATATTATAAAATAAATTTAAATGAAGCAATTTTTTTTATACACTAAAAATTAATTTAATTACCTCAATACCCGTTAGGAGAATAACGGGTGTCACAGCCTATAACACTCTAGATCGAGACTAAGGTTAAGGACCAAAACTGAGACCAAGACTAGTCTTGATTAAATACCTAAACATGGGCCTTTGTACCAGGTCGAGGTGGAGGCTAATCCAGCAAGGCATAGGTCAAGCCTTAAATTTTATCTTATTAAAAGTTTATACTTAAAACTATACAATATCACATTAAATAGACACGATACGATGTCATAAAATTAAATACTATATTGTATTTGGGTTGTGGTGTAGTGTAGGGGTGACAAAACGAGTTAGCGGGTCGGGTTTGTGTCGGGTTGGAGTTTATTTTTACAAAATTAGGTCGACACTAACCCGACCCGTGACACGAATGAGTTGAGAATTCTCAACCCTAACCCGATCCGTTTTGACACGGGTTGACACGAACACGACCCGTGTCAACCCGTTTTTTATGCACAGTGTTAAAAAATAATAACCCGTGACCTGATTTTGACCCGTAACCCGATTATGACCCGCAACCCGCCTCTAACCCGCCCATATTAATATATATAATATTAAAAAAAATAAAATTAGAAGAGTTTCATACCACTTCAACAAGAAGATGAGTGATAAAAGAGGTAGTGTTTGATATTTTAAGAGCTTATATTATATATGAAATAATATTAATTTTTTAAAAGTTAATTAATTAAATACGGGTCAGAAACAAGTTATTTTAGTGTCAAACGGGTTGACCCGAACACGACCCGTTTTTTGACGGGTCAGTTTCGGGTCGACACTAAAATGACCCGTGGTCAAATTTTCCAACACTAACCCGCAAAAAAAGTATCAGATTTGTGTTGTGTCGTCGTGTCGCAACCCGTATTGCCGGCCCTAGTGTAGTGGTAAGGATGCCTTTACTAGGACTCCTCATTCCCTCCATCTAGAGTGTTAAACTCACTACTAGCTTAGTGGGAGGTAGGCAACCTTTGGGTGTAGGGACGGTGGGAGTATATCTCAGGCCCTCTTTGTTCCCTAATGGCCCTGGGATTACCAATGTGCTAAAGGAGATAAGGGCGTGAGGTGCACCTCCTAATCCCTTTTTTATGATTAAAAAAGACTATATTGTATCATCAACACACATAAAGAATAACATAATAGGAAGCTCCTTTTCAATTATAATTTTTTTTTTACTATTTTTACCCTTTATTTACACTTATTAAAATTGCATGCTAGGATTCCACTAAAAAAATAAAATTGCATGCTAGGATAGAATGCACAGGTTCATAATCAACATAAAAAGGATAAAATCGTTATTTACCTTGCATTTGAAGAATTGGTTCGAGTTAATTGGTATAAACTGAAATAGTGTAAAATTGTTTATTACTATAATATAAAACAAAAATAAGCTACAATGTAAAACTCTCACATGCTACATTATTTCAACTAATTCGTTCAAACTAAGATTTTCAAACACCTTATTAAGTAATCAAAAGTAGAATTGACCACGAGAACATAGATATTATTATGAAATCGAAGTTTAAAAATATTAACATTTTATTTTTTTGTGAAATAATACACTAATACAGGTGTAATATTAAGAGTTAAAAAAAAAGAAGGAAAAACTCTTTCACGTTCCAAAGTTCCAACTATAGACTCGTCCGTAGCATATATATACACGGGTCAAAAAAGACGGATTCTAAACGTCAAAGCCTAACATTTCTTGACTTGGTCGGTAACCGTCCATTGAACATGCGCCACGTGGATGGTCTTGCTAGACGACACTCCGATCATTATTGGTTTACCAAGTCAACGTTCACCGTTGACGTTCCTTTGTCTGTCTTCTGTCCTCTGCATGAGAAGCCCAAAAATGCATGAACAAGAAACAGTTTTGGGTTTAATTGTTCAACCCCGAAAAAAGGGAAAAAAAAGAACAAAAAAGAAAAAATAAAATCACAGTTTTTTTTTGTGGTATCAAAGTTGTACAAAGTAAGCGGTGAAACGATTGTTCTTGCGGAAAAGGACTTGGAATTTGTGAAGAATTAGTCGACATACAGACAAAAAATAGACTAAAAAAAAAGATTAGAAACGATAAGAAAAGTTGTACAAAGATATAAATCACTCGTTCGTATATATCTGGATTGGATATAGATACGTGAAAAAGGAGGAAGGTTCTGGGCTGCAGAAGATCTCTTTCATTTCATTTGATTCCGAAGCTTCTTAGGGAAAAAAAAAAGAGAGAGAGAGAGAAGAAAATTGTATTCTATGGGAGAGAGAAGATGTTGGAAGGCAAGGCTATGATTAAGGAGACAGACATGCTAGAGAAGATGCAGAATCAAGCCATGGCTTGTGCTTCTGAAGCCCTTGATCTCTACGACGTTTTTGATTGCTGTTCTATTGCTTCCCACGTCAAGAAGGTATTGAAAAAACCAATTTTTTTTCCCATCATATTTTAAAATTTTTATTTTTTATTTTTGCTTGAAACCCATGATTATTTCTAGCTTCTTATTTCTGGTTTTTTTTTTTTCTTTTTTTTCTTTTGAATTTTCCCTGCAATGTCCGTGTTTAAAATTTGGTGGGTTTGTTACGTGTTTTTACTTTACTATTATTATTACTACTATATATTTAGGAGTTTGACAAGAAGTATGGAAGTGGATGGCAATGTGTGGTGGGTTCGAACTTCGGCTGTTTCTTAACTCATTCACCAGGGACTTTCATATATTTTGGGCTTGGGAGCCTCAATTTTCTTATCTTCAAAGGAGCCTCTTCTTGATTTCAACACTTACACGTACGTATAAAGAGATAGAAAAAAAGTCCTACGTGTTATTAGAGTTCTTCTGTTTTTTGCATATGTTATAAATTTAGAGGACATATTTATGTAGGTCAAGGACAAAGGTGATATAGTTGTTAATCAATCCCCCAAATAATTAGACCTGCTCATTAATTATTCCTATTATTCGTTTGCCCTTTGTTTTTTTTTTTTAAATTTTTATTTTTATCGAATTTTCGTTTTCCTTTTTTGCTTTACATTCGTGCGTGCGAATGAAGCTTTGGGTTGCATTTGGCTGCATGTTGTGGGGATTTTGGTAATTGTACATGTGCAAACTGCAGCATAAAGTTAGACATGACAATGACCATGAAAAGTCTGGAATCTTGTTAAAAGAAGACAAGAATGGATGTTTCGTTACCTTTTTATAAGACGTTTGAGAGAGTAGTTTAAACTATCAATTTAGATTTAAGAATTCTAACATATAAGAGTTTTATATTGTAACTTTTTATTATAATATGTGAAAGTTTTACACTGTTTACAATTCAAATCATTGATTTAAACTATTCTTTTAAACACTCTGTTAAACTTTAGACGTGACTTTAGTTTAGAGGGTCTTAACGCAAAGAGTTAACTCGTTTCATTTACGTGCAAATTAATTAACAAACAACTAAAATGATAAGTGTTACGAAACTAATGCGATAGAAACAAAGAACATTACAATTCAAACTATTGATTTGAACTATTTTTTTAAACACTCTATTAAATTTTAGACGTGACTTGAGTTTAGAGGGTCTTAAGGCAAAGAGTCAACTTGTTTCTTTTATGTGCAAATTAACATACAACTAAATGATAAGTGTTACGAAAATAATGCGATAGAAACAAAGAACAAAAACACACAGAAAATTTATATGGAAATCCAAAATGAGAAAAAACTACGGACAAAGGAGAAGAAAATCATTAAACTCGTGAAGATTACAATAGAGGCGTTAAGGAGGCTAAAAATTCGATAATGATCAAACCTTAACACAATACATCATATATATAAGTATAGACAAAATCTTATGAACAAAAAAAAAAAAAAAACTTAAACAGCCCAAAAATCCCGATCCTGTAGTCTACCACCGATTTCATAAAAATCTCACTTTTATTTTTCACTAAAATTGTAGCACCGCGAACTTTTTAGATTAGACAAAACTAAATTCAGGTCATTATACTTTAACAACAAGAATTCCTTGGATGCATTTATTAATCAATATAAACTACAACAATATACCATTGATCAAATGGAATGGAGAAAAGGGAATAAGTCTCAAATGGACCCATAAGAGAAAAACATTGTAAAATTTATACTTCATTGAACAATTAAGAAGGCTCTCAATACAAATAAAGTACAAGCGTATTTGTACTTACAAATCTTCAAAAAAAAAAATTGTTGAGAGACAAGAATTAGTATGCACCCAAAAAAGGACAGAAAAGAAAATGAATAAAAGAAAATGAAAAAACAAAAAAGTAAAAAAAAAATAAAGAAAGGGGGGAGGGGGCCGTTGGAACCGTTTCAAAAAAAAGAAAAGAAAGAGAAAACAAAGTAACGGGGTGGGGAACATTACCCTCAGCCACGCGTCAAAAGTCTGAACAAAAAGCCTTTAGAGACTTTTATATATAGTATAGACTAGTCGAAAAGTACACTTTTTACTCGTACATATTAAATATGTGTAATAAAAAATAAAAAATAAAAAAGTTTACGAATAAAAAAACGTTTTGGGAGGAAAAAATGAGAAAAAAAAAAAACGCTTCAGCGGCTTTAAATGCAAAAAAAAAAAAAAAAAGTTTAAAAAAAATGTTGAAAATGTTTTGCTAAATGTTTCAAGTTTCAAGTGTTGAGCGCCATATAAATCTTATTCTCTTTTTATATTTATGTTAAATTATATACATATATATATATATATGCACAGAGAGAGAGAGGGAGAGTATCGATATTGGACCAAGAGAACATGTCCTTTAACGGGTCAGGTGAAAATAATCTGTAAAATGTGTCGTTTACATCTAAAAGGGAAGATAATCATGTCGTTGAGACTAAGCGAACATGGCCATTAACGGGTCAGGTCAAAATAATATGTTAAATGTGTCGTTTATGCCTAAAAAAGAAGATAATCATGTCGTTTATCATTTGTTAGTGTATACGTCATGTCCTTTCCTGATGAAGATTTACTATTTCTCTTGATAAAAACGACATGTCGCTGAGTCCACAAAGGAACAAGTTAGTATGTTAAGAAAAAAATAAATAAATAAATCATAACAAATAAAAAATATATAACATTTAGAATTTAATATCTCGTTTCACCGTAATAACAGTGTTATCAGGAACAAAAGGATTAATTACAACAACATAATTAGACATAAAACAAAGAATAGAGCAAATACTTACAAAATACAATATTAAAAAAAATACTACACAATGTAATAAATTATTGTGGATAGTAAAATATAACAAAAAAAACATTTTTTTGAATTAAAAAATTACAATGACTTTAGGAAAACGGAAAATGTCCTCAGTTAATGGAAGAATATATAGATAATATGTATCTTGCATCATCTTTTTTTTTCTTTTTTGGAAAACAGATATTAAATTGTGCCCAAACATAGGAACAAATAAACGGCTTAAAAAAAGAAAGAAGAAGGATTCATCTTCTTCTAATAATTTTCAGGTTCTGAAGGGCTAGCTTGGACAGTTAATATTTCCTATAAAATCTTAGTTAAATTTTGTTTAGAAGGTAAAATTTTAATTGTTATCTGGTTAAATTATTGCCATTATCAAAAACTCCTCTCAATAGTTATTGAGATTATCAGAAGATTTCATGACATTCGCAACATGTACAAGAACACAACAATCTGCACCTCTGTAAAATTCCATATCAAGGTTTTGAAATATCTTGAGGAGTGTAAAATTTACAAATCACCAAGCTAACTGAATGATAATTAAAGTATTTTCCTTTCTTTAAGTTAAGTTCAGAAGAAAAAACAAACATTTCAGCTTATTTATTGAGTTCCTTTTAATGATGTATTCAGTGTTTAAAAGTCTGGAACAGTCGAAACAATAACCGGTACTTGATATTTGATGGACTTAGTATTTGCAAATAAACTATACTTTGGACCTTTTAAGATCGACACCTAAATTTTATTAAGTAAAATATATTGGAAAGAAGTTTTACAAATTTGAAGGTTTAATAATTATGACAAAAATAAATATAACACTTTAAATAGTATTTTACATAAGAGCATAAAATAAAATGACATATTAAATATGTTATTTTATATTTTTTTGATGGTAAATATATCGTTTGCACTGATATTTGTCTTGGAGATGGTCTAAGTAAACACTAGGAGAGGAATTGAATTGTTTTTCATTATACCATGAAATAATCAAGTTACATTAGAAAAGCAATGAATACTGCTCACTCCCATAACTTTACTTTTTTTTTCGAAGTTCTTATCTTTTCCTTTACAATTTAGTAAACAGGAACCAACTTATGTGTTTCCTTATTCATATCTCATTCATGTCCTTTTAATATATTATATCATGTCAATTAAAATATCATGTTAATTAAAATATTATATCATTAATTATGTAAGTTAAAATATTTTAATTGACGTGGCATAATATTAAGAGACATGAAAAAGAGGAGATACAAGCTAAATCCTCACAAACCTCCCCAAAAAGTAAATATGTTAAGTTAAACATTAAGCATTTGATTCCTCAACGATTGAAAAATTTCAAACACTAAAATAAGTTGTCTTTAATGTCCTATCACATCCCAACACATCACAACAAATATTACATGTAAACGCAATAAACATAATGAAATTGCCAAAACCCAAAAATTCTGAATTCTATCATCTCAATAAATTGAGCAGGCAAAGGCAACCAACCATGAGATTATCTTTGCTTGTTGGAGATTTCCCAATTAATCAAAGTACCTAAACTGTACTATTTCCAAGTTTCATGCTTCAAGCATGTCCAAGATATAATCCAACAACGAGACGTTTCCTATTCAGTTGCTACACATAAAATGTACCTATAAAAAAATTAAAAACAAAAACAGAAACAGAAACCCAGCTCAAATAGATCACTTTAGAGAATAAAGCAGCTAACCTTCATGAATGTGAATAGTCTGTTGTCAACCTCAAATTCTCTGGTCACGGAATCTTTCTCCGATGGTTGCTTTATACCAATTGCTGAGCTTACAATTCCCATATCTATATGTTGAGTCCAAGGCTAAGCGCATGTATGCATGTATGTGTGTGTGTATGTATGCATGCATGCATGAACGTATGTACGTACGTATGTGTGTGTGTGTCTAAATGTATGTATGCATGTATGTGTGTATCGCGTAAAAGTTTGCAATTACGTCATAATT
Source organism: Artocarpus heterophyllus (assembly GCA_025403435.1). Taxonomy (NCBI): domain Eukaryota; kingdom Viridiplantae; phylum Streptophyta; class Magnoliopsida; order Rosales; family Moraceae; genus Artocarpus; species Artocarpus heterophyllus. Next base: position 3,839,638 of record CM046330.1, on the reverse strand, counting down.
TTAGAGGAGTCTTCCCAACTCTTCAATGGGTTATCCGAATAATGAAAATTAATCAATAAGAATTGTTTGGTAGGATACTGTTTTGAACCATCAAATTCTATTAATTTTATAAATTATTTTTCAATTAGATTTTTTTTTTTGGCATTTTGACTTGATTTATTGTTTCTGGCGGTATTATTTTTGGGAAAAAGAATATGGTATTACTTGTCTTCTTTCATTTTCTTCTTTTTGAGGACCATAAAAGGTAAAAAAAAAGCAGCTTTTTTTGGGATAATATATAATTTGTGGTTAATATGCAAACAAATACATATTCAAATACGTTAAAAAAAATATCTCATGGTTTTGGTGATTTACCAAGAAAAAGATTAATGTTCTAATATACTAATTATAAAATTTAATTCCAGTTGATACGGCTTGAAGAGGTCCCCATTCCCAAGTCCAAGTCCAAAATTGCACAATGTTAATTGAGAAAGAAAGAATCCAAATGGTCCATGCAAAATATATTTCCTGAAAATTTTAATTTTAAATAGGAAATCATGCGGTGGCTTTGATTTTTTTTTTTCCTTCCTTTTTTGCCTTTTTGGGATATTTGATATTTCTATTGCATTTATCTAAATGCTTGATGCTGACTTTACCAACAGGCCTTCAGAAAAATAAATTGCCCTACATAACTCTAGGATTTTTAGTAACTCGTCTCTCAAATTTTTAATTTTTGCAATTTGTCCCACAATCTTTCTAAATTTATGCAATATGTTCCATTTTGTTTATTTTTGTTTAATTGAGATTTAAATTTAAAAGATCCGCATTAAGTTTGAATTAGATTTTCCATCCTCACTGAGGTGCATGTGGGCGTTCTGTCACCAATTTAACGGCAAGCTAATCAAAATAAGACACAGTATAACAATTTAGAGTACGTGAGAAATCAATTGAAACTATATAAGTGGAAACAATTTATCATAAAATATTAGAGTTTTACACTATAATATTTGAAGCTATATAGTTAAAATGATGTTGCCTATAAAATATTAAAAAGTTAAAAAAATAAATTAATAAAATTAAAAATTTAAGAGATAAAATGTCAAAATGAGCTGTTTCCCAACCTCTTCCTGTTCTTCTAGAGCTAATGATCTTGACGTGTAAGGGCCTATCATTCCGTCACGTTCAACTTTTCTAAGATAAATGCACTATATTTGACTTTGACAAAAGACATATGAATTTTATTTTTGGTTGACCAAAGTAAAAACATATTACATACAACACCAGTTATCTTGGGACGTTGACTTTCATTTAAAGCGTAAACACTTTATTATTATTTTTTTCTTGTTCTAGGTTTGGTCACGGACGAAGATTCTACTTCAAAAATCAAAACCCATTTTTCCAAAAGTGAACAAAAAAAAAGGTCTAGTATGATATAAACAAAATAAGATTTTTAGCAACGAATAAAAGAATCGCACGAGCTTTCCTGTGAATCAATCGCATAAGCGCAAGTAGATACATGTGAAAAAGAGAAAACAATAATTGCAAAGAGGGGAAAAAATTGTGTGAAACTCATGCATCAAACATGAGATTTTGAACGTAAATTAGAATTATAGGAGCAAGGGAAATCTTTACATAAAAGTAGGGGAAAAAAAAGTTTTACTATGTTAAAGAGCTTCCCCTCAGAAACCTTGACTATTTTTCTTTACCCTCCCCATCTCCATCTCACGAGTGGTTTGGCCTTCGCTGCTCGAGCCAGATGGGTTCAGGCCATACTCACTGGTTGGATTTCGACTGTACTCGCCGCTCGCACCATATTCTTGGCTTCCCAATGCCATCTTCCTGAACTTCTTCAAGTCCTCGTTGTATTGGCTTGTGTCATAGTCCGAGCTTCCATAAGAGCTGTAGACGTTGCTGTGTCCAGGCCTGATTCCTTCGTTAAGATCCGCAAGGGACACATCTCCCTCCAAGGTGCGAACTATCTGCTTGTTTCATATAATGTCAGTCAGATTTTGAATATCAGAATAGAGGGAATAAAGCAATGTGTTCATTTAAGGCTAATGAAAAGATATCAAAGTAAAGAAAACCAATTTGACAAGTACAAGGATCCAATAAAAATGATTCAACATCATTTTTAGAAAAAAAAAATTAGCAGGTAATTGCATGTTCAAAGAAAATTTTTAGCTTGTGGCAAAAGTACCCTTGTTCCCATCCTAAGTATAAAAACCAATCTTTGTAAAAGACCTCATCAAACAATAAATGGAACTGCTGTAGTTTAATGTATGGAGTTAGTCTAGCGAACACTGCGATTGAAGGAAAGAAATTGCTTTAATTGTGAAGGAAACATCACCTGGCTCATTCGTGATCGACGCCGTGCAGAGTGACGCACACAAGCTGCAGCACAAGCAACCATGCGAGCCATCTCATTTTCATCATAGTTATGTTGCAGCCTAGGATCAACGAGAGAATCAAAATTTCTGTCTTCCAAGGCTCGATTGAGCAACGGCCTTGCCTGCAGTACCAACAAGAAAATTTATTATTCCAATAATACATCAAGAACTTAAACAAGGTCCTGGAACCCTACAGCCATAATCAATCCCCATAAGAGTAACCCAACCGTGAGGAGGGGGAAGAAATTTTGGGTTCTGGTTTGGCCAGGGGGTTAAGAACACTATTCCTTTATGCACACGATCTTTTTCTGTGCGCTCAATATCCTACTTACCCAATCTACCAAACTATCCTCCATGAAAGTTTGAGAAGCGTCAACAGGGCGGCGTCCTGTGATCAACTCCAGAAGCATGACTCCAAAGGAGAAAACGTCTGACTTGTCTGTGAGCTTACCGCTTGCAGCATATTCAGGAGCCAGATAGCTGCAGGAAGCGAGAAAGGTTAAACATGAACTCTAATGAACTCATATATCAGTCACCACTACCAGGGGTATCTGATGATTCATAATGCTCGTCAGACTCTGGACAACAGATCACGCATAGTCAAATGTAACGTGATAATCATTGAGATGAAGAGCATCCATAATGTCTAACTCAATAGTAACTAATTCACATGGACAACTTTCATAATGTCAAAGGTGTAGCCATATAGCTGAGAATTCAAGATGACAAATTTAAACATCTTACGCAAAAGATAACTACGAAAACTAGATAACCGAGATGGAAAGTCTCACCCAAAAGTTCCCATCACTCGGGTTGAAACATGAGTATTGACATCAGAAGAAAACTTTGCAAGTCCAAAATCAGCAACCTGCCATTTTACGATCTATGTTAGTATTCTCTACATCGTTCTTTTTCAAGCCTTGACACAAAATTTGCCTAGCAGAGTACACTGAATATCAATGAATTACCTTGGCTTCAAACTTGAAATCCACAAGTATATTAGCTGCTTTAATATCACGATGAATAATTTTTGGATGACCTGTATATACAATTATAAAAAAATAACAATCAAAGAAGAAATTAAATTATAAACGAACACAAAATTCATCCTTGTCTTTACAATAGAGCACAAAATGCATATGTGATAGCGTGCTTATCACATGCACCCTGGCAGGCTAAAAGCGAGAGAACTTACAATCCTCGTGTAGATATGCCAGTCCTTTTGCAGAGCCCAAAGCAATTTTTAATCTTGTAGGCCAGTCCATGATGGGTCTTCCTTTTCCTGATACATGAATAATCCATCAGACTCCAGCATTAACAACAGTGAGCATCTTTAATCATCATTCAAGTGCCACTGGCACCAGAACAACATAAAAGAGTTTCAGCATTGCAAAAAAAAGACAGCGGAAAAAAAATACCATGTAAATGGAACTCCAAAGTGTTGTTTGGAACAAATTCATAAACAAGCATTCTCTGTGAGCCAGTCATGCAGTAACCAACAAGTGAAACAAGGTGCTTGTGATGCACTCGGCTAATTATATCAACTTCTGCCTGAAACTCACGTTCCCCTTGCCCACTTCCAGCTTTGAGCTGCTTGACGGCTACTTCCTTCCCATTTGGAAGAACTCCCTTATGCACATAACCAAACCCACCTTGTCCAAGGATATTGGCATCTGAGAAGCCATCTGTTGCCAATGCTAATTCCTCATAGGTAAAAGTGCTCTTCGAGAAACCCAAACCAAAGCCTGGTGGAGGTAGCGGTGGAAGAGGATTATCAGATCCTGAATAATTGGAACCAGAGCCTCCACTGCTGCTTGTGAAAGCTGTAGGTGGAGGCGGCGGTTTGGGAGAGTATCCCGGGGAGTGTGGAGGACGTGATGCGACTGCCGGTGGAGGAGAAGGTTTCGGCATGATGACATGATCGGGAGGAGGAGGATTTTGTTGCCAACGATTTGGTGGATTACCATAATAGTTATCTGGAATATAGCAACAAACAAGGTAAAATTGGTAATTAATTCAGACCGAGAATAACCAGAGGGAGTGACCAGAACACGGCAGTAAAAAAAATAATTAAAAAAAAGAAAAACAACATAGAAATGTTTGCTAAAAAGCATAGGACGTTGCCGTTGCCTATTATCGTGCATCAGCCCTTATCAGTTTCTGAGAGAAAGAAAAAAAAATCCTCAGAAATTGTTAGAACTTATCAGTTTTTCTCCTTCCCAGATATCTGTTAATATGTATGGTGTCATTGTATGATCTCACGACTCTCAGAAGTATTTTCTTTTATTCACAAGAAAACTCATGATTATACCATTATACGCCTTAAAGTTGGTAATTTTAGAGAATCCATACCGAAAAGAAAGTGAAAACCTAACGCGAGAGACGAGGAGAAGGACTTTTCCATTTTTCCGCCTGAATTAGAGATAAAGCCATTACCTTTAGGTCCGGGAGGCGGTGGCGGCGGAGGCACGTAATAAGCGTCCTCGTCGCGTCTCCTCCTCCTCTTCTTCGAACAACAAATGCACAGAATGCTCAACACCACAAGAATCGCCACCGCACCAGCCGCAATCCCTACCACGACTCCGGTGGACAAGCTAGTCCCTCCGGAGGAGCTAGGCGGCGGTGGAGGACTCCCGCTGGACGGATTTGACGGCGTGCTAGAGCGTGGAGGAGGCGGAGAGCTAGATGGAGGCGTCTTCGAAGACGGCGGTGGAGGAGAGTCTGTTGACGGAGTCGACGGCGGCGGTGGAGATTCAGAGGAAGTCGGAGGAGGAGTTGTGGACGGAGGGGAGGGAGACGGCCTGGGCGGGGAGGTCGACGGCGGAGACGTTGAGGGAGTGGTGGTTGGAGGTGGCGAGGAGGCGTCAGGCGGCGGCGGAGAAGGAGTGGCTGGAGGAGGCGCGGATGGAGTGGATGGAGGCGGAGCACTCGGAGTCGCCGGCGGAGGAGCAGTGGTATTCGTCGCCGGAGGCGACGTCGGCGACAGGGAAGATCCCGGTGTTGGCGTCGACATTAACAGAGCGAAATTCTCGGCCAAACTCAACCAGCTAAGAACTTACACTCTCCAAAATACTCTCTTCTGAGTCTATCCTCTCGCCGGGGCAACTTTCTCTCTCTAACTTTTTAGAGCGAGGGAGAGGTAGACAGCGAAAGAGACGCTGTTTGTCCGTATAACAGAGAGAGGAAAGAATTTTTTTTTTTTTTTTTTTATGGTTGGGTTTTTCTTGTTTCGCTATTTCAGCAATGAGATTGGGAAGGTAATAGTGACGTAATATTATTAAGGACGAACGTAAGAGCTTTGATCCTCTGCTAATGCGGTGCAGGGTAAGTGGCTGTGGTGCAGCAATCACAATAGCCAAATGGAGTAAAAAGTGAACTGGCAGAGGTTCAGGCGGGACCCACACCATTGGCCCGCGCTTTTCTCTGTCCGTTACTCGGTTTAGATAATTTTTTTGGTCTCCATTTCCTAATTTTTTAATTTATTCTAGATTTTATTTTATTTATTTATTTCACTGGGGCCGGCTTTGTCAATTGCCATGTGCCTATTTTCATTTTTTTGATTTGGTAATAGTTTTGCACCTCCTTTACGATATTCTCTTGAGTTACTTTTGTATTATATTTTTGTGGGGTCCACTAAACTGTTTTATAATATGTGTTCACTTTAGAATATTATAAGTTGGGTTGTTTTTCAAATTTCCAGTTTAATTGAGCCGTTACGTGATTCAAATTATAATTTACGTCTTCTTTTTTTTTTCAATTTGACTTGACATAATGGAAGATGTGTAGGATTTATACTTTTCTGTTTGTTTGTATAATTATTTTAATCTTTAAGCATAAATTTATTTCCACTACTTGATAATCTGAAGCCCATTATTCATTAGATGACGCTCTCTTCAAGCAAAAATAAACAAAGCCTCTCCAAATATAAAATCAATCAGTTTTTTTTCAACAATTTGATCATGATGAATAAGGGGTGGATTGTCCTTAAACTAATACAGATGTTATTTTAATGTAAATGAAAATAACATATTTGATATGCTATCTTATTTTTTGTTTTATATAATATTATTGCAAATACTAATTTTGTTATCCGTTTTCTGTTATAATTAGTAAGTTTTGAAATTTATAAAAAAATAATTTTAAAATAACAAAATTATAATTAATAAATAAAAACCAATACATAACCACTAACAATATAATTCCAAAATTCGACACACTCATTCTCATATGCCGTATGTCAAATATTAACACTAAATATAGTATATACTAATTTCACCTAAAAATATGATATTTAAATTTAACATCTACAATAGTGTAATTTTTCTACCCAACTATAAAAATATGATATTGACACATCAATTTAACATTGCATTAGAGACACTCTTAAATACCTCTAACTTATTTTCTTTCCTTTTTTTTTTTTAAGGATTTTCTTTCTTTTTTTAAGGCTACATTGAAGAGTATGTATTATTAACACTACGGTTAAAAAAAAAAAAAAAATCACCCGCCCTCATCTTTCCTTTTCCCATTCTTCGATGAGTGTGGACTTAAGATCCAATATATATATATATACACGAGTATGGACTTTAATGTTATGATTGAGCTGTATTTCACATTCCTTAATGGGACATTTCATATCTATTCATAAATATAGCAATAATCATATTGCAGTTTACCCCAAAGTTGAAACTTATTTCATAAAATCACAGCATTACCAAGTGGGGTCGATAATTTTTTTTTAAGGAGGGTCAATTGTATTTATATCAAATAAAAAACTGCCAAGTACTAGATTTGAAATTCAATCAACAGCTAAAATCATTCAAAAATATCAAAATATAAGCAATTTCTGTATGGGGTATATTCTTTTAAATATAGTAACGAAAAAGGCAGCCTTGTTCGTTGTAAGTCTCTCCACCCCAACCATAAATTGAGAATTCGAATTACGCTGAGCCTCATTTAAAAAAGAATATAACAAAAAAAATGATGTTATTAATATTCATCTTCTCTAATGAGTTGTCAAAAGAATGACAATGGAGAGTCGTTTTCTTAAAGGAAAAAATGAGTTGGTGGTGCTTTGAGCTACAAAGTAAATGTTCATAAACGCAGAGAATAAGATTCCGGACAAAATAGCGTTGGCAAATTAGAGACGGTAGTTTGGAATTTTGCATATAACACACCTGTTTGCCAGTGGGAACAAATTCTATTCTTTTAAGCTATCCAATCACATCAGTCTTTTGAGTGGACTTGAGTACTTGAGTTTCAATTATATTGTTTTATTTTACTTTTTTTTAAAAAAAATTTTTTGGCTTAATAGCTTTAGTTATATGTCCTGCCAGGAACACTTGAAACTGAGTCTGAAACTTCCAGAGAGTCATAGAACAAAAGAAACATACGACAAACAAGTTGGGATTTCATATTTTAGCAAAATATACGTAGTGGCCGATCAAAATTGTTGCTTTTTCTTAATTTTGGAATTCGCTAATTGATTATGCGATCAAACGATAAAAACAAATGGTGAAAGCTTCTTACCATACTAAGATAATTTGTTAGCAAAGTTGTTAAGGGTAATTACACTACTTATGGGGACAAATGTACTTGTAATTTTGATAATTAATACGTTATAAGATAAAACGACATGAAACACTTTACCAACTTGCATAAAAGTTATTTAAATCTACTTTACATTTTTTAAAAAAATCTTTATTTTATTACCGGGGTCCATAATTGTTGAGAAAACCAATTTTGCCATCCTATCAAATAGGCGCGCCTCCATCAATAACTTTAGGAAGTTGGATTTATAATTGGTATGACCATGAGTATCAGAGGCCAAAGTGTCATATCATATATTATATGTGTACATATTTTTTATGAAATCATAATTGTTTTAGGAACAGATTAAAAGATTCCAAACTTTTGTTTTACCATAAAATATATTCAAACTTTTGTATTACGATTATGACTCTTTTTTTTTTTATTTTTTTTTTAAGGAAAGTGAAAATAAATAGTACAATTGTTGACCCGTAAATTTTGGCCAAACAAACAAACTCTCGTAATCACCTCACCGTGTATTGAGTCTTGCGTCGAAAATATTAAATAATGAAGGGAAATATAAATAAATACATAAAGCAGATCTAATTTAAAGTGGTTCACTCACAAAAAGCTCATGTCTAATTCGTGTCAAAAATTACACTTAATACATCCTCTCAGAGCTTACTGTCTATTTATAAGTGTGCCTAAGTTGATTGCCACCGATTTACTATGATTAATTTAAACAACTCATAGTTGTCTCTTATTTGCTAATTCAAATGTGTTATAGAAATTGTGTGACAGAAACAAAGTACAAGAATATACACATATTTATGTGGAGACCTAAGATAAAGAGAACATATGACAGAGGGGAAAAAAATTACTAAACTCAAAAAATATTTCAACGCGGCTGCAATTAGGGATGCTAAAATTTGATAATACCAAACCCTAATGCAATACATCATATATTTATATAGGCATAAACAGGACCCTAATATGTGGTCCAAAACATAAACTAAACGATCCAAAACATAAAGATTCATACCGCAAAGGCGGAGCCTCTGCACCCCCGACAAGATCAATAGTGGACTACGGGAGCGGGCTGATAGCACCACAGATTCATGAAAAATCCCATATTAAATCTTTTACCACAATTGTCACATCATGAGTTTTTTGTATCATGTCAAACTAAATTCGGATTACCACACTTAAACAAAATGGTTCCCGATTATGTTGACATCCCTCATCCAATTTTTCCTTTATTTAAAATGATTATTAAGGAAACTTTCCAGGTCTTCGTAATCAAGTATATCTTGTAACTTGAAATAGAACACATAACACATCCAAGCAGCCATACTATTTATAAGTGTGCACCATAAACAAGTCCTAAATAATCCATATAATACAAGTTACAATTACATAACCGGGTAAGTACCTACAATCAAAACATAAATATAATAAAGTCAAAATTACTAAAAAAATGTACATAATAAATATAAACTTCCCCTAATATCCCATGACCGGTTGGCCAACTCGGTTTTCTATAAATCTATAAAATAAAAACTATGATTAAAATCGTCCACTAGATCAAAATCGTTGAGAAAATACCTAAATTCATTACACCATAATGCACATCTTCATTATGATAATTTCATTACACGTCTTCAAGCTACACTTAATGGTAGCGATGAAAATCTAGCTTTTCATACTAGACCATATTAGTCTTCAATAACTGTCCCTTAATACATATTAATCTGCCCAAGATGACAGTTAATCGCATAAAAAGATTAAACAAGAGAGAGACTAACCCAGATTGAAGATGCATATTATTTGGATTTTCTAAGAAAAAGAAAATGTAAGTCAAGAATTAGGTAATCCTAATTTTATCTAATTTTTAAAACATATAAAATATTTTTTTTATAGTAGCTGCTACTCTAAGTAAAAGCCACAAACAACCATCTAGAAATCAACAGCTAACCAAACCATAAGATTTTGACGTGTTTCCTATAATATATGCCGACTTGTACTTATTTAAAACCCAAAATGGTGAAACAGTGTCTTAAACTCCAGCACTTAAATCAAGCAAATTTTTCATTTTTCATTATAATATGTGCCAGATTTTGATCTCCTAATTAATATTAATTAGGAGATCAAAATTAAATTTCTTGAAACATTATTATGTTTTCTAATTACCCTGCCCCATCTAATTCCTCCGACAGTTTTCGTTTGTTTCTTCACATCTTGTCTTTAAAATCCTTTTTTTTTTTTTTTTTCCAGTTTTGATGTTATAGGAAGACTGATGATTTTATCATCAACCATTGCCAAGAACAATGAATATGGCATGCGTAGCCAGTGATCAGTTTTTTATAGTCGGACGAAACCAATTAATAATAATAATAATAACAATAAATAAATAAATAAGTTGTGATAGATATAATATTTGGACATCTATATTCAATTTCCTCACGCCGCTTCTTCAACTATAATTAGGAATAGCCTTTGGTCAAGGAGACGCCGGAGTCTGCGACCGGCCGGCGATTATTGTCTTGTCTCCTTGGGAACCATGGACAAATGGACATGCCTAAGATACTGTAAGGGGACAAATTTCTAAAAACTTATGTCCCACCTGAAAAATATGCTTGGTAGCTAGAAGTTAGAATACATGTCTCACCTGACATACTTTCTCTAGGATTGTTTTAGACACAAAAACCATGCATGTTTGTTTCCTGTATTCGAGTGAATTCTTCAAATTCAAATCATTAAAGGACTTTAGATACGTGTTTGTTTTCTCAAAATTTAAATCAAATGAGTCTTTTGAATTTAAGTTTAATCCCCTAAACTTTTGAGACTTGGATATATTTGTTGCAGTAAAAACTAAAATTCCCTCATATATTTAAAGAAAAAAATCATAACATCTTCATTTGATATTCGATTGAAACAATTCTTTTTTCATTACGTTTCTGATGAAAAGAGAAATAAATTAAGATCTATATTACATATTTTTTAGGATCATAAATATTAAAATTTTATTAGATTTGTTAATAAATCAAAAACTTTTTTCACTACCTTTCGAAACACAAATTCTAATTTTATTTCATATTCAAATTAAAACTTTAAATGAACATCCAAACATCAATTCAAATAGCAATTCAAATCACTAATTCAAATAAAAAACAATCCAAATCAATTGGACAGTTTGGTATTATTTTCAAAATAGGTGAAAATATTTTTGTTTTAAAAAATGATAATTTTTTTAAAATTACATTGAGAGTGTTTTTAAATTTTTTATCTTAAAAAATGTTTAAAATATTTTTAAAAATTTTAAGAATGAAACCAAACGAGGCCAATATAATTAGAATTCATCCACCAAACGGAATAAAAGCTTCCATTAAGAGCCCGTTTGTTTCGATACTCAAATCACGATTCAAATTATTTTGCTACAGTATTTTCTCTCATAAAAATTTAAATTTCATTCAAATACTCGAGGGTCTTAAGATTTTCCTTTTCTTTATTGAACTATTTTCAATAGTGCTCTTTTTTCTCGAGGCATAATTTGCGGAGAAACCAATTCCCAATTGAAGTTTAACGTCAGAATGTAATGGAATGTGAAATGTACGTCAATACCAAAGACCGACTGACTGACTTATCGCGTGTGAGCAATTACGTACAACTCACTGCAGAACATTGGTATTTTGAGACGGCGACTTTTTAAAAATCAAAGACTGACCTTCGTATTCGGATTGAGGATTTTTTTTTAAATTGTATTTCAAATAAAGAAAACACACACCAACGTTGACTGCGATGATCTCATGCCACAAATGCTTTACCCCGACCAAAAAAAAAAAAAAAAACCATAAATCAGCACCACGGGTAAGTTCTAATGAAACACAAACAGGTATAACATGCGCCATCTTTTGATATTAGAAAAGCTAAAAGGCACATCATTTATCGAGCATATATATGACTATTTTAATAACACTTTTATAATCGATGGAAAATTCCGATCAATCCAAATCAAGAGACCTATAGCAAAAAGACTTTCATCAACAACACCGCTAAAAACGACACCAGCAAGTTAGACATGCTAATGAAACCAGGAGGAGGGGAACCTCTAAGGGCATATATATATATGCATTGTGCATTGGTGCAATTGCACTTACAGACTAATGGTAATTTTATTATTGACTCCACCATAGTATTTTAATTTAAAAAAAAAAAAACTGTGAATTGATAGCATGTCATTTAATAATAAACCGAAGGGTTTACTAGATTACTAACATATACATAAAAGCAAAATCATGGATAGCATTAGTTTTATTAGCGTTTAACCACAATGCATTTGAAAAATTCGACGTGATTGGGAAAAGAAAAATAATAATAAAGTCAATGCCATGTTTGAATTTTAGCTTTTCTATATAAAAATTAACCCTTGTGAGAAATTGCAAGGGCTATCAAAGATTTTTTAATGATATTGTCTTGATGACTAAATTAGAGAGAAGCAACTCGCTGGCAAATGATTCTAGAAACCATGGTGGAGGAAGGTAGGCTGTGGGGAGGCGTATTCAAGCTTGCAAGGCAGCAGCATATTTTGGACCAAATATACATATATATATATATATATATATATATATATATATATATATATATATTAAATTGACCAGCGTCATCCCTTGCAACACACTCCCTCATCTTCCCCACCATCGCAAAAATAAAGAAAAGAAATTTTCAATTTCCAAGTAGGAAGTAGTTGCTAATGACCACTAAATCAAACGACATAGGATAAAGTGGCGTGGAACTTAAATTTAGAGGACGAAAATTCAATTATTAAGGTTCGATTTTGAATTTGGGTTTATAACAAGAAATTGAAATTGAAACCAACATGGGACTGCTTGTATTTATTACGTAGACTATAGATGTAGTTGTTACCTTTATGTATGCAAATCACACGCCAGACACAAAAAATGTATTTAGGTTATGTGAGCAGTGACAAACAATAAAAAGCGTCACATTGTTAAAGGCAGCAGTTCAATTATGACGATGTTAATGTGTCTTTTTATACATATTTATTATGTCTAGATCAACTCAAAATCATTTTCTTTTTGCCAAAAATAATAACAATAATAATACTAAAACTCAAAGTCTGCTGTTGAGCATTGTTGAAACACTAATGGCCTCAAAGTCCCCACATCACGGGGCTTTCAAGAAGGCAAACATATTTGACCCTTCACCTGCACTTTCGCCACCAATTACTATCAAAAGACATCTTCATGAGAAGTAGAAGTGGCAAAATGAAAAACGACGTCTCATGAGACACGGTCCCTTTGCTTATCTCTTGTCGTGTACCACGTGCCCAATAATTTTTTTGGCTTTCTCATCACCAAAACCAAAAAAAAAAAAAAAAAAAAAGCAATTCAAGAGAAAAAGTTCAAACAACGATAGTTTGAACCTCATATTGTAGCAGACGAAAGTTTTATATTATAGTATAATTTTATTTAATACTAATATGTGAGAGCTTTATATTATTTACGATTGAAATTATATAGTTCAAACCACTCTATCAAATATTATATTTGTTTTCCATCCGTCAGTTCTTTTAAAAAAATGATATTAATTTCTGTTTAAAATTTTAGTTATAACTGATATTTTAAGTTTATAAACTTAGTATAGGAGATCTCTATAATATAACAATTTTTTTATTTTTTTATTGTATTTATTATAAATTTTATATTGTTCATAATTACAGTAATAGATTTAAATTAAAATTCCAGATACACTTTTAATCACATTTAACAGTTACGACTCCACGTGACAGTTTGTATTTTTGTTTGTCTTCTCTTCTCGTATCAGTGCCATGACAGTCGCTTTCTCAGGCCAAAGGCAAAATGTTCAGCTGTATACAGCTATGCCACTTTATCATTTATTTAATTTCTGCAATAAATATATTGCAACTGCCCTTAAAACGGTCAACTCTTTGGAATATTTTAAATGGGTAGTCGTAGATGCTGTATCTTTTGCAGGCAAAGGAACACTAATGAAACGACAAATTTTTAATTCTATTTTAATTCACCTCCAACTTTTTCAACTACCTGCTTCAAACCTTGTGGTTATGATCAATTCTTGTTTGGCTCTCTGAAAATCTAGAAAAAAAAAGAAAAGAAAACAAAAGGACAGAAACTGAAATTGGATTTTCACTACAATTCAATCAAGGCTTTACATGTTATAAGCATCTAAATGGAACATCTTTTAATGACAACACGTATAATGTTATTAGTGCTGGTTTTTTTTTTTTTTTTGGTATACAGAACCCATAAAAGATTGTAAAATGGGTAAAGTCAAAACATATAGGCCAAGGCTGGTGATTAAAAGCAATGAGCTTTTGATGCTTTAAGTGACTGAAGATGATGCAGGATGAAAAAACTGCATTTGTTTCCACACTACTCTGTTGCTTAGGCCTTAAGTCATTCCATTAGCCAATGTTGCTCCTTTGTAAAGAGAAATTTCCGGGTGCTTATCTGGTTTTTGATCATGGGGCGAAAACTCCTTAAGTTCCTGGGAAGTTGCTGTTGGTGCTAGAGAGGATTATGAAGGCACACACAACAGAAAGTGAGAAGACAGACAGCCAAGTGTTCTCCGTGTACATCTCCATCGCGTCCGTGAAGGAGAAGCGGGTGCGGTTTTCAGCCCAGTTGCGAATTCGGTCTGCCTCTGCTGCATACAATGCCCTCCCCTGCAATGTAAGACCGAAACAGTTCTTTCTTATATGAAAATAGAGCCTTAGCCTTAAAGAGGAAGAGAAGTTCAAGACTGGAACTGGAGACAAAGATATGCAACACGTTCGCTCCTCATGCCAAAATGTGATGCTATAATTATCATCTTAGACTTCATAAGTATAAAAATCATCACCTGTTCGTCGAACCAGCGTCCTCGCCGCAGCCACGCGGTAACTAAAGCAAGTAAGATTCTAGGCGGGGTCAAGTAGTTGATGGCCTTCCCACTTCCCTTTACAACTCGCATGCGTGGAACTAAAGTTCTAGCAACCGTTTCAGGAAGCTCACAGATGATATTAAACATTTGCTTGTTTTGTATGGTGGAACCACTGCACACGGTGTATCAGCACAAACAGTTAACTTCACAATTTGAAAGCAAGCAAACAGTGAACTTAACAAAGGCGATACACTTGAATTCGCAAGTTATTATAGATATGGCTACAGGGGATGCATCTAGGGCCCGTTTGTTTCGTGGTTTGAATCACGGTTCGAATCATTTTGCTACAGTATTTTCTCTCAAAAAAATTTAAATCTTCATTCAAATACTCGAACCAAACGAGCTCCTAATATACCTAAGAAGAAGATCTGTAAGGACCATTCCTGGAGATGCTGTGTGAATCCCTACTTTTGATCGCTTTGATTCCTTGAGAAGTGATGCTTGAAGCTGCCTAAGGCCACATTTTGTTGAACCGTATCTGCGAGGAAGAGAGATACACCAACAAAAGTAATCAGTATCGTTATCACCCATCAGAAATAAGAATTAGAAATTATTTTCTCTTAAGTTGATAGCTCCTTCGAGCTCCTTGAGTGGAAACCTATTTTCCCCTTTCAAAAAAAAAAAAAAAAAAGAAACCTGTTTTGCCGTTGTAACAAATGGAACTTACGCAGCTGTCAAAGGTGTACTTGATCCCCCAGAACCTGCCCCGTCCATGTTAAATATGTGACCTCCCTTAGCTTGGTTTTGCATTACACGCATTGCTTCTCGTGTGCAGATTAGGGAACCAACCAGGTTTGTCGAGACAATCTAACACACAAGCGAAAAGTTAAATCAGCTGAAGCAATTCAAGCAGATTCCATTTGATACGAAGCCTTGGGAAACACACAGAAAGAAAATAGAGAAAGCAGAAATGACTATACTATCCGGAAATTAGGCGTTCATTGGCGCATGCCTAGAATCTAATGATGATACTTGTCCTAAACGAAGAATCCACAAATAAGCATCAGAGTCTAGTACCTGGATGCGTAATTATATTTCTTCTACTATAACTGCACATTTTTACAGCATTTTTGGAAAGACTGACATTTTTGGCTCTTGCATAAGTTACAAAAAAGAAGAGGGATGAGTGAAATATATTCAGAAAAAACTACGTAAATCAAATAACTGTGTAATGTCTTCATCTGTAAACTGCAGCAAGGGTCTAAATCCTTTGTTTGTGCCTGCATTGTTTATCTGTCAAAGAGTATAATTAATGAAATAGAAAACATCAGAAGCTGGAGAAAGTTTTTGCACTTTGCATACCAGAGGTAGAAAGAAAAAGGGAGGGCAACTTTTGATACTTGAAATTTCGGAACAAATCTAGATAGAACTAAATTTATCATCATAGCAGAGTGGATGTTGCCAACTGTATTGTCAGCGTCTAAATAACTACAACTACACGCAAAATTGATGATAAAGACTAGTATGAAGCAAAATATACTTTGTTTCCTTGAGATTTCATACTGATTCACACTATTCTCTAAGAACATTGAGCCTGAAACAGATATAGAATGAGACATGAAAGTGTTGACAAATATCTAAGGAGATAACAACCAGATACTAATGACCATTATCAAGGCAAACCCTCACCCAAATATCAATAGAACCAAGTTTATCTACAGTGAAATTTGCCAATTTCTGCACATCATCAGGATTAGAAACATCACATGCTATGCCAATCACTTTTGCGCGGCCCAAATTTGTTTTGGATGATCCACCTGCGGCAATTATACCTTCCTTCAAATTCTCCTCTAGCTCTATGACAGTTGTATTTACAGACTCGGGGCTGCCTTCACATAAGTTCTTCATTTGATTACGAAAGAAATATATATGGTATAACAAACAAAGTTATGAAGCTATGGACTGAAAAGGTTTAGATTAAAAGAGTCAACATTTGTATGAAACCAACCTGCGAGAAGCAATGACCACGCGATCTCCAGAGCAAAGAAATTCACGAGCAAGTGCTTTCCCAAGCCCCCTTGTACTACACAAGCCAATCAAAACAAGCAACAACATTTAGATTACCGCATTAAATATCTTGATTGACCCCGTGGAAATTCTTTTTCACGCGAGCATTTTGTATAAACCAAACTTGAAGTACATTGAACAGAATAATCAAGCATAAAATCAAGCCAGTTTTCAGGTATCAACACCGCAAGTAACAATAACATTTTCCACGGATGCTCGTTGACTGGAAATAAGTTGCGAAACAGAAGATGAATTTCCAGGTTAATATAGCATTGAGAAGCCCCAAAAACTAGCATAAAGACAGAGAAATGAGAGTGACGGTACCTTCCGGTTATGACAACGTTACGTGGACCAGCACGGCAGTGTTCCTCTAAAACCATGTTAGCACCTATCATAGTCCCAACAATAATCCCTCCAAGCCAGCTATACCAGATTAAGGTATTCAACTGGTTGTCTCCGCCTTTATGAAATCCAGTCATTTCGGCATCAATATGGATAATAAGTAAAGAATTTCTGGAAATTTACTCAAAGTTGTATGTTTGCTTACCTGACAACTGAAACCCAACTGCTAGCATAGCTCCAGTACTCATCATTGTCACAATATATCTTCCAATTTGGATAGCAATCTGGTTGTTTTTTAGGAGAAGGAAGACATAGGTTAAATTTAAAGATACTATATTGGAAATTGCTAGTTAATTTATAAGTAGTAAAATGTTTTGTCAATATAAAAATATATACACATATATACATATATATCTGTCAGCAGTCTAAAACCTTAATAACAAGATTAACATAACATATCCAGTTTAGGCTCCTGATATATGGTGGGGAACTGCACTAGTGAGAAGAATAAAAAGTCTAGTTAGATAAGTTACAATTCAATTACGTAAATATGGCTCCTTAATTGGATCTATGAAGATTATACTCGTAGATCTTAACTTTGTAACAAAAAAAAAAAAGGAAGAAAAATGAAGAATCAATGAAGCCAAATGCTTGTAAAAACTATGACAAGAATCTAATTTTAATTACTTTATCTAGAATTTCCCAATAATCAAAGAAATGAGTTAAAAGAAATTAAATTATTGAAGACACCAAAAAAACCCAAAAACTCACCAAGGAAAAAACTTCCTCCAACTTGGCCACAGCCTTACTATACTCATCATCACTCCTCGAACCAAAACCAAAGCCTCTTGTAACTGCATACTTCAAACAACTCCAAAACCCACTTTCCTTTCTCAATTTTAAACTTGTTTTTTCTTTCACTTTCTCGGACTTTCTCGCACTTTCCATCTCTTTCTCTCCCAACCCATCCTCCTCACACCTATAAGCCCTACACTGTTTCAACCGGAACCCATAACGAATGCCCGGTCCAAGGAGGACTCTTGGACCAGTTCGGACCTGATCCCTGAAGCTGAACCGTTCTAAGCCATGTGGGCATATGTGAAGCCTTCTAACGGCGGCCATAATTTGAACAACACAGAATAACTATAAACAAACTTGAACTAAACGGATAAACGGTTCATCAAAGTGGCTCCAATTATCTTGGCAGTTTTGGTACTTTTATACGTTGGAATTCGTGGTTTTTTAACCAATATAATTTATTTTTTAGATAAATGATTTTTGGAAGTAGGAGATATCTGAGTGAGGAGGAAGAGATTCGGAGGAGATCTAGGTGGGCGGAGTACTGTGACAACCACACGTTAAAGCAAACTCACCTGCTTTGCTTAGTGCCACGTGGCGTTGTAGGTCTGTGTCATCGCGTCACTTTTTGGTTTGGTGACTTTGGCACGGAAGAGAGAGAAAGGACGATGCCGCTTCCACTCATCGCCATTTGGTAGAGGAGACTCAGGTCGGTTTTGGTTTGGTTAATAGATTAATTTGATTTGAATTGTATAATTTAAATTATGGTTTAAATTAATAATTTAAATTGTTTTTTAAATTGATGTTTGAATATATATTTAAGTTTTAATTTAAATATAAAATAAAATTAAAATTTATGTTTGAAAAGATAGTAAAATTTTTTTTGATTTATTAAAAAATATAATAAAATTTTGATGTTAATAATTTTAAAATATATGTAATATAGATCTTAATTTATTTTTCTCTTTATTATGAATACAATGAAAAAAGAATATCTTAATTGGATATCAAATAAAAAAGTTATGATTTTTTTAAATATTGGAAAGAAAACTTCAGCTTTTACTGTAGTAAAATTTTTTGAATGTTAAACGTTTAACATGTAATATGGATCTTAATTTATTATTCTCTTTATTATGAACACAATGGAAAAAGAATATCTTAATTGGATATCAAATAAAGAAGTTATGATTTTTTTTAATATTGGAGAGAAAACTTCAGCTTTTACTGTAGTAAAGATTTTTGAATGTTAAACGTTTAAATGTCATAACTCTAAAAACTTTGAAAATTTAGATTCTTAATACTTAAAGGATTCAGATTTTGAGGGAAACAAATACCTATCCAAATGATTCTTAATACTCGAATCCAAATTTGAGTCTATTGAGTCTAAATAATACATGAAACAAACATGCCCTCAAACTACCCTATAAGTCTAGTAGGGTATTAGTTTTAACTGTAAATAATGTAAAACTCTTATCTACTACAATGTAAAGCTTTTATGTTACAGTTCTTAAACTAAAAATGATGATTTAAATTACTCTTTCAAACACCCTATAAACCATTGAACTTGAGGAAGGACGAGATGAAATGAGCAATCCTATTTAACAATATATTTTTTTTTGAAAAGAGGTGTGGTTAGAATTGAAACTTTTGAATTGAAAATTGTTACATATGAAAACTTTACATTATAACTTTTTTTTTTCTGATTACTATAGCATGTAAGAGCTTTTATATCATAACAACCAAAAGTTTGGTTAAAATTGATCTTGTCAAATACCCCATTAGTGTCTAAGATTTAAATAGTGTCCAATAGTTAGTATTACAACGTGCTATTTGATTAAAATTATGTAGATATTAATTAAACATTATTTTAAATTAGAAATGATGTGACATTCGCATGAAACAATTGTTAGATAGTGTGAGAATTCGAGTCAATTAATAGAGTGCTTAGCATTCTTAGTTTTAACTAAAATGTTTTGTTGCTATAGTGTAAAATTTCTGCATGCCATAATGTCAAAAAATGTAAGTTCTAGCATTTGCATACTATAGAATAGGTTCAAACTAATGCTCCAAAATACTCTAGAAATAAGCCTTTTATAAACATGAAGGGTGTCAACAGGCAGGATTTGAGCGAGGTAGCCATTTGGTAGACCTATCTTACGAAGACAGACAGTCACCATTTTTGTTATGTTAATTCATTTAAGTTGGAAGATTAGGGACAGATTTTTCCAGTCACAAATTTAAGGTACATACGTACACACATTTATAGAATTTCTGTTTAGAGAGCCCCCGGCCACGAACCTTGCTCTATATGGCCAAACTTAACTTATGTGTCCCCGTTTGTTTTGATCTCAAATTTGTAACTAATATGAGTGGGGAAATCTAGAGGATTGTCCCTCTAGTGATGGAACGTTAAGATTTATGCCTTTTTATTTATTTTTAAATAGTATTAAGATTTATGCATCCATTTCCTTCCTTTATATACACATATATATAAATTTAACAAGAGTATAATTTTAAGAGAAGTGGACAAAATTATGCGTTCTAATTTTCTCATTTGTACGTATATTAAGGGATTTGATTCTAGTTCTTTGAATATGGGCCACAAGGCCCGGCTGAACCAATTTGAGAAGGCAGCGCAGCTTTTAAAGTAAAGAAAACATAAGTGTCCTGCTAAATTGATATCTTAATGACAAATTAAGTATAGTTTCCATGTGTTGTAATTTATCTTTTTCCTCTTTTGTATACTATATATATATATATATATATATATATGCATTTTTTTAAGGGCAAAATAGATGAAATTTTGTATTGTACGGACTATGCAATATGTCAATGTACTACCACAACACAAAGCTTGCGGGGATGAGCAGTTTCCAAATTTCCATGATACATTTTGGTATAATTAAAACTTAAATGTTATGATTTTTTTTTTCTTGTTTCTTCTTTTCTTTCCTTCTCTTGTCAAATATATGTAGGTTATGTATATAACAGTTATTGGGACATAATTTGGTTAGGCTCAAGTTGTCTGAAGGCCCAGAACGATAGCCCATTTTTTGTGATTAGAGTCAGTCAAATAGAGCAAAGCTACTATTGTGTTTGATGAAAGAAGACTGATTTGAGGTTTCGATTGGATCGATCGGCTCAACCCTGTCCACAAGAAGTTTATTTGGATCACATTCTACTTTGAAGGTTGTTCAAGTCTGCTTTCCGAGTATTCGTTCGATTGGATCGATCATTACAAACTGACAGTCAGCATGAACTGAAGGTTATTAGCACGTCTGACCATGAACTGGAACGTGGGGTGAGCATGATTCTTGCAGCCTATCAGGGATCGACACGTGTTCTACTACTGCGATTACTTCTAGCATTATCACCCCACTATGCCAAATGGTTAGTGGCCACGACTTTCCCTTTTATTTATATAAAGAGATGTTGTCTTCATTGTAAGGGGACGAAAAAGAGAATAGATGCAGAAACCTTGCCAAATTACTTCTCATTCTCTCTCTCTTGTAATATGTATTCGAAAGTTTGACACAGTGAATAACAATAGACGTAACTCTTTTAACAGAGAAAACCACTATAAAACCAGCATGTGGTATCTTTTTATTTTCCAGCATTATTTCATTTTGTTTATTTCCAATTCATTAATTGTTTTCTGCAATTCGGTCTAAAACTTGCTTTGAAGCTAACAGATCCAAATAATGGTGATTTGAGGGCCTGAATTTATTAAAAATAACATTGTAATCTAAATTAACACTTTTTACATTTAATTGTAGATCCAAGTCTAGAACAGTGCTTGGCATTCTCAGTTTTAACTAAAACTTTGATTGCTATAATTTAAAACTCTCATATGCTATAATGTATAAAAAAAATAGTAAAAAGCTCTCACAAACTATAACTATTTTAACCAAAATTGATTCAAACCTTACAAAGTGAGAACTGGGTCCAAACAAGGAGAGATATTGATGGTGATGCTATTCATGGTAAGAATCAATGATGTGTTTGAAAATTCCAAACGAACATGAATAATGTGATGTCCCTAGGAAAAAGGCAAGCATCTGAAAGCTTGTATTATTCAAGCATACAATTAAATAATTCATGGTCAAATTACAACGACGTTAAAAATAGGGTCCAAAGGCAATCCAGCAAAGCATAATGTATTATTTGGGTGGTGAACAGCTGGTGTCAGTTCATATAGGCAAATTTTTTTTAAAAAATTTTCCTTTTTTATTTGATCTACATCATTAAACAACTTCCTCCAACTCTGAATAAGAAGGGAATAAAGTTCTTATTGGCTCAAATCTGCAAGAAAGGTGCACGGGTTAATCGAGATTTTATTTTGTTTATGCTTAATGTTCAATTTTTTATACTTTTTAATCATACTGAAGAGATTGATTGCGTTTAATGTAATTATTCTTTATATAATCTCACACATTTTGCGATATTGCAACGTTTTTTAAATTATTGTCGAGTCTTGTTTTTAAAATAATTATTGTCATGTCAGTTGATGTTAAATTATTTGGATAATCTTTTATTTGTATGTGTTTATCTGTATATGACTATTTTAATTAGATAATTTTTTTATTAGATTATTTGAATTAAAATTTATGCTCTATAAAAGATATCCGAGTCAAATAAGATAAGATTTATCCAATTGATTGAAATTGGATCTATTAGATCAGCTTGAGGAGTTCAAATTCGATTCGAACTCCAATATCGCAACCACATGGTCGACAACGATACACCAGGCGTGATCGACTGTGACAGTTAGACTCAAAATTTGCTTCACATGTTTTTATCCCAAAAATGATCTAAACTTGAATTTTGAGTCCTAATATGATAATGATTAACCTCAGGTCCGACTATTATAAATAGAGGATGGGTTTTCTTTGTTATTTAAATCACTTAAGAAACAAAGAGTGAGTATTATAGCGTGAGAAACTCTGAAACTCCTAAAGAGCTGTTGTTCAACAACCAAAAAGCTGTACGACGTTATTCTCTACACGAATTCAAGCCCACTTCGATATATAAAAAAGGTTAGTAAGATCTGTTCTCAATTTATGTATTTAACATGTCAAACTTGTGTTTTAAAAAATACTTTGATTTAAAATTTTAAAAATTTCACTATATACTTATTTTTTAACATTCAAATCACAATTTAAATTAAAATAACTTAAATCAATATAATTTAAATTTATTTATCAAACGGTACAATTCTATTCCTTATAGTTTACCTAGATGTATTGGACGTGGGAAAGTTCAAATGGCAGTTGGCACCACCTACGGCGGTGATAATTTTTGTCCTTAAAATAAAACACACGCATGAAAATAGAGTAGAATATTGGAATTTATTTTATTATTAATTTATTTTTCAACGCTCCATGTTGCATGTGATTTTTCTTTAATTGGAATTATCGCATGTGATTGTATAGTGAGAGAAAAACAAGAGAGAGGGAGAGAGAGAGAAGCAACGCAAGGGTTGGACGCGGAAAAGTGTTGGGGCTGCGAGCGAGAGTCCATTTGCCTCGTTTTAATTATTTTTACTTTCTTTTCTTTTTCGTTTTAGACACCGCCTAAATTTCCGTCCCACCAATTCTCTTTCTTCTTTCATTCTCTGTCTCTCTCTCTTTCTTTCGCTTTCTTCGAATTTCCGAGTAGGCGATCGATCGATCGGCCTAGAGAGTGAAAGAGATACGAGAGAGAAAGCGTGGACTGGAGAGATGCAGAGGTCTCACGCTCACCGTCAGATTCATCGCTCGAGGCCTGCCAAACCGGCCACAATCCACGCCTACGCCCAATCCGGCGATCTTCTCGGGTTCCAGAGGCTTCTTCGCGAAAATCCCTCTCTTCTCAACGAGAGAAACCCTGTTGTAAGATATCCTTTCTCTGGATTTCGGATTTCGCACAATGCAATTTCATCTGTAAAGTTTTCGTTTTTTTGGGTAATTTGTCGGTGCAAATTTATCTTTTTTTTTTTTTTTTTTCCGTGTTTGATGATTAGGGTTTGTAGGAATTGAATTTGTGTAATTTGGACGAGCTGGGTTATTTGGTCATATGTTTAATTAAATTCCAAGTTATGGTCAGAATTAGACTCTGTTCCTGTGTTTTTGCTGTTTGGGAAAATCTGCATTGTCCTTTATTATTTATTTATTTTTTTTTTAAGGAGAGGAGTTTTTGTTATAAATTTAGGCTTACTTTGCTCTAGGAACAAGGGACTGCTAGAGTGATTTTACATGTCTTCCTGTTCCTTAAGTTAGATTGAAATTTTATGTAAAAGATGGCATGGAAGATGACTTGGCCCTGTGCTACAATAGAGCAGGATTTTATAATGCTTTGAATGTTTATGTAATCTGCGAAAACCTAATAATGTAATTTTCGGTATAGGTTGCTCATTTTTTTCTAAGTGGATGAGATTGTATGCGGAAAGAGACTTTCTAAGTGGATGAGATTATATCTGAATAGTTGGTCTTTACTATATTTGCTCCAATCAGAAAATTATCCAAAAAAAAAAAGATCAACCATTATTTTGTTATTGAGTTGGTCTTCACTATATTTGCTGCAATCAGAAAATCATCCCAAAAAAAAAAAAAGATCAATGTTGAATCCCAAAACCATTTTTTGAAAAAAAAAAAAAAGAATTCACCTTCATATCTTCATTAATTGTTTATTTCCTGACTCATGCCCTTCAAATGCAGATGGCACAAACCCCCCTCCATGTGGCCGCCGGTAACAACAAGGCTGATATAGTTAAGCATCTTCTTGAGTTTCCGGGGCCGGAGAAGGTTGAGTTGGAAGCCAAGAACATGGTTTGTAAAATATAGTTCTCTTTTCCTTTCTCCAACTAGTCAGAATCGTGTACTATCTTAATTTTATTAATTCAACTTCTAGCTATGATAGCTCCTGTTTGCATTGATCTTTTCTTTACTGGTTGTTTGTAAATTGAGCTTTGCAGTATGGAGAAACTCCTTTACACATGGCAG
This sequence comes from Artocarpus heterophyllus, assembly GCA_025403435.1. Taxonomy (NCBI): domain Eukaryota; kingdom Viridiplantae; phylum Streptophyta; class Magnoliopsida; order Rosales; family Moraceae; genus Artocarpus; species Artocarpus heterophyllus. The sequence goes on along the minus strand of CM046330.1, from coordinate 3,814,635 downwards.
CAAAGAATGGATGCAATGATGCTGCACGGTTGCTTCTTGTTCATGGTGCTTTCATTGAAGCCAAAGCAAATGTACTTTTTTCGTCACCTGACTGTCTAAGTTTGATTCAGTTTCAAGTTTTTGTCGGGGATGTGAGGGCATGCTTATGAATCTGTATTCCTGTCCATGCAGAATGGGATGACACCTCTACACCTTGCTGTTTGGTATTCACTCCATTCGGAAGATTGCTCAACTGTCAAGACATTGCTGGAGTACAATGCTAATTGCAGTGCTGAGGACAATGTATAGTTGGTTGCAATTATTTGCATATACCATATACCAATTTACTAGGATATAATGAGTAAATGCTAATAGTTGATACAACTGTAATTGCAGGAGGGAATGACTCCTTTAGACCATCTTTCAAAAGGCCCTGGTAGTGAAAAGTTGAGGGAGCTATTATTCTTGCACCTTGAAGAGCAGAGAAAGAGAAGAGCTATTGAAGCATGCAGTGAAACTAAGGCCAAGATGGATGAACTTGAAAATGAGTTATCAAAAATAGTGGGCTTGAATGAGCTTAAGATACAATTACGAAAATGGGCAAGGGGAATGCTTTTGGATGAGAGGCGAAGGGCCCTTGGTCTAAAAGTTGGTACCCGCAGACCACCTCATATGGCCTTCCTTGGCAACCCCGGAACAGGTACGAATATAGATCATTTTCTATTTTTAAAACAACATACTGTCCTTTCTAGAATTATGAATGTGAATATAACTTTACCTGTCATATGACATATTTTATTTGGTTAGATAGAAGAAGTGAGGTTTTAATCTTTGTGAAATCCAACAGGTAAAACCATGGTAGCCCGCATTCTTGGAAAATTACTCCACATGGTGGGAATTCTACCTACTGACAAGGTAACAGAAGTGCAACGGACTGATTTGGTTGGTGAATTTGTTGGTCATACAGGACCAAAGACCAGGAGAAAGGTACAACATTTTGCCTTTCTTATGTTTGTTGTTTATCAATCTATTGCTAAAATGTAAACCTGGCTTGACTGTGATCTTTTGTTTTTTTTTTTTTTTTTTTTTTTGCTAATATTGCACAGCTAAGGGATGCCGAGGGAGGAATTCTGTTTGTAGATGAAGCATACCGATTGATACCCATGCAGAAGGCGGATGATAAGGACTATGGTTTGGAAGCATTAGAAGAGATCATGTCTGTTATGGACAGTGGAAAAATAGTGGTCATATTTGCTGGGTATAGTGAACCAATGAAACGTGTAATTGCTTCAAATGAAGGCTTCTGCAGACGAGTGACCAAGTTTTTCCACTTCAATGACTTCAATTCAGAAGAACTAGCGACTATTCTCCATATTAAGATGAATAACCAAACAGAGGAAAGCTTATTGTACGGGTTTAAATTGCATGCTTCCTGCACTGAAGAAGCTGTTGCAGGACTAATACAGAGAGAAACAACCGAAAAGCAGCGTAGGGAGATGAATGGAGGTTTAGTAGATCCAATGCTAGTAAATGCCAGAGAAAACTTGGATCTGCGGCTCAACTTTGACTGCATAGATACCGAAGAACTATGTACAATTACCCTAGAGGATTTAGAAGCAGGAATTCAGCTTTTAACACAATGAGATTGTTTTCAGCTTAAGTTATGTATTAAAGGAAAAAGTTTATTCTTTTTACGTCCTGATAGAAGACTCGTTCAAACTGAACAGAAGCAATTCTTTCCACAGGCCTCTCTTCTGTTTTGATCACGTGGATCACATGGTCTTTCTGGTGAAGGTTCAGAAGCTGAGATGCTGTGGTCTTTGATGACTTGAACGCCTAAATTTTTCTTGTCATTCATTTTTTCATATGCTGTAGATGGTTTCTGCTTTTGGTCATTGAATTCATTGTTTTGACTGCCTGCTTTTGATATAAATGCCATTTTGTGAGAAGTTCTTTCCATCTTGAATCTTGGAACGGCATAGTTGTGTTTATGGGGCAATTAGATTATGGGTCCTCCGGTGGGTATTGCACATTTTTCAAACCATTAGTCTGGTCAAAATTACATTTGAACCTATGAGAGAAGTATTCTTGAATTGTTAGCTGTTACGTGATTGCATGGCCTGCTCACTTGTCTTAGTTTCTCGTCATAAGGTTTGCATGATAGTGGTGTGATCTCTTTTGCACTGTTTCTTTGCAGTGCAAGCCCATTTCACACAGTTGTATTTGGAAAAGTAGTTTAAAACTTCAGTTTGAGTTTAAAAATTATAGCATATAAGAGTTTCATATTGTAATTTTTTATTGTAGTATGTGAGGGTTTTAAAGTTGTTTACAGTCAAACTATTACTTTTCTAAACAAAACTTGTGGTTTAGTTGTTTTTTTTTTAAGAAATTGCACTTGGTTTAGTTGGTTTAGATTCCCTTTTTTATTTTTTTAAAGATTTTGGCTTTCTTGTGACACATTTGAAGTTGCTTCGACGTAATGATTAGAGAAATCTTTGGTTCTTTTTATTCCTCACTTAACGAAGAAAGTACGAATATCTAAAAATTACATCACATCACATGTCATTGTCGGACGGCTCTATGTTATGAAATTGGATCTTACCTTCTATTTGACCGGGTACACTGCATACGATTGGCTTTAATTTTTTTTTTATTTTTGATAATTTCGTGTAAGATTAGCTGCGTGACAATTCAAATCGTAAGATGGAGGCCTCACTCATCACAAAAAAAAAAAAAAAAAAAAATCTAATTGTAAGTTAATTTGGCTATAATCATTCAAAATTTTAAGATCGAATAAAGGAAAAAAAAAAAAAAAGCTCTTTATATTTGTTGGAAATAAATATCTCTATCAAAATCATCATTGCATAAAAGCAACAATACTTATGGTCCTAGTTTGAACCGAAATATCATAATTCATTTGCTACATTGCGTGCAAGCCAGAAAAAGAGAAGAAAAAAACACCCCAAAAAAATCGAAATTTAGAGAAAATAAAAGAACCCTAAAAAAAAAAGAAATTCCCCCAAAAAAACTCTTAAACAAAATAGTGAAGAGAGAGAGAGAGAGTGTAACCGAATTAACCAGAAAAAGAGCTTGTGGTGTTTTGGGGTCTTCAAAATCTTTGGCTGGAGAAAAGTAAAGCTACTAGTTTTATCCAAAACAAACGGATTTTGAAGAAGAGAATGGTGTCAAGTTCACTATCAATTCTTCATTCCACAACATCTTCATTTCCTTCTTCCGTTTCCAACACTTTCTCTGATAATAATATCAATTCAGCCCCTACACCCACCAGAACCAAATCCTTGGAATCTTCCAGAAGAATCCTCAGATGTCAGAAGCCTCTCAAATTATCTCCTCCCTTCAAGGTCCTCGCTTCGCCTTCCTCTCCTTCTCCTCTCGAGGATGGCTCCGCCAAGCAGTTTCTGCAGAACAATTCCATTGCGGATTTCATGAGATTCAAGCGTGCCGTCCATGGCGGAAATGGAGAATTGCAGACCGCCGTTGTTAGCTACAAGAAGAGGTTCCCTTGGGCTCTCTTACAACCTTTTCTTCAGGTACTTCACCTCTCTCTCTCTCTCCCCTCTTTTTTTTTTTTAATTATTTTTATTATTATTTTTTAGTGGGTCTTGTATTCTGTGTTTTGGATTTTGTTGAATGATGGGTTTGGTTTTGTTGTGTTCCTTATTGGATGTTGTAGGTGGATTTGGTTTCGACGATTCACATCGCGGATAAAGAGTATGTCTAGTTCCTTTTTCGTTTTTTTGGTTGTTTCAGCAAAAATTAGATCTTTTTAAAGAGATCAGAACATCCCTCTAAGCGTAGTTAAAAAGACTGAAAAATAAGGCGTTCGAAAACTAAATAAAAACTTAAGAAAGGTAAAACCTATAATATTTGGTGTTGATTATAGAAACTTATCATTTTCGACGAGGGAGCTCCCTAGGGAGTACGTTCCCTACCCTCTCTTCTGAATTACGTGATGTGGTCCACCTCGTGAACCAGATCATTTCAGATAATTAATCACAAGAACCTTAATTGTACCGAGACCAAACAAAAATGCGCTAAGGAAAAATAAGCAAAAAGACGGATGCGCAAAATCTATGCTGGTCCACGTTGAGCTAAGTCCATTTTCAGCTTGTAGAGAATCGACTATGATGAAGAAGTTTACAAGAGAAAATCTTATACCACTCAACTCTGTGTTTTTGTCTCATTTGTTTCTATCAAACCCCAATTCAGCACTCCCTTATGCATAGAAACTAGGTAATAATTTGTCAAGGCATTAAATTAGGATCTGTAACTTAACAATCTTGAGGGAATGAGTTAGAGTATCTTCTTCACCTCTTCTTAGGAATTGCTTTGGTGAGAATTATGACTTCTGCCAGCGATAAAAGCTTGATGAATCTTCCTCACTCTATTTCCCCATAACCTGATTGTTCCTATGATAGTGGTTTGAATAATTTTGTATGTGGTGTCAGGTATTTTAAGGCCCTTCAGGAGGAACTTGAGTCCTATGATTGTGTTCTATATGAAATGGTGACCAGCAGGGAGAGTTTAGAGAATAGAAGAAACCCTGCTGCAACAAAGAAGCTGAAAAGTTCACGCTCACGAGGGTTTAACATTCTAGGATGCATTCAGCGACAGATGGCTCGAATTTTGATGCTCGATTTTCAATTAGACTGTCTAGATTACCAGGCTGAGAATTGGTACCATGCAGATCTTGATTTTGAGACCTTCAAGTTGTTACAGGTTAGAGTCTCTCTGCTTTAACTAGCATAAAGTATCAACATTGTCGTATCAATGCTGTCAAATTTCTGGAATCTGAAGATTTACTGCTCTCCGATAATGTCAGTTTTTATGAGTATTGATGACCTTGGTGATATAGAGATATTCTTTCCTTTTAATTTTTATTTTTCAATGCAAGTTTTGTCACATTACTTTCATGTGTTTTATGAACAAGGTTGCTTTTATTTCCGAACTGCAACAGTAGTTTCCGCAACTATTTTTGTTTCTGACAATGTCTATGAATGAAGGTTTCTCCCTTCCTAATGAAGGGTTCTAAACATCTGCGATGCAATATACTTCTAGGACTATCTTTCATTATTCTCAGTGTTAGTCTAATAATATTCAATCTTGTCTTTCAGATGGAAAAGGGTGAAAGCTTTTTCACCTTCGCAAGAGACATGACTATTAAATCCACAAAAGCTATGATTCAGCCTGCTTCGGTTCGAGAAGACCTTGGTCCTTGGAGATCCAAGCTTCTGTGGGCCTCGCGGGTGCTTCCCATGCCGCTAGTTGGCCTTCTTATTATTGAAGGTGTTTGTGCTGACATCGGAAGCCCGGCATCAGAGTTTCCAGAGCTAGAAGCCTTGTCTAGGCTAGATTTTGGCTCTGCGTTGAAAGTATTCCTAGCAAAAAGACTAACGTCTGAGTGAGTAACTATAATAAACTTCTCCTTTTCCCTGCAAGTTCTATGGCGTCCATGTTATGCTCTTCGGTTTATTTAACTTCTATGGCATGCCAAAGCTATGTGAAAACTCACTTTTTTGATATGTAAAAAACGCCTTGCAAGAAGACTATAAACGATATCCATCTCCAACATTGCGAATAGTAATTCTGGTATTAAATAAGGGGAATCAGTTGTGGTTTTTCTAGCTGCATATCTTACTTTATACGGACAGCTGATGAGGAGCTATTGTCTGCTGAAGGTTCACGCAGGTGACTGCTGATGTAGAAGAGGAGTCTGTCATAATTGGTGAGAGAAACAAGGCTGCAATTGAGGCACTCCAAAGGGCACTTGACGAGGGCCACAACAGGATTGCTATACTCTACGGGGGTGGCCACATGCCGGACTTAGGAAGGCGGCTAAGAGGGGAGTTTGACCTGTTCCCTTCTCGTGTACGGTGGATAACAGCGTGGTCTATAAGGAACAGAGATTTAAAGAGCAGTTCCCTTCCGTTTCTGAAGACGATGGCTAAAATTTCGGGTTGGCCCCTAAACCGCTACCAGACACTGGCATTGCTCATATTCTCCTCGGTCCTTGCATTGGATCTCTGGTTCTGGGAGATCTTTTGTGGCACTGCAGTGACCTGGATTTCCCAATTTGCTGCAGATTTTATTCATTTTATGGACAATGCGCAGATCTAATAATAGTTTTCTCAATTGGTAAAATAATCTTGAAATTTGTCCAGGACAGAGCAATCTGTAAATAAATTTGTTAGAGTGTTTTAAGTTCAAACCTTCGATTTGAACCGTGTTTCTAAACATGCTGTTCTGCAAAGTACATGCTGGAAAAGACAATGCATGGCACTTTTAGTTAAATCGGAAAAGAAAAGGATGAAAGGGATGTATGATAGTAATGTATTACACGAGCCTTATGCCATTAGAAGATTTTAATGGCGTCCAACATAATAAACACAATAATCATGTGACATGTTGTTGAATTCATTTTATGACTTGACAAGACGTGAAGGAAAATTAGGGTGTTCAACGTAATTGGATTTGGTTAGGTGATAAAATTGTTGGTTTTCTGATTAGCAGATTAGGTAGGGACTAGGGTTATAAATTAGTGTAGCAAGGAAGAGAGAATATGCCCTGCTCATTTGTTTTTGGTAAAAGTTATACTCAATATATATATATTTTTAATTTTTAGCTGGATTTGATTGTAATTTTTTGTGCAATCGATGAATTTGATCTTAATCAATATTAATTTAGACCGTCCCCACGTGGATTCCATTTTGTAAGTAGCTATTTGTATAGACATTTGGGCACTGCCAAATAATATCAAGTGTCCCATTTAGCCAAAAAAAAAAAAAAAAAGTGTCCCATTCCTGCTTATGGCTTCTTGATTAATTTTATATCAACAGGATATGCCTTAAAGATCCCGTAGCCTACCTAATTTGAACATAATAATATAATAATAATAATATCACCCTCTTAATTATAAAAATGTTATTGACACTGGTGGGACTTGCCTTACTTGGTTGTATATTACTGTTTTTTAATTTTACTAGACTGTTTGAAAAATAAATTTAAACCGAAAAAATCATAATATATAAGAAAATAATTGTAAAAAATTATATTTAAACCGTAAATCACGGTTTGAACCATTACCTGTCACATGTAGGACCAGGTTTTTTTAATCTTTGCTCATATCTCATACATTCAATTGATATAATAAAGTAAAAAAAATATAGTTAAGAAGTTTTATTGCACTTCCTAGTGGACTTGGACCCAGTCTAAACAAAAGTTATCGCATCGCATTCTAGCTTTCTCTTTTGGAAAATGCATTTCTTTCCATCGGTGAAGTTTTAGAACAAATTGTGATTTTGTTAGTGCAACTGTAATTCCAAGTTCAATAAAATTACTTTTTATTTTTATTGGATTGAATCAACACCTGTGGGTTTTTCCCCCCTCTTATTTTGTTTTTTTACAGTAATAAATAACTGTATCATAGTTTTTTTTTTTTTTTTGCTATCAATTTTTATCCACAAGTATTTATTTGTTTTTTAATCATTTTACTTCTTGATCATGAAGAAGATGTCCCTTGTACGGGACCATAATTTTGTTGATTGATGGTGACAAAGATTGTGTTAAATTTATAATACATATATGGCTATATATGGCTGGATCAGGATAAATTGTGCTTTTTATTTTTAAGCAGTAAAATAAGATAGGCTTAAAATAAAGTTTTTTGATAGTGTTTGGATAATGCATGAAAAACTATTTTTTAGAAAAAATTTTGAACCTGTTTGGTTAGATAAGTTAAAGTTTTATTATTATAAAAAGTTATGTAATATAAGAATATAAATGAAATTTATAATTTATTATTTACAAATAAATAAAGTTAATCATAAATACCGAAAATATGGTTTGTTTTAAAAGTGTTTATAAAAGTTAAAAGTCTAAACAGATTATCCATCTAGACAAATTCAAAGCAACTTTTAGACCAAATAAGTTGAAAATAACTTACTTTAAGCCCTTCTAAATAAAGTCATAATATGATAAATTGTGGCTGGGCGCGGCCTGGTAAGTGGAGGTATAAGAACAATTATAGTTATACTTCACTAAATAATTAAAATACACACCACATTCTAATTTAGTACACAATTATCCTTAATTTGTTTCGTAATAATTTATGGAAAATATTCAAAAATTATGCAGGCAAATGATGCCGAGAAGATAAGCATTGATGCCGTGGTGAAGTACTAAAAGACATTGGAAGAAGTATATAAAACTTGACCGTGGACCTAACTATGAGAACGAGTGTAAAAAACGAGTAACATGTGGCAATATAAAATAAAGTAATTGTTCCTCAAAAAGAAAATACATAAAATAAAACAGTTGTAACCTTTTTTTCTTACATTTTTGTGAGTTGAATCATGGAAGCTTGGTGGAATTAGAAAGAAAAAAAAAAAAAGAAGAAAAAGAGAGTTTTGTCTTACAGCTTTGAAACGTCAAATTAAATCTAGATACAATGTTCAACATAACACGAAATCAAATTTATATAAAAATAAAAATAACTTTTTGGGAAAAATTTTTTTGTCAATAACTTTTTTTTTGGGACAATTTTTGGCTAAAAAAAAGTTTTTTAGACATCAAAACGGTTTCAATTTTTTTTATCCTGTTGAGGTTTCTTATCCTGCTACAGTTATTTTTCTTATTTTTTTGAAAAAAACTTAGACAATTTACATGCACAAAAAAACATATTTTTTGGTTCTAAAAAAAAAAGGATCATTTACTCAATTTAAATTTTTTTTTTTGTCTCTTTCTTCAAATTCTTCCTTTAAGAGAATATGATGAAAATCTAACTTTTTTAAAAATTGTCACATTGCGCCCGTTGGTCACTGTTCTTTGTGGTTGAAGAGCCTCTTAATCAAGATGGCGCCAGGCTGTCAGGCCGCAATGGTGGTGGCATTTGCTTTGCTGCTTTGTTCCAAGAGTGGGGAAGAAGGTTGCCCATGAACTAGCCTTTATTGTTCTTTCTGTTGCTACTGATTTGTATTTGCTATTTCCTTAAAAATATATATATATATGCATGTATATATGCTGTGTTTGTCACAACCTGTCTTTTCAGGCTGTGATAAAACTCTTTCTTACTTACTTTAGGGCAAAAATTTAGGAAATTTTTTTTTAAATAGGAATAAATAATTTGCTTACATTAAAATTTAGTAATTCCCAAAATACCTTCACCTACTTGTATTTACATAATTAATACTTTTACTTTTACAACATCTTTCTTTTAAACATTTCATTTCAAAATAATTTTAAATATACGTAGCGGAAAACATTACAGCAGCAGACTCCATACCCAATCTGCACACCATCCATCCCTCCGCCAGCTCACCATTTGAACTTATTCTGACATTCTCGTCGGAATACCTACAGCATGAAATACTTAATGAGCTAACGCTCAGTAAGTCCCATAAATCCTACATGGATATTCACATGAATGCATGAATCAATTATGCTTTCTTATAAACTTTCTTTATCCTCATCATTTCTTATCTTTACTAGGGCCCAAGAGTTCGTACCATTGCACAATTTCATTTAGGTCTACGTAACACCGTGACCGTAACATATCCTTTAAACTCCCCTTGAGTTAGGAGTCGGTACGACACTTTTCTTAATTTCTGGTGATACATTTACCAGTCCATTTATTATGGTTGACATACCATGCATGAAGTAATAATCACATATTATCCATGAAACATAAATTCTTTTGCATAGCATAGTACACACATGTACTTACTTTTTATACACACTGGTACACATTAATATACGCATAGGTATATAGCATAATGTACTCACAGGTACTTAACATAAAATGTACACACAGATACCTACTTTATACATACTCAAGTATTTATCATTGTACACACAGGTACGAAATCATGATACACATGCTCATTTTCATTATTGTACACACAGGTACATAACATATTATACACATAGGTATAAAATCATGGTACACATGCTCATTTTCATTATTGTACACACAGGTACATAACATCTTGTACACACTGGTACACATTAATATGCCCACAATTATTCATACATGACTATACCCCTAGGTATTCATATCATGGCAAACATACAAGTTTACACTTAATTATATGCATAGGTATACATATACATACATTTCTTTCTAAACCTACATTTCATACTGTAGATGAGAAGGGTACTTACTTGATGTGAATGTCGGGCAACTTAACCTTGATTTCGCTTCTCCTAGACTCCTAGAATCCTGTTGGCCAATTACAAAGGCATTAGCCAAATTCCACTATGTTTCAATACGAAACATCCGTTAGTTAATAAATTGAGTTGTACTACTATGTACAACTCTAAAAACCACTGGTTTTTTTTTTCTTATTTCTATTTAACTTTACCCTATCGTTTCTAACGAGGGGCGGGAATCTTTCTAGTCGTTTTCTTATTCCATTAGAAACATTTTAAAACGGTTCGGGTTATTTAGAAAAAAATGACGATTTTGCCCTTCGTGGGTCCACCAACCTACCCGAGCTCGATTTCGTTATTCTTACGAAAGTAACCATATACTAATTTCAAAATAACACCCTAGTGGGTCAAATCTCTTTATTTCTTAATTATGCCCCATTTTCATAAAACTTTACGGTTTAGTTCCTGAACTGAAAATTTTGACGATTTTACCCCTAGGACTAAAATTTACTTCTTTGCATCAAAATTTCCTATTTTTCTCAAGGATTATTTTTGCTTAAGGTACCATACCTTAAATCATTTTGAAAAATGACATTTTTGCCATTTAACAGTTTTTTCACTTTTAGTGTATTCTTGAAAAATCAAAAACTCACAAACGATTGAGTTTTTAGACAAACCGTCTACATAGCCCAACAGTTTCATCGAGATCTACAACTTTCGTGTTTTAACTTTTCCCAAAATCTCACTGTACAGGGGCGTTTTTGACTATTTTTCAAATCTGCCGAGAAGAAACTTTTTCTTTCAATTTAGTCCCTTTGGCATTTTTACAAAAATCCGTTTCAAACTTGCAATTCTACCCCTGCAGAAACCATTCCATGCCTTAATCAACACATTCTCATGCTCAAACATCACTTTTGCAAAGTCAAACATCAAAATTACAAAAATATTACTTTTTTCAAAAATTACCGATTTGCACTAAAAACCAAAGTTTCACAACTTAAACTTACCATTCATCACATATACATGAAATTCCATCAAATACATGCTCAAAACCCCTCATGGGTTTGAAAAAATAAATATCAAAACAAAATTCAAAACTTTAAACTTTAAAACTTACCCAAATAACACTTTTTGGATTTCTAACCTTCAAAGGCTTCTTGAACTTCTTCTTGGACTTCCTTTTCATGCAAAAATACCATGGATTAATTTTTGCCCTTTACCCAATGAAAAATCCCTTGAAAACTCATTTAAAAGTTTAGGATTTTACCTTAAAACTTGTGGGAAATCATTGTACTTGCTTGTAAAACTTGTTTGGGGGTATTTTTGTAAAGTTTGGGGGCTGAGAAATTTTTTTAGAGTTCTTGGACATGGCTGCCGGATCTTGGAAGGAAAGGAAAGAAATGAATTTTTGTGATAACTTTCCCTTAAATGCATCCTTATCACATTTGGTGACTCATGGTCACCCATGAGTATACCACTAGGTGTCACAAGGTGATTGGGCCACTTTTCTTGACATGTGGCCCAATAGAAAATCAAGAAGTGCCCACTTTGTGGAGTTAAAAATTTATACTGTGTAAATTTTCACCACACAGTATTTTTTCTATACTGTCATGGTTAAATCAGTGTACTTTTTATCCTTAGACTATATAAAAATATTTAACTTACTTTTCGTTTACTTTTGGAGGCCAATCATAACGTTTTTCGTATCTGTGTTTTTCATTTAGTTGTATTCTTATACTGCTCTGGCCTCCTTTCTACCCCCGATTAGGGTTAGGACAACCTCTATGTCCTATTTACATTCTAATCATCCATTCGTTTATATCACAATTTTACAATTAATTGTGACATAAAATTCATTTTATGGATATTATGCACAAATCTCTGAGTCATTAAACTAATAAAATTTATATTTTACAATATCTACCATTACATTACATATGTCATAAAATTTACAATCATTGTCGCTCATTCATATTTTATTGTAATTTTCACAGAAATTACAATTTTTACAAAATTTTACATTTTTTTAAGAATAAATTCATTAATTAAACCTAATTAAATATTAGGTTTCATTGATGACGTTTTTCCGGTCATTACAATCTACCCCCCTTAAGAATTTTCGTCCTCAAAAATCAAAATAATTCAGGGTAGTCTTTTCTCATTTCATTCTCTCATTCCCACGTTGCCTCTTCTATTTGTTGGTGGCGTCATAGAACTTTGACGAGAGGTATCTTCTTGTTCCTTAATTCCTTCTCTTCTCGTGCCAGAATTTGAACTGGTTTTTTTCATAAGACAGATTCTCCTGTGTGTTAATTTCCTCCCGCTGAAGAACATGTGAAGGGTCTGGTACATACTTCTTTAGCATGGACACATGGAATACATTGTGTACCAATGCTAGATTAGATGGTTAGGCTAACTTATAAACTATACTGCCTATCCATTTCAAGATCTCCAATGGTCTAATATACCTTGGACTGAGCTTTCCTTTCTTCCCAAATCTTACAATTTCCTTTCATGGGCATTATCTTCAAAAGACCAAGTCTTCTACTTGAAACTTCAAAAGTCTTCGTCGTCGATTAGCATATCTCTTTTGCCGACTAAAAGCCATTTTCATTTGTTGACAAATTAACTTTACATCTTCCGTTGTTCTATGAACAAAATCTATGGCCGACATCGCCTTTTCTTGGGTTTCGTACCAATGTAAGGGTGGTCTACATCTTCTTTCATATAGAGCTTCATATGGAACCATACCAATGGAGCTTCGATAATTATTGTTGTATACAAATTCGATCAGAGGAAGCTTTTTATCCCATACTCTCTCAAAATCTAGTACACATGCTCTTAACATATCCTCTAAAGTCTGGATGGTCCTTTCTGATTGATCGTCCGTTTATGGGTGGAAGGCTATGCTAAATGTCAGCTTTGTTCTCATTGCTTGATGAACACTTCTCCAAAACTTGGAAGTGAATCTACCATTACGATAAAAAAATGATAAACTTTGAAACCCAGTGGTATCTAACTATTTGGGTTACGTATAGTTCAGCTAGTCGTTCTACAGAACTGTTGAGTTTAATGGGTAGGATTTAGTCAATCTATCAATAATTACCCATATACCATCATGTCCACCCGTAGTTCTGGGTAGCCCAGTTATCAGGTCCATAGTTATCTGATTCTATTTCCACCAATAGGGCTCTTTTAAATCTTGGTACAATTTGGTAGCTCCTGGATGAGCCACATATGGTGCTTCATGAGTTTCTTCTAATACTTGCTTTTTTAATCTTTCATCATTGGGAATGCATATCTTACTCTTGTAATGAAGGATACTATCTTTCAAAATGCTAAATTCTATTTCTTTGTTCTCAAGAACTTCATTCCTAACTTTAAGTAGCGACGGATTTACTTCTTGTCGCTCCTTTAAATTCTCTAAGATAGTTGGTTGAAAAGATCAATTAGCTAATCTTCCTATGACTAGCTCTATTTCTGCTTCCATCAAATCCTTTTGGAGAGGTTTTGGCAACATCTGTACCGTTACTAGCAAGGACGTTGTTCTACGACTAAGGGCATTGGCTACTCGATTAACCTTTTTCAGGCGATACAAAATCTCACAGTCGTAGTCTTTGACCAACTCAATCCACCTTCGCTGTCTCATGTTAAACTTTTTCTGCGTGAAGATATACTTTGGACTTTGATGGTCTGTGTAAATCTCACAGCTTGCTCCATACAGGTAGTGACACTATATCTTCAACACAAATACAACTGCCGTTAACTCTAAGTCATACGTCAGATAATTCTTTTCATAATCCTTTAACTGTTGGGATGCATAAGCAATCATTTTTCCACTTTGCATCAATATGGCTCCCAATCCTATTTTTGATACATCACTATAGATCACGAACGTTCCATGGTTCAGATCTGGTATTGTCAGTACTGGTGTACTTGTAAGTCGCCCTTTTTAATCCTTGAAAACTTTCTTCGCATTTCTTAGTCTATTCATACTTTGTTGCTTTCATATAAGTGCAGTGAGTGATGCTGTAAGTCAGGAAAATCCTTCTACAAAATATCGATAGTAGCCTGCTAAACCGAGGAAACTTCTAATTTCTGACACACTTTTCGGTGTAGGCCACTAATTCACTACTCAACTTCAGAAGGATCAACAGATACTCCTTCTCGTGTCACCACCTGTCCGTGGAATTGAACCTTCTCCAGCTAAAACTCACATTTTGAGAACTTGGCGTACAATTGATGCCTTCTCAATAATTATATTGCAATCCTCAAGTGCTTTTCATGTTCCTCTGGCGTTCTTGAGTATGTGAAAATATCGTCGATGAAGACAATAATGAACTTATCGAGGTATTCTTCGATTCATGAGATCCATGAAAGCTACTAGGGCATTGGTCAGTCTAAAAGGCATGACGTAGAACTTATAATGCCCATAACGTGTTCGGAACACTGTTCTCGGTATATCTTATTCTTTAATTCGAAGTTAATGATATCTTGAGCGTAGATCAATCTTTGAGAATACTGTCGCTCCTTTAAATTGATTAAACAAATCATCGATCCTTGAGAGTGGATACTTGTTCTTAATCGTGACCTTGTTTAGTTCCCGATAATCAATACACATTCGTAACATTCCATCCTTCTTCTTAACAAATAGAATAGGTGCTCCCCATGGGGAATAACTAGGTCGGATGAACCCCTTGTCCAATATTTCCTTTAGTTGCACCTGAAGTTCCTTGAGTTATCCTGGAGTCATTTGATATGGCGCCTTAAAAAAAATCGTGGTTATTTCGGGCATCAATTCAATTTCAAACGAAATTTTTCATTCCGGTGGTAAGTCTGCAACTCGTCCGGAAACACATCGATAAATTCCTTTACTATGGGGACCTTCTCTGGTCCTAACTGAGGTTCTTTATCTTTCCTTATTATATTCACCAGATAACCGGTACATCCATTTTCCAACATCTTCCTTGCCTTTAATGCTGAAGTCAACGCCTTGGGAGCTTTGGGAACTTTCCCTAATTACATAAACTTCTCACTTCTGGAAGGTTGAAACGTAACCTTGCGGTGTCGATGACTAATCTTAGCTGTGTATTTTCTTAGAAAATTCGTTCCTAGGATGACGTCATAATCTTGTATATCGATTATTATCAAATCAATATACAATTTCCTTTCACATATAACTATCGGTATATGACGTAACCAATAATCAGCACTCAATACCTCTCCAGAGGGTAGTGTAATTCTAAAGGTTTGCTCTATCCTAACTCTTTTACTTCCTATTCGTTTCGCAAACTTAAGCGATGCAAACAAATATGTTGCTCCAGAATCAAATAAAATATATACATCAGTGTTGGCAATAGAAAACTAATATGTCACCACCTATGAGGTTCCTGCATCTTGTTCCTTCTTCATGTAGGCATAAATTCACACACTTGGTTCCGGAGCTTCTAGTCACCCTTGACTAACACTAGGGCCTTCAATTTGTGCCTGAACTTGAACCGCATGGAATTGGTTTCCTTGAGACCTCTACTGAGCATGACTGTTCTGACTTTGGGAATTAGAAAAACAATTCCTGGCATAATGCCCTTCTTTCCCACAGATATAGCACTTGTTCGTGGTAGCCTTGCATTCCCCTGCATGTTTTTTCCTGCATTGACTGCAAAGGGGTTTGTTGTTTCCTACATCGTTAATCCTCTTATGGGGTTGACCTTTTGAATTCTTTGAATTATTCACGTTCCATTTCCTCTTGTTATTAGCAGTGCAGTTGCGTCCTGCTTGAATGTTCTAGGACGGCCCTTAACTTTGAACACTTCCTTATCCTTTTACTTGTACAGCTCGACTTTGCTTGGCTAAAGCTTTCTCCTCCTTCTATGTCTTGAAATCCTTGCTCTTTCTTCCTTATCATGGGCAATTCTAAACTCAGCTTTGGTCGCCCGTTTGATGCAATCCTCTACATCCTTGGGAGCTTGCCCTCCAATATCGACCACCGCGACCCGATGCCCAACAAGAAGCACGAACCTTGGTATGTGCGGACGCCACAATCAGCTATGGAGGGACTGATTGATAAGTCTTGGTAAGTGAGGACGCCACAATCAGCTATGGATGGACTGATTGATAAGTCGATGAACGCCACGGAAATTTCCGATAAGTTCGAATAGTTCGTTTAGGAACCAAAGAGAATTAAACCTCAAAATTATGTGTTATTACTTGTCTCTCTTGATTGAAATTCGTTACAATTATATAGGGGTTCCTATGCGAATTTTCAGCCCCTAATTCCCATGGAAATTTCGGGAAACTCAATTAACAAAAGTCAAATCTAGACTAAATAAGGAAAGTTCCCTTAATGGCTTAAAAGCCTTACAATAATAGAAATACCAGAAACGGAAAAAAGGAAACTAGACATTAAAAGGTCAAAACTGATTCTTCTCGCCATGTGTCGCCTCAAAATGGGAAAGTAACTGAAATGGAAATTACTCAATCCCTTCTATAGCTTGAATCACGCATTTATTGGTGTGGTTGTCGCATGCAATTCCCTCAATGGGCCTCCATGCAATAGCTTGAGCCCAAGTTGCTTGAATCAGCCCAATAAGTGTTTCTTTAAATTTCTTTGCACGAGCTCTCGTAACCGGCCCAATGGGAACTTGAATTGGATCTGAATATGTCTCCCACGTGCTCTTGCTTGTGCTAGTGATGTGCTCATCATTCCCCTCCTCTTGAGAAGGATTTGTCCTCAAATCGTCGCCTACATCAAAAGGACTTAGATCAGAAACATTAAAGGAGGCACTTACACCATACTCACCTGGCAAGTCTAGCTTGTACGCATTATCATTGATCCTTTCGAGAATTTGAAAAGGACCATCCCCTCTAGGCAATAGCTTGGATTTCCTTTGCTCCGGAAACCGTTCCTTGCGTAAGTGCAACCACACCCAATCACCGGGCTCGAAGACGAGCTTGTGACGCCCTTTGTTGGCTTGTTCAGCATATTGTTTAGTCCTTCGCTCGATGTTGAGTCTTGCCTTCTCGTGTATCTGCTTAACAAGATCAGCTTTTCTTTTTCCATCTAAATTCACATGCTCAGACAAAGGTAATGGCATTAAATCCAAAGGAGTTAAAGGATTAAAACCATAAACAATTTCAAACGGTGAAAATTGAGTAGCAGAATGAATAGATCGATTATAAGCAAACTCAACATGTGGTAAACACTCCTCCCATGTTTTGATGTTCTTTTTAATGACAGCCCTTAACAAAGTGGACAAGGTTCTATTCACAACTTCTGTTTGACCATCGGTTTGAGGGTGACAAGTAGTTGAAAACAATAGCTTAGTCCCTAACTTAGCCCACAAAGTCTTCCAAAAGTAGCTTAAGAACTTGGTGTCCCTATCAGAAACAATTGTCCTAGGCATACCATGAAGTCTCACAATTTCCCTAAAGAACAAATCAGCAACATTGGAAGCATCATCTGTCTTGTGGCATGGAATAAAATGAGCCATCTTGGAAAACCTATCCACAACCACAAATATCGAGTCTCTTCCCCGTTTAGACCTAGGCAAACCTAACACAAAATCCATCGAAATATCAATCCAGGGTTCACTAGGTATTGGTAAAGGGGTGTATAAACCATGGGGCTGCACTCTTGATTTAGCCTGCCTACAAGTTACACATCTACCACAAAGCCTCTCAACATCTCGTTTCATATGTGGCCAATAGAAGTGTTCCTGCAACATAGCTAAAGTTTTCACTACTCCAAAATGTCCCATCAATCCTCCCCCATGGGATTCCCTCACTAGCAAATCTCTTAATGAACAATTAGGCACACATAATTTATTCTCCCGAAACAAGTATCCCTCATGCCTAAAGTATTTACCACTAGCAGATCTCTCACAAGCTTGATACTGTAACACCCGAGATTTTTAGTGCATTAAAAATGCATTAAATTAAAGATTATGTTAAGACAAAGTACAATTAAAGGAAAATACTGTATAATAAGATGAAAAATTATACAGTGTTGGAGCAACGCAGTATAAGAATTGAATTGTGTGGACCACAATTTTATTTTATACTATGTATAAAAGAAAAGAAAAGAAAAAAAAAAAAAAGAAAAATCAGAAAATATCACAAATTCGAGACTTTCTCTCTCTAGATTTTCTCTCTCTAGATTTTCTCTCTCTCTCCTCAAATCTCGTTTGAGATTCCGGCGTTATTTTTCGACACCTCCCATACCAGTGGGAAGCTCTCGTTGAGCTGAGTCCAACGAGGTGTCGTGCCACCCAAATAGCCGCCGGAGGAGGGCCCACGCGCCGCCCAAAGTGGCGGCGAAACCCATATTTTCCTGACGTCATATCTCGGCCGTCCGACCACCAATCGACGTGATTTTGGTGTCTATGGACTCAGTGTGAGGAGAGGAACAAGATGGTACCAATTTTCCAGCTCAATTTTGGCTGGAAAGGCTTCGCCGGAGCTGCCCCGTCGCCGCCGTGGAGCCGTCGTCGGAGCCGCCGCATATGGTGGCGGTGTGGCATACCGCCGGTGCCAAAACGATCAGAGGGCGACGGCGAGCAAGACCCCTCGGTCAATTGCACCGTTCCGCCGCCCCTCGCCGGAGAACGAAGACCCCCGCCGTGAGCCGCCGTGGGTAAGGTTGGGTTGGCCATTTTAGGCCGTTTTGTGCCAAATTGAAGGCACAAACACCTTCAGAGGACCGAGAGGAAGAAATTCGGTACCTCAATTGCACGAAATGATGGCCGGAGGACGGAGAACGGCGTCTCCGTCGTGCACCGCCGTGGAGCTAGGTGGGGCCGCCGTTCCACGCGGTGTTGAGCTGCCCCACCGTAGGGGAAACACTCAGAGGAGGTCGGGGAAGAAAACGCCCACCTCAATTTCACGGTACCGTCGCCGGAGGACCGAAATCGGAGCCGCCGGTTTCCGCCGAGAATTCTGCCTTCGAATTGCTATGTTGGAGGCCGAATTGGGTGAAATTGACCCCACCAATCGACTCAGGAGGGTCGAATTAGGGGGGGTAGGCTCGAGCTCAGCCCTCAACGGGGCCAACCGCCGCCGGTCAACGGCGGTCAACGGCGGTCAACGCCGGTCAACGGCCGGTCAAAGGGCAAAATGGGATTTTGTGATCCGGACCTCCGATCGAAGATCCGAGACCGCCTCCCGACTCGTTTCGACGCTCTGAACGCAATGGTGACCTCCGTTCGAGCAAATTCTACTCCGATGAAAATCGTCCGGTACCGACTGCACGCGGATCGAGGCGATTCAAGCAGCAATATCGGAGTCCAGAAGGACAGTTTCAAGAATGCATGATCTCCAGTAAGCATTCCTAGCCATTTATGGTCGCTCGAGGAGCACTGCAGAGGATGCTTCACATACTGTAGATGCAGCGAGATACAACTGGATCTGCTTTGCTTGGAGTTCAAGTAAGTAGGAATCTCGCATACAGTATAAACTGTTTTAGATGCTTTCATAGAAATTTATGAAATGCATGATCAGTGATTGTTACACTGTTTTATGTAAGAATAGGTTTTATAATGTTATAAGGTGACGAAAAAAACCCGTTAAGGGTAAAATCGTCATTTTTAAGGAAACGGCTAGAACGGAGTCGAACACTCCGATTTAGCATAATGTTATTAGACGGAAAATGTTCCGTAATACGTTAAGTAACGTAACGGTCATATGAGATCAGAGATTTCATAAGAGATGTTTTAAGTAAACGAGTGGTAACCGATGGGTTACAAAGTTAAAAGGAAAAGTAACCCCGGTGGGTTACAAGGCTAAATAAAGGAAATGTAAACTGACAGTTTATAAGGTTGAGTTAAAAGAATGGTAGACCGACAGTATACTAGTCAAGTTATGAGAAAGGAATAAATGATTAATGTTTACGTTTTATTATCAATCGAGTGGATTGATAATAAAGAAAGTTAATTAATGAGTCGGCTATCGTATGATCAGGACACAAAAGCCGACCAATGGAAGGAAAAGGAACGGAATAGAGAACGCTAGAGCATAGTTTGGGTAAGTTTCAAACCTCACCTACAGCATGAAGTAAATGATTTTTAAATGTTTATTTATATGATTTGCAAATGTGTTTGCAATTGATAAGCAAGTTTCTTTTAAAGTATATTTGCATTTATTATGCAAAAAGTTTTAAAGTTCAAGAAAAAGAATTGCAATGAAATTGCAATCGTTATGTTAAAGGTTTATTTGCATATTGATATGCATAATGTTATTTAAAAGTTTAAGTTATGATTTTCAAAGTATTGAAAGTATGTTTTGCATTATGACAATGCATAATGTTTTATAGTTTAAGTTAAAGGTTTAATGATGCATTTGCTATGCAATAAGTTGCATTTGATGTGCAATAAATTTAAGAATAAAAGTTATAGTTTGCAAAATGTGTTTGCATTTTATGATGTATTTATTAAGCAATATGTTGCATTTGTTATGCAATGAGTGTTAGAATGCAAGTTATGATATGCAAAATGTGTTTGCGTTTTATGATGAATTTATTAAGCAATATGTTGCGTTCGTTACGCAATAGATTTTATAGTACAAGCTATGAATTGCAAGTGTATTGCATATGATGTGATTGCATTTGAAATGCTCACTAAAGTTAATAAGAAGGTAACGTAAAGATAAAAAGGAAAGTGTCGTACCAGCCTCTTTGTTATGAGGTAATGAAAATGAAATTAAAGTGTGACCTCCTAAAGGTGAGGTACAAGACCTCAATGTTTGATGGTCTCAAGTCTTCCACAAGGGAAGCATCATGTTTACGATCTCATGATTAATGAGTTGGTACGAACACTAAAGTAAAGTAAGGAAAAGAAATGTTATAAGATAAAGAAAGTTAAGGAATAAGAATAAAGATTGAGAAAGAAATGAATATTTAAGTTTATAGAATGTTCATAAAAGGCTCATAATTAAAGTTAATAATTGAGCATAAATGAAGTCATGCATTCTGATGTTACTTGAATGCTTTTTTATGAAATGTTTATATGTTATGTTTATGGAAAACATTCTGAAAAATGTTTACGATAAATGTTTATGAAAAACATTTTCATGTTTTCAAGAAACGGTTTATGAACGACGTTTTAAGAAAAACGTTCAAGAAATGTTTTAAGAGAAAGGTTTTACATTAAATGTTTATGAAAAACATTTCATGTTTGCAAGAAAAGGTTTACGAATGACGTTTTAAGAAAAACGTTGAAGAAATGTTTTATGAATAATGTTTTCAGAAATGTTCTATGAAAGACGTTTATGAAGAACGTTTTTAGAAATGTTTAAGGAAAACGTTTATGGAAAATATTTTCATAAATGTTTATGGAAAACGTTCATGAAGAACGTTTCAAGAGAAAGGTTTTCATGAGAAAAGTTTTAAAGCATGTTTAAATGCTTTGTGAGAATATGTTTGAACTTGCTGAGCGAAAGCTCATTAAAAGTTTTTCATGCTGTAGGTAATTTATGGGTGACCAATGGGACCCGTTAGAAGAGCTGGGTGTGGCGGAGGACAGATGCGAAGATTTGGGTATGGATACCATCACTGATTGCTTCCGCTACGTAAAGAAAATGTTTTCTATTGTTTAATGTTGTGTTTTCGAAGTTTAAAGAAAACCAGAGTTTTAAGAATTGTATTCAAGTTTTAAAATACAGTTTATGGACTGTATTATGTAATTATAAAGTAAAGTTTTAAACTATGATTTAATAAATGTTTCTTATTAAGTTTTGAGAAACGATTTGAAATGAGTTTAAGGTCAGGTGTTGAGCGATGTCTCCACTTGAATGCGACAGAGGTCGCATCAGTTTTAAAGAACGTTTAAGGAAAGAAAAAAAAATTTATTACAGTATTTTCTTACTAAGTAAGTAAGATTACTGTTTATGAAACTATGTTTATGAAAGTAAAGTGACTGCCCGAAAAGGCGGGTCGTCACAGGTGGTATCAGAGCAGTATCCTGCCATCCCATTTCGCGCTGTCATATGTCCGCTACACCATAGCTCAAGTAAGTAAGTTATGTTAAGCAGAAAGAAAAGTTAGAATTTAATGAATACGTATTTATGTTAGGCGTAGCCTTTGATATTGGCACACCTAGATATGCAACGAGAAGGCAAAGGTCAAAGGATGAATGTGATGATATATGCTAGAATATCTTCGCAAGTCGACTGTAGTCGTTGTCTATTAGCGATATCAAGTCAACGATGACAAAACGTGATCAATGATGGTCAACAGATGGCCGACAGCTCAAAATCAAGAAGATGAGCTTGTGACACGTTATGATGTTTATGCGCACAATGGTGTTTCCGTAGGAGCCAATATTACTCTGATGGAGTTATTATGTATTGGCTACACGTATAACGAGGAAAAGTAGATCAAGATAATGGAATAATGAAGGTCTGAAGTGATTTTCAGTGCTCTATGGAACGAAAGTGCCTAAGAGCAACTTGACGTTAGGTCATTAATTATGTGATTTGATCGAGCTTAAGCACTCCTTCGCTGAGCTGAGACATGCGAATGAGCTCGTAACTGCCCGGATGGAAAATACGATCAAGACAACGATGCCCAATCTGGCAGCGGAAACCTCACAGATTGGAGGATGGAAGCTGGAAATTATACGTTATGAGGAAAATTATGGCAAAATGTCATTTGAGAATGGATATAGAAACAGAAATTATGGATTTTGTGATCGGGTGACCTTGATCTTTAGAAGGAAATGAAGAGATTAGAATGAAAATGAACCCTATTTTCAAGAATAGCATTCAATGATGGAATGCTAAACCCTTAGATGAATGGAAACTGCGCTCAAATGTTGGAATATCAGAGTTGCGCAGCAGAAGTGTGGTGTACAATTTAAAGGAATATGTCAAGAACATGATGGAAATTGTTGAAGTTCTAAGATGAGGGCTCAGTTTTAATGAAAAAGTAATGATCAAGGAAGTATGTTAAGAACGAAAAAGGATGACAAGGAAGATGAACTACCTATGAAGGTGCTAATTTTCGAGGACGAAAATTGTTAAGGAGGGAAGATTGTAACACCCGAGATTTTTAGTGCATTAAAAATGCATTAAATTAAAGATTATGTTAAGACAAAGTACAATTAAAGGAAAATACTGTATAATAAGATGGAAAATTATACAGTGTTGGAGCAACGCAGTATAAGAATTGAATTGTGTGGACCACAATTTTATTTTATACTTTGTATAAAAGAAAAGAAAAGAAAAAAAAAAAAGAAAAATCAGAAAATATCACAAATTCGAGACTTTCTCTCTCTAGATTTTCTCTCTCTCTCCTCAAATCTCGTTTGAGATTCCGGCGTTATTTTTCGACACCTCCCATACCAGTGGGAAGCTCTCGTTGAGCTGAGTCCAACGAGGTGTCGTGCCACCCAAATAGCCGCCGGAGGAGGGCCCACGCGCCGCCCAAAGTGGCGGCGAAACCCATATTTTCCCGACGTCATATCTCGGCCGTCCGACCACCAATCGACGTGATTTTGGTGTCTATGGACTCAGTGTGAGGAGAGGAACAAGATGGTACCAATTTTCCAGCTCAATTTTGGCTGGAAAGGCTTCGCCGGAGCTGCCCCGTCGCCGCCGTGGAGCCGTCGTCGGAGCCGCCGCATATGGTGGCGGTGTGGCATACCGCCGGTGCCAAAACAATCAGAGGGCGACGGCGAGCAAGACCCCTCGGTCAATTGCACCGTTCCGCCGCCCCTCGCCGGAGAACGAAGACCCCCGCCGTGAGCCGCCGTGGGTAAGGTTGGGTTGGCCATTTTAGGCCGTTTTGTGCCAAATTGAAGGCACAAACACCTTCAGAGGACCGAGAGGAAGAAATTCGGTACCTCAATTGCACGAAATGATGGCCGGAGGACGGAGAACGGCGTCTCCGTCGTGCACCGCCGTGGAGCTAGGTGGGGCCGCCGTTCCACGCGGTGTTGAGCTGCCCCACCGAAAAGGCCGTTTTCGGATCCTCTTGTTTTTCTTCTTTTCCTTCTTTTTTTTTTTTTCTTTTCGTTTCTTTTCTTTCTTTCTTTCTTTTCTTTTCGGATCTTTTTTTTTTTTTTTTTTTAACCGACTTTGATAATGGAAATCAAAACTCACGAACAATTGAAACAAACAAAAAACTAAGAGAACGGATAAGCAAAACCTGATTAGAACCTCGCTCTGATTACCAAATGATATGAACCCACCTAACTCCACCCCAAAAGCTAGCTCGTGAGGGGAGGATTGTGAACCCATATATATAACACCCAAGACCACCCTCTCTAACCGATGTGGGACACATCACAAGGGCAATGTCGGTTTTGAACATTCTCATTAACCGTTTTATTCGTTCCCGATCAGTATGTACTAACTCGGGACAAAGCCATGCTAGCTGATTAAACCTCTTTACAGCGTCAGCTACGGACCTATTCCCTTGCTTAAAATTATTAAATTCTTCTTGTTGGGCTGCCATAATTTCTACATTATAATAAGCCCTGCCAAATTCTTCAACGAAATATGGCCTTGTCATTTTGTCTACATTCCTTTTATTCTCTACCGACTCCCACTGTCTCCTAGCATCTTTAGTGAGAGAAAACAAAGCGCATAGGACTTTTTCATGGTCGTTAAGTCCCATAAATTTCAGAACCCTTTCTATGCCTATAAGCCAATCGTCGGCCTCTAAGGGGTCTGTAGATCGATCAAATTCTGGGGCCTTTATTCTCCGGAATCTTTCATAAAATTAGGTAGTGGATACTACCGGAACAGCTGTAGCAGCTGGTATATCAGCCATTGATATCAATTATTCTATATTTATCGTATATTATCGTTACTATGTTAGTACAAATTATTAACTTAATAGTATCCAATCAATAATTGCATGTATTCAAACAACATAAATACATGCAAACATACACAATTACATGAACTCAATATCTTGCTTCATACATTTCATTTCCTTTACCTTCATACATTTCATTTCATAAGCATTCATACATTTCATTTCATAAGCATCCTTACATTTCATTTCATAAGCATTCATACATTTCATTTCATTTCCTTCCGTACATTTCATTTCATTTCCTTTCGTACATTTCGTTTCATTTCCTTTCGTACATTTCGTTTCATTTCATTTCATTTCATGTCATTCACTTTCATGTATTTCATTTCATGAACCTCTTTCATTTCCTTTTTACATTCTCCATAACATTACATGCATAACTAACATACATACATAACTATTTATATCATCTCAGGGAGCAATTATCATTTCCGGCTACATATACCTTCTTGCCGAGAAGGACACCACTGGCCAACATACATGCATATACAAAGGCATCAAGCCCAAAACTGTACTAATATCTCATCTATGTACGTCATAATACACAAAGATTTTCTTATGATTTTTTTTTTGTCGAACTCGACTCTAGACATGTCACTATGTTCGAAATCCTCCTTGGGATTCCTCTTCTTCCTCCATACTCAAATCAGTCTACTTATCATCACTTGCGATTATAGGCTCTGAAGGCACAGGCTCTTCATCAATGTTATCATTATTATCATCATCAGCATCATCATCATCCATACTTACTGGAGGATCTTCTAATGGCGCGACTACATTCTGGTCTGCATGTAATGCCGCCATAAAAGAATCATGGATACTAAGGTAATTTCAAGGATACGGTATTTGCTGCTGGACCGCATTGGGAAGATTTCTCCAAACCAGATCTTAAATGCACCGTAAGGGTAATTGTGGCGGAATCAATGGTACCATAGTACCGCGAAATTTAAGAATGTAATGATCTACCGGTTCGCATACGTATCTTCCTTATATCGATTTTACTCGTAGGTACAATCGGTGTCTCCTATCTACTCATAACATCGGAATCACCTAGACTGGAATAACGTTTGCTGGTGGTGTGGGTGCAAACTCAGCGAGAATCTATCCTTTAAAATTTTACCAATCCTGAGGCCAATAAAATCAGGAGATTCGGTGGCATATGACAAGCGTTAAAAATCACTTCAACTAAGCCATTCGGTCTGCACCATAGGCTACCGACTCCCATAATACCGCGGTGGCATCTTATCTTGAAAAGCAATGCTGGCTCTTCGATCAGCGTCCATATCAGGATCATGATGCGGCTCCGCCATATACAATATTTATTGTCGTAATTAACATAACAATGTCATATAAAAAGTACTGAACATTCTTATACTTAAAATCAAACTATCTTACTTGAGCTATGGCAATGGAGCAGACGACAATGTGCAGTAGGATGGTAAGATTTTAGCTCTGATACCAACTGTCACAACCCGCCTTTTCGGGTTGTGATAAAACTCTTTCTTACTTACTTTAGGGCAAAAATTTAGGAACTTTTTTTTTTAAACAGGAATAAATAATTTGCTTACATTAACTTTAGTAATTCTCAAAATACCTTCACATACTTGTATTTACATAATTAATACTTTTACTTTTACAACATCTTTCTTTTAAACATTTCATTTCAAAATAATTTTAAACATACGTAGCGGAAAACATTACAGCAACAGACTCCATACTCAATCTGCACACCATCCATCCCACCGCCAGCTCACCATTTGAACTTATTCTGACCATCTCGTCGGAATACCTACAGCATGAAATACTTAATGAGCTAATGCTCAGTAAGTCCCATAAATCCCACATGGATATTCACATGAATGCATGAATCAATTATGCTTTCTTATAAACTTTCTTTATCCTCATCATTTCTTATCTTTACTAGGGCCCAAGTGTTCGTACCATTGCGCAATTTCATTTAGGTCTACGTAACACCGTGACCGTAACATATCCTTTAAACTCCCCTTGAGTTAGGAGTCGATACGACACTTTTCTTAATTTCTGATGATACATTTACCAGTCCATTTATTATGGTTGACATACCATGCATGAAGTAATAATCACATATTATCCATGAAACATAAATTCTCTTGCATAGCATAGTACACACAGGTACTTACTTTTTATACACACTAGTACACATTAATATACGCATAGGTATATAGCATAATGTACTCATAGGTACTTAACATAAAATGTACACACGGATACCTACTTTATACATACTCAAGTATTTATCATTGTACACACAGGTACGAAATCATGATACACATGCTCATTTTCATTATTGTACACACAGGTATAAAATCATGGTACACATGCTCATTTTCATTATTGTACACACAGGTACATAACATCTTGTACACATTGGTACACATTAATATGCTCACAATTATTCATACATGACTATACCCCTAGGTATTCATATCATGGCAAACATACAAGTTTACACTTAATTATACGCACAGGTATACATATACATACATTTCTTTCTAAACCTACATTTCATACTGTAGGTGGGAAGGGTACTTACTTGATGTGAATGTCGGGCAACTTAACCTCGATTTCGCTTCTCCTAGACTCCTAGGATCCTGTTGGCCAATTACAAAGCCATTAGCCAAATTCCACTATGTTTCAATACGAAACATCCGTTAGTTAATGAATTGAGTTGTACTACTATGTACAACTCTAAAAACCACTGGTTTTTTTTATCTTATTTCTATTTAACTTTACCCTATCGTTTCTAACAAAGGGCGGGAATCTTTCTAGCCGTTTTCTTATTCCATTGGAAACATTTTAAAAGGGTTCGGGTTATTTGGACAAAAATAACGATTTTGCCCTTCGTGGGTCCACTAACCTACCCGAGCTCGATTTCGTTATTCTTACGAAAATAACCATATACTAATTTCAAAATAACACCCTAGTGGGTCAAATCTCTTTATTTCTTAATTATGCCCCATTTTCATAAAACTTTGCGGTTTAGTCCCTGAACTGAAAATTTTGACGATTTTACCCCCGAGACTAAAATTTACTTCTTTGCATCAAAATTTCATATTTTTCTCAAGGATTATTTTTGCTTAAGGTATCATACCTTAAATCATTTTGAAAAATGACATTTTTGCCATTTAACAGTTTTTTCACTTTTAGCGTATTCTTGAAAAATCAAAAACTCACAAACGATTGAGTTTTTAGACAAACCGTCTATAAAGCCCAACAGTTTCATCGAGATCTACAAATTTCATGTTTTAACTTTTCCCAAAATCTCACTGTACAGGGGGGTTTTTGACTATTTTTCAAATCTGCCGAGAATGAACTTTTTCTTTCAATTTAGTCCCTTTGGCATTTTTACAAAAATCCGTTTCAAACTTGCAATTCTACCCCTGCAGAAACCATTCCATGCCTTAATCAACACATTCTCATGCTCAAACATCACTTTTGCAAAGTCAAATATCAAAAGTACAAAAATAATACTTTTTTCAAAAATTACTGATTTGCACTAAAAACCAAAGTTTCACAACTTAAACTTATCATTCATCACATATACATGAAATTCCATCAAATACATGCTCAAAACCCCTCATGGGTTTGAAAAAATAAATATCAAAACAAAATTCAAAACTTTAAACTTTAAAACTTACCCAAATAATACTTTTTGGATTTCTAACCTTCAAAGGCTTCTTGAACTTCTTCTTGGACTTCCTTTTCATGAAAAAATACGATGGATTAATTTTTGCCCTTTACTCATGAAAAATCCCTTGAAAACTCATTAAAAAGTTTAGGATTTTACCTTAAAACTTGTGAGAAATCCTTGTACTTGCTTGTAAAACTTGTTTGGGGGTATTTTTGTAAAGTTTGGGGGCTGAGAAATTTTTTTAGAGTTCTTGGACATGGCTGCCGGATCTTGGAAGGAAAGGAAAGAAATGAATTTTTGTGATAACTTTGCCTTAAATGCATCCTTATCACATTTGGTGACTCATGGTCACCCATGAGTATACCACTAGGTGTCACAAGGTGATTGGGCCACTTTTCTTGACATGTGGCCCAATAGAAAATCAAGGAGTGTCCACTTTGTGGAGTTAAAAATTTATACTGTGTAATTTTTTACCACACAATATTTTTCCTATACTGTCATGATTAAATCAGTGTACTTTTTATCCTTAGACTGTATAAAAATATTTAACTTACTTTTCGTTTACTTTTGGAGGCCAATCATAACGTTTTTCGTATCTGTGTTTTTTATTTAGTAGTATTCTTATACTGCTCTGGCCTTCTTTCTACCCCCGATTAGGGTTAGGACAACCTCTATGTCCTATTTACATTCTAATCATCCATTCGTTTATATCACAATTTTGCAATTAATTGTGACATAAAATTCATTTTATGGATATTATGCACAAATCTCTAAGTCATCAAACTCATAAAATTTATATTTTACAATATCCACCATTGCATTACATATGTCATAAAATTTACAATCATTGCCACTCATTCATATTTTATTGTAATTTTCACAGAAATTACAATTTTTACAAAATTTTACATTTTTTAAGAATAAATTCATTAATTAAACCTAATTAAATATTAGGTTTCATTGATGACGTTTTTCCGGTCATTACAGTGTTCCACCGTGAATTTTTTTTCTTCTCTCCAATAATACTCTATTTAAAAATTTTTCAAGATAAAAAACAAAAAACAGGTTCAGTTTTTTTGTTGAATTTACATTTAAAATTGCATATTTGATAATTTTATTTCTTTTAGTTGTTACGGTGTAAAATAATTGGCCTACAATTACCGATGTTCAAAGTTATAAGTAGGGCCGGTAATTCGGACACGGCACGATGACACGATATGAAAAAGACACCAGATAAACGGGTTTGGATCGCACGTTTATTAATTGTGCCATAAATAGGTTGGCACGAATAACACAAAAATAAACGGGCTGGATTCGTGCTAACACGCTAAACACGCCTTAAGATGTTTAATTAAACGGGCCGTAACGTGTTAATAAGGCACGACGCGACCCGTCCATTTATAACAAATTTAAACTTAAAAATAAAAATATTTGAAATATTTATAATAGGTTAGTATTAGTTAGGTATTGCGTTTTTGTTAATTTTTTTATTGGTTTTTTTTAAAATGTTTTTTAAAATTTTTTAATTGTTTTTAAATTTTTTAAATTTTTAGTTAATTGGGTCGTAAATGTGTGTTGTTATCGTGTCAATCTGTCAGGACAAGTTTAGTAATTGTGTTAATCATGTCATTTCGTATTACATGTGTCGTGTTTATGTTTATATTTTTGATATATTTATTAATCATATGATATTTATATTCAAACTAAATATATCATGTTGTAAATATATTGACATAAACCTGACACAAACAATATTATTGCCAGCCCTGTTATAAGCCAGCAGTGCACTACCGCAGCAAATTAGCAATCCTGGCTTTTTTCCATGTGACGCGTGCATAAACGCCCACTTCCATGATTGCTGAATACGGCTCCACTATAAATAGGCCTGTGCTGGCAACATGCACTTTTCGCCTGGTTTGGAAATAGAAAAGTAAAAACTTTGAGAAAGTAAGGAATCTTATGAACTATTTTACAAACCTTATTCTCACGTAGTAAGTTACGTTGGGAAGGATCTTCTACCTTTTCGAGTATTATTCTTTTTTCTAAAACGAAATAAAAAATATAATTAATAAGGTAATTTCTCCAATGATACGGAAAAACTAACCTATTTATTTTTTTAATCTTAATTATTAAATATGAAAAAAATTGAATAAAATTTAACGGATTAAAAACATTCGCTACTAAAAAATCTATTAATGAATGGGTCAAAGTTTTTTTCCTCGGTTAGGAGAGCCAAATAAATGAGATAGACTCTGACCTAAACTAATTTCCAAAGGCAACATGTTTGGCAGCCAGTTAAAAGGTTTTGCAACTTATTCTTTTGTTTATAGTTATTGATTTTTTGATAGATTATTTCCCAAAAAAAAAAAAAACTAGTGATATTGCTCAACTCATATTGGGAAGATCAAACCAAAAATTGACTTTCTCTGTTTCTGAAAAAAGAAAAAAATCAAAGTGGATAATAATAAGAGGCACTAGTCCGTCCATTTTCGGACAATATTAAAATAATATAATACAGAAAATTTCAGAGCAAAAAGAAAAAAGAGAAAAAAATACAGAAAAATCAAACAAACATGGATAGACATAGCCACTTAAAGAGGCGTGTTCCTGGGGTGCTTTCGGCACGCGCACAAACCCCAATTTTCAACATTTTTCTTCTTTTGTCATCTCAATGTCTCTCATTTCATTTTCTCAGGATCCAAACAAGAACCATTCCTATCATCCTCTTCCCGACTTAGAATCAGAGATTCACCTGAAACATGCCACAAACAGACCTTCTCTTCCGTCGTCTTCTTCGTCGTCTTCTCACAGAAAGGCAAGAATCAACAGATATGCTCTCGCCGGTGCCATTTTGGCATCCACGAACTCCGTCCTCTTAGGCTATGGTGAGCTTTAAAGATGCGATTTTTTTTTTAACGAAATCTGTTTGGTTCGGTTTTTTGTCATAATCAAATGTTGAAACTTTGTGTTTTGAT
Source organism: Artocarpus heterophyllus (assembly GCA_025403435.1). Lineage (NCBI taxonomy): Eukaryota > Viridiplantae > Streptophyta > Magnoliopsida > Rosales > Moraceae > Artocarpus > Artocarpus heterophyllus. The sequence continues at coordinate 3,783,032 of CM046330.1, read as the reverse complement.
TTTGCAGATATTGGAGTTATGAGTGGGGCGGTGCTTTTCATCAGAGAAGACCTGAAAATCTCGTCGATGCAGGTCGAAATCCTTGTCGGTTCGTTGAATGTGTGTTCCCTAATCGGATCTCTCGCCGCGGGAAAGACCTCGGACTCGATCGGACGGCGGTACACGATCATCCTCGCCGCGTTCACCTTCCTCATCGGCGCGATCCTGATGGGACTCGCTCCGTCCTTCTCCTTCCTCATGGCCGGCCGATTCGTCGCCGGAATCGGTGTCGGATACTCCCTCATGATCGCTCCCGTCTACGTCGCCGAGCTCTCCCCAGCTCTAACCCGCGGATTCCTCACCTCCCTCCCCGAGGTCTTCATCAATGTCGGAATCCTCCTCGGCTACGTCTCCAATTATGCGCTTTCAGGCCTTTCCCCGAGCGTCAACTGGCGGCTCATGCTCGGCATCGCGGCGGTTCCGGCGATAGTTGTCGCCGTCGGAGTTCTGGCGATGCCGGAGTCGCCGCGATGGCTGGTGATGAGAGGCCGGTTGGAGGAGGCGAAGAAGGTCCTGGTCAGAACCTCGGAGACGAAGGAGGAAGCCGAGAGGAGGTTGGCGGAGATCGTCAAAGCGGCATCGTTTTGCAGCACCAATTGGCACGGGAAGAGCGTTTGGGTGGACCTTCTCTTCCGGCCGTCGCGTCCTGTCCGGCGAATCCTTATCGCCGCCGTCGGAGTCAACTTCTTCATGCAAGCCTCCGGAAACGACGCCGTTGTGTACTACAGCCCGGAAGTCTTCAGAGAAGCCGGAATTCAGAGCGAACGACAATTAGTCGGCGTCACAGTGATAATGGGAATCGCCAAAACCTCTTTCGTTTTGATCTCCGCTCTCTTCTTGGACAATTTCGGCAGAAGGCCTCTTTTGCTATTGGGCTCAGCTGGCATGGCCCTTTCACTAGCTGGGCTGGGCCTTGGGTCTAAGTTTCTTGAGTATGCCAATCCAAAGCCCGACTGGGCCATTGTGGTCTGTGTACTGGCCGTCTGTTCAACTGTTTCGTTCTTTTCAATTGGGCTTGGGCCCATTACTTGGGTCTACTCGTCGGAGATTTTCCCGCTCAGGTTCCGAGCCCAAGGTTCGAGCTTGGCGATATCGGTGAATAGGTTGGTCAGCGGTTTGGTTTCCATGACGTTTCTGAGCATCTCTGAGGAGATAACGTTTGGGGGAATGTTCTATGTTTTGTCGGGAATAATGGCTGTGGCTACCATTTTCTTTTACTTGTTTTGTCCTGAGACCAAAGGAAAGAGCTTAGAGGAGATTGGAGCTTTGTTTGAGGATGAGGTTCATGGGAATAACGATGGGGGCCACAAACTCCTTTCTTGAGACAAATATATCCTAGTAGGATGGTACATCCCCTTTCTCCCTTGTTCGGGTGATCGGGAGAAAAGTTTAAATCACTACAGTTTGAACCGCATATTGTAGGATGTCAAGCTTTACACAGCGGTATTTTTTTTTTTTTTTTATATTGTAGCATTTAGGGGTTTTACATTATTTGTAGTTTGAACTTTAGAGTTCAAATTACTTTCTCAAACACCCGGATTGCCTTTCAAGTGAGATTGATGGGCGGTTTCGGTTTTTTCGTTCCATGAAAAATTGTATGCATTCTTTTTATTAAAACATAGGTGGGGTTTTGTAGAGGTTAAGGTTCAAATTTGGATGTAACAAGAGAGTTGCAACATATGTTGAAGGTTTTTATTGGTAATGACATATTGTTGCAAGATTGGGAAAGGTTGGATCTTCCCAAATGGTTGTGGTATATATTCTTGTGTTGTATTTGTTATACATGTACTGAGTCTGTTTGGTAGGATGATCTGCACATGTTAGTCGCATTGATTTGTTCATTTGATTCTTGCAGACGCTACTCGAGTATTGTATATGGCAATAAAACAATCTTAAGCAGCACAATTCTTTGATTATGTATCAAACTTTTAGACTCTTCAAGTTTAAAAAATGAGCAAGTATCATTAAACCAACAATATTATTTATTGGTTTGCTCTGGTGTGGCTTGGAAATGCAAGGGAATAGTTTGCTAATGACTTCCAAAAACCTTCTGAACTGCTGAAAGGCTATTTCTCATAGAAGCCATTCATTATCAAATTGAATCTAAAGCTTTGAAACTGTTTTATTATTATTATTATTATTATTATTATTATTATTATTTTGTATGGATGTATGTATTAGCATTCTGTTGCTATGAAAAAATCACGAGGTAGACTGTTTGTCACATTTTGAGGGACCTGCAGACTGGAGGGCGGAGGCCTACTTTATGGGTCTTTTTTTTTTTTGTGTGAAGCATATGAGTCTCATTTTTGTACACATCAACTTTATTTCTATTTCCAAATGTAACCTCAGATCGCCTTTTGGATTGAACATTCAATTGGGCATTTCTCAATTGAAATCAAAGTGGAGCCAACTGGCAACTACCAACGAGTGAGATGCGCGATTATGTTTTTTCTTTTTAACTTTTCAAGAGCAATTATGATATTGTGTGGGTTGGCTGGTACTAGATGTTGGGAATGGGATATTTACCTTTTTTTTTTACGCCCCCTGTTAAGATTATTAAAAAGCATAATGTTTTCTGAATTTTTCTTATCAAATGAAGGCCTTCATATTAGATTTAGTTTATAAATTTAAAGATTTAGTTTATAAATTTATACGTTATTTTAGTTAATGGTTGATTTTGATTTTTAAAATAACAAAATTATCTTTAAGTAAAAGAGAAAAAAATTAAAACTTTTAAAAAATTAAAAGACAATAAAAATAAAACGTACAAAACATCTTTTTTTTAAGGCATTATATATTTTTAAGTCAAAACCCAAGATAAATTGTTTAAGTTCTAAAGTTTTTTTATTTTTAGTTTGATGGTATTTTGGGTAATTTTTTAAGTCAAATTTGAAGATTGAATTACAAAAGATATAAATTTGTTTATTATATTTAATCTAAAAGTATGCATTCGATGAGATCAAAAATTAAATATATAGTATTAGAATAAACCTAAAATGCATGCACTAAAAAATAAACAACCCTATATTTGCTTTATCTCTACCAAAAAAAAAAACTATTTCCTTTGTTAAAAAAAACCAAAAAATATTTGCAGAAAAAAAGAAGAAGAGGAAATCTAGAAGAGTATTCTTTTATTTCTTAATGCATCACGGATCTTATATTGACCCTTCATTGCCTTTTGCATTGCTGCTCCACTCTACTCACGGGCCCATTAAATTTGTCATTATCATGTGAAAAAACACTGTAAAAACCAGACAAATCATACAAGAATGGTTGAAGGAATAGTACGTGCGAGACTTAGATAAAGCACATACGAATAAAAGACTAGCAGCGTGCCGTTGGTTTCCTGCGTGATGCCAGATCTCAGAGCTTCATGCAAATTTGGCTGAGGTTAGAAAAACAGCTAGAAATTCCTCTCCCTTTGGCATTTACTTTCACAGACCCTACCTAACATCTAACATAGCATTTATTTGATCCTCTTCCTCAATGACCAAAAAAGCAAATTTCTCTTGAAACAGAAGAGAGGAAAAAAAAAAAAAAAACCTCTTTTTTTTTTTTTTTCTGTAGTGAGGCATGGAGGCCGGAATTGCGTCTCAATCCCAAGATCAGAACTCTTTTGTGGGTGCAAATGGTAATTACAGGGAAGCTGCAGGGATAAACAAGTACACTCTTTTATGTGCTCTTTTGGCCTCCACAAACTCTATCTTGTTGGGTTATGGTAAGAATTCCACCTATTGTCCTCTTGTTTCAATTTCACAATTTTCCTTCTGTCTTTAGATCTTTACTATATTCCAAATCTTAAACATTGGGAGTACCAAATTTGATGCTATTATTGCAGATATAGGAGTGATGAGTGGTGCAGCGCTTTTCATCAAAGAGAACCTGAAAATCACATCAACCCAAGTGGAAATCTTGGTGGGCACGTTGAATGTGTTCTCCCTAATAGGCTCACTGGCCTGCGGTAAGACCTCGGACTATATAGGCAGGCGTTACACTATAGTCTTGGCTGCAACAACATTTCTAATGGGTGCACTCCTCATGGGCCTAGCACCATCCTTCCCGTTCCTACTTGCAGGCCGGATTGTCACAGGCATCGGTGTTGGCTACGCCCTCAATATTGCCCCGGTATACACCGCCGAGCTCTCTCCGGCCATGTACCGGGGCTTCCTCACCTCCCTCCCGGAAGTGTTCATCACATTTGGCATTTTACTAGGGTACATACTCAATTATGCCTTGTCAGGCCTTCCGGTACACTTAAATTGGAGACTAATGCTTGGCCTTGCGGCTGTTCCGGCGATCGGTATAGGCTTGGCCATCATGGTTATGCCGGAATCACCACGCTGGCTGGCCATGAAAGGCAAGCTAAGTGAGGCAAAGGAGGTTCTTTGTAAGGCTTCCTCCACTGAAGATGAAGCTGAGGTAAGGTATCAAGAAGTTGCAAAGGCCGCTTTGGGCTCGGGCTCGGCCCATAATGGTGATCCAAATGGGTGGGGCGGGCAAGGGGTTTGGAAGGAGCTTTTTGTGAGCCCAACAAGGCCCATTCGTCGGATGCTCGTGGCAGCAATTGGAATCAACTTTTTCATGCAGGCTTCTGGAAACGACGCCGTTATATATTACTGCCCCGAGGTTTTCAGGGCTGCTGGAATACACAGGAAAAAGCATCTTTTTGGTGTGAATGTCATCATGGGCCTTGCAAAAATGTCCTTTGTGCTGCTCTCTGCCCTTTATTTAGATAAATTCGGGAGACGGCCTCTTTTATTGTTGGGCTCGGCAGGCATGGCGGTTTCGCTGGCGGGACTGGGCTTGGGCTCGAAGTTCTTGGAGGGTTCGGAAAGCAGGCCAATTTGGGTCATTGTGTTGTGCATTCTGGCCGTGTGCGCCGATGTTTCGTTCTTTTCAATTGGGCTCGGCCCAATTACATGGGTCTACTCTTCAGAGATTTTTCCGATGAGGCTTCGGGCCCAAGGTTCGAGCCTGGCAATATCGGTAAACCGGTTGGTTAGTGGGGTTGTGTCAATGACCTTTCTTACAATTTCTAAGGAAATAACCTTTGGAGGAATGTTTTTTGTGCTTGCAGGTGTAATGGTGGTTGCAACAATGTTCTTTTACTTCTTTTTGCCTGAGACAAAAGGCAGGACCTTAGAAGAGATGGAAACTATTTTTGATGATAAAACCAACTGTAACAGAGTTAGGGAAATGAGACAGATGTAATGCTTTTGTATAATATGGTCTTAGGCTGCTAATAAAAATATGTGATTTGGACTAAAAAGAGATGCATAAGAAAAGAAGGTAAGAATAGTAAGAAATTATGTCCTCCTTTTCTAACTAGGACATGTTGGACATGGAAGTTTACACACGAAGGACGTTTCAACAAAGTGACCACACTAAGGGACATGCTCTAAAACAAAGGAGGGGAAAGAGCAAAATCAACTGTTCTAATTTCTGGTTAGGAGACGATGTACATTATTTTTTTTGTATTAACATATTGTTATGTGCCACATGCCTAATGTGTTTTTTAGATTGCATTAATGATGTACGAGAGTTTAGCAATATTAGACTTTTTATATTTTAGTTTTATTTTGTTAATAATTTATTGTTATTTGTTTAGTGTGTCGTTTACTTTAGGGAGTATTGTTCTTGTTTTTATTAAAACGGCTATAAATAGTCCTATTATTTATTGTATGTAACAACCTACCTTTTTGAGCCATTACTTGACTTGCTTAAACAAACATAATTTCTTAAACTTATTCTTACTTACTAGTAAGAAAATATTAAGTAATTTTTATTTCTTAAAAATATACTTTAAACTATTGTGACTTTCGTTACAACGTAAACTAAAACATAAGTACAAATATAACTTTATAATTATTTCAAACATTTCTTAAAATCCGTTAAATAAACATTTACTTCCTCTAAACTTTTCAAATCTTATTTCCAAAAATGGCAGAATTTTTTTTTAAATAGTAAAAAATTTATGTGGTGGTATCTATAGCCAACCATCGTATTTGTCACCGCAACACCAAGCACTTCAACTAGTCTTACTGGTTTTCTATAGTACTACCTAGAGTATGAAGGAACTTGTAATGAGCTTTTGTTCAGTAAGTTCAAACATAATCTCACAAAACTTAAAAACATTTCTCTTTTAACTTTCTTTGAAAAACTTTCCTTATAAAACGTCCATCATGAAACATTTATCGTAGAATATTTTTCGTAAAGCATCTTTCTTGAAATATTTCTCATAAAATATTTGTTGTAAAATGTTTCTCTTATACATTACTTGTAAAATTTTTCTAAATAGGACTGCAAATAATATTGTAATGCATGATTTCATTTATGCTCAATTATAAATTTCTTATCATCATTCTTATCTTTTCTTTATCTTATAGGCTTAAGTATTTGTACCAACATCATCAATTATGAGAACATAATTATTCCCTTGTGGAAGACTTAAAGAACATTGAACAACTAGATCATAACTTTAACATAACTTGTAAAACTTGCATTAAAGAGATTGGTACACTACTTACTTATCTTAACTTGAGAGTTTAGATTACTAATCTTGTAATCTTAGTAAACATTTTGCATGGCATAGTTTAATGTTAAAATTAATAACAATTACAAATATATTGTAAATCATAACTTGAACTTTAAAACATTATGCATAATAAATGTAAACATACTTCAAACATATTTAAAACATTTAAAAATTATTTTCTTCATTCTATAGCTGAGATTTGAAACTTACCTGAGTAGCGCTCTAACGTTCCCACTTTATCATTTTCCTTCTATTAGTTAGTTTTGTGTCATGTTTCAAATGACACCCTGACTATTAGCTAACTCGTCTTATTACCGGCCTACTTGATCGATAATACAACTTAAACATTAAGCACTTATTCATTTTACTTAACCTCGTTTCTTATTGTTTTACTTCTCTATTACTTAACTTGAACATTCCTTAGCCAAATTTCTTGTATTTCTAGACAGTTTCATTACTTGACGTGATACAGAATATTTTTGTCTAAGGGTGTTTTGCTAATTCGAAGTGCTTGGCTGCCGTTTTGGCCGTTATATAAAAAATAACGATTTTTCTCTTAACGAGTTTTTCGTAGGCCACGTAACTTTACTAAGTTTCTCGTTTTACTTATCTATCCTAACAGTAATAGGTTACAAACAAATTCTCACTAAGGAGCATTTTCCTAAATATGACATTTCCTAGTCTGTTTTGGCCCTTTTTACAAATAATGACCATTTTGCTCTTGACAGGTATTAAAAAATATTGTAAACCCTTTTAAAAGTAAATTTACAATTTCTTGCAACTTCTTACAATCCAAAAAACAAAAAATTAGTTTTCTTTTCACAAAAATTCTTATTTTACAAAACTTTATGGTTGTGACCTGTAATACAAAAATCTTGATGTTTTGGCTCTTAATGTGTTTATCATTCTTTTCTTTCATTTAAGTTTAAAAGTTGTAGTTACCTACAACCCATAACAGTGCAAAAAACCAACATTTCATAGTGAACAATCCAATTCCACATGGTTTTATGGTTTTAGCTCGAAACACATATCCTAACATTTTTGTCTCCGGAACAAAAAATAACTATTTTATGCCAAAACATCCCTTTTTTGTACAGATCAAAACTCACAAAAGTTCTTTGATCAAACTTAAACAATTTCAAAACATTTTCCTTATTTTACTATTTTGAAATTTTGTGATTAAATTGCATAAAATTCATAACTTGTAAACCATACGGAATTTTTACAATTTGGCCATGAACTTTATCAATTTTGGTGAGTTCTAAAACTTATGTGTTTTAACTTTTTTTAAATTCTAAAATTTCAGTGGAGTTTTTAGCTAATATTCAAATCTACCAAACTAAAAATAACCTTTTCAATTTGATCCATTTGGAATTTTACAAAATTTTGTTTACAAAAATTGTTTATCTCGTTATTTCTAACAAATCTTATGTTTTGTCCAAAAAACAAATTAGCCTCTAAATTTATCAAAAACTTATTAATTTGAAAACTAGTTGAACTTTGCATTTTTAACAAGTTGAACAAACTTTCTCATTTTTGCTTAAAATTTTTATTTTTCAATCCTTCAATCTCATCCTCATTAATATAATATCCAAACTAAATATGTCGTAACATTTTCTTTTCACGCCATGATTCAAAATCATTTAATTAAACACCTAAAGTGTCTAAACTTTGTGTTGTGACAAAGTTTGTTCAAACTTTTCCTTTTGAGCTTAAACCCTAGTTTTCATCTTTCCACCATCATCGTCCTTATAACATACCATTTAATCATACCATATAGTCCTTTTTGCTTTCCATAGTCTATAAAGTTTATAAATCATACACAAATTTCATGAAAACATCAAACTTTTTAAGATGAGGGTTTAGGATTTACCAAGAGATTTCTCATGTTCTTGCACTTTCTCTTTGATGCTTGCAATTCTAGCTAAGCCTCCTTGGCATAAATCATAGCAAAAAAGCCTCATCAAAACCCAATCCAAAACCTAGCAAAGAACACTAAAATCCTAAGAAAAAATTTAGATATTTACCTCCAAAGTTGCTTAGACTTGATCTAGAACACTTGAACTTGATCCAAGGCTTGATTAGAGATTGTATTCTTGAAAAAATATTTGAAAGAGTAAGAAGGCTATGGTTGGTTTTACTAGAGGAAGATAACAAGTGTTTTTCTTGGTTCATGTAAAAGTGATGGAGAGAAGAAAGATGTTTTTACAACTTAGTTTCTAATCTCTCTTAGTCAACACTTAAGGCATTATTTGCAATTAAAAATTGCTTAAAAATTGAAGGCTAAAACTGATTCTACCTAGACGGAGAGGTGGCAAGTTTTCCACCTTTGGGTGGCACTTTGGTTAATCTTATCACGTAGGTCCTTATTTGCAATTTATCTTAACATAGGGCTTAATTGCAAATAAAAAATTGCCCACATATTAAAAATGATGGTGTGTCATAGGTGAAGTGATTAATTTTTCATCTTTAAGTGTTACTTGGTGGGTACCACAATCTTTCACACAGTCCAAATCTAGTATGAGTATTTTTTCATACTATCGGTATATCTCCTATACTGTTATAAGCTTATACATCATTCCACACTTATGCATATTCTTTATAAAGTGTAATTCCTATATTGCTTAACTTTACACAGTCCAACTTCGATACTGCATAACTTTATCAGTATAATTTTTATATTGTATTATTCTCAGACTGCATAATTTTACATTGCTTAGTTTTTATACTATATAATTTTCATATTTTTATATAGTGTTTTCTTTATATAGCATTTTCAAAATCTGTTGCAATAAATTCTACAACAATTAAGCTTTCTAGCTCATTGTTCTTTACTTATCGACCAACTCTTATCTTTCATTTAATTCGTCTTTTACTTAGGATTAATGCGTGATTTTTAATTTTTGAAAAATCTCGTATTTATCCTCATTAAAATTTTCCCAAAAATTAGATTTAAACATGTAACACCTGAGAATTTTTAATGTATTAAAAATGCATTAAGTTAAGGATTATATTAAGACAAAGTATAGTTTAATGAAAAATACTGTATAATAACATGAAAAATTATATAGTATTAGAGCAATGCAGTATAAGAATTAGATTGTGTGGACCATAATTTTTTTTTTATATAAAAGTGCAAAAAAGAAAAGAAGAAAAAAGAGAGGAAAAATCAGAAAAAATGGCTTTCTCTCTCTAGATTTTTTTTCTCTCTCTCTCTCTCCTCAAATCTTGTTCGAGATTCTGGCATTTGTTTTCGACACCTCCCGCACCAAAGGAAAGCTCTCGACGAGCTGAGTCCAACGAGGTGCCACGCCACCCAAAAAGCCGCCGGAGGAAGCCGCACGCACCGCCCAAAGTGGCAGAGAAACCCAAACTTTTCGACGAGATATCTTTGTCATCCAACGTCCAATCGGTATGATCTTGGTGTCTACGGACTCAGCATAATGAGAGGAACAAGAAGACACCAATCTTCCAGCTCAATTCCAGCTAGAAAAGGCCCGACGGAGCCACCACATCTCTGCCATCGCGCCACCTTTGGAACAGCCGCTCACGGCGGCGGTGAGATACACCTCCACCACCGTTCGACTCACAAATGAGTGGGTAGCAAAAGCCCTCGACCAATTTTGGTCCACCACCGTCGGAGAATCAAAATCGGAGCTCATCCATTTCTACCAACGTTGTACTTCACGACCCGCTATGTTAGAGGTAGAATTAGGCAAAATTGACACAACCGTTAGACTCAGAATGGTCAATTTAGGGGGGGTAGGCCCGAGCCCAGCTGCCAACGGACCTCGATTGACGCCAGTCAACGTCGGTCAACGACGACTTTAGATTTTTGTGATCCGGACTTCCGATCGAAGATTCGAGACAGGCTCCCCACTCGTTTCGACACTCTGAACGCAATGGTGACCTCTTTTTGAGTGAATTCTACTCCGGTAAAAATCATTCGACATTGACTGCACGTGGATCGAGACGATTCAAACTACAGTAATGGAGTCCAGAATGATAGTTCCAGTAACGTATGATCTCCAGGAAGCATTCTTAGCCATTCATGGTCGCTTGAGGAGCACTGCAGAGGATGCTTCGCATACTGTTGATACAATGAAGCACAATTGGACCTGCTTAGCTTGGAGTCCAAATAAGTAAGAATCTCGTCTGCAGTATGAACCGTTTTAAAATAAATTGTTTTAGATGCTTTCATAAAAAATTATGAAATGCATGATTGGTGATTGTTACATTATTTTATGTGAGAATGAGTTTTATAACATTACAAGGTTGACGAAAAACCCGTTAAGGGTAAAATCGTCATTATTAAGGAAACGGCTAGAACGGAGTCGAACACTCCTATTTAGCATAATGTTATTAGACAAAAAATGTTCCGTAATACGTTAAGTAATGTAACCTTCATGTGAGACCAGAGATTTAATCAAGGATGTTTAAGTAAACGAGAGGTAAACCGATAGGTTACGAGGTTAAAAGGAAAAGTAACCCCGGTGGGTTACAAAGCTAAGTGAAGGAAAGGTAAATCGATGGTTTATAAGTTTAAGTAAAGACAACGGTAAACGAAAGTATATTAGTCAAGTTAAAAGGAAAGAATGGTTAATATTTACGTTTTATTATCAATCAAGTGGATTACTTGATTGATAATAAAGAAAGTTAACTAATAAGTCGGCTGTCGTTTGATCAGGACGCAAAGGCTGACTAATGGAAAGAAAAGGAATGGAATAGAGAACGCTAGAGCATAGTTCGGGTAAGTTTCAAATCTCACATACAACATGAAGTAAATGATTTTTAAATGCTTATTTATATAATTTGCAAATGAGTTTGCAATTATTATGCAGGTTTCTTTTAAAGTATGTTTGCATTTATTGTGCAAAAAGTTTTAAAGTTCAAGAAAAAGAATTGTAATGAATTTGCAACCGTTATGTTAAAGGTTTATTTGCATATTGATATACATAACGTTTTTTAAAAGTTTAAGTTATGATTTTCAAAGTATTTAAAGTAAGTTTTGCATTATGACAATGCATAATGTTTTATAATTTAAGTTATAAGTTATATGATGCATTGGTTATGCAATAAGTTGCATTTATTGTGCAATAAGTTTTAGAATAAAAGTTATAATTTACAAAACGTGATTTCGTTATATGTTGCATTTGTTATGCAATAAGTGTTAGAATACAAGTTATGATTTGCAAATATGTTTACGTTTTATGATGCATTTGTTAAGCAATATGTTGCATTTATTATGCAATAGGTTTTATAGTACAAGCTATTAATTGCAAGTGTGTTTGCATATGATGTGATTGCATTTAAAATGCTCACTAAAGTTAATAAGAAGGTAACGTAAAGATAAAAAGAAAGTGTCGTACTAGCCTCTTTGTTATGAGGTAATGAAAGTAAAATTAAAGTTTGACCTCCTAGATGTGAGGTACAAAACATCAATGTTTGATGGACTCAAGTCTTCCACAAGGGAAGCGTCATGTTTATGATCTCATGATTAATGAGTTGGTATGAACACTAAAGTAAAGTAAGGAAAATGAAGGTAAGACAAGAAAAGATAAGGAATAAGGAGAGAAAGTTAAAGTCAGATAAGGAAAGTTAATGTATAAGATAAGAAAAGATAAGGAACGAAGATAGAAAGTTAAAGTAAGAAAAGAATGTTCATAAAATGCTCATAATTGAAGTTAATAATTGAGCATAAATGGAGTCATGCATTATGATGTTGCTTGAATGCCTTTTTATAAAATATTTATATGTTATGTTATGAAAGACCTTTTGAGAAAGGTTTTACATTTTCATGTTTATGAAAAACATTTTCATGTTTTTGGAAAACATTTTCATGTTTTCAAGAAAAGGTTTATGAATGACGTTTTAAGAAAAAACGTTTAAGAAATGTTTTATGAAAAACGTTTATGCAAAACGTTTCAGAAATGTTTTATGAAAAATGTTTATGAAAAACGTTTTCAGAAATGTTTATGGAAAACGTTTGTGTAAAATGTTTCAAGAGGAAGGTTCTTATGAGAAAAGTTTTAAAGCATGATTAAATGATTTGTGAGTTTATGTTTGAACTTATTGAGTGAAAGCTTTTAAAAGTTTTTCATGTTGTAGGTAATTTATTGGTGACCAGTAGGACCCGTTAGAAGAGCTGGGTGCTGCGGAGGACAGATGCGAAGATTTAGGTATGGATACCATCATTGTTTGCTTCCGCTACGTAAAGAAAAGGTTTTCCATTGTTTAATGTAGTGTTTGCGAAGTTTTAAGAAAATCAGAGTTCTAAGAATTATATTTAAAGTTTTAAGATACAGTTTACGAACTGTTTTATATAATTATAAAGTAAAGTTTTAAACTATGATTTAATAAATGTTTCTTATTAAGTTTTAAGAAACGATTTGAAATGATTTTAAGGGCAAGTGTTGAGCGAGGTCTCAACTTGAAATGCGACAGAAGTCGTTTCAGTTTTAAAGAACATTTAAAGAAAAAAAATTATTTCAGTATTTTTCTTACAAGTAAGTAAGATTACTATTTATAAAACGATGTTTAAGAAAGTAAAGTGATTGCCCGAAAAGGCAGGTCGTCACAAAACAATAATCTTTGTGATACAAAAATTACTCCTTAAGCTCTTAACAAATTTTTTAGCATGAAATTTAGCTTACAAAATTTGTACATAAATTACTTATAATAATCTTTTATTATTTCTCATATAATGCATTAGAAATTTTTTGGGTATTACATTGTATTATAAGACGGATTATTGTAGTATAGGTTAATTACATAATTGTACATCCTAGTTTTAACTATTTTTTAATTTGTCCATATATTCTTAGAAAATATAAAGGTATCCTTAGAATTTTAAAAACTTATTTCATTTTCATCTTTATGAATAGAAAAAATTAGGCAAAATAATATGACCATCCTTAAATAATTATAATAAATATTTTATATATTGAAATATAAAAAATCCTAAAACAAAACATTAAATTTCAATAAAAGATTTTAAGTTTGACGACTTTTTGAATTTATAATATATTCTAAAAATTTTTCTCAAGAAAAGCATATATTTATAAACAGATTTATTAGGAGTATTTTTACCTTACCTTTGCTATTTATGGTCAAACTCATGCAACCCAAGAAATGGTCAGCCAAAACAACAAAATTAGTAATAAAATGCAACAACAAGAAGTGCACACTTAATTTTTTACATAGAAGACGGGCAAAACACAGAGAACTCCAATGTCATTCCCAAAAAAAGAACCTCCAATGTCTTTTCAACCAGTTCCAAGTCCTCACATGAGCGTACAAACCCAGTGCAGGCTTTGTTCTTGTGATAATACAGGCAAGTCATCAGAGCAGAACAACTTCGCGCCAATATGGGTGAATCCAAATTAGCCAGTTAAAAAAAAAGAAAAAAAGAGAAGGGGTATTCTTGTAAAGTGAATTGCAGGATGGCAGGTGGGGAAGATTTCAACTTTCATTCGTACCAAACATGATATGCCTGGCATATTGAGGCCAAGAAAATATTGTCACGGACAATGTTTCTACAGTAAATTATATTATATGTTTATATCATCCAATCAAAGAATTCATGGTGTTTTTATTAATTTGAAGAGGAAAACAAGAGTGAAATATATATATAGGTAAGAGTGTTTGGGAGAAGAGTTCAAACCAATAGTTTGAAACATTTGTTTATTCAAAACGTTATAGATGTTGAGAGTTTTATACCGTTGGTATTTTTTTCTTTACATTATAACTGCAAAAACCTTACTTTATGGACAGAGTTTGAACCGGTGTCTCAAAAGGTAGTTATGATTGGACAAATAATTACCATAACTCTTCTGGTTTGGTACTCTCTAACAATTAGGACCTGTGATATTTTAGCATCAAATACAGTGGTAAGTAACTTTATCTTTGTTATCATTGGTCAATGCAAAATTTTAATATTTGAGTAAAAAAATCAGTCTGCAATAAAGAGTATTCTTTATACTAAATTTAACATATGCTATATTTTTGCTTATACATTTAACATATGCTATACTTCATAAGCAACTGAAGAACATTTTGCATTTAATTTGATCGTGTTTCAAAAAAAAAATTATGTTACTATACAGTTCCAACGGGATTATATTTGTGAAATTTCAAAAAATCATTCGTAGATTGTAGCGTACCAAAAAGAATAAATAAATAAAAGTTCAACGAGAAATTTACTTAAAAAAAAGGAATTGGGACCAAAGTGACATAAACTTCATAAAAGTCAATTTAAGTTGGGACGGTCATGCAATTAAAGTCAAAATTATTCATCTTAAAGTGGTGATCATTTAGACTAGGATTATAAGTGGATTGGTTTTCTAGCTTGATGCTAAATTATTTTACTAGCTAGTTGTTCAGTCACTGCATTTATTTTTTGAAAAATAGAAAAATACTGCAAATTATGCAAAGTTTTGACAATTATTATTAACTAACATTTTACCGCTGATCAAGCCAAACCAGAAAAAGTTAATGGGGCCGCCAAAGCCTTAATTAAAATATCACTTAATTAATTATAGTGTACGAAAATTTAGGTTCATGTATTTGTTATATTATGCATAGGCTTTAGGAGGTTTTATTTTTTTTAAACAATGTATCAACATAAAGAGTTTTGAGAGTTTAAATTTATCCAGGAGAGAAAACAAAGGGAGTTGGTTTGTAAGAACGACAAACGAGAGAAAACAAAACATGTATACAAACTGGCTAATTGGAGACCAAAAAAAAAACAAAAAAAAGGTCGATCACGTGTCCTGATATCGTTCATGTTTGAATTGCATGCAAAAGCTAGAGCTCTAGATGAGTATATGAATTGACTTAAGTTTAGGCAATAGACACGTTATTGTGAATCTTCAACTCAGTATTGCATGTTCAGCTGTTGCTTGATATGTATATGTCATCATGTAGGCCCTATAATATATACTTTATACACATGTGCTCAGGACATCACTTTTGATTTGGAAAGATGGGAAGTACACCATGAGATTAGTAAAAAAGGTAAGAAATGGAAAGAAAAATCTAAATTTCAAATGATCAAACACACATCATATGTGGGTCTATTTGGATTGCGGGTTCAAAATATGATGGTATGAACTGTGATTCTGTTTGATTCTTGGGTTTAAATTATGTAGTTGCGGGTTCAAAATATGATGGTATGAACTGTGATTCTGTTTGATTCTTGGGTTTAAATTATGTAGTTTCAACCTAGTTAAACTGTAAATATGGTTTAAATTGCAATTCGAATTGTCGTATGGAAGTGTAAAATCTGAAGGAGTAAAGTTTAAATTGATGTTTAAATAGTGAAGGAGTAAAGTTTGAATTGATGTTTAAATACTGTCGAAGACATGAATTTTTTGAAGAAACAAAACAAGAATAGTTATTGTACAAAAAGTTCATATGGCAAGAATTTTGGGGGAAAGTTGGGCAGTTCAACTTTGTTTAAACTCTCTTTTATGCCCCATCGAACACATATTTGGATTTTTGTTACCACTCGGACTAGGCTAGAATGTCTGAATACACCAAACAAATAGAGGTATAAAATCTGAAAGTATAGTTTGAAATTACAGTGCAAATCGACTGCAAATTAGGCGAGGAGGGTAGATTTCGATTTTGTAGTTTGGTTAGGTTTAAACCATCACATCATGGTTCGAAAAATGACCAAAACTTAAGAATCTAAACACTGATTTGCAATGGGCCTATAGTTCAAACTTTAGGGTGTTTGAGACAGTAATTTAAACTCTAAAGTTTTAAAGTGTAAAGCTTTTACATGCTACAATGTAAAACAAAAGTATGCTATAGTATACAATTCGAAACTACTATGATTTGAACACCCCAAATATTATAATATTCCATGTGACCAAGAAATCTCAAAATAAAATGAAGCGGATTCATTTTCAATCATTGATCACCCAAGTTTTAAACTAAGATGCAGTAACGAGGAAAAACGTTGATAAGTGACTTCCAAGCTTTCCCCATAGCTCTTTGGTTCATTGCGTTTGTCGTACTACCTTGATATTATTCTTTAACAGATAACAAGAACCCCTCATTTTAAGAACTTAATATATATATATATATATATATAATATTATAATCTTAAGTTCACGAAGTGCAGTGATGAATGTATATGTTCACGGTCATTGTAAAGGACAACCACACATGAAAAGGGGACTACTATACCATTGCCTTACTGCCCAAAAGTCAAATAATCCAAAAAGTGAAAGCACCAGTATTACCCCATTTTTTAAAACACAGTTGGAAATTTAACAATGGGTTTTGAAATTTTCAGAGCCTTTGCAACAAACATGAGAGCCAAGTTGTGCAAGAAGCAATAAAATGGATGAGGAAACCCATGGCATTGTAATAGCTCTTTCTTGTTGTCATTGTCCCAAATGAGCCTTGAAAATATGAAGTCAAAGCTAGCCTAAAATGTCTGTTAGTTTTTGGTTGGGCATTTGCGGTAAAAATGTAAGAGCTGGATTCTTTAAATTGTATTCACATAATTTGGAAGCTTCCAAGACCTTTGAGATGCTCTCGGAATAAGAGATTGTGATGAGAGATCAGAAAGAGAACTTGAAGATTAATGTATTTGTAATCAAAGGTTCATGATCAGCCCGCCCTTTTTGGAAAATCGAAAATTTTGATCACCTTAATGAGTAGTACTCAGTAAGATTCAACTTCTTGGTACTTCGGCCAAAAAGATTAGGACTCTTTCGCCTTGTCCTTGTAACCAGTTGTACCAGTTAGAGCCCGGACATGAGAATGTTGACAAAAAATCCATATACAAAAGTACTAAAAATCTAGGTTGCAACAAGTAAAAGGTGATATATATTTTAATATCATATGGGACAAATAAACGTTGCCTTTGTTTTCCACTTCTTAGTTCTCTTATTTCAAATTAAATACATATAGCATGGAAACACACACATACTCTCTCTCTCTCTCTATCCATTGAGTGCTTATGAAAATGAATTTTTTCTTTTGACTTGTGAACACGCATGTTGTGTAATTTTATATGCCTTGTTCTCCGAGTACCTTTCTCTCCTTTCTGCTTAGTCTTCACCACCTTTTTCATAGCAGAGTTTAAACTAAAAAGTTTTAATTTAAATCAACTTTACTATAACTTTTTTTTTTAATAAAATTTGAATTACTATAGTGTTTTATGTTCAAACTTTTGATTCGAACTATATTTCAATCTGGGCTCAAAGTTGATAATTAAGAGAGAACGAATATTAAAGGAAAAGCTAAATAAATGCCAAAGAGTTTATGTTTTTTTTTTTTCATTTTTAAAAATAAAGTAAGAATGTTAATTAATTTTACTAGCAATAAGGTAGGCAAAGAGTAGTGGAGGTTTAATTTATTTTTTTTATCATGTCTACATGTGATTATATATATTTAAAAATAAAAGGGTGTGTTTTGATATGTGTATTGTGTAGTGCGTGACAAAAATAGGTGTTGGCCGACGATCCCTCCTCATTTCCTTGCTTTTTATGAAAACCGTCTTTTAAAGCATATTCGGACGGTGGTTGTCCCTGCAATAGGGAGCCCCACTCGAAGAAAACTGCCAAGTCCTGTTGTCCTTCTCAAAACTTTTGTTTGGAAATATTATTATTATTATTATTAGTAGATATGTACGACCAAGATTATTAGGACCCATGAATCGACTCATCGCCAGCATACAGATCATATACTTTAATATATATATGTATATATATGTCTGCATGTTGCATGAATAATTTATGTACTATGTATATGCCTGATGGGAAATTCTCGAGCATTAATAATTATTTTATCATATGCTATATTGTAGCTTTTTTTTAAGGTCATGATATATAGTAGCAGCTAGAACATGAAAAGAAAGCATGACTAATGCATATTTCTAGCTCTTAAGGATCGAGATAAAAAGTAAAGTACGCGTTTAATTAACTGCAAGTAGTAATAAATTGACTAATTACTCTGGGATAATTAATAGCAGATATATAATTATGTTTAGTAATTTGAAAAGTCAAAGCGCCCGTGATCCTTATAAAGAAATAACACACATGCACGAAGGTAACAGAAGTACAGTACTGCAGGATATAAATATATATGTATTTTATATTCTATAAATAATTCAACCACAACGTTTCAACTTCACATAGTGCAACAATGTAAGAATTTATATTGTAAAAAACTTTTGATTTATATTGTATTATAAATAAGAGTTTTATATTATTAATGTTTAAAACTTTATATATAAAACCACACTTTCAAAATGCTATATTATTTTTCTTTACTTTGAGGTTTGAGGCTAGTTTCTTGCATATTAATGGGTCAGTTATACAATTCGAGGTCTCTTGTTTTCAGGATGCATAATTTACTTTCCGACAGCAAATTTATGGACAATCTGTCTGGTTATTGAATTCTTTGTACTTGGGCATTGATTAATTTGGTATAATCACTTCTTCTAAAAGTGATGTAATTATGAAGTTTGCTCTAGTTGATTTTACTTACCCAGGAAATGATTTTAGAAATGAGTATTTATGTCTGATGGAAAAAGCAAGTCTTGCTTTTTTTATTCTTTTTTTTTTTTTTTTGAAAGATGAAAAGCAGCTCTAGTTAAAAAAAATAAACTCTTGGCAATCTAGTTACAATCCTTACCATTTTTTACAGTTTCAACCTTGTTTTTTAGTTTTAACCAAAAACTATTTTTTCACTAATAAGTCAGTTTCAATTTTTTATTTTTTTCATTTTTTATTTTTTCAGTTTCTACAGTTTTTCTCCAAAAACAGCGGCAAAAATGTGGATCTGAATTAATTTTACAAAAAAAGAAAAAGAAAAAAGTAGAAAAGAAATGCCAAGCTAAAACCAAGCTAGCGTGACATTTTTTTTTTCCCTGAGCAGTGTGTAGTTGTACTTATTCACTTCTACAAAATTATAGGTCTGACTTTATCAACAGCAATGTCTGAAAATTTTCATTTTTCCTTATTACTGCTACTGGGGCCGGATTAGGTATAAGGGGTGAGCTTCAGTTTTCAAATTGAAATGGTTCGTAATTAGCAGGCAACAAGTGCCAAGTGGGGGGGTCATAATTTTAATATTTGAGAATTATCATGCACGGTATTGCTAATTAATGACCTTCTGATTGTGTTCTTACGCAATTAACATTATTTGCAGTGGTGAATACTCGCATTGTTATGAGTGGGATGCGTGTCTACACTTATGTGATGTTTGATTTATTGAATTTTAATTACTATAATATTTTTAATTCAAATTGACAGGCTGAACTCGTGCTTCAAATATCACATTAACTTTTGAAATTTTTGTTTTTCCTTCTATTTTTTTAAATTTTAGTTGTTTGCTCATTTTATATAAAAGACTATAATTTTTTATCCAAAAGAAGAATATAATTGTGTCCCTAGTTATTGTTTAAAATATATAGTGCTCTTTATCTTATGAGAAAAATTATAACTGTCTTAACTAATTAATACTATTCCTAATTTCTTTTCATAATAGCTCTGCCTCGAAACATTCTTATTTACCACTATTTTAAATCAACCGTAGTCTAATACTAACTTTAAAGTTTAAACCTAAGAACAACTTTAAAGTTTAAACCCAAAAATTAATATCCAATCGTTCAAATTCTTTAAAAAATATTGATAATATTTGTCCTTAGGCTTTTTTTTCCTTTAAAATAATGTTTTCATTTTTGTTCTGTGTGTTTTTAAAAATGAGAAAGAACTTCTCAAAAACATTACCAAAATACCAGTAAGAATAGTTACAAAAGGCACTAAAGTCCTATAAAAAAAAAAAAAGAAAAGAAAAGACAACTAATCCAAATATGAGGAAAAAGAAACGACGAAAATACAGCCAAAAAGTTTCCTCAGACCCCTTCCTTAATCACCATTAAAAGAGACTTGCACTTTCGGTTTCTCATGCATTTACATCACGCCCTTTCTCTCTCTCTCTCTCTAAACCTCTCTCACTCATACAAAGACCGCCACATCTCTCTCTCTTCAACCCAAACTCTCTCTCTCTCTCTAATGGCGGAAAACCGATTCAAACACAAGCTCTCCTGCATGTTCCGCGGCTCCTTCGGCTCGTGCCGTTCTCGCCACCTCTCCGACGTGATCGAAAAATCCATTCTCTCCCCCGACACACCAATCGACGAAAACTTCGACACGATCACCGAACCTCCAAAGCCCCATCGTCCTCCTTTCCCTTCCATTTGCAGACCAAAACCCACCGCCGAAAACTGCATCAAATCCACCGTGGACGTAATGCTCCCGCTCAGACCCAAGCTCTCCTACAGCAACAACAACAATATCTTCAAAACTTTTCCTTCCATTTACCCTGTTTTCCCACTCAACCCTTTTTACGAACAGAGAAAGTTGACGAAGAAGAAGACAAACAACAATAAAAGATCGAGCCAGTACAAGAAGAGTACGAAAAATCTTTTCCCATTTAGTTCATCTTCTCTCGATAGCAACCTCGGCGGCTGGTGGTTCAGCAGCGACGAAGAAGACGACAACGAAAAAGAGGACGAGACGGAGACTCTGTTCTCTTCCAAGAGCCTGTCTTCCGACTCGTCGGCGAGTCGCCGGCGCAGGAGATATCGCCGGGGAGGGACGGCCTATCGGCGGAGGAGGACAAGTTCTGAAGTGGGTTTTGTTCCGTTGGAAGGAAGAGTGAAGGACAGCTTCGCTGTGGTGAAGAAATCTAGCGACCCTCACAACGATTTCAGGACTTCAATGGTGGAAATGATCGTCGAGAAACAGATATTTTCAGCCAAAGATCTTGAGCAGCTTTTGCAGTGCTTTCTTTCTTTGAACTCCGAACATCATCACAGGGTTATTGTTGAAGTTTTTACGGAGATTTTGGAAGCTTTGTTCTCTAACTGGGGATCTTAATTAGCTGATGATGAAGAAGAAGAAAACGCTCTCTGTTCTCTCTCTCTGGTGTTTGTGTTTTTTTTTTTTTAACTTTTTTCTTAATTCGAACTACTCTAACTTTTTAATTGACTAGATTGGTGATTTTTCTACTTTTCTGAGGGTGTACCTCATCGTTGCTCTAATGTAGAATGGGAAAAAGGTTATCAAGTGGCTCTTTTTATTTATGTGAATTGCCCTTTTTATTTTTGTCTGTTCTTCTTTAATAGTGAACAAGGTTTAAAGAAAAAGAAAAAACTCTCTGAAAAGAGGTAGGAGAGGAAGAGTTAATTAACCTCGGATTGCTTTTCTTTGATGAAACTGAAAAAAAGAGCCTTTTTTTGAGGGAGAGAAAAAAGTGAATGCATGTTTCCTTTCAACTTTTGATCAGTTTGGGAGACCTTTTCTACTGGGAAGTTGAAAGATGTATAAAGTGTTCAAAAGCGTAAAGTTGTCCCAATTTCTCGTGTGATTGGACTTTTGAGTTGCTTTTTCAACAAATAATACAAAAAAAGTATAGAAAAAAGAAATATTCCAAGTCCTCCCTGTCCTTTTTCATTTTAAAAAAGCCTAGATGGTAACAAGTAAAAGCAATAGGCAAGAGGCACCAAAAAGGAAATTTGAATCTCTTTCCAATAATAATTCATCTTTTTCTTTTTATGCTGATTTTTAGTTTGTCTCGTGATCCTTAATCTAAAGTCACATGCTCCTTGCTTAGACCGGAAAATGGTTCTACAACAACAATTTCTCCAAGGGATTAGATTGGTGGAGACAAGG
Organism: Artocarpus heterophyllus; assembly: GCA_025403435.1. Taxonomy (NCBI): domain Eukaryota; kingdom Viridiplantae; phylum Streptophyta; class Magnoliopsida; order Rosales; family Moraceae; genus Artocarpus; species Artocarpus heterophyllus. Next base: position 3,760,757 of record CM046330.1, on the reverse strand, counting down.
GCATTTGAGATGATTAGTTTTTAAGCAATCATGATAAGTTGATTTACATTATCAACAGTCAATGCCATGGTTTTTTTTTATTATTTATTTTTGAATGGAAACTTTCATTAAAGAAAGACAAATACATTGTCAGACACATACAACCACTTAGAGTGGAAGATTTCGACCCCGTAATACAGAGATTAAATTTAAATATCGAGACCTAAAAAGGAAAAGACATCTCGATACATTAAAAAGAGCTTGTCCAAAGCTCAGTTTGAAAACCCTACTCAATGAGGGAACATACCACAGGCATATACTAAAGTCTAGCTTGACATCTAAACATCTTCTGTCATTAAAAGATGAAGAAGACATACTACTTAGAAGAGGAGAGACCATCTCCCTTATTAAACTTAAAACATAACAACAAAACAAAAGTCAGACCCAGCATACAAACAAAACTAAAAATATCGAGGTAAAACTTTGACAAAAAAACAACCCCTGTAGCCGCTACTGCTGTATCTTCTGCCTCTGGTGGGTTGTGAATAAGCATGATTGCTAGCGATATTCCCTTTCGGCAATCGGTCCTCTCAGATTTGGACCCAAAACTAGTGCAGCCAACCCGAAACTCGACATCGATTATAGATCCGAACTGCCGCACTCTCGTTTTTCATACCCCCACCAGATCTGAAGCTCCACCGACCTTTCCTCCTCGCGCCATCTGTCTCTTTTCCTTTTTAGGCCCTTCGTCCATGTATATACACTGGTCCTTTCCTCCAGTCGCCGTTCGGCTCTTCCCTCCCCCTAGATCCCACGCTCGCAGTTAGAATCGGTCGTCTGCCATTGTAATCGGTCGTCTTACTCTTGGATATCGCCGATTTTGTCTACCCCCGTCTCCTCCCAAGTGCGTTGGCACAAAAATTCACCAGCTCCCTCATTGTTCAGCTGCTAGAGCTGGACGGCTATTCTCTGCCTTGGTTTCCCTTGAACCATGCTCCTCTCGTAGTTAGCCTCCCCTTCTCGTGAGCCAGGGACCTGGCAACCATCTTGGAGATAGCGCTGGGCTTTGGGTCCAAAAGGAGAGGGGGCGACGACCCTCTAAAGATTGTTTAACCCCTTTTTGTCTCTAACCCTAGCAGAGCTCTATGCTCGAAAACTGGAAGACAAAAGGGGCCGTTTGGTATTGTTTTCAAAATAGGTGAAAATGTTTTTGTTTTCGATAATGAGAATTTTTTGAGATTTATGTAGAGAGTGTTTTTAAAATTTTGTTTCGAAAAACATACGAAAACATTTCCAAAAATTTTGAAAACAAAAATAAACGGGCCAAAGTATCAATGCCATGGTATTTGTGTAAGATTTTCCCCTTACTTTGAACAGTTTTTTCCACTTCTTTAAGTATCTTGTTTTGTACAAATCAATGCAACTTAATGGTCTTTTTAAAGGCCATTATACTCTTGACCTGCACGTTAGAGGTAACACCATGATTTTTTGGCTGGATTATGTCTCAAATGATATACGTTTATAGAGAGAATGCTATTAAAATAATAAATTTATAATTGTTGTTGGTCATTGGCCTAGCTAGATAGTTCAATGCCGAAACAAAAATGTGGGGAAAAAAACACACTTTGCCTCCCAAGGAATCCAGTGCACATATGAAACTGACAAGAAATCTTAATACATATTTATAATCTGCTAAAAAATAATTAAATATAGGATGCATGTGTAAACATAATATGCTTTGAGTTTGCATTCGACCTCCATGGATAACAATTATAAAACAAACAACCTTTTCTATCACGTCTCTTCCAGTTACGTAGTGTATAAAAAGGCCAAGGAATCTTTCTTTCAAAAATGACTTCATTTACATATGATTTGGCCAGGATTTGCATCATGCAAACAGTCGGCAAGAAAACCAAAATTGTTAACTTTTGCAAATTTTTCTGGTATATAAAAGGGACAAAATACATACATATATATACATATGAATGGACAAAACACATAATTGATTTTCGGTTTATTTGTTTCATTGTCTTACTAACCTCATACATTTAACTAATCCAGCCCATTTTGTTTCCATTGTATGCAAAAAAAAGAGTCAAATTAGACAAAATCAGACACACCCCAACATGACCCTAACATCGAATAATGGAGTTTTGGTTTTGTAGCATGGCGTCTTCCCCAGCATTATCCTTCATTCACAAGGAGAATATTACTCACCAAAATATAAAAGAAGTTTCCAAAAGAAGGATATATAACACAAAGTTTTAATAACGTCGCTCTTCGGCAATTTGCTTATATCTAAAGAGAAGGAAAAGAAATATTTTATTGGTAAGAAGCATTATCAGTAGACTCCATATAAATATAATTTATAATCACAAATTTGGAGTAATCTTAGACTAAAATCAAGTGATTTTTTTAATATAAAAAAACTCAAAATTACTAAGACAGGTAACTGTATTAACTTTTCCTTGATGCAATCACATGGAAGATAGTGCCCATAGTGAATACAACTCAAAATGTCAAGTATTGTTGGGTGCTAATGATAAGACAATGAGTAGTATCCAAACAGAAAAAAAGACATGCGATTTTCTCCCATGTATACGTATACATATACACATATACGCAGCATATAATATATATATATATATATGCATTCAAAAATGGCTTTGACCTACCGAGAAAGAGAGAAGAATAATAAAAGACAAACAAAAGAATGTGTCACATAACGAGGCATTAAGCAAATGGCACATTATTGCTGCAAGTCAGAGCTGGTAGGACTGATGGGAGAGCCATTTTTTTTGTTTTGCCCACTCCAAATACTTGAATTCAACCGATACGTCAATTTACATTCACTCTTATTAGTATCACTGATACGTCTGTTTCAAGGCCACAAATGGGTTTTGCTTAAAAGACTAAAACGAAAAAGAAGACACAATGGAAGGAGAAAGGAAGAAAAGAAATAAACGGATAAATCACATAACAACTTGTAAAGGAAAAAAATAATAATAAAAAAGGAACATACGGACAGAATGTATTACCAAAATCCCTTTTGTAACATTAGGATTTTTAGGCCTTGGAGACCAAAATGGGAATGTGGGCATTTATTAATTTACTGAAACTTGCCAGCACTAGTAGGCTTATGTAGTCTGATCTGTGTTTGACAGCTATTTGACAATGCAATATAGGATCTGGGATTGGAAGAGGAAAATGTTGCCATAGCTTCTTTTTTTTTTGTTTTTTCTTTGTTTGAGGTGGTGAAGTGAAGGGCTATTTTTTCGTAACAATCTAGGACGTCACTTTTGTAAAGTGTGTTTGATGACAAGTTTTTTTTTTTTTTGGGTTGTTGGCAGTGAAAATTAATTATGAGGTTTAAAAAGAATGTCTGTTGCTAATGACATTGCTCTGTTTTCTTCTCGGTGGTCTAACGTCTTCATTTATGAATCGGATTTTTTGGATTCTTGAGCCCCCCTTTCCATCGCCATCTCCTCCCTTTCTTTGCACCTTAAAGTTCTGCACGATTTTCCAAGTGAGCTCGAGTTTTGGTTTGAAGGTTTTTTGGGCTTCTTGTTGGTTGATAAGAAATGGGCCTGAACAATTCTTGAAACTGGCCCAATAGTGAATTCTTCTATTTGGGAGATGGCAGGTATAGCGTTAGGTGACCACTAAGATGGCCCAATACTGAATACTTGTGTTTGGGAGATAAAAGGTACAGGGATTCGGGGACCACCATGGAATGGAATTGGAAGGATAGAATTTACTAGCTTAATCCGAACGAAAGAGTTTGTAAATTCACCTACAGATAGCCCGTAAGGGGGAAAATCCAAAATTGGAGAGAAAACTCAACTTTGATAATTAATATATCAGTGTTCAAGTCAAACATTGTAATGGCTAACGCGACAACAATGATTAACGACATACTAATAGCTAAATCTAATTTCTAAGCTAGAACGAACGATAATGAAATGTAAAAACAACTACTTATAGTTAAATCTTCCTACATCACATTAACTATCATCGGTGAGTTTGGTGTGGAGTAATTTGAGACATGGATAGAATGAGAATATGCCAAATTTTCATCTTTTGGTATAATTACTATTTCTAAGCCCGAAAAAATGAAACCCATCACAATCACTTTCTCTCATTTTGGGTAACTGAAAACCCATCCACCATGATGTTATTCATTTTCCCAAAAATATGAAAACAAAAAAAAAACAAACTCATGTTAAAACTAATATACTCATTATCATTGTCCCTCCACCACCACCACCAATTCAGACTAGTCCATGATTAGATCAACACTACCCCTTCAACGACGTTACGAGAGCTCTGTTGCCGCCCACCAGGAGGAGGAGTGAGAGTAAAAGTGACGATTGGTTGAATTTTTTCTAATAACGGTGGAATTTTGAAAAGAAGCTATGGTATTCCACTTTTGAGGAATGTACCATATAGTTCAATTTTAGTCATGAGTTAAAACCTTTTCAAATTTAACCAACAACTTCTATATCAACACTTCCTCCAATCATCTTGTATTTTTTTTTTTTTTTTTTGAGATTACCCTAAGTTTTAATAGCCATGTGACAAGCCTTAAGGAGAAAGACTTAAAAGTGTCTTGAGCCGTGCAAGAGCCGGAGGTAGGGTTGATTTCACTCCATGTGTTTCCCAATTTTCCATTGAGGGAGACTGGTTCCAACCCTATAGGACTCGTGGCAGTTTGTGTTAGGCTTACAAGGTTATGTCACAAATTGAGTAAGTATTACAACTAGGGACGTCTCTATCTTTTTAGACCTAGCCGTTCTCTAGTCACCCTCACCTGATTTCATCACTAATTTCTACTCTCTTTGTATTTACATATATTTCCATTTAGGTGCCCACAGCTGTGAGGGCTACAGACTACGGTGACCAAGATATTTTTCTCACCCACCAAATCACCAAGCCAATCAATAAACTTGACAATTGACATATATATATATATATACACATATATATTATATATATTCTCTCCCAAAAATGAAAAAAAGGAGTAAAATACACGGAATATGAGTATATATATGTGACAATACACATGATCAAATGTATTAGGAGAAAAAAATGTGTCGTTTGTATATGTTCTTGTGCCATAGTGTGTGTGTGTGTGTTTGTGTATATATAAGTGCCAGTGCGAGTATTTAAGGGAAAGAAAAGATGTGCAATTGCGACATATGCTTTAGCTAATGAAATGTACGTTTTTTGTTCTCTTTATTTATAAACCGGCTCTTTGTGATATTTAATATGTGGAAAGAGCACAAGGGGGAAATGAACTAAACATCATGAACAGGAAGGAGCATGATTGGATTAGCTAGAGATGGTCTATTGTTACTTGTTTAATTGGATCATTTTGTGCATTCTATTTTATTGTAAAAGTTCATAATATAGAGTCTTAAACCATACATTTCCCCAATAATTTTATTGGTAAGTTTCAAAAATTTTCACACAATTGGTTGCTATTTAAAAATAATGACCTACCAACAAAAAAAAAATGACAAATCATATTTAAGTTGATAATCAAACTTTATTAATATTTGTTAAGAATGCAACAAAAGTCTCACATTGTCTACATATGGGGAGGATTATGGGTTTATAAGAACGGAAGATATCTTCATTGTTACGGGGCTAAAAAATTCTAAAAGCAAATTCTTCATAGTTTAGGCTCAAAGGAGTCCATCATCCTTTCATTTCGTTATTATTATTGTTTTATTTTTTTATGTTTGTTTTTTAGCTATTGATGAAAGGTATACGTTGCAAACATAACCTAATAATAAATTGATATTTGACTCAGTTACAAAGTGTAGAGAAAATTAATTTGAATCACTGAAGGTTAAATCTCCCATCTACATACAAATACAAAAAAAAATGAAAATAAAAGCTATTGACGACAGTACTTAATTTTCAAAGATGCGTTCTTAAACTTTGTTGACCATAAACTAGCCAATATGTTGTTAGTGGACTGGCACATGGGCTGTTTATGAGAACCGTGTATGATTTTATTTTTAATTTTGATTTCTCTCTTAATATTATACAAGTTCCCATGACCATTTCTATCAGACAGAGGGACATGCATATAATGATGTCATTTACGAGAGAAACAATTGAAATGGTCACATTTCCAAACGTTACATTTAGATCATCTCCCAAGCAAATATTATTAAATTCAAAACAAAAAAAAAATTCAAAATGTTACACTAAGTCATTTTAATGGCCATATATGTTTTTTTTTTCAAATAAATGAAAGGAAAGGCAACAAAAATAGACTTAAATCCCCTATCTAATTTTTTGGTGTAGCAAATAGTATCCAACAAATAATTTTATGAGTACATATTTTTTAATAAAAAGTATATAAAAGTCAATTAAATATTATTTTAAATTTTTTTAAATAACGTGTCATAACATGCTTAGTTGAACATTATTTAAAACATCAAAATTAAACTAAGGCTTTGAATTTAACTAGGACAAATTAGATAACTCTAGAATGCTTTTAATTACTTTGGCATTACATTTGAAATTAATGCTCCAGAAAAGGGCAGATGCTTTTGGGCGAGAATATCAATGGATTGAATTATAATTACCAATCATATTGATCGGTTTTGCAGCTACTCTTAGTACGTATAAATTAAGGAAAAAAAAGGGTACTTGTGACATTTATGGAGAGCAAGTTATATTCAGTTCTGTCTTCCACTTAAACAGCACTTGCATGCAAAAAATAACAAATAAATCGCGTTGTTCATAATAAAAATTAGAATTATTGCATGGTCCTATATTGTTTGAAGCAATAGAAGAGAAAGTGCACACAGAGTTACAACTACAAGTCGTTGCTTCGTATACAGTATTATGGTAAAACTGTTCCTCTTATCATATGTATGTACTGATCAATTCAACACTTATAACTTTTTCTTGTTGTATAATACTCAGTTTATCATATGTATGTACTGATCAATTCGGCACTTATATCTTTTTCTTGTTATATAATACTTAGTTTGTTAAAATTTAACATTTATGTTGTATGTGTTAGGTTACATTTAATAAATATTATAAGCGAATAAATTGAGTGTTAGCAGAATCAAAAAAAAGTTGAAGTGCCAGACTAATTCCCGCGTGAAAAAGTAAATTTTAATTTTTTTTCTCTCTTATCGAATTGTTTGGCTTATTCGACCATATTCTTTTTTTATAATTTTAAAGGAATTCGACCATATTCTTTATAGTGCCTCAATAATGCAAATCTAGTCAATGCGTGATTCACGGGATAATTTTGACGTGACAGTAAAGTCGCTTATCACACAACCAATAACAAGCCAAACAAAATATATAAACAGAAAAAAAAAAGTTATAAAAAATTTATTATTCTGTGCCAATTGCTTGTCTTGTAGTAACCTGAGGCTTGTACTTGCTATATTCTAATTGACCACTTATTATATGATTAGTTTATTTCATATTTTCATTTAGTATCTTTATCTAACAAGTTGATTAGAAGTATATATAGTTATTAATTATACCTATCATATATTTATATAACAAAAAGTATAAGGCAAAAAAAAAAAAAAAACAAATGTTTTTAAGATTAGCTAGCCGATCATCGAGATACTCAATCTAACAACCACACCACCCGCTCCTTTCATTCTCCTAAAGAGGCTACACATGACCAACTCCACCTTCTAAAGTAAAAGCAACGAAACCCATCAATCTTATTAATATATATATATATATATATATTTTTTTTTTTCAAAGCACTATAGTTGATTAGATATCTTCTCTCTCATGATTTTTCTAACCTTATGTTGCGATTGAGGGAGAGAAAATTAATTCAGGGATCCCGTTGGGGAAGCAATAAAGATTGTAGAATAAAGGAGCGTGTGTGAAGACGAAGAAAAATGAAAGGCAAAAAGCTAGGTCAAGTACTTTTTCTTTTCTCCATTAGAAAGTTAAACAAACCTTCTATTTTGGCTCCTCCAAAAATCTTTCTTTTCTTTCTCTTTTTTTTGTTGTATATAAAAAATCCTGATTGAGAGAGTAATTCAAATCCCACGAATTTAAAGAGATTTCTTTTGTCTCCTTTCCCACACAAAGAAGCCAACAACTCTTCACCAATAATGCTGCTCAGAAACTCCATTTCTAATACAAAGAAGTTCTTCCAAAAAACCCTAGGAAGCTTGAAATCTTTCTTCTCCCGTGGTTCATACCAAAAGCTACCAAAATCACCTGATATTCTGAACAACCCTAATATTCCCTACGGTACTAAAAATATCCAATGGGGTTATAGTGATATTGATCCAAAGTCAAGTAAGCCAATAAACAAGAGGAAAATAATGTCTACACCCACCAAAGGAGACGATCATAAACATGATGGTGATAATCATGATCATCATCATGATCAGGTCCAAAGTAGGAACAAGCTTTCGCTTTCGCTTTCGGTACCAAACTCAAGTAGTACTACTAGCAGTCCGGCGAAGAAGAAAAAGAAGAAAGATCAGATCATCGAAAGAAGACATGATCCGAAGAATAAGGTAGTGATTTTGAAGAAAAAAGAAGATCATTATTCCGAGGGAATTACGAGGAATTACGCGTTGGTGGAGACGAAGCTGAAAGAGCTGGAGATGTTGGACCTGAGCAATGTGGATCATGTCTTGGACATTGAAGAGGTTCTTCATTACTATTCTCGTCTCACTTGCCCTGCTTATCTTGAAATTGTCGACAACTTTTTCATGGAAATCTTCGCTGAGTTTTTTGGTTCTAATTCAACACATGTTCGTAGCATCAATTCAAGGCCGATGATCAAGTCAGAGAGAGAGAGGCAATGTTTGAGACAAAATTAGATTTGTTTTTGCTAGTAAATTCTTCTTCATCTTGCATATTTTGAATCTTTTCTTTGATACCTTAGATTGTTGTGATTATAATCAGTTCTGTTTGATGATAATTTATTAATTTGTTTCTCTGATTCATTAACATTTGTTTTTGTGCTGAGCGAGTAGTAATTTTTCTTTTATTTATGTTTATATATTAATTAGATTCACCTCAAATTTAAAAGGATTACTGTTATTTATATTTGAGGCACACTTACCTGATATTATGCACCATCACAACTAATAAAAGGTGTATTTGCGACACACTTGTTAGTTCCTGTTATTGTGCTAAAATTAAAATGAGCCAAAAATAACACATAGCAAAATTTTGCAGGGCACAAGGAAAAGGCAGTTGGAAAACAAATGCTGCAAAATTCTGTATTTTGCCCAGTTCAATGAATTATTGCTGGTGTACATAGAACAATATAATTCTCATCTGATATTCTAATTATGGGAAGAAAATTGATTGATGAGCATTGTGGTAAAACCTCAGATGAAACGTACAGAGTTTTATTGTTTAAAAGTCATTTTCATTGATGGCCCCAAAGAATATGTGTATTTGTCTCACTTTATAACATCAAATTTTATTTTTTGACTTACGCTAGTTACATTCACATTTCTAAAATATATACTTTTGATCTTTCCCTTAATAAACTGTATTTTCAGACCAAATGTAACACACGGATAGCACCTGAGGTTTTTAAGATGGATGAAATGCCAGTGAAAAAAAAAAAATCTAGAAAAAGATTTGAACTAGACAACACAATTTTTTTTTTTGCAGTTTTTATTTTTATTTTTTAAGAATATACTTCCTTTTTTAACCATTTTATATCTTTTAAAATTATATATAATTGCTGAACCTCTAAAAGTGATTGTCCTGAACCGAAGTGAGATAAGTGCTTATGTATATCCAAAGTAGCAAAATATTAAATAATCGAGTACTTACCACATGTATAGGACCGTAATTATCAGAACAGATGTTTTTATCCTTTTTAGTAGGAAGATAAAACTAAAATTTGGAGTGCAACGATTTTGTTCTTCCTAGATTTCTTTGGGTTTTTTGTTACCCGAAATGACTCCCTTTGCATTTTTCATCTTCATGTGGGCTAAAACAACCTACTAAGAGTGTTTCTATGACTAGGCCCAGGAATTGGATAGTAGGCCCATCAATTATAAATATGAAGCTATAAGCTTTAAGCGACAGAGGGAAATAACATATTTTTTTTTTTAAAAAAATTAAGTAAATAACAGGTTTTAAACATATTAATAGTAAATAATAAATTTATATATGATGTAAATAATTTACTTACTATATAAATAAGAATTTTTTATGCTATAAACAATAAGGTATATAAATTATTTTGCATTTTAGATATATTTATTGTGTAAATAAATATTACTTACACTGTAAATAAGAGAGAATAATAAAATATTTACACCATTAATTTGCTATTTACTATATTTAGTCTTGAAAAAGTGATTTATACTGCAATTTCTGTAAGGAGAAAAAAAAAAAAAAAGAAGGAAAAGGGATTTTCAAGGCGAGCAAACTACAAGTAGTTTAGGATCTATAAATCATTTACCATTACGTATTCGCTGTACGACTATGCCTCCATGGACAGGATGTCGTATAAAAGCTGCTGGCTGGTCATTTGAAGAGAAAATTATTAGCAATTAGCTCAATATAATAAATATTAATCTTACATGTGTCATAGGACAAAATGATTATTGCGTGTGCGTACTTAAAGGAAAAATACGTATATAGTTATGCCAATACTGTCAAATCACAATATTTATTAAGAAATAATATTGCTCCCTATAAATAGTTGGGCTGAGTTGGTCTTCAATTAATTGACTAGCTAACGAAAAAAATAGTAATAATAAGAAAAAAAGAAAGGACGATTAATTAATTAGGTTCCTTAACACTGGCGCGATTGGGGATGGAGACGCAGAAAAATGATAATTTGTCCAATATTTCGGAAAGAGTTCATGAGTGTGTCCTTTTCCATTCTTGGTGTTCTTCTTTTCTCTAATGTGTAATTTTTTCTGGTGATATATAAAGTGTTTTTAGTTTAATAAGGACGCATTTACCAAATAGTAAAGAAATGTTATGGGAAATGTAATAAGATTGGCAAGAAAAGGAAAGAAAGAGAAATATAGATCATTCATTCCTTTTCTATTGTATTTATTTGTCTATTTTTTGGTATGATAGAAAACAATTTCATTCTTCTTTAGTGCTTACTTATTTAAAACGGTAATCTTATTGATAGGATCACTAAAATATTCTTTTAATCGCATAACTAAATAATCACTAAGTAATATTTACATTTAGATATCTATATAAATTTAGCATTTAAATTTTTTTTTTTTTATTTGAAATCACTGCTATTGAAGATGTAAGAATTGATTTTTTATTTTTTCATTCCTTATATTTCGTACGGCCTGTAAAATTTTTATTATTGATCTTGTAAGGAAATATATTATTAAAAGAATTAAAAATCATTCTTTAGTTTTTATTTTTCAATGTAAAGTAAACATGACGTAATAGAAATCTTATTATCCATATTGCCTCGTGTTCTACGTGGAGAAATACCAGAGCTTTTTCACACTCCATATAATTGTTCATGAATCATACTCCAATCCATCTATATCAAATTTTTTTTGGACACGTATGAGAAAATGATAAATGAGGAGTCCAATTATTCTAGATAGAGTTAAGAAAAGCTACTAGGCATCAATTCAGAAGAAAATGAGAAAAAAACAAAAAACAAAAAAAGTCACCTGTCACCATATGGAGAAGTCCATTTCTAGAGCCGTATATTTCATACCCCATAATTGTTCAATAAGATCAGCTTTTCTAATGAGCTATCATTAGTGTGGTCCATTTGATTAATTAAACACAAGTTTTGTTCAGCCTTCTCTCTTTAAATAATGTGAACACAATCTCTTCCTCTCATCCTTCTCCCTTTCAACACCAGTACGCCTGGCTCAACTGATATATACTAAGACTATAATTCATAAGTGAACAGTGTTACAAAGATTTTTTTGTATTTTTCAAGCCACTTTAGTCTAGTTTCTAAGCGACCCTCAAAGTTTCCTTCATGAGTATTGTTATCGAAATTGAAATTGAAAGCGTCACCCAATCATGTAAATGATAAGAATGGGATATATACTTTTTTGTGAGTGATTTTGACGGTTGAAGTTATACACACAGTGCTTGATATATAATTTTGTCCTATAGCACTGTTGAAAGTACAAGAAAATGAAAATGGTGGTGCACTAAAACTACCCAGCACTGTTGATAACAATCGAGCTGTAAACCACTAGGGTGTGACACAACGGCGAGAGGATGACTTATTAAGACTCACTCCTATCACTTAGAGTTTAATTCTCTTCATTTGTAGTGAGACTGTAATTATGCCTCTTAATAAGCTTACTGAATATAGTTGGGGCCTGCTGTGACTTGGGTCTCCTAACTACCGGTGGACAAAAACATAGTTTAGATTCTAGTGATGCTCCATCTATAGTCTCAATAGATTTCTCTGAAGGCGTTGAGCTGAGGTGTGAGAATATCACCAATCTTTTTCTTTTTGTGTAAGCGAAAGAAACAATCGAGCTGTAAGCACTTAATATATTTGGTGGATTCCCATTTGATCATATCCCAACTATCAAGATGAGTGCCGATGGAATCTTGGGAACATGAAGGGGGAAAAATATATATATGTTTCGAGGATCTTTGTATAAGTCTTTGGACTAGGTCCAAATCTGAAGGCCAGAGAAGATTCCCGCGGTACTTAATGAGATTCCAAGAAGATGGGGATGAAATATGCCACTCTAGAAAAGTAACATAATTATGAGTGGGTTCCAGGCTCTCCTTTTAGCAAATCTTGCTCTATTCGGACTTCCATTATTGTCAGTAATATTACTAATATTATTACTACCACTCTTCCTCCTCCTACTGGGATTGTTTAGACACCCAAAGAGGGTAGAACAATGTCTTTGTTTATCCATGATATCAAGTATGAAGGTTAGTCTTATTAGTCCTTCAAAAGTAGTTACAGTTTATTAGCCAGAAGATCTATAGATAATAAATAGACAATCTTGAGCGGACCTAATGATGGGGACTCTTTTGAAGATCAAAAGCCTTGAAGCAGATATTGCACCGGATTAATAATTGCATTCTCGATCAAAAAGGGGTGTCGAAAATTTTCGACTTTGGTTCTTGGAAAAAATTATAAGATCTTATTATTTTAAGACAAGAATCTAGAGAAGGAAAAGTCGTCCTTAGAGATGTTAAATGAGCAGGCCTGACCTGGCCCATCTTATTTAATTTAGGCCCAATCGTGTCTTGTATCGTGTATGGGCCTGTCCATTTATTTATTGTGTCATGCTAGGTTTGACCCAGTTAATTTTTATGGCGTCAAGTCTAGCTCATGGCCCATTTATTAATGGACTGTGCCCAAAAAGTGATTAGGCCATGCTCGTGTCTATATCGATGTTCATGCTTTTTGTTGTACTTTTAGCTCTTAATGTGTCTTTTTCCTACCTAATGCTAAATTTATAAAAAAAAAATGAAAATACTAAATCGTAACAAAAGACAGTGCATTATTAATAAAAAAAAATCTTTCTGAGGACAACATCATTATAGAATCTTATACGGTATAGTTTCTATTATTTAGTATTTCATATAAATCATATAGGGTAAGTATATATTGGCAATTGACAATTTACCATTAACAAAGAATCTATTTAATCTTTTTTCTTTTTTAATCAAATCTATTAGAAATTTAGAACTTCTTTATAAAAATATTTATAAAAATATAGAATATATTAGTAAAACTAATTTTAAATTGCATATTTTAATCATCCTTATAAAATCGTGCTTTTAACGTGAACGTGCTTGTTGTGCTGGGTCTTTAACATGCTTCGAGCCCAAAAGTTGCACCAAGCCATAGACGAGGCTCATTTAATAATCGTGTCGTGTCGTGTCATGCCTGCTTTTTAACGTGCTGTGCTCGGGCTAGCGTATTAGGCCCGGTCCATTTTGGCATCTCTAATCGTCCTACGAGCTTAGAGCTCATAGTGGAAAGAGTTTTAAATTGAAAAATGGTTAGGATTTTCGTTAGGTGGTTTTATTTCTTTTTGTCGCTCTTTTGCTTTAGTTTTTCTTATTAGGCTTTTTATGTTTAGTTTGGTAGCACCTTTTCTTTTCCTTTTTAATAAAGTTTTCTCGTTATTTTAAGAAATACATATTATTTAGTTTTTTTTTTTTTTTTTTTTTTTTTTTTTTTTTTTTTTTGTGGAAAAGGCTATAAAGACTCTGCTACAAACCATGCTCTCTTGAAATGAAAAGCCAGGGTGAGATTAAAAAAACCATCTTTTACTTGATGTATCTTTCAAGAGCCCTGGCAAAATTAAGAGGATGAAATAAAGGATGTGGAGTGGTATAGGGAACATATCCATACATACATGCATGCATGCATATACATACATACATACATACTCACTCACTCAAAATATATACATTAACATTCTAGAAATATATATCATATAATGTGCTGATAATTTTGATAATTTCATGGGTTGACTGCCTCTTAAATCTAGTAGGATACTTAAGTTAAAGACTGATAACGAAACATAGACAGATTTTCAACGGAGGCGGCTTTGACAGGAACACTACCATCGATCATATTGGGCTTCCTTATTGTAGTTTTCTTTATAGAATATCTAGAATATTTCATCACTAATTAGCGGTCTTTTGGCTTAGTAGGCAAAAGTGTAGATAATTGCCTGTCGTTTAAGGAAAAAAAAGGCTATCATTAATCCTTATATATTCTTTCCACGTCCTTGACATTAACAGATAGCAGAAAGATATTATGCATAGTCTAGGCAAATATTGAAAAAGTGGAAGTTTTCTTTTACCGCAAATTTGTCACTTTAGAATCGCATATGACATGTGGGGAGAGAGACAGGAGAGAAGGAAAAGGGTATGATTGAAGAAGACAAATTGCAACTTGGTGGTGGAAGTGGTCCAGCCATTAGGGAGGCTTTTAGAGAGAGAGAGTGAGAAAGAGAAAGAGTATAGAGAGAGAGAGAGACGTTGTTCGTCAAGGGAAGGAAGCGAATGTGCGCAAAAGTGAAGGGTGTACGTCGCTGAATTCCTCACATATATATCTATATAGCTGTGTGACTATATATATATATATATATTGTATATAGGTCTGAGATCTCTGCCCTAGCTAATGGGTCTGACGACTCGTCCTGTTCTTGCGCACACGCTCTCAGGCCTGCATGTCTTGCCCTTTTCATGATCTACGTAATAAAGTGACACTCACACACAAACATATGAGTCATATACATAAAATATACATGTATATATATATATATTATTTTTTTTCACGCCAGCCTATTATATATATATTAACTCGTGGCCTTTGACAAGTTGCTGGGGTATATGCTTAATTCGTGCGTACTTTGAAGATCATGAGCCTCTATTTTGTCTTAGGTCACCCATATTCCCGCAAGTTGATCAAACGTAGTTGCGTAGGCCGCCATATCTCATATATATGTATGTATGTATGTATGTATAACTAGTAAACTCACACATATATATAATATATGTATGTATGTATGTATGTATGTATGTATGTATATACATATGTTTAATGTTGCCACATTAATGTCTACTCTACGGTACTCTGTTTAAGAATAATAAGAAAAATGTTCGAATACAGTTGTAATTGACGTGAGTGTCAATTTGAAGTTCTTAATTGTTATGGTCCCATATACGGTTTCTAAATAGAGACACACATTAATTAATAGCTTGAAAAATCCGCTCATAAATTGCAACTACCCAAAGCATTCTTCTTAATTATTGTTCTTTCTATTTCTCAGCTAAGTTCTTTTGGAGTTCAGACTTGTCGTTGTCACTTTTTCTGTTTCATCGATTGTTTTAATTGTCCCTCTACAACTTGCTATATCATCGAAATTTAGTAACTTCATCATAGGATTAGAAACTAAATTCTAATAATACTTAAGTGTTTCAATAGAGTGTCAAATATTAATTGGACAAAAAAAGACAACAAATCTTGACTCTTTTTATTTTTTTCTAAGAAAGAAGGAAGATGTGTATGTGCGTATATATATGCATATATGTATGTATATAATCGTTATTAATGAACTCATCAAAACACTCAAAAAGGATAGGGACTACAAAGTCCTACAGTGACAAACATTTTTATCATTAATCATTAATCATTATGCTTCTCTTTTTCTTAATGATGTGGGCCTAAACAATACTAATCTGAAGCCCATACTGGTATGAAAGTAATTGTGCTAGGGAATGCCTATACTAAAAAATCTAATAATGTTGTTTGTAAGGTTATGCTCCCGTGTTTGAAGAGGGAAAGGCTTTCAAGTTATATTAAGATAGGGTAATGCTCCCGTGTTTGAAGCGGGAAGGTTTTTAAAGCTATATTAATAAGACCGGATTGGATCATGCACTATATCAAACTTATTAAGATATTTAGGAGAAGCGTTCTAATTCTAGAGTTTGAACTACTTACTGTAGTATGTGAGAGTTTTACATTATTTAAGGTTTGAACTGATCTAGAGTTTAAACCACTCTCCTAGACTCTTGAACACCTTATATACAATGCTTCCATGTGCAGAGTATAGCTTTTTCTTCTCACCTATCTTATCTCATGGCAATATATCAATGCAAATGTGGCAATCTCAAGACGTGACCATGCATCTTTGAATTCGCAGCTCAAAGAATTTGAAAAAGCTAAGAAATTACAAGGGCGACTTTGCAATGAATTTCCAACGCTAGCTACATAGCTAGCTAGCTAACTTTTGCAGTTATCCATTTCATCTTAAAACTAATGCAGATGGTCCTGCGGGCCTAAAAGAAGGTAGAATAACACAATCAGAACAGTTACCAAATAAATTTATGGACCACGCTGAATAAAGACCCAGTACATCAATTAAAATTGGATGGTCCAAATTGATTGGCATGTGCAGTACCGTTCGTAAGTATGAAATATTATTGTAAGAGAAAGCTGAAGCCGGGGTTGTGACATGTGACGTTGGCATGGATTCATGTGTGTGTGTGTGTATGTAGTACTACATACAGCAGTTAAATAGTGCTTAATGAATTATAATAGCTAACTTGTTATGATCAGTAAGATAATTTTATGGACATATTTCATATGTGTAAGAGAATGTATATAGACTGAATTTGTGTCGTTTGGGTTGCGATATATATATATATATATATATATATATATATATATATGTTTGCTACTTTTTAAGTTAAATATATAGCAACAACTGTATCATCTAAATCTTTTGCTTACGTAAAAATATGAGGTTAATAATTATTATAAATGAAAAAGAAAAGAAATAGAAAAACTAAGGAGGCAGTCGGCAAGGCAAAAAGAATTAAGAAAAGGCTTTAAGGATGATATTATGGGATGTGATGGGGCTGGCAATTATTAGTAGGCCAACTTTGCTGGTCCTGATGAAATGGATTTTCAAAGTAGCTAGAACCCTTAGATGCTGATAGTCTCTCTCTCTCGCGCTCTCTCCGTGTATGAAAGTTTGCCGTCTTCTTCTTCTTCTTCTTTTTTTTTTTTTTTTTTTTTTTTGAGAAGGCTGATCATGATAATTTGCTTAGTATGAGTGTGCTTCATTAATACCATCTGGTCGGAATATAACCCACCAACTATAACATGTCTACTTTTTTTATTTTAAATCCAACCCGCCTGATCATGATTTGTTGCATGACTATTAATGTTATTCTCCATTTCACTATTAGGATCCATTTTTCTCTTTAACTTTTGCTACATCTCTATTGCATTATTTAATACGCTTTAATCATTTTCATGTGTGCGCATATATATATATATGTGCTTGTGTGTGTATATACACACATATCAATTAATTAAGATTTCTTTTGGAAATTGCACTTGGATCCACGATTTTCTTTTCTGCCTTTATATAAATAATCCGTATCTTTTGCTTTCTTCTTTAGCTTTCTTTTTATGATTCATTTTATTATGGAAAAGAATTGTTTGGAATATTAAAATGTTGGCGCGATTGCAACCGTTTAATACTGCTTTCAATATAAGAAAAACTATATTTAACGACATATTATTTATGACATACAGTTTTTAAATGTCGTTGAAAAATACATACAACAATATCTCCAACAAACATGTCGTTAATAACATTTAAAATAATAATTAACGACATTTATATAGATGTCGTATTAAAGGTCTTCTTTTAACGACAATAGCTTAGTGTCGTTAAATTATTTAACGACAAGTAGGAGATGTCGTCAAAGCCTTAGAGATTCCATGACACCCCTTATAGACGACATCTTGACCAATGTCGTCTATAAGGGGTGTCGTAGAATCTCCAAGGCTTTGAAGACATCTCCTACTTGTCGTTAAATAATTTAACGACACTAAACTATTATCATTAAAAGAGGATCTTTAATACGACATCTATATAGTGTCGTTAATTATTGTTTTAAATATCGTTAATGACATCTTTGTTGAAGATGTCGTTGTATGTACTTTTCAACGACATTAAAAAACTACATGTCGTAAATAATATGTCGTTAAATGTAGTTTTTCTTGTAGTGTTTCTGAATCTAAATATAAGTTTTGGAATTTCAGCAAAGAGTATATTAATATATAAGCATACGCTCCACATTATTATGTAATTGAATAATTGAATTTAAAGAAGACCATTACTATTTGCTAAGGATTTTAAGGGATTTTGACTCCCGTGTTATTTTCTTTTCTCTTATATAGTTATTAGTATTATTTCACGTCAACTAGTAAAAGTTAAAGCCATATTAATAAAAAGTATTAATATGGTCATGTCAGTTGAAAAATTTTAATTAACGATGTATGATATATTATAGGAGAATATGAAAGTGAAAAAGGCAAAAAAAAAAAGAAAAAAAAAATAGAGGACATGTGAATCAAAATTCTGATTTTTATTTTTTTTTATATGTAAAAAACTAAAGTAGTGATATTGTATGCACTATGAAACTTATTTGAATTGTACTCTCATGTGAGAGGAGGAAAAAATATCCGCTATGGTTTGATCTTGTTGAGAGTTCGCCACCCTCCTCTCCTCTTTGGACAAGAGTCCAGCACCGCCCTAAGACTGGCTATCAATGCTTTGGCTGTGAAAAGAGAGTGGCACAAGGGAAGGGGTCAAGGCAGGAGAACACTATGGGTAACAGGTCGGAGGTTTATTGTTTGGGTTGGTGGTGGCAGGTAGAGTTTGACAACGATAAGATCTATGGCAGGTAGTGTGGTTGAAGAAGGGGGGGGTTCAGGGTTGGCAAGCTCCAGGGGTTTTGGGGGTGGTTAGTTAAGCATGGATCTATGATATCCATGGCATATGAGGGGATGGGGAGGCCAGAGATGCTCTTCACCAACGTGTGAGCAGCAGATTTGGTGGAGATGGATAGTGATGGGATGGTTTTGTGGCTGACGGTGGTTAGTCGAAACATTGAGGGTTGGGTGGTTGTGGATCCAAGGTAGGAGGTACTAGAGGAGGACATCCTTGAATGAGTGGACCTGAAGTCGTCGATAGAAGAATCTGGAAGAGGAGGTTGCACTATTAGAAAAAAGCATATTATTGACGCAGGCAACATGTCATTGGAATACGAAAGGCGTCGGTAGAATTAATTATTGATGCCATTAGAGTGTCACTAGGCACATCGAGGACTAGGTGTAGCTAATTGTAATCCCCGATGCATTGATTGTGTCATTAATTTTTCCGACGCCATTTGGTGTCACTAACTATTCGAAGGTCTAGACATGGAGTTGTTCATTAGGAGGATGCTAGATGATGACAACGGCGGGTTTCCTTTTATTATGATGTTATCTCCTTTTCTTTGTTTGGTTAATTTAGTTTATGTTCTCATAGAATAGATATGCCTATATTGTTGTCGCTTTAGTATTGTGTAGTGCTTGTGCATATTAGCGCTATTGGTGTCATGACAAAAATTGGTTTCTCCAGCTTCAACTTTAGTTTGGATGTCATAGGTTAGGAACTGTAAATATGTTGTTTTTTAGATAAATTTGATTCTATATCGAGTCATTTGTTCCCTCAATTTGAAAGGTTTGATCTCAATCGACTAATTTTGTCCATCAATTGTAGTGATCCTTTTATCAAGCCATAGTCAATCTCTAATTTACATATCTAGTGGACTTTTTTTCTTTGAATTTCGTCACTTGAAATTTACGCTTCTACTTTATTTGTCTTTATTGGTAGGTCCAATTAATGATTGGGGTCAAATTCTCATTATACGAGTGGTAATATCCAACTCTATGTGTACTCTTATTAGAATTAATGAAATTCCATGTTTATTTAAAAAAAAAAAAACTTATTTGAACTTTTCCATTGATTTATCTCCTACCTTATCAATGATCTCAGTCTTGAATATGACATTATACTTCACCCATAAAATTGTCATAAATGTTTTAGACCCCATTGAAGGATTGACAAGGATCATCAAGATGTGGCGTAGATTCTATGGAGTCCCAAGAAAATAATGGTGGTCCGGTCCGGGTGCTAGATGAGGATAGAAAAAAGGCTGAGTGATAAAGGCATTGAGCGGATAACAAATAATGCAAAAATTCATCATATATACATATATATATATATTTCAAAGTAATCTATTTAAAATGTAATCTGCTGGAAGATATAGAAATTAACCTGACGCGGGCCACTTTCATATTCATGGGACCTTTATACGGCATAAAGGATTTTTCTTTTCTCTTCTTTTCTTTCTGATACGCTTTTTTACTTTCTATTTTTCCCTTGAAAATATAAAAGACACCAAATATGGTGGCTATGTATATGTCAAATTTAATTTGTTAATCAACTGAATGTTCCATGGACATTTATTAACTCCTATATATTCAAAAATTGACAACTCATTTCTGGCACCCAAATTACATGTTAAATGATTACTTACTCTAGCTACTCTAATTATTAAATAACACAAAACGGAGTTTTCAGTCTATTTCAAGCTTCACAATCTTGTGGACAGCACAACAAAATCAATACAAGTCAAACTGAGGAAAAGAAACAAATCATTTTTCTCTACACACAAGCAATATATATGTAGTTTACATTTATAGTACTCCACCAACACCACCTTCCAATATTACATCTTACGTACAGAAAACAAGCAAAACATAAATTAAGAAAAAAGAAACCAGATTCACTAATCCTCTCCTAGAATTTTCCAAATATAGAAATACAACAATGCATGTACATAATATATAACTTGATAAAAAAAAAAGCTTGATCACTAACTAAAAAACTAACCTAACCTACTTTCCCATACAATCACTTCTGTGATAGACAGTTAGTAACCAAAAACCATTTTTGCCCCCACTAAATTGAATCTTATCATCCTACACTTTTTTTTTTTCTTTTTTTTCCTTAATTTGTTCAACATACAAACAACCCGTTTGTTACTTTCTGCTGCAGTGTTTTCTCTTATATAAAATTTGAATCTATTCAACGGGTCATCAGTAAATTTTATACTAATATTTGTGTTGGTGGTCAAGTCGTAATAGTAGTAGTAGGCGTAGTGGTGGTGGTAGTGTGAAAGGGAATGTTGATGAAATGCGTTGTTGGGTCAGCTTTCCAGATGTGCTCAATGTCTTGTGCGATCCTCTTTGCATCAACAGACGCGCCAAGCAGGCCACGCTGAGTAAAGCCCACGGCATACAATCCGCATTCACCTTTCCACCCGTTTGGGAATGGTTTTCGAGGCAATCCGTTTTTGTCAGAGAACATTTTCGTCTCCTGCACACCAACACCAACAACAAAAGCATGCACTCATGAGTCATCAGTGTTTGCTATATAACTTACCCCAATTGACATTATTTGTGTATGTAGATATATACATATACACATGCATATATATATACTTATATATACACACTGCCATTACGTATGATTTTTACACATAATCTTTACAACCAGCTTACAATTTGAATATTAGCTTAAAAGATTAAAATTATGACTGCGTAGAAAACTGAGAGTGTGTTTGAAAATATCAATTCAAACCAAAAAGATTTGGTTCAAACTAACTTTACTACAGTGTTTTAAGTTTAAACATTCGGTTTGAATCATGTTTCCAAAAACCTTTCGAGTTTTTTTCTCTTTTCAAAAAGTGCCTGTTAAAGCATATCTCATTTTAAAAATAAGATATAAAAACTACGAGTAAGATCAAATTCACAACCACCCATTTAAATGCCCTCTTCAAACCCCTTTCTCATGTCCTTAGATCAAAGGATGTTAGGCAGAAAAAACTTAGTACTTAAAAGCAGATGATATCTCCTTAAAGGGTTTTGAGCCTTCTATATATTTGCATCATAATTAATGATATGAGAGCTCATACCAAAATATATATATATATATATATATATATATATGAATTTACTATGAAATTAAGGAGATGCACATACCTTTAACCAAGTCATAACGTTACTTTTGTAGCCAGTTGCAAAAATGATAGCATCGAAATTCTCTATTTTCCCGTCGATAAACTCCACACCATGCTGCGTTAATCGCTTTATGGCCTTGCAAACCTGCATATAATTTATATTGTTTATATCATGTGTCACACGTGTACGTATTATTCTATAGTATATATTTATATGTGTTACATAGTTACATACATATATATATATATATATATATATGAGAATTAAATTAGTTAGTTGACCTTGATATCCCCAGTTTTAATCTTAGCAAGTGTTCCAACGTCCAAGACAGGAGTTTTGCCGGACATGGACTTGAGCTGGAGAGGACCAAGCTCTGGTCGAGTAAGTCCAAACCGAGAAGTGTCACCAAGCATTAAACGTGACATGAGAAGCAAAAATCGATCCACAAGGCACACGGGAAACCACTTTAGTAACCACATCGACAGTCCAAAAGTCGACCTTCCAAGCATCTCTTGTGGCAAAACGTGCACCTGCACTCACCATATAATAATATATAACTATTTACCAATAGGGTTTTATTATTTTTTAATACAAACGTTTTCTTTTTTATTATTTAATTTTTTTATTCTATAAAAAAATTAAAATTGAGCATGATCAAGTGATCTGATGAGTACCCCGCACGCTTGTTTTTATGTGTGGCTATGTAATTTGGTGGACATATATAGATATACATATATATATATATATATATATGCAGTGAATATTGACGTCCATGTGTTATATGATCTTTAGATTTGTTAGAATCTGTAACACTGACGGAATATGATTCTTTACAGGGAAAATTAATTGAATGCAGAGAAAAAGCATAGGTCAGTACTGTATGGTATAAGATTTTGGGCTGCTGGCCAATATTGCGCATGCAAACGAATTCCAATAAAGCACAAAGATCACAAGAATGAACACTATAATCTATATCTTTTATTTTTCTTGTATGGAGAGTTCTAGTTTTGATGGTACCTACAGTTAATATATATAATTTAGCCAGCTACATAGCTAGTGGGTCTTCGCCCTATTATACTTGGCTCATATATTACACCCACAAAAAACATGCACCAAACCTAGCTAGCTATAATTTATTGTTGAGCTAACTTTTTGAGCTCCTACATATAGGTACAAATCCTATATGAATAGAATTTACCTTCTCTAAACAAAAAAGGGTTCTCTCTTCTCATGAAAAGAAATGTTTAAAAAGAAAGAAAGAAAGAAAGAAGACGAAATGAAAAGATTAATGGTATGCAGATTTGAAAATTCAAACTCTTTTCCAATGAAGTAGTTGTGATGGAAGTGAAAAGATTAATTGTATGCAGATTAGAAGATCAAAATAATTGTAAGAGGATGGTTTTGTGTACCATTTGGTTTTCTTATAGTGATCATGTAACATAAGATTCATATGGTTTTTTTTAATTGACGAGACATAGTAACTAATATCAAAGTTTGTATGAAAAGTCGCATAATTACAGTCTTCAGTTTACGATATTAGAGTTTTAAGTTTATAATAAACTCACCGAGTCTCTCACTATGAGCGATGGACGAGCACTATAATTGCAAAGATCCAAACAAACCTCCATACCCGAATTCCCGCATCCAACAACCAAAACTCTCTTCCCGCGAAACAACTCGCCACTTTTATACGAACTTGTATGGACAATTTGGCCACAAAAATCATTCAATCCTTCAACGTCAGGCCAAACTTCCTCGGCATTCTCTCCCGCGGCCACAACCAACCATTGGCTCACATATTCAATCTCACCACCCTCCTCCTTCAACATTCCAACCGTCTCCACCCTCCAAAGCCCGCTTCGGTGGTCGAACCGGGCGCTCACGACTGACCTATTGAACACCGGTTTCAGATCGAAACGCTGCGTGTAGTCCTTGAGATAGGTGACAAACTGTTGTTTTGCAGGGTAAGTGGGGAAATCCGAAGGGAATGGCATCAATGGGAGCTCGCAGAATTGCTTTGGGAGGTGGAGCCGGAGGCGGTCGTATGTCTTAAGCTGCCACAATGAGGCTATGCAATTAGCCCTTTCGATTATCAAGCTCGGAATCCCTTTCTCCTTGAGGCAGGCGGCGGCGGCTAGGCCCGACGGACCCGCCCCGACTATGATTGGCCCGGGATACCATATTCTCCGCCGTGTCGGCACCACGGACGTCTTGGAAACAAATTCGAGGTCGTGGACTTGTTTGCCCTCGATTTCTTTTAAATAGTCCATAAGAATTGGGTTAAGGTATGAGAAGAGAAATGAAGGGTTTTATATAGGGATGCAGTTTTTGGGAAATGGGATTCTTGCTATATATGTAGTGATCAAAAGGAAAATATTAAACAACTTACGATGACACAAAATGAAACATAGTACTCATGATCATCGGTACTATAGCTCCTTGTTATAGCAAGGGTAAAATTTTTTTCTTTCTTTCTCTTTTTTTTTTTTTTTTGAGATTTAAGTAGTAGTACTATTGGAGTACTACTCCAGAGAGTTTCAATCTTAAGCCGAAAAGAGAATTTGGATCAGGTGCTATTGGGATTCTGAATTCCAAGGTTCTGGGGGAATTAGAGGTTTTAGAGAGAGAGAGAGAGAGGGTATTTTTCTTTCTTTGTGCAACGAGGTTTTGGCTAATATTGCCGTTTGAGCTCTTCGGATTGTTTCAATGAACAAAGAGAAAGCAAAGTGAGAGAGTTGAGACTTTGGAGACTGAGGGAAATATTAGAAGTAGTCACATATATGTATGGTGATCATCACAATGGAACTGAAGTAAAATTCAAATCAATATATGCGGAGGTGGAAAAAGTGGGCCTGATATCTCTATAGCAATAACTGCCGTTAACAAACAACTCTCACCCTTATGGAAAATAGCAGAGAAGGGAGAAAATATGACATAGCTTTCTTATTGAATAATTTAGGTATTTATAGAATTACGATTGCAATTCAAATATTAACAAAGGTGAAATTAGATAATAAGTAACTTAAATAATTTAAAGAAATTTGAATACTTAATATTTACAAAATTTAAAATAATAAATTAATATGATTTAATATCTTCTTTATCTTTCTTCCCTTTTTTTAGTTCTCCCACCAGACCAAGAGAGAGAAGGAGAACAGACATTCTATCCTAAAGGACAATAGCTATATAATATACTTACTCTATACATCAATATTATTCTATCTCTAAATCATATATATAACAATAAATGGAAGTTTACGTCTCGGTGAAACAAGGCTAAAATTGGCGGTGTCGTGGAGATGACATGGTGGATGTTGTCAACCAATTTTCTTAGAAAGGAGACTTTGGACCAGTAGTAGAAGTACTAGTACACATTTGCTTCTACTGTGGTTTTCCGGGGCCCACGGTATTTTTATAGTTGATTGAAGAATACCTTTTTAGGAAAGATACCCAAAAGCATTCTCCTTCGGTAGCTCCTAGCCGTCCGATTAATTCCAAGGTTCTCTCATATATTATATATCAAACCCTATATACTGTAGAGTAGTTATAATTCGCCTTTTGACCATCCTCTATATATATATATAAGAACTAGGGAATTAACTTGGATGGCTGGTGTTAAAGGTGCATCCTAATTAGCACATGTTACGACATGAGAGGAGAGTAAGGGCATCTTTCACAGGAAGAAAAAGAAAAAAGTGCGCTCTTTTCTCACCTATTCATGAGGACATTTTACCTACAGAATTTGAAATGAAGAAATGCCAATCTATAACTCTCTTTGATATTGATTCTTGATTGATTGGAATAAACGACAAATTTCAATATTGGGATTGAAATGTGCACTTTTAAACATAATCAAGATATATATATATATATATATATATATATATATATATATATATATATACTAAAAAAGTGTGAAATGTAGTGAAGAAAAAATATTTGTATTTGAACCATAATTTATAGTTAAACATAATTTATTTTTAAACTTTACAAGAGAAAATATTATAATAAACTTTGTATGAACTGCAAGTTATAGTTCAAACCACAATTAACTTGTGAAAGATATTCATTTTATAAACCGTTCGTCGACCATTTGTTTGATGAGTATATGAAATGAAAAGAGACATGTTAAGGGATTAAGACTAAGAAGCAGTTTAAGAATGCCAAA
Organism: Artocarpus heterophyllus; assembly: GCA_025403435.1. Lineage (NCBI taxonomy): Eukaryota > Viridiplantae > Streptophyta > Magnoliopsida > Rosales > Moraceae > Artocarpus > Artocarpus heterophyllus. Next base: position 3,734,247 of record CM046330.1, on the reverse strand, counting down.
TGGTTTTTCAACCAATCCAAAAATGCCATGGCAAATTAGAGTACTTTCTTGTAACCTAATTGTTTGAGTTACGGGGTTGAGTTCTCTTTGTAAAAATGTTATGCATATCCATCTAAAGACTATACATATGTGCCATTCTTGATTTTATCCTTTTTCAATTCCTTCCACCTATATGTCATCCATTATTTCATGAGCCGAAAAATTGCCAAGAGAAGCCCTTTCATCGCATGGGTTGGAAATGTCGGCGAAGAGTTTTTTTTATTCTAAGTTTTTACCGTGGCGCCAAAGAGACTTTACCAAATGAACTAAAAAATACATTCGTTGGAAATTTGAGTTTTGTAGTCAAAATTGTTGCCATGTACACCTTCATGTTTTTAGAATTGTCCAATCATTTCGAATTGTTCCAAATTTTGGTTGGTGCATTGATTCGGATAGTAAATGAGAATCAAAACACACTATTTTAAACTAAGGGTATATTTTAAGAACAATTGATAATATGACATTTTCAATGGTTACCTTTTTAATTAGCATATACTTTAACAACAATTGATGATGTGATGTGATAAAAATTTAACATTATTAATTATTATAAATTATTTTAATCAACTATTTTTTTTATTACAATTGTCAATTTATATCAAACAGGTAAAAATAATAATACTTATTGAAAATGTAATCATTATATATATATATATATATATATATATATATATGTGTGTGTGTGTGTGTATCAGAGAGAGAGACTGTGTGTACTTTAAAGTGATTTGAAGCCTACGACGGTGCATTGTCACAATGCCCACTTGCTCTGGGGCATAAAGTCCTAGCCCAAGTAGCTGTGGAATCCCTCAACCCCAAAAGTGCCCCATGATTTTGGGAAATAATTTCCCACGCCTCTTTGTTGGATTTTCCATTTGATAAATAAGAAACAAGCGTATAACTAATGGTATCTTTGTTTTTCAAAGAATCTTTCCTTCAATATTTTTCCTTTCTGACTAGTGCAAGAATAGTATTTACAATTTCCACTCTTACCATGCTAAATATGCTAATGTCATCTAGGCGTTGTCATGACACATGATAAAAGTAAATGGCTTTTGGCAGCACATATATACATACACGTTGGTAAAGCAATATTATGGAGGTTAGGCAAAGCTTTACTTTTGCTCAAGCGTTTCTACAATTTAGGATCACAAATTGCCGGCTTTTAGAAAGAAATTCGGACAATATTCTAGGATTATTGTCCCAAAATACTAATAAAAAACCAAACCATGGTAATTAGATTTGGTGATATTCAAAATTATTCGACATTTTGTGGATTGGAGATTATTTCAAGGAAATGAATAGACAATGTTTGACTGATTTAGTAAATGAGGACTATTCTGAAAATCGAAGTCTTAAAGAGGATTGCGCACTTGTTAAGAAAGAGGTAGACATTGTTGCTTCTAGTTCTTTAAAAATTAGCAAATCGTGGTATTTTAAAAACGAAATTGAATCTTAATTCAGAAAAGGAGAGAGAAAGAAGTCATCCCACAAACTTGAGCTTGTAGTGAAAATTGAGGTCTTGAAAATAAGACCTAATTGATACTGTTTAAATATTAATTGTTACTGTTTTTCTTTGTACTATTTGGACGTCCATTGATGAGTTAGGGGTTTGTTTTCTTCGTTCACATATGAAATTAGGTTCAAACTTTGGGGACTTAAATCAAACTTTAGTTTTGCATAAATCATGACTTAAAACAACCGGATTTTCACATATTTATAATGAGAGATACCTTAAACATTGATTAATTTGGAAGAGACCAAATAATCACACTGCATATCGCAGACTTTATCATTATGATTTTATGTATATTATGATTTTATGCATACTTAATGGAATAAAAGGCTAATATTGGTAGGGTGGAAAGATGGTCTGTTTACTTAAAAAGATAATAATTACACTTTCCATCACAATACCATTCATTTCAAGAAACTTATCTTTTTCAAAACTATCTGATAGAATATGAACTTTTTTTGATTTATTTAGCCATCATCTTAAATTTAATATTTAAATAAATATCACATAATAAAATACACGTGACCCCCATAAAATTCCAACCCCAACTTCCAAATTCCATCAAGTGGTGTAATGAATCCATACATCAAAAAGTCTCATGGGATCTACTAATATTTGGACCCGAACCTTGCTCATGATTTATCGAGCCTTTTTTTCTCTCCTCTTTGTCGGTACTTCTCTAGCAGATCCATTTTGTTTTTTTTCTTTTTTTCTTTTTTCATGTTTCACATATACTTGTATTTTGTTCGAAAAGAAAGCTTCTGAAAGTACTACATTGAACTGTAACAATTCTGAAAACTGGTTGATAAAGCCGCGCAATTACATTAGAACCAATCAACATATTGTGCTAAGCTTTAAAAAAAGGGGGAAAAAAAGGGTTTACAGTGTATGTAGTTCGCTAAATTAATTGACAATAAATTTTACAAATTTATGGTTGGTAGTTATGTGTTCAATGCATATAACTCAAAATTTTTACAAAAGCCATTATAAAAGGTGCAAAAGATACTAATTTTTAAGAGCTTTTCAAGGACTTGAACAAAGTGTTTGCACGTTAACTTGTAATTGTTTCTGAAGTCTTGTAACTTGATTATAAATTTCTATTAAAATTTGAAAATCCATCGTCAATTTATGGATGGGATCAAAATTTTTTTTAAAAAAAAAAAACAAACAAAGGAAAACTCACTAATGAGGTTAAAAACAAAATTGTCACAATACTTGATAGTTCGAAACACTAAAAACTAAAGATCCTTGAAATAAATTATGAACACTACTATAAAGAAACACTCGATGAAATTTCTCCAAAATGAAAACTATCTGTCTGTCACCAGTTGGCCTTATCTTTCTACATGTATTTGATTGGATGTGATCTCTCAAAGGAATATTGTTATGCAGTCAACTTTAATGACAATGAACAGCAATATATGTCGTACATAGTTAATCACCACTCATATGCAACATGTTACATTGGAAGATTTTAGACCATTGTTTGTGACGAATGCCATAATTAAATCCGACAGATAAAAAGCAGGCCAATGTTTCTAGTCATGGGGTTGTTTAAACCGCTAGTCAGTACTCCCAAAAACCCAAATCAAGAATTTAACAAAAAAAAGAAACAAAAAAATGATACCATGGGGAAATGTTTCTTTTTGGGGGTAACTTCAAAAGAAAAATATCTTTAGCTATGGCAATATGCATTCAAAAATAGGGACCTCTAACTCATAGGTACTAGTATGCATGCACTACATATTAGTATGCTCTCTTGCGATTTCTTTCTCCTTATGATTTCCTAGGTGGAATTTGCTATGGCTACATCAGAAAGCACCTGTCACTTAGCCTTCTGAGAAATTCCCTTACGATATATTCTTGTGCATACAATTACTTCTCCAGGACGAATATGCTTTAGGGAAGCATGAACAGTGGCAGAGCCACTCACGGACCACGGTGGGCGGCCATCCCCCTGAACTTTTGTTTTCTTTTAAATTTTTATATGAAGTTTAACAAAACTAGTGTTTTGCTCCTCTTAAAATTGTATTTAGCCTCCTTCTGAAATTTTATTCTATCTCTCCTAAAATTTTTCATCTCTTTATTTGCCTCACCTCCGCCCCTCCAAACCAATTTTTCTGGCTTCACCCTTGTGTGTGAATAAAGTTCCATGTTGACTAGAGACGGGATTGTGAATGAATTTTAAAAGGTTTGAGCTACTTCTCCGAATAGGTTAAATTTTTACAATAGAATTTTAAGGACCTAATAAGAAGGTCTTTGATAGGCGTTTTTGTTATCCCTTTGAAGGGGTTTAGGTTGTAACACTTAACGTTTATTTTTTGGGTTTTTGATACATTTGTCCCCTAAATATTTAGTTTTTTGTAATGTGATCCTTTTTTATAGCAATTGAGTCCTTAAAATTAACAAAGTATGGCAATTAAGCCCTAATCACAAAGCCACCAAAATTAGGACAGAAAACAATCATGTAATCCATTTAGAAAACTTATGCACCTCATTTATTTTTAACAAGAGTCAAATTGTTTAAATTTATATCCAACAAAGAACAAAAAGCAAAAGAAATTATACCATAGTTAATGATGTTTTAACAATTTTGTTCACTTATACGTATATTTTAAGCACTAAAGTACTTGAAATTCCACCCCTTCTACTAAATGAGTCATCGTCGTCTCACGTGATCATTGTTTTCCATTGCAATTTTGACGAAAATTTATTATTAGAGACTTGATTGCTATATTTAGCTAAGTTTAGAGACTCAATTGCTACAAAAAGGATTACACACCATATTGCCAAGAAAAAAGAGAGGGGGGTTAACAAATAAATGTATCAAAAACCCCTATTTTTTAAAATTTCTTATTTCCAAAGAGATAAAAAAATTCATATTTATAATGAACTAGCTCTTTAAAAGTCCAAACAGTACTTATAAACACTAAATTGTAAACACTAAAATTTAAATGGGCCATAGTTATTGCTTATCCCTCTCCACTTCAGATTTATTCATTGTTCATATAAGGAGATTCCTCGAATAGTTATTGACAAAGTGATTTAGTGTTAGAATATCTTTCTTTGACTTGTTATGCAATGTCCTACCTTTTTACAACATCACTTAGCTTTTTTAAACATTTTTTCTTAACTTAAATCTTACTTACAAGTGAAATTTTGAGAATTTTTTTTCCCTTTCAAACATACTTTAAAACTGTTGCAACATTTATTGTAGCATATTTTGATACATAAATATAAAACTTGAACCATACTTTAAAACATATTTTAAACTGTTGCAATTGAAACATGCGTTTCAAACTTGTCTTAATAACCATTCAGTAAAATATATCATTTAAAATATTTTTTGTTAAATATTTCTTATAAAACATTTCCTTAAACATTGACTTTCTTAAAACTTTTAAAACATATTTCAAATAGTGGAAAACTTCTTCTTTGAGCAGCGGAAATAAACTGTAGTAGTATCTATATCCAATCTTTGCATCTATGAACCGCAGTATCGAGGTCGTCAACTAATCACACTAGTCTCCCACAAGACTACCTATTGCATAAAGAAAGTTGTAATGAGTTTTCGCTCAATAAGTTTAAACATAATCTCACAAATCAAACATTTAAAACATTCATTGTGAATCGTAGTCTTTAAACTTTTTTTTCATAAAATTTTCTTCGTTAACCTTTTCTTGTAAATATTTTTCAAAAAATGCTATTCGTGAATGGTCTCGCGTCTATTTACGCATTTTAAACTAACCTCAAGTATAAGGTTGTCTCAAGTAATATTTTCTCGGTGAATCCGAGGTCGAACCCACAAGGAATGATTTATTTAGTTCCAGTACATGTATTATATTAACTTTTTCTTTTTATTTAAACTGAAAAATTTGAGGATTAATATTTATTATTCACAGAATGTATTTACAATATTTACATATTTGTTTACAGCATTTTTCATCTTTAAATTTTGATAATTTGGAACTTTAATAACAAGAAATACAAATAATAATTCAAGCAGAGTAACAACAATAATAACGACAATTTAAGGAAGTAAAACAACAATAATAACAGGACTGAGGTTCAAAGGTTCTGTTCTGACAATTATCTTCAATATATTTTAGTTTCTCTTTTTATTTATTAGTTGGTTTAAGTATACACTATGTCATCCTATGTCGACAATAAATCAAGATTTACCAAGCATTTACTGTGCCATTTTATGTCTATAATGCAGCAAAAACATAACTTAATAAATAAGCAGTATTTCAAGATAACTTAACTAAAATAACAACCAAGATAGTAAGTTAAGCATTTACCGAGTCATTCTCTATCTACGAGTAATCAAGTTCCTCCTAAGCATTATCTGTGCCAATCTATGTCGTCGATAAATCAGAACCGTAATTTTAGCAGAGTTCTAGCTAAGAAAATATTGAAATTCTAGGTTTTTTGAGAGAATATTTTGGCATTACAACAGCTTAAAAAACTAAAAAAAAAACCAAAAATATTTAAGATAATTTTGCCAGAATTTCTCCCTCTCCCCTCAGCTAAAAAGAAATTTAGAAAGACATAATTAATAAAGTACTACTGATATTATTGAGCATAATTTTTACAACATAAACTAGAAAATATTTTACAAAAAACTAGACTGAAAAGTAAAATAAAAACTAGACTATAATTATTACAACAGCATTTTCATGCTGTGAGGGGGCTCTCCAAACCGAGGCAAATGCCTCGGTATTTATAGGAGATTGATTTTACAAACTGCCATTTGAAATTAATGTGTTTTCCTATTGAAAGTTGACGATTTGAATTATTTTCTTCTTCTCTTCTTCGCGCTGGTCCGCGTTCCTGAGTGTGCAGATTTGAGTTTGTAATCTAGTGTGACGCAGACTAGATCAGCACGAAACAGGCACGATCTGAACCGTTTAAAACGAGATCCAATGGCTGTCAGACACAGGCAAGGTGGGCCAGGTGGGACCAAGATTTAAGGCCGATAGATGAGTCAAAGTATTCAGATCTGACGATTCAGAGAACGGATGCACGTGGACACGACCGCACTCGATCGGACACGCCTGTTGCACCCTCTGGGACACGCTGCAGCTTTGTCGGCGCGTGTAATGCACGCGCCAATCATATCTCGACACGTGGACCGCACTGTAAGATTCCGCTGACGCATCGAATGACGCGTTGACACGCGTCTCTTCCTCGGACGACTGAGATGAATTCGACAGTGAATCCGACGGTCCTTGTTACTCCACGTGTCTCATTTAATTTAAAATCGAATTTTCTTTATGTTTTTTATGCATTCAATGTCTGATTTTATCCATTTTGGTGTCGTTTTGCTCTGTTTTTCCTCCAGATTTTAAATCTAAAAATCACAAACACACTAATATTAATTATTTTACAAACATAATATTTATTAAAAATATTTATTTTACATTAAAACACACAAAATTAAAAAAAAATCCTAAAATTTTCAGTCTCTTACGGTTTAGCACAGATATAATTTTTATGACTTGAAAATATTTTTAAAAATTACTAAAAATATAATAAGACATATTTATAAACTTAAAACACACTATCAAACACACTAAAACTTAAAATAAAATAACCGCATTACTTTTATGGTTTTGACTATTTATAGACTAGACACTTATTTAACACACCAAAATGACTCTAATAATTACTAAAAACATAAAAACACACTAAAAACGCATTTTTAAACATATTTTCACACCAAGACACAAAAATACTTATTAACACAAAATGTTATTAATTAGAGGATTTAATGAGAAATAAAAGCGTAAATAAATTATTTAAGCCTTAGAAAATGTACACTTTTACAGTCTCATCAGTGAACATTTCTTGTAAAACATTTCTCAAAATGTATTTCATAAACATATCTCATAAAAGTATAACAGAAAGGAATGCAAACAAGGTCATTATGTATGATTTCATTTGTGCTTATTTATGAACATCCCTTTATGAACTTCTTATGATCATTCGTAACTTGAACTTTTTTCATCGTTCTTATTTTACTTTATCTTGCGGTCTTTAGTATTCGTACCAATATCATCAATCATGAAATCGTGACTTTAACATAACATGATGCTTCCCCTTGTGGAAGACTTAAGACCATCGAACAATAGGATCATTATTTTATCATAACTTGTATATCTCACATTAAAGAGGCTGGTACGGCACTAAATTAACATCTTTGATTTACCTTCTTGTACCTTTAGTGATCATATCAAAGGCCAAATGTACCATGTGCTATAACTTATCATATAAAATATTAAATATAGCAATTGCAAACATATTATAATCATAACTTGAACTTTTAAAAATTATGCATCACCAATGCAAACATACTTTAAGCATAACAATTTGCAAAATATATTTCAAGTCTTTGACTTGGTCTTTAAACTTTATGCATAAAAATACGAACATATTTCAAACATATATAGCATTTGAAAATTATTTTCTTACCATAGGTGAGGTTTGAGACTTACATGAGCAACACTCTAATGTTCCTATTTCATTCTTTTTTCCTTTTGTTAGTCAACTTCTATGTCCTATTTTAAATAACACCTGACTATGAGCTAACATTTTCTTATTATTGACTTGCTCAATTGATAACGGAACGTAAACTTAACCTTTCATTCTTTTTGTTTAACCTTGTTTTTAGCAGTTTATTTCTTTTTACTTAACTTTGTAACTTATTCATTTGCCATTCCTTTACTTAACTTGAATGTTCTTTGATCAAATTCCTCGTTTTACTAGACAATTTTATTACTTAAAGTGGTACACAGCATATTCCGTCTAAGGAAGTTTTGCTAATTTGAAGGGCTCGAGCTCCGTTTTAGTTGTTTTATGAAAATGATAGTTTTACCCTTAATGGATTTTTCGTGAGTCTCATAACTTTATTAAACTTCTCATTTTACTTTACTATCCCGATGCTTAAAAGGTACAGGAAAATTCTCGCTTAGGGGCATTTCCTATTTCGGTCATTTCAGGGTCTATTTTTGCCTTTTTATGAAAGATTTTCATTTTACCCTTAATGGGTCTTAGAAACTTTCGGAACCTATTTTAATCAAAGCTTCTATTTTTTTACTTCTCATAACATTACAGGAAAAAAAAAAAGAAGAAAAAGGAAGCAGTTTTCCTTTTAATAAAATCTATTTTATGAAAACTTTACAATTATGACTCGTAACTTGAAAATCTTGACATTTTGTCCTTAAAGTGCTTCGCTTATTCTTTACTTGATAACAACTCTTATAGGGTGTTTGGAAAGGTGGTGGGAACCACTTTTACTGTAACATGTGAGAGTTTTACACTGCAACATATTTTTTAATTGTTACTGTAGCATATGAGAGCTTTACACTGTTCATAACTGAGATTGTGGTGGAAACTGAGTAGTTCCCACCACTGCCAAACACCCCCTTAATCTTTTCAAACTTAAAACCTTTGGTTACTCACTACCTACAGCAGTGTAGGAAACCAATATTTTCTCAGTGACAATCCAATTTTACATGGCTTTACGGTTTTGGCCCGAAATAAAAAATCTTGATATTTTTGGTCCCGAAACCAAAAATATACCAAAACATTTAGTTTTTCTCAAGGATTAGAACTTCCTTAAACAAAACCATTTCATAACAATTTTTTATTTTACGAAATTTTGTGCTCAAAATCTTCCATGAGGAATTTTCACAAATCGTCTGTGATTCCTAACTGTTTTAATGAGTTCTACAACTTTTATGTTTTTACTTTTTTAAAATTCTAACTGTACAATGGAGTTTTCTACTATTTTCTAGTTTTGCCGAACCTTTATAAATTTTTGCAATTTAGTTCTCTCAAAATTTTACATAAATTTGTTCATCATAATTGTTATTTTTACTATTTTGGCAGATCCTATACTTTTCTTAGAGCATAAATTGGCCTCTAAGGCCCTTAAAAACATTATTTCTTGAAAACTAGTCACACTTTGCATTTTTTTGACAAAGTTTAAAAATTTCCTACTTTTTAAGACAAAAACCCTGCTTTTTTCTTTCTATCATCATTATCATCATCACAAAACATAATCAATCATGTCATAGAGTCCATTCAACATAGTCCATAAATATTACAACAAACACTTTTGTGCAAAAATAAATCAAAATTAGGGTTTCCGATTTTACCAAGAAATTTCCCATGCTTTGCACCTCCACAAGAGTGCTTAATCTTGGCTAAACCTCCTTGACATAATTATAGCAAAACCTTCATTAAACCCTACTCAAAACTTCAAGAGAAAACACTAAAAATTCTAAGAGAAAAGTTTGGGTTTTACCTAAAAAATTCCTCAATCTTGCTCTTGGACTCTTGAACTTGCTTCTAAACATGATTAAGAGTTGAGGTTTTGAAAAATATATGAGAGACTCGTGGGGGAAAGGGTCAGTTTTTGCTAGAGAATAGGAGTAGTTTTATTTCAAGTTTTTTTCTTAGAAATGATGACAATTTTTTTCTTAAGTTATCACTAAGGGGACTTTTTGTAGATTAAAAACTTCTCCCACCACATGCAATAAACTGGTTCTAGCTTAGGATATGTTCCAAAATTTTTCGCGTAATGGTGTTACTTTGGTGGGTCCTACAACAACTTTTTAAGAGTCTAAATTTATACTGACAGTATTTTTTCTATACTGTCAGTATGTTTTTCATACTGCTATCATTCTTCCCTATATTGTGTTTCATGGTCCATAAGCTTCCACATCATCCTCACAGTGTAATTCCTATACTGCATAGCTTTACACAATCTAATTTTTATACTACATTACTTTATGCAGTATAATTTCCATACCGTATAGCTTTATGTAATATAATTTTTATACTACTTAGTTTTATCAGTATAATTCTTATACTGTATAACTTTATTAGTGTAATCTATAGACTGCATAATTCCCCATGTTATGTATTCCTTATACTGTATTTCTGTCTTAAAATTTGTTGCTATACATTTTGCAACAATTAGGTTTTCCAGCTTATTTTTGCATCATTCTTTCCTTGTCTAAGACTATGGCATTTTTTGAAAACCTTAAAAATCTTATTTTTCATTTTTATAGAATTTTTCGTAAACATCATATTTAAACAATAATCCTCGTGACATCAAAATTACTCTTTAAATTCTTAACAAATCGAGCATAAAATTTAGCTCATAAAATTGTTCATAAGTTACTTACCAAAATCCTTAATTATTGCATACTTAATGCACTAAAAATGTTTGGATATCACACGTTAGCTTTACAAAAAAAGATAATTCTAATCTGTTTTAATGGTTTAAAAACATACCTTACAGTGGGAATACTCAAAGCAGAAGGACCCTTCATATAATTACTCTAATTACAATTTGTTTTAGCAATTGTTACTTGTGGGAAGGAGCACCTTTGGTGTCTACTTGTCAATGCAATGGAAATACAAGTTAATGATAAGATAACAACATTATAATGTTGGTGGAATCAACCCAATTTATGACTCAAAGAAACGTTCTTAAAAATATATGGATTCCTTCTGGAGTTAGATTTATTATAAGTAGGCCTAAAACAAAGGGTTAAATACGTAGCTAGGTGCGATGCATTTTCTCTGAGTCAACTTTTAAAGCTTCATTATAGCTTCAAATGAAAGCACGCCCTACCGTATTGATATAAATAATCTCATATGACTATAAAACCATTGGGTTTTGCAAGAATCATCTTTCTTTCTTTTATTCCCATTAAGATTGTGTCAAGTGTATCGATTAATTCGACCCACTTCCTAAGCTTTGCTTTTTGTATATTTTTCAATATTATAATACTGGCCTGTTAAAAGGCTAGACCACTTATACTTGATGATCTTAAGGGTTCAAACTTGCAACCCTTTTTTTAATCCTATGTGAAAAATATAATAGAATAAAACTTACCCTTTTATATTCAAAACTTTACACTTTTAGGATGCACCTTCCCTCCTTTATTAGTAAGCAAACATTCTTATTATTATTAGCTGCCATAGAGCTCAGTGTTGCTCACTGCTCTTGCCCCAAGTGCACACTAGAACTTCTTAATTAGTCTCCTGTATGTATATTATATTGTTGAGCATCTATATAGCCTTTACGAGTTATTTACACCCCTATATAGCTACAGATCACTTTTCGATCATATTATTAATGTATGTGTACTTATTTCTCATAGTGAGATTATCATTGGAAGTGGAGTTTCGAACATTTGTTTACATCTTCAAAGGTCGACTGGTTTCTTTAAAAGTCCCTTTAAAGCCTGAACCTGGTTTTTTTTTTTTCTTCCATAAGAAGGTGATGCATTTTAACTCCCAAGTGTGTGTGGGCCCAAAACATAATTAACAGTATTTTTTATGATAACAAACAATTTGTTGTGGCGGTAGCTTAAATTAAAATTTGAGTATTGTTTAAGAAAATATTGAAGAATTTGAAGATTGGAATTAGCTTTTGGAAGTTAAGATTTGAAGGGATATATAAGTGCTTAAAAACAACATCGCAAGTTTAATTCATATACGGTAAATCCTACACTTAGTCTTGTATTTCATGTAAGAGCATTTCATTTAATTCTTGTTTCAAATATGGTTCAATACATACGAAGTTGATAAATGTTTTAAAAGTGTCAAAATTAGACAAGATTGTGCTAACATCATCTGGTAAACCGGTCAAGTAATTAAGTCAACTGGTGGGCTACTGAACAATGTACTTACCATTGCTCTCGACCTTCCAATTGGTGACGTTCTGTTGACTAGCACCATTTCAAACGGTCATACGATTGATAAAGCTTGCTGAGACGATGAATGAAGTCAAATAGCAGTTTACTTGGCAATAATAGACGTGCATTATATTACTGAACCACTATTAAATTATGTTTGTATATAATGTCTGATAGAGTAGAATTTCTTTGAGTGAAAAATTGATTAAGCTTGCCTATTAGGCATGTTATGATCTAGTGATTTGTTGATATAATCCTATTTGGTACTTTGACCACTTGAGATAAATTAAGCATCTATGTAAATTATATATCTATATGTGTGTGTGTGTGTGTGTATATATATAGTGTTAATTGGGTGACTGTTGTGTTCTTTTCAGTAATATTAAGGGGCGTTTGGTATGCAGTAATCTTGAGGTAGGAATGGGAATCTTACAGATTTTCATGTTTGGTATACAGTAACCTGAGTTTTGGATTCCTAAGAAACTCATTCCCATGGGATTCAAATTACCTCATTTTAGGGTAATTTGAATCCCACCCGACAAGATGACATTCATATTCCTAGGAATCTCAAAACTATGAAAATCTTACCTTTTTTTTCTATGATGATGATGATGATAATTATATTATTATTAAATAATAATAATAATAATAATAATAATAATAATAATAATAATAATAATAATATTATTATTATTATTATTATTATTATAAATTAATATTTCTATACAATATAAATATAAAAATTATATCAATATAAAATAATAATTTCATGATAATGATAATAATAACATTAACAATAATAATAAAAATATATAATATATTACATATACAACATCTAAATATAATATATATTTATTAATTAATATTATAATATAATATATATTAATACTATAATAATAAAATAAAATAATTTTGTACTATTATTATAAATTAATATTAATATATGATATAGATATAAATATTATATCAGTATAAAATTATAATTTAATAATAAGAATAAAAACATCATTAATAATAAAAACATAATAATATAACATCAATATGAATAGTATAATATTAATATTCATAGTACTATCAATATAAAATTATATAAATACTATTATAATAATTATAAATATAAACTATAACTAAATATGTTTAATATTTTTTATAGCAATATTTTTATTTCATGTTAATATTAATATAAATAATAATATATTATTAAGAATTATATTTTTATTATTATTTACATTCATATCAATATATTATATATTATATACAACATTTTAATATTAATGTATTGTTAAATAATAATTCTATGATTATTATAAATTAATATTTTTATATAATATAAATAAAGTATTATATTAATATAAAATAATAATTATTTAATAATAATGATGATAATAACATTAATATTCATAGTAATATTAATGTCAAATTATATATAATATTATTTTATTATTTATGTTTATATTATTATTATTTAATATTAGTACTAATATATTACATTGATACATTTAATGTTAATACTATAAATTATTTGTCAATTATACAAGATTTTTATGTACAACCAAACACGGTAATGTATTATTTTTAGAAATCTAATAGAAGATTCCTATGTGTAATCAAACGTGAGAATCTTGGTTCCTGAAATTCATATTCTCTACAATCATTTTCTTGGGAATATCATTCCTGCTGATTACCGCATACCAAACGCCCCCTAATAAGTTTTAAAAATCCAATTCACTTTCTCCTTTTCCTCTCCCTCTTGGATATTTATTCTTGAACTAGCAATGTGTGGTAATGATAATAATGGCCATATTATTATATTAATTTGCATTAAAAAAACACATATTGCGCTTTAGCCATATTATATTTCAGTGTCACGCCCACAGTTGTTTTTTAATATATGTTTACAGCAACATCTTCAAAGTACCTCATATAGTGATCATCGTTTAAATTATTCAATTAAGTTGCCAAATCACAAAAAGGGCATGCCATAACTTGGAGAAAAGGCTGTTAAATTTGTTACAAATTAGTCATCAATCATCTCTTTTTATTACATTTATAATCTTCATTTAGATATCCATATATATATATATAGCTTGATCATTAGATGATCTATGAGAGTTCCATTAATTAAGCATGCATGTGACGTGGCCACAAGGTGCAGTTGCTGAAAGTACATCTTAGACCCTTCAAGTGTGTTTTAGACCATTTATACAATAATATAGTTTTTCAATATCCTCTCCAAGCTTCAACCAGCAGTCATTTTCTCAATCATGTCACACACACACACACGCACATATATTACTTTTATTACAGTTAAGCCCATTTAGCCAAGCGTAATCTTCTTCACGTGATACAGAATTCCCTTTTCATCTTCATTTTGTAAAAGGTTTTTTTTTTTTTCTAGACCTTTCATACATATATATAGCTTCTTCTTTTTTAAAGGGTACACATATAGTTTAGTTGGCCACTACTTTTTCTTCCTCTATAAATTAAAGCACCTAAACAACAAGAACAAAAATATTCTTGGAACCTTTCATGCACTTTCGCGTATAAATGATCCAAAAAAAATCCAATTAGACTAAACCTTTTTAACTAGGTGCATCCTCAGTCTGCCTTGCCTTTATAGGTATTAATTTCTTTCGGATGATCTCCAAGTGTCCTCGTAGTTTTGTCACGTACGGATATTGTACGATGAACTGCCTGAGTTAGTGACATTTAAAGACAAAAATGATTGGTCAATCATCTTTATTACGTAACTCGCCAAATTTGGCACTGTATAGTACCAATAAAAAACTTTGAAGTTTAAAAATAAAAAAACTCTGAAGTTTATTGGACCGACCTCACGTGGAGAGCAAGCCCCCTTTGCTAATTCGATAGGCCAGAGGAAACAACGTTTAGCTCTCTTTGTTTTCATTTTTTATTTGTTTAGCAAGTAGCTTAAAGTAGCTATAGCGCCCGCCGCGGCCGGGGGGGGGGGGGGGGGGGTGGCGCGCTCAATGAAGAAACTGTTCCACCGTTTTTTAGTTGATGACTGTTCGATGCTTGGACAATCACTCATCAGTAATTTCTTTTCATCAATAAAAGAAAAATCTAGTGTCGATTTTGCATCCGCGGGAGTCTATATGCTTACATATATAGGCACCTTCGGACGCAACATTTTTTTATTGGATAACAACAAAGTGTTATGTTAAAGATAATATAAAGTTTTGATAACTAATGTTGTCGTATATTTTGTTTTAAAAGAGAATATATACCATATTCTTAATATGGAAACATCAAATTAAAAAAGTATAAAACATTTGAAATAGCTATGCTTTAAAAAAAAAAAAAACATTGCTATTTCGTTTTAAGAACCATAGTTTGGACCGAAAAATTCAGTCTAAGTACAAACTGGTGTTTGACAACATTAAAAGTAAAAATAAGTTCGAACAATTAGTCCAAATTGAAATTCTTAATTTAAACTGATTTGGTACAGTAAAATCCATTTATATTTTTTCTTTTTTACTCTTCTAGCTCAAGTTTAAAAATCTTATAACTTTTTCACTTCAACTTTGATTGAGACGATATTTCTTCCTATGCCGTTAAAATGAAGAAAGGACCAACTATTGATATTGCCCATGAACATTTATCATGTACATTGAGTTTTTTTTTTTTTAGTTTTGTTAGAAAATAATATCAGTTCAAACTAATGTTTTGAGCATTCATCCAAACCCAATTGAAATTTAGATTAATTTTTCAAACTAGTAATTTCTTTTAATGTTGTCAAGACCAGTTTGTGTTTGGACTGAATTTTTCGATTCAAACCATGGTTCCCAAACAGAGTCGTAAAGTTTCTAAAAAAACATAGCTATTTCAAATGTTTCACACTTTTTTTAATTTGGTGTCTCTACATTAAGGATATAATATATATCATTTTTTAGAACAAAATATACGACAATATTAGATAATCAAAATTTGATGTTATGGTTGATATAACACATTATTATTATCCAATAAAAAATGTTACCTTGTCTTGACAGTTGGACCTCTAGATTATATACCCACTCCCATATATATATATATATATATATATATATATATATATATATATATATATGTATGTATGTATATGTATATGTATATGTATTCTCTATGAATGCCATACGGATAGAAATAACAATATTTAACAAAAACAAGAACATTGAGTAACGTACAAAAATTATTGTGATCCGGTATATTTTATATATTTTTTTTTTGAGACATTTATTTTTTAGACCCTTTATTTTAAGTTAATTTAAAACTTATTCCTTTATTTTTTAATCTCATCAAATGTGCATCGTTAGATTAGATTTAGTATATAAATTTATATCTTACTTCAGTTAATAGCTTATTTTGACCTTTAAAATAACCAAATTATCCTTAAGTAAAATAGAAAAAAATTAAAACTTAAAAAAAAAAGAAAACAAAAACAAAAGCGCACAAAACATATATTTTTGTGGGTATTCTATACATTTTTATGTTGAAAACCTTAGTATAAAGTTTTTTAAATTTGTAAAGTTCTCTTACTTTTCAATTTGAGGGTATCTTAGGTAATTTTTTAAATCAGTTTTGAATATCGATTGGAAAATTTTATAAATTTGTATATTAAATATAATTTTAAGGTATAAATTGATGAAATCAAAAACAAAAAATGTAGTGTTTAAATAAACTTAATACACAAAGTAGAAAAAGGTAATAACCTATTTTTTCCCTCTTGATTATTTGAAGTGCAAGATACTTGCCGCATGAGGGTAATTATTTGTGCGTTCGAGTATGATAGGATGCATAGATACATATATGTGTGTATGTATATGTACGCATAAATATTTTACATATATACATAGATGAAATTTGGAAATAAAACATAACATTCGTAGAGTGAAATATATATAAACAGAACTTATACACATTAATAATATTCATGTTAATCAGGTATTTTTTCCTCAAAAAAGAAATAAATAACTAAATAAATACTTGAGGAAAAAAATGCTCAGTGGGACCAAGTCTTCCACTCATATTCGGAACTCTTTATTATAAGGCAAGTTATTTATCTTTAATCGCTAGCTAAATCATTCCCTGATTACACAGATATGGAATATAACTTTTTCTTTCAGTGATCTCAAAAGTGTTGCCATTGAAGATAATTAACTTGAATTAATGGAGTTTTAAAATTCCCTTAATCGCTACTATACATAATGATAAGCGTATCTTTAATTAACGTCAAGGAAGACGTAATGATCATATGTGTGTGTACAGTTGTTTATGAAATGTATTTCATATTCCCAACCCCAAATTAAAATATTAATTAAATTTTTTAGGAACCAAATTTCAACTCAAAGTTGAAACTAAAATACTTTAACATGTGAAAGTTTTACATTGTAACACATTTTTATTTTACACTATAGTTTATGAAAGTTTTGGCACAATAGTAATTTAAACTTTAGCATAAGAACTTCCCACTCCAAACATTATACATACATACATATATATATATATATATGAACACCCTGTAAGATATCCTGGATAATATCCTGGGTAACTTTTTTTTCCCTCTATTGGTTGACATGCTGCACAAAGACATCAAATGAAAAGCTTAATTTCATCTTTACCTAACGAAGAACTTGAATAATTTGTATGCATGTATCATAGCTGTTTATATGTATATAATATTCATATATATATGGTATATGTAATAAAACGTGGAGAAAGTTAGGTAAATTTAGTGAACGAAGAAGCATGGCTCCAGAGGGATATGAAGTTAGTAGTCATTCCCACAGAAAATTAATAAAAAAAGAGAACAATATGTGGGAGACAATATGGCACCCACAAATAAAGATAAGAATTAAGAAGATTAGAGGGGCCTAATAAAGGGTTAATTAAAAAGATGCATTATTGTGTTTTCTTTTTTCTTTTTCTTTTTTTTTTTTGGGTGGGGGAGGGGAAATTCAAGTGATGTACTTCAAGAAACTTAAGGACATGGATTTTTTTAAAGAAGAATGTTATTGGAGATTGTCAAAAAGTGCTAAAATTGAAGTGGTCTCAAAACCCAATTAACAAGAAAAAAGAAAGGGAATTAAGAATATTTGGTGACAATTGGGAAGATAATGCTGTGGGATTAAAATCCTTTTATTTGCAGATTAATGGATGCCTTTTTATTGACCCTATTGCGTTTAAAGTTTTTGCAACAATATTGATGACAACTCCCTATTTCTAATTATAGTGACATTGCATTGCATAGTATCAGGCATCATTTAATAGCAATTTCATACCAGACTCTACATCAATTAGCTAATCTTGATCTTTTTTCAGATAGCCATAAATTCCCAAGACTTTGTTTTCAAGTGACAACAATTTTTATTTTTTTTTGGTTCCTCGTGTATTTCGTTAAGAGACTGAACCATGAATGGCCTTAAATAATTATTTTTTTGTTTTTTATTGATATGTAATTATAACTTGTTATACAGTGAAGTTTGGAATGGAATTGAAAAAAAAATTAAAAAAAAAAAAGAAAGAAAATATACACCTCTTTAATTCCCCTTTTCTTAAATATAAAGAAAATCAAGCGGGAGACAAAAATCATATTATGTCCCTCCTAAAGGGCATTTTTTCTTTTTTAGATTTTGCATTAAAAACGAGACTAAAAGGGCTCTTGCGTTTTCTGGTTGTCTAAAACGTACGGGCCACAATTTTTATGGACTGAGAAGTTGGTCCAATGTATGTACTAATGGACCTTTGAGAAAAGTGGCTGAGTACTTCTTCAGCATTTCACATTCAGAGTTATTAGAAATTTAGACCACAGATTACAAAAGGAAGTCTTCAACAAACCAAAACATTGAAGAAACCATTGACAAGACCATTGCATGTTCTTGAAATTTGAGAGAATGAGGGAAGTAAGTGGTTCTATAGAAGAAGTGACCAGCAAAATTTTGGCACTAAGACATTGGATTCCTCAAGGGAAGAGATAAGTTCAAAAATTGACACCAACTTTTCAGTGTTAAAAACAGTGTAAACCTCTCACATGCTACAGTAAAAATAAAAAAATTGCTATAATATAAAACTCTCATATGTTATAATGTTTACAGTTCTAACTAATAGTTCTAACCACCATACTAAACCCCTTAGTTTATCTGCATTTAATAAAGGTTCGATCCCGTAAACAAAGACGACGGTTTTTAAACAATCATCTAAAATATTAGACCATTATTAAAAAACCATCGCCTATTCAAGTGTCATCCAATCTATTCAGAGTAACAAAAAAAGGTTAAGTAAACACCATGTCATTTCTTAATATTTTTTTGGTCAAATCAACAATATTAAAACATCATAAATCTTCGTTTTATGTACAATCAGAGAGAATGGTTGTGTAAGGTAAAATAATTGGTGATCAACAAATGTACCTAATGTTAAGATCATCATCCGGATTGATACTTTATATAAATAGCATGTGACTTAAATTTTTCCTCTCCACTAAAATTTAAAATATGCAAATAAAGCGTCTTCCGTTGTGAAGAATCAGTCAAATATCAAAGTTTACCTTGAAAAATCCATCTCGGAGCGCAACATGTCACACCCTTCACATGGCATGTATTTTGAAACTTACTTATATCGTATTATTAGTGTGTCTGACAACGTAAATCAAATCATAAAATTATACTTTCAACCAACTTTATAACAATGTTTTTTTTTTCACAAAATTTAAATTTTAAACCAACATTTAGACCCCAATATATTTACAGAGACCTCTTTTACCGCATCATGGGTCCTTTCTTCTAGGATTCTATCTTGGAACCTTCCATCATATAGGAATGCATATTCCTTTGCATAATCTCCCTATTATTTTTGACTGATAATACCATTGCTTCGTGAAGTACATTGTACGTTGGTTGCTTGCAAATTCGAGTTTGTTAAACGGGCTGCTGACCTTGCAAATGATAGATGAAGCCCACAGCAACACCTAGGAGAGAGATTAATGGGCCATAAATTTTTGCACTGCTTAACGGGGATCAATTTGAGAAACACCACCTCTATGGCATTATTTTTTTAATTTTACAAATTCTACAAAAAAGTTTAAAATATAACACTTTAAGATAATATAAAGATATAATTAATCATTTGAGTGAGAGTTAGAAAAATATGTATTATCTAAGAGCATTTTAGCCTTTTTCACTAGGAGAAATTGTATGAATTAAATGGAGAAAAAAATAGTGATAGTGAAGAAGCGGTATGCCACCTAATTTACTCACCAAACGGGTAATGAACTATAAATTCTCGACAAAATACGCAAAACAACCAATAGGAAATTATATGTTATGCCACAGTTTTAAAAAACATGTTCATGTATTTATTTGTATCACACTATTGCTCATATTACATATTTAAATTGTGTCACGCTTAAACATACATGGCATTTATAACAAGTCTCAAAATATGCTATTATAAACATTCTCCCAATATCATATTTTATACAATCTAATATTGTTGAGAGTATTTTTGAGTCTTTAATAATGTTGTAACCTAATTTATCATATTGTACTATTCACTATGCTTTTTAAAAGAATATGCTATAAATATGTTACTTTCCTCTTTCTTCTTGGATTATTATGGGAAATATGTAGCCAAAAAATTAGAAAATGTTTCCCCTTTATTTCACTTTTTTAATTTTGTGTTATTCTTTTAAAATTTCAATCTTCTTACATTAATATTATCAAAAGGCAAAAATGAGAGCGTACATAAATTGCAAGACAAAACGTTAATTTTTATACTTCAACGGCGTTTCTTTGAATTTTCCGAGGATAAACACCCTTCATTTTTTAATAGTTTTGTTCCCTAATTTTTTTTCCTTTAGAATTCTGAAGTATAAACCTCTTAGAATCTAAAAGTATTTTAGGATGCACACATGTCTTTAAATAATAAATAAATATGGGAAGATTTTGACGAAAGGGCAAAAAAAAATTTCTAATCGGATAAATGGCCTCTTTTTTTAACCAAAAAACACGTTTTTTTATGCAGAGAAATTGTCCCAGTTTTGTTCAAAAATATAAGGAAAATGACTGTAGCAAGATAAAGAACCTCAATAGGATGAAAAAAAAAATTAGAACCATTTTGATATCTAAAAGACTTTTTTTTGTATCAAAAACTGTCTAAAAAAAGGGACCATTTACCCAAAAAATTTTCCCCAAGAGGCCCTTTTAATAAATCCCCCCATATGCTCCACTAAAAACGCATCTCCTTGACTCTCAATTTTTATTGTCGAGTGGGTAACATGTGCACTTGAAAATTAGTATTTTTATGGTACCATGAAAATTAGTACTTTTATTGTAGTACTTGTACTTTTTAACTTCCTCGACTGATCAACATTTTAGCTCTTAAAAGATTAAATTTTGAATTCTTAAATTAAAAAACAATAATTAACTTCAATCAAGTTAAATCTTAGGCAGAATAATTATGATTTTAACTCATGTTTCCCTTAAAACTTTTGGTAGTATTGTACGTATGCCCTTAAATTTATAGTTCCGAAATTTTGATCCATGAATTAGGAATCTCTTAAAATTTAACTCATACTAATTGTTTAGTTAATCGCTTTTTTAAAGTTCTACTACTTTGTTGATTATCTTAGGTGAATACTTGCTACTTGCCACAAAATCCAGTAATTAACAACTATAATCTAGATTAAGTACGAATGCATTTAGAAACACCGCTTCGAAGTCAAATAAAAAAGTTTTAATTCAAACCAGTTTTGTCATAATGTTTTTTCTTATAAAATTTAAAATGATATTGTGTTTATGGTTCAAACTTTTAGCTTAAACCAGATTTCTAAATACTTCTAAATAGGTTGTTTGGTTCACGAATTTGAATAAAAAGTTTAAATAAATGTTTAAATTTTTGTAAGAAAGAAAAAATACTGTAATAAAATAATTTTAATTGTTATTCACACCTACCAAACAAATGAGTCTTAAATATCTTTACTCTTTATTTCTATTTAGACTTCACTCGCATATTCCAAACAAATGCTCCAAGAGAATGTGAAGTTCATTACAAAAATGTATCATTTAAACCAAAACATCGATAAGCTATAGCATAATTATACAATATGACGATGATTTCATTAAAAAAAGAGAGGAAATAATAGTACATAAATACATAATAAAAAGTAAAACAACTTCTAACTTCACGTGTATAATTTGATCTTACTCTCAATATAAGTGCCCAAATAAAATATAGAAATACTATTTTAGTCCCCCCAACGATACCTAATTAGACGTGGTTCATCACCAACCACAAGTTCTTTTCCACTTTTGTGGGCAACTCTAACCACATTTACTAAAGAAATTATTAAAAAGTAAAATAAAAAAAGAAAATTGTGTGGACAAATCAGCCTCTAATACAAGGTCTCAAACTCTCCACCTAAGAAGACAGGTGTCACCTTCTTTTCCCCTGCCCATTGTCCACTAGTATTAGAGTATATTCTATATTCCCTCTCACTATCACAAAAGTAAGAATAACAATAATTAACTAACATAATATAAAGTTGCTATATAGAGGAAGATAAGGGAGAGACGGATTTTAACCAAATTTGGGTTGGACCTTTATCATATTTCCAAACTACCCATAGGCTCCTCCTTTTCTTTTCTTTTCTTTTTTTTAATTTTGGATTGTAGAAGTGAAAGTCCTTATTGGTTCCATATACAATCACATGGTGGGTGAGCTGCAGATATGTCACGTGGAGGGCCCTAGTTTGTCATGGATGTTCAACGCCCACGATTAGAGACAGTGTCAGAGTTGCACTGTATAGTTAGTTCGTTTGTTCATGTGAAGAAAGTGAAAGCTCCTTTTTTTAGAAATTTTAAGCCAATTTCTTTAATGAAAAAAAAAAAACCATCTTTTGGCGTCTCTTTTTCGGCGGTTAAATTTATAAAATCATTTATATTGGTTAAATCTAACAATTTTAAAAAATACAACATCAGAGTTCTTATCCAAGAAGTGATCAAATCTTAAAGTATAGCAATAAATATTAATATATCAAAATAATATAATAATAAATTAGAGAATTTCTTTGATAAAAATTTTTATTAGTGGTTTACTTTTTAAGACTGCTAAATCTGATTAAATTTATTTTTTATAGATCTAATGATTGAAAAAATACTTACCGTTAGCTTTTTTTTGTTCTTGTCAAAGAAATTGTCTATTAATTAAGATTAAAAATAAAAATGATGAAACTTTAATAGAAATATAACAGGTCAAAGCTATTTTTTATATTCTTTTGATGGTGGAAAGTGTGACTGAGAAAAATATTTACATGTGTGTATTTATCTTTTAACTATATCTGCATAAAAAATATTTTAATAAGATCCAATAATTTTAAAACGTATATGAGATTTTACAGAAAAAATTCTTCTTCTTTTTTTCAAAAGAGAAGGAGAACCATATTCTATTGGATAAATTGTTTCTCATATCCATTCCTACCAAAGAAATTTTTTCACGTTCTATTATTATTATTTTTTATATTTGGTTGCTGAGAGAGAGTGATGGATTGTTTTAGGAGAAACCAACGGTTCCTGATACGTCTCTCAAAAAAAGAGAGAAAAAAGAAACTGATGAAATTTTGATTGGACACGTGTTTGTTCCAACCATTTGTAGCCCCCACGTGGTTGCACAAGCCGAGGGAACTGGTCCCCACCGAAAAGGAGAAAAACTGATGAAAGATAGGAAATACCTTTTGTCTGAACACAAGAGGCGTGGGGCCCACTCTTATCCTTTCCGCTACTTTTGGGGTCCCACTTTTCCCTCATGCTCATGAGAGCCGCTCTTGTGTCCGGGCACGCGTCCCGGTGGAAGCCCAAAAGGCCAACACGAGTTTCGGCTGGGCTCCATTTTATTTTTTAAAAAAATTACAACACAAAACAAAATTATTGTTATAAAATTAAAATCTAATATAACATTTAAAATATTTTAAATATATATTTAATAATATAATAATTATTTTAATAATATTATATATTATATTATATTATTATATATAAATAATTTTAACAATATTATTTTAAAATATTTATAAATTTTTTATAAATTAAAATTATATTTTAATTTAATAAATATAATTCATCTAATTGTCACGTTAATCCTTTATTTCACGGTAAACTTTACTCGTCAGCTTGGGAAACCTGACCCAATAAGAGGGAGGGGGAAGGGCGTGTGGGGTTATGGACCCCACCATGCCCCCTTGACAAGGCACCCTTTTGAGTATCAATGTGGCGATTTTGTATTGACTTTGGACAGCAATAATCTCATATATTATTAATGAAAGAAGCTATATAGTAGACTTTTTAAACAAAAAAATAAAAAAAAAATTCTAAAGCGTTTGAGAATATAATATTTTTTCTAATAAAATTTAAATTAAATATTAATAAATTATATCTTATAATTTTAACGTTCTAATTTTTTTATTACAAGGTGAATTGTGCAGCCTAATTTTGAGCATTAGATTAAAAAATGTGTTTGATTTTTTTTAAAAGAATTTTTATTTGATTGCAATTGATAATTTTTTTTCCCACTAGTAATGATTAACGACGTATGGTAAATATATTATTAAGATTACATAACAAACTATAAAACCGATGAAATTTTTTGCAATGACATGGTATAATAACATGCTTAATTAACATTAATAACAATGCATAATAAGTATTGAAGTTGATTCTACTTCTCGCATGAGGCAGAGCAAACACACTATATTAAGAAGATCTCTTTGTCCCCAGAATATTAAATTGTAGATGTATAAATTTATTTCCTTAAAAAAATTATATATTTGTGATAATAAGAGAGTCTAAAACTATAAATCTGTATACTAAAACATTTTTACCAAACGAAAATAAAATATGTCTATTGTGGTGACATGTGTTACCTCAACGATTTAATTACAAATTTTTTTTTAAAAAAAAGTCTCTTTATCGATATCTAAAAGAAGTATTGGATGCCTATCTTGGATCACAGTAAGTTAAAATTTGACTAACGATACAACTGACAATAAATCTTTCAGCAGCACCATTTGTGAAGCTAGCCTTGACCGACCTAACCAAAAATTAATAAGAAAACTTTATCATCATCATCATGGGATTTTATATTAATTACTTACAAAACATTGGAACCTGGTTTAGTGGTCTAATAGGTACAACTAGCTCAGGACCCATTGTTTAATAAGTATTGAGGATAAAACCTTATAGGATTATATTTAAGTGCTTGAGAATCTATTTAAAAAAACCACTTCAAAACATTTTTGTTATATAGCGTTTTATCTCATAAATTTTAAATAATTGTAGTGTTTTGGTTCATATTTTTTGTTCAAATCATGTTTCTAGATGACAAATTAATATAAAAAAATAATTAAAGTTGACATTAATTATTCTTATTTCGTACATATTTGAGCACTCGCTAGATTACCATTCTTAAACACAAGTACACACTGACCTGAATAACTAGAGAAAAGAAACACCTA
The DNA here is from genome assembly GCA_025403435.1 of Artocarpus heterophyllus. NCBI lineage: Eukaryota > Viridiplantae > Streptophyta > Magnoliopsida > Rosales > Moraceae > Artocarpus > Artocarpus heterophyllus. The sequence continues at coordinate 3,708,473 of CM046330.1, read as the reverse complement.
TTCTTTCCTCTTTCTCATTTATATACACGAAATAAAGATGCCCTAGCTAAGATTAAAAATTTCTAAGGTATTCGAGAATATTGGTTTCAATTATTAGCTAAAACTGTCATAATATATGAGAATTTTATATATTATAACTTATTTTGTATGGATATGATAGTATGGGAAGGCTTTGCATAGAAATGATCAAAAATTTAAATTGAAACTCAAAATGTCAAACACACAATTTCTAAGCAAGTGGGGGAGCTTTTTGTGAGTGGACAAGAAAGGTGGGGAGGAAACAAATGTGCCATCTCAGGTAGGGCATGGGTACAGGGAGGGATGGCGTGGCCCACCATCTTTATAAGGAGAGAAAAGCTTTTTTTTTTTTTTTTTTTTTGTGGTCCCTTGCATAGATTTTGATTTGCATTTCTGTAGAGGATGAGTGTCCTTAAGGCCATCCAAGGGTCATGGTCGTCCTCACGTGGGTTGGAGATGGGCTTGTGCAGTCTTCATTTTAGTTGTGCAGCGTTTATTATTGTTGTTATTGCTATCCTGTCTTGGCTCTGAAATCTGAATTGGACTTTCACCGCCAAATACAATGCTATAATGGTGGTATGAATACAACGTATTAATAAACAATAAGTTACATAATATAAGACTTACATAAAAAAAAAACTCCTTTTTTTTACTAATTAGGATGCTTAATGTCGTTAGACCCAAATATTTTTTTTCGGACGGTCTTAATCATTATTTCAGTTATAAAAAATGTAAAACTCTTATATATTACAGTAAAAAGAAAAAAATTATTATAGTATAAAATTTTTGTATATTATAATAAAAATAATTTTAACCAATAATTTTAATTATCACGTGGTACGTTTTATTTTGGCTTTTGTGGGGACCAGAGTTAGCTGTGCATGTTTTGTAACGTGGCACTTCACGGCTTTGAACAGAGAATAAAGCCAAACGTTAACTGTTCATTATCGTTATCTTTGACTCCACCTGAATTAACTTGAAGTTGGATCAAAAGAAAAGACAACCGCTTTTTTTTAATAATAATAATCTTGAATAAAAGATAAAATACACGTGCACACCAAATTCCCAATTTTGGTTTTTTAAGGGCAAAATTCGATTATGTTATTAACATAACAAAAAGAAATTCCACGTTGTTGTATTTAAAAAAAACATATATTTTAAAATACTTTTATTAGGAATAGAAGGCCATTGGCGGGCACTTAACCCCTAAGAGTTAAACCTGTATCTTCTTGAATAAGAAGGTCTTAGAGTGTCTCTAAATATCAATCTCTCAAATTGGATAGATTAATACCTGAGGACACCTTAAGACTTTCTTATTCACGAGGATTCGAGGTGTTCATTTGGTTTCGATTCGGATCTCAACACCTCAACAGATATTATATGTTGTCAAATTATATATATGAATGAACAGGTTTAATAAAATATGCATATCGTAAAAATCTCTCTTTTTAAAGAAAAAAAAAGGTTAAAAACCTATATTGTAAAAAAGGATGATCGTATTTTACTTAAAAATCCTTGTAACAAAGTTTTACTTAATGACAATCCCCTAGATGTATAACTAATAAAACTTAGCCTATCTAAAAAATTAAATTAGCCTTATACATGATTAACTTTGAGAATTCTTGTAATCTTTCACTTAAAAAGGGTACCCCTACATACATATATTTGCGCTGTTCAATAGGAGTACCCCAATCTATAATTAATGAAATTATTCGAGCTAGTTAAATTAAATTGGCCATAAATATGATCAACATATTATATAGAAAAGTATGCCTTAAAACAAATTTGATCAGAAGTGGATGGATGAGACGAATCACATATGCACTAAAATGTGAGTTCTTAACAACTGTAGTGTTTGGAAAAAGAGTCAAAATCATAAAGTTTCAATCAGCACACTATAGCATGTTACTTCATAGCAAATTTTTTACTTTACAATGTAGATATAAGAGCTTTACATTGTTTGTAAAAGCTTATGTGATTGAAACCACAACCCAGTCAAATTTAATAGAATGTTTAGGAAATAAGTTTAAATCCAAATTGTTTTGGTTTATATTATAGCAATTTAAAGGAAAAATACTATACCAAAATGAATTTGTTTCAAAACAAAATTTGTTTGGTTGAAAATCATTTCTGAAACAGCTGGTAAATCTGTAAACCATATAAATTCAACTGTCTCAAATATTTGACCTCAATAATTTTAGATTTTCACAACATAACAATAAGAGTACACAAAATAATCGTGTGGTCAATATCGTTTCCTTCATTGCGTGCCAATAAACAGAAAGAGTATTATATCAAACATATATTATTACTTCTCTTCTGTTTACATAAAACAAAAAAATAGTTTTTTTTTCCAGAAAAAAGAAAAATAAATAAAGCTAAAATTAAAAATAGAAGAAAGAGAGAGAGAAAGAAATACATAGGAAGAAGATAAATCTTGTGAAGCAACTAAGAAAATTAAAAGCCACCACCAAGCAACGAGAAAGGATAAGGCGGTTGAACCGGAGGACCCGACTCCGCAAAAAAACCCATTTGCCCACTACCACTATTCCCATTTCCGAACCCGGAGGTAACACTCGCCGGCGAAGCCGCGGTCACCGCCGCGCCGTTCCCGATTCTGGCGACCTGTACTGCCGAAATCGGGCTAGGACAAACGCCTGCAAATCCTCCCTGGCCCCTCCACACCGCAGGCGGTGGATACTCCGGCGACGACGAGGACTGGTAGAAGCTCTCCATCTCGAAACCGGTCTCCGGAGACGTGGACGACGAAATCACCCCCGTTGTCCCGACGTCGTCATCGAGCTCCTCCGTCTTGACCGACGGAGGCGACGAGACATTAGACGACGACGTCGTCGTCGGTGAGGAAATATTCATCGCGAGGCGGCGCTTTTTCTCCTGATACTTGAGCGCCGCCAGCTGATTGGTCCGTTGTTTGTTCTGGAGCATCATGCGGGGGAGGATGTCGGGATCCTCAACGACCTTGTAAAGGAAGGCCATCATCTGCTGCGGACGTCTTTCCGTGGTCTCGAGTCGCTTCGTCATCCCTTGAAGCTCTTCTTCCAACGCCTTCTGATCTTCCTTCAGCTTCGCTATCTCCATTGCCATCTCGTCGTCATCATTAACAATGTTATAAGCCTCCTGATTCGAGAAATTCATGAAACAACTACTGCTATTGAAACAAAACTGATTCATCATCATGTTATTATTATTCTTGCTGCTATTGTAGTTGTTGTTTTGATTCTTCTTCCGTAATATGTTCTTCAACAAATGCTTCTGGCCGCGGAGGAACCACTCGTTTGCAAACTCCCACCGGTCAGGATCCACCTTTCGGAATCCCTGAAATTTAAATCATGCTAATTTCTTTCTAACTTTCGGTTAAATTTCATTGGATTAGACATTAAGTTTACAACTTACATAAGTATTAAGCTGGCGAACGAAGCTGGAGAAGTTGTTGTGCTTGAAATAAGTGGGCAAGATTCGCTGCGAGAAGTCGAGGGGATCGACGACGATGAAGCTGTTGTTGGCTCTTCCCCAGGAGATCCGATTGTCCGTCGTTGGATCGTTGACCATCTGATAAGTCTTCATAACGAACGGTGCTATGATGTTGTTCGTTGCTTCCATCCCATATAACTGTGACTCTCTCTTTTCTTCCTGCTCCCTGACTCTGAGACGGACAGAGAAGAGAGGCAAAAAGGAACAGAAAGGAAAAGAAAGGCTAAACTAAAGTGTGGGCAAGCACAGGTTCGGTTATTTCACAAAGGTTTGAGGTACCACCGAAATATATAAAGAGGACGCACGTACAGTCACATGAGCTAACGTGGCCGTCATCTGTGGCGTTTTTGATCTTTCGATGGCTCAGGGGGTGGGACCCGCTTTTCGCTTCTCTTTTTGCATTTTTTAGCACACGTCATCGTCTGGAAGGGTTAGACATTTTCGTTAGAAGAGTGAATTAACCCACGCGCAGGTCAGGCCCGTGTCAGGGTTTGTGGTCCCCTCGCTTCGGACAAAAGTCTTGGCTACGCGACAGAATGGCCTGTCTTATGGCTTTGCCATTGGCTGTGAGTTCCATTCTTCGATAATGATTAAACATTTAAAAGCAAAAATAAATAGCAGAAATTAATGTATACCAGTTCTCCTTGCATACTAAGGTTATTTTTCCCTCTCTCTGCGTAGCGATAGAAAAAATCAGTGTTGGAAATAAGTGTGTTGTGGCTTAAGATTATGTCACCTTACGAAAGAATTTTGAGATTTCTAAGATGAGTAACTAAATCTAACGGTTAAAAAGCATGTATTATTAACGTGAATACTTGCTCAAGAAGGACGCAAAGAATTTTTCAAAATTTTGATCTCGACCTTTTTTTTATAAGATTGGAATAAAATATCTTTTTACCGGCTGCAAGAAAAAGTCTTTTTTAACCCTTGGTCACTAAGATAAGACGGTGACTCAAACTTTTGCCTACATTTAGTGAATATGTTCAGACTTACAATTCGGTGGCAAGCATACGAAGTTTGTGCATTACTTTTCTCATTTGCTTTTAGGATTAAATAGAATGATGCAATACCCTAACAATGGTATGAAAAATGAGATTTTTGATGTTAATGATTATTATGTAACGGGTACAGAAAATGAGAGTACTTAAGAAGATTATTTTTTAAGATAAAAATTTAAATCTATAGTACTTAAACAAGTACTTTTTAAGTCTACTTTTAAAATATAAGCCTAAATTCTTACAAAGTCATAAGGAATAAGATGCAACTTTTACACACCTTCTAGCTATATAAAGTGTTTGGTAAATTTAGTTTCAACTTATCAATTTTAATTTAAATATTATAAAGAGTGTAGAGCAAAAGTATACTACAGTGTGAAGCTTGCGCATATTACAATACTTTTAGTTTTAACTCTCAGTTTTAATTCACTTTTCAAACACCATATTAATAACAGAAAAAAAAAAAGTGCTCGAATCACTGAAAAAACTATCCAAACCGGCGTAACGAAAGTCCACTGATTTTCTAACTAAATAAAGATAAATAAAAGAGTGCACTTCTTGCAGTTGTTCTTAATTTGCAATCCTTGAACTCGTGTCGTGTATTTTCTTTAACTTGCTCGACTAGTATTAGAAGAAAGTGATTGCTTTGTTATTATAATTTCGTATTTATGTACCTTGAACTTCTTGTTGTTTGACACCGTAATCTTTAAGAAAATAATAATAATAATATTGGGGATTAAAATCTTTGGATTAACAAAATTGATTAATAAACGGTAGGTATAATTTCGATGGAAATAATCTTGTGTAGGGTAGTACATGTGGATTATTACAACAGTGTAAAAAATGTTACTCTAATTTTGTTCGCGTTTCATTTTCGGTGTTTCTTGGACTAGTTACTGAATATTATTCTTGAAAACATGTTTGGTCGCAACACATAAGTGTGTTCTGGAGATTATAAATGTGAAACTCCATTTAGTTTGCAGTCTGAAAACATATGCCCAATTGAGTTGTTTTTAAGACTTTTTTTAGTTAATTCGTAGATTAATACAAAAAATATATATATATATATATTGAACATTTTCTTGATCTAAATATCAACAAGTCGTATTGTCTTAAGGACATACTTCACATACCTTTTTTTCTGGGTGAAAGGATCTGAATATTAAAAGAAACAAGAGACTATAAAATGCCCAGTCTGAGAGAACTACTGTTGGAATGCAATCCAGGGAAAGCTCTCCATAAGTGTTACATACTTTACATACTAAATATTAGGCATTCATAGAAAAATCTTTTTTATTCTCATAGTGTTAAAACCCTACTACTCATAAAACTATAAGCCTCAATTTAGTATGTAGTGTACTTTTTAGATTGGATCCTACTGTTTTATTAGTATTGAAGTTATAACGTATAGGGTTAAATAAGATTGATCGTATACATAATATTTTATAAGCTCTATATTTAATATATATATTGATTCCTGTGATTAATAATGAAGCCACTTTTGTCCTGCAATGTCGTCTCTTGCAATTTTTATTTTAGCATGAAAGGAACTTTGTGCTTCATTTGACCTATGGTCAAACTAATTAGAGGTTAGTTCAATATCTTTTAAGGGGGTATGGGTTTGGTCCACCTTTGGACTCCTTGAAGCTTAATTAGCGTTGATGCAACTGTAATTGAGTCTTTGAACCGCTTCTTCTGTGAGTGGTGTTGTTCGGACTCGACCGCGATTTTGATGGGCTAGTTTCGCCTTGTGTAGCCGGCTGTGGAGTGCCATTCTCTTAGGGAGATGCTGTCTTTAATTTTTTGCTCTCACAAGATTGGCAAACTGGCATTGTTGAATCCAATGCAAATCTGGTTGTTGTTGTTGCAGGTAAGTCGTGGAGTTTTTAGGCCTTGATGGGGCCATTATTTGCTGATCTTTGTAACTTGTTAGCTGCTCCATATGGCTGCATTTGTGTTTTTGGTCCCCGTTGTGTATCACTCTATTGCTATAACCAATTTGAATTTAGTTCCCAGACCATCTTTTACTTTGGCTCGAGGCCATCATACTTAGGTTTTTTAGTTTCGAAGCCTGTTTGAAAAATTATTTGAAGCCAGCTTACAATAACGTGTAAGAGTTTCTCACTGTAACCTATTTTTACTTTATACTATAACATATAAGAACTTTATATTGTAACAATTTGAACAATATAGTTGAAACGATGTTGTCAAATGAAACTATGTTTCTAAACTTGCTTTCTATTCTATAAATTGTCTCACATTTTTCTCGTTAAAAATAAAAATAATCTTGTCATTTCAACTTCCATTTAATTGGTAACATAAAAATAAAAAAAAGTCAACATATAATTATTAGCTTTTTCCATTTCGACGTAAAAATAATCTCATTATTTCAACCTTCGCTTAATTGGTAACACAAAATAAAAAAGTCAATATGTAATTACAAGCACACTATATACTTTGCTAATAAATGTACTTTTACATAGAACACTAGAATAAATATACTTAAACGAGTTTTTATTTAATTTTAATATTTTAAATAGTATCTAACCAAATGCAACATGCAAATATGTTATTCGAAACTTTTGAAATATTATTTAACTAATTTTTAAATGCGTTCCATTTTGAAATATTATTTAACTAATTTTTAAATGCGTTCCATTAAATGGCATGAAATAACATATTGATTAGACATTATATGTTAAATATTGAACAGGTAATGTTATGCCTACTTTTTTTTTTTTTTTTTGGCCCAATCATCTTACGCCCACTTAAACTCACTAATTATTGTTGAGTCTGACTAAACCAATGAATACAAGTTCTTCATGGTAGGACCAACTGATTCAACTAGGAAACGGGAACGACTTGTCGTTTAAATTGAGATGCACGCGCTTTGAAAGGAGTTTAAGAGACAGGATGATCTTTATGAATAAAGAAAGATTGGGAGTAGTAAAAATGGGGCAGGAGACGAACAGTGGCTTAGATTCGGTCGCTGGGGAATTTGATCTGCTTTTGGGTTTTAGGCCGCGCGTAAAGGCATCGAGGCATGTGTCTCCCTCCTGTTACGCCACGTGTAAGGACCAGTTTTCTTTGGACCTAGTGTTTGGACCCTGGGGAGCATGTTTATCCCTTCTCAAAATTTATGCTCCTTTCCATCTTAGACCCTCTCATCCCACTTTTGTCGTTTACTTTTTTTCTCTCTTTTTTTTTTTAATAAAAAAGATTGGTGGTGTTTTTACACCCTCATACCAATGTTATTTTCAAAATGAATAAAATTTTAAGATAAAACATTTTTGTCATTGTGTCATCACTATAGCTACCTTTTATTTTTTCAAACTCAGAATAAAAGGTTCAAATTTTATGCCTTACGGTGAAAGTTAGTTGTAATATTATCATTAGATTCTACTTACAACCACTTATTATTTACTCTTTTAACTATTGCGTAGTTTATGTTATAATATTGCTAGATTTACTATTACTATAATTTAATTGTTCAAGACTATATTCATGCATATTGTTTTCTTTTACCTTATGTTATTTTCAAAATATCCTTCTTGCCATCATATCATCACCATAGCTACCTTTTATTTTTTCAAACTTGGAATAAAGGATTCAAATTCTATACCTTATGGTGAAAGGTAGGTGTAATATTACCATTAGATTCTGTTTGCAACCACTTATCATTTACCCTTTTAACCATTGCACGGTTTATATTATAATATTGCTAGATTTACTATTACTATAATTTAATTGTTCAAGACTATATTCACGCATATTCTTTTCTTATACCTTATCATCGAATTCTCCTATTCTTTATTTGACACTTTGTTCTTGTGAGAAAATTTGGGGTTTTCTAAATTTAATCAATAACAATTCTATTAAGATTATACCTAAGATTGGGAATTTGGATTGTGTTCTTCTGGATTCATAATTATGTTTATGTTCAAGCACTCATCTTTTTAAATAATATAAAAAAATTGAAAGAAGTTTTGGGTGATTAGGGAGTGTTTGACCTTGTTAGGGTTGGTAGAAGTATTGTGTGATCAAATATAATATTTCACACATAATAGTCTAACTTTAAAATTGCTTGGTTGTAACAAGTTCAACGTAAAAAGGAAAAATATATTAATAAATAAAAAGAAACGAAAAAAGAAAGCAGGAGATCAGATACTTCTTATTGTTCGTTCTTTATTTTTTTTAATACAAAGAAGAAAGTGCTGCACGAGAATAAGTGCATATGAAGAATGTGAATGCCATAAACAAATAGTTTACACGGATTTCCTATTTCTGTATCTCTTTATAAAAAGGAGGAACTACCAAATGAGGATAGGTGCACGTAAGCTCTTCAACCAAATGTGATATATTCTCCTCACAGATTTGCCATTCTTGTGTCTTTTCCACATTTTGGTAAAGAAAGATCCATTACTTGTCCATATCAGAAATGGGGTCACAAATTTGATTAAATATTCTGTGTTCAAATCAAATATTTAATATATATATACATACTTGTCACTTGACCCATATGATATTAAAACATATCTAAATGAGCAAAGGGTAGTGGCCCCTAATTCTTTAACATCTTTCACAAGGAAAGTATACATGCATCAAAATTGTTTAATCAACCTTTTTCTTTTTGGGCTAAGGCATCAATGAAACTAATAATACATCTAATTCCCTAAAATTAAATCTAGAATATAGAGAGAAGTTGGATCGGAGAAGATGAAAAAAGATCAGTAGTCTATTTTTAATTTTTTTTATTCATGCATACAAAAGGTATTCCAACAAATATTAACTGATAGATCATTTGTGAATACAGTTCAAACTGAAAGCTTGAAACAAAGTTGGTTTGAAGTTTAAAGATTATGACAGAAAAAATTATAACAAAATTAATTTAAATCATAATTTTGTAGTTTAGATTATGTTCTAAACGAATTATGATTCTATATGATAGAGAACTATTAGAGTCTGTAACGAACACCGTTGGTTTTGCAGAACTTTATTTTTCCACTTTATATCCTTTTTCTTTTGTTTTGTGGTAATATTACTCTCTAATTTCTGACAATATTTATTTCCCAACCTTCCTTCTTTGGTATGACTGAGGTAGGCTTACGCACAAGTTATTTGTCGCTATTTCAAGAGTGTCTTTGTCATGCACCCTAGACCAAAGACAATATATCTGACATTATTTAATGAAAAACTCAAATTAAATTCAATATGAATTAGGAAATTTAGTATATTATTTATATAATATACATTCAATGATGGAGGCTAATTTTTTCTAGCGTATCATAATTATTTTATATTAAGCTGACATAAGCTTTGAGACCCTCCTTTGTTTTCTGTCAAAACTACTAATTAATTAGTTGGTTGAGTGATTAGAAAAGCAAAAAGGTATTTTCTTAAGGTCTAAGTTTGATAAACAACTTGAAAAAACCACACAATAATGATCAATCAATACATAGTTAATTAAGTTGCGCCAACAATTATCTTCATTAAAATTAATCGACTTAATTTTCCCATCCCATGTGCATGTTTAGTCGTGAAAACGACCTCCGAGAGTAATCCTCTTGCTAATTATACTTGGCTAATGACCGACATGAGAGTTAATTATATGTTTAATTAGATTAGTCTACGTGTCACGCTTCAAAATTCCATGCTTTATGGGTAATATTGATCGTGGCAGAAATGACCTGGTTGGTTGATCAACATAAATTTTGTATGGACACCCTAAATTAAAAGGCTAAAAAATCAAGATTACAAGTACCAACCAAATCTTGAAAATAGATTATGAAAAGTTCAAAGATGGTAACGGAATGGAATAAATATTTGGAGAACTATAATTCAGACTTGATAAGGCAATATCTAGAAAGAGATACATATAGCGTGTCTTAGAGAAAATCCAAAAAAGTACCCTTTGAGTTTAGCTAAATAGCACATTTGTCTCTATGTTTTTGATAATTCAAAATACATACCTTTTATGGTTCGAAAAACAAAAGGAGGTCCTATTTCTATTTATGCTTCCTTCAAGTTTATTTCTTTTTTTTTTTTAAGAAAAAGAGATTTCATTCAACAAATAAAAAATTACAAATTATGTGACTAACCCTGCAATACAAAACATAATCTTTAGACCAAATACACTAATATAAATACGTCAATTACGAACATAGAGAGATCTCTATTTATGCTTCAAATTCATTTTGACATTTGGCTGTTGTCTTATAAATAGGGAACTTAAAAAGGTTTGGAACGAGGCTGTCATTTCTTCTTCCTCAGCTTTATAATCATTCTGATTATGAGATTATTTTTTTTAATTAAAAACACATATAATTGGTTGCGTTGCAAGAGAGATGGTATATATTTGTTTGTTGACAAAAATTCTTTTTTTTTTTTGGTTAGTGATGACATGTCCAATTTTATTGCCTTGTATTGTCCTCAAGTCATTGTATTTGTTCACTCCTTGGATGCCCTAGTCTGAGTGATAGAACTGGGACCAAGTGTCATGGTCATTAGCCACTCACAAGTAAATAAAGATACATAATAGTTTCCTTTTAGACTTTTTTTTTTAATGACAAGGACTTATCAAATATTTAGGTAGTAACAAAACTTGATAATATTACATCATAATTACTTTTTTACTTCTCGTATTTATGTTAAAGTCCAAACAATAATTTTCAAATACAATAATGGAATAAAAAAATATTGAGCGCATTTGTAAACCAGTTCGAACCAATTGTTAAATCTAAAATACTATGTAATGATTTCAATTTTGTAAAAAAAAAGACACTTTTTAAAAATTAAACTGAAACTTTTTGTTCTGAATCAAGTTGTAAACATATATGTTGGTTGCAATATATGTGAAAACAATGTTGGGTAAGTTCAAAATGGAAGACCAGAAAGTCAAAGTGCATACTCATCATGCAGACAACTAAAATTGCTTCCAAATTATGCCACTCCTCTTAAAATCCCCACTACTTTTTCTTTGATTCATTTCTCATTGAATTTTTGATTTGGTGGTGTCATGTATTATTCTGCCAACCAATGAGATCAAAAAGCACTAAAGAGACCAGCCATGTTCCTCATCTGATCAACAATGAAACAAATCCAAGTGGACGATAGTTCTCACTTCTCGATTTGGAATTATCTTTTTGGAAGACAATATATGTGTCAAGAACTTGTCAATTGAGATAGATTGGCTCTTGATTTTAGGTTGCTGTCATTCTGTGGATTGACATTTGCAATTAACTAATGGATCTCTTAAAAATGATGCTTTTGTAATAGGAGAGAGAGTTTTCGTTAGTGAAATTTCAACATTATTGAAGAGTTTCGTTCTTTGCCTTTTTTTTTTATGGTGTGTTGTGAAAATTCGAATACATAACTGCATGTAATCGTTTCAAGCAATAAAGTGTACCGAAGTAGAGATATTGTTCCACATAAATTATGTTAATTTTTATTAAGTATTTAAATTATTTTAACTCTAAGATTATTTAAACTACTAATTAAAAGAAAATTAAAAAAGAAAACAAATTAAAATTATAAATTAAAATTACTAAAAATACATAAAACAATAAATCCTACAAATATTGGCAAATTATGACTTTACTAAAATTAATCCGGTCCTATTCAATTAAAGATATTATTATGGTTGTCTCATAATACATTAATGGTTGAATTTTCTATTCTACTCGATGCTCTCTCTCGAGTTATACAAAAAAAAAAAAAAAAACTTAAGTATAAAAACTTATTATATCTTTATATGAATTTAATTATGCCTAAGTTCATTAAGTTCTATGGAACTTCCAAAATGACCACATAAAACAGAAAGGCATATCACTATTATTCTCTAGAATTTATGGCTTTTATTTCAATGAGTCACAAATATCTCCTCTCGGCTTTAATTTGATCCTCACATCTTCCAAAAGTTGATCAAGTTTTTAAATGCATAAAGTTTAGAAATAAACACTCAACATAAATATGAGGTTCACAATAATAATATTTAACTAAACAAACTATTCATAATTCTAGCTACATCACAATCTCAACAAACATTAAATTAAAACATAATAATAATAGCACACAATAAAATTAACAACACAAATAATAATACTAAAACAAACATCAAAATATTATAGAAAGGGTTTAGAATTAACTCGGAATTTTCACACGGTTTTAGCAAGTCCCTCTACACTCATAGAACTCCCACACATTATTTTACAGAATAAAACACTCAAATATCCATCGCAATATTACAAATATTTTACAAAATATTATTTTTAAAACTAAAACTAAAAGAACAAACTAAAAAATACCCAAAAATGTTTCAACAGAAATCATCGAACTTTTTTTTCTTACTTTTCTTTTCTTTTCCTTCCTTTTGTTTTTTTTTTTTTTTTTTGACGGAGCATTTGCTCCTTTAAAAATAACTGATAAGCTCTTTTATTAATAAACTCGTATCTCCAGCTCTTAGTTGACTGTATACCTTGTATTAAGGCATGAAGCTTGTCTGGGCGCCACATGTCACGTTTGATTGACAACCTCTTTTTTGTGTACGTGTCGAAATTTTATTGGAAGAAAGCACCAAATAAAATATCAAAGCAATCAGATTAGGCTGAATACCAAATGGCGGCTAGGCTGACTTTGTTTTCTTTATTTGCAATTTTGGCCCAGTTTCAATGTTTTCTTGCACTATTTCCTCCATTTTCACCTCAGTTTCGGAATTCCCGTTGCAAATAAACCCCGATAAAGTAATTACTTTACAAAACAGAAATTACTAAAATTAAGTAAATACTTTAACATACTTATTTAACACAAAACTAAACAAAAACACAAAAGCATAAATACTACTTCTACACTTACGATTTTAGCTGATTGCAAACAAATGACATATTTAAGACACAAAAACATACCTAAAAATTACTAAAAATATACTTAAACATATAAACACACTAAAAGTACAGTATTGAACATATCTTCATTCAAAACAAATAAAAAAAGTGACAAAAACTATCAAAATATTAGGCTAAAGTTATTCTAAATATGTATGTAAAATTGACTCGTTATTGTGTTAATTTTTTTTTCTTTTTATTTATTTAGAGGTGAGTGGCTCCTTCTACATTTGCCCTTTATTTTTTAATTTCACAATTTTCTTTTACCATTCGTTCCCTTAAAATTATAAATTGTGAAAACAAGGCATATTTTTTTTTTAAAACAATTTCAGTTGTATCCCAAATTTTGAGTTTTCAAGTATAATATTTTAGATTTAAACCCCAAAAAGATTAAAAAAAAAAACTATACTACTATATAAAACTTATATGCCTAAGTATCCTCATATTTCAAATTTAAAACTCCATAAACCAAAAATCAACTATACTACTGTGTAAGCTAATATATTGAGTTGTATCCCAAATTTTGAGTTTTCAAGTATAATATTTTAGATTTAAACCCCCAAAAAGTTTTTTTTTTTTTTTAAAAAAACAACAATACTATTATATAAAACGTATATTCCTAAGTATCCTCATATTTCAAATTTAAAACTCCATAAACCAAAAATGAACTATACCATTGCTTATACACTTGTGGTTTTAGCCGATTGCACACAAATGACATATTTAAGACACAAAAGCACACCTAAAAATTACTACAAATATATTTAAACATATAAACACACTAAAAGCACAAAATTGAACATATCTTCATTCGAAACAAATAAAAAGGTGACAAAAACCATCAAAAATCGTCAAAATATCAAGTTAAAGGCATTCTAAATATGTACGTAAAATGGACTCATCATTGTGTTAAAAGCTTTTTTCTTTTTTTATTTATTTAGAGGTGAGTGGCTCCTTCTACGTTTGCTCTCTTTTTTTTATTTTACAATTTTCTTTTGCCATTTGTCCCCTTAAATTTATAAATTGCAAAAACAAGGCATACTTTTTTTTAAAACAATTTCAGTTGTGTCCCAATTTTGAGTTTTCAAGTATAATATTTTAAATTTAAAATCCCAAAGCGATTAAAAAAACAACTATAATATATATAAAATTTATATTCCTAAGTATCCTCATATTTCAAATTTAAAGCTCTATAACGCAAAAATCAACTATACTACTGTGTAAACTAATATTTTTGGTACTCCAGCCCTAAATATGAAGGTAGGAGTAAAACCAGCATTAGTCTAACTTTGTAATCATATCATTATCGGTTTCTTTTTTCTAAACAACAAATAAATCTCCCCAAATTAAATCAAAACACTAGATGAGATAGCTTTAGTGCTTGTATGATGTATTAATTGAGACAAAAAGTTTAATTGAGACAGGAAATTGATCACATGATATGAAAAAACACTTCATCGAAATCAAACATGGTTATGTTAGATGGCATATACATGGCGATTCACGTATGTCTATATATATATTTATCACAATGCACAAAGCAAAAAAGAGAGGCCAAAATGATGGAAGTTGTGAATGAAAAACACTAATGTCCACAATGTTAGGCTACTGAGTTTGTGCCATCTGTCCCCAAAGGCCAAACCAATGTCTCCATCATTTGAAAACGAAAAAGTCTCCGGCCTCTTACAGGCCCAAGCTTAAGACCCAAGCCCCACCATTATAGGACCCACACGGTGGGGTCCGACCTATGAGAGGGCCGGGTTGTAGCCCGCTCAAGTTATATAGTGCTGCTCTTAGAAAACTCAACAGAAAAAGAGAGTAAAAAGCACTAGTTTCATTGGGGTTTCAAGATTGCCTTGTTCAATGGCTGACCAATCAAGAGCCGCCAAATGCTTGCATGTTGATGTTGATGTGATGATTAGCCACGAATATAATGAAGGTTCACCACTTGACGACGGAATTTGTTGATGAATTATTTCAGTTTGAGACTTTGTTGTCATGACACTATAATTTGATCATAATCGGTCATTATAGCTCAGAAGAATAAAATGGGAATGAACAAAAAACAAAAAAAAAAAAACACTTAACAAAATATTTACATTTACCATTTAGTCCCAACCAAGACTAAAAATATCAACGCGGATTAAGATTTTAATTTATGGTTAATTTGGTCGCTATACCAAATATAGCATGAGTAAAATTTCGACATTAAAAAATGTTAAATTTTGTACATTTAATCATTTTTAGTTAATGTGTGTGTGTGTGTGTATTACTCAATACGTGTAATTGTCATTTTCAGATTATTTTTTAAAATGTCAAATTTGTTTTTACTAAGTTAAAAGCTCATTAAGTATGACACAAAGTAAATATAACATTTGATGTTATTTTCATACTTATTAATGTGAAAATATACTGATGGCACTGGAACCGGCACTTATATTGGAGGGAGAATAGTAAAGGAAAAAAAGAGGAAAAGGAAAATTGGGAATCAAAAGTTACAAAACTTGTTAACTCGTACAAGTTTTACACAACACCCAAAAAAAAAAAAAAAAAGAGGATGCATTTCAGAAGAGCTGTACAAACAATGCCAATTTGAAAATGTATTCATATATCCGTTTGTCATGTTTCCTACAATAACAATAGATCACCACTCCAAACGACTTGATCTGACAACAACAGGAAATGCAAAAACAAGGTATAATCACCAATACAAAAAAGAAGCATGGCTTTACTGTTTTTTCTTTTCCTTTTTCTTTCTTTTTTACACAAAACTTGCTGCAGATTTTTGCAGAAGAAACTGTATGAGTTACAGAAAAAGAAACTAAACCAGCAAACATGTAACTGGGTGAAGTTACCATAAATAAAACCAAACCAAAACCAATAAAAACTTTTTGAATAATCATACCAACCTACTTACAACTCACGTTGTATCGATCAGCAATTACCAGAAGATACCAGAACATTGTGCTCATTCAGATGCTTCTGAAACTGAGCCAATTGATTCTGCAGTTGAAGAATCTCGGAGGCCTTTTGTGAAAGTATGGCATTTAGTTTGGTGATGTAGTCATATAGCTGATTTCCAGGCTGTTCAGCTTCAACTAGCAGATTCATTTCCTGCACACAAGTGAAATTACAGATGATTTAATACATGAAAGAAAAACCAAAATGGAAAAGAGAAAGAAAATGCTACTGACCTCCCTAACAATGTCTATTGTCTTCTCTACTAGTCTTCTGTGGGCAGTCACAAGATCTTCCTCTTCCTGGTATCAATCACACTAGACTTGTAACTTTCCAGAAATTGATTATTGATATGAAAACCAATAATGGATATCAAGAATGTGATTACCTTTAAGAGGGTAACAAGATCATCATCAGAACTAGAGTTGGTGGCCTCAAAGTCCTGCTGATTACCGTGCTTTATCTGAGTACCGATCTTCCTCTTGTCCTCCAGAAGTGATTTTTGGTAAGTATCTACTTTCTTGCTATTCATTTGTGATGGTTTTTCTTCCCCATAGCACTGCTCAGTATAACCAAAATCATCTTCACATAAACCATTTGTACCACCTCTCTGACCTTTGTAATAATCTGAATAGAAAGTTGCATTGAAACTTCCTTCTATCCTCCCGCTAGGAACATGACCCGCATTAAATGGTGGGGAGAGCTCTTTATCAATTTCCTTGGACCGATTGAACTTGTTCTTTTCATTAGTAACATGCACCATGTTATCCTCAAAGGTTGATTCAATTGGTAAAACTGAAGGCAAAGGAAATGCGGTATATTCTCGAAGGTTTGAAGACGAAGACAACAGATCCCTTCTAGAGCTGTTCCCTTTGGATAGACTCTTTACCCTGATATGGAGAGTGAGATTCAGAAATTACGAAAGATATAATCCATTTCACAAATCACAACTCCTATAATTCTACTTATGTACAAGCTGCATACCTGTCAGCGTATCTTAGTGTGTTGAGGGTGTGTTCACATGATCCTGAACTAGGTGCAATGCATGATATCATAACAGTACGTGAGTCACCGACAAATGAGTCCCTAAGCACTTCAGTCAACTTACTTCCTCTGAAAGGAATGTGACCCTGATCATTATCAAGAGCTCTGATGCATTCTTTTAGAGCTAGTAAGCTTTTGTTGATTTCAGCGCCTTCCATTCTGCATGAAAATATTCACATTGTCTTTTAACAACGGTAGTTGCAGAAAATATTAAAATAAATAAATACAATCTGAACAAAAGCTAGTGACGCCTTGATCCAGTTCCTGGCACAGAAGATCTCCCAGAACTCCCTGGCTCCTTTATTCTCTCTATGCAGATGACATTGCTTTGCTCTACGTTACGGATACAAGGTTGCTTAAATTTCCTGAAAAGAAATCTCTACCTTGTTTGTTTATCATTATCAGTGGTATCTGCACCACGCTCACTTCCAGCAAGATCTATAAATGAGAGCTTGCCTACAAGGCGGGCAGGCTTTGATTCACTCCCATCGGCTGATCTCTTAATACAAAGCTGAAGAATAGCATGTGATCTAGAAGATTCCTCATTAGCACCAGTTGTACCAGTACTTCTTGTGGTATTCCCTTTTCCGATCAGATCCTTAATTGTCTCCACATTGAAGACCTTGTATTCTTGCAAGCCCACGATGCACACCTGTTGTTTACCATCCTCCCTCATGAAAAGCTTTCTACAAAAGGATAATTTAGTCAGAAAAAATTCACTTGAATATACAATATATTTTCCTTTAAAAGGCTGAGACAACATACTTTCGATCATTTAGGAGATCAAACAGTTTCCCTCCATATATCTCAAAGAAACTGACAAATAATTGAAAGCCTTGATTCCGGTATGATTGGTGCATTAATCTTAAAATATCTTGTGATGCCTTGAGGGGCAGTGGTTGCATGGTATAAGTCTTACCACTCCCTGAAAAACAAATAAGATCAGCTCAATGCTTATGTGTGAAAATTTACAATGCAAGAAGAAGATACAGCAAAGAGAAACAAATTGAACGTACAAAAATTATAAAAGTTTGTAGAGGATGCTATGTACCCGGAGGCTAAACAGAAAAACATGATACTTTGGCATGCTATTAACTTGTTGAAAATGAGAATCAACAGAAGTAGAGCTAGTATTTGGCTATTTGGTGGTGGCGCAGAGGGAAAAAAAGGGGCTATGGGCTGATGTATATATTTCAACAAAAACAAATACAGGTGTCTAATAAAAGCAAATGAAGCCTCTTAGGAAACAGATGATGATAACTTATACGACTATGCATCATTCTCATATATTAAACCTTTTCTTTTGATTTATTACTCTGTTACCATTGGGAGGGACGTGGGAGGGCGGGGGTTGTAGAGTGAACAACACAAGATACCATGAAACATCATAAAAATTGATGAACCAGACTAATCACTATTGCTCATGGGCGCATGCATCTCCAGCAATTTATTTTCAGCATTTTGTATAGCTGGAGTTGCAAAATTCCAAAATGATATACTGAGTTTAAGCACTTGCCTGTTTGCCCATATGCAAAGCATGTTGCCTTTGTTTTCTGAAAAATCAGAGGAACTATGGGCTCCACACTCTCAGAGTACAGCTACAAAAGAAAACAAAAGTCAAGAAATTAGCGGGTTGGTCCTTGCGAGGAGGGTCTAAGTCGTTTCATATACTCACTTCATCATTTGAAACATCTTCATCCAGCACAGCATCAAAGACAAATTCATGTTTCTCAACATATTCTGTTAAGTCTACCTGCAGAAGGTTGTGAATTATTATTATTGTTTTTTAAACATTCCAAAGAAGGTAAAAATTCTAAAGAACTAGATCATAAAGTTCCTTCATGACATCTAAAGTTACCGACAGACATTGAGCAATAAGTCAACTTGAAAACATCAAAAAATAAATGAATAGTGGACTGCAGTAGCCATTCATTTGTGACAAGTTAGTTCAGAATTACCATGCTATTCAATTCCAGTTTTCAAGAGAACTTTCACATCAGCTGAATAAGTTTGGTTCATTCAATCAAACCTTTTCACTTAGTAGGAAAATAATAAAAGATGAAAGCATAAAGTCCCTTGATATATAACTCTTTTTCAAAATAGAAAAGTCCCATCTAGATGTAGATACGATAATGATCATAATCGCAAAAGAGGACACACCAACTGCTTACCTTGAGTTTTGTTTCATGAACAGTGACGGTAATTAGAATTTGGTTCTATTGTTACAATGTCTTGCTCCTTTTTTCCTATTTCCTTTCTATTTAGTGGTCTCTTGCGCACCTGTAATCAAAATTATCACTAAATATTTGTGCTAAAAGAAAGTGGCAATAAATAGAGCAAAACTTCATCACAAGCTCAGATGCAATAGTCATCTAATTATACAGGCAGATACTGTCGCAACTGGAAGCTTCAATATCTACCGTTACAAAACAGTCATTCTAAACTGATTTATTGGGCAATTGAATTTGTGCAAGGAGAAAAAATCCACCGTTTACACACGTGGACTATCAAAAAGACATACCACAACTTTGATTTTTGCAACATTTTTGGCTCTTTCTTTCTCAACTGAGAAACTTTTAAGAAGATTATTCTCCTGAAGACCTCGTGCTTTGCTTGTAAGCTTGTTGGCGGAGAGAAATGGCCCAGCGTCATCAAAACTTTTCCCATGAACTGGTTGGTGACGCTGGTTCCCATTATATAGACCGGTTATGGGCATCTGGTAGTCACGTCCAAAATACAGAAATCAACAGTTGGCATTAACATTTAAAAAAAGAAAAAAGAAAAACATGTTTTATTCAGTAAGATAAGCCCTAAGAATAGATCTCGTAAATGAAATCGAATAACTCATCAGAAAAATACACATCAAAAAGGGGGGGGAAAAAACTACTTCTTTAATCATTCACGTCTCTAGTTCTGAATTTCTGGCTTTGGGTCGTATTCAGTAAAGCATAAAAGATCCAATAATCAAAAGTGGAAATTGAAATAAGGAAAAATCAGTGCCCAGATTGTGATGACACTTTCATTTTGCTAAGCAATTATAGACTACAGTACTAATAAGTTTTCATTTGGTAACCAATTAATTATATAAAATAATATTAAGAAGTTCCACCTATTTTTTTTTTCCTGTTTTAAAAAAGAAGAAAATCGTCAATGACTTTGCGGAATATGGATTTTTTCTCCAATAATTAATCATGTTTGCAACAACACAATAAAAAAGAAAAAATAAATAAAAACTCTAATTTTCTAAAACAAATTAAATTTTCAGATCAATTAAAAAAAAAAAAAAAGACGAAGGGTCTAAGGCTAACCTCAGGCAATAGCTCAGTGTCAAAGGAATGGAGATCGAGCAAGCCAGGGCTGAGCTCACTCGGCGACAGTTGATCCTCTCCGTACCTCCTCATGCTCGACGATCTCGAGCAAAGCGAAGGCGTCAGCGATTCCGCCGGCGACCGCTCTCTGTCGCGGCTCCTCGGCGGCTCGCCGCCGTTCCTGCTCGTTCTGGTCCCATACAGCCCGAAATCCTGCTCGCGAAACAAAACAAAAGCGAAAATGACAATGAAGACAATGAAGCTGAGAAATTGCAAGTGCAATTAGGGACGAACCTGCGAGAGACTACTGGCGGATTGGAACCACTTGGCGGAGGCGTCGAAGAAGTTGTCGGAGTACTGCCGCTGGTGATGCACCGCCGGATTAGATCTCGACACCTGTCTCCCCACCGCATTCATCTTCCCGATCTCCACTCTCCGATTGGCCCGTCTCCGTCTTCCGATTCCCCACTTCTGTAACTCTCACAACTCCGACCAACAATCGTATATATAAATAAATATATATAGAGAGAGATAGAGAGTTTGAATGTTGTGATAATGGAAATGATGGTGACTGAGGTGGTTAGAGGATTCTCCTTTAAAACTTTTCCATTCCGAGCTTTTTCTTTTCTCGATGGTTTTCTCGTTAAACAAACAGCGTGAGGATTTGACGGAAAGGAAAGGCCAGAGATATTTTGTTGAAGTTGTGCTCGAAAGTTTAAAAAGAAAAGCCAAAAAAAAGTACGGAATTGGTAAGAGTACCTGAAAGACTGACTGTGAGCATGAGAACGCGGGAGGAGAAAAATACGAGAGGAAGAAAAGGTGACAGTGGGGTGGGCGCGTGTAATGAACGGCCTATTTTAGCGAGTACGATTACTAGGGGATTGGGAGTTGGGACCCACTTGTCCTCGTGAAATGAACGCAGCTGTGAAACAATGAACGTGGGATGATGTTGGCGTGGCCTCCGTGATTGGAAATGATTTTCTATTTTAGGTATAAAATTATCAAATCCATGGTAAACGATTAGCAACGTATGAACTAGGTCACGATTCAAAAATTTAAAAAAAAAAAAAAGAACTTCATGAAAAAGGAAAAATGCTTTTCACTCGGGGTCAAAACCTCATTATCCATAAAATATTAAAATTTAATCTAGCATATAATATACTGTTAGACTAAGACGAACTATTTTTATGAGTAAATAAATTTTAATCCTATAAGATTAAATAAAAACGCTCTAAAAAAAATACAAACAGTACTAACATGCTTGTGTTAGTTCAAATTAGAACCTTTTGTATGAAATTTGAAAATAAAAAAAAAGTTAAGGCCAAAGAAAATAATTTGTTTTAAAACATCCACACATTTGACAAATAAACTAAAATTCATGAGTTTAAATAGTAAACAACATAAAACTGCCATATATTTATAATGTTTGAGTTTAAACCTATAAATTTCATCTCATTTGCCAAATATCCTACCAACTCTTGGGCCAATGTTGACTGCTTCACTTCTTACATGAATAATAAATTCTTCATACATATATGTACATTCATCAACCAATTTACAAGATAAAATCAATATATGTAAATTTGAAACCAATTTAGACAAGTTATAATAAATTAGATAATTAAGTTCCTCGGTGGTAATTTTTTGTGTTTTTTTTTTTTTTTGTCTATGAGCAATCATTTTGATGTTATTAATTTTCATATTTTTTTAAGAGACCATCATAATTACTATTAACATAAAGTATATTAACATGAAAAGTTAATTTGTTAAAAAGATCTATTTATAGAATTAAAATGCACTTTCTACTATACAACCTCCATAAAAAACAATAATAATAAAACAATATTGAGACAAAAAAAAACAACAAAATAAGCGAGGAAAATAATGCTAGCAGTATTTCAGTGCAGATTAAACAAGTTGAATTTGGTCGATGGCACAAAAAAAGTTAAAACTCTTGTCTTTTGACTGGATCCATTTTTGAAAACTGAAATTCCGCCCCACGATCAAGTTTTCAGCGAGTGCATCACGCGCGCATGACTTGTGTCCTGTCCCGCGAGGTTCCAACTTTATCTCTTTTTTGCTTTTGTTCGGTTTTATAAGCCGTTTCACATCGTTGATGATCCTCACGTCGTTTAACGTGGTCCACTTCAGTGGATCGCCGGTCTACGGCATCAATATAGTCATTCAATGCACGATTGGACCTTTTTTTTATAAGTGGGGCCTCGTAGTCCAAGAGCATACAAAAGTCAGCTCTATGGTTGGTCCGTATTACATCATCATAAACCACTGGGTTCTTTGAATAATATTCCTGTTTACGTAGTTCCCACCACAAACTCAGTTATAAACAATATAAAACTCTCACATGTTACAGTAACAATTTAAAAAATTATTACAGTGTAAAGCTTTCACATGCTACAGTAAAAATGGTTCCCACCACCTTCCAAACACCCCCTCCAACTTTGATAGTTTCCAAGATTTTGATGGAGTGGACAAGTTTTTCTTCATGAATTTGAATTGGGAATTCGTCGGTTGCGCAATTGGTTTTATTAATAATACTATAAACATTCTGTTTGAAATTTTAGATTATACTTTTTAGGGGTATTTTGGCGGTTATAGTTTAAACCATTTTCTCGATTATAAATCGTATAAAATTTTTATATGTTAAAAAAAATTAAAAAATAATAATTGTTATAATGTAAAGTTATCGTATGCTATAGTAAAAATAATTTTAATAAACAATTTTAACCATCCTATTAAACCCCGTAAGTGGTGGTTCCTTTGTCTATTTGTTTTCTGAATTAATTCCTATGATTTTCTACCTTATGCTTTTGGTTTGTTAGGGGGTCACCTCACTTGCCCTTGGATTAATTCGATCCATGACTTGGTGATGGAGTACTGTATCATAATTATGAGGCAAAAATCTATCATTTGTATTTTGAAAAGCATGATAGTTTTCAGATTTTTAATTCTCATTTTTTTTTATTTTCCTTTCTGATGGAAACTACCATGCATTATTTTTTATTTTACCGTACATTCAAATCTCAACGGATAAGATAATTCTAATGGTGCAACTCAAAATTTTGGAATGTATTATAATTCTATCTCGAATTTTCTTTAAATTTTTGTCATCAATTTTTATTTACTTTTGAAAAACTTGATTGATACTAGCGGTTACATGTTTTGTAATTTTTTCCCATCACATATTTGCTCAAATCAATTGATTTTTCCCTTGATGAATCTGCTTGTAACGTATTGTGTCACGCACCTTAAACCAAGTGATGACGTGGCTGCTTAAATAAAATAAATAATTAAAGTTAATTATAAACACTAGAAATTTTTCTTATATGTTTAAAAACATTTTTAGTTAATATAATAATATGACAATTTTAAACTTAATTAGAATAACACTAATATTAAAACATTGCAAAAAACATTTACTAGATTAACCTAAAATCTAATTTAAAATGAAGAATCCGTCAAATGTTGTCAGGGTCCTATCGGACCCCACAACGATGCACGCGTAGTACAAACATAAAAAATACAACCAAATCACAATCCAATAAAATATAATCAAAGAGCATGATTAAAGTTTCATTATTACGTGCCTTAACAAACAAATAACTAATAAATAAATGACTCACAGACTCTGTGAGTAAAATAGTAGCGCTATACTCAACTACATACTATGAACCATTCAAAGGGCAAAAATTAAAACAATAGAAATCATGAGCGAAAGGCTCGGTATGACTTGAATTCCAAAACATTAGTTATAAAATAAAATAAATAATTCAAATAAGATTTGAAGGAATAATAAATAATTAAATAAATTTTATGCTTACCGTTCATGTCATGTAATTTATCTCAAATTACACATTAATATTTATTGTGTTAAAATCCTAATATAATCACCACCATAGTGGCTCGGACCGGGTTTTGGGACATGCTCCTGAGATCGCTCTCTACATGACTTGATCTATGTGTGATGTCATGCACTTAAAACTCAACCAACGGGATCTTAGACCATTTAGTGTTTGAAAACTAATTAGCCATTTTGTTTCACTTGGCATACTGATACCGAGATTTCATTATACATTATTATCATTTACTCTATATGCATATATTCAAATCACTTGAAAATATTTATATACTATTCAATTCTTTCAAACATTTTGAAACTATGAGATGTGGCCAAAACACTATTTAAAATCATGCCTATCAAGGAAGGGGGTTTAGAGTACTACCTCGATCTCTAATACCGAACATGTCCGTTTCACAATCCCAACTCGCTAAACATTAGCTTCAAGGGATAGCAAGCAATCTTAAGTGTAGACTTAATTCATTAATGTCAAAACTTAGACATATTACATTAGTATGCGATTTCATGGTTCCTTAGTGTGCCTTCTATGATTATAATTCTTCTTTTATTTACATGACAATCGAACATATTTTAGGATACATTAACAATGGTCTTTGATTAGTAAATCAAGTGAAAACACACTTGAAATTTAATTTGGAACAAAATAGGTTTGGGCGGCGCAAAACTAGATTTCCTAGAGTAGTGTAGTCAGTAGGGGAACACTACCCGAGGTCAACCATACTATCGTAACTAGAAGCACTCTGTTTCGAGCTCCCGAACTCAAATCGAGTTCAAACTTTCCCAAGTTAGTTCTAATGCTTTTAAAACATGTTCTAAAAGTTCATAAACATTGTATGAATTATATAATCTCATTCTCATACACGTGTAGCTCAGTTTCATCATTATTCAAGCATTTTCACATTTATTCTAAAAATAAACAAAATAAATGTAAAAAACAATTTTAATATGTTTTTAGTTCGAATAAAACTTGGATTGTTGTTTGTAATTATCCTAGCATCTCAGATAAAACGTAGTTTGTGTTCATTAGTCTCGGATCATAACATGCAAACTTTAATTCTTGGTAAACATGCACAAAACAGAGCTGTTCAAATGAAAAACAATACTCAAACATATAAACATGAATTTGAACATAAAATTAGAGATGAAAGCCTCATAATGTGAGTTAAATTACTATAAGTGTTTCTAACCTTGAATTGAACGACTTTGTGGCTTTAAAATGTTTTTGTTTTGGCTAAAGGAATGAAGGCTTATTTTTGAGTCCTTGAAATAGAAATGGAAGAGAAAAAGAGCGAGTAAGAGAGAGACGTGAATGAAGGGGAGAGAAGAGTATGTTGAGATTCTAAATTTCTGATTGTTAAATCATAATTTCAAGGGTGGTTTAATCTAAAACCATGGACTATTTGTTGGCTTAAAAAAGGGGGTATCAAGGCACTTGTTCATTTCATGTGGAGAGGGTATCCTGAGTTTTACACATGAATTGGTCCAAGTGACTATTTTGTTTCTTCTTTTTTTTTTTATAAATGAATAAAAGAAAAAATATTTTAATTTAATTAGAATTGATTTTATAAATCAAATGATATACGATAATTTATTTTAAAACAATTCAATAATTGTTAAAAAATAAAATAAAGCTAACAAGATAAATAACTATGCAAATAAACAAGATAAATAAAGAAATATTATAAAAGTGATTAATTAAAGATAAAATTTCAATTAGGCACACTAATTTACCAATTTTGCATACTAATTAGGACTAATTAAAATTGGATCTTACATACTGCATACAAATTGATATATCAAACTTCAAGTTCCACCAATATAGACAAAGTACATATATCTAAATTCTTAAGATCTTCAAATAATCAACAGATCACGTAACCAGAGGCTTTTCATGTCAAATTGATTGTTAAATAAGCACCAGAGCAGTTTTAAAGGCATTAAGCTTACGGAAGCAGCAAGTGGACGTCCAACTGCATAAAATAACTCAATACTTCTAATATTAAAGAATGCCATGGGGAAGCGGAAAGAATTTCCTTTTATGTTGTACCTTAATAATAATAATAATATTTATTATAATTATTATTTTGATATAATTAATGTAACACGCCGTTGCATATATAAAAAAAGCTGCCTTGTATTAAATAGTGTTGTTATATAATTTGACGTCAATTAATCAACTATACAATACTAAGATGTAATTAATCACAGGGAAAAAAAAAACAATGCAACAACCAAATAACAATACATCGGTATTATTCCAGTATGATCTTGTGACACTACATAATGGTCATATCTGTTAGGGCAACATTATACATCTTGATCGAGCTATGGCCCGACCCTCTCAGTGGGGTGGCCCCACCCGGTA
Organism: Artocarpus heterophyllus; assembly: GCA_025403435.1. NCBI lineage: Eukaryota > Viridiplantae > Streptophyta > Magnoliopsida > Rosales > Moraceae > Artocarpus > Artocarpus heterophyllus. The sequence goes on along the minus strand of CM046330.1, from coordinate 3,681,537 downwards.
GGTCCCACCACCCCACCTAGTGGGTTCCACTGTGGGACCTACTGGGTGGGGCCACCCCACTGAAAGGGCCGGATCACAGCCCAGTGGGAAAAAAAAAAGTTTTCCTATATGTTAAACGATTCATCGTTACTTTTTTATTCTCTTTTTTATTAAAAGGGGTATAAATTAAGTTTAATATTTTACAATAGTCGTGGCTTTGCCTTTTGATAGTAATTATATATTGAACTTGCATAAAGGTATCAACGGTTACTTTTAGCAAATACGCCTTTTGTCCATAAAACTGTTTTGATGTTGCTTTAATTTGTATCATTGAAAATTAACACGCTGACTACTTCTTCCCTCTTTATCTATAATCATTTTGTTTGGTCTCCGTTCAACATGGTTATAAGTTATAACTATCCACTTTGCAAATTCTTTCAACATCAAACCTCAAATCCGGGGTAAATAAAATATCCCACTCCGGCAGAAATGATTATGAGTATATATAAAAGAAGGGTTACATCCTCCTGTCTGATTTACGAATAAAAGAAATACATCTCACAATATACTCTCGGGGAAATATTTTAAAAATATATGAAGGAAATTCAGATTATAAAAATATATGAAAAGTTTACTAATCCCATAGCAGGAAAACATAAAATATTTAAAATATATATAAAAGTTAACATTATTAAAATCATTATGACTCAATTTTATAGTAAAAAACGTGAATATTATTAAAATAATTACTATTTAAGATTACAATTATGTTCTCATAAATTTGCGGTATATACAACGTAAATTTTTTCCCTTAAATACTCAATTTTGAAAGGAAGGGGATTAGATACTTATACAATGGAACTATTAGACAAAGAAAGGTCAATTAAAACTACTTAACCGAGCCGTAAGCCAACCCATATCCCTATTTGTGGCATCAGTTCCTACGCTCCCAATTTTCAAGACAATTTGGAGCTTAATTCGAAAGACGAGAGTAGGCTTAAGGAGGATCAAAACACTGATTCTCCGTTTTCGTAAGTTAGAAAATAGGTTAGCATGCAATGCACGTACTTTAGCCAAAGTGTGATTGAGCAATTAACATGATGTATTTGCTTACATTTTGGGCGAAGGTCAGCCTTCTGTAATGGTAAATAAATAAATACAATATTTACAGGTGATCAACATCACAGTTGAGATGGCCGAGTGGGTCTAAGGCGCCAGATTAAGGTTCTGGTCCGAAAGGGCGTGGGTTCAAATCCCACTCTCAACAACCTCTTTTTCTTTTGTTTTTTTGAACTGTAATTGCTATTTTTATTTATTATTTTTCATACAAAAAAATTTCGCGCCATCTTTTTTTTTTTTCCCCTCATTTTCCCCGTTCAACAACAAACAACAAATACCACAAAAATTCCAACGATCGGACGAACCAGAGAAGTTACCGAAAATCTCCATTGAAATCAATGGCACAAGCCGCGAGGCTCAGTCTCCGAATGCAGAAGGAGCTCAAGCTCCTCCTCTCCGACCCCCCTCCCGGCGCCTCCTTCCCCGGCCTTTCAGCTGACCTCTCCTTGTCCTCCATCGACGCCCATGAGTAAACCTCCCTGTTTGGTTCCCGAGAAAATATTAGATCTTTTCTTTTGTTTTTGTTTTCCTTTAGTCAAAATGTTCTGCTCTGCTCTGCTCTGTTTCTGGTGCAGAGATTAGAGGTCCCGAAGGAACCGTCTACGCCGAGGGGGTTTTCACCGTCAAGATCCAGATTCCAGAGAGGTATCCGTTTTAGCCTCCCATTGTGACTTTCGCGACGCCAATTTACCATCCTAATATCGACAATGGCGGCCGGATTTGCCTCGACATTCCTTTGATCGGACGAACCAGAGAAGTTACCGAAAATCTCCATTGAAATCAATGGCACAAGCCGCGAGGCTCAGTCTCCGAATGCAGAAGGAGCTCAAGCTCCTCCTCTCCGACCCCCCTCCCGGCGCCTCCTTCCCCGGCCTTTCAGCTGACCTCTCCTTGTCCTCCATCGACGCCCATGAGTAAACCTCCCTGTTTGGTTCCCGAGAAAATATTAGATCTTTTCTTTTGTTTTTGTTTTCCTTTAGTCAAAATGTTCTGCTCTGCTCTGTTTCTGGTGCAGAGATTAGAGGTCCCGAAGGAACCGTCTACGCCGAGGGGGTTTTCACCGTCAAGATCCAGATTCCAGAGAGGTATCCGTTTTAGCCTCCCATTGTGACTTTCGCGACGCCAATTTACCATCCTAATATCGACAATGGCGGCCGGATTTGCCTCGACATTCTCAATCTCCCGCCAAAGGTGCGCTCCTGATTTGCTTAGATTCTTGATTTATAGTTGGGCTAATTTCGGTTTTGTGATTATATACTGCCCTTTTGGCTTGCAATTGGGGAAATTTCTGCCTCTAATTCTGCATTTTGGAGCTTTTTGTTTCGAGAATGATTAATGATGATTTGAATTTTATTTTGGTTAATAGACCCAAGTAAAAAGAATTTGGGGCAATTTTGTTCTGTTCCGAGAATGATTAGAAACAATTTGGGCTCTTGATTTTGGTTTTGCATGTTCTATATTTTGGTAAGGTGAACTCAGAAGTCGAGCAAAAGGGTTTGAAAAGCTGATATCTGATCATATTTTGATGCTCATTAGCTTATTTCAACTCCCATTGTGTTTTTTCCACCTCAAGAACACAAATTCCTAAATCAACTGTGTTGTTGTTTTCTATCTTTGTCGTCCGTAAGTTTATAATGAGGCTAATGGTCTGATCCAAGCAGGGGGCATGGCAACCATCATTAAACATTTCAACTGTTCTTACCAGCATTGGGTTGTTACTGAGTGGACCCAATCCAGATGACGGCCTCATGTGTGAACCTGTAGGTTGTGATATGCTCACAACTGGTCTGGGAATTTTTTTGGTTGTTAAGTATTGCTTTTCACTGATTTGGGTACTCATGGATTTACAGAGTAGGGAATATAAGTATAACAGGCAAGCTTTTGACCAAAAGGCTCGATCTATGACCGAGAAACATGCTCATCCTGGAGCTAGTGGGAATGTTGGCTCAAGTGGGTGTATTCAAGCTTACTCAAATCCAATCATGGTAATAGAATAGGTTGATTAGATGTGTCACTTCAAATTTTGAGCTTTTTATAATTTCAACCGTCTTTGTTTCTTTCTACTGTAGGTGGAAGTTAAAAAAACTGAAAATGAACATGAGGCTAACGAGTATATCCTAAATTGTAAGAAGATATGTGGGACTTGTAGGAAGTTAAAACTGCAGTCTTCAGGATCGCCTGAGAGAAGGGTTGAAAGTGATAAAGGGAATGGGGGTTCTAACAACCTCCTTTCAGTCAAAGAGACGGAGAACCAGATGGCAGTGGAAGAAACAAAAAAGGAGTTAAAATATACAATCTACGAGTCCAAATCAAGTCAGGAAAAGTTGAAAGGGAATGGGAGAAAGTTATCGCTGGTGTCTTTTGCTTTATCCCCGAGGAAAAATGACAGCGAAAATGAGAAGCTGGTGTTAGAAAATAATTTTTTATGTGGGCACACATATGTAATTAAATGTGTTATTTAATGCTATCTTAAAGTAAAGCTTAAATTAAAATGATATAATTAAAATAAAGTTGAAAGGCTTTTAGGTATTAATATAAAGTATGAGTTATTATTATTAATAATATATGTGTAGATATCAATTTGTAATTTTCAGATTTTATGATGAGCAAAACTAAAAATATACTAAAATAACTAAAGTTATATATTTTGGTTATGGTTCCCAATTCATACGTATCATTCATTCAGAAAGTTTTCAGAAATTCCTACTTCTCTGAAATCCCATCTTTAGAAAAGAATTCAAAAAATACGTATTGAATTGGAAGGTAATAACCCACATCAATCTAAGATCATGAATTCAGGTACGCTTCCGTAATTTGGTATGATTCTTCTCAATAGTTTGACATGAACGATCCTGTAGAAACTTTGGTTCAATTCAGTTTATAACAAGTGGTATCAGAGCGGTTTCATGTTAAATTATTGAGAAATATTTTCTCAATTTTTTTTTTCTGTTGAATGATTCTTTATGGGTTTAGAAATTCGTTGTTTGATGTATATACATGTTCGTGTGATTCGGTGTGTTTCGGTTATGGATAAAGTTTGATATGCGTGTGTCGATGAATTTGGGATTCATGCATTTATGATGACGTTTATGCATTCTGGAAATTAATTAATGCATGCAGTTGCTCCACATTAATGCCATGCACGCATGTCGAGAATTTTGTTTGTGGTTGTTGTCGTATAACTTTTTATTATAAAAAAAAAGGGTCACGGTTAATTCAAGTTTGCATATACGATTTCGTTCAAATCGTTTGTTCGCTGGGTTGGATAAGCCGTGGGATTACCGACGGCAATCTTACTGCCGGCGGCAAAGATAATCAACCGTGACCCTTGGGCGGCGCCGGAGAAGGAAAGTCGCGGCCTCTGGCAGCGGCGGAGGAGGTAAACGGAGGCCGAAAAGCCCTGTTCATCTGGTGATTTGGGCTGTGCCAAAGGGAAAGAACCAGGGCTATTTTTTGGGATTTGCCAGCGGATTGCTGTCCCGCCGCCGGTGACGGCCCCCTCTGCGTGCGACCGTGCAGTCCTGCCGGAGAGAAGGCTGCCGGAGGAGCTCGCTTGGCGGTTGGCTCTGGCGACGGTTCCTAGGGTGTCGTGACCCCTGAGTGAAGAACAATTTTGGGCCAGTCCAGATTGCTATCTGGTTACACGGGCCAATGAGGCCCGTGATCAGATGGAACACAGGGGATCAACCCTTGGGTTACAAGATTTTTTTAAAAAAAAAAACAAGGGGCAGTAGGATTGGGCTGGTCATGGGCCTGGATTTTTTTTTTTTGGGCCCGTAACCAGCCAACACCTAGGGGCTAAACCCCTGGGTGACCAACTTTAAAATTCAAATTGTGTTTTTAGATTATTAATATCATCAAATTAATTAATTGAACCAATAAGCTGCCAAAGTAGCCTCTTTTGTGGATGTTGATTAATTTGTGATATTAAGAAGGTTGTGTGAATTTAATTCATGCGAATATTAATCGGCCCAAAGGAAGTTTAATATTTGGCAGAATTAAATTCATACATGTGGTGATAAATATGTAACAATTATATGGTTATTTTTGGTATGTGAATAATAAGTGGATCCAAAGATTAGCATATTATTTGGCGTAATTTATTGTTAATATTTGATCACTGCACCAAGAACACCACTTACAAATTAATATTTCTGTCCAAAGACTAAATATTAATGTTGTTACAAGTTTCTTGTGATGGGATATGTCATTGTTTGAATTTTATTGGTTGTTTTATGTGAATTCTTATGTGAATATGTGATTTTGTTCTTTGTTCAGCTACTGCATCATCTTCATCAATATCTGCTAATGTTAATTCCATTCCTATGCTGAATGGGACTAACTTCAAGGACTGGAAAGAGAATGTGTTGATTGTTCTCGGTTGCCTTGATTTGGACTTGGCTATAAGGGTTGAACGTCCCAATATTACAGATACTAGTTCCACTGAGGATAAAAGGGAACTTGAAAGATGGGATCGTTCTAATCGAATGAGCCTAATGATCATTAAGAGGGGCATTCCAGAAGTCTTCAGGGGCACTATGCCTGATGAGGTCACTACAGCCAAAGGTTTCATTGAGGCTATAGAAAAATGCTTTGCAAAGAATGACAAGGCTGAAACAAGCATGCTTTTGGCGAGCTTGATTTCAATGAGGTATAAAGTAAAAGGAAACATAAGGGAGTACATCATGCAGATGTCTCATCTTGCTTCAAGATTAAAGACACTAGATCTGGAAATTTCTGAGGATCTTCTAGTGCATCTTGTCTTGATTTCTCTTCCTGCACAATTCAGTCAATTCAAGATCAGTTATAACTGCCAGAAAGAGAAATGGACTCTTAATGAGTTAATTTCTTATTGTGTGCAAGAGGAAGAAAGACTGAAGCAAGAGAAGACCGAAAGTGCTCACTTGGCTAGCACCTCTAAGGACAAGAAGAAGAAAAGAAAGAGTAATGAAGCTGCTAAAGGTCCAGCACAAAAGAAACAAGATAAGGATAAAAATGATGGAAATGTTGCTTGTTTCTTTTGTGGTAAACCTGGACACATGAAGAAGGTCTGCACCAAGTATCATGCTTGGCGTGCAAAGAAAGGTAAGCTTCTCAATTTGGTTTGTTCTGAGGTTAATTTAACTTCAGTGCCAAGACACACTTGGTGGATTGATTCAGGAGCCACTACTCATATAAGTGTGTCTATGCAGGGTTGCTTCAGCTGCCGAAAGCCGATTGATGCTGAAAGATTCATCTATGTGGGAGATGGCAAATCGGCAGAAGTTGAAGCAATAGGGCATTTTAGGTTACTATTAAGTACTGGTTATTATTTGGATTTGAAAGACACTTTTGTTGTACCGTCATTTAGACGAAATTTAATTTCTATTTCTGCTTTGGACAAATTTGGATACTGTTGTTCATTTGAAAATAGTCAGTTTAGTCTTTCTTTAAATTCAAATGTTATTGGTACCGGTTCTTTGTCATTTCAAGATAACCTATATTTGCTTGATACAATTGCTTCTTATAATCAAACCTTGCATGTTAGTTCTCGTGGCACAAAACGTAAATTAACCGATGAGAATTCTGCAGTATTATGGCATAAGCGATTAGGACATATTTCAAGAAAAAGGATGGAAAGACTTGTGTCAGATGGAATTCTTGATTCCCTTGATTTTACAAATTTTGATATCTGTGTTGATTGTATTAAAGGGAAACAGACAAACAAAAGGAGATTGGATGCCAATAGAGCTACGGATGTCTTAGAATTGATACATACAGACATTTGTGGATCATTTCCTGTGGCTTCATGGAATGGTCAACAATATTTTGTATCGTTCATAGACGATTACTCTCGGTATGGCTATCTATATCTCATACATGAGAAGTCACAAGCTTTGGACGTGTTCAAGTCATACAAGGCTGAGGTTGAACTTCAACTCAGCAAAAGAATTAAGGCCGTTAGATCTGATCGTGGTGGTGAATACTATGGCAGATATGACGGATCAGGTGAACAACGTCCAAGACCTTTTGCTAAATTCCTAGAGGAATGCTGGATAGTCCCTCAATATACCATGCCAGGTTCACCTAGCATGAATGGTGTAGCTGAGAGACGAAACCGAACACTTAAGGACATGGTGAGGAGTATGATTTGTCATTCCACCTTACCTGAATCCCTCTGGGGTGAAGCACTCAAAACTGCAGCTTACATTCTCAACAGAGTACCAACAAAAGCAGCAGCCAAAACACCTTATGAGCTTTGGACTAGCAAAAGGCCTAGTCTTAAGCATTTACATACTTGGGGTTGTCCAGCTAAGGCAATGCCTTATAGGCCTAATAAAAAGAAATTAGACCCCAAAACAGTGAGCTGTTATTTTATTGGTTACCCTGAACGGTCAAGGGGTTACAAATTTTATGATCCCACTACTAAGGCTATTTTTGAGACGGGAAATGCAACATTCTTTGAGGATGTTGAGTTTGGGGGGAGAAATAAGGTTAGAGACTTTGTCTTTGAGGATGAATTTGATCCTGTTCCTTTTGTACAAGAGGGATTGGTTCCTATTCCTACAATTGCTTTTGATAATGTTCAGGCTTCTATTCCTGACGTTGATCAAATTGCATATCAAGAACAACCAGACATAGTAATTCAACCCCTTCAGGTACAAACTCAACAACCTCAAGAACCAGAACTTCAGGAACTTGTGTCATTAAGGAGATCCACTAGAGAGAGGAGAAGTGCTATTTCGGATGATTACATAGTATTTCTCCAAAAACATGAGGAAAGTGTTGGATTGATGGATGATGATCCGATCAATGTCCGTCAAGCCATGCATAGTTCTAACTCTCAAAAGTGGATGGATGCCATGAAGGATGAGATAAAGTCTATGAAGGACAATGATGTTTGGGATCTCGTTCCATTACCTGAAGGTGCGAAGCCCATTGGTTGTAAATGGATATTTCAAACCAAGAGGGATTCGAAGGGTGATGTAGAGAGATATAAGGCTCGTCTTGTTGCTAAGGGCTTTACTCAAAAGGAATGCATTGATCATAAAGAGACTTTCTCTTCGGTTTCAACGAAAGACTCTTTTAGGACAATAATGGCACTTGTAGCGCATTTTGATCTTGAGCTACATCAGATGGATGTTAAGACGGCGTTTCTAAATGGTGACATTGATGAAACGATTTATATGGTGCAGCTAGGAAACTTTGAGTCGGGAGACCCAAAGAAAATGGTTTGCAAATTAAAGAAATCCATCTATGGGCTTAAGCAAGCTTCTCGTCAATGGTATTACAAATTTCATCAAGTGATAGTCTTATTCGGTTTCGAGATGAACACTGTGGATGATTGTATATACCATAAGTTCAGTGGGAGTAAGTGTATTTTCTTGGTATTGTACGTTGATGATATACTGCTTGCCACCAATGATATAGGTTTATTGCACGAAACCAAGAGATTTCTATCAAAGAAATTTGAAATGAAAGATCTTGGTGACGCCTCTTTTGTATTAGGAATTAAAATACACCGGGATCGCTCTCGGGGTATTCTTGGGTTATCACAAAAGAGCTATATCGAAAAGGTGCTTAAAAGATTTGGCATGCAGGATTGTAAACCAGGAGATACCCCTGTGGCTAAAGGAGATAAATTCAGTTTAAGTCAGTGTCCTAAGAACGACCTTGAGGTTAAGGAAATGGAAAAGATCCCATATGCATCAGCTGTTGGGAGTCTAATGTATGCTCAAGTTTGTACTCGTCCAGATATAACATACATTGTTGGATTGTTAGGCAGATATTTGAGTAACCTTGGAATAGATCATTGGAAATCAGCCAAACGGGTTTTGCGATATTTACAAAGAACAAAAGATCACATGCTTACATATAGAAGGTCAGACCAACTCGAGATCATTGGTTATTCGGATTCAGATTTTGCTGGATGTCAAGATAGTCGTCGATCCACTTCGGGCTATATTTTTTTGCTTGCTGGAGGAGCTATTTCTTGGAGGAGTGCTAAGCAGTCACTCATAGCTTCTTCCACTATGGAGGCAGAATTTATAGCATGTTTTGAGGCATCCAATCATGGAATATGGCTGCGAAACTTTGGCACTGGGCTGCGGATTGTGAAAAGTATAGAAAGACCACTTAAGTTGTTTTGTGACAATAAATCTGCAGTCTTATACTCCAACAACAACAAAAGCTCTTCAAAGTCAAAACATATAAAGATTAAGTTTCTTGTTGTTAAAGAAAGAGTTCAGAGTGGTCAGGTGTCTATAGAGCATATTGGTACAAACTCCATGATAGCGGATCCGCTTACAAAAGGGCTTCCACCCAAGGTCTTTCATGAGCACACTGCTCACATGGGTGTTCAGTTATTTGATGATATGCAGTTTTAGTGGGAGTTTGTATTTGAATGCTAATTTTCTTTATATATAGACATTGTGTGTTTGTATATGTTTTCTGCAGAAATAAAGAATACAGTTTATTTACACTCTGATTTTGGTACGATTTTGATCTCATTCAGATATAAGGTAGGACCAGTTGAAAATAGACATGTTTATATCACATTGCATGTAATTTTCATGCTACACATCCATACTTGATCTATGTCATTTGGTTATATCGATATACGTAATCATTGATGGGTTTAGTCACGCTACATTTGTGACGAAGACCGCTTTGGTTCTATGTTAGTATGATCAACGGACGAAATTGTTCAGGAATACCTTTATATGTGATAGCAAAGGTTGAGCTCACTAAAGTTAACACATTTTTTGTAAAGATACATATGTGACCCAAGTGGGAGATTGTTAGAAAATAATTTTTCATGTGGGCACACATATGTAATTAAATGTGTTATTTAATGTTATCTTAAAGTAAAGCCTAAATTAAAGTGATATAATTTAGATAAAGTTGAAAGGCTTTTGGGTATTAATATAAAGTATGAGTCATTATTATTAATAATATATGTGTAGATACCAATTTGTAATTTCCAGATTTTATGATGGGCGAAACTGAAAATACACTAAAATAACTAAAGTTATATATTTTGGTCATGGTCCCCAATTCATATGTATCATTCATTCAGAAAGTTTTCAGAAATTCCTACTTCTCTGAAATCCCATCTTTAGAAAAGAATTCAAGGAATACGTATTGAATTGGAAGGCAATAACCCACATCAATCTAAGATCATGAATTCAGGTACGCTTCCGTAATTTGGTATGATTCTTCTCAATAGTTTGACATGAACGATCCTGTAGAAATTTTGGTTCAATCCAGTTTATAACAGCTGGTCCCAAAAAATGTTTCATCACCTATATCTAAGAACCTCTTTGTGGCTTCTTTGGGGTCTCCTGACTGTCACATGGAAGAGATTAATCAATGCGAAGATAGTATGTCAAAAGATGAAAACACAAACACAGAAATATAGAAGCTACTCGAATTTTGCCAGAAAGAGCAACTAGGATCTTCAGAAGTAAAGGATGTAAGCAAGGAGAAAATTCTTGTGACCCCTCAACCTGCTGAGAGCCATGTTATCAAATCAGATGAGGCAGCTTCAGTAACTCCACCTGTAAACTCGTCCGAACTAAATCCACAAAAGGATTGCATGGAAAGAATTGGAAAAGCCCCTGCTTGAACGAGTCATAGAAAGTTCTCTTTGGTTGGGAAGAAACTTTCATTGGGTTGTAAAGGACCATCAGGGACACATAATAAGGAGAATGTACAGCCACCTGCTTACAAGAGACCAAGGTCTTCCTTAGCTTTTTCTGCACCAGGAACTGTACTGTGCAGGGACGAGGAGGACTATGAAAGTGGACATGGAAACCTTGAGAAGCATGGGAGAGATCAGAAGCAGTCACTGGGTCCTCTGACTCAAATGCAAGAGAGCACAAATAATCAGATTCAGGCCCTTTCATACTTGGAGAGTCTCTTAAGTTCATCCAAGTCCATGCTTAAGCAACCGGACAGAGGGTTAAGTAAGAAGCATTGTCTTGATCAAGGTAAAGATGACAAAACATCTGGACCGACTAAGCAAAAGGGAGAAGAAGAATTGCTAACATCTGATGCCGTAATTGTCTTGGATAGTGAAGATAGCGACGAGGAAAAGAGCGTGCCTTTAAGGTCTAAACCGTTACTTGGACAAAAGCGCCTAGGCAAGTGGAAAGTAAGAGTATGACTAGTGAAGATGGTTCTTCTATTCAAGTGAGATATCATTTTTCTTTCTTAATGTGAATGTACCTGATTAGGATGATAAATGCTAAGACATTTCATTTTGTCATCAAAATCTTGGCATCAGAAAAGGTGGAACTTGCTTAAAACAAGGGACTTAGTTCTTTGGATTTTAATTATACGATCTCGGTAGTCACTCTGGGACTTTGCTTATGTGTATAATGTGTAATCACAAAATGACATCAACTCTTGCAAGTTAAGCTTTGAAACTTCTGGGTCATGATAATGGAATTCAAATAAAGTTTGTGATAATCAAAAAAAGAAAAAAAAAGTTTGTGATTATGGATACTAGAATTTAAAATTAACTCCGCATATACCTTCAAAAAATCAGGTCGACAAGTCCTCCATAAAATATTTTGACATAATCTTTACAGGAATGAGGAAACTTCTCTTCTTTCTTAATGCGACCGCAAAAAATTATATTATGTATGGCCAACAAGAGTCATTTTCTTCTAAAAGATGGGACTTGTTCTTTGATATGAATCTTTGAAATTCTGTAGTTAGTAAGTACAACGCCTTGCTTAATAAGACATGACATCCAGATAAGAATATTGGTAGCTAAAAGACCACTTTTTTTTTTAATGTAGCCACAAGTAAGAATAAATATGCCTCAATCAGATAGTTTTCTTCCGAAGGAAAAATTACATAAGATTTTCTCTGTTAGATATCATGATTCTACTATACTCATAGAGAATCAGTCGTATAAACATTGGGAAAAAGAAGAAGGACTAATAATTAACACGTGATTCCTTTTCCTCAACATAGTTGAACATAAACATGATTTGTATTGGAATTAAAAGAAAAGAAATTAATAGAAGGCTCTGTCTATAAGCATGAGGGCATGGCATGGGAAATGTTTGGTTTGGCCGCATGGTATGATGCAAGATTGTCTTAGACCATGCTCGGTGCCATAAAAGATGGGGAACTGCACCCGCAATCATTTTTTTTTTTTTTTACTTTTTGTATACGGTGGGTTGACACAACACGACCCACCTCTTCAATATGATATAGATCACTACGAGCACGATTTTAGATTTATAAATGATAATCGGTTACTAACTTAATAATTGGTTAAGCCTAAAATAAATGTCACATTTTCAAAATAAATTTAAAATATATAGTTATTTATGTAAATTCCTATTTTACAGTTTACTGATATCTTACAATATCAACGCTTCCAATTTTTTTTTCAATTATAAATCCTTTTTTTTTTTGCTATTTGTTTTTGTGATTGCTTTTTTGAATTAGTTTTCTCGTAGTAATTGCCTTAATAAACTTGATGCTGCTATGTGATGGAAATTCAAACTTGGGCAATAACGAGGCACGACATGATGCTTTTGTAATTTTTTTTAGTCTTTTTATTGATGCGTGTGTGCGTCTATTATTGTTTATTGTGGTATTCTTTCTAAGAAAAATTATAATCTGATTTTAAATAATTATAGTAGCTAATCCATCCGACATCGAGAAGATCGTTGACATTTGTTGAGATAGTCAACACAAACCGGTAGATTACCTCTGGTAATCTAATAAATTACCTTTGATTGATGTAGGCAATTTTAAAGATTTGTACTCTGTTGAGCATTAACTGATTCTTTGGGGTAGCAGAAATTGAAGCTTTCTTATTAAAATGCGCAAATTATTCTAATTCTTGTAGAATTCCTTAACTTTTTTCTCTTCCTAATAATTCTTTCGAGTGGGCCTATTATGATGCTTGCCGCTTGCTCTTAAGTTGGTGCTACTAGTACATATATATGCATGAGTAGCAGATGAATTGCCTCACCAACTTTGCCAAAACTTGATGATTAGAAGAAATTATTAATGCTAATTTGCCTTGAACCTAAATCAATATCGGGTAATTTTACTTGCTAAACGGACAAAAAGTTATTTAGCATACCAAAAAAAAAAAATCTTCATATGGATTTGGCAATAAAACAAACCACAATAAAGTAATGATCAAAATATGAAAATCAGTACTTTAGAGAGAAATATCAGTGTTGATGTAATTTGGGTACTTTAAATTCAAGAAATTTTCAAAGAAAACATCGATATGGCTAGAAATGTCTGGGAAAAAAACTATGAAAGCTACAGAATTTTTCGTTAAAATATTTTTTTCCTAGTTTTTAGGATAAGAGGAACAATGGAAAATACCTAAATAACAAGTTTTACCAAAGAAATTTTATACATATTAGATGGAAATCTCGATACCAACCTGAAGTGTAATGAATCTCAAATATAGTTGGGAATCCGTCTTAATTCAAGTGCTAATACTAGTGCCATGCTATACTATTTAAATAGTGTTAAACATAATTGTGACATGTGCATATACATTTTTGTTGATCTCTCTTCGTATTTTTACAAGATGGTGAGGTGTACTCAACAAAAATAATTTAAAGTGCCTCCATCATAGTAACCTAACATGTGTTTTTTAAGGGAAAAAAAAGTACTTTCAATTCAAAAAATCATTGTAATTATAAGATACAAATCACTTATTCATCTTATAAGATACTAGTACAAAAAATAAAAATACATCTAGCATCTGATTTTTTTAAAAAAAAAATTCAGAAAATTTCTATCGTCTTCAAAGACTTTGCACAAAATACACTATAACCTCACCAAAAATGACATGTTGTTGGATATTTGTTAATATTATACAATACTTCTCCAAAAATCTTATATAGAAACTCTTTTATGCTTAAAAGATATTTTGATACCTTAAAATTTCAAAATTTCAGAAAAATTATTGTCTATGACTGCAAAAGGACACCTACATATGAGTTTGTGTGATTGGACCAGGTCAAATTCAAATATCCGTTGACACTATGAGACTCTGCATCGACTACAGAGAACTGAACAAGGTGACGATCAAGAACAAGTATCCGTTGCCTCGAATTGATGATTTGTTTGATCAGCTCAAGGGTGCATCGGTGTTCTCAAAAATTGATCTACGATCAGGGTATCACCAGTTGAAGATTAAAGAAGGAGATATCCCCAAGACTGCGTTCAGGTCGAGGTATGGTCACCATGAATTTGTGGTTATGCCTTTCGGTTTGACGAATGCACCTGCTGCCTTTATGGATTTAATGAACAGGGTATTCAAGGATTTTCTCGATAAATTTGTTGTTGTATTTATCGACGATATTCTTGTCTACTCGAAGAGTCAGGAAGAGCATGAGGAGCATTTAAGGATCGTGCTGGAGACTTTAAGAAGACACCAGCTTTATGCTAAGTTCTCTAAATGCGAGTTTTGGCTTGATAAAGTGTCATTCCTAGGGCATGTCATTTCAAAGGATGGGATAATGGTAGACCCTACTAAAGTAGAAGCTGTACTCAATTGGAAGCAACCGATGAATGCAAGTGAAATAAGGAGTTTCTTGGGTCTAGCAGGTTACTATCGGAGATTCGTAGAAGATTTCTCCAAGATAGCAGCTCCACTCACGAACTTAACTCGCAAAGGAAGGAAGTATGAATGGACGGATGCATGTGAAAATAGTTTTCAAGAGTTGAAGAAAAGATTAACGACGGCTCCAGTGTTGGCAATTCCTGAGGGAAATGATGGGTTCGTAATCTATAGTGATGCATCCAAGATGGGCCTAGGAGCTGTATTGATGCAAAATGAAAAGGTGATTGCTTATGCTTCAAGGCAACTAAAGGATTACGAAAAGAACTATCCTACTCATGACCTCGAGTTAGCAGCAGTCGTCTTTGCATTAAAGATATGGAGACACTATTTATATGGGGACCAATGTAAGATATTCACTGATCATCAAAGTCTGAAGTATTTCTTCACGCAAAAAGACCTGAACATGAGACAACGAAGATGGCTAGAGTTGGTGAAGGATTATGACTGTGAAATCATTTATCATCCTGGTAAAGCAAACCGAGTAGCTGATGCTTTAAGTAGGAAGTCAGTTGCCACATTGATGTCTATGCAAGCAATGTCTCCACCTTTAAGGAAGGAAATTTTAGACTTCGGTCTAGAACTTATAGCAGGTCAACTATCAGCACTCTCTCTTGCTCCGACAATGTATGATGAAATTCAGAGTAAGTAAGATGACGACGTGAGCCTTGTAAGGATTAAGCATGAAATAAAAGAGGGAAAATGTCAAGAGTTTCGTATTGCTGATGACGAAACTCTGTACCTTAAGGATAGTTTATGTGTTCCCAATGTTGATAATTTAAGGGAGAGGATCTTGGCAGAAATTCATGACACTCCTTACTCTATTCATCCAGGTGCAACGAAGATGTATAATGATCTAAAGGGTAACTTTTGGTGGTTTGGAATGAAACGTGATGTTGCAAAGTATGTGAAGAAATGTATGACATGTCAGCAAGTAAAGGCTGAACACCAGAAACCTGGTGGTGAACTACAGTCTATTCAAATACCGGAATGGAAGTGGGAGGAAATAGCAATGGATTTCATTACCGGTTTACCCAGAACTACGAACGACTATGATGCAATTTGGGTAATTGTGGATCGGCTGATGAAGACGGCGCATTTCATTCCTATCAAGATCACTTATTCCATGGAACGATTAGCGGAACTCTATGTTAAGGAGATTGTACGACTACATGGGATTCCCAAGTCAATTATCTCAGATCGTGATGGTAGGTTCACATCTAAATTTTGGAAAAGTGTCCAGAATGCAATGGGAACCAGGCTTCATTTCAGTACAGCTTTTCATCCTCAGACTGACGGCCAAACAGAGAGGACGAACTTGATTTTAGAAGATATGCTACGGGCATGTTCTCTCGATTTTAAGACCAGCTGGTGTAAAATGTTACCATTAGCAGAGTTTGCTTACAATAACAGCTTTCAAGCGACAATTGGAATGGCACCATATGAAGCACTGTATGGACGGAAATGCAGGTCACCTATGTGTTGGCACGAAGCTGGTGAAAAGAAGTTGATGGAAAGTGTTGATGCTGAAAGAACCGACTTTGTAAATGAAACTTCTGAGATGATAAAGTTGATAAGAAAAAGAATAGAGACTGCTCAAAGCCGTCAAAAGAGTTATGCTGACAAAAGAAGAAGACCTTTAGAGTTCGCTATAGGCGAATATGTGTTCTTGAAAGTTGCACCAATGAAAGGGGTTATGAGGTTTGGGAAGAAAAGCAAGTTAAGCCTAAGATTCATCGGTCCTTATGAAATTGTTAAACAAATAGGCAAAGTAGCTTATCAGCTGAAGTTGCCATCTGAAATGTCCGCAATACACGATGTATTTCATGTCTCCATGCTGAAGAAGTATGTTCCGGACCCTACGCATGTGATTGAGCCACAAGTGATCGAGATACGAGAAGACCTAAGTTATGAAGAAAAACCAATGAAGATACTCGATCGAAAAACCAGGACTTTGAGGAATAAAGAGATTCCATTGGTCAAGGTGTTATGGCGAAATCAGCAAGTTGAAGAAGCTACATGGGAACGTGAAGATGACATGAAAGTTTTGTATCCACATTTGTTCTAAGTTTCGAGGACGAAACTTTTATAAGGTGGGGAGAATTGTAACACCCACCTATTTTATATAACGGACCACGTTAAGTTAGTAACGCTATTAAGGAATGTTATTAATAAATAACGTTATATGATATGATATGTGATGTGCATGTTACTAACTTTTTTTATGTCAAGATTTGTGACAGGTGACGACCGCATGGAATCGTTGTGCTCTAGTGTTCATGTGAAATTATAAATATATGATTATTTATGATGCAATGATGTGTGAATGTTTTATGTTATGGCATTTAATGACAGATCGGCAGGCCGAAGAGGGAAAATCGACAAGCCGAAGAGGAAAAATCGGCAGGCCGAACAAGGCTGACAAACAGTCAGCAGAAATCTCTCCAGAGTTATGACTGAGTTAATTACGTTAATTGGGTGAATTAATGTGATTAATTGGCATAATAATGGAATGTTTTTATCAGTTAAGGAAATTAAAGGAATAGATTTGTATTATATTAAGAGGTTTCCTATTTTTAGAAGGTAAGTTAAGGTAAGATTGATGATATTTGACCTTCCTTTTCTATTCTCCTCCTTTCCCACGCCAATCACCTTCTTCATAGTCAGAAATTTCTGACTTAATGAAGAGTAATGACTCTTTATTATACACATTATGTTAAAAAAAAATTTACGCTCTTTCCTCAAATAATTTTTCTCGGTTCTGAGACGTTCTCTCATTATTTTCTTTTCCTCCTCTCACGCCTCACGTCACGCCCCCAACAGTCAGAATTTTTCTGACTTAATGAAGGGAATTGAATTCCCATCAATGGTGTTTATTGCGTTAAAAATTTTAACGTTTCCTTTTTTTATTATTTTCTTTCCTTCACACGTTTTGCCTTTCAAAAATTTCTGAGACATTCTTTCACTTCTCTTCTTCTTCTCTTCCTCACGAAATTTCTTTCTCTCTTCCACGGAAATTTTCTGAGCATATTGTAAAAAAAAAAAAAGAGAAGTCTTGTTTCGTTGATCGAATTCAAGAATTTCGAGAAGAAACTTCAAGGTATGAATTCAGTTTTTTTGGTAAATGTAAAAAGATGTTCTCCTCTTCAAATTTCGTCTACAATGTCTTCTTTAGGTATTGTATTTTGTTATGTGTGATGTCTCTTCACGTTTTATGTCATTTTAACGTTTTATGAAAAATGAATATTTCTGTCTTCTACCCCTCACAGTAAAATGTTACTGTTTAATTTTGAAGGTATGAAAAATGTAATGATTATTCAATAGGTAAAGAATAATGTTTTCGTGAAAAGTTGTTAATTATGCTTATGTATGAGTATGTAAGATGAATGTATTTTATGATTATGAAATGTTTTAATAAATGTTATTTCTGGATTTTTGATTATAAAATGTTATGTATGTTTAAAAGATTTTATGATAATAAAAATAATTTCATGCATGATAATATGATGCTTGTATGAAGTTTTGAATTAAAATATAAATATATTAATTGTTCAAAAATGTTTTATTTAAAAGATAATTATGTTAAGATGTAGGGTTTTGAATAATATTTAAAATATGAGATGAGTGTATGGATATTTTATGATAAGTATTGATTTTTTTATTGCATCTTAAAATGGATATATGGCATGGACACTTAAGGAAGCGAGCACAACGAGACCGCGGTGTCGTCACCAAGTGCAATATTAAGGTTAAGTAAGCTATCGATAAAGTAAGTACATTCTCACCTGCAACATGACACTTTTTCAAGGTTTAATGATATGTTTACAAGGATTTTCCTGATGATTTTATGATGATTTTTCTTAAAGGATTTCTTATGAAAAGTTTTTCATGATTTAAAGTTATGCATGTATGATGATTATGGTATGTTTCAAAGTATGAAAATTATGTATATATGTATCACCTAATAAGTGTTGCACACCCAATGTTATAAAATGATATGTTATGATGTCATGTTTGGTTTGGGATTAGCTACCCTTCTCCTCTCATGACGGCGCGCCAATGATGATGTTTATGGTGCAACACTTGGGCCCTTAAGAATAAAAAAAATATATATATATGGGATAAATTTTAAAATGGTCAATATTATGAAAGATATGTTTCTATAAAATTGTGCTTAAGGCACTTTTATGATACGATGATGATGATGATGATGATGATGTTTATGAAATGTTTTAAATTGTGAGAATTTTATGTACTTACTAAGCATTAGCTTATTCATGTTTTATATGTCATGTTGCAGATAAGGGTAAGAGAGTCATGGAATAGGTGGAGGACATGGAACGACGTGTGAGCAACATGAACGATGAATTGTAACCGGAAGCACGCCAAGAAGAAATGAATTTATGATTTAATAAAATTATATATTTTGAACATATTATATGTTGAGTTTTTTTAAGAATACTTATATTATGGTTTTATAAGTTATTTTATCATTTTTTATGAAATATGAACTTTCACTATATTTTACGTAAAGTTAGAACGTTTTAATTTTTTTCTTCCAAAGTAGATTTGGTCTCGGACGGCCTGCCGAACTCCGTGTCCGGCTTGCCGAAGACCAGAAGATCGGCCGACCGATCTATTTTCCGGCCTGCCGAACCTGGATGAATTTTTGGTCCGAATTACAAAGCTTCTGCCGGCCTGTCGGTGGAAGACGCTCCGGCTTGCCGATGTTGTTCGGCTTGCCAAAGTCCCAAGTTCGGCCTGCCGAACCGTGGGAATAAGTGGATTTCAAAGATGTGATGATCAAAGAGATTTAATGTGAGATTTTAATAAGTCTTGATTTTACTATTTGATTATCAAATATTATTAAATAAGTTCTTGAATAATTTAAGTATAAACGAATAAATTATGTTATGGAATAAAATTAAACTATGTTCTTCGAAACAACGTAAGTTTAAAAAAAAAAAAAAAAAAACGTATGGATGGATCCTGGTAATGTAAGTTTAAGTACTTTTAAAATCTATAGTACGATTGAGTTGATATTATCTATGAGTTTAATTATTTAAGCATGTATGAATATAAGTATGTAACGATATCTGTGACGTCCGAATTAAGGGGCGTTACACTTGTTCATTTCATGTGGAGAGGGTATCCTGAGTTTTACACATGAATTGGTCCAAGTGAGTGTTTTGTTTCTTTTCTTTCTTTTTTTTTTTTATAAATGAATAAAAGAAAAAATATTTTAATTTAATTAGAATTGATTTTATAAATCAAATGATATACGATAATTTATTTTAAAACAATTCAATAATTGCTAATAAATAAAATAAAGCTAACAAGATAAATAACTATGCAAATAAACAAGATGAATAAAGAAATATTATAAAAGTGATTAATTAAAGATAAAATTTCAATTAGACACACTAATTTACCAATTTTGCATACTAATTAGGACTAATTACAATTGGATCTTACATACTGCATACAAATTGATATATCAAACTTCAAGTTCCACCAATATAGACAAAGTACATATATCTAAATTCTTAAGATCTTCAAATAATCAACAGATCACGTAACCAGAGGCTTTTCATGTCAAATTGATTGTTAAATAAGCACCAGAGCAGTTTAAAAGGCATTAAGCTTACGGAAGCAGCAAGTGGACGTCCAACTGCAAAAAATAACTCAATACTTCTAATATTAAAGAATGCCATGGGGAAGCGGAAAGAATTTCCTTTTATGTTGTACCTTAATAATAATAATAATATTTATTATAATTATTATTTTGATATAATTAATGTAACACGCCGTTGCATATATAAAAAAAGCTGCCTTGTATTAAATAGTGTTGTTATATAATTTGACGTCAATTAATCAACTATACAATACTAAGATGTAATTAATCACAGGAAAAAAAAAACAATGCAACAACCAAATAACAATACATCGGTATTATTCTAGTATGATCTTGTGACACTACATAATGGTCATATCTGTTAGGGCAACATTATACATCTCAATCGAGTTATGGTCCGGCCCTCTCAGTGGGGTGGCCCCACCCGATGGGTCCCACCACCCCACCTAGTGGGTTCCACTGTGGGACCTACTGGGTGGGGCCACCCCACTGAAAGGGCCAAATCACAGCCCAATGGGAAAAAAAAAAAGTTTTCCTATATGTTAAACGATTCATCATTACTTTTTTATTCTCTTTTTTATTAAAAGGGGTATAAATTAAGTTTAATATTTTACAATAGTCGTGGCTTTGCCTTTTGATAGTAATTATATATTGAACTTGCATAAAGGTACCAAGGGTTACTTTTAGCAAACATGCCTTTTGTCCATAAAACTGTTTTGATGTTGCTTTAATTTGTATCATTGAAAATTAACACGCTGACTACTTCTTCCCTCTTCATCTATAATCATTTTGTTTGGTCTCCGTTCAACACGGTTATAAGTTATAACTATCCACTTTGCAAATTCTTTCAACATCAAACCTCAAATCCGGGGTAAATAAAATATCCCACTCCGGCAGAAATGATTATGAGTATATATAAAAGAAGGGTTACATCCTCCTGTCTGATTTACGAATAAAAGAAATACATCTCACAATATACTCTCGGGGAAATATTTTAAAAATATATGAAGGAAATTCAGATTATAAAAATATATGAAAAGTTTACTAATCCCATAGCAGGAAAACATAAAATATTTAAAATATATATAAAAGTTAACATTATTAAAATCATTATGACTCAATTTTATAGTAAAAAACGTGAATATTATTAAAATAATTACTATTTAAGGTTACAATTATGTTCTCATAAATTTGCGGTATATACAACGTAAATTTTTTCCCTTAAATTGTCAATTTTGAAAGGAAGGGGATTAGATACTTATACAATGGAACTATTAGACAAAGAAAGGTCAATTGAAACTACTTAACCGAGCCGTAAGCCAACCCATATCCCTATTTGTAGCATCAGCTCGTACGCTCCCAATTTTCAAGACAATTTGGAGCTTAATTCGAAAGACGAGAGTAGGCTCGAGGAGGATCAAAAGACTGATTCTCCGTTTTCGTAAGTTAGAAAATAGGTTAGCATGCAATGCACGTACTTTAGCCAAAGTGTGATTGAGCAATTAACATGATGTATTTGCTTACATTCTGGGCGAAGGTCAGCCTTCTGTAATGGTAAATAAATAAATAAAATATTTACAAGTGATAAACATCGCGTGGGTTCAAATCCCACTCTCAACAACTTCTTTTTCTTTTGTTTTTTGAACTATAATTGCTATTTTTATTTATTATTTTTCATACAAAAAAATTCGCGCCATCTTTTTTTTTTTTTCCTCATTTTCCCCGTTCAACAACAAACAACAAATACCACAAAAATTCCAACGATCGGACGAACCAGAGAAGTTACCGAAAATCTCCATTGAAATCAATGGCACAAGCCGCGAGGCTCAGTCTCCGAATGCAGAAGGAGCTCAAGCTCTCCGACCCCCCTCCCGGGGCCTCCTTCCCTGGCCTTTCAGCTGACCTCTCCTTGTCCTCCATCGACGCCCGTGAGTAAACCTCCCTGTTTGGTTCCCGAGAAAATATTAGATCTTTTCTTATGTTTTTGTTTTCCTTTAGTCAAAATGTTCTGCTCTGCTCTGTTTCTGGTGCAGAGATTAGAGGTCCCGAAGGAACCGTCTACGCCGAGGGGGTTTTCACCGTCAAGATCCAGATTCCAGAGAGGTATCCGTTTCAGCCTCCCATTGTGACTTTCGCGACGCCAATTTACCATCCGAATATCGACAATGGCGGCCGGATTTGCCTCGACATTCTTAATCTCCCACCAAAGGTGCGCTCCTGATTTGCTTAGATTCTTGATTTATAGTTGGGCTAATTTCGGTTTTGTGATAATATACTGCCCTTTTGGCTTGCAATTGGGGAAATTTCTGCCTCTAATTCTGCATTTTAGAGCCTTTTGTTTCAAGAATGATTAATGATGATTTGAATTTTATTTTGGTTAATAGACCCAAGTAGAAAGAGTTTGGGGCAATTTTGTTCTGTTTCGAGAATGATTAGAAACAATTTGGGCTCTTGATTTTGGTTTTGGATGTTCTATATTTTGGTAAGGTGAACTCAGAACTCGATATCTTGGAAGAGGCAAAAGGGTTTGAAAAGCTGAGATCTGATCATATTTTGATGCTCTTTAGCTTAATTCAACTCCCATTGTGTTTTTTCCACCTCAAGAACACAAATTCCTTAATCAACTGTGTTGTTGTTTTCTATCTTTGTCGTCTGTAAGTTTATAATGAGGCGAATGGTCTGATCCAAGCAGGGGCATGGCAACCATCATTAAACATTTCAACTGTTCTTACCAGCATTGTGTTGTTACTGAGTGAACCCAATCCAGAGGACGGCCTCATGTGTGAACCTTTGAGTTGTGATATGCTCACAAATGGTCTGGGAATTTTTTTGGTTGTTAATTATTGCTTTTCACTGATTTGGGTACTCATGGATTTACAGAGTAGGGAATATAGGTATAAAAGACAAGCTTTTGACCAAATGGCTCGATCTATGACCGAGAAATATGCCGATCCTGGAGCTAGTGGGAATGTTGGCTCAAGTGGGCGTATTCAAGCTTGCTCAAATCCAATCATGGTAATAGAATAGGTTGATGTTGTGGATTTTCTAACGCAAGTGCACGTATCGTTAACAAGTAATAAAGAGTAAGTAAATATCGTTCCTACGAGGATTGCGTTAATTTAGCTAAGTATCGAAATTAGTTAACCTTACAATTATTTGAACAATCAAATATAAAATAGAAAAATAACAAAACAAAAAAATATAAATGAAAATCTAAATAATAAAAGACTAGGGCATTCGATTTAACTTGAATTAATCATATTCAAATTATCTAATTTAATCAATTGATGTTTACTCCTATGTCGATAACGAATTTTTCTTAGGTAGTCATTAATCTTTCTCAAGCATTAATAATTTATCCTAGTTAGCAAATTTTCTACATCATTATGGAAACTTTAAACTTACCAAGATTTATTAAGAACAAGAAATTCATAGTGTTACACAAGTCTCATAGATATCTCTATCCTATGATGATCTCATGGCCTTCAATCATGGTCTAATTTAATTATCGCTTCTCAGCCTCAAATTAAATCACAAATCATACAAAAGGTGCGTAAATTTTTACAAGTATTAAGATTAGATTAAATACTTATCATAGATAATGAATAAACATAGAATTGAATTAAATTAAACAAAGTGAACATTCATAATCTGGCTACATCGTAGCCCTAGAATAGAGAAAATTAGTTTCTAATGAAACTAAAAAATAATTCTAAATAATATCTTAAACATGATGAGTGAAGCAAAAGAACTGTGTTTGGATGTGAAGATGATTTTCGTCTTTAGGTTGCACCGTTCTTCTCCAAAGCAATGAGTTTTTCCCTCTTGTTTGTAGTTTTTTCCTATTAGAATTTGTGTTCTAACCCTCTATAATGTTTTATTTATAGGCTAGGGTTTGAAAGGGTAATTTTGTAACGAGATTACATTGAAATTTAAACTGGGATCGCAATAGCGCCTAGGCTCGATTTTCTGACGCCTAGGCTTCATTACTGCGCCTAGGCCCCATGATTGTAGCGCCTAGGCGCTAGACTTGCCCGTGATTCTTTTCTGAACTAGCGCCTAGGCGCCCTCTCTATGGCGCCTAGGCTTCAAAGTAGCGTTTAGGCGCCAGGATTATAGCGCCTAGGCGCTATTGCTGGTCGACCTGATGGCGCCTAGGCGCTATGCTCTCGGGTCTTTTTGCTTGAAAATTCATCTTCAAGAGCGCCTAGACACTCAAAAGCTGGCGTCTAGGCTCCATTTTGTCCCCAAGTCCACTTGTGCTTATTTTCAGTCCATTTTGTCTCGTACTTTGCTATCATGCATCTTTTTTTTCTCAAAACCTACAAAAGAACATAGAACACTATCAAATTCTTATAAATTGCTCAAAACTAACAAAAATATTAAGTGAAAATCATCTAATTAATTAGCGTAAAACTAACTTATCAAATACCTCCAAACTTAAGATTTTGCTAGTCCTCGAGCAAAAGACAAAAACGAAAAACAAAGAACATGACAAAAGAACAGGACTGATACTAGCATTTGACAAAGTTTGAGCATCAATTTAATTTTTCATCATACTTAGCCTCAAAGATTGCATAAAGTTTATGACTCAAAGGAAACTCTAACCATTGCGATCATGAAAAAAAATCAATTTAAATCTCAAGTTTACCATATTCATAATTCTTTGAGTGTGCCTGTGATGCCTCTAGCACTTATGTACCTACACTCGGATTAGTTTATGTCAACAAGCTTATTTTGAAAGATCTCTATATTAGTGAAATTTATGAACTCCATAGGCCTATTTTTCAAACACACTCTCCACTAATGTAGACTATCGCAACATCAAAGATCATTAGGACTTTATTCGGCTTGTAATGTGTGGCTAAGGTAAAAAGGTGAGAGAAATGATATAATGTGGCTCAAAATTCACCCATAAACACACAATTTGTCTTAGGACTTCATAAGAACATCATTTCTTCTTTTTAAGTACATCCCCAAACTTATGTTGCACTCCCTTTGTCATTCACATTTATTTGAAGTTTCTTTTTCTTTTTTTTTTAATTTTTTTCTTTTTCTTTTTTTCTTTTTTTGTGTTTTTTTATTGACAATGAATAAACATGAATACATAATCCCTTGATAACAATACTCAAAACTCCACCCATTAATAAATGATGTGAAAACATATTTTCTCGATGAGTTCTTCAAAACTCCACCCATCCTCCCATAATGCCAACTACCTTCAAATAATTTCTTGAACAAACTAGTCACGTTTATGGGCGAGGGACTAAGTAGGATAAGTTATTCAAACGCTAGGCTAATTATGTGGGTAACAAAGAAAATGGATAATAAGGTTCAACGTTGTAACTACTAACTAGTGATTAAATGATGTCAATGGTAGGCTTGAAAGGCTCAAACGGTCCAAAAAGGCCTAAATTATATCCTTAATGTTGTGTAGCCTAGGATTTTGCCTCAAGTGATTATCAAATAGGTTCTAGCGTTCATTTGAGATCAAAAATATCACTTAATCAACATAAAAGTCTTCTAAGTGTAGAATATTTAGGTGATCAAGATGTGAGTGCTCAAAGTGCTCAAAGAATCACAGCATGGCAAAAAAATCACAAGAAAAACAACGATAGACCAACAATAATTATTGTCCCCTAAAAGCCATATTTAATTTCAACCATTGTCTTATCATTGGCGTCCTATGATTCAAGTTAAACAGTGCTCAAATGACACAACTTTACTATCCTAATTACTATCAAATGTAAAGAAAAAAAAAAACCTAAGCTAAAACCTAATTAAACCATAATGACTAATTGACACAAAAAAAAAAAAATAAAGCAACACACCACCCTCAAACTTGAACAATATTTTGTCCTCTATGTAAAAAGAAAACAAAAATAAGAAAGGAAAGAACACTCCCTAAACTGAAGGTTGCGACAGCCTATTCCTCCTCATCCTCATTCTCTTTATTATCTTTATTGAAAGCAAAGATTTTGGGAAAGTTGTCCAAGTTCATGTTCAGATGCATGGCCATGTGGTTCATCATCTGTGCCAGGTTGCCGATATGGTTTCAGTTTTTGAATTTTTTTTTTTAGCAAGCTGAGCACCTTGATGTCCCCCGAAAACCTGGAATCACCACAAACAAGACTTACATCATGATTAAGTAGCAAAAAAGACTAAAACTAAAAGAAACAACTAATAAACTAAATAATATTATAAAAACTAAAATTGAAAAGGATAGAGAGCTTGGGTTGCCTCCCAAGAAGCACTTGTTTTATAGTTATCAGCCTGACTCTCAGAGAAGCGCTTGTCAAAGAGCAGCTTTCGCCCATAGTAAGTGTCAAACAACACCACATATGGGTCTTGGTTATAGATGCCCTCAAGCTTGGCGAGATTTAGAAGTGATTCGCATATAGCACCAACAACAGATGTCTTCAAATGACGTGCTTTTGATGGGAACTTCATTATTGGCTCGAGCTTGAACATGGTGAGATGTGATGGTGGTGATGTCCATGGCCAACACGAATCGATTGGTGATCTATATATTGGAACTATTGACGAGCTCAAATCAACGATCTTATGCGCTTCTATATCTTCCAACGACCCTCGTGGCTTCTCCTTATATAGGAATTCCTCTAATAACCCTTCTATTTGCTCTTCCCTTTCCTTTTGGCTATCCATTAGCATGTTTGTGATTTGGTCTTCATAAAAGTCATAGTTTTGGATAGACTCCTTTTGATTTAGCAAGTGTAGATCATTGTTTATCGAGCAAGAGCCCAACTCAGCAAATGGTTGAGCTAACACAACATCACAGGGTTCTTGTTCACCATTTTGAGGCTCTATTTTCTCTAGAGGCTCAAATTCTTAAGGTTTCACACAATCATCATCAAACAAAACCACACTCTTTATCATTTCATGGTCACTACAAGGATTTAATGTTGCAACTTCCTCCTTTAGATGACTATATTAAATTGTGCTCTTTAAACGGATTTGTTCATCAAGATATCGCCTAGAGTTGGAGATCTCATGACTTCCCTCAAGAGTGGCCTTTAGACTATCTAAAGCAACTTCCAAAGGTGTCTTCTCTTCTTGATATTGTCTACAAGATTGTTCCATCATGTTAGGGTGGATATTCCATGAAAGATTTTGGTGCCTCTCCCAACAGAAATTATACATTAAAGAATTCAAACGCCAATGATGATTAAAGGCTCTCATATCCTCCAATAAGTAGTAAGCTTCATCAATAGTTCTTGAAAAGAAAGAATGACCGTCAGAAACTACGCCTTTTTTCACCCAATCTCTAGCTTCAAAATGCAATCCTTCAATAAAAATTTGGAGAAGTACCCACTTTGGCAAGTTGTGATGTGGATACCGTTCAAGCATATCTTTAAATCGCTCCCAAGCCGCATAAAATAGTTCCATATGTTGTTGGGCAAAACATATAAGGATATTCTGATGAAACATCATGAAGTTCCTTGGAAAGCAAATGACTTAAAGAAAAAATTAGAACAAATAAAACCGAAATAAAACGAATAAAAAAAATGTTCAAAGTAATCTTAGAGCTAATTGGTATCGATATTAACTAAATTGAACAACAATCCCTGACAACGGCGCCAAAAAATTGTTGTGGATTTTCTAACGCAAGTGCACGTATCGTTAACAAGTAATAAAGAGTAAGTAAAGTATCGTTCCCACGAGGATTGCGTTAATCTAGCTAAGTACCGAAATTGGTTAACCTTACAATTATTTGAACAATCAAATATAAAATAGAAAAATAACAAACAAAAAAAATATAAATGAAAATCTAAATAATAAAAGACTAGAGCATCCGATTTCACCTAAATTAATCATATTTAAATTATCTAATTTAATCAATTGATGTTTATTCCTATGCCGATAACGAATTTTTCTTAGGTAGTCATTAATCTTTCTCAAGCATTAATAATTTATCCTAGTTAGCAAATTTTCTACATCTTTATGGAAACTTTAAACTTACCAAGATTTATTAAGAACAAGAAATTCATAGTGTTACACAAGTCTCATAGATATCTCTATCCTATGATGATCTCATGGCCTTCAATCATGGTCTAATTTAATTATCGCTTTTCAGCCTCAAATTAAATCACAAATCATACAAAAGGTGCGTAAATTTTTACAAGCATTAATATTAGATTAAATACTCAGCATAGATAATGAATAAACATAGAATTGAATTAAATTAAACAAAGTGAACATTCATAATCCGGCTATATCGTAGCCCTAGAATAGAGAAAATTAGTTCCTAATGAAACTAAAAAACAATCATAAATAATATCTTAAACATGATGAGTGAAGGGAAAGAACTGTGTTTGGATGTGAAGATGATTTTCGTCTCTGGGGTGCACCGTTCTTCTTCTCCAAAGCAATGAGTTCTTCCCTCTTGTTTGTAGCTTTTCCCTATTAGAATTTTGAACGGGTAATTTTTGAACGAAATTACACTAAAATTTGAACTAGGATCGCAATGGCGCTTAGGCTTGATTTTCTGGCTCCTAGGCTTCATTACGGCGCCTAGGCGTCATGATTGTAGCGCCTAGGCGCTAGACTTGCCCGTGATCTTTTTTTGAACTAGCGCCTAGGCGCCCTCTCTATGGCGCCTAGGCTTCAAAGTAGCGCCTAGGCGCCAGGATTATAGCGCCTAGGCGGTACTGCTGGTCAACCTGATGGCGCCTAGACGCTATGCTCTCGGGTCTTTTTCCTTGAAAATTCATCTTCAAGAGCGCCTAGGCGCCCAAAAGCTGGCGTCTAGACTCCCTTTTGTCCCCAAGTCCACTTGTGCTTATTTTCAATCCGTTTTGTCCCGCACTTTGCTATCATGCATCTCTTTTCCTCAAAACCTATAAAAGAACATAGAACACTATCAAATTCTTGTAAATTGCTCAAAACTAACAAAAATATTAAGTGAAAATCATCTAATTAATTAGCCTAACACTAACTTATCAGTTGATTAGATTTGTCACTTCAAATTTTGAGCTTTTTATAATTTCAACCGTCTTTGTTTCTTTCTACTGTAGGTGGAAGTTAAAAAAATTGAAAATGAACATGAGGCTAACGAGTGTATTCTAAGTTGTAAGAAGATATATGGGACTAATAGGAAGCTAAAACTGCAGTCTTCAGGATCGCCTGAGAGAAGGGTTGAAAGTGATAAAGGGAATGGGGCTTCTAACAACCTCCTTTCAGTCAAAGAGACGGAGAACCAGATGGCAGTGGAAGAAACAAAAAAGGAGTTAAAATATACAACCTACGAGTCCAAATCAAGTCAGGAAAAGTTGAAAGGGAATGGGAGAAAGTTATCGCTGGTGTCTTTTGCTTTATCCCAGAAGAAAAATGACAGCGAAAATGAGAAGCTGGTCCCAAAAAATGTTTCATCACCTCTATCTAAGAACCTCTCTGTGGCTTCTTTGGGGTCTCCTGACTGTCACATAGAAGAGATTAATCAACGCGAAGATGATATGTCAAAAGATGAAAACACAAACACAGAAATAAAGAAGCTACTCAAATTTCGCCAGAAAGAGCAACTAGGATCTTCAGAAGTAAAGGATGTAAGCAAGGAGAAAATTCTTGTGACCCCTCAACCCGCTGAGACCCATGTTATCAAATCAGATGAGGCAGCTTCAGTAACTCCAGCTGTAAACTCGTCCAAACTGCATCCACAAAAGGATTGCATGGAAAGAATTGGAAAAGCCCCTGCTTGGACGAGTCATAAAAAGTTCTCTTTGGTTGGGAAGAAACTTTCATTGGGTTGTAAAGGACCATCAGGGACACATAATAAGGAGAATGTACAGCCACCTGCTTACAAGAGACCAAGGTCTTCCTTAGCTTTTTCTGCACCAGGAACTGTACTGTGCAGGGACGACGAGGACTATGAAAGTGGACATGGAAACCTTGAGAAGCATGGGAGAGATCAGAAGCAGTCACTGGGTCCTCTGACTCAAATGCAAGAGAGCACAAATAATCAGACTCAGGCCCTTTCATACTTGGAGAGTTTCTTAAGTTCATCCAAGTCCATGCTTAAGCAACCGGACAGAGGGTTAAGTAAGAAGCATTGTCTTGATCAAGGTAAAGATGACAAAACATCTGGACCGACTAAGCAAAAGGGAGAAGAAGAATTGCTAACATCTGATGCCGTAATTGTCTTGGATAGTGAAGATAGCGACGAGGAAAAGAGCGTGCCTTTAAGGTCTAAACCGTTACTTGGACAAAAGCGCCTAGGCAAGTGGAAAGTAAGAGTATGACTAGTGAAGATGGTTCTTCTATTCAAGTGAGATATCATTTTTCTTTCTTAATGTGAATGTACCTGATTAGGATGATAAATGCTAAGACATTTCATTTTGTCATCACAATCTTGGCATCAGAAAAGGTGGAACTTGCTTAAAACAAGGGACTTAGTTCTTTGGATTTTAATTATATGATCTCGGTAGTCACTCTGGGACTTTGCATATGTGTATAATGTGTAATCACAAAATGACATCAACTTTTGCAAGTTGAGCTCTGAAACTTCTGGGTCATGATAATGGAATTCAAATAAAGTTTGTGATAATCAAAAAAAGAAAAAAAAAAGTTTGTGATTATGGATACTAGAATTTAAAATTAACTCCGCATATACCTTCAAAAAATCAGGTCGACAAGTCCTCCATAAAATATTTTGACATAATCTTTACAGGAATGAGGAAACTTCTCTTCTTTCTTAATGCGACCGCAAAAAATTATATTATGTATGGCCAACAAGAGTCATTTTCTTCTAAAAGATGGGACTTGTTCTTTGATATGAATCTTTGAAATTCTTTAGTTAGTAAGTACAACGCCTTGCTTAATAAGACATGACATCCAGATAAGAATATTGGTAGCTAAAAGACCACCTTTTTTTTTTTTTTTTTTTTTTTTTTTTTTTTAATGTAGCCACAAGTAAGAATAAATATGCCTCAATCAGATAGTTTTCTTCCGAAGGAAAAATTACATAAGATTTTCTCTGTTAGATATCATGATTCTACTATACTCATAGAGAATCAGTCGTATAAACATTGGGAAAAAGAAGAAGGACTAATAATTAACACGTGATTCCTTTTCCTCAACATAGTTGAACATAAACATGATTTGTATTGGAATTAAAAGAAAAGAAATTAATAGAAGGCTCTGTCTATAAGCATGAGGGCATGGCATGGGAAATGTTTGGTTTGGCCGCATGGTATGATGCAAGATTGTCTTAGACCATGCTCTGTGCCATAAAAGATGGGGAACTGCACCCGCAATCATTTTTTTTTTTTTTTTACTTTTTGTATACGGTGGGTTGACACAACACGACCCACCTCTTCAATATGATATAGATCACTACGAGCACGATTTTAGATTTATAAATGATAATCAGTTACTAACTTAATAATTGGTTAAGCCTAAAATAAATGTCACATTTTCAAAATAAATTTAAAATATATAGTTATTTATGTAAATTTCTATTTTACAGTTTACTGATATCTTACAATACCAACGCTGACATTTGTTTATTGTGGTATTCTTTCGAAGAAAAATTATAATCTGATTTTAAATAATTATAGTAGCTAATCCATCCGACATCGAGAAGATCGCTGACATTTGTTGAGAAATTCAACATAAACCGGTAGATTACCTCTGACAATCTAATAAATTACCTTTGATTGATGTAGGCAATTTTAAAGATTTGCACTCTGTTGAGCATTAACTGATTCTTTGGGGTAGCAGAAATTGAAGCTTTCTTATTAAAATGCACAAATTATTCTAATTCTTGTAGAATTCCTTAACTTTTTTCTCGTCCTAATAATTCTTTCGAGTGGGCCTATTATGATGCTTGCCGCTTGCTCTTAAGTTGGTGCTACTAGTACATATATATGCATGAGTAGCAAATGAATTGCCTCACCAACTTTGCCAAAACTTGATGATTAGAAGATATTATTAATGCTAATTTGCCTTGAACCTAAATCAATCTCGGGTAATTTTACTTGCTAAACGGACAAAAAGTTATTTAGCATACCAAAAAAAAAAAAATCTTCATATGGATTTGGCAATAAAACAAACCAAAATAAAGTAATGATCAAAATATGAAAATCGGTACTTTAGAGAGAAATATCAGTGTTGATGTAATTTGGGTACTTTAAATTCAAGAAATTTTCAAAGAAAACATCGATATGGCTAGAAATGTCTGGGAAAAAAACTATGAAAGCTACAAAATTTTTCGTTAAATTATTTTTTTCCTAGTTTTTAGGATAAGAGGAACAATGGAAAATACCTAAATAACAAGTTTTACCAAAGAAATTTTATACATATTAGATGGAAATCTCGATACCAACCTGAAGTGTTATGAATCTCAAATATAGTTGGGAATCCGTCTTAATTCAAGTGCTAATACTAGTGCCATGCTATACTATTTAAATAGTGTTAAACATAATTGTGAACATGTGCATATACATTTTTGTTGATCTCTCTTCGTATTTTTACAAGATGGTGAGGTGTACTCAACAAAAATAGTTTAAAGTTCCTCCATCATAGTAACCTAACATGTGTTTTTTAGGGGAAAAAAAGTACTCTCAATTCAAAAAATCATTGTAATTATAAGATACAAATCACTTATTCATCTTACAAGATACTAGTACAAAAAAATAAAAATACATGTAGCATTTGATTTTTTTTTTTAATTTTTAGAAAATTTCTATCGCCTTCGGAGACTTTGCACAAAATACACTATGAACTCACCAAAAATGCCACGTTGTTGGATATTTGTTAATATTATTCAATACTTCTCCAAAAATCTTTTATAGAAACTCTTTTACATTGAAAAGATATTTTGATACCTTAAAATTTGGAAATTTTGATAAAATTATTGTCTATGACCTTAAGAGGACACCTACGTGTGAGTTTGTGTGATTGGGGCGGGTCAAATTCAAATAAAAGTTTGGAGCAATTATTTAACTCCTTGTAGACCCATTTAACAACAGTCAACTCAAGTTGATGGATTCTGAAACTAGATGGTAACATAAAGCTAAATAATTAAAAAAATGCACTTTTTTTTTTAATTTACCAAGAAAAAAAATGCAGTCACCAAATTCAGCCGGAAATGAAGGCAATATGGACCGGTATACCTATTCTTCCTCCTCGGAATATGAACAGAAGGTCTCAATATATGCTGAACCTTGACGGCTATCTTTGCTCTAATTTCAGTTCGCTCTCTCTAAAATGATTTTTGGTAGGCCTAAAAAGATCAATTTATCAAAATGATATTAATAGCTATTTGGGAGACGTTTGAACTCTTTTTTTTTATTTATTTAAATACTATAGTTGTCGAGAGTTTTATACTATAACTGATTTTTGCTTTATATTGTGGTTTCTGAGTGTTTTTTTACCATAAGCAATATGAACAGGAGAGTTTGAACGAACGTATCAAACAAAATGTAAATTTGAAGCCGTATAGTTAGTGATTGCTTTTTTTCTGGCTATAATACAATTTTTTATATTTTAAAATATTTTTAATTTATTTATTTATAGCTTGTTGCTACATACCGCAGCATTGTCTTGTAGGATAATGCAATGGAAAAAGTTTATTGTCACTATCCATACGTTGTCGAGATCACAGGAAAAAAAAAAAAAAAAAAGTCTCAAAGCGACCTCATTTATTTGCATTGAATTGTTAATCAATGTGCAAAATTGTTTTATTAATGAAATGTTAAATCTCAATTCTGTTGCAGACAGTGTGATTCAATTTTGGATCAGATTGTGGTCTCTTGTAATCAGGGCTAATAATTCTTTTCCTTTTTGATAAATCAATGATAACATTTTTTTCTCATAAATAATGCGAGTGATTGTTATTGAATGTGTTTGCCATGTGAAACCTTTTAGATATTTTGTAAATCTAAATCTAAAAGAGTCATAGTAGCTCTGTCTTCACTAAGACAAGGCTCAATTTCATGTGGGTTGTTCATATTTTATTGTCATACATAAGATGGCTTGAGAATGAAGAGTTAGACCTTTGAAGATTTGTAGAATAGGAATTGACAAAATGAACCATCAATAAGATTCTATTTTTGATTTGTATCAAAACGTTTTTTTTTTTTGTTATAATTTTGATAAGATTTAATAGTTAAAAATACATATTATCTGTATCAGATTTATTCGTAAAAGTTTTTTTTTTTTTTTTTTGCTTATGGAATTTGTGCAAGCTTAGTTTGCATGTTGACCAATTGATATTAATGTATGTTGATTGGGACATTTTCAAAGCACTATTTCTTTTAAACATAAAAAAAAAATTCAAAACACTATAACTAGGGTCCTCCACTCAACTTGCCATCACCATCGGCGTCAATATCATCGTTATTTGCCCCCACATTGCTTTCAATAAAACAAAACGTTCCTCTTTATTCTTAGTTTAAAAAAAAAAATCTACCATTTGAATTCGGAATCAGAACTTGATAGTAACGTGCTTTCAAAAAATTAAATGAAAACTTTCTTCTAGGAAAAAAAAAAAAGCAAAAAAGATAATCATCATAAGCATAGCATATAACGGTAACGCTAAATGAAAAAGATGTCATTTCTCAAATCAAAATAATTTTATTGTTGCTTTAACATCTCTCTCTTTCTTTTTCTTTCTAATCTTTTAAAGGTTGTTGTCACTTTTCTTGAGCAAGGAAGAAGCTTTCATTAAAGTCCATGCTTTGCATTATCTCTAGCCTTACAAAAATACTAGCAATACAAAGTAGCCGGGGTCAAAAAACAGGCCTTAGAAAGAGGGGGAAAGGTTCAAAAAATAGGTCAAATTAGTCGCGAAAGACTAAAAAGAAAATTACATACCTTGGTCCGATTGACAATAGGGCTAATTTAATTCAACACTTAATGAATAATGGTTGTATAATGTTTTTCTCTACAGCTCAAAATGATGTAAAATTGTCCTCAAAACTTATTATAAGTTACAATTTGGTATTTTTATCGCGTGGATTTTTTAATGGTTTAAATTACATGGGAATCATTTAACTCATATTGGTAAAACATGATATAAGAGGTCAATGACAATGCCAGAGTTGCAAGCAAAAGAGGAAGTGACACTAGAGTTAGAGAGTAAGGGGGTATTTAAGATTAAAAAAGAATTCAATGTTTTGAACCTATTTTATTTAAATTTACTATATTTCTTTTTCATCAAGTAGCCACATTACATACATGATTAATAATATCGTAAAATTGTTTTAAAGATAAAATAAGATAACCATTGTTTTTGGGGCCTAAATTTATAACTAGCATTTATTTGAATAATTTTTTACGGTTTCAACCACTTTTAATGTAATTTTTTCTTCACAAAATTTAATTAATTTAAACCATAAAAACGGTTAGACCATCCTCCCAACCACATGCTTAATGTATTATAATATAAACACAGAGTGATGCTCTGGCGGAAAGCCATTGGCTGAGTACAAGGAATCTTTCTTGGTTCTGCTGCATCCCATATGTTTCTCTCAGGAGTTTGGCCTTAAACTTGACAAATAACGATTGATTCCTTCTATATTGTTTTTTCCTTTCTTAATCAAACTAGCGTGGGTTTCGCAGTTTATGTCCTCAAATAAAGACAAATAAAAGAACACATTTTCTTTTTCTCTACTACATATGGGCATATAGATACTTGTTTTTTATGCAAATTCTCTGTACGGTGGTGTTCTTTTTTCCACCACTAATCTGCAAAGTCAGTAATTAAATGCTCCCTAATTACAAATGTTGCTGTCAAATTTATTGTTTGTTCTCTTATCAAGAAAATATTTTATTTCATTAATTCTTTTTGCACCAAAAAAAGAAATCTTTATTTCTTCTTTGACAGAGGATAAGCTTCTCATGGTTTTTGGATAAATATGAAAGGACTTTTGTCCATTCTTATGCTGACTTGGAAGTGACAACAGTCCCCTTCCTTTCTGAGTCTGTATATTGTGATCTCATTTTTATAAAAAAAAAAGAAAATTATATATATATTTTTCTGAATGGAATAATTTTTTAATGTACATTTCCATTTTGAATCGCATTTTGAAGTTACCTTATGAAAAAAGGAAAATAAAAAAAAGATAATATCTGAGAAAAGAAGATTGAAATAGTTCAACTGTTTAGCAACCAATCCTCCCATAATTGTATGATAAATAAACATGTAAGCAAACTCTTGATTGGATTTTCAATTGGCTTTTTCAAAATGATAAACCAACAACCTCTTGTATCACCCCATTAAAATATAAATTTTTAAAGGAAGAAAAATTTTGTTGTAAATAGCTAGAAGCTTAAACGAAAAGTTAAATGTAAATAAAATTTTCATTCCTAATCCAAATTTAACTTAAATATAAACAAAATAAAGATGGTCCAAAACTGCAAAGCAATATATGCAAAAAAAAAAAAAAAGAAAAACAATAAAAAAAGATATTTTTTCACTTATTGGGTGTTTGGAAGGGTGATGAGAACCATTTTTTCAGTTATAAACAGTGTAATGCTCTCACATACTATAGTAACAATAAAAAAATAGCTATAGTATAAAGCTCTCACATGTTACAATAAAAGTAGTTATAATCAACGATTCTTATCACTTTTTTAGACAAATTTCTTGAAAATACGGTTATAATGGTAGTTGAGTCTTCTTAATCTTCTTTGCCCAAGCTGTAAGCAAAAACCCAAAAAATTAATTTGACTTAAATCATATTTATGAGTGCAATAAAAGCCAAAAAAAATGAATAAATATTAAAATAAAAGCTAGGTCCCAAAGTAATTGATGGTTATGGGCATCTGCGGTCCAGCTCAGCAGAGTCCATCTAACTTCACCCACCTTGACTTAAAAACCCACGCCATTACCATCCCACTCAGATAAGTACTCCAATCCAACGGTCTAGATCTCGTCAAGCTCATCGACTGCTGCTTGACTCACCAGAGAGGATTTGACGAAACATGGTTTTCCGAAAATGCCCCCTCCAACGTTTAAATCGTCGGTCCGGTTCAGAGACTGAAGAGTCAAACAAGGACACCATAGTCAGGAAAAAAATATTTTCTTTGCCTCCTCCTCCTCCCGAGTTGCAGAGTGTGGAAAGTATCTTCTTTCTTCTTCTTCTTCTTCTTCTTCTTCTTCTTCTTGTCGTTGAAGCTCTTTAATGGCTTTGGCATTGCGAGCTTCGTTAATGGCGGTTCTTGCATTTTGAGTCCTTTGAGCTCAAAGGTTGGTGAGTTTGGTATAAAGTAAGGATCGGAAGATGTTGGACGGACTCCTTGGCCGAGGTTTTGGCTCTAAATGGTTTGCGCTTCGATCCCTCTCTTTCTCTTTCCTCTCTCTGTATATATGTGTTTGTATTTGTGCATTTTTGTTGATTTTTGTGCTTTTTTTGGCAGTAAGTCGTTGATTAAACTGACGAAGACTCGGATCGATGTGATAAGGAGGAAGAGGAACGCGACGCAGAAATTTCTGAGAAAAGATGTTGCTGATCTGCTTGCCAATGGCCTTGATATCAACGCCTATGGAAGGGTACATTTTCTCTTTTTTTTTTTTGTTTTTTTTCTTACTTTTTTGTTTTGCTTTTGATTCACTCATCTTACCGGTTCTTTCGAGTTGAATGCCTTTTGGTGGATAGTTAATTTTCTACCTTCTGTTTGGTTGCCGAAAAAATTTAAGGAAAAAAAATAAGAACATATCCGAAGCCTTTCGTTGTGGTGAAACAGGCTGAGGGACTTCTGGTAGAGATAATCCATTCTTCTTGTTATGATTTCGTTGAGGGATGCTGCGATGTGGTCTTAAAGCATCTTTCAGTCATGCAAAAACAGAGGTAAGAATCCTGCTTATAGCGTGTCTTTTTCTTCACCTGAATTATAACTTTGAACATGCATTTTGATCGTTTGAGACTATACTTAATGCTCTCTGATTATGTTATGTCCATTGTGTCAGACATTAGACATTTTAAAATTAAGCTTGCTTTTGGAAACACGGTCTTAACCAAAGTTTTGAATTGAAGACACCGTAACAATTTAAATTTTGTGAGAGAAAATACTGTAGCAAAACTGGATCGAATGGTGTTGCCCAAGCAATATAAGATACATCATATATCGCGTTTGAAATCTGCAGTATAACATATTCCCCAAGGCAGTTCAGAACTTTGAGATATAGTTGTTGCCCTTGTCTCTTTGAAGTCATCTCTGAAACTCCAATTGATATTTCCTTAGAGATACAATGTTAGGCTATTTCTATTTGTATAATTTTGTGGTTAGCTTGTGGACGAAATGATTATGGATTATGATGGGTATAGATATGCTGTTGTTAACCTTGGAACTGGTGAATTTCGAGTTTTGTAATTCATATTTGCTCATTTGATGCATGTGGAATAACATAAAGAACAGGTACCAAGAAATTTAAGGCTATGATGCTCTATTTCAGTAGTGGAGAATATTTGACTAGTATTTGGAGTTTGGACAATGGTTTGATCTAATTACCATTCTTCTTATGGCTACTGGTTTACAAGATATTCTTGAACTGTACAGTTCAAGTAAGAAGATCTACAATTTGGGTACCTGATGCTTTCTGTAGTCTTGTTTTGTCGAACTTGCACTCGAGGAGAATGCTTGCTTATGTGCTATGTAGTATGTTTGAATGATTATGGCCATGAGGAATTAGCACTGGCGTTATAAAAAGAGTAGCCTATGGGATGTCTGAATCTACCTAACAACCAGTCTCATCATTGCATTTTTTTTGGGTGATTTATTTTCCTAAATTGGTATCATATGTTAGATTTAAAGGAATTGAACTCATTTTTATGGTTTTGTTTCTAGTGAATGCCCTGAAGAGTGTAAGGCAGCTGTGGCATCCCTGATGTTTGCTGCTGCAAGATTTTCTGATTTACCAGAATTACGCAATCTTAGGCAAATGTTTTATGAGAGATATGGAGATACCCTGCAAGTATTTGAAAATAAGGAGGTAATCTCTTAGTGATCCACCCTTGATAACACTTTATTGGTCATTTATCGTAAAACTTACAGTCTGAATTTCTTGTCAATAGTTTAAGGAAAACTTAGCATCAAAGGCCTTCCACATTGGAGAACAAGGTTCGCTTAATGAAAGAGATAGCAATAGAATTCTCAATAAAGTGGGATTCTGGTAACTTTGAACAAAGGATGAATAAACCACCTTTATCTCCACAGGTATGCGTCATTATATTCTTGCTTTATTTTTTATTTCCACCTTTGCATTTTGTTGACTGCTATGATAACATCTTCGTTAAGTAGCAATAGTTTTTGATTTCGATTATCAGTCACGGAAATAACACATCTTGAATATTAATGCAGTTCGCTGCCATTAAAATCACAACCATTTTTGTGAGACTTGCAGGACCTTCCCAAAGCTTATGGATCTTACCATCCTAGTGCCGATAAAAGTGATTCGGATAATGGAAAAGACAAGGTTCTTAGAGGAGGTAGTCATGGTATTTTGCTTAAGGAAAGGGTAGACCTTAATGATGGCCGTGGCAGATTCCAAAATGAAAAGAATGGTTCTGTCTCGAAAATGGATACAGTTGAGTTTCAGACCAGGCATGCTTCCTCTCAAGATGGAAGTAATTCTCTTTATGGTCAGGAAGAAACTTCCTTGAAGAAGGATAGAAAGGATGGTTCTGTCTTTAAAATGGATGCAGTTGACATTCATAGCAGTCAAGCTTTCACTCAAAACGGAAATAATTTGCTTTATGGTCGGGAAGAAGCTTCTTTAAAAAAGGATAAAAAGGATGGCCATGACAATTTGTTGCAAGGTAGGCGAGAATTTGCTCCTGATAGACATGTTGCATTGAATGTGATAGAGGACGCTACCCCAAGAACATTGGGATTGGGCAGTTCATACCAGGGAAAAAGATTAGATTCTGCAGATGTTGGATCCAAATTGCATTATGGCAGGGCAGATAATGTCCCCATAACAGATAACCGAGATGCTATAAATAGTGCAAGGCCAGATATAGCAGCCTCGCATGGAAAGAGCAATGGTAAAGAGAAATTTGCCGATGATAATTGTGGCAGTCAACACATTACTGCAAATTCTTCAAGCAAGGATGAAGTTTTACTCAAGTCAAAGCCCTCTTATGCAAACGCAATCCCTCCTCCTTATTTAAAACATAATTCCAAAGTAAAACTCAGGAAGCAGGTAGCCCATTCGGGATCTTCAGATGATGGTTTTGACGGTAGCAACATCATCAAGGATTCTTCAACTCGTGACAGAGCCAATGCTGGACGTATCTCCGAGGGAGTACACCGAGGATATGATGGTTCTCGACATGATAAGCATCTTGCTGAACTTGAAAGAGCAGATAATCATTTTCATGAGAAAGATCATAGTTATCAGGATGATGTTACTGCCAATCCCATACCAAAACCAAAAAAAGTGAGGAGGAAACACTCAAAATCACGTTCATTCCAGAATGATGCTAACGACTTTGAAGAAGCAGGGGTGTTACCAGGAAAATCAAGAAGCAGGAGAAGGGACGACTCAAGGCGAGGCCTGCAAATCTTGTTTGATGAGGAACACCACCGGAAAGATGAAGAGGAGAGGATTATTGACAAACTGCTAATCCATTACAGTAAGAAGCCATCTGTTTATGAATCAGGAAAACCAAGAAGAAAATCCAAAAGTCGACATGCACATCATGGAATTAACGATGAATCCCCTCGGCATGGAAGCAGGGATGCATCTGACAAGGAGTCACACCCTCCTCCTGTACGGTCAGTTTCCTTCCCTCATGAGCACACAGGTCCTTCAGCAGCAACCAAAGTTTATACTCGAGCGGCTTCCTTTCAGCCAGAGCGATCAGATGGAGCTCGGCATGTGCATCCCAAGTTGCCAGATTACGATGACTTGGCTGCACGGTTTGCAGCTCTGAGAGGAAGATAAATAAATGGCTGAGCAACCAGGGAATAAAAAACACACTTAACAGCAGCATGTTTGCGACCATTATAATCTTCTTGCATTTGTTTTCTCAAGTGGGTTTTCTGATGTCTTCGACAACAACTAGCAAGAGATGCACTTTAATTACTATGTATTAGCGGCCGAAGTCGACCATCCACCTGCTTTTCCTCAGTAACCTGCGCGGCCCTATCTGTTTGCAGTATACCGGCATTACTATTATGTGCATTCCTTAGCCAATGGCATCTATAGCATCTATACTACTATAATTCAATACAATTTTAGAGCTGTTCATTGTAAAAGTTATAACAGTGTCTTTAGCTGCGGTTGATAGAATTACTCTTAAGTGTGATGGACACATAAGTTTGAGGTTGAGATTGCTTATACTCGTACCAGAAATATTTGACCTAAAAAGAGGTGTTACGACTTCCACGGTCTAAAATGCATTCTTGTTCCATGATGACGACCTGTTGAAATTGCTTTAATGCTTTTTTAACATTTTGCAATGGCGTATGTTTATTTTTCCCCTTGGCTGTGTTGTCATACGGATTTTAGGACAATTGTTGTTTTCAGAATTAAATACATACTATGTACTGAAGCTAGCAAATAACCGAAATGCCCTCGACTAGTCGACTGTCAGAAAATCCCCTGCCAGCTCACGACACAAAAAAGAAACCAAAAAAAAAAAAAAAGCCTTCACATTCCCCAGGCTTTTTGTTTAACCCTTTCAAGATGTGCTGACTGCTTCCCCGCCTCCTTTCCTTGTCGTGGTGCAAGTACTCTTTCCCGCCAAAAGAACACTCTCTCCCACACATATATTACCGAACTCCTTCACTACCAAACATTCTACTTGCCTATAGAGAGAGAAAGGAACACAGAAACAGAATTCGGTAGAGAGGGAGAGAGATGAAGGGCACGTCCAAGGTGATAATGGGGGCAACACTGGTAATGGTGGTGAGCCTTGCCATGGTGTTAGGCCTAATCTTAGTGCTGCTAGCTGAGCTCTACTGCTCCCTCTTACTCCGCCGCCGTCAGCTCAGAATCAGAACCACCAATGCCGCCACCGCCTCCTCTGTGGCTGACCGCACTGCGGAGGCAGAAACCGTGGCCTCATCCTCATCACATCCCCAAGATCAGTCACCAGATCCCACTCCAACAACTCCTCTGAGTAGTTTCCACACGCAGGGTGTTCTTCAAGCCCCGAGAAGCCTCCTCTTCCCTGTAATTTCCTTCAAAGAAGACTGCCTCCAAACAAAGAAGCAACTTTCTCAGCTCCATCATCAAGTTATTGACATCCCAAAGCACGAACAGAACACAAGCCCCTGCCATGTGGGGATAGTTTCCACTCCATCCCCATCGATTTCCTTCGCGCCTTCGCCGCAGCCACCTGCGGAAGAAGAAAAAATTGGAGGTGGGAATGGGACTACTAGTACTACTTGCAATGAAAAAACTAGTGGTGGTGGTGGTGGTAATGGTAATGGTAAAGAGCATTTTGTGTACATTTCCAATCCAATTTATGAAAACACAGAAAGCAGAATCAGTGGAGAAAACACCCCATTTGAAACTCCTGACACTTCTCCTTCTAGGTTGGAAATGGGGGGTTCTGGTTCTTCAGGGGAAGATGAGATTGCCCAGCCATCACCAGATAGAGATAGACCCTCAAGCCAATTAACGCCACCATTGACGCCAATGAAGAAGCTCCCAGCGGAGGCTTGCTCAGTTTCTCTCAGAGACGCCAGATCTCTAGGCACTTCAGGCAGTGAGTCCAACAGTAACAATGGCCTTTCTTCATCTTCCTCAGGTTCTCCTTGCACTTCTCCTTCATGGTGACTTGGGAAAAATTTCTTCTTTACTTTTTATTTTTATTCTTGTTTTGTTGATTTTGGGATGTGGGTATTTTGTGAATATAGTAATGGATGATGGTTAAGAATCTGAGGAAAGAGTGTTAACTTTTTTCACCGCATGCGTTGGCCATGGCTCGTCCATCCAAGCCACGCCAGCCTAAGGCAACCTAAGTTCCTCAGTCCTTTGGCTATTTCTTTTTTCCCCTTCACTTCTGCCATTGTTCTTTTGTTTTCATTTGCTTGATGGAATGTTATAACAGAGTTTAGCAGTAGAATAAAAATCCTTTATTTATTATATATATTTATTTTCTTTCTTTTTGGGGTTGCGAGACTGCATGCGAGCTGTGAAGGGTTAAAGAACTAAAAGGGTAAAAAAGAACCAAAAAGGTGATTAGAGGTAGGAAAAAGAAATAACACCCCTAAAATAATAGGTCTCAAGTTAAAATATATATATATATATATATATATATCTATATATATGTGTGTGTGTGTGTGTGTGTGTGGGTAAAGAGGTTATTGTTTTATAAGCAAGGGGTTTTATTTAATAGGATGAAAAAAG
Organism: Artocarpus heterophyllus; assembly: GCA_025403435.1. NCBI lineage: Eukaryota > Viridiplantae > Streptophyta > Magnoliopsida > Rosales > Moraceae > Artocarpus > Artocarpus heterophyllus. The sequence goes on along the minus strand of CM046330.1, from coordinate 3,637,884 downwards.
ATTTAAAAAACACATAAGCTATATCATAACTTGTTACTAATAAAATAGCGAGGTTCAACTTGCCAAAAAGCATTTTTCTAACTATATACCGTGAGGGAGAGAAATAGAAAAATTACTACGTTTTCGAGGAACCTCGAATGCGAATTTCAATGCGTTGAAGGAAAAAAAGTAGAAGAAACAAGACTGTGTGTTTGTCGACTTTGATAAGGACGAGTCCCCTTCATTTTCATGAGCTCCATTAGGCAAGAAGCTTCAGTTTCTGCATTGACTGACTTTAATTGTTTACCAGTTCTACTTTTTTACGAAATTGCAATTACTAGTTTTACTCCTAAGGACTCGAGGAACATACCCGCTCCCACGGGCCATCGCCTAAAGTGAAAAATGGAAAACTCATTTATTTCATTTTGTCCCATGAAAATGTGACTTTGAAAGTCACACCCGAGAAAAGAGCATCCTATGCTAACAGTGAGTCTGTCAATGCCATAAAGCTGGATAACAGGACTTTTTTAAAAACTTTTGCTTGTCATAAATATTCGTACTTTGCTACATATGAACACTAGGCAGCGTATAAGATGGAAGGGCAAGTATGAAATAATTCATCACAATCAAGGGAAGAATTACAAAAAAGAAAAATAAGGATTAATTAAATTAGTGCCTCTTGAATTTTGGGGTTATTCTCGGTTGGTTCATTTAACTTTAAAAACTCAGTCTCTCTTCTAAATTTTAAATTAATCTTATTTAGCCCCTTCTGTTAGATTTTTTGGTTAACAATAGAAGGGAAACCGGATTTTTTTTTGGGTGGGGGGAGGGGTTCTATTAAAAAATTTGTTTAAAACAAATAAAATAAGATCACGCGACCATCCTTAAAACCTCTTTTCTTCGTTCTGGTTTTAATAGAAATTCTAACAAAATAAGTTAAGCTGGACTAAATCAAAATTAAGGAGACAAAGTGGAAGTTTTTAAGATTTCGCAAACTAAGAATGACCTTAAAGTCTAAGGGAGCTTCAGTCATTAATTAAAAAAGAAAGATTATATATGGGATCTTACAAAAGGATCTCATGCCCAAAAATTAGTGTCCACGTTTTTTGCTTGTATTTGGTGAGAAAAACGGAAGCATTTTAGTGAAGAATATTTGTCCACCATTTTGCAATAATTGAGATTACAGTTAACCATACTCATACCTTGCTTAATAGGACTTACTTTCCCTTTTTTTAAGTAGCTCTTCTAGTAAAGTCAAAAAAGTAGGTTTATACATAGACACATAAAATAAAAGTAGTGTGTTATAAGATTTTGATGATGGAAACGACCCAAAAAAAAAAAAAAAAAGTCAGCAATCTTGCTGATAGGATACATGATTAGGAGAGTCCAATAGGCAACCTGCTGCCCATAAGACAGAAACACCAGTACCACAACAAAACACCATTGCTTTGTCGGACAAATTGAGTTTTTGGGTTAGTTTTATGTTTTGATTTGGACTGCTTACCCTTATTTGGTGGCTAATTATTTGGCCCTAAATTGTGCACATAAAGACGACCAAGATTTTGCTTTCGGCTTTGAAATGACTTATTTTGAGTTCCATGACTATTTCTTGAGTGTCACAGAGCTATTACAAGGTGTATTGAAAAAAATAAATAAATAAGAAAATAAAAGGACTTGTCTTGGAAGCTTGCTAAATGCTAATAGTCACTCCTCATATTTTTGGCCTTGAAATAATTGACGAAAACCTGTTGACACAAACAAAGGACAGGAAATGAGAAATGTGACAGTCATTTGTATGATAGTAAAGGGCTTGTTTGGTAACATGTCCCTTATGTGTCTGCAAGTGTAAACACAAGTGAAATCTAGAAAGTTTTTCTGGATAAAAAATGAAATTGATACCTGACAAGGCCAAAATTTTCTTGGTTTTACAAAAGGAGTACAGGTCCTAAGTTTTATATTTACACCCACGAGTAAGTTAGCTAGAAGGGAAAAACTTTTTCATTCGTTTGGGTTATAACCCGTTATTAATAAAATAGTAAACTTTAGTCAAATATATAATGTATTTTTTAGACTAAGACTTATTATTTTGTTAATAATGGGGTTGTAACCCATGAGATTAAATAAGATTTCTCACTAGAAATTTAACAAGGAAAGTTAATAGTGAAGTTTGGACCATAACTTCATGTCCTTGACTTACACCAACGGAGGGAAGTTTTATTGAGTGGGGGCATAAATTGTATTTTAGCCTTAAAAGTTCTTTAAAAAAATATAGATTTATCTATGTTTTGTAAGAAAAATTATAACTGTGCCTCAACTAAATACTTGAAAGATGTTGTTGTGACTCCTATTTTATTAAAAAACTTATGATTATGTCCTCACTTAATCAAAAAATATATAACTATATATCCATTTAATAATAATACTATTTCTAGTTTTTTTTTTTCATGGTTCCCTACCGAAGAAAATGTATGGTTTCAAATTTGTTAACTTATGGTTGAAATATGCAACTCACTAATAGGGTGTTTGGAAGGGTGGTGGGAATAGCATGTGAGAGTTTTATACTGTAGCACATTTTTTTTATTTTACTGTAACATATGAGAGCTTTACACTGTTCATAACTGAGATTATGGTAAAAACTGAGTGGTTTTACCACTGTCAAACACCCCCTAACTGTCGAGCAGATTTATTTTTTAGTGGTGATGCGTAGCACTACATGATTTTGGTCAAATTTTTTACTGATGCCGACAACGGATGGTATTATCTATTTTGTACCAAATATACTCGTGTGGTACCAGAAATCACTGGTTATGGTTAGCATTTTTTTCCCTCACTTGGATGATGAAAATGATATCTAGAAACTACTGGGAGAGCAGTTAGAATATTTTTTAAGGTTGAAACTGTTTTTTATTTAAATTTTATGAGAAAAAATACTGCAACAAAAGTGGTTGAAACAATAGAAAAAAAATTGGGAGTGTTCTCACAGACAGGGGCTACAAATGTCACTAAGGGGTTGTTTGTTTTGAGTACTCATAGTATGTAGTGGATTCAAATTTGAATTCGAGTATTGATAAATGAATTTGAATTAGTGATTTGATTTGAGTTATGTGATTTGAATTAGAATTTGAGTTAGTAATTTGAATTGTTATTTGAATTGACATGTGGATGTGCATTTAAATTTTAATCTGAGTATGTAATAAAACTTAAAACTTAATGCATCTCTAAATGCCAATTCGGATAACAATTCAAACCACTAACTCAAATCAAATCATTAATTCGAATCTATTTACCAAACAGACCCTAAAAACAAATAAATAAAGAAATAATTGGATTTAAGAAGCAAGTTGGAATTTATTTGTTTTAATTATCTGCAATGTGAAACTCTTATGTGCTACGTATATAAAGCAAAAATCTATTTCAATATAAAAATCTCATATGCTGTAATATAAAACAAAAATATACTAAAACGTGAGAGCGTGGTTGAATACTAACTTGCTTCCCAAGCCCTCTAAATAAACTGAATGAATACCGTCCGATAGCAAGCGAGCAGTACTTTCGTGCGGAGCAACAAAGCAGTCTTCTCCCGCTTTCTCGTGACCCTCTACGCAATTTCATCACAGTTTGACGTGAAGAGATAGACATAGCCAATCTCTTTGCTATAAACCAAAACAAAAACAAATTTTATTTTGTATAAGAAAAAGGATGAATAACTCCTCAAACTACGGGGCAACCTACTTAGATCCCAACTTATGAAACATTACGATACAACTTATCAGTCCATTTTTTGGCCACAAAATGGTGGTTAAATTCATACATACCATTAAAAAATTGACTTTTTTATTATTATTAGGTGAGACCGAATAATAAAAAATTTCAATTTCAATGGCTTGCATTGATTTAATTGTTATTTAGGCGCAAAGTACACTATGTGGTATATTCTAAGTTAAGAAAAATACGATTTAACCTAGAGGGTTATGGCCTAAGCCTTTGGCAAAGAGTCTAGATTTGTTGTCTCATTTTCTTTTCTCTTTGGTTGTCTCCTCTGTTATTTGTCTAATATATCATTCAGTCTCAGCAACTTAAACGCATAAATAGGATCTAAATATTAAAAGTAATTAAGTAACTTATTTATATGTCAAAATTTAATTAGGAGACCGTAAAAAGACGGGAAAATGGGACAATAAATTTTGATTCTCTCACAAAAGTTTAGAAAACAATAACAGCACTGAACCCAATTAGGACTTAGGCACTCTTATTTTCCCTTCCTAAAAGATAGACAAAAATTTGTGTAAACTAATGCAAGAGAATCTGTCTCCTTCCATGGCATCAGACGTTGATTGATAAGAAACTTCTTACTATAATTCCAAGAGAATCATTTGCTCTTTTCATGCAAAGTTTGGTTTAGAAAATAGGGCAATAAAAGTTATCTATTTCATAAAAGAGCTCGTTCATATTCTGAGCAGTTTTTGCAGACGTTTCCAGGAAGGATCAAACCATTTTCCTTATCCAAGTTCAATGGTTTACATTGATTTAATTGTTATGTAGGTGCAAAGTCTACTACTGTGGTCCGTTCTAAGTTAAGAAAAGAATGATTTAATCCCATGGGGTTATGGGCCGGGCCTCTAGCAACAAGAAGTTGAGATCTGCTGTATTATTTTTCTTTCTTTTTGGTTGTCTCTTATGTTATTTATCTGATACATCATTTAAACTCAATAACTTGAATACATAAATAAGACCAAAATATCTAAAATAATTAAGCAACTTCCTTGTGTGTTAAAATTTAATCGAAGGATAATCAAAAACACAAAATAATAAGACAACAAATTTTGATCCTCTCACAAAAGGCAGGAAACATTAACGCGCTAAACCCAATTAGGACTTGGGCAGTCTTATTTTCCCAAGGTGTTGAACGGGGAAAGTGTTTTGTTTTTTTTTATGTGAAAACAAAACAAAAAAAGGAGATATTTGATTGCCGATACCTCAACGCCCACTTTCCTGTTTTCTTCCAAATGGGCCTTGTTAGCAGTCATGTACATGACTAAATTTGGATTTTCTGACATAATTTTCAAGCTAGTTCTTGTCAAAATCCCAAACTATTAGAACTGAAATTCAGCTGAATTCTTTGATATTTGACAGATTATAGGTGATTCCACTTTGATACTTGACTAAATGGGTGCTTAGTTAAAGGTGATTTACACCGTAAATTTAATTATAAACAGTATAAAACTCTCACATGTTATAATAAAAGAAAAAAATTGCTACAGTATAAAGCTCTTATATGTTATAGTAAAAACGGTTCTCACCAATAGTTTTCACCACCAGCCAAACACTTACATGTTATAGTAAAAACAGTTCTCACCAATAGTTTTCACCACCAGCCAAACACCCTATAAGAGCTACTTTAATTGACAAATATTGTGATAAGTATTTTTTTTAACGAAAAAATAGAATTGAAAATCTTGACAAACTAAACAACTTTTTTAATGTATTAAGTAAATACTCGTGAGAACTAACTTTGTCAAGTTGAGTTATTGCATGTTTCAGAATAAAATGCAGTACATCAGCAAATAATAAAATAAAAAATAAAAATCAGAAAAAAAAAAACAGAAATGCATAATATCCCCTTGAAGAAAAGAAAAAAGAAAAAGAAATGCATAATATCAGCACATCTTTCCCGAACGCATTTTGAGCCAGCCCACCCACTCAATCAATAACACATTCCTTTTGTCGTCGTTCATCTTGCCGTTTATGTTCTTTTGTGCAATTAGTATTGACTCAGAATCCAACTAAAATTATTAGGGTTTATTTGATAAATGGATTTAAATTAATGATTTAATTTGAGTTAGTATGATTTAAATTAAAATTTAAGTTAGTGATTTAAATTATTATCTGAATTAATATTTGGATGCACAATTAAGTTTTAATTTGAGTATGAAATAAAATTAGAATTTATGTTTAGAGCGGTAGTAAAAATAGTTATTGATTTATTAACAAATCTAATAAAATTTTAATGCCAACGATCCTTAAAAATATGCAATATGGATATTAATTTATTCATCTTCATTAGAAACACAATAAAAAAATCATCTCAATTGGACAACTAATGAAAAAGTTATAATTTTTTTCCTCAAATATAAAAAAGAAAATTTTGGTTTTTATTATAATAGAGATATCCGAGTATCAAAAGTTTATGAGGGAGTCAAAACTCTGAAAACTTAGATTCTTGATACTCAAAGGATTTAGATTTTAGAGAAAACAAACACGTATTTAAACAATTATTAATACTTAAATTTAAATTTAAGTGTAAAAAATTCAAAAAATTATCAAAATAAATGGACCCTTAACTTCCCAAAAGTCAATCATATGGACAACAGACCAGTCAAGGAAGCTTGCGTTAGAAAAAGAATTCAATCCACTAATAATATCTCACAACTTGAATATGCAAAAACTTGCAAACTTACAAGTATTTTACATGACGGTTAAAACTATAGCTTAAAACTATAAACAACTGTAACATGTAGAGCTTTATATTGTAATAATTTTTTTATTGTAGCATGTAAAAACTATACATTGTTTTTAATTAAAAGTTGGTTTTATAACTATAACATGTGAGAGCTTCATACTGTAACAATTTTTTTATTGTAGCATATAAAAACTATACACTATTTTTAATTAAAAATTAATTAAAACTAACTTTATTAAACAAGTTATTAATTAAATCAACAAATAATAAATAGTATATTTAGCAAAATAATAATAATAATAATAACAATAATGAGTAATACACACTTTTTTACTTTCACATTTTTTTTTTCACTTGTCAACTAATCACAATTCACTAGTCAGAACACCTCCAAGCCGTACAACACCCCTGCGTGCTTCTCCGGCCCTTCCGTCACGAAATACACGTCCCTCATCTTCTGAAACGCATGCCACGTCAGCAGGCTATCCGAACCGGCCTGGTGACATTTTCCGACAGCCCGGTTCACTTCGAGCGTCTTTGCGACCCGGTCCAACCCGCCGTAGAGGCTGTTACAGAACCTTATCATGTGCTTCACGTCGTACACTCGGCTCCCGAAGAAAGCCCTCAGAGTCTTCAGAAAGTCCACCAACGCGCCGGGAAGTTGTCGGCGCGTGAGGATCTTCACGAGGTATCCGAAATCGTACGCGCTGTGGAAAGTGACCCAGCTAACGGCGTCGTTGCAGACGAGCCCCGACGACATCATCAACTCCGCAAACCGGGACGAGTCGATCCCTTCCGACCGGTTCCGGTCGAAGTCGATCCCCTGCCTCCTCAGAAGCTCGATTGAGTCCGGCGCGTGGAGGTCACGCTCCACGTCGAAGTCGCGGAAGTTGAACTCCCAGATGAAGCCGCTCTCCCCGCCGCCAAGGTCGGGGAGGTTCCCGTCGGCGTCGGAGAGCGTGAGGCCGACCTGGATCAGGCTGAGCGCGTCGACGTTGGACTTTAGGAGCCTGTAGTGATCGCACGGTCGGCGGGCGTAGGGTTTGGACTGATCGAACGGCGCGCGGAAGACGACGCCGGGAAATTCGGTGTCCATGGAGATGTAGGGAAACCGGTCGATCAGATTTCCGATCAAATCGAACTCGGCTTCCAGATTCGAAGCCCAAACTTCTCTGATCACGATTGGTTTACGATTCGGACTCGGATCTTCGCTAAACATGTTTGAATTTCTTCTGAGATCGCAAGAAAAGAAAAATCCAGAGAAAGAAGATTGACTGACCGACTGAGATTGAAATTTGTGTGAATTTTCGGTTGTGTCATGTGTGGTGTGACTTTGGTCAGGGAGTGAGGGTGGGAAGATTTATATTTATATACAAGGAGTTTCCCTTGGATGTTGCTTCGAAGGAGAACAAAAGAACGGGAAAGAATAAAGAAAATTCCATGAAGGTGAAGAGAGAGATACAGAGATGTGGGGTCTGTAATGGGAAAGTTGAGCGCGTTCGCTTTTGACTGGACAAAGTAAGGGATCAAGTCAGACTTGGCTCCTTTATTTTTTTTTTTTCTTGGATAGTTGGGCTCCACCGTTTACGTCGTTTTGATAAATAAATTTAAATTAATAATTTAATTTAAGTTAATATAATTTAAATTAAGATTTAAGTTAGTGATTTAAATTGTTATTGAAATTGATATTTATATGAAATTTAAGTTTTAATCTAAATATAGAATAAAATTAAAATTTATGTTTGAAGAGATAATGAAAATAATTTTTGATTTATTAATAAATATAATAAAATCTTAATGTTAATGATCTTAAAAAAAATACAATATAGATATTGATTTATTCCTCTCTTTGTTAGAAACACAGTGAAAATAAAATTATCCCAATTGGATATCAAATAAAGAAGTTATGATTATTTCCTTAAATATAGAAAAGAGAATTTTAGTTTTTAGTGCAACCAAGATATCCGAGTATCAAAAGTTTAAGAGGATGAGAACTCTGAAAACTTGAATTTTTAATACTCAAATTATTCGTATTTTGAGAAAAACAAACACGTATCGAAAGAATTCTTAAAACGAATCTAAATTTAAGTCTATTGAGTTCAAAAAATAGATGAAACAAATATACCCTTCATTACTAGCAGGGAAAAGCACGTGAAATGCACGTGCTACTTGTATTAATTAGGCAATGTGCAAAATTATATTTTGCAATTATTTTTATATTAATTACACGCACGTGCTATTTGTATTGATTAGGCGATGTGTAAGATTATATTTGGCAATTATTTTTATATTAATTAGACGCACGTGCTAGCTTTATTTATGCACTTGCAATTAGTTATATTTATTTTTAATATTTTGAAGAACATGCAATTGTTCATTTGTCATTGTCGCAAATATTATCTAAGAATTAAACATAAAAAAAAAATTATCTAAGAATTTTAGCTATTCAAAGAGAGTATACATAAATAGCTAACTTTTTTTGTACAGTATATTAAAACAAAGTATATTACAATTTTCTTTCTGCTTTCTAAGGCAACTGATAAAGTGTTTAAGACCATTGATTGAAACGTTTTGAATCGATTTTAGATCAAATCATTATAACATATAAGATTTTTATATTATATTTTATTTTTTTGTGACACTTTAACATGTGAGAGCTTTATACTTTAACAATCAAAAGGTTTGTTTAACATTTAAAATGGCAAACACGTCATGAGGTGTCCAAATATTTACAAGAAATTTTGGGTGAGTCACGTAATTAAAGCTCCATACAACAATCTAAAATAGAAATAAAACGTGTAGTTAGTTGACCAAAAAAAAAAGCAGAGAGTAATTTGTAGAAAATAAAATTTGGAACAATGTTTCTAGTTTTTTTTGCAAGTAGACCTTGTCAAAGTAGAGTACTTGCTAGTAGACCTTTTGTTTGCGGTAAGGATGATCTCTTAACAACCATCTTTTATGACCAAGAAAAATGGTTTTCTTATCATTCTTCAACCGTTTGTGAGATGTTTCCATCATGCAAATAGGACAACCAATAGAACTCTTCACCGAGTAACCAGATAAATTATCATATGTGGGGAAGTCGTTAATTGTCCATATCAACATTGCACGGAGTGTGAACATCTCTTCTCAATAAGCATCTTTAACTTCGACTCCATTTTCCTACAAGTATTTTAGGTCATTGATTAACGATGCCAAGTATACATCAATGTCATTACCTGGTTGGTGAGAACCCGAAATCACTAAAGACAACATTAAAAACTTTCGCTTCATGTACATCTTTGGAGGGAGATTGTAGTTAACAAGTACTACGGGCCAATTGCTATGCCTACTACTCATTTTACCATGTGGGTTCATTCCATCCGTCAACAAAGTGAAATGTATATTTCTTAGATCCGCACTAAAGTCGGGACGATCGACTTAAAAAGTCTTCTATTGTGGTGAATCCGCCAGGTGTCTAAGCATACCCTCGTCCACCCATTTGTCATGATGCCATGTCAACTTCTTGGCATGTTCTGGGTTTCTAAATAAACGCCTCAAATGTGGTACTGGTGGGATGTATCATAACATTTTCTTTGGCACTCCAATCTTACCGTCTTTTGGCTCCTGTCCTTTCTTCCACCTTGCTTGTTGACAAACTGGACAATAATTCTCGTTCTCATACTCATTCCTATAGAGAACACAATCATTTTCATAAGCATGAATTTTCTCATAATCCATTCCCAAGGTGTTCAAAGTCTTCTTAGCCTTATAAATAGTAGTTGGTAATTTATTACCCTCTGGTAGAAGCCTTTTTAAAATTCTAAAAACTTTGTGAAACTAGAATTTGACCACTCACCCGACGCTTTCAAATTCCATAATCCAACTAAAGCGAACGATTTGGTGAAATTGGTACACCCCTTATACACAGGTGTCTTGGCATCATTCATCATTGTCTCAAATACATCCGGATGGTGCACAAAGTGTTCTTCCAAATCATTGACCATGTCAACCATATTGTCGTGATCATCCATATTATCCTCCACAATAGATTCCTTCCCTTTACTTTCTAAAGTTGGATTACTGAAATTAGACTCGCCATGGAAATGCTACGTTTGGTAACTACTTATAATTGTATTTTGGAATAAATGTCCTCTAACAGTTGGAATTGGATGCAATCTATGGTTTTCACATTAAACACAAAGACACCGAATTTTATCACCATTGGCATGACTTTTGGCAAAATCTAAGAACTCTTCCACATCATTCATATATTCCTTAGACAATCGTAAATCCCACATCCATTTCCTATCCATTATGCAAGTCCTAAATCAAAATAATATATAGCAAATATTCGATTAAAATGAATTTCACAAATTATATACATATGCCCACCACATATATTCGATCTAATTAATCATAAAATTAAACAAAAGCATCACCCATTATAAAACAAATTACACATACCCATTTTAAAACAAATAAATCAAACCCATGATCCACAGCACAATAATCACAAAATAAACAACAAAATCAACTACCATTTTTCAATTTTGGATTAATTAAACAACAAAATCAATAACAATTTAACAATTTCTAACAAAAAACTTACAATTTCCAATGAGATTAAGAAGTCTAGAGGCGAAGAGGGACAGCGACAGCTATTTTGGAGGGCTCTGTGTTTATTTTTGAGAGGTGAGTTTTTGATTTGTGTATATTGTTGAGGTGAAAAAGGGGATAAAAAGTGAGATACCACGACGGTTTTTTAAAAAACAGTCGTGGTAGCTCTTGCCGTTACCACAATCGTTTTCGTGTTCGTAGGCATAATTGGTTACTTTTTTTTTGCATTATCACGACGGTTTTTGAGAAACGGTCATTAAATGAAGGTCGTATAATTCCAAATTTGTTGTAGTGCCTACAACGAGACAAAAAAAAAAGGTATTGTTTAAAAATGTTTTTGGAAAAGTTTTTGCATAATTTTTAAGGTAAAAGTTTTTAAAACACTCACATTACTATCTCCTAAAAATGCTTTTTCATAAAAACAAATTCATTTTAAAAACACTACTAAACGGGCTCTGGTTCAACTAACAAATGGATAAAATTTACTTGTGAGGGAAGAAAAAAGAAATGTGAATCATTCTAAACCATTACATTTAAATTAATTAAAAGAAAAATCTATGTGGGGTTACTAGTTAAAAAATATTTTCATCAAAATACAAGAGATTTTCCAAATAATTGAAAGTAAATTATGAAGTTAAGTTAACGTAAGGTTGATGTAACAAAAATACAAGAATTTTCAAAATATTTTAGGAGAATGAGTGAAATGTCATGTTGATGCTTACCGTAATCCGGTGTCAGATCAACACCACATGCAGCTGCGCACGGTCGGACTATTCCCTGGCTCATCTTTGCCCGGCCCGTCGTACCTCCGACAAGAAAAGGGGCGCTTCAGAGGTGAGAGTAAGGATTCAGTCAAAGGACAAGGGCTCTTCGATGCTCAAGGCAAGGATTGCTCGGTAGAGGACGGGAGCTTGTTAGGTGGGAATGAGTCTCTCTCCCTAGAATGCAATAAATGCATCCTATTTATAGGTTACTACTTAGACCGGGTGTCAGGTGGGTTTTGCCCACAACTTGAGTGTCACATCAAGGCGTGTCAGGCAGTAGGTGACAAGTTTCACGTCCCCCCGTCGATGGATTGGATTCCATTGGATGGTGAGTTATTTGCTATTTGTCACTTGTAGTGGCGAGTAACAGTCTGCCTGTGAGTGAGATTAATCCGGCCCGAGCTAGTGCATGATCCGAGGTGGCGTCCTGCTTAGGGTGCAGCCCTGGGGGCCCTGAAAAGCACCTCAGACAGGGTGCACATTGCGTCGGGTCGATAGAGTGTTCCCTAGGGGCTCTGTCGAGCTATTTAGCAGGCCACCAAAGTTTGTCTCCTCGATGGTGGAGCCGAGCTCACCCTCAACATTAACCCCCCAGTTCACATGGTCGGTGTCCGGCTGGGTGGACTACGCCGAGTGGGCGAGGTCGGCTGGAAGAAACAAGACCAAACGACACTCCAAAAAGGGGTGAGGCGAAAGGTCACGCGGGTCAACCGGGGGACAAGTGTCGCTCTGTGGTCGATTGCGCCGCCTGACAGGTGTAATGATCGTGCCTCTTCATTTTTTGTGCCCAGATTTTCTGCCTAAAACAGTTATAAATAGGGCCTTTATTTCTGTTGATTTCACACAACTAAAGTCAAATTTTCACACCCGAAGATGTTTTTAGCTACCGAGCTGTAGTGATTCACCCGAAGGCTTAAGATTTCCAAGCTACCACAACCCAAACAGGTAATTTCTTAAGGAATACAAAAATGAGTGACGTCACTGATTCGCAGGACATAAACGTTTCCTAGTCGAAAAGCAGTTCGAAGGACAGCTCGTCCATTGCTAAAGTCGACATTGAGAGTGTGTCCCCATAATAAGACGGGGCCGGTCAACTCGAGCAAATTTTAAGAGTCGACTCCCAAACTGTCCCCATGTAAGAGTTCCTGAATCTACTAGACGGGGAGAGACCGATCAGGCCATACAGGGAGCAGGACCCTTACATCGGGTGGCAACGGCTGGCTCCTCCTGAGTTAGTGCCCGGGAGAGAGCCGAGCTTCAGGTGACCGACGATGCCCCGTGTACATCCAGTCGGGATACCGGAGCCCTAGTCCAAGTCGAGGGCGTAATTACGGTGGACATTTCTGACGAAAAGCGATGGCTGAGGAGGCAGAGCAGCCCAAGATCGAAGAAGACGAGCGGATCCAGATGACCTAGGTTCGGGGGGTGACCGCGTAAGGTGATATGGCCCGGACTGACCTCAACGACAGCGTATACCAGCGCTATCATAGAGTCTCAGCTGGAGGATCTACGTGCTGAGTTCAACATCCCAGACAGCGTGATTCTCCTTTTACCCGACGAAAATGATTCACCATTGAAGCTGCCTGAGGAGTGTATAATGCTCTATGCGGATTTTTTCAGGGCTGGGCTGCGCCTCCTGTTCTACCCATTTATGCGCCGGGCACTTAAAGACTTTAATGTGTGCCTGGCCCAACTAAACCCGAACAGCTACAGGTCGTTGATCGGGATGTACATGCTACGGAAGTACCACAGGGCCACTGAGATGCCGTTGGAAGCTTTCAAGCAAGTGTACAAGATGAAGAAGCTTTCTCGACAATCTGGATGGTACTACGTCACCGGCTTTAGGAAGGACTTTATCTTGGGCAACCCTGACTCAGATAAACTCTGAAAATACGAGTAATTCTACGTCAGGGGTGACTATCTTGCCCGAGCTGGTGAGGCCGTATCTGGTGACTAACACGTGTCAAGGACGTTCGAACAGGGGCACGTGTGGTCCAAGAGGCCCTGGGCACCAAGCCATGTGATCGAAGGAGGCAGAGCAGCCCGAGATCGAAGAGGACGAGCGGATCTAGATGACCCGGGTTCGAGGGGTGACCGCGTATAAGGTGATACGGCCCAGACTGACCTCAACGGCAGCGTATACCAGCGCTATCAAGGAGTCTCGGCTGGAGGATCTACGTGCCCAATTCAACATCCCGGACAGCGTGATTTTCCTTTTACCCGACGAAAATGATTCACCATTGAAGTTGTCTGAGGGGTGTATAACGCTCTATGTGGAGTTTTTCAGGGCTGGGTTGCGCCTCCCGTTCTACCCATTTCTACGACGGGCACTTAACGACTTTAATGTGTGTCCGACCCAACTAAACCGAATAGCTATAGGTCGCTGATCGGGATGTACGTGCTACGAAAGTACCACCAGGCCAGTGAGATGCCGTTGGAAGCTTTCAAGCAAGTGTACAAGATGAAGAAGCTTTTTCGGCAGTCCGGATGGTACTACATCACTGGCTTCAAGAAGGACTTTATCTTGGGCAACCCCGACTCAGATAAACTCTAGAAATACAAGTGGTTCTACGTCAGGGGTGACTATCTTGCCCGAGCTAGTGAGGCCGTATCTGGTGACCAACACGTGCCGAGGACGTTCGAATAGGGGCACGTGTGGTCCAAGAGGCCCTGGGCACCAAGCCATGTGATCAGGGCGGTAAAAGACCTATTCGAGAAGCCGGAGGGGACTAGGCAACAGTCATTCCTTCTTGGGAAGGAAACTCTTTCCCGTTACGGTTGGTTCGGGAAACCCAACAAAATAAATCCCCTATCAGTTCACCCTGCCCAGTCTACCGGGCAGGTCATAGTCGCCAGGCCTGGTGCCGTAGAAGTCTCGAGGCCAAGCACTTTCCAATCCAGGTGGCCGACGAGGGGCCCATGATCGTCCAGTTTTGAGGACTCGTCGAGTGGCTCCTTCGATGCGGGGCCACCCGTGGCAGATCAGGACCTCGAGGACATGATTCGACTCATTTACCCGTCTCGCCAACTCTGAATCGGAGGTCAATTCTGGGTTTTTTGTTTTGTTGCTTGTTTGTTTTGTGCCGACTTGATTTTAACTCGGGAATCTTTGGCTTCCAGAGATGTCTTCATGGCCGAGCAGCGCTGCTAAAAGACAGGCTCTTATGGAGAGCCTCGGGAAACAGAAAGGCAAGGCCATGGACGTCGGGAGGAAACGTAAGCGGACTGCAAGGATGGAGCTTCCTCTCCGACCTGAGCAAGTTCTAGTTACAGTCCAAGAGCAACCACCTCAGTCCCCACGGACCAGGGCTTCATTAGAGGAGACATTGACCGAGGACATGGTTGGGGTCTCTTCCGAGGATCCTCAGAAGAGACGTGTGAATTACCGCGGAGTCATCCTGGAGCGTCTCGGGGATGTGATGCCTCAGGATGACTTCTTCGTGAACCTCAGAGGGGAGGATTTTCAGAGCCTGTGCAACACAGCTTTCTGCATCGCCGCCACTATAAGTGTTCATCTAACTCGAGTTTTTAATCCCTTTTTTCTTTATCATCCTGCCAAGCGCTAAAGTCTTGTTATCCTTAGACGAGTGCAATTTTGCACGTGGTCTACTCGATCGGGATGAAGGACCTCCACAAGGAGAAGGAGATGCACAAGAAGACCTTCCTTAAGAAGTTAGACGTCGATAAGAAGCTCGGTGCTAAGAACATTGAGCTAGACCAAACCAAGAACTCTCTTTCTCAAGCCGAGGAGGAAGTTTGAAAGGCCAAGGCTGAGGTCGAGGAGGCTAAAGAGGCGAAGGATGAAGCTGTACGGCTCCAGGGCAGCTGGCGGCTCTACAGGCCTACCACCAGCGACATTTGGACGAGCTGCCCAGCCGTTTGGCACAAGCAGTCGATGAATTCAAGGCGTCTCTAGAGTACGTTGACTACTATTACTTTGGCATGACTGACCTCCATGATCATCTGATCCGGCAACACCCCGAGGTTGAAGGCTTTGACTGGTTGCTCATAGTTGAGCCCGAGCAAGGCGCTGCTTAGCAACAGCAGGGCGAGGAGGTTGTCATAGTAGACGACGATGGCGACGGAGAAGAGCATAGCACAATCGGTGGAGAAGGCGATGATGGCCCAGCTGGGGATGAGACACAGGCTTAGGTTATCCATCATCATTTCACTTTTTTTTTTTGCATGTTTGGGCTCGGGAGGTGCCCGGTTAATTATACCTCTCTTGTATTATAAATGAAATTTATTTACTTTTTTGCCTCTTGGATTTTTGTGTATCATGTTTGATATTTTTCAAGTGCAAGTGTTCTCGGAAAGATGTATTCCTAGGTCATAGGTACCTCAGGAACATAGTTGACCCTTCGTCTCTCCGAGTTGCAGTAGACCTTGGTCTCGAAATTGAATTAGAATTCAGGCCAAAGTTGAATGCTCCTCGGAAGGGACATTTCTAAGCAATGGTTTCTTGAGCTTATATTTTCACAATTTGAATCGAGGCCGAGTATATCATCTCGATTACTACCGAGTTCATCCGAGTAGGGATGATATCCCTGTTTACTCAGTTAATCCGAGCAGAAATGGTATCCTGTTATCTAGGTCGGGCAGAGCACAACGACGTATGGATGCCCTCACCCTGTCGCCCCCTAGGCTTGTCTAAGTTTGAAAAACTTTTGCAAGTCTAGAACTCGTCGGGCATGTAGTTGTGCTTAGCGACTTACTGGGTGGTCTGCACGGCGACCGACTTAGAATCAGTGAGGTGCCGATCAGCCCCCCAGTCTGGTTACATAAGATGACTCTCCCTTGTCGGGAGTTATCGTCTGGTCCTCCGGGCTAGAGTTATGGCATCCCTCTTCGGGTCTATATTTCCTCCAAACGCATTGCTCAACGGAATGGTGTAGGAAATTTGTATTGCATTAATGTGTTGTATTTACATTCCAGCCCTATTCAATAGGCCTAGTTACAAAAGAATTTCGGCCATAGGTCAAAAAAGGTTTCTGGCCTTGACGTTAGCAAAAGAATCTTTTCAAGAGCTCGACGTTCTAAGGATGATCGAGCTGGTTTCCCTCCATATCAGCTAGTTTGTATGTGCCCGGCCTAACGATGCTGACGACCTTATATGGCCTATCCCAATTAGGGCCAAAGGACCCCAAACTGGACTGTTAAACCGTGATCTTCTTGAGTACCAAATCCCCGACCTTAAAGCTTCTCGATTGGACCCTTTTGTTGTAATACCGAGCTACCACTTGATTCCGGGCTATGTTGTAGATCGCTGCCTGGTTTCTTTTTTTTTTTTTCGAGTAGGTCAAGCTCAGACATCATTAACTCAGCATTTTGGATCTTTGCGTAGTGCTCGATTCTGAAGCTAAGCAACCCAACTTCGGCCGAGATGACAGCCTCGGCCCGTGCACAAGGGAAAACAGGGTCTCCCTAGTTGCTGTTCGGGCGATTGTGCGGTATGCCTAGAGTACTTGTGGGAGTTCCTCAACCCATGCGCCCTTGAGGCCCTCGAGCTTCTTCTTCATGTTATCTTTGATTGTCTTATTCATTGCCTCTACCTAGCCGTTGCTCTGGGGATAGCTCGAGGAGGAGAAAACCTTCTTGATGCCGAGCTGTTCACATAGGCGGAGGAGACCTGAAGGCTCGAACTGTTTGGCATTATCGGTCACAATCGTGTGTAGGATCTTGAACCGACAAATGATGTTTTTCCACACGAAGTTGGTACACTTGGCTTCGGTCATGTTGGTATACGGTTCAATCTCGACCCACTTTGTGAGATAGTCAATGGCCACGATATAGTACTTGAATTGTGATTGGGCCAGAGGAAGGGGCCTGATCAGATCGATGGCCCACTTAGCGAATGGCCATGCCGAGATAACTAGGGTAAGGGGCTCGACATGATACCCGAGCATTCTCGTAAATTGCTGACATTTGAGGCATTTTTGAGTGAAATCCATGTAGTCCTGTTCCATGGTCTGCCAGTAGTAGCCCTATCGAAGGCACTTTTGGGCCAGAGATCGTCCCCGTACACTTTTGGGCCAACGAGAAGGCATCGGCCAACTGTCGAAAAGAAGAGATGGAAGATGGCTCGAGCCTTTGGAACCATTGTCGAGCAAGCCTAATCAGGGTAGGTGAAAAGGCTTTGCACATTGCCGCGTCGCTGGCGTTTTGGAGAAGCATGTGCCCTCGGAATAGTTTGACATGCTCGTCCGCATCCATTGTCCCGTCATAGGCTTTGATCTGCAGAACTTTGAACTTGGGCGGCATAAGGGCTCGTATGATGGTATTCGGGAAAGGCAGATCTAAGGCCCCTACCTCGTATAGGCCGAAGCAGTTGTTCCGGAACTGGCGACTGTTCGTGTCTTCGGGCAGCTCGACCCTATAGGGTACTCTGCCCTCTACACTATCACCAGCCCTGGGTTGGAGATTTCGGTGTGCTTCCCCGTGGTGCCCGAGCTAGTCAAATACCGAGGCTCGGGAACCTTGAGGAGACGGTGCCCGTGCTGCTTAGGGGCCGAGACGGCCTTCTTGGACCAATCAGTTGTTGGCCGAGGTACCACGCATGGACCCTTTCGAGTGCTCGAAATCGGTCTCTTCACGGTCAACCGCATCCCATCCTTCTTACCCCCTGACCTGGTCAACCGGGGCTGGAGGTGGCAGGGCAAGTGCAGCCTGGCGTTGAGTCTGTTGAGTGAGCTGTTGAGTTAGGATCCGAGCAGCGTTTATAAGCTTTCGGATCGGATCTTGAGCCACGGGGTCCTCTGCTTGTTCGGCCCTGGCTGTGCTTCCCTGTCCCCCAGACCGAGATCTTATGGCCCAAGGGTGGCCTCTAGGTCTTCCTATGTTTCGTTGTCGATTTCTAGCGTCACCTAACCCCTCCTGTCGGGCAGCATCGTCTTTAGCATTCCCTCGTGTCACCATCTCGGATCTCGAAGGTAAGGTGGCTGGTAGTGAGTGAAGGCGTAGGCGCCCTCCTTCTAGCGCCAAAATATTGATGCTTACCATGATCCGGCGTCGGATCAACATCACGTGCGGCTGCGCACGGTCGAACTCTTCCCCGACTCGTCTCTGCCCGGCCCATCGTACCTGCGACAAGAGGAGGGGCGCTTCGGAGGTGAGAGTAAGGATTCAGTCAAAGGACAAGGGCTCTTTGATGCTCAAGGCAGGGGTTGTTTGGCAGAGGACGGGAGCTTGTTAGATGGGAAGGAGTCTCTCTCCCTAGAATGCAATAAATGCATCCTATTTATAGGTTACTACTTGGACCGGGTGTCAGGTGAGTTTTGTCCACAACTTGAGTGTCACATCAAGGCGTGTCAGGCAGTAGATGACAAGTGTCACATCCCCTCATCGATGGATTGGATTCCATCAGATGGTGAATTGTTTGCCGTTTGTCAGCCTGTAGTGGTGAGTAGAAGTCTGCCTGTAAGTGAGATTAATCCGGCCCGAGCTAGTGCATGATCCGAGGTGGCGTCCTGCTTAGGGTGTAGCCCTAGGGGCCCTGAAAAGCACCTCGGACAGGGTGCACGTTGCGTCGGGTCGATAGCGTGTTCCTTGGGGGCTCTGTCGAGCTATTTAGCCGACCACCAAAGTTTGTCTCCTCGACGGTGACGTCAAACTCACCCTTAACATGTCATATTATTGAAACTTCTTATACAAAATAGCAGTTAAAAAAATTTACATTTTTTGCACAGTAAATAAATAAGTAAAATTTTTTTTGCCAAATAAATTTTTTATTTATAATAATTATTTTCAAAATTTGTTATTTATTTCAATAAGTTTTAAGAAAGGGTCATTTACTGCAAGTTTTGAAATATTTTCATAAAAGAAATTTAAAATACATGTTTGTTCAAATAATTGAAAGTAAACAATAAAGTTGAGTTAAAGTAAGGTTGACCTAACAAGAAATTCAAACCTTGTTCTCTTTTTCTGGATATTATAGATATAGATTGATAGAGGGCGAACCATGCCCTCCAATAAAATCCTGCTTATAGAAACAGAGAAAGAGTTGACAATTGAGATAAAGAAATATGGAATCAGACGAGGCAAATATATTGATTGGCCAAGCCGAGATATGGAAATACAAGTTCAACTTCATGGACTCCATGGCCTTGAGATGCCTTGTGGAGCTACGACTACACTATATCATAAAGAGTTAACGAGACAATTGGCCCAATTATGTTTATTAACTTTATATATGACTTTAATTTATAAAAATTCTACAAATGTCTCATAATGATATCATTAAAATTATTTATATATAATTATGTAGTACAATATATAATATCATTAAGATAATTACTATATCATTAAGGCTATTTTTAAAATATTTTAAATATTATATTAGATTTTAATTTCATAACAATAATTTAGACACGTAATTTTTTCTATCGTCCATGAACTGCCACGGAGGCCCAATCACCCTGGCCCAAAGGTTTCCCACGATTCCGAGGCTTCCGCCCCAAACATTTCTCGGCTCGCGCACGTCATGAGGTTCATGGTCCGTCTAAACATCTTCACCACACATCACTCATCAGACGGCTCTGGAGATAACACTCTCTACGGTCTGACCCACTCGTCGAGATGGCTCTTGGCGTGTCAGCAAAGTCTGGCTCCGATGCTTTTGTCCCAGACTCGTCCGACGCTGATTACTCCATGGCACTTCTTCAGCCAATGCGTCAAAGAAGGTGGAGCTGCCTTCGAGAAGGCCCATGGACGCGATGTTTTCTCTCACATAGTCTGAGAATCAAGAGTTCAATAAGGCGTTCAATGACGGAATGGAATGCACGGCCAGGATCATTTTGAAGGAGGTCTTGTCGGAGCATGGAGATCTTGGGTTTCGTTGGTTGACGTGGGCGGTGGGACCGGTGGCGCCATATTTGAGATCGTGAAATCTTATCCGCACATCAAGGGCATCAACTTTGATCTGCCGCATGTCGTCTCAACGGCTCCGGTGTACAATGGGGTAACCCATGTCGGAGGGGACATGTTTGAGAGCATCCCAAATACTGATGCAGTCTTCATGAAGGCAAGCTAAAGCTCCTGTTTATTTTTCAGCTCTTTTTTTTTTTTTCATCTCTCTGTTTGCTTGTTTGTTTTGTTTTTAAATAGAGATAATATTACGTAAACTTTACGTACCACTAAAATTTAACTGATAGTTCGAATACATAAATATACCCTTTATTTAGCGCTACAGTTTGAACTTACACCGGTAAAATGTGAAACTTTAATATATTACAATATTTTAAACTACGGTCAAACTACTAATTTTTCTCCCAAACACAAAGATAATCTCACTGAGACCACGTCCATTGGAGCCCTCCAAATTATCATACAAAGTTGGATGGTCCAGAACTTGAGATAAGGTAGAACACATTTATGTTGTCTGAGCAGGTTGGTGTACTAATTATTGTTAGAAAAGTAGCAATGACACTCTTAATTTTAAAAACAACTTTAATATAGAGAGCCAACTTTACATAAAAACAAAACATAACATGTAACACCTAAAATTTATGTTAATGGCAAATAGAAAATCTGACATTAGAATTGACGACAGTGATATTTTACTAACATATTATTTAAGGATGTTATAGGTGACAATGACAAGGGGTTTAACGTGCTAAGAAAGGTTCATGCCAATTATGTGGAGATTATAGTTATTCTACGATATAATAATGCGATGATGTATTTTGTTTTGTTTTGATTTAATAGAATATTAGAAGAAATTAATTACTTGAATTGTTTTAATTTAATATATATAAGCATATATAATTTAAAATTCTATATATAATATATTAGTTGCATGAATTTTGCGCTTGTACCTGCATGTTTTGTAGCAAGGCTTTGCCGAATTGGAGTAGAAATAGGAGGGAAAAAAAAAAGTGATACACGTGGGGGAAGAGAAAAAGAGAAAAAAAGAAAAAAAAATAAAACTGAATTAGAGTAGGATTAGGGTTTTAGTCTCCATATAAAAACCATATAAAGACCTCCTATTAAAATCCTAGGCTCACACTTCATTCCTTCCTCATTGATTGGCTTCGTTCTTGGTTTTCTTTGGCTTTATCAAGATTTTTAATCTTCCTAATTGCATTCATCTTGGTAAGTGTATCAATCATTTAATATGTTTGTTTAATGTTTTGGTTTATTATGTTAGTATTGAAATTTTAATTATCATCATATGGATTCTCTTATTATATGTTTTTCATGTCAATTGGTGATTGAAAAGAATTGATGCTTTAGTTGTTTTGATTAATCTCCCATTACACCTTAAATTGGAGATATCATAGATCTTTATATTTTTGTTATATAGATCTTTATGGGTGTATTTTATTATCAATTAGCATCATGTTAATTATGTGTTTACAATTTTTAATTGAGGTTTTATTAGGTTATAGATTGGTATTGAAATTTTTTTTGCCTTATGCCTACTTTTTATACAAACACCCATCAGCCGTTGCGTTTTAATAATTTTTGATTCTGTATTACTCTGTTTATATTTTTCTTATATTTTCTCAAATACTAGACACCTTAAGCTTTCTTTTGGCTTTTGAATAGCTTGAATCGGAGTTTTTTTAAATAGTTATGATTTTTTGAAATTGACCCTGAAAGCTGTGTAGGTTACACGAACCCAAAATTTAGACTGACTTTTGAAGACTTTTTTATCATGCAAATTATTGTCAAAATATGCATCTAATATATCAAATTCTTTGATTTTGAGTCTAGTTGTTAATGCCACTGGATTTAGCTGATTTGGAGTTAAGATGAAATTATTATGAATTTTTAAGTGAATAAAGGTCATTCTGCCTACTTTTGGGAATTAGGCCTTAGGTTCATAAATTGTGATTTTGTGTTTCTTGATGTTATTACGTGATGAGGTGATGTTCAATGATAGTATGACATGTTTATATGTTGTTAATAGTATTATTAGTGACATATGGTCAATATATATGTTTGGCATGAACTCTTCAAAGAAACGAGCACACCAAAGACCCGAATCGTCTTGTCACCTACCATAAAAGGTTGAGTAAGTCTAAAGATCAGGTAAGTACATCTCTCACCTGCAATATGATTGTTTAAAATTAAAAAGATTGATGTTGATGATATGTTATGAAGACGTTTTAAGATGAGGATTTTTAATAATGAGGAAATTGATGGAAGACAATGAAAGATGATGTTATTTTTACCTCATTATTCTATTGATAGAAAACTTTTTATGAAAACCTATATATATGTATTATCTATATCATTATTTTGATGTTTTAAAAAGGCGTTGTACATTTGATGGATTGATGGTGATGATGGGGTCCGGAGAGCAGACCGACCGGTGAGCGGTCGTTTCATCTTTGTCACGGTTGGTTTGGGAGTCGCTACCTCACTC
The DNA here is from genome assembly GCA_025403435.1 of Artocarpus heterophyllus. NCBI lineage: Eukaryota > Viridiplantae > Streptophyta > Magnoliopsida > Rosales > Moraceae > Artocarpus > Artocarpus heterophyllus. The sequence goes on along the minus strand of CM046330.1, from coordinate 3,614,714 downwards.
TTTCCATGGCTAGCGCACTATGACGATGACGGTACAACATCAGGGCCCTATGATATGATATTTTGAAGTATTACTATATATATATTATTTTAAAAAGAAAATATATTTATTTAATGATGAGTTTATTTTATTAAAACATTGTTATTTGATGAAAATGTTTTGTGAGAGTTAAGGTGTACTTACTAAGCATTATGCTTACTAGATGTTTCTCATATTGCAGTTAGGAACATAAGTTAGGTATGAGGATGGAGGAGCTCGGTGTGGGTGTGGGTGTGTGCGTGGTGGCAGAAACGAAATATCGGAGTCACGCATCATGTGTTAATGATGATTTAACTTTTATTTAATTGTTTACAATTCCACAAATTTAGTTTTTCAATTATTTTATGAGATTTCGCAAGTTTTAAGATATTTGATTAAGTTTAATGTTTTTGATAATGTTGCAACTATATTTTTGTTTTTAGATGAAGTTATTTGATTTGATTAATAAGTCTTGTTTAAAAAAAAAAAGCTATTTTATATTATTTTGATTATTTAAATTCTGTAAAAAAATTATGTTTTACTATAAATAATAGATGCTATGAGACGGTAACTGTGACGTCCCGTGAGTGGGCGTTACATAACCTTCTTTGTTTGGGAATTCTTACCATGAAGAATAGGGTATTTTCACCATCATAGTAGGATTTTAATGATTTAATTTGTGACTATTTATATAAAAAATTTACAGCGCACTATACAGAACTATTTTCAGTTATATATTTAACTGTTAAAAAATTAATTAAACGGTTAAAACACCTATACTCTAAGGTGGAACAAAATTATCTTTTCCACTTTAAGAATTCTCTATTTTATTAGATGCAGTGGGTAATGCATGATTGGGGGGATGAGGATTGTGTAAAGATCTTGAAAAATTGTCTAAAAGCAAAACCAGAGAAAAGTGGGAAAGTCATTATAGTGGATGTGGTTTCTGATATAAAAGGCAATGGATTATTATTTGACGATCTAAGCATGATATTGGACCTCATAATGGCTGTGAACACCTTAGGTGGAAGAGAGAGAACTGAGAAGGAATAGATGAAGATATTCAAAGAAGGAGGTTTCCCTCGCTACAAAATGATCAAAATTCCTGCCTTAACCATCCATCATTGAAGCCTATCCAGAGTGATCTTAATAGCTTGTGACTCACGTCATTTATCTTTGAATAACAAGTTGGTCCTTGTATGCTTGGTTCACTAGTTCAAATCGAAAAAAATTTCGTTGGAATCGGTTTTGTTATAACATTGTTTTTATATAATTTGATTTGTTACGGTGTTTACAATTTGAACTATGAATTCAAACGCACTATTAGTCTTGTTTTGAATTGCATGATCACGCATATGCTGGTATATTGGCCACCTAATTTCTGTTAAGTTTTTAGCTCCTAGACAAACTTGTGTTCATTTTGCTCGCCATGCTTAATGCTTGTGACATAAATTGGGCTACTATATCTGTATTGGAGTCCCTGATATGTATAATATAAGACATAGAAAACGCTTTTAAGGTCATAGTAATTCATGGTTAGAATAAAATATTGTGGGATTCTTATGGCAAAATTAATGCAGAATAATTGAAATAAGTCTAATATTTATGAATATTCTATGACTTGACGTCTTTGTATAATGTCGTTCTTGACCTTAATAATAATGATATTCGGTTTTTCCTTGTTTGAGAGAAGAATAATATGAAATAAGGAAAGTACAATAGGATTATAATTTCCTTTATTGGCATTGTAAGAAATTAAAGGTCACAGGTTCAGATTGAATTCTACTTTTTAGTCCTTGACGTCCCCAGTTGAGCAGAGCAGAAAACCGGTCATTAAGTTTTGTTGCTTTTAATATTTAATTGGGTTTGATGAGATAAATAGTATATTGCGTCCAGCCATAGTATAATATACTAAAAACTCTAGTATATTTTAAGTAGCAAAATGACTACTCTTATCAGTTTTTTTAAACAAAAAGTATTTCTAAAATAGATATAAAGCGCATATGTAGATCAAATGCACAAAAATCAAAGACGTTAAGTTCGTAATGCAGATTATCTTCCTTTTAAACGTGACAATTACATAAAATGATACATATATATATATATGTATATATTGTGTTGAAATATAAGTACAACTGTTGTTGTCTTCCACTTCTACTTTTGGGGGCCAAATGCCAATCATCCGGTGCTCACGAGTCAAGAAGTTAGCCGCCTCTCATAATAATGATTTTTGGACTATATAATAGGGTTCTGCAACTTTTCAAAGCTTGTGGTACATTTATGAAAACAATCGTAGCTTATGCTTACATTTTGAAGGTTCTTAAATTAATTAAATTAATGCAAAAGCTAACTTGTTTCAAAATTAAAAATGATATCATTTGAAGTTAAATTTAAATTAACATAAGAGATTTAGGTAGAACATATATATATATATGGTAATTATGATCAAACAATGAACAATTAATAAAAAGATATTATTATATAAAGTTGATATAAAAATTGATAAAATGATAACAGGTCTATCATACTGTAAATATAATGATACACACACTACGCAAATAATAATAAATATATATATATATATATATATATATATATTAGTATATGCATGCGCGTGCATCGCTTAATCAAAAGAAAATTTCATATGGAGCCTTGATAAAAACTGATGGGCATTTCTGTACTCTTCTAGAGAGTTCTAGGGTAAAATATCTATAATAAACTATGATGAAAATATACAATTCTTGAATAAAAATAAGTAATCATGAAGGCTTAAGAAAAGTCTAGATAGAGTTTTCTAGGTACATAAACTATCACGACAGTGTATGCAATAGAAACCGATTTCAAGGGCCTATATAAAGACATGAATGTGTAGCAAATAAGAACAACCATATTTAACATTATAAGGTTATAGTTTTGTTACTAACAAAATAGTAAGTTTTAATTAAAAAAATACACTATATATTAAATTGAAACTTTTAACCATGGAGTCAAAGGGATTTTTCAGCAAATAAAGCTACCAATTATTGTCGATGGTTGAAAACAAGCTAATGAAAAAAAGTCTATATACACGGACTTTGTGCATACAAAGAAAACTCTCCTTCCCATCATTCTAAGTTGCCTCCTCACGCTATCGCACTACTCCATCAATTCAGTCAAACCATAGCCAACTAATTTATCCTTTTCCATATGGATATATTTAACACATAACTATAGCTATTAGCAATTCCGCAAGCAACGTGGTTGGTATATGAACTCAAACTATTTTTAAAGAGTAAGTAATTAACCTCAAAATAAGACAATATGTACAAATCTGCCGCAAATTAGAGTCGTACACGGAATTGTTACAAATAAAATGCCTTAATTCTACGTCGAGAGAGCAAACAAAAATGTGTGAAGAAAAAATAAGCAAAAAGCGTGCACAAAAAAATTTATAACGACTCACTCTTAATATGAGAACTATATTTACTTTCAACTGCTGCAGAAAATTTACTCTGATAAACTCATTTCTTTATGTAGTTTTTAACCTATCTAGTCTAACCCTTTTATAGATAGAAAACTAACGGTTACTGAATTTTACAAAGTCGATTTCTATAATCCTTTATCACTCTTCATAAATAAATTGTTAAGACAACAAATTAGACTCCACAACTTAAGAGGAGGAGTAAAAATGATCCAGCTTAATCCTTAATGCAAGTAAACTTTGAAACTTCCTTGGCTTTAATTATTAGGATTGAAACTTTAATCCCATAATAATACTGGTATGACTTTAAACCCCAGGAGAAAACTGTAGTTCATGATAAGTTTCCAGACGTTTGAAGAAAATTAGCTAAGGATCAAGGCCAAAGGAAGAGTGAAGACGACACATCAGGACTTTGGATATGTCAAAACATCAAGGCCGCTCTCAAATCACATTGTGCCTCTCGTGATCATGGCCACAAGCCAACAAAAAGCCTCTCAAGTCCATTTGTCCAATAATTCAACAAAACTGATCTCCCTTGGAGGTCGAATCATTTTGGAGTCTTTTTCAATTAACTGAGAAATGGGAAAAATGATGAAAATGAGGATAAAGGACGTTTTCCACTGTGCAAAATTAGAGAATCTGCTACGTGTGCAATCATCCACGTAATGCCATTCCATCCTCCACATGAAAGCTCAAGCAGAAGAAGCCCACCTCAGAAACCTCCTTGTATCTTCCTCAGTGGGAAATTCTTTTGATACTATATATTAAAAATTGTTATTGGTGTTTTTGACCTTTAAATCTTCTCTTCTTTTCTTTTTTTTTGTCGTATGCGTGAGTGTGTATTTGGCAAGATTCAAATTGTGGTGGTTTCATTTCTTGTTAGTGCTGTAAACAACTAGGACCTTTGTTGCATTAAAAAAACTTTTTTTCATTAAGAATCCTATCAGAACATTATAATATTAGTTGACAGTGAAAGAATAAATTATTGGATAGATTCTAGAGGATAAGAGAACATGAAGTCATTTGGTGGAGAAAAAATTGTGAAGTAAAGAAGCAGAAAATCTATAGGGTCCACCAGTTTTTACTTCTTCCAACTTTGAAAAGAAAATAGAGCAGAAAAAGTTACACAAAAGAATTAAGGTATAAACTAACTAGTTTGCCCTTAATCCTACCTCATTACTCACTTTGTTATGAGGGTATAAAATGTGACACAAATTTCAATAGCCTGTTTCCTCATTTGGATTTATATCTCTTCTTCCTTCCAATTTTCCATTCCATTTACCAGACGTAGTGTAAAAGCTGGTGGAAATCATCACTTTTTAGAACACTCTACGAGAAGTGTCGTATTGCAGTATAAAATTTAAGTAGTCATATTCTTTGCTACGTACCAATTTTATTATGTTGTTAGGCATATAGTTGGGAAAATTACGTTTCTTTTTTTTTTTTTTTTGAAAGGGAAAATTACGTTTCGATACTTTATAAAGTTTATTGAATTATTGAATTGGACCTTAGTGTATTAGATAATACCAAATACGTACACCATATTTTAACAAAATGTCCTCTAAATACCCCTAACTTTTTTGGAACTTGAAATGTCTTTTTTGTTCTTTTAAAAACTCCAAATTAATGTATTCAAAAAGTCTAAAAAAACATAAAAATTTGAGGAAAAATTTTGAAAATGAAGTGGGATTATCTTCAAAAAAAATTATTATTTTTTTAATATGCTTTTTTTGGAATATTTGAATATGCTCTGAGATTGAACAGATAGAAATGGCATTCCTATTTGAAAAGACGCCCTCAAGGTATTCTGAGGATATTTGTTTAAAATTTGAGGCATTTATTTGCTATATTTTTTTTCATATACAAGACGGTATCAAACTCACAATCTCACCTAAAGCCTCTTGCCATCTAAATTCTCGGTCTTACTAGGCTAAACGATACGGCACTTAGTTTATATTATTAAAACACACAGATATATAGGAAATAAATAAAAGATGAAGATATGTGCAAGAACATGAGTATCTCCAAGTATTAAAAAAATAAATAAATAAATAACATATGGGCATCAGATGTGATTTTATTTTATATTATAATGTGTTCCCAATAGTAATGCCTAATCATATTTAAACGTTTTGTTATAGGATGAGACGACCTGTCATTGAATTGGAAATTGATTTCCAAGTTGTTGATCATAACACATTATCCTGAAGAACACTACCGTCAATATTCTAATAATAGGTGCCATACATTGGAAACCTAACCAAAAACCATGTTTTCGTCTCCATATATGGGTAGTTTTGGTATGGACAAAAAGCCAAAAAAAGAACCAAAGGGGCACCACTTGATTGGGATTAGCTCTTCTCTGACCTCACGCTTCTTGAGGATAAAATCTCGTTGAAAAAATTAAATCCAATAATACCAATATATTACGGATTTTTTTTTTCCTTCTTTTCTGGATAATTGTTATTTGACATAGTCAATAAGCTATCAATTCAAGTCCCAATTTGGTCTCGCTTTTAGCTTTTAAGATAAGCAAGAGCACAATAGTTATAGAACTAGTTTATAGCAAGATTTGTTTGCACAAAGTACTTTTATAAACAATAACTTTAATCACCAACTAGGCCTAAAGTTTTTTAATTGTTCATCAACAATCATTGACATCTTGGTGCTTTTGTTTTGTGGTTCAAATCACGGTTCGAATCATTTTACTACAATATTTTCTCTCACTAAAAATTTAAATCTTCATTCAAATACTCTATTCAAATACTTGAAGCAAACGGAGTCTATGAATCACACATTTACTTTTATGACAGTATGGACCACACACTTGGTCATTAAAAAATAAAAATAAAAATGTAGCCCAATCAATATTTTACCAATTCAACCTGTGTTTTAACATCTTGTGCCACATTGACATCTTCCATATCTCCTTTGGTTCTGTTCTCTTATATAGTCATGATCCATAAAGGGTGTTTTCCTTGGTTCTCATTTGAGTCATTATTTTTGGCACTAGTACTACTCTCTCTTGCAAAACATGGCTTCCCAAGGTAGTCTCACAGTCTCAACTCCGTCCCCGAAAAGTGGCGGCGGGGGAGCACCGGCGGCAAATTCCCCTAAAGGCCAGTACTGCTTGTGCTCGCCGACGTCGCACCAAGGCTCATTCAGGTGCCGGTTTCACCGGTCACAAGCGTCTGGTAATTCGATGAAGCGTTCCAACTCCATGCCTGCCAATAAGTCCGTGGCTTCTCTCTACCCCAAGTCAGTTGAGTCCACATGACAAATCCACATGGGCATGTTTTGTTATTTGCCACAATAAAAATTAGTATCGGTAATCTTCCTTTTATTTGCATCCTTTTCTTTTTTTAGCTCAATTGTAAAATCAAGTAAAGGTGTAGTGCTTTTTAACTGATTTTGAGCTCTCTTTACTTGGAAAGTACCTGTGATATTACTGTACCCTTGTTAACTGTACTTCAAGTTGTTTTGAGTTGTACACACATATATTATAGTTTGTTATACATCTTTTCCTGCCTAATTAATTAATGTTTTGTGGGCTTGGCTCTCTCTCTACACACTAAACTAGTATGTATTCAAAACATATATATATATATATATATTTATATATGTTTTATCAGGTTATTGTATTGGTAACATTCAATCAGTTACGCTCTTTGATTTGTCTCTCAATATTTATCATGATATAAACTGGAATTCAACCAAATTATGAACCAAAAGATTCTATATATAAACTGAAAGTAGTTGAGTTCTGAAGAACAGGATTCCAGACCTCCATTTTCATCCACTCGATTGAACTGTTGCATGAGGAATATTAATTTGTGGACAAACATATCCATTACCATGTTTTTTTTTTCTTTATCTTTTTATTTATTTATTTATTTTAATTCTCTGGACAATAATTGGAATGTTTGAGATGAGTTTTGAAAGGACTGCGTTGGTTGAATTTTTTCTTTCATTGATTGTAATATTTCTTCGGATTTTTTTTTTTTTTTTTTTTTTTGCTTTCGTTTTCATATTTAATTTTTCGGAATAATCACCAAATGGAAAAAGGGGGAATGGCCCAAACAACGTCAGACTCGCAATATTAAACAGAATATCTTGTATACGACGCGAGAAGACTTACGTGCCAATTGAAAACATATCTATATTACACAAATATATGTCATTTCTTTTGTTTTCTTTTCTTTTCTTTTCCAGTGAAACTGAAACCTTGAGATTTCTCCACTCATGCATGTTAGTTTTCTTATATTTTTCCTTTTTTGCTGTTTTTTTTTTTTAATCAGACTAGATTTTTCCTTTTTTCTGAGAAAAGATTTTGAATGGATGTAAGTATCCCGGAATAGAGAACACATGTGAATATCTTTGGTTCCATGGTCATCTATGTATCGAAACCGAATTCCAAACTCAGTTTCAAACATACGTGAACATTCTGGTTTGAAACTGATCAAACTTTCCATCTCAAACAAAAACGTTCAAACCATTATGTTTTGAATTCATAAATTAAAACCCACTACTCAATACTTTCTGTAACAAGTTTCTTTTTTCTTTTTTTTTTTGGCAGAACTCACTGCTCAATACTCGATGTATGAGAAGTAAATTACTTTGTAAGTGTTGCAACTTAAGCCAATTTTAGTAATTACTTTGTAAATTACTTTGGCAGAACTCACTGCTCAAAAGGGTGTTTTTTTTTCCTTTTTTAGTAATTTTCTTTTTTGCAATAAGTTGGCAAATTAATTTTGGTTACCAATTTTATTTGTGTTTGTTTATTCCTTATGTCAAGTAGTTTCAATTTTCCATTCATGTTCAAAATTTTTATGTTTTTGAAAATTTCATATTTTTTGTTATTTTAATTGATTTACGCAATTTTTGTTAGTTTTCCTTTTGCGTTTTCTCCTATAAATATGGACGCCCTTTGGTAATGAAATTGGTTCATGCTGAATGAAATTATGAATATTTACTCCTTTTTTTAATTTTTGGTATTCTTTATGAATCACGAGTTTCAAATCTTACTTCTATTATTCTGCGTTCATCAATAGATTCGGAAGCAATATTCCTTAGATTCTATGTAAATCAACAACTTTATTAACATATTCTTTTTGCTTTTATGTTTCTGCTACATCAGGTTGGGAGGAGTTTTGGTCCACTATAGGTTGAAAATGTCTATAATTTGTTATTTATAATCTACATATATAATGTATAATGTATAATTTATAATACATCTATAACTTATATAGAAGTGAGAATAGTTTTTTTGTACTCCAGCCCATGATTGATGAGCCAAATCCAATGATTCAAATTTACTCTCAAGTCTCAATTTAAATTTAAATTTGATAGTTCAAGTTTAGTTCACATTGCTTAATCACTCTCTAGCACTTCACACGTCAATTTCTGCCTTTTTTTCCTCTCTTTTTCTGTTCTTAACTTCTTGATAATACCTTGTGTGTTATGAACTCCTCTCTAGTTTTTTGGCATTTTAAAACCCTTCAAGTTGAAAGGCTGCTATTGCAATAAAGTTCTGCCAACAGTGATTTTACTTAATATTAATAAAGGTTTATAGGTATCATTGTAATTTTTGCAAAACAGATTAAATAAACCAAAAATTAAAAAACCAAAAAACAAACAGGGCATTTCTTTGGTGGAAAGACCTAATTTATGCCGGATCGGTGGAGCACTCATTGGACAGCCGTAGGATTAAAATCGTTTGGTTGCGGAATTGAGGCCGTGTTTGTACTTTCCATTGGGCTGTAAACACCTGATTAAAAGCGTCACTTTTGTGGGTCACGCATTTTGACCTGGGGAAGCACCATCGGCTTGACGAGCCTAAAGAGCGAGTGGCCAAAACGCAGAACACACGTTTCACGATGCACAAAACGTGCCCCTTGTGCGCTGATGGAAGACTTTGGCAGGATTGGGTTGGCTGACACGATGTTTATCTGAGGCAGCTGGGCAAGTTAAATTGCGACACGTGATATATACAGTGATGACAAGTTTTATAGGGTATTTGAAAAGGTGGTAGGAACTAGTGGTAGGAACTACTTTTACTGTATCATGTGAGAGTTTTACACTGTAACATATTTTTTTATTGTTACTGTAGCATGTAAGAGCTTTACACTGTTCATAACTGAGATTGTGGTAAAAACTGAGTGGTTTCCTACCACTACAAACACCCCCTTAACTGTAATGCGATGGATCCTAGCCGTAGTTTATTTTCATTAAAAAAAATTTTGTTTAAAAAATAATAAATTTTTAAAAATTATATTAAATTTTTTAAAAAAAATTTTACTTAAAAATATATGTAAAAATATTTTAATAAAAATTTTAAGAACAAAAACACACCAGCTTAATTATCTTACTTCTACACCCCGCAGCCAATCGTATTAAAGTCCAGTGAGAAAAATACGTCGTCTATGGGTGGGATTGTGCCCACCCGAGAATTTACAAAACGAAAAGACAAAAAATCTTTATAATCTAACACAGTGAAAGCCCGTCTCGTCCCACCACGTCGCCACCAAAAAAGGTCCCAGCACCATGACCTCCAAAAACGACTTCGTTTTGTATTCCCCCCTCCCGCCCAACCCCACCCCTACATACCACCAAAACGTCGTCGTCGTCCTCCCCTACTACCGCCCCTCTCCCGCCGAACGACGATGCCGCCGTCTCCGCTGCTGCCTCCTCTCTTCCTCCGCCGTCATCCTCCTCATCGCCGCCGTCTTCTTCCTCTACCCCTCCGATCCCTCCCTCCAACTCGTCCGAGTCCACCTCAACCGCGTCCGAGTCAACTCGTCCCCCGATCTCACCCTCGACCTCTCGTTCTCCCTCACCGTCAAGGTCTACAACAGAGACTTCTTCTCCCTCGACTACGACTCGCTCGCCGTCTCCGTCGGGTACCGAGGGAGGGACTTAGGGCTTGTGAACTCCGCCGGAGGGAAAATTCGGCCGAGAGGATCGTCGTACGTTGACGCCACGCTCGATCTCAATGGATTCGCAATCATTCACGATGTTTTCTACTTGCTTGAAGATTTGGCCAAAGGTGTTATCCCCTTCGATACTGTTACGAAGGTCGAAGGGAATCTAGGGTTTTTTCTTTTCGAAATTCCTCTCAAGGTAAAATCTTTTCTTTCTTTTACGAAGAAATTTTTCGAAAAACATTAAAAGTTGCTATCTTTTGTCTGTTTATGGGAACCTGCTTTGAATTTAGGGATAATATTGAGATAAATTTGGAGATTTTAGGAAGAATAATTCTCATTTTCAATGTAAAAGTCTTTGTCTAATCGATATTTTGCCATCTCAAAAAGTATAACGGTGTTATCATTTTATGGAAATACTGAGGATCACTTTCATCCTTGGTCATTGTTCTTCGGGATCTAATCACACATTTTAGTCAAACTCGATAGTTTCTGTGATGTATATTTCACACCTTGTAAAGCTGGCTGAATGGTATTATGCATAAATGTGGAAAATTTATTGAATTTATTGATGTCATGTGAATCAGAGGAAAGTTCTCAATTTGGAGCATTTGAAAGTAGTTATGAGGAAAAGTAGGGAAAATAACGCATCTACAATGGGCTTTTAGGTTATCAATTGTAGTGCATTTTGGTCAATCAGAATTTTGGATGAGGTCTGATATGGCTGCGTTCAGAGGGATGGATAAGTGGACGTGTAAAATGACACACAACATAAATTAAACAATTTAGATAGATTTTGATAGATTTTTAAGTTCCTAATATAAGTAGAGATATGGTGTTTTGACTAACAGAAATGGCTTCTGTAACTTATGCTTAACCTCTTTTCAAAGTTGATACTAAGCGGAATGAATCACCAATCTGTTTTGGTGATACTATGTATCTCCATCACCTGGAATTATAGTACGTATATTTGATGCGGTATTCAGTTCATAATTATTGGTTGCTTGCAGTTTTGTTCTTTGGCTGAATTTACAGTATGAAATGCAGATTATTTTATGTTTTACAACTAAAATGGTGTTTATTTCTTGTGTCTCAGGCAAGTGTATCGTGTGAGGTCTATGTAAATACAAACAACCAGACCATAGTCCGTCAAGATTGCTACCCTGAGGTGAGGATTCTTTTTCTCTTCCTTTTCTTTTTTATTCTCATTTTATGTAATTTAGCTGCTTTTTCAATGAATCTCATCTGTCTAGACGCTAGATATACATTTCCTCGATAATCGATATCCTAATATTCCTTTGGATGAGAAAACTTTGTCTAAGCCTTAGTGATCCTGCCAATTGTCTAGTTTCATGTATTGACCACCCTTGGTAAGCGTTTTATGTTATTATACTTCCTTGATTCATATATAATTAATAGGATGTGTCCATTTCATGCGTAAGAAGCTAATTGCCATTAGCTCTTTCCTGTTGCATATACTTTGTCTGCAAAAAAAGGTGCTTACTAGTCGGATTGCTTCTTGAGTTTCTCTGAAGTTCTCTTTCTTTGGTCTCCTTTTTTGCTCCAATAACTGCACCATTGACCACTGATTTGATCATACAATGAGTTGCTGTTACTCTGAGGTTTCCTTTACTATTGCTAGAGTTGCTATGTGATCGCATTTTGATTTGCCTTATACAACTATTAGTATAATATTTCAGTAATGCGCAAACTGATCTCCAATTTTTGCAGTGATGGTGCTGAAAAAAGGTGATAGCTCCAATGGGACTTTTTATTTACATAAAAGCTGGATGCAGAGATAGGAGTTGAATCCGGAGGTGAATGCAGTATTATGGTTGCATTGAACCCCTCGCTTACTCTTTAACTTATCAGTGTACTAGGTTGTTGTTGAAATTGGAGAGAATTCATTTGAACTTTTTTTAAGAAATTCTCTCTCTAAATTTTATACATGTATATTCGAGAGTCTGGAAGGATTACTCCTATTTAACAAGGAACTCTCCCTGTGCCTAATCCTTAATTTTGTACTTTAATATTTTTCTGAGACTAGTGAAAATTTGTTAATAGAAACTAAAGAGATTTCAGTGGAAACTACTTTTTTTTGGGTTTGCTGGTAATAGGACTTGAGCGGCATGTTAAGCGAAGGCCCAATGTTCTTGTGAATTGCGGATCATATGGCAGTTTGTGGATGACATTATACTATGATTCGTCTATTATCTCATTTTTAATGTCTGTTTGGCTGGATAATATTTTTGGAATAATAATTAATATTTTCTTCGACGTTGTTGAGATATGGTCATAATATGGTCTTTGAGCAATTCTATTTAACTTTATGGGTTATAATCTTGCTATTAGAAGTTATAACCTCGTTACTAACAAAAGAGTAAAACCTACTTTAAAAAGGACAATACATACTAGATTAGGACCCGTCTATAGTTTTGTAAATGGTAGAGTTTTAACCCAAATGGATTTTTCTATAGGCGTTTGGCTTACACATCAAGTTTTATGTCATCTTGTGCTTATGCTCCCACAAAACGTCCAAATTCGAGTTGTATTATGGCCAGAGGCAGAGGTTATTGCCCAAACTAAGAAAGGAGAAAACGATCACATGGAAATTGATGATTAAAAAAAAAAAAAAAAACCTAGAGGGAAAAAGAAAATCGGGGTGTTGTCCAAAGTTTGGAAACATTTTACAAAAATGAGGACGGTGATCCTAAACATCCTAGGCTAAGTATAATTATTGCAGGAAAAAAATATGCCGCCCATTTGAAGAATTTTGGGACGAGTTCTATGAAGAATCACTCTGAAAAGTTGTCCCAAGAATCATTAACCATATTTAGTTTTTTTATTAGTTGTATCAAATACGTTGAGACTTTAGTAAAAGTTAGAAAAAAAAATGCCCAACCGCTTATCACACCGTCCAAATCGTCCACCAAAAAACCCACCTAAACCACTTAAATTCTGGATAGTTATAGTTTGAGTTTTTCTCAAATCGTCATAAAACAAAAATGGTAGAACAGCTCACGTTGCCTGCCGTGCACCCCTAATTGTTAATCCAGGAAATATTTCTCTCCTTTTGTCGTATCATTAATTAATTAAGGCTTGTCATATTATTTAGACTTAAAATGTTGAAATTAACATAATATTTTTTTCAACCTAAAATTTTAGATAATATCAAAAATTTTGGTTAGTGCTACTTTGAGACAACACACTTCAAATCATCTTGGGTGAGTACTTATGGACAAATGAGACTAAAACCATAAATAGACGGAGAAAAACAAGGGCATCTTTCTAATTCTTTGAATTTATGTGAGCACTAATTTTCATCCATTTTGGATCTGCCTTTATCCAAATTCCATCAAACTACCAATTAGTTTTTATTTACAATATCAATCATGTCTTGCCACGCGCGCGCGCACAATAGTTTTAGGAAAGGGAATTTTTCTTTCCCCCCTCCAGATTGATCATTCATGTGAGGGAATTGACGTGGGTTATAGAATATGATACGACAAGCAAATCATGATTTATTAGTATAGAACATTGATGTGAGGTTTTAACACATGAAAAGCAAGAAGAATAGAGAGTGAGAAATTGGAGTTTTGCGCTAGGTGGTGATTATAAAGTTAATTGGTTTATTACTTTTTTTTTTTTTTTTTGCTAAACTATTGGTTTATTACTTACTTTTATGATGGCAAGAATTGTAGGATCAATAACGTTGTGAGGGCTCGTGAGTGGGCACCGAGTTAGGCTTGGGCTTGAAGAATTTGTGATGGTAGTGCATTTCCAAGTCAGATTTTTTACCAAATTGGGGAGTACATAGCAGACAGCTTAGGTAGTGCCAGTTCTTGATCTACGCATGAGAAGGACCAACACACAAGAGATACACAGGAGCTTTTGGATAAATGGCTTTAAGAAAAAAAAAAATTTGGACAAATAATCCTCTTCTTTTTTTTTATCAAAAATTAAGCTTTTTAGGTAAAAAAAATTGCTTCAAATTTTATTTTTTACATCTTATTGATTCCTTACTCAGGGTGTTTTTTTAATTTTTCTGAAAAAAAAAAAAATAGAATAGTTTTTCTGTCAAAAAAGCTTGAATTTTGTGCCAAAAAAAAAAGGAGACCATTTCCTCAATTAAAATTTTTGGCCGGCTTTTTTTTCAAATTCTTCCAAGATTTTTTACACGCCTAATCGACTTTTGGTTAGAATCACAAAATATAGTTTCAACAACATTTTCAAACCGGCTAAGAATTAAAAAAAATGCAAAAATTAAAAAGTATATATGTTTTTTATCTACACAAACTTGTAGGTTTAAGAAGTGCATGAAGGTTAAGGTTACTTAAATCTATCTTATAAGCGTGATTTATCTAATACATCTTTCATTAATCGATAATGTCAGGGGTCATGCTGTTGATTCTATTGAGTTTCTAACGAATTCTATAATTGAAGAACCAAACATGAGACGATGAGTGTATTTTAGGGTGTAACTTATAATGTTGACTCTATATATAGTGTAACATGAGATCGAGAAGCACAAGGCGTTCGAGTTTGGGATCTCTGGCCCCAGCGTTGCCGCGACAAGCAAGGGTGGAGGAGCAATGGATTCGGCCGACGTCATTTTAATGTGAGGCGTGGCGTGAAGAACTCAAAGAGAGAGAAAGAATGGCTGCTGGAGGAGAGAGGAGAGAGGAGAGAGGAGAAAGGGGAAAGTGGAAGAGAGGGAAAAAAGAAAAATCCTAATATAAGAGTGAGGGTGTATTGGTCTTTTTGTTGTATATTTTATTTTGTCATGTGACATTAAATCAAATAGTTTTTTTTTTTTGGTGTAGTACAAATCAACCTATACACCCAAAAATTGTAACGTATAACCTAAATATCTCAATTTGATATAGTAAAATGGGTCACGGATAATATCCTGAAATTTCGGCCCATTTTCTGCTACATCCTGAAATATTATTATACTTTCTTCATACTAGGCGGTAGCAGTGCTATGTTAGATGTAGGATGTTTGATTAGGCAAAATTTGAATGTGGAGGGTCCCACACTGATTGTCATAGCCGTTTAGGGCAATGTGTTGTCAAATCAAAAGAGGGAGAACGACAACTTCCTTTACTACTACCCAAAACCTCTAACATCGGTTCCTAAGCCAACGATTGACTCTGTGCTAACATATCAAAACCTATCATTTGCCTCTATTCTATTTACAGCCGTTTAGATTGATGGAACACAATTGAAGTTTTTCTTCTTCCGTTAATGTTAAACAACCTGATATATATATATATATATATATATATGAACTTGGATGACAACTTCTTGAAAAAATATGTCTCGGTTAACAAATTTGGATGGCTCAACACAAATTCCTTCTAAATTCCTCAGTTCGACTATTAAATTCTGTCTGAAATCTCCATTCCCTTTTTCTCATTTGAAACAAATCTTCGTGTCTTAAATGTCTGTCATTTATATGCTATATCATCATCGTCATTATCATCTAACTTTGAGAAGGTTTCGAATTTTACACTTTTAAATTATGTCTGCAACGGTTGATACATTGTTATTAAAAACACTTAACAAATTTTAGACACATTGCTAATGGTGTTATATTTCTTTTAATTATTTTTTGCTCTTTGCATTTAAAGTCTCACAACACCATAACCATAAAAATGCCACACGTCACAAATTTAAAGACACTTTGAGGACACCATAAAACGAGTGGAAAAAAAAAAGAAAGAAAAAGATAAGAGATGCGTGCATCTAACAGATCTTTTTATATACTTTTTTTTTAATATTCATTTTGTATGATAGCTTTCAAGCCAAATCGGTCTAGCCACGGCCCTAAAAACCATCAACATAGTGTGGCTTAGAACATTAGCCTTATCGACTTGTTCCACTTATAATGTTTGACCTAACCAAGACACATGTGGTCCCTTCCTAACTTGCAAGTATAGAATCGAATTTTTCCAAGCTACTATTTTCCTTTTGGGAATTTTCATAAACATCTTCTTTTAAGATTTATTTTTTTATAAATATCATATATGTGTATTTGTAACACAACTTAACATGTAATATGAATGATAGTATGATATAATCTTTTCTAAACATGATATAAATAAATATAACTTTTAAAAGTATGACATAACATGTAATTTTCTCTTTTTTAATTAGGATAATACATATATTAGTAAAATCTCAAATTCTGACGCTTGATCAATCTAACTCTTGTAATATTTTTTGTAGACTAATGTAACATTTTCCATACAGTGGTGTAACATCAATTTGATTAAGTGTAACCCTTGATGTTACAAATGACAGATTATCAAGTGTTTTACTAAAAGCGTGTTGAGTTTTACACACACATATAAATGATATTTTACATTTATAAATAAAAAATATTACAAGTATTTAACTGACTCAGATGCTGGCTAGAGACAATTTTTATAATATATAAATATATAAGGTACCATCCTCTTGAACTAATTCATGACCTTTGATAGATTTCAATCAAACAAAAAAGCCTTTGAGAATATGCGTTGTTGACAAAGAAATGAACTGCAAAATTATGGGTTCACCATTTTTTTTAATCATTTTAATTTTAAAAAGAGTAATGAAATATTTAAGAAAAATAAACTGTATTTCAAATAACCTTTTTGACCATAATCATACATCATCTTCTTATTTGCATAAGGATATAATCATAAAATAAATTAAACTCATCTTTCCAATTTTCTTTTTCTTCCTTCAATTTTTCACTTTCCCACCAAACATATAACATAAATTAACACTTCTACCGACAAAGAAATTTCCTATTTTCCCCTGCAGAGTCTTTTGAAGTTTGAACTTAGAATGGGGCCTTATTCACCATGTGTACCTAATTCCGGAACATTTTGTTGCTGCCAAAGAAAACTTATAAATATAAAAAAGAAAAGTGGGAAATATAATAATCTCAGTTAGACCATTCTAAAGCATGTGGATAAATAAGACCAATAATCCAATTCGTTTTTAAAGTTGGCTGTCCATTTTGACCTGTAATTTGACTAGTATTTGGGCATCTTGTTGACAGGGACCAATCTATTTACACGGGCAAACACCAACCATTTGACAAAGACTACTTAAAACAATAAAAGTAACTTTTCTCTCTTTTTTTTTTTCCTTTTTTCAAGGGAACAATCAAAGTAAGGAACAATAAAAGCAACTTGACATAAAGTATTATTAAAATGTTGACAATTGCGACAAGCCTCAAAGAATCTCGCCATTTAGAAGCTTCTATTATAAATTTCATAAACGAGCACATTTAGTTATCATTCCCCCTTGTTAATATTCTATTTCTTCTTATAACGCATGACGTAGGCATAATGGGTGATAACAAACCCAGTACTGATTTGATAACATGAACTACATGAAATACCATGAAGCCAAAATCCATGAGCTACTATATGAACTGATTTATTATTATTATTTTTTACTCGCAGAATAGGCTTGGATAAAGGTAATTTTGGAGTCTGTTTATTTTGTGGTTTGAATCACAGTTTAAATCATTTTGTTACAGTATTTTCTCTCACAAAAATTTAAATCTTCATTCAAATACTTTATTCAAATACTTAAACCAAACGGGCTAGATTTCATTGAATGTTACTTGATGAAAATATCGATTGGGTTTTGTTCCGTTCCATCTATGATCCTAATAAATTGTTGAGGCGGCCAATAGATTGAGGGTATGTGAACGTTAAATACCTATCCTCTTTTCTTTTACGAGCAAAAAAAAAAAAGTATTTTTACCATATAGTGTCCTTGAGAATCCAATATATTGTTAACGAACCAAAATCACTTGATTTTTCTTTTTTTGAAAGTGAAAATCACTTGATTTCTTCTTCCCGTTTCACCAGTCTTGCTTTGCCACATCGTATAATAAACAACTCTTCTTTCTTCTTCCACTTGAAGACATCAAGGGGAAGGTTTTTCTTTTTCCTTTTTTTCTTCATCAATATTTGCCGGTAATTTCGAAAGACAACGTTGTTTTGCAATAAAGAAAATTAATTAAACCTTTTTGTTGCCTGTATGCGTTGTTGAAAATAATAGAAGTTATGTATGGCATGACTCACGAGCGGAGCAACTTAAGGCCGAGCGAGGGCTTAAGCCCCCGCTCAAGTTCTTTTATTTCAAAAAATATGTACATGAATAAGTATTGTCTTGTGTAATATATATATATATATAGCTTCCACAAAGAATATAAAAAATAATCTCATAGCTATTATTAATTTTTGTTTTAGTTATTAGCCTCCACTAACAAGAATTTTTGGCTTCATCACTGCTATGATCAGATGAGATTAGCAAGACCATAATGGGGTAAAGGGGTGAATTAGAAAACATATGATCTTGATTTATAATACAAGAATTTCATGGTGAAGAAAATGTAGATGCTTTTGTTATTGGCTCAAGAGATGTCAAACAGGCCGAGCCTAGTGGGTAGACATGAGCCACGTTAAAAAGCAGACACAACACAACATTACACAATTATTAAATAGGCTTAGCCCGTCCCACTTATTAAATGGGCTGGTCTTGGTGTAACTTTAAGGCACGAATCACCTTAAGGGTACAGCACGGTAAGGGCGCGACACAAGCAAGAGCATAAGCATGTTAAAAGCACAATTATGGCCTAATTACAAGCACAATTAAAACATGTAATTTATAACTAGATTTACAAATATATTTTATATTTCTATAAATATTTTTTTATAAAAAAGTTCTAAACTTCTAATAGATTCAATTAAAAAATAAAAAAATCAAATAGATTCTTTGTTTGTTTGTAAATTGTTAATTGTTAATTGTTGATTGTCAATATATACTTATTCTCTTTGATTTATATACAAAACTAAATAATCGAAACCATGTTGTATAAGATTCTACAATATTGTTGTCTTAAAACAAATTATCAATACTGCACTTTCTTTTGTTAAGACTTAGTGTTTTCATTTTTTATTATTTTTATTTGTAAATTTACCACTAGATGTGACAAATACACATTAAGAGCTAAAAGCACAACAAAAAACATGAACACCAATATGGAACGAGCACAACCCAAGCACATTATGGGCATGACCCATTAATAAATAAGTTATGGGTTAGGCTTAACGTTACAAAAGTTAAATAGGTTGAGTAGGTTAACCCAAGCATGACACAAAGCACATTTAGGCCTAAATTAAATAAGCCAGGTAGGGCCAAGCCATGTGACATCTCTAACTAACTCCTTATAAAGTAAATGAAATATTTAAGGATTTAAATTATTTTTCTTAATAAAAAGGGACAGATCAGTGATATTTTTAATTATTTTAAACATCCGATTTACACTGTATTGAAAGTGTTTTGAAAATTGTCATACCAATTTATATTAAAAGAATATTGCATCTATTAAGTACAAAAGATAATTTTTTTTATTAGAAGATAAATGTAATTCCCCTCAAGCTAACTGATAGGCTCATGCGAAGTCTATTTAGTTAGGATAAAAGTATTAACCTTTCATTTTCATTATAAATGTTATAGTTTACTTAAAATATTCATTTCATTATAAAAAAAAGGTTTTGAAACTGTTGTTTCATTTACTTTCTTACTTACAATGTATATACTATTCAAAAATAGGATGTAAAGTATACTATCACATTCAGAGTTAGTAATATATGCTTATTTATAA
Organism: Artocarpus heterophyllus; assembly: GCA_025403435.1. Lineage (NCBI taxonomy): Eukaryota > Viridiplantae > Streptophyta > Magnoliopsida > Rosales > Moraceae > Artocarpus > Artocarpus heterophyllus. The sequence continues at coordinate 3,594,637 of CM046330.1, read as the reverse complement.
AACCATAACAAAGCTCCTAAGTTTAACAAAACAAAGTTCCAAAATAAGCTTCAAAAGCTGATCCAAAATATGGCATATGAATAAATCTCTCTCCGACAGGTTTGGATAGCCGATTAACCCTTACCCTATACAGCCTCACCTAATCATAAGAAGTATAATGAGCTATAGGCTCAGTAAGCAGAAACTAATGCATGAACATGAACATGCAACCAAACATTTTCTTTTATCAGTTTTCTTTCAACAAATTCTTTCTTCTTTTAGGTACCCTTCAAGTGTGGTACTTAAATGGTAATAATAGATCGTGGCTTTTAGAACCTATTCATCATTTTTTGGCTAGTGCAATAATAATAATAATAATATGGGATTTCCATTTTGGTCTTTAGACCTTAGGTATTTATCATATTTAGTCTTAGTCCTTGTGGCTTTTTTTGTCTTGGTTTTTTAACCTCAAAGTATTCTCCACCCTTTGTTGGGCCCATCGGTCCCACCCGCGTCTCGTGCCTACCAGACCACCAATTAAGCACCATACTCCTATTTTAGTTAAAAAACCTTATTTTCTTTTTAGATCATATCGCATATTATAATGTAAATGTTATGAATCATGAATGTTTTTCAACAATCTATATCATTGTCAAATAACAACATTCCAATCAATGCACCTTAAAACATTACATAGTTTTGTGATGCAGTAAATGATAGTTTTTACTTACCTCAAGTCCAATTTATATTGACTGAAAAGATTAGTCCTTTTAGAAGATAAAATATGCTAAAAGGCCTAACATCATAAAATCATACATTCAATTCCTCAATAAACAAACTAATTTGATCATGTTGTAATATTATAATGGTTTTGCATTAATTCGAATGCAAAATATGCTGAGCATAAAAACATCACAATGCACGCTTTTGACCAAAGAATATAATGTATTACTTAAACATAATTAAAATAGAATATAAATATTCAATCTCAACAAACATGTATATGTACACATTCCTATTACAAATTACATATTATCAAACACATAATAATTTTAACACTTTTTGGCTAAATTAGATTTTCAATAAACTACTAACATTTATAAACATTAAACATCATCTAGGGCAATAAATAATCTTAGAAAAACAACTCAATATATGAAAACCAAGCATAATGCAAATATGATTTTTCACTTAACCTAGTTTTGCATTTTCTTTCCATAATTTCAGAAATAACACTATAACTAATTTCAAGCCATTTATAAGCATCTAAAATCATTCAATAAACACTTAAAATCATTAGAAATAAAAGAGAGAATTAGTTTCTACAAAGAGTTTAATTTTGCAAAGAAACTAATACAACTAACTTAGTTTTGTCTCAAATATGTTCAATCCAAATTTCAAACTTTAGAAATAGACAACTAACTACAAAATTGCATCAAAACTCCACTAAACTATCATACAAAACATATAAAAAATGAATTACATTGCAGGGGTCAGATTCAAGTTTTAAAAAGCTCAAAATCCACTAATTCTAAGCTTAAAAGAGTGAGAACAAGAATTGTTTTGTGCAATTTGAGTTTCTATGACTTGGTTTCAATTTTTATTAGTTTGAGGGCTTTGAAAATAGAGATAAATAGAAAGAAAAAGGGTGTGGATGAAGTTAGGGTTGCTGAGAGAGAAAGAGATATAAATGAAACTTTTAGTGCATTTGACTTAGTCAAAAATTGGGTTAACAAAAGAAGGAAGTTGCTTGGGTATTTTTGCCATCTTTTTCTTGGATTTTACATGTGGAAAGTGTGTTGAGCAAGAAGAAAATTCAGCTAATAATTAGCCAATTAAATCATATACAAACAAGTGCAACTTAATTTTCTATAGCCTAGTCAACAAATCAATCAAATTGCACTATTTTACATACTTTTAATTCTAATAAAATCTAGCTATTTTCAAGGTATAAATAGGCAAAATAATCAGTTTAGATTGCATTTAAAGTGGAAAAACACTCTCTAATCAATTCATAACTATTTAGTACATCAATTTTCCTTAACCAAAAAACCAAGTTTTTCACTAAAAGTAGAACTTTAAAAATATGTTAGATCATAGATTAATAATTCAATGTCATATTCAATGAATATAAGCATATTTATGTATGATTCAATCTTAAAAATAATAAGTACTCATGTTCATGAAAATATGCTTTCTATACGCTCATACTTCAATATCACGTATTCGCCAAATGCATAGATGTACTAGATGCTTACCATTAACTAATTGTAAGTTAGTTGGGCATTACAATAAAGCTTAAGTTGACAACGTTTTATTATTTATTAGTAAAAGGAGAGAGAAAAAAATTCTATAATAAGGTATGATTACGGTAATTATTGAGGGTGAGCTCGGCGCCAACGTCGATGAGCCTTACTCCGCGTGGTCGGCCAAGAAACTCGGCAAAGCTATGGTGAATTGATAACTGATCCCAATGAGCTTGGATCATCTGTCTGAAGTTCTTTTCAGGGTCTCTCGTGCTGCACCACAATAGGTCACCTCCTCGTGTCAAGCACCAGCATGAGTCGGATTCATTTCACTTGTAAATGGACTACTACTCGTCATCACTAGCCAATAGATGGCGGACAACTCACTGTCGAATGGGAAACAATCCACCGACCGAGGGAACGACACGTGTCCTCTACTACCTGACACACCTTAATGTGATACTCGAGTTGTGGGCAAAACCCACCTAACACCCTGTCCAAGTGGTAACCTATAAATAGGGTACATTTATTGCATCTAACATGCATGCTTCTTTCCCTCTAACAAGTTCTCGTTATTTGCTAAGTAACTCCTGCCTTGAGCATCAGAAAGCCCCTGTCTATTGACTATCTCGTCTTATTCTTGCTCTCGAAGCATCCCTCCTTCTATAGCAGGTCCATCTAATCAGGCAGAGACGAGCAGGGGAAAAGCTGACCACCGTGAGTAGCCGTATGTGGTGTTGATCCGCAACCGAACTCCGGTAAGCTTCAACGGTAATTATATTAACATTATGTTTGGCAGTTTTAGTTTCAATCAAAACTTTTGGTTGTTACTGTGTAAAGCTCATATATACTATATTGTTTTTAATCAAAATTGGTTCAAACTACACTCCCTAAACATCCAATAAATTTAATGATTTTTCAACTATAAAGTATTCCTAGAGACAATATATATTTTATAAACGTTAGATTTAGCCAAAATCACAATAAAATAATATTCAACATTAAACTAGTAGCAGTTTCCTTTCTAGGGTTGCTTGCCACAATTGCAACACAAGATTTAGAAGCCCTATTTGGTATTTTTTTAATATTTTTAGAAACCTTTTTGCATGCCATCTCATATAAAAGAAAGAATAAATTATATTGACACCCTCTGAATTTTATTTAAATTACATTGGTATCCCCTTAACTGAAACTAATTGCAGATATCCCCTAAACTTAACTCTGTTAAGTTTTGATACAAAATAACAAAAATAATCTTTTAATCTCAACCATTGGTTGAAGAATATTAGATTGTAGCTACTAATTTCATCTTAAAAAAAGACTAAATAAATAAACAAAACAAAAACCAAAAACCCCCAAGACCTACCCTATCCAAATAGCCTCCTAAACCCAGCCTCCCATCGGCCACCATCGTTTGCCCACACTCCCTGTCGTACAACCTCCACCCGGCCACCCCGTTCGCTCACCTCCTCGTCGCACAACTCTTCACCTACAAAGCCCGCCTTCATCGCGACCCCCATCCCCCTCCCAGACACCGTCACACACCCACGCCCCTTACCCCCTTGTCATACCCTATCAACTGCCTCACCTTGTGGGCTCTCCCTCCTAGCTTGACACCCAGCCACCCTTTCATCTTGTGGCCCTAGCCAAACAATCCCCCTCCTTGTCTGCCATTCCAACCCGTCACCACCTTCCCCATCACACATCGATTGCCCTTGTCGCCCACTGATCGAGAGAGAAAGAGAAAGATCGAATAAAGAAAGAGATAAAGAGAGCGAGACATCGAAGAAGAGAGAGAAAGGGAAGGATATCAAAAGAAAGAGGGAGAGAGTGTGGTATTTATTTTTTCTAATATTTGTTGATTTTGTTTAATATTCCTAAAATTTTGTATCTATTTTTTATTTTTCTAAAAAATACATCTTTTATGTTTTTTGATCTTTTTAATTTTGTTATAATTTTTAAACTTTTATGGAAAATATAGCATTTAGATGATAACTAATTAATTTAGTAAGATCTAGTTAAGTTTTAAAATTACGTAAACTTAATTTTTTAATGTTAATTTAATATTATCTTCACACGTTATGAATATAAATTGTTTAATTATTGATTAGTTTAGTAAGATCTAATTTTAGATATGATTTTATGTTGTATGCTATTTTAATAGATGAACAACAACAGTACAATTTTCAATGTTATAAATGTAAATTTTTCAAAAAAGTAAAATCTTTTCTACCATTATAGCTAAATTTTTTAGTTACAAGTATATTTAAATTGTTTATACTCATTTTTTAATATAAAAAAATAAAAAGGTGATTTATGTTTAAATTGTTTATACTTATTTTTAATATAAAAAAATAAAAAGGTGATTTTTAGGTGCATAAATGGCTAAAAACATTTTTTGATTAATAGAGAGGCAATTTTAGTCTTTTAAACAAACAAACAATCTACTCTCATGGTCAACTAATAAAGGAGTATGTCTGTAATTTTTTAAAAAATCAAGGATGTTAATATGATTAGTTTTGGCCTAAAAGATGTTACTATAATTTAAATAAAATACTAAAAATGTCAATATAACTTACCTAACATAAAAATTTCAAAAATATTCTTAGTACTATTTCTCAAAAATTCTCATTTTCTATAACAAAACTATCAACCATTTAAAAAAAAAAACATAATTATTCAAGATAGAAGACGAGAAAACTTTTACAGTTACACATCAACGAATGAAAGGGTGACAAGTGCTGGCATATCAAGGTATCTTCTAGAACCAGACACCCTCAAATAAAAAACGACAGCTTAATACTTCTAAAGACTTTTCAACATTTGCTTTTGCATTTTCAACATTTTAATTCGTCCCCACGAGACTTTAACCTTTTCTAATCCCACTCGTATTCGGATTCCGATTCCGAGTCAAGACTTGTAGCCGCCAAGCCAACCGCGTCAAACAAACTCGTCATGTCAACCACGCGTATCTTTCTTCCCCTGTAAAATAATACACTCGTACCACGTGTCTTTTTCTGTCTCTTTCCCGGAATCCACTTTCCTGGAAACTACACCTTTTTTTTTCCTTTTTTCCCGTTCTTCCCACATATAAATACCAGACCCCGTTTCCAATTTTCTCATCATCTCTTCAAGTTCAACCCTTTTGAAATCTCCCACAGCTTTCTCCTGTTTGTTATTATTTTACAAAAATTAATTATTACCTCATCTATTTCTTTTTTTTAATTAATTCGAGAATGAACACAGTGAAATCTTTTGCTCTTCCCATTATTGGGTTTATTTTGTTGGCACTTATGAAGCTGAGTCATGGACAGAACTTAGCTCCTTCTCCGGCACCTGAGGGTCCAGTCAGCGATGGTGAGTTTTTTTTTTTTTTTTATTTGCTTCAGTAAATCCCTAAATTATGTGAAAATTTATATTTGGGTTCATAAACCATAAATTTTTTTTTGGTTTAGTCTTTAATCACAATATCTTCAACTTTTTCTCCCCCTACCAGAATGTTAGTATTTAATGACTTAATATTCATGGGAAAATTGCAATAAGACGGAAATAATGGTTTTTAAATGATGAATAGTGAAGTTTGGGGACCAGGATGTAAATTTTGTTTGTTGGGTTTGTAGGGATGAGTGTCCTAATTGTTGTTCTTGTTGTTGTTTAATTATTGCAGGCACAGCTATAGATCAAGGAATTGCTTACGTTCTTCTAATGGCGGCTCTTGCAATCACATACCTCGTTCACTAAATTTTCTTAATTTTAACCTATGATCCACTTTATAAATTATGTAGTAAATACTTGATTTTTTTTAAAAAATTATTCAGATTCTTTGGGTATTTTTCTCCTTGTACTATTTTGATGCAGAAATAGGGGCGGTGCCTTTTGTATTATGTAAAGAGATTAAAAATCAATAAAAGAAAGCATTTATTCAGTTTACAATTTTCAATGATATAGCATTCTCGTTAAAGAAAAGAAAAAAAAAAAAGACAATAATGTCTTTACCAAAGTAAATTGGCTGTTCCATATATCATATATGTAGATATAATGAATACTATAAAGAAGCAAAAGAATAGTGTATTAAAAAAAGATTAGTATTAAGAAGCAATTATGGACCATAACTTATGGCTGAATAATTATATATCTAACACATTAGTGGACTTTTTTTTTTTTGAAAAGCTTATTAAGCATTAAGAAAAATGATATGAATGGTTTTCTGGTCAGCATATATGATATTTAAACCATAATCAATAAAATGGCATGGGACTTGAAAACGTGTGGAACTTATGTTCATTACTAATAATGTTCCAGTACTTATGCTTTTTCTCCAGAGCCTTTATATTCTATTTAAAGCTTTTCAGGAAAGGTTCTCCTTTTAAGATATTCATAAACAGATCAGTAGGAAAAACAAAAAAAACTATCATTAAGGATCAGTTTTAGAATTTGTTTTTGCATATATATCTTTTATAATTTTGATGCGATTTTGGCTATATTTAAAATAAAAAATACAATATTGTAAGATATATTCTGTCGTACCTCATAAATAATAGAGCAAGCTTTTCAACTTTTCTGCATTGAATGGGGCATTTGCGAAGAGTAAAGAAAAAGGAAACAAACCCATTCAGCTTTCTAACAACCAAAGTTATGCTCTTTAACATATTACAAAGCCAATTATAAATAAATAAATAAATAAAGAAAAGCCAATAACTACATTGTTTTCTTTTTATTTTACTGACAGAAATCAAAAGTCTGTGCTTTATCATTGTATCATAAAAATAAACTTTCTTTGTATTATGATCACAACGTCTGGTGGGAAAGAAGGAAACCTTTAGTAAGGTGATTAATGATGAAGTTTGGAAGACGTAATTAATTAAGAAAGTTGCTCAAGATTTTGCAAAATCCAATTTCACTTTTGACTCTAGTGGTCGGGTTCTATAATTGAATATATCGGGCCTTCTAGTTTTTTAGAAGCTACATTTTTTTACCATCCTTTATCTAACACATAAACAGATTGGAACACAGTTTAAATTATAAGTTTGAATCAAATTATTAAAATTTTAAATTTATAAAAAAAAACACGGTAACAAAATTGATTTAAACCAAAATTTTGTGATTTAAACTATATTCCTACATGAGAAAATTACATGTTATACCACGCTTTTAAAAGTTTTGTTTATTTATGTCACGCTATCATTCATATTATATATTAAGTTATGTCATAAATGAACATACGTGGCATTTGTAAAATGCAAAAATGATGTTGATGAAAATTCCCGTCCTACATAGGCCTAAGGTGATAATGTGTTTTATCAATAATACAAAAATCATTTGGTTACTATCCATAAGCTGCCAAGTTATTGATTGTAAACTACCAGCTTATTGCTCTCAACTTGCTGGTTTACTATCCCCTGAAGCTAATACTAAAACCGACCGCCATAACCCGACCAACATCAATTGGAAACCAATCGAGTTTTCCGATATCTACTCAATGCTCGATTCTATCTTGCAAAAATCGACCATTCCAAAGCGTGGTTTCCAATCGACATACCCTAAATTTTTCTTTTTTGTTTTTTTTTTAAAATGAAATTTAATCATCCACCTTTCCTCAAGCCAAGAAAAACGACTATAGAAATCGTCGTTTAGACTCGATCGTCTCTAGAAAACGCAAATCACAACATCATGTTCAACACGATAGTTTGGCATTTGGTAAAAACGATCAAACCCAATGAAAGAGGCACACGTGGAAATCGCGTTGGGTGGGGCCACAAAACAAGCATACGGACTTAGTATAGCGGTCTTTCCATCCCAATCGCAGCACAACTTTAATTCATCAGCACAACCAGCAACAAAAGAGTAGAAGAGAGCCACACTCTAGTACGACGCGCCCTTGATAAGAACTCTGCACCACACATATCCAACCAATGTCACTGGCAATGGGGCAATCTTCCCCCCTCACAGTCACGCCACCCAGGTCACCGACTCTCAAATTCTCTAATAACCTCACTGCCTTAAACCAAACCCCATCATCATTTGGCTAAATTCCAGTTCTTTCTTTTCTTTTTGAAAACAAAAAAGGAAAAATCAAATCCAATCCAATCGGGTTCTTATTAACAAAATTTCAAATGCTCTGTATTTGAATAAAGGTACCTGCTTGATCAAGTTTTTCTCGGTTCTGGGACAGTTTTGTTAAAATCAACATCATCTACTTTTTATTTATTTTTTTAATTTTTTTTATAATTTTTGACGCTTGTCTTGTGTTGTGATCGTGGTGCCCATTGTTTTCTGTGTGAATCTGCATGTGGGTCTTGATCTTCTTCAAAAGTTGTTATCAAATTCCCGATTTTTGTGCCTTTTGTAGCTTATTGGACGATCTTTTTTTTCTGAACTTGTGAATTGCCCAATGGAGGTGGGTTTTGATTTCTGTGGGTTGGAATTTTTGGTTTCAGGTGGTTTTTTTAGTTTGAAGATATGAACTCTTAGTGTTGATTGTCTTTCCTTTGACTGGTTTAGCCGTTTTCTAATTTTTTTCCCTTTTTGGGGACTGTGCATCATCATATGTATTTTCTATCTATCTATCTTTTTTTTTTTTGGCCCAGCTGAAAATCATTTTTTTTTCCTAGCTCATAAGCATAATGAAGGACCTGGGAAATAGATTCTGGAGTTGCGGCTATTAGATTGAGTATAATTTCGTAAGGATTCACAATTAAGATGATTGCAGTACTTCTATATTTCTCGTGGATAGCCATTGACAATGGGCCAAAAGTGAATCAAATTTGTTTTGTGCTAAAAAGTGGAATCATATAGGATTTGGGTTCCCAGTTAAATCTGCATTACAATGTAGAACAGTCATTTTAAGTGTGTCTCTTAGCTTGTCATGCCTTGATGCTATTTTGATCACCTAGCCATTTTAATCACTAGTATTTACTCCATTTTTGCTAAATAATAAATAAGTCCAAAGGATCCAAACTTTCTTTGTATACAAGCGATTTTCAAGCGTTTCTTATCTGCTCGGTGGATAAATGATGTTCTGTGTTTGAGTTTCAAGTCTTAAAGGGTCATAATCTCATGCCATTGGACATGACATATAAGCTTCTTTTGGAAAGTTTGCTTGAAGAATGACGAGACTTTATAGTGACGTAAGTTGGTTTTGTCTGTCAGGTTTAGCTATTTAATCTTTTGCTTCTTCGAAGCTTTTGGGTTGGGTAAGGAGAGAGAGGTTTTGAGTGTGAAATAAAATGGCGGACCTGAGAATCAGAGTTCGACGATCGAAGAGGGTCAATAACGGGCAAGAGAATCCAGCTATGGTAGTTCCACCTGCTCTTCCTGGTGGTAGAATGGGTAAGGGCCTTAAGAACCTATTCTTGTAGTTTCTCATTAAATCCAGTTTCCTCAAGGTCTTTATTTGTTAAATTACAGGTCCAATCAGTAGAGGTAGAGGAAGAGGCTCCAGAGCTATGAATCAAAATAAGAACACCAAGCTTCTTGGGGCGGGAGCTGGCAGTCAAGGACATGCCGGTTTAGACATGCCGGTAGGAGATGTACTTGCTGTTCGTGATGAGTTGGTGATTCAGAAAAGTGCAGCAAAATTAGCAGCCACTGACGATGACGGAAGTGCAAGTCCACTTCCTGAGAGGGTACACTTTTGGCCTTTCTGTTTTCATCCTCATTTTTATCCATATTTTGCTTTTTGTGTTCATTTGGGAATAATAGGTCCGTATAGGTGATTTTGTTTTTTGCTTGTTTCTTATATACCAACTATAGTGGTTGTTACTCATTGATTTTTGCTCACATGTCAATTTAGATTCGAATTCAATTCTGATGGTATTAATATTACTGAATTTAATTCTTGTTGGCAAAAATGTCTTAGATAAACTAGGTTTTGCTAGAATAAATCAGCAGCTTTTTTTACGATTCCTTCGAGAAAGTCTGTTCTCGCTGGTTTGAAATAGTGAATTCTGTGGCTTCCAAAATTATTTCTGTGTAGAGGATGATTGATAGAGTTTGTCTTTGTCTGATGTGGATAGCGTTTCCAATCTTATTTTCAGGTGCAGATTGGCAGCTCTCCAGTCTACAAGTTGGATAGGAAGTTGGGAGAAGGCGGTTTTGGAAAAGTGTATGTTGGAAGAAGGGTGACTGGTGGTAGTGGTGGTGTTGGCCCCGATGCCATTGAGGTATCATTTCATCCATGCATATGATGCATTTCTATTACGGTTGTTAAGGAAGTTGGTCATGTTGCTAACGGCAATTCTCCTATTCTCGTGATTTTTTTTTAGGTTGCTTTAAAGCTCGAGCATAAAAATAGTAAAGGTTGCAGTCATGGTCCACCATATGAGTGGCAAGTCTATAGGTAATCAAAAGAAGTTTCATTTTTGTTGTGTTAATCATTAACTATTATTACCTAACTGAAGTTTCTGTTTAAAAACATCATGAAGCACTCTCAATGGTTGTTATGGACTTCCCTTCGTCCATTATAAAGGCCAACAAGGGGACTACTATATCTTAGTCAGTTTCTACCCTATCTGTTTTGGTTTCTAAATGTATTTTTCCGTTAAAAACTTTTTTCCTAGTTGATATAAGCGAATAACGATATCTGATTGTTAAAACAGGTCATGGACATACTAGGACCAAGTTTATGGGATCTTTGGAACTCCAACAACCAAATGTAAGAAATTTCTGTGTCCGTTTCTTCTCCCTTCTGTTCAGTTTTTCCTTCTCATTTTTTCAATTTTCAGTGTCAATTCTTTTCAAGAGATCCCTTAGTATCTTTACTTCTCCTCTTTAGGCTGTCGGAAGAAACAGTTGCTTGTATAGCAGTGGAGGCAATATCAATTCTAGAACAGCTTCATTTAAAAGGGTATCTTAATTCTTATTTCTTATGTTTTCATTTTCATTTTTTTTTTCTTTTTTCTTTTTTTACCCTACTAGAACAAGTTTCTTATTGCATAATTTTAACTCCAGTTTTGTGCATGGAGATGTTAAACCTGAAAACTTTTTGCTTGGTCGGCCTGGAACATCTAATGAGAAAAAGTTATATCTCATTGATCTTGGTTTGGGTAAGTCTTCTTTGGCGGACGAGTTTTGCATTTAAAAGAGAAGAAAAGACTATTGTATAAGGTGCTTCTGTACTGAATATCATACAAAATTTTAAGAGAACTCATCTAATGCGTTTTGTTCTTCAGCATCAAAATGGAGGGATTCATCTTCTGGTCGTCATGTTGATTATGACCAAAAGCCCGATGTTTTCAGGTAAGTCCTTATTAAGACTTTGCATGGTGGGTGATCAGGCTGTATGATTGTTCAAAGAAAAAAAAAAGGTTCTTTTTCGCTTTTAGGTTTATCAGGATCTTCATATTGCCTGATATATTTTTGCGACTTTTGATAGGGGAACTGTACGTTATGCAAGTGTACATGCTCATTTGGGTAGAACAGGCAGCCGCAGGGACGATCTTGAGTCACTAGCCTACACTTTAATATTCCTGCTTAAAGGAAAACTTCCATGGCAGGGCTATGCTGTGAGTTCATCTCAATTTCCGTTTTTCCTTCCCCATTGCAATTTTTTACTTATGTTGCCTATGGTTGTTGTTGTTATTATTATTATTATTATTACTAATGCTTCCGTGGATTCTTGTGATGCAGGGAGAGAATAAAGGGTTTCTTGTTTGTAAAAGAAAGATGGCAACTTCGCCTGAGATGTTATGCAGCTTGTGTCCTTCTCCTTTCCAAAAATTCCTTGAGATGGTGACCAACATGAAATTTGAGGAAGAACCGAATTATTCGAAGCTTATTTCTCTTTTCGATGGCAGCATAAGTTCCAATGTGTCACTGCGGCCAATCAGAACAGATGGAGCAACAAAGGTTGCTATCTTGTGTTTTTGTAAACAGATTGATTGATTTTTTTCCCCCAGTAAAGCATTTAGTAAACACCTCAAAGGAAGGAATCTTTGATTAAACATCTGAATGCATTCCAGAATTCCATGAAGTGCTTACATAAGTATGATTGTTTTTTATAATAATTGCAGAGTCTTCATGAAATTGTTATGATTGTTTTTTATAATAATTGCGGAGTCTTCATGAAATACAGTTTGGTCTAAAAAGAGGAAGATTACATGTGGAGGCAGAAGATGGTGGGCAGCCAAAGAAGAAAATTCGACTAGGTAGTCCAGTTACCCAGTGGATCTCAGTTTATAATTACAGATCACCGATGAAGCAGAGGTAATTGTCACCAACCCAGGTGAAGCATGCAGAATTTCTTCCCTACCCCTCTCTCTCTCTCTATATATATATATATTCCTGTTTGTTTTCTCTTTCCGTTTCTACTCCTATGTTTCAAACACATTCACATGCTAGAAATGCAACCTGATGTCACCAACCTAGTTCATCTACTTGGTATTTATAATTTATAGACCCGATATGCGTTTCTTTGTTCAGTTACCTGTAGTGGAAAACCACTAGCCCCTGTGCTTTGTTATTCCAGATGCATGGACGTGTAATTTTCTTGGTGACTAGTTATTAAAAAAAGGGCGATTAAGATAGAATCAAATAGAATTTTCACATGTAAAAAAAAATAAAATAAAATAAACAGTTACTGGATCCTACACTACCATGTGGCAGTTTTAATGCACTGAGACATAATGGGGTGATTATATTATCAATGGTAATAAATTATTATTTTTCTTACTTGTATCCTTGAGTAGATTTGTGGTTCTAGAGTGAGACTGGCCTTTTCTGGATTTATTTGGTCTATAAAACATGATCTTCTTCCTTTAGACTACTTCTTGTCTGCACTAAGTGAGGAATGAAATTTGAAAACTAACCTGCCTGAATGGGTGCGGTCAATTATTTTTAAGGCCAATTACAACTCATCATTTCGTTCATTTAAGCTCTTGACTTTCCACCAACTTTAACTTTATGCACTTATTTTATAATTAGCAAGTAAATGGAACTACTTTACTGCAGATATCACTTCAATGTTGTGGATGCACGACTTCAACAGCATGTTGATAAAGGAAGGGAGGATGGTTTGTACATTAGCTCTGTGGCTTCTTCTTTGAGTATGTGGGCTCTCATTATGGATGCGGGAACAGGTTACTCAGCTCAGGTTTTTGAACTATCACCCATTTTCTTGCACAAGGTTGGTATTCTCTAAATTACTTTCTATAGCTTTGCCTCTTTTAGTTATGCAGTGGCTTTGCAAGTTAATTCCTTATTCATTTCATCAGGAGTGGATAATGGACCAGTGGGATAAGAATTACTATATTACTTCAGTTGCTGGTGCATGTAATGGTAGTGCCTTGGTGGTTATGTCCCAAGGTAGAGGAATTTTTTTACTTTATTTTTTTTAAATCTATTTTTTTCCTCTAATAATAAGGGACGCCAATCTAGTTTGAACTTTTATCTGGATTTTGTCGTCATGAATGCTGGTTATGGCTGTGGGAAAATGGTTACTTGAAGAACTCTTAAAGAATCTCAAATAAAATTGATATTTTTGTAGTCTCATTAAAGTTTAATTTACCTGTGTGTCTATATAATAATAGTTATTTGTATCAGTGGATATGGACATGGTATGAAGGAATGTAAATTTTGATATACGCTACTTTTTATTACTACAATGGTCATCATGTTGGTAGTAGGTGTCATGTTGGAGAGGTGAAGCAAAACCATATAATGTAATTATATATTTCTCTTCCACTAGGAAAAAATGAAACTAATTATTGAAACTACAATTTACCTATATTTGAGTGATGTCATGGATTGCTCGTTGTTGAATGATCGAATTATCATCTTCTCTTTCCCAAACTGTCTTCTGTTTCTGACTTTTGCTTTCGCTCATGCTGTTGCTAGGTGTACCTTTTACTCAGCAGTCTTACAAAGTCAGTGATGTATTTCCGTTCAAGTGGATTAATAAGAAGTGGAAAGAGGGCTTCTTTGTTACATGCATGACCACGGCTGGGAGTAAATGGGGCATCGTCATGTCCCGAAATGCAGGTTATTCAAATCAGGTATTCCAATCTGAATTGCATTTCATCGTATCATTTTTGATTGGGAACACTGCAGAACTCTTACACATTGTAATAATATTAGGTTGTGGAACTCGATTTTCTCTATCCAAGTGAAGGGATCCATAAAAGATGGGAGAGCGGCTATCGGATTACCTCCACTGCTGCAACAGCAGATCAGGCTGCTTTCATTCTTAGTGTACCCAAGAGAAAATTGCCAGATGTGGCGCAAGAAACTCTCCGGACGTCTGCTTTTCCAGCTACTCATGTTAAGGTGCGATTAAATTGCATAATCAAAGCTATTTATGGAGTTCTTATATAAGGGAGTAATCATGTGATTCTGTACCCCATTCATATAGTTTTCTCTCGAGTTTGTTATGAAAATCACTATTTGCGCCTTGTCTTTGGCTTTGGTTATTTGACTAATATCCTGTAATTAAATAGTGCATTGTTTGGTGAAATTTGAGGTTTTCAAGCTCCTTAGACCCCCCATCATCTTTCATTAAGTATTAGGCATTGTGACAAAATCTTAAGTGCCCTCATTTTGTTTGGCTTTTATTTATACTAAAACTGTTTGTATGCAATTAAGTGGGAACGAGGAGTCGAAGTTGCCATATTTTTTTTTATTGTTGAAAAGAAAATTTCCGGTTCGAAGTCAACCCTGCAGATTTTAGGTTCATTGAATCTGGAAGGGCCATGCAATTATTTTTTTGCTAAGTAGGAAGATCTAACATTAAATTTTGCACGAGAAAAAACTGGTTTCATGATGTCTTAACTCTGATTAATTGAGTTTTTGGTTTGAGAAACATGTGTCAATATTCTAAATAGAACATGAAATAAGTTTAAAATTGTTAATTACGTGGGCCCCAAGGTTATATATGATGTCGGCCATGTGAAACATTTTTGGAGTCGCTGCCATGGCAAATAACTATATGTCTATTTGCTACTATCGATTTTTGTTTAATGGAGCTTAAAATGTTTTGGTACAATTGTTTATCCATCGATGTTTCTATATTCATTTTTTGACTACATCGCAGGACAAATGGTCAAAAAACCTGTACATTGCAGCCGTATGTTATGGGAGAACAGCATCTTGAAATTTGGAATTCGAAGATGAAATTGCACATAATGTTATGGGCAGGTTGAATGTCTTGCTCTATCCAATACATTTCTCTTTCCTTGCAAGGCCTCAAATTTCGGATCGTATGCTAAGATTCTTCTTCCTTGATATAATATACATATATTTTCCTGTTCTTCTGGAGGGCTGTTGGGATGACAACTAGAGCTCATTCTCGGCCGTTTTCATTTTCCTGCGAATCATGGGGTTGACTCTGTTCATATTTTAATAATTTCAGGTGATCGGGTTCACCGTAAACTACTACCTGCCGGGGGTGGGGCAGGTTGTTTTGAAAAGGTACAGCTATAGATGGTTTTCTTCAGGCATGGATTAACTTGCTGGAGAACAATAGTTGTAGAGCAAGCTTGAAATGCCAGTGATTTTCTTTTCTGGCTATGTTTTGTAGGCTGCTTAAAATCCCCCCACCAAAAAGAAGTTTGTATAGTTACATCTCATTGCAGAGATGTGGAATATCTAAGTTGAAAAAAAAAAATGTAGCCTATAGATACGTTCGAGTTTGGAAGAGAAACACAGGAAGAAACACATTTTTGTGATAACAAAAGTTTGCCACCCTATGAACCTGTTTGGCTACTTCAGTTTAAACTAAATCTTTTGTTTGTTACACTGTAAAGTTACCGTGCCTAGAGAAAGTGAGATGCGATGTAAAGCTCTTATATATTAGAGTGTTTGGACAAAAAGTTTTAGGTCAAACATGCTATTCTTCATTAGTTTCCTTTCCCATAAATTCTTCACCTTCGGAATTCATTTATGATGCTAGGAGAAGATTTTCCGACACCAATGCTGGGAATATTTATAGGATGTTTAGCATAATAGTTAGAATTATTTTTATTGTAGTATGTAAGAAATTTACACTATAGTAATTTTTTTTTTAACATAATCCAGATTGGGGTCCGAACTAACCTTGCCAAACAACCTCGTCAACTCGATAAGTTGAGTTGTAAAAATGGAACAATAGACTTGGAAATCTGAAACATATACAATCACCTGCAAACTTGATATTATGGAAAGATCAATTTTCTGACATTCTTGACTCAAACTCAAAGTGCTCATAGCTTCCCCACCATCCACATGCTGTTGGCTTACAACCCTCAAGATGGTCACGTGCATCACGTGATGCAAAATGGGATCCAAGTTATACGGAGAAAGATTTGGTAACATAATAATAATAATAATAAGGGAAAATTTTATATTCGTACCTTGTGTTATATCAAAATATAAATTTAATATCTTATATTTTGAAATATTTTATATTGATATCTCGATCTTTTAGAAAATCTTTTTTTATACCCAAAGGCCTTTTTTTGGTATTAAATACGCATTTTTTGTGCTTTTTTGTGTCCCAAAAAAGTTCTCTGGGTACTAAAAAAAATTTTCTAAAAAATCAAGGTATCAATATAAAATATTCTAAAACATAGAATATTAAAATCATATTTCGATATAATACAGGTATTAAATTAAAATTATCCCTAATAACTCTTGCCCTGCATCTAGAGCAAATTTACGAATCTAGTGTCACAAACCCTGTTCTAACAACATTTTTTTTTTCTTTTTTATAAGAATCCTATCAACAACGGTTTTCCTCCTATATGAACATTATTCAACAACTTTTTTTTCTTTCTTTTTTTTTTAATAAGAACTTTATACAACATTTTTTTTAAGACACCTTATTCAACAACTGGAAATATATGTACTGTCCTTTTCAATTATTTTATTTTGTAAAAATTGCATAATCTGTCCATTTTTTAAGAAGTGAATTAATATCTGTTTTTGTTGTATAAATATCACTTATATGCCCATTTTTTTAAAATTTCATATATTCAGAACCTTAAAATACCCTCTAACTGAATATTATCATGTATTTAAATTTTTATAACAAATTTTCTTATTTTTTGAATAGTTAAATTAAGGAAAAAATATGCACTTATATTTCTTAATATTACATTGATGTATTATCATTATCACTTGAAGTTTTAAAAAAATGAAATGAATGTCATTGAGTATCATTATCATTATGTATTATTAACTTAATAATATAATAATTATATAACCTATATGATACATAAAAAGACTTAATAAATACTATATCATTAATTTAATTACATATCACAAAAAACATGAAATATCATTCGCTTAAAGTCTTAAGAAATAAATATCATTGTGTATCTTATCATTACGTATCATTAACTTATAAGCAGTAAGACACATGGAAATACTTCATAATACTCTGTTATTAATTTAATTACAACACCTTAATTTCAATTTGTCAGTAAAACTATATCATTAATTTAATTCCAACACCTTAATTCCAATTTGTTGGTAAATTCAACTTGTCCATAAAAAAATTTCATCTTTTTAGGGAATTTTAAAATCGTTATTTTAGATACCAATTTGAATTTAAGTAACAAGAACCTGAATTTTAGGAATTTTTTTAAATATAATAATATCATAATCCAATTGAAATTTTAAATACACATATTATAATATATTATAGTTAGTTTAAAAAAATAAATTAAAACTAACAATATCATTATTATGGTCATTAATGTCTTTATATATATATATATTGAGATATATAAAGAATATCCATAAACTACAGGCATATTTTAACTCTATAAATAAAAAAGACCTAACCTTTTTATCTTTTCACGTTTATGCAGCCTACGGCTTGGCTGACTAACTGATCTCTAGTTCTTATATCAGTTAGCCAATTGGCACCATAAAAAGCAAATAAATAATTAAAAAAATACGGATTACTCTACTTAAATCCAATAACATGTGCTCATCATGACAGTCGTTATATAGACGCATTTTGTATATTCACTTCTTTGGATTCTGGTGTGAAGGTTGAGTAGAGAAATAATATAAATATAAATATATATATATTTTATATATATATATATATATATTTGTTTGTGTGTGTGAGTGTGTATATATATACACACCACCACCATAAGGCTTGGACCTCCAAAGGGTATAGCTAAAACAATGGACATCAGAAAGTGGTGCAGTTCAAGCCACAAAAGAAGCATCAAATTAGGAAGACATTACAATGATAAGCCTAATGGGTCTCCATCATCAGTTAGTAGAACTCCTCAGTACAAGTTGAGGTGGAGAGCTTTTTGGATTAAGTACTTCACAAGAGAAAAGATGAGGAAGATCTTCAAGGCTGCTTCGGTTAATACTCGCCGCCTTGTCCCCTACGATCCGTGCAGTTACTGTCAGAATTTCGACCACCGGTTCGCATGGGATGATCATGATCATGATCATCAGCCTGACGGTGATGATAACCTCTCTCGCTCCTTCTCTTTCCGGTTTGCAGATCCTTCTACAAAGAATGTCCTTGTTAAGCTAGAGAAAGAATTGGTTTGAGAAGGATATTAGAGTAGAGAAAAAAAAAATAGTGGATTTTGTATGTATGAATTTGTGTGGGTATTTTGTCTACTCTATTGAAGATCAAATTCAGAGAGTTCTTGAGCAAAACAGTTATAAAATTTTTTGCCTTATAATTAATTTTTTTCCCAAAGTATTATCTGCTTCAAATTCAGTTAAATATGATTGAATTTTCTCTCTTTACTTTAGCTTGATAGGGCACTCAGAGATCAACATAGTTGAATTTGATCATTAGTTTCTGATAGCAGAAACTATATATATGTGTGTGTATATATATATGCATATATATATTTATTTATTTATATTTCTGTAAAAATAAATAAGTTTTGGCATGCATGAAAAAAGAAGAGAAAAAATTTGTGATTAGCTACAGCAATATTTAATATTGGTGGTAGTTGTCATCCTTCTTCAATGTCAAAATCCAGAGTTCTATATACAAGACAAATGGTTGACCAAGAAGATGCTTTCAGTTTTTTTAACCATTATTCCTTTTTTTTTTTTGGGTATTTTCAAGTTGATAGTTAGAAGAATGCTATGGCTTTCCTTTCCGTGAGTGAAGATGGTCATACAGAATCTTCCAGCTTTATAATATGAAGTTGAGATGGGAAAAAAAGGTGGGGGGGTTTTGAAACTGTCTTTTTTAAAAAAAAAAATTATTTATTCTCTTTATCTCTTTTAAAGAGAAGGAATATTACTTTGCAGAATATATAGATTAATTAAGAAGCTTTAAATATGGAAGCCATCAAACCAATGATTTGGATACTTATTATCATATGATAACTATTAACTACTGGTATTCTATTTGGCAAGAATTACTCATGCATGCTTATGTTTCATTCTTACTTTTATTATTTATCAAGAATTCCATACAACTCAATAACCAAGGCATATGTAAAACAGTTTTGGAAATTGCATACATTAAGGTTAGAATTTTCCATTTGATTTATAAGTTTGAACAGAAAATTTGAACATAATTAAATTAAAAAAAAAGTTTGAACCATAATTCAAAACCAAGAGAGAAACAAGCTCATTGAATCATTGAGCTCAGAACTATAGATCTAGGTTTGGGACTTTTCCTTTTTTTCCTTTTTTTTTTTTCTTTTTCATGAAAAAACAATTATTAAAGAGTACAAATCTAAGTAAGAAAAGATATATTGCAAGCAATTTTGTAAAAGGCAAAGTATCAAAATGAAGAAAAACTTTTTCACATGCATGATTAACTTAAGAAACTACTCAACTTTGAGGCCTTTTGTAATCACCTGCTCAAATTATGTTTCTTTTTCTTCTCTTTTCTTTTCTTTTCTTTTGTAATCTTGGCTAATCACAATGTGTGTTTCTGAATGTACGATGAAGGTAAAAATTAAAGTCCTAGTAAAACTAAACCCTATGCAAATTTGAGAAAATCTTCACAAACGTTCATTATTAGTGAGGTGTTTCTTTGCATCTTACTGTTCAATTTTCCTGATCTTAAAAATTTCAGAATTATTAATATAAGTCTCGATTTTATTTAAAAAAAAAAAAGAAAAATAAAAAAACTAAAAAAAATAAGATCTGGTAACTATTGTTCTCATATGTATACTAGCCTTCTATAGCAATTAAGTATTCTTAGACTTGATAGCAACTTCAACAGTTTCGAGGTTAAGGCCACATAAATTCAACATGGATGTAGAAAAAAAAAAAAAAGAAAAAAAAAGAGAGAGAGAAAAGCTCATGCCACTTTCTGTCTTTTTTCAGGAATTAAATAAATATTAGAATAACAACAAAAAGAATATATATAGCATTGGGTGCTACAAATGAAAATTGGCCCTCTTCACGGTCTTATGGCAAAAACGGTGGCTTATACTGGCCATGAAGTACTACTTATTCTTGAAGTTTAAAAGTATGGCCTTTCTTATGACAATGAGATGTATTTACCAATTAGTTGGAAGGGCGTGGATCAGCAAGCACGCACCAAGGCGAGACAAATAGTGATCAGCAAGCACGCACCAAGGCGAGACAAATACTGAAACCCATAAATAAGTCAAAGCAGAGAGAGAGAGAGAGAGAGAGAGAGGCTTGTAGTTGGTTCTCTATAGGGGTAATCAATAATGGCCAAGCACTAACGAAGAATATTTGCTGACATTGAATTATTTGAAAAATAAAATAAGGGGAGGATATATTAAGATATGAACATTAAATGTTGAAAAAGAAAGTCATCTAACCTACCAATACACATAGGCATTATAATACAAGTTAGAGTTAAGAAGTTTCAACTGTTATAGTGTAAAGCTTTCATATGTTACATAGAAAGCAAAAAATTACTACAATGTTTAAGTTCTAACTTCAATGTAACACCCAATGATTTCTAATGCATTAAATATACAATAATTAAAAGATTATGTTAAGTAATTTAAATAAAAGTTTGTAAGCTAAAGTTCATGCTCAAAAATTTATAAAATTTTTTAAGAACATAAAGAGTGTCTATTACTAGAGTTCTGAAATTATATTACCTTCATTTGACGACTTTTTTCTAAAAACCGTTGTGGTGAGGGAGAAAAAAAACGTGAGGAGTTCGCTCGAGAAAATGAAAACCATCGTAGTAAGAAGGAGGTCTTTCACGACGGTTTTTAGGAAAAACTATCATGGTAGATTACACTTTCCCTGACTGTTTTAATAAAAAATATCGTCGAAGATTACTTTTTCTATGACCATTTTTCATAAAAACCATCGTGAAAGATGCATTAAAATTTTTATTCCAGCTCGACAATTAGATACAAATTACAAACCTAGCTCTTAAAAATACATTCAGAACCTCCCGAAACTGCAGTCACTGTCCCTCTCCACCTCCATCCTCCTTAAACGTCTTCCTAATTGTAAGTGTTTTATTAGGTATACTTATAAATAGGTTTTGATTTTGTTAATTAGCTTTCTGGTTTGTGAATTTATAATCACGATCAGTTTTTTAGATATGTTGGATACGATTAATTTATGGATCAATTAGTACTATTGATCAATGTTTATTGTTTTGTGGATATGATTAGTTATTTGGATATGGGTATGATTAATTTGTTTTATAAATATGATTTATTATTTGAATATGATAGGTATGTATAATTTATGGATAATTGAATATGATTAGCTATATTGAAATTGATGGGTATGAATAATTTGTGAAATTTGTGGATTTATGGTATGATTATATATGGTAGGTTAATTAATTTGTGAAATTGTTTTTATTAAATTGTATTATATATGTTTCAATTTAGAACTTGTGAAATAGATAAGAAATGGATGTGGGATTTTTGATTAACTAAACAATATATAAATGATGTGGAAGAATTTTGGGATTTTGCCAAAACTTATGTCCATGGTGATAAAATTTAGTGTCCTTGTGTTCAATGTGGAAACCATAGATCTCATTCAATTTCAATTGTTAGAGGACGTTTATTTCAAAATGGGATTATAAACAATTAGCAAACGTAGTATTTTCATAGCGAGTCGAAGTTCAATCCAACTTTAGCAAGTAAAGAAAATGAAGCTATTGTAAGAGATACTATAAATGATCACGACAATATGGTTGACATGGCCAATGATTTGGAAAAACACTTTTTACACCGTCTAGACTTATTTGAGATAATGATAAATAATGTCGAGACACCCGTGTATGAGGGCTGTACCAATTTCACCAAATTGTCTACTTTAGTTAGATTATGGAATTTAAAAGCGTTGGGTAGATGGTTAAATTCTAGATTTACAAATCTTTTGGAATTTCTAGGAAGGCTTCTATCGGAGGATAATAAATTACCAACTAATATGTATAAAGTTAAAAAGACTTTGAGTACTTTGGGAATAGAGTATGAGAAAATTAATGATTTTGAAAGTGATTGTGTTCTTTATAGGAATGAGTATAAGGACGATAATTATTGCCTAGTCTATAAAGAGTCAAGGTGGAAGAAATGAAAGGAGCTAAAAGACAATAAGAGTGGAGTGTCAACCAAGGTGTTGTGGTACATTCCACCAGTGCCACGTTTGAGGCGCTTATTCGAAAACACAAAGTATACCAAGAATTTGCAATAGCATCATGACAAACAGGTCGACAATGGTATGCTTATGTCACAACTCGCATTTTCAGGCTGTGATAAAATTCTTTCTATCTTACTTTAGGGCAAAATTTTAGGAATTTTTTTTAATTAATACTTTACATATACTGGTCTAACAACCTTTGAAATACAAACATATACTTGTATTTACATAATCGTCTTTTCTTTGCAATATAGTTTATCAAACATTACTTTCAAAATATCTTAAAATACAATACAACAGAAACATACTGCAGCAGAAACCATACATAGTCTACACACTGTTCATCCCTCCGCCAGCTCACCATACAATTATTCTGACCTTTTTGTCGGAATACTTACAGTATGAAATACTCAGTGAGCTGACGGCCAGTAAGTCCCATATAAGCCCACGTGCACATTCAATAAAATGCATGACCTCGTTATGCTTTCTTATAATCCTTCCTTATCTTTATCATTTCTTATCTTTAACTAGGGCCCAAGTGTTTGTACCATTGCGCAGTTAGGCCTACGTAACACCGTGACCATACTGAAATCCTTAAACTCCCCTTGATTCAGAAGTCGGTACGTCACTTTTCTTAACTTTTAGTGATTTGCTTACCAATTCACTTATTATGGTTATCATACCATGCATGAAGTGATGATCACATGTTATACATAACATAAATGCTCTTATACAACATAATACACACAGGTACATACTTTATATACACACTGATATACATTAATATACGCATAGGTACATGGCATAATGTACTTACAGGTACTTAACATAATATACACACAGGTACACATCATCATATACACTCAGGTACATATCATAATATACACTTAGGTATCTACTCCGTATACTCACAAGTATACACCTTCATATTTATAAATACTCATGCTATTACATACATATAAGTATACACCTTGATATACACACAGGTATACATATACACATTTTACACTTTAAGCCTACAATTTCATACTATAGGTGGGATGGGTACTTACTTGATGTGAATGTCGGGCAACTTAACCTCGATTTTCTTCTCCTAGACTCCTAGGATCCTATTGGCCATTTACAAATCCATTAGCCAAATTTCACTAGGTTTCGATACAAAACATACATTAGTTAATAAATTAAGTTACATTATTATATACAATTCTAAGAACCATTGGTTTTCTTATTTCTATCTAACTCTACCCTATCGTTTCTAACGAAGGGAGAGAACATTTTTAACTATTCTTTGCCAATTGAAACGCTTTGGAGAGGTTCGGGTTATTTGGGCAAAAATGACGATTTTGCCCTCCATGGGTCCACTAACCTACCCGAGCTCATTTCGTTATTCTTACAAAAATAACCACATACTAATTTTAAAATAACACCCTAGTGGGTCAAATTTCTTTATTTCTCAATTATGCCCCATTTTCATAAAACTTTACGATTTAGTCCCTGAACTAAAAATTTTGACGATTTTATCCCCGGGACTAAAATTTATATCTTTACATCAAAATGTCCTATTTTTCATAAGAAACATTTTTACTCTAAGTACCATACCTTAAATCATTTTGAAAAATAACATTTTTACCATTTTAACATTTTTTCACTTTTGATAAATTCTTGAAAAATCAAAAACTCACAAACGGTTGAGTTTTTCGATGAACCATCCAACATACTTAACAGTTTCGTCGAGATCTACAACTTTCATATTTTAACTTTTTCTAAAATCTCACGGTACAGGGGTGTTTTTGGGAGTTTTTCAAATCTGCTGAGAAATAACATTTTCTTTCAATTTAGCCCTTAGGGTATTTTGGTAAAAATCCATTTCCAAAATTACAAATCTAACCCTGCAGAAACCGTTCCATGCCTTATTTAAATCATTCTCATGCTCAAACATCATTTTTTCTAAGATTAACATCAAATTTACAAAAATTACACTTTTTGCAAATATTAACATTTTGCACCATAAACCAAAACTTCATAACTTAAACATGTTGTACATCATTTATACATGAAATTTCATCAAATATATGCTCAAGAACCCACATGGGTTTGCAAGAATAAAAATCAATACAAAATTCATAAAATTTCAAAACTTTAAAATCAAAACTTACCCAAATAGCACCTTTTGATTTCTAGCTTCCCAAAGCTTTTTGAAACTCCTTCCTAGAGGTCATATTCATGCAAAAATACCTTGGGTTAATTTTCTTTCTTAACCCATGAAAAATCCCTTGAAATCTTGAAAAAAAGTTAGATTTTACCTTAAAATTTGTTGAACTTTCTTGGATTTTTGCCTCTTGAACTTAAGTGGGGTTGTTTTTGCAAGGTTTTGGGCTTGAGAAATTTTTTTAGAGGTCTCAACAATGGCTGCCGAAACTTGGAGGAAAGAAGGAAATGAAAATTTTGTGATAACTTGCCATAAATGCATCCTTATCTCATTTGGTGACTCATGGTTATCCATGAGTATACCCCCTAGGTGTCATGAGGTGATTGGGCCACTTTTCTAGACATGTGGCTGAATAGAAAATCAAGGAGTGTCTACTTTATGGAGTTAAAAATTTATACTGTGTAATTTTTTACCACACAGTATTTTTCCTATACTGCTGTGGTCAAATCAATGCTATTTCATATTCTTAGACTGTGCAAACTATTTTCCTTACCTTCGGTTCTCTTTTAGAGGTCAACGTAATTTTTTTCATATCTGTGTTTTCATCTTAGCAGTATACTTATACTGCATCGGCTTCTTTCTTACATTGGGTTAGGTCTCGGTAGACTCTACATCATATTTCTATTCTAAGTACTCATGTGTTTATATCACAATTTTACAATTAATTGTGATATAAAATTTATTTTATGGATATTACTTACAAATTTTGAGTAGTTAAACTCATAAAATCTGTATTAGAAATATCCAACATTGCATCATAATACAATGAAATTTCCATTCAATATAGCTTATTATTTATATTATCTTAATTTTGTAAAAATTACAATTTTTAAGGGTAAATTCATTAATTAAACCTAATTAAATATTAGATTTTATTAATAAAATTTTCTCTGTCATTACAACTTAGACATCCGACGGATTCACTACAATGGAAGACTTTTGAAGCCGATCATCTCACGTTTAGTGCGGATCCAAAAAAATATACATTTTGCTTTGTTGATGTATGGAATAAACCCACATGGTAACATAAATAGTAGGCACAACACTTGGCCTGTAATACTTGTCAATTACAATCTCTCTCTAAAAATGTGCATGAAGCGGAAGTTCTTAATGTTGTCTTTTTTATTTCGGGTCCTCACCAATCGAGGAATGACATTAATGTGTACTTGGCATCATTAATCGATGACCTAAAGAATTTGTGGGAAATTGAAATCGAAGTTAAAAGATACTTACTGAAAAGAGACGTTCACACTCTATGCAATGTTGACACGGACAATTAACGACTTCTTTGTATATGGTAATTTATCTCGTTATTCGGTGAAGAGTTCTATTGGTTGTCTTATTTGTATTAAAGAAACATCTCACAAACAGTTGATGAATGGTAAGAAAACCATTTTTCTTGGTTATATAAGATGGTTGCCAAAAGATCATCATTAACGCGAATAAAAGAAAGCCTTTTGATGGCAACATCAAAGAAAAAGATATGCCTCAGCCTTTGATGGGTGAACAAATATTTGAAATGGTAAAAGATATGAAAGTAGTACCCGAAAAGAGAAAACAAGGTAAGGATGAGCAGCCGATAAATGGACCATGGAAAAAGAGATCAATCTTTTTTGAACTTCCATTTTGGAAGACACTTTTTGTTTGTGATTGTTTGGATGTTATGCATTTTGAGAAAAACGTTTGTGAATCAATAGTCGACACATTGCTTGACATTTCGGGCAAGACAAAGGATGGTAAAAAAGCACGGTTGGATCTCATGGAAATGAAGATTAGGCCTAATTTATTTACGTAGAGAAAAGGAAATTGTACTTACTTACCTTCGGTGAAGCACACGTTACTAAGAAGGGAAAAGAGAAAGCTTTGTGAATTACTTGTTTTGTTGAAAGGGTCGAACGACTATTCTTTGAACTTTAAAAAGTTGGTGTCGGTTAAGGATTTGAAACTTATAGGCATGAAAACACATAATTGTCATGTGTTGATGCAACAATTACTACCACTTGCGTTGCAAGGAATTCTAACAAAAGATGTGAGATTTACGACTACCAAATTGTGCTCGTTCTTTAATTCAATATGCTCCAAGATAATTGGTCCATTTATGCTAGATTCACTACAATCGGAGTTGGTGCAAATCTTGTGCATGCTTGAAAAGTATTTTCCGTCGGCATTTTTTGACATTATGATTCAACTAATGTTGCACTTAGTACGTGAAATTAAGTTACACGGACCAATATATTTAAGATGGATGTACCTATTTGAAAAATATATAAAGGTTTTGAAGCGCTATGTAAAAAACTGAAATAGGCCTGTTGATGCTTGCCGCCGTCCGGCGTCGGATCAACACCCAGGTGTGACTGTACACCTTTTGACCTCCTCTAAGCTTGCCCCTGGTCGGAACTGAGTACCTGCAAGAGGGATGATTCGGAGAAATGGGGTTAGTCGATATACAAGGGCTCTCCGATGCTCAAGGCAAGAACTGTTCGACAGAGGTCGGCAGCTGATCAAATGTGAAGAGGTTTCTCTCTCTAAAACGTCATAAATGCATCCTATTTATAGGCCACCAGCTGGATCGGGTGCAAGATGGGTTTTTCCCATTACCCAGGTGTCACATCAAAGTGTATCAAGCAATAGGTGACAAGTGTCGCGTCCATAGTCCAATGGATTGGACTCTATCGGACGGTAGCACGCCTGCCTGGTGTTGGCCAACAAGGATGGGTAGTGACGTGTTATGATGAATAGTGTGGCCCGGCCCGAGCTACAGTTCATCCCCCGAGGTGGCAGCCTTCTTGGGGGCGTGCCCTCAGATCAGTGGAAGGCTCCCCGGGAAGAAGCATAATTCGTCGGGTCGGGCGGTAGCCATTTATGCCGAACTTATTTGCCGACCACCAAAGTTAATGTCCTCGGTGGGAGTGCCGAGCTACCCTCAACATTAGCCCCCCAGTGCACCTGGTCGGTGTTCGACCGGGTGGACTATGCCGAGTGGGTGATGTCGGCTCAAAGGAAGAAGACTAAGCGACACTTAGAAGCGGGGTGAGGTGAAAAGACGCGCGGATCAGACGGGGGACGCGTGTCGCGTCGCAGCCGTCTATGTGGCTGTCAGGCGTATTAATTGCGCCTTTTGGGTTTTTCGCGCTCGAACTTCCCGCTTAAAGTGGCTATAAATAGGGCCCCTCCCCTCCGCAATTTGCACTTCATTTTCAGAAATTTACGAACGAGAAATTTTAGCTGCCGAGCTCAAGTACTAGCCGAGGATTATATCAACCGAGCAACCAAGAACCCGAGCAGGTAATTCCCGAGTGAAAAATGAGTGATTTGTCCGACTCGCAAAACGTAGAGGCTTCATGGTCGGAAAGCAGCGGGGAGAGCAGTAGCTCTTATTCGACTCAATCTGACGCCGAGGTGGCGTCCCATGGACGGGAAGGGGCCAGGCGGCTGGAGCAGATCCTAAGGGTCGATTCCCAGACCGTGCCCGAGCAAGAATTTTTAGATTTGCTAGGCGGGCACAAACTTATCAGGCCGTCCAGGGAGCAAGACCCTTACACTGGGGCGGCAACAGCGGGCCATTCCCAAGTTTTTCCAAGGGAGAGGACCGAGTTTCAAACCCAGGAGGACGCTCCGAGCACCTCTGGTCGGAATGCCGAGGCCCCCGTCCAAGTTGCAGGCGTGATTACGGTTGATGCCTCCGATGAGGAGCATGTGGCCGAGGAGGCAGGGGCAGAACAGCCGGAGATAGAGCAGGAGGTCCAGGCCACCCGCGTACGGGGCGTCACAGCATATCGGATAAGCCGTCCTAGGCAAACCTCAGCGGCAGGATATACGAGCGCGATTACAGAGTCGCGGTTAGGGACATTGCGCGCCGAATATGGTATTCCGGCCGATGTGGATCTCGTCGTTCCCGGAGAGGGGGATTCACCTTTAGAGGCGCCGGAGGGGTTTATCACACTTTACGCCGAGTTCTTCAAGGCCGGGCTGCGTCTACCACTGCACCGTTTCCTTCGCCGGGCGCTTAATGACTTTAATGTATGCCCGGCACAATTAAACCTGAACAGCTACAGGTCGCTGATCGGGATGTATATTTTGTGGAAGTACCACCGGAGTACTGAGATGCCGCTGGAAGCCTTCAAGCAAGTATTCAAGATGAAGAAGCTTCCTCGGCAGTCCGGTTGGTACTACTTCACCGGCTTCAGAAAGGACTTTATTCTGGGCAACCCCGACTCGGACAAGCTGTGGAAGTACGAATGGTTTTACGTCAGGGGGAACTTTTTAGCCCGAGCCGGTGAAGTTGTCCCCGAGGATGAACAAGTGTCGGGGTCATTCGAGCTGGGGCACGTCTGGATTAAGCGCCCTTGGGCACCGAGCCATGTAATAGAGGCCGTGGACGAGCTGTTCGAAAAGCCCGAGTCGACCAGACAACAGTCCTTTCTTCTGAGAAAGGGCACCCTGTCCAGATACGGTTGGTTCGGGGAATCTAGCAGTCTTCCCCGAGCTAGGCGTCCTGCCCGGGAGACCGGGCAGGTTACTGTTGCCCATATGGGTGATCTTCCAGGGCCAAGCACTTCCCGGTCCGGGTGGCCGACGATGGAGCCTTCATTGTCCAGTACCGAGGACTCGTCCAGTGGCTCCCTCGGTGTGGGGCCACCTGTAGCCGACGAAAACCTCGAGGGCGTAATTAGGCTCCCGTACCCGTCGGGCCAACTCCGGATCGGAGGTCAGCCCAGAATTTTATTTATAGTCGCCGTCCTCTTTTATTTCGTTCTTTGCTTAACTTGGATTTTCTTTGTACAGAAATGACTGCACCGAGCTCCCGCTCTGGTAGGCTTGCCCAGATGAGAACACAGAGGAAGGGCAAGGGCAAGGCCACCGAGGCCAGCAAGAAGCGTAAGAGGACGCCAGCACCCGAGCCCCCGACACGTACCGGGCAGACCTCCACATCAGTCCAAGCTCCACCGCCACTGCCAATAAGGACCTCCTCAGAGACCGGCCGAGTAGACGAGGCATCCAGAGGTTCTTCCGAGAACCAACAAAGAAGGCGCCCGAACTACCGCGGGATGCTCCTTGAACGCATCGGGGACGTGGCTCCCTCGAATGACTTCTTTATGGAGATTCAGGGTGAGGACTTCCCCGATTTGTGCAACCTGGCACTCCGATCGGTAGCCTCAGTAAGTATCCAAGTCGACTAATGGTTGCAGGGACTTCCTATAATGTTGCCGAGAACTTATCCCTTGGTACTTTTCACAGCTTGAGCGCCGTTGTGCACATGGCACACTCCATCGGGGTGAGGGAGATCCACAAGGAGCAAGAAAGGCACAAGAAGACCCTCATCCTGAAGTTGGACTCCGACAGAGAGCTCAAAGACACGAAGGATGAATTAGGTCGGGCCAAGGAGGAGGCTCAGAAGGCGAAGTCCGAGGCCGAGGACATGTTGAGGCGGCTAAAGGAGGCAGAGGATAAGGCTGCTCGGCAGGAGGAGATAGCTGCTCGCCAGGAGGAGAAAGCCGCTCAGCTAGAGGAACGACTGGCAACTCTACAAGCCGAGCATCACCGATTCGTGGCCGGGCTTCCGGATCAGCTAGCCGCTGCGGTCGAGGAGTTCAAGACCTCCCCCGAGTACACCGATCTCTACTTCGATGGAATGGTGGATCTCCGCGACCATCTGATAGAGAAGCATCCCGAGGCCGCCGCATTCGACTGGTCGGTTATTTCCGAGCCGGACCAGGGTGAGGCCGAGCAACAACGGGATGTTGAGGAGGTCGTCGTTGTAGACGGTGACGACAGCGGGGATGTGCAAGCTGCCGAGGGCGGTCAAGACGACAGCGCGGCCGGGGACGAGACTCAAGCTGGTGATGAGACTCGGGCCGATTGATCCTCTGTTTCTCGCTTTTTGTGATTGGGCTTAGGAGGTGCCCGACTTTCTTGTACCTCCTTAATAAAGAAATTTAAACGATTTATAATTTCCCGTTTTGTATCCACTTTAGATTACGTGTAGTAGTTTTTTTTTACATCCCACGTAACATTTAAGGTTAGATACTTCTCGGGTAGATTCCCAGGCTGGGGGACAATTGACCGAGCAGAGGTGAATGGTGCGATTGTTTTCGGTTAATTCCAGTACCTCTGTCCTCAGTTGATCCGAAGACTTTAATTCTCGGTCATTCCGAGTAGTCATCCACTTCTGCTTAGTTATCCAAGCAAGTTTAGGTTTCTGGTCTCGGTCGGGCAGGATGTAAACGGCGTACAGCTGCCCCTACCCTGTCGCCCCCTATAGACTTGTAGAAGTTTCAAAGAAACTTTACAAGTATAGGACTGATCGGGCACATAAATGTGCCGAGCAACTTAAGGGTGTCTGCACGACAGACATGATACGTATATTGACTAGCCCCCCTGTCCAGTTTGACGAGGATGACGCCCTTGGCTGGGAGTCAACATCCTGTCTTCCGAGCTGGGGTTCCGGCGTCTTGGCCTGACTTCCCTTAAAAACATTGCTCAGGCGGAATGAGATTAGAGAAGTTGTGTTCCACGAATGTAATATTTACATTGACTTTTCCAGTCCCGCTCAGCTGGTCTAGTTACAAAAGAATTGTGGCCAGAGATCAAAAAGGAATCTGGCTCTGATTTCCTGTTCTTTTTCAGGAATAGAATCTTTTTAACAGCTCGGCATTCCAAGGATGCCCAAGCTGATTCCCCTCCAAATCGACTAGCCTGTAGGTGCCTGATCGCACGACACCTTCGACTTTAAAAGGTCCTTCCCACTTCGGACCAAAGGACCCGAGACCGGGTTGCTGAACCGTGACTTTCTTCATTACTAAGTCACCAACCTTAAAGCTCCTCGGCTGAACCCGTTTGTTGTAATACCGGGCTACAACCTGATTCCGGGCTGCGTTACGGATGGATGCTCGGTTCCTTTGTTCTTCAAGTAGGTCGAGCTCGGTCATCATGAACCTTTCATTAAGTTCCTCTTCGTATTGCTCAACCCTTAAGGTCGGCAATCCAACCTCGGTTGGGATGACGGCCTCTGCCCCATAGACCAGGGAGAACGATGTCTCGCCAGTTGCAGCTCGCGCGGTTGTTCGGTATGCCCAGAGCACTTGAGGCAGCTCGTCGATCCACGCACCCTTGAGCCTTTCGAGCTTCTTCTTCAGATTGTCTTTAATTGTCTTGTTTACGGCCTCCACTTGGCCGTTACTCTGTGGATAGCTCGGAAAAGAGAAGACTTTCTTAATGCCGAGCTTCTCACACAAATGCCGTAAACCCGAGGAGTCAAATTGCTTAGCGTTGTCGGTCACGATAGTGTGCGGGATTCCGAACCGACAGACGATATTTTTCCATACGAAGTTGGTGCACTTAGCTTCAGTCATGCTGGTGCAAGGCTCGACTTCGATCCATTTTGTCAGATTGTCGATGGCGACGACACAATATCTGAATTGCGAACGAGCCGGAGGGAGTGGTCCGATCAAGTCGATGGCCCATTTTACAAATGGCCATGCTGAAGTCACCGGGTTTAAAGGTTCGGTGTGCGAACCTAGCATTCGAGCAAATTGCTGGCATTTAAGGCATTTTCGTGCAAAGCTCACGCAGTCTTGCTGCATACTAGGCCAGTAGTAACCTTGCCGTAGGCAATTCTGGGCTAAGGAGCGTCCACCGGAGTGATTGCCACACAGGCCCTCATGAATCTCTTTCATTAAGTACTCTGCCTCCTGGGGATCCAAGCATCTCAGGCATGGCGTTGAGTAGCCGCGCCGGTACAGCTTTTCCCCGATCATTGAACACCGGGCTGAGCTGTTACGTATCCGTCGTGCTTCTTCCCGGTTATCGGGTAATTCGGATAGGATTAGGTACCGGATTATCGGGTCCATCCATGAGCATTTTCGTTCGGCTTCCAGGCTCATGACCTCTTTACTGACACTTGGTTCGGAGAGTCTTTCAATAGGGACGGAGATCGGGTCCACTCCGCCTATCCCGGAGGCTAGTCGAGCGAGGGCATCAGCTTCCGCGTTCTCGGATCGGGGGATTTGCTCAAAAGTGTAGGACTTGAATTGTCCAAGCAACCGTTTCGCTTCTTTTAAATATGCCGTCATTGATTCTGCTCGGGCCTGGAATCGTCCCGTGATTTGCTGCACCACCAGCATTGAGTCACTATAGATGGTCAGCCGATCAACTCCGAGGTCCCGGGCAATTCGTAGACCGGCCAGCAAAGCTTCATATTCCGCTTCGTTATTTGAGGTCTTGAAGTCGAAGCGAAGGGCATAAATGACCTTATATCCGTTAGGGCATGTTAAAATCAAGCCTGCCCCCGACCCATCGACGCAGGTCGAGCCATCGACGTGTAAATTCCAATTCGGCTCCGAGAAGAGGCCTTGTTCACTGCGGCTAGGTGTATCTGGTTGCCCCATGGGCGATTTCTCAACTAGGGGAGCAAACTTTCCGGCTTCTATAAATTCGGCAAGGAAGTCCGCCAGGACTTGAGCCTTTGTTGCCGTTCTCGGCACAAAATGTATATCATACTGGCCCAACTCAACCGACCACCTGGCCATTCGACCTGATATTTCCGGACTCTGTAGAACTTGCCGGAGAGGGAACTTGGTCGGGATCTTAACAGTATGGCCTTGGTAATACGGCCGAAGTTTCCTAACTGATGTTATTAGAGCGAATGCCAGCTTTTCCAATGATGGATAGCGCTCCTCGGCACCCTGGAACGCGTGGCTGGTGTAGTAGACGGGTCTCTGAATTCCATCTTCATCTCGGATCAACACCGAGCTAACAGCCTTCTCCGAGACGGCTAAATACGCGGTTAAAATCTCACCGGGCGAAGGTTTGGACAGGAGCGGGGGTGTGGCTAAGTAGGTTTTTAAGCCTTGGAATGCGTCTTCACACTCCCTGCTCCACTCAAACCTCCCCTTAAGCGCCTTGAAAAAAGGATGGCACTTGTCGGTAGCCCGGGAGACAAATCTTGATAAGGCGGCCACCATGCCAGTAAGCCTTTGTACGTCTTTTACAGTCTGAGGAAAATGCATGTCAATGATTGCCTGGGCTTTAGCCGGGTTCACCTCGATTCCTCGTCGGTTAACCAAAAATCTGAGGAATTTGCCAGAGCTGACGCCAAAAGCGCATTTTGCCGGGTTGAGTTTCATCCCATACTCCCGGAGGATGTCAAAGCTAGCTCGAAGGTCGGCTATGTGGTCCATCGCTTGGACAGATTTTACTAACATGTCGTCCACGTAGACCTCTATAGTTTTCCCGATCAGCCGAGCGAACATTTTGTTGACGAGTCGTTGATAGGTAGCTCCGGCGTTCTTGAGACCAAATGGCATCACAAAGTAACAATACAAACCCTGGTCAGTAACGAATGAGGTTTTAATTTGGTCCTCTTCGGCCATTCTTATCTGATTATACCCGGAGTACGCGTCCATAAAGCTCAAGAGCTCGTGTCCGGCTGTGGCGTCAACGAGCTGGTCTATCCGAGGAAGCGGAAAGCAGTCCTTGGGGCAGGTCTTGTTAAGGTCGGTATAATCGATGCAGACCCGCCACTTGCCATTCGCCTTTTTGACGAGGACAACATTTGCCAACCATTCTGGATATTTGACCTCTCTGATGAACCCAGCCTTCAATAGTTTCTGGACTTCATTATTTATCGCGGCATATCTCTCCGGGTTGAAGGCTCTTCGTCTTTGTATCACCGGCCTGTGACCAGGTTGGACGTTAAGCCGATGGCTGATGATGCTCGGATCTACGCCGGGCATGTCTTCATGAGACCATACAAAAACGTCGCGGTACTCGGAAAGAAGGGATTCCAGGTCGGCCCGGATCTCAGGTTGTAGCTGAGTCCCGAGTTGGACTGTGCGTTTTGGCCTTTCGGGGTCCAGGGAGAACGGCACTAAGTCTTCGACCGGGGTGCCCCTTACTTCCTCCTCCGGAAACCTGGGGTCTAGGTCCGCGAGCATCTTCGGCATCGGATCGGTTGGAAGGTCGATCTCGTCGATTGTGTGCACGGCCAGAATTCCCTGTTGCTGGACTGAGGCTGCCCGGACTGCGTTCGCATAGCAAGCCCGGGAATCCTCCTGGGACGAGCGGATTACTCCAACGCCACCATCGGTTGGAAACTTCATCGCCAGGTGATATGTCGAGACCACGGCTTTTAGTCCGTTCAGTGTCGGTCGGTTGATGATTATGTTATACTGAGAAGGTTTATCGACGACCAAAAAGTCGACCACCCGAGTGACCCTGGCAACTTCTTCTCCAAAAGTCACCGGGAGACTAACCTTCCCGATTGCTCGGACACACTCACCCGCGAAGCCGAAAAGTGGGGTCCGAACTGAGGTTAAAGGCGCATTGCTAATCTTCAGTCTATCAAACGCCTGCTTAAAGAGGATGTCGGTTGAACTGCCATTGTCAATTAAAACACGTCGTACAACGTTGTTGGCGATAGGCAGTTCGCAAACCAAGGCATCGTTGTGGGGATGCAGCAGCCGGTCTGCTTCCTCCTCAGTGAAGGTGATGGGGATGTCTTCTTGGCAGCATATCTTATTGATGTGCTCGGAGACATTCATGAAATCACCCCGTTCGATGCGCCGGGCTTCTCGGACGTAGGCTCGCCGCCCACTCGATGTGTCCCCGGCTACAGGCCCGCCGAGTATCGTGTGTACGATATTCAGGGGTTCCGGGGCGTTCACACTATCGGTTCTGGGCCGGCCCTGCACGTCTCGGCCCGACGAGTCGTTTCTTCCAGAGGTCGCCCTCAGGTTTATGGCTTTATCCACAAACTCCTGCAGTAAACCTTCTCGGACCAGCCTTTCTATTTGGTCCTTAAGTTGGATGCATTCTCGGGTCGTATGACCCACATCCTGATGGAATTTGCAAAACTTTGACTGGTCACGCTTCGCCCTAAAGCCTCGAAGCTTGGGCGGCGGTGTCAGCAGATTCTTGTCGCCGACTTGAGCGAGCACCTCATCAATGGTTGCCACCAGAGGTGTGTAGTTTTGGAACTTGCCGGTCGGCCCCTTCGGCTTCTCAGATTTCTCCTTCTTTTGCTTCTTGGCATGCTCGGCACTACCCTGCTCCGGGTCTTTTTTCTGCTTCCTTTCCTTTTTTGCCCCGCTCGAGCCAGCTTCCTCCCGGCGGCTTTTCATATACTCGGCAGCGTCTGCATGTCTTTGAGCGTAGCCGAGCATTTGTGAAAACGTGTTTGGCTGCTCAAAGGCCAGGGACCAGGTCAGCTTCTCGTCTCGGAGTCCCCCTACAAAAATATGCTTGAGGGTTTCATCTTCGACATGCTTGACCTCAAGAGCGGCCCGGGTGAATCGGTTGACGTAATCCCTGACATTGCCGTCTCCCTGCTTGACAGCGTACAGGGAGGTTATTTCTTTCCTCCGCGTCCTGGTTGTAGAGAATGCAGCGGAGAAGGCGTCGGTTAAGTGCCCAAAAGAAGAAATCGACCCTGGTTCGAGCCGTCGGAACCACTGCCGAGCAGGGCCTGTAAGGGTGAGGGAGAAGGCTTTGCACATCGCAGCGTCACTGGCATTTTGCAACAGCATGTGCCCGCGAAAGAGCTCGGCATGCTCATCCGCGTCTGTGGCCCCATCGTAAGGCTTAATCTGTGGGACCTTGAACTTCGGCGGCATGGGTGCCAGCATTATGTGATCCGGGAATGGCGGACCCTGCGCCCCGATCTCATCCAGACCAAACCTGCAATTACGGATCTCATCGATCTGTCGCTGCAGTACCCGGAATTGGCGACTATTCGTATCTTCGGGTAGTTCGACGCGATAAGGTACTCCGCCCTCAGCACGGCCTTCGACTTCGCCTTGGCGATTTCTGTTAATCCCTCGGTACCCTAGCCGATCAAATACTGAGGCCCTGGAACCTTGTGGTGAAGGGACGCGGGGTGGTTGACGTCCCATCTGGCATTCATGAACCAGTCTGTTATCGAGCAGGGGCGCTCTGGTGGATCCCAGGGGCTGCTCTGATCGGTCCTCCCAGTTGGTGGCGCTCTGTTCACGCCGACCCTCTGCCTGGTCAACCTGGGCAGGGGGTGGCGGTTCTGGCGCAGCATGTTGTCGGGCTTGCGCGAGCTGCCGAGTTAAAATCTGAACTGCATCTGTGAGCTCCTGGATGGGGTCATGTGCAGCTCGGACCTGCATCGACTCAGCTCTTGCCGCGCTTCCTTGCCCGCCGGACCGAGATCTGGCGGTCCGAGGACGACTGCTGGGCCGTTCTGTGGCTGGTTGCTTATGCCTGACGTCGCCCGACTCCTGATGTCGGGCGGTACTATCTCTTACGTTACCTCGTGTCGTCATTTCGGAAATCCGAGGTAGAATAACTTTGGATTGGGGCGCGTCGGCCCTCCTTCTAGCGCCAAAATGTTGATGCTTGCCGCCGTCCGGCGTCGGATCAACACCCAGGTGTGACTGTACACCTTTTGACCTCCTCTAAGCTTGCCCCTGGTCGGAACTGAGTACCTGCAAGAGGGATGATTCGGAGAAATGGGGTTAGTCGATATACAAGGGCTCTCCGATGCTCAAGGAAAGAACTGTTCGGCAGAGGTCGGCAGCTGATCAAATGTGAAGAGGTTTCTCTCTCTAAAACGTCATAAATGCATCCTATTTATAGGCCACCAGCTGGATCGGGTGCAAGATGGGTTTTGCCCATTACCCAGGTGTCACATCAAAGTGTATCAAGCAATAGGTGACAAGTGTCGCGTCCATAGTCCAATGGATTGGACTCTATCGGACGGCAGCACGCCTGCCTGGTGTTGGCCAACAAGGATGGGTAGTGACGTGTTATGATGAATAGCGTGGCCCGGCCCGAGCTACAGTTCATCCCCCGAGGTGGCAGCCTTCTTGGGGGCGTGCCCTCAGATCAATGGAAGGCTCCCCGGGAAGAAGCATAATTCGTCGGGTCCGACGGTAGCCATTTATGCCGAACTTATTTGCCGACCACCAAAGTTAATGTCCTCGGTGGGAGTGCCGAGCTATCCTCAACAAGGCCGGAGGGATGTATTGTAGAAAGTTACATAACGAAAAAATCGGTTGAATTTTGCTCTAAGTATTTGACCAAAATTCGAGTTAGGATTAATTTGTAAAAGTATTTAAGAAACTAAGGAATTTTTTTTTCATATCATTGAAAAAAAGGACGATTCAATTAGTATTTAGTTTCATATATATTGTTATTTCCCTAAAAAATAAACTCAGGAAAGCTCTTTAAAAATAAAAATAAAAAATCTCGACGAAAAAAAAAGGCAAAAAAGGGGCGAAAAGTGAATTTCGCGGCAAAAATGCCTTCCGGCGAACGCACCGCGTTGTAAACTAAAACGACACCATTTACCTCGTCCGTATTTCACTATTTCATAAATTCCATTTCACTAGAACTCCTTGTTCCCGTTCACTGCTTTTTCTTGTTCTTTCTTCTTCTTCTGGAGCAAAATTAGGGTTTAGGGTTTATCACCATTTTCGGAAATTCGCTTCTCGAACTTACTGATCTCCAAGAATTCGCATCTTCTCACCTCCAATGGCGACCGAACTGGTTGTCGACGCGGAGAGAGTCCAGAAATTCTTCGACGACCTCGAGTCTCAGAAGACCATTCTCTCCATCTGCACTCAGCTCTTCCAAATCCTAACCAGCCATTTCAAATCCCTCCAGAAATCCCTCTCCGAAAAGCACCAATCTTTCAAGCCCAAGAATTCCACTCCCGCCAGACCTTTGCGTCCCTCGACGACCGCGAGAGCTCCATCCCCGATCGCGAGTCGAATGCCGTCTCTCGAATCGTGGAACGGAAGAAATCAGCATTGGCGGAGCTCGAGAGGCAAATTCCCGCGAACTCGGAACTTTCTGAAGCGCTGAAGTCGTTTTCCCGGAGGATGGATTCGTGGGGACTGTTGAGCTTCATCGTCTTGAAGAGGAAGGAATCTGTCTCGTTGAGAGCGGAGATCATTGATTCGTTATCAGAGGCAGTGGACCCGCCAAGCTTGGTTCTCTCTGCCTTGGAGGAGTTTGTGAATTCCAAGTCCAAGAAAGTTGTAGTTACGGATAAGAGGTGGGTGTGCGGATTGCTGGTTCAGGCGCTGTTTCCAGGGGGGAATTCGGGAAAGGAAGGGCCGCCTTGGTTCGCAAGGAGTGTCATCGAAGGAGCCGTGAAGGTTTTGGAGGAGTGGAAGCTACTGATTGATGGCAGCGAATCGGGGGGAGGTGCTCGTCTGGAAGCGGCAGAAGCTGTGATGTTTGTGCAGATGGTGGTCGGGTTTCTTCTGATAAGGGAGTTCGACGAGGAGTTCTTGAAGAAATTGATGGTGGAACACGCGTCGAGGAGGGACATGGCAAAGCTCGCAGCTCAATTGGAAGATAAAGAGAAGATGGGAGGTTTGTTTCTTGCTCAGGAGAACTTAATTTTATGCTACATTTGGAACCTTTAGATGGTATTTGTCTCAGGTTATCACAATATACATTGTTTGATTTGATTCATTGTCATTAAGTTCTGCGGTTAATTCTTAGGTAATGGAGCGTTTATGAATGAGATTGTAAAAGGTAGTTGCAAAAGTTGCAGTCTTTGATGCTAAAAATAGTGACACTTTGAAATTTGTGAGGATTGAGAAACCCATGTTTGGATGATGGTTTTTGCAGATTCATTGTATATAGGTTGTGATGGTGTTTTAGAAGGCTTGAATTATTTAAGTACGTAGAATTAAAAAATGCCGGTAAAGTGGAGTACTTGTGTTTGTTGGGAATCTTGAGGCTTTGATTTTTTAGGACCCTTTACTGGTTAAAGGAGATTTTGTAGCGCTGGACTTTGGTCACGGCTATTATATTGCCCTTTTTTTTTTCTTTTCAACTTATAAACTTACAGGCTACATATCTGATGGGAGCCCTCTTCATCCTTGAAAGTCACATTCTCCTATGAATGGAATATGATGAGGAAAAATAGGTGAAAGGAAGTACATAAGTTGGTTATGAAAACATAAATTTGAAACTTAAAAAAGCAATGAATAAGAGAATTGAATCTGGAACCATAAGTAGGATAAAGGTTTGAATTTTAAGATTCTTTAAAGCGGGCATGAGACAAGCAAGCTGTGTTGAGAGAGAGACTGAGCGATAAATGCAAAACTGAAGTTACTTGCAATGCTTGGAATCATACTTGCGCTTGTTAAATGAAAGCTCAGAAGTTCCAGATTTTAAGCCAAGACTTAGCTTGAATGTGTTTGAATTAAGAGTTTTTCTAATTTTGCAGATATTATTGATGAGTTGGTGAAGAATGGCAAAGAGATAGAAGCTATCTATTTTTCTTCTGAGTCTGGTTTGACTGAAAAGTTTTCTCCTGTTACTTTGCTCAAGTCATTTCTGCAAACCTCCAAAAAGAATGCTACAGACATATAAAATAAAGGGAATAATAGCTTGTCTGCAACGGTTTGTCTGCAATTTATCATCCCTTCTTATTTTCTGTTTCTTTCACATGCTCTCTGTACTTCTTTTGGCATTGCTGAATGCAAGTCGATCTACAGGAGGAATCCACTAATCTGGAGTTGAATTCCATCAGAGCAATCA
Organism: Artocarpus heterophyllus; assembly: GCA_025403435.1. Taxonomy (NCBI): domain Eukaryota; kingdom Viridiplantae; phylum Streptophyta; class Magnoliopsida; order Rosales; family Moraceae; genus Artocarpus; species Artocarpus heterophyllus. The sequence goes on along the minus strand of CM046330.1, from coordinate 3,554,161 downwards.
TAAAATGCGTAGAAGACCACAAGCTCAAATCTGAATTTTCCATCGATAACTTGAGAAAGCGAGCTACTCAATTAGAGAAAGCCAAGGCAGAAAGGAAAAGGAGCTCGGCAGGCTCTACTGAACCCCAAAACAAGCGAGGTTCCAGTGGTGCTAGCAGCGGCCGAGGTGGTGGTAGATCGTCTTCTTCTCGCCCAGCCAAAGCAGCCAAGTATTCCAATGCCTACGCATCCTTTAGCTGCAGGAACGTGAATCCTCCAGCACACCGTAGCCCTGCTGCCACTAGATATTCTGGCCATACAGTTACCCTGTCTAGATCATCTACGACGCTCCGGCTCCATCCCCGTATGCCTCGACGTATGGGGGGACCCAAAGCCCTGCTGGCATTCCTCAACACCAGTGCACCCACCTTGGGGACAACATGAGTGGTGCTGTGTTGCGCGGCAGTGGTTCTCACAGTGGCCAGACCAGCTATGCTAAATACGATCATGCCAATTCGGCTCCACAAAGTTACCAAGTACCAACAATCTCCATATCCCCAATAATTTAGAAGGCAAATGGCCAAATGAGCGTCATGTATGTTTTGTCTCTTTATGGTCCAAGGACAAGGAGATGAGCCTTCTTTGTCTGTAATCTCCATATGGATATGGTACACCCTCTTTTCAAGAGTCCCCACTTATAGTGTCGTTTCCTTCTTCTTTTGCTTTTCTTTTCGTCTTCTTGGGAATTGAGAGAGAGGAAGCTGGCTGTTGCTAATCAGACGCTAAGCATAATAATGGAATTCATATTCAACCTTGTAAATATGCTTTTATTTCCTTTTTTAGAAAAAAGAAGAAATATAACAAAACTATATCTTTTTTTCGTTCCATTTTCTGTTACCGGATGGTTCAATTGGACGACCGATTGGTTATTCCTATTCATTTATTTTTGTTTAAATTGAGCTTCTGCTCCTGTTTAACAGAGGCAGTCTTGATCAATATTTTAGTTATAAACAGTATAAAATTTTTATTTATTATAATAAAAAAAATTAATATAATATCAAGCTTTTGTATATTTTAATAAAAATAAAAACAATTTTAATTAATAATTTTAACTATTGTGTCTAATACCCTATTAATTTGACTTGCGGGTGGTCAGATTCTAGTCTTGGCACGAGCATGAGTTTTTATGCCCATGTTTCCTTCTCAGCAAAAAGCATATTCCGAACAAAGCCTTGTTTCCATAGGAAAACGGCATGAGATCCGACCGGGGAAAAGTAAGAGAATGACCACAAAAAAAAAAAAAAGGGGGACGAAACAAATCATCTTAGCAGTAGAATTATATTTTCAAGAAACGATCAACGGCCTCATTTTAAGACAACCCCATCAATCGTTTTTTTCTTTTCGGAAAACATTTTATTCAAAATCTCTAGAATAATCTTAAATTATTTAATAGTCGACTGGCATTTTTGTGGGTAGCATGCAATTGAACGTTACACTTCGAAATAATAATGCATGTACGGCCGTGACACATACTGCAGGCCAATTTGCTTGACTTCTTCAATTATCGATATCTTTTTTTAGTAAAGAGTTGTTGAATCTCAATGATTATTGCGATGGTGTCCACAAATATTAATGCACCCATTATCTTCACATTAATAAATGCGTGGACCGCAAAATGGCTCTGATTGTATTTGATACGACATTATTTCCTTCCATCGGCAATGTCTCTGATCCTTTGTCAAACCGATAATTTCTTTTTAGGGATATTATTATTTTGAAACCATATAATTTAAAAAAACATCACATCAATATTTTATTATTTAGATAATATTAAAATAGTATTCAATAGTTTTCAAAAATATTATTTTAATACCTTGATTATGTTCTTTAACGTAAAATTTTCAACTTATCATTCTATTAATAAACCTCAAATTATTTTAGAAAAAGTATAAAAGAAAATAAATGTAAATAATGATAAAAAATGGTTAAGTCCATATATTTGTTTTTGTTTAATCTTTTATTTTAATTTTCTATTATAGTGTTAATTAATTTGAGATTCATCAATAAAAGGAAAAAAAGAAATTTTATGTCAAAAAACACAAACTCAGGGTATCCAAATAATATTTTTGAAAGCTATAGAATACCGTTTTGATATTTTTCAAACAATAAGGTGTCAATATAATGTTTTTCTAAAACATAAGATGCCAAAATGATAATATCTCTTCTTTTTATAATGTCTTGACAACATTATTATTAATGTTATTATTCATAAAATTTCATACATAGACATTTGAGCTTTACAAATATAATTGAGTCAGTTATGGACTTACGATTATGTCTGCAACTGCATGACTCAAATAATTTTAACATAAGTAATCTTGTGAAAGAAGCATAAGAGTATGGAAAGTATAGGTAGAGTGGACTCTATTATTTCAAGCTAGTCTTTAATGATAATTTTGTTTTACTTAAAATTGGTTTTTCTTGACTTTTGAGATGTAACAACTTTAACTGGATTGTTGTATCCACAATTTGCTAATACATTTTCTCACATATACAATGGTACAGTTAATCAATTTTAACATTTCTTGTGACAGTGTGCATCTTAAATGGCATATTATCAAATATTTGAGTAACTTCCTTGTGGAGAAGCTACACTTCCAAAGACAATTATTAATTACAGCAAATACATTTAAAACATAATATATATAATATAATAAGTATCTTATTATTCTTATTTGGAAAATAATCTATTCTTTAAATATTTTTAATTATGAAAATAATGAAACAGTCAATATGAGAAAGTTTCCCTAATACATGTTCTATGTACACAATAAAAAACTATCTTCATTGAATAAATTTTCTTTTTCTAAAAAAAAAAAAAGAACATGAATTCAAAACTATTGTCACACACTTGAAAATGTTGAAATATACTCTTAATTTGAAGAAATGGCTCGATCAACTACTATTTATGTAACATAAACAATTATAAAGAATTTAATAAAATTTAATAGGATTTTTCTATTTCTAAAAGATGCTTAGTCTATACACACACATATATATGTAGTTATATAAATATACCTACTAGTTTTAGTTTTTTCTCAATATGCCCACTATTTTTGAAACTATAAAGTCATCCTCTTTCAACCTTCAAAATTATTAATATTTTACCCTTGGTCAAATTTTTGTACAAAAAAACGTAATAGAAAAAAAAAACCACTAAAATTTTGTTCATCTTATTGCCCACCTCAATCTGACACCAAACAAAATTACCAAGAAGATCTCTAACCCATAAAATGCTAGTCCACATGTAGGAGCAGTTCTGTCTCCGACTTGGAGGAAACAATAAACACGTTGAGAAAGGCAAGTCTTTTTCTTTCTTTCATTTCGAATGTAAAGCCATATCTTTTGCTTTTTCTCTTCTTTTCTGCCCCTTCTTTCTTCTTGGCAAGGGAATCCAATGGAAATACCTTAATATATAATGCATATATATGTCTTCCTATTTGAGCAACTAACAAAGAGGGGGAAAATTGACCCTACAATTTCAGAGTTCACATACCTTTCCAAACAGAAGAAGCATCTTTTTCCACATAAACGTGTATCTGGAAATTGGGTTATGTTGACCGCATATCGTTGATTGGATCCTTTTTTCTCTCTTTCTCTCTCTCTTTCTACAACTTATCTAATGGGCCAAATGTTTACCATCGTTTAAAATACTTCTCTCACGTGTCAACGCACGATTTTCATGGTCTGCGACTTGTGTGGACTTGATTGGAAAATTTGTGACTTTTTTTTTTATTTCGTTTTGTTATAAAATGTGAGAAATCTAATCTAACCCAACAAACAGGAAGTACATAAATTACAAATGCATAGTTTTATTCCTCAAAAAAAATTTCCTCATAAGGCTCTTTATAAAAATCCCTCAGTTTTATTTATGTATTTGTCTTGTTTTATTGTATTTCCAATTATTTCTTTTACATGTCACCTAATTAGTTATAATCAATACATACAATTAAATATTTATTTAGTTGTTAATTGAATTTAACCAGTTTTATTTATAAATGTCTTATAAATCAATAAAAAATGCCTGGTGATGCCATCGGAGCTAAATAGTAAACACTACAATTAATTGAAGGTGAGTTTAATTCGTGATTATGTTGCTAGATTCACTCTATTAGTATATAATGTTTAGTACCACATGTAATTTATAACATTATTTTTGTGATTTTAGCATGTAGGACTGTTCAAAAAAGTGAAACAAAACCGAACCGACAAAAAAAAATCGACAGATTGAAAACCAATTTTTAGGAGAAGCGAACTGTTTCGATTTGATTGCTCTTATAATCGGCATGGTTTCGGTTCCTGTTTCTCCAAAACCGTCGGAGTTTGGTCCGATTAAAACTGTTGGTTAATAACTAATGTACACCTTTATGTGATGTTTACCATAAATATAATTAAAGGTGGGTACTCGTATGTTGTAGGAGTTGCTCTATGTTAATATGTGACGTTTAATTAATTTCGGGATTAGGAAGAAATAAGCCCAAAACGTTGGAGTAAAGGATCTTGACATGTCACAATTTGTAGCTTCTGTCACGGCAACAACGATCTTGACATGTCACAACTTACGGTACAGTACAGCCGACTGCTGAAAAATAATTAAAAAAAAAATTTGATAATGAAAATATCCTAGACAAGGACAAAAAATATAAAAAAAAGAAAAGAAAATGAAAGGAGAAGTGGAATAATCCAACACATGCTGCCATGACTTAAATACTTTCCAATAAATAAGAAAAGAAAATGAAAGAAGAAGTGGAATAATCTAATACATGCCGCCATTACTGAAATACTTTTTCTGGACGTTATGTCTACATAGCTGATGATATAATATGTGAATAATATCCGACGGAGTCCAAAGGCAAATTGCCTCAAACGTGTTAGCTTTGTCGTTACGCAAGTGCTGATGACTACTTAATTTCTCTGTCCACTCTGTATATTCCCCGGCTTGCATTTGTATATATAAAAGGTTCAAGAAATGAAACCGAACGCATGTTCTTCTTCTTCTTTATAGGAGACAAGAGAGAGCTAGAGAGAGAAAGAGCAAAAACAGAGGAGAGAGAGAGAGATGGGGAGTGATTATAGCAACAGTACGGAATGTGTTGTGAAGAGTAATACGCCGATAATAAAGTTCACGAAGCTGTTCATTAATGGCGAATTTGTTGATTCGGTTTCAGGTACTTTTTTTTAATTGTTTTCCTGCATAGTTATAATAAATCTTTAATTATTCATCGTTAGAATTCCGCATCTCAAGTCATATACCGATTTATTGCTAGACTGTCTGCAACCATAAATTCAACGGTCGTTGTTTTATTTATTTCTACTTTCTCATATATATATATATATATATATATATATATATTGAAACACTTGTTCTTGCTTTCTGATGCGTCTTATCTTCCTTTGTCTTTGGTTTCCGCTAACTAAAGACATAATATTCTTGAAGCTATATAAGTAATTTTTGATAGTACCTATTAAATTTCCATTTTCTTTTCTTCTTTTTTTTTTGTCCCTCTAATTGGCTTACAAAAGTACTACTTTTGGAATTAAATTGTGAAAAAAAAAAAAAAAACAGGAAGAACATTTGAGACAAAAGATCCAAGAAATGGAGACGTGATAGCAAGGGTGGCGGAAGGAGACAAAGAAGACGTCGACTTGGCCGTCAAAGCGGCCCGCGCCGCCTTTGACCATGGCCCTTGGCCTCGCTTGTCCGGCTTTGTACGTTCCTTTGCCTTTACACACTCTCTTTTTTGTTTTTGTTTGAATTACATAGACTAATTGGTGATATAATACAATTATGATTTTGATGATTGAGAGGGGCTTAATTGTATTTATTTTAAGTGTGAAATGAAATTTTCCGGAAAAAAAATAGATAGACAGTTTCTCCCCCTATAAGTTTCTATATTCATTTTTCTTCATAATTTTACTCACGTATATTTGAATATTCGTCGATATTTTTATGATCAGCAGAATATTCATTAATATCCACACATATAAGAAAGTTATAAAAAAACAATAAAATTAAAGATGGCTTTCAAGGGAAAATCGAAACACATATATATTCTATTTTCCTTAAAAGGGGTCATGTCAATAATTATTTTTAAATTAGTTGATATTATAACTTGAAAAATATTGCCAAACTTAAAATGGGATGTAAGCCCGGTTGGTAGTTTTTTATTTTGGTTTTTGTTTTAAAAAATTTGAAAATGAAAATGTTTTAAAAAGTATGTTATGATTGTTTTTGAAATTGTGTTTGGTTGTATATGATGATATGTTTTTAAACACAAATATTTTTTTGATAAAAATTATTTATTATAAATAAAAACCCAAATTTAAGTGTAAGAAAATTAATTTTTAATTATTACTTCCCCCCTTGACGGCCCTCTTCTTGTGCTCCGGTGAGGGCAAGATGCCGGTGACGCCCCACGCGCACACGATGATTACAACGACTAAGACAGCCCTATGCTACGGTGACAATAGCCGAAGCTAGACCCACACCCAAGCCCACGCCCACGCCCACGCCCACGCCCAAGGGCTTCCCTCGATGGCCTCTTGCGAAAATCGATGGCCCATGCGACAACGACGACGGCCGAAGCCAAGCCCACACCCGACAGCTTCCCTCGAAGGTCTTCTCTCGGAGATCGACGGCGTGAGAGCTCTCTTGCGATGGGTGGTAGAGCTGTGCACCGTGGGATTTGCTGGGGGAAAGGGTCAACGGGATGCCGATGGGGTTTTTGGGTCTCGTCGGTGAATTTGCTGGGTGGGAGGAGGGTTTCGATGGGAGGAGGAAATTGAAGGGGGAAAAAAAAGATGAAAAAGAAACAGAAAAAAAAAAAAAAGAAGTTGAAAAACAACTTTTTTTGTTTTCAAAACATATGCAAATTTTGAGTATTTTTAAAAAAAATTGTCATTTTCATTTCCTATAAAAATTTAACCAAGTTTTCAAAACATTTTCATTTTTTATGTTTTTAACAATCACCAAAACATTTTCAAAACAAAAACTAAAACAGGGCCATTTTAAACCTCTACAAAATTTGCCTTCTATTGATATTTTTGAGATTGTAAAAATCATGCTATGGGGGTATGAGCTATCTGTCGTTGGGATAGCCCTATGGTGATGGGTGTTTCTTTGACTCTCTGTTTTTGTGACAATTATTATTATTTTTTATTTTTTTGAAGTAATGTTATTTTTTTATTTGGGGTTGTAACTTGGGCTAAAAGCTAGATTTAAAAGAATAATAGGGTATTGGCTTATTGATTTGGATTAAATGTAATGTAAAGCTCTTACATCTTAAAATATAAAATAAAAAATAAAAAATATGAAGATAAATTTTTAACTTATTTAGTATTAATTGATTTTAATCAATTTTTTAGTTAAAAATAGTGTAAAACTTTTAAATGTTATAATAAAAGTAAAAAAAATTGTTATAGTATAAAGCTTTCGTATTCTATAATGTTTATAGTTTTAATCAATTGTTCTTATAATATGTCAAACACTCTATTTGTTAGACAGACTAGCATAATATATTTCTTTTTAACTAATAAGGTGTTTAGTATGGTAATTAGAATTATTAGTCGGAATTGTTTTTATTATAATATGTGAAAATTTTATATTATAATAATTTTTTTATTATTATAATATATAAGAGTTTTACAAAGTAAAGTAAGAATTAGGACCACCACTTATCAAAATAGGTTATAATTTGTTAGGCTACAGTAAATCTCAATTTCAGATTGTGTTTTCAGCTACTTACTTCCTCAGAAATTTGGAGGAGGAAATATCATTTGTCAAATCAAAATTAATGTGTAACTTATCCTTTGTTTGACTAGTACCTCAGATATCATATATTGTCAATTACTTGTACAAATCATTATCTAACTTTTCCTTTTATTCTTCTCCGTTGAGTGGCCCCTCCATTAAGCATTAATTAAAAGCTAGGTAGAATCTTTTGTTTGGAAGTCTATTTCTCATAGTGTTTTTCTGCCTAGAAATTAGTTTTTCTATACATTTTTCTTACCGTAAATATAGGACTAAGCAAACCAAAACGGAAAAAAAAATTACATGAAGAATCTATAATATCTAATATCTAAGCCGTGTACCACGATCTATATAATTTATAGTCAAAGCTTTCACACGTAGTCAAGGTAAGAATTATGAGCTGATTGAGAGGATAGTCTAAATCATCAGTTTAAATTTAAAAATTGTAATATATGAGAGTTTTATGCTCTTAACAGTTTAAACTATTGGTTTAAACTATTCTTCTAAACACTTATTAAATTTTATATATTGTTCTCGAATTTAAATTATTTGTTTAATTTTGTTGTTTAAAATATCGTCTAATCAATTATATTATATTATATCATTTAAAAAATTTGAAATGTTTTTTCACTAACTTTTTGATGCTTTATTGTTTGAGTCTATTTGATGATATAACAAAGTGTAATTGATTAGACAAGGCATCAAAATTTGGACGCGTCAACGTTGATCTTGATGACTTCCCTCATAGATTTCTTAGCCAAGAAAAAAAAAAAATCGTTACCATTATAGATATCATGCAAGAAAAATTCTCTGTTTAGTATTGATAACGTTACCACCATATTGAGAAGTTGCTCCTAAAAGTATCTAAGGGATGTTGGTTTGCTCCCATAAGGTCTGGAGTTCGAACCTTCTCATAGACACGACAAAAGCCATAGTTTTCTATGTTCTAAAAAATGTAGGTTAAGGAAGGAAAATTTAAAAAAAAAAAATGTTGCTCTAAAAAGTGATTTGCTTGTGTTTGAATGGTGTCCAGGAGAGGTCAAAAATTATGATGAAATTGGCAGACTTAATTGACCAGAATGTTGAAGAGATCGCCACTTTGGAAACCCTTGATGCTGGAAAATTATTTAGCTTGAACAAAAACATCGACATTCCTGGAGTGGCAAACACTCTCCGATACTACGCAGGCGCGGCGGATAAAATTCATGGAGACGTGCTGAAAATGTCGCGCGAGCTTCAGGCCTACACATTGCTCGAACCCATAGGAGTTGTGGGGCACATTATTCCATGGAATTTCCCAAGCCTTATGTTCTTCATGAAGGCCAGCCCTGCCTTGGCTGCAGGCTGCACCATGGTTGTCAAACCCGCCGAGCAAACTCCACTTACAGCTCTCTACTTTGCTCATTTGGCTAAGCTGGTACAACTATGCTTCAAACAATCTTGCAGTATATTTCTCAACAATTGTTGTCTTAGCTCCTTAGTGGAAGATTTAGGCAATGTATGAATGTGACCAGATTAATATTTTCTGTGACAAATTTTCTTAGGCTGGTATACCTGAGGGAGTGCTCAATGTGGTCACTGGCTTTGGACGAACCGCGGGTGCGGCTATTAGCTCTCATATGGACATTGACATGGTACGCAGTCTCTACTTGTTCCAAAAGTTATCCAAATTGAGTAATTGTCTTCTTCATTCTGCTTTTTTGCTAAAATTTATGTTTGTATGTATGCATTAATTTATGTATTGGTGGAAATTTAAACCGTGATATTAAGTTTTTGTTTTAGGTGAGTTTTACTGGCTCCACGGAGGTAGGACGCGAAATAATGAAAGCATCGGCGGCAAGCAATTTGAAACCGGTTTCACTAGAATTGGGAGGGAAATCGCCCCTCATAATTTTTGATGACGCAGATATAGACAAGGCTTCTGATCTAGCTCTTGAGGGAATTCTTTTTAACAAGGTAAGATTGTTTGCTTGGAACCTTTTTTTTCTTTTGGTGTGTGTATGGTTTTTTAATTGAACTTTTTACGTATAAATCTAGGTGCATTAACGTGTGGTTTCTTTGTACTATTCAGGGAGAAATATGCGTGGCAGGTTCTCGTGTTTATGTTCAAGAAGGAATTTATGATGAATTTGTGAAGAAGTTAGTGAAGAAGGCAAAAGATTGGGTTGTTGGAGACCCTTTTGATCCTCAAGTTCGTCAAGGACCGCAGGTTAGTAAAATATTAAAAAGGTCCAACCAGTACTTTTACAAAATATTGTAGTTTCAATCATGTTCCCAAATGCCTTGTCAAATGTTCTAAACTTAAAGCTTCATTAATTTAGATGGAATTTTTGGTTCCTCAAGACACATTTATTTTAGTATTTATACATTGTTGTAACTAAAAATCTCGTAAATTTGCATTCGGAATATAACTCATGCAATCGATGACGTTGTTGCAGGTCAACAAGGCGCAATTCGATAAGATCTTGAGCTACATTGAGCATGGCAAGAGGGAAGGAGCTACATTGTTAACTGGGGGCACGGCTACAGGAAACAGAGGATATTACATTGAGCCAACAATATTCACAGATGTTAATGTACATTCTCGACTTAATTTACATATAAAAGGCACTTGTAAATTCAAAGAGTTCAAAGCTAATTAATCTTTAGTTTCATTATGTCGTATATGATGTATAATTAATATCATTTTCTTCTTGCCTTAATCATTTCAATCCCTCAGGAGGACATGCTCATTGTGAAGGACGAAATATTTGGACCAGTAATGGCGCTCATGAAGTTCAAGTAAGCACAAGAAATTTTATCTTGATTTTGTTGAACTATTTATATATATAATATTTTTTTCACACATATTCACTTATATTATTGTAGGACAATCGAGGAGGCAATAACAAAAGCAAACAACACTAAATATGGCCTAGCAGCAGGCATTGTGACAAAGGACTTAAATGTGGCCAACACAGTCTCAAGATCAATCCGTGCAGGCATAATATGGATCAATTGCTACTTTGCTTTCGACCGCGATTGCCCGTATGGCGGGTACAAGATGAGCGGATTCGGAAGGGATTTTGGGTTGGATGGTCTTCACAAGTATCTCCAAGTGAAATCCGTGGTGACTCCTATTTACAATTCGCCATGGCTCTAAGAGAACCGTACACTGGCTCTCGACAAGTTTCGGATTGTTCCCTTTCTTTTTTCTTTGTAATGCTAAAATAAACACTCGGAGTTATAGTTTGTAGAGTTGCTGATGAGCTGCAACGGGATAGTGATGAATTATGTTTTATAATTTCAATACAAAATGTTGCATATGCACCATTCCAACAAAAATCAGGTATAAGTGGCCCGTATGTGGCCACTTGTTCCAAAAAAATAGAAGTGTTTTCATAAGTGTCATCATTTAAGATTTACTTTTTCATAAATACAACACGTGTTTATTTGTTATACAACTTAATATATAATATAAATAATAGCGTGGAATAAAACTTTTTAAGTATGGTATAAATAAACATAATTTTTAAAAATATGACATTATATGTAATTTTCTCACAAAAATATTGGATGTTGGCGAGATGAGCATGTATGTAGTCCATCTTCTTGGTCGGGTGCAAAAACCTGCCCAACTTTATTTTATTTATTTTTTATTTCTTTTACAGGCTCGGACTAGACTGACCTAGGTATAGGGTCGAGTTGGGCTTTGGCTCCAAGTACAGGCTGAATTAGCCTGAACCGGCCCAGCAAACATGCACTTGTGGTCCGGCTCTCTCTATAAGTATGATCTCATTTGTTGGACTAGGTTGGTCCAAACAAAGCATACTAACTGCCTTTGTGTTGGCTGAAGCATTATCTATTGTGATAGGGATAACATTGTTGCTTATGCCAAGATTGTCTACAACACTTAAAATACTCCTCAAAAATATTTTCAGCATTATGTTTATCATTATTGACTCTGAAGCCAATAATTCCTTCTTGCATTAGCCACTGAGAATCTTCATAATATGCAACTACACTTAGAATAATCTTATCGGATGTCAATGCAATAGAAAATTTTGATGAACATAAATTCAGATTTCAATGCAACGTGTATTTTATGATGATATGCAATTAAAACACCTCTAGTAGGGGTTCTGTTAAGTTTTCAAAATTATGTGCCATATACTTTTATAATATGCTTTTCATTAAAAAAAAAAGTACTTATATTCAACTTTTAACTCTATGGGTTAAAACCCTAATTATAAAATAGTGAGTCCTAATATTAAAAACACACTATATATTAGATTGTAGCCCACTATTTTGTGGGTAACAAAATTTTAACTCATAAAAATAAAAAGATTTTTTTTTTTTCATAAAAGCGACTCTCACCAATGCTATCGATTTGCAAGTAGATTTCACTCACTCTTTTCCTTTTTAATGTCCTAATATTAAAAACACACTATATGACGACCCGTCTTTTCAGACAGTCATTTAATTTTCTTTAACATCGTTCTTAAACATTAATCTTCCTTGCTTACAAAGAAAAATAGTGAATAATTTTTTTTTCCTTTTAACATCCTTGAAAATCATACTTCAAAACTGTTGCAGTTTCTGTCGCAATCTAAGTTGAGACATCGCTCAATACTTGCATTTGAAACCATATCAAACTGTTTCTTAAATCTGATTAAGAAACATTTACTGAATCATTGATTAATACCTAACTTTATAAGAAAATAAAACATTTCGTAAATATATTATAAAACTTTAAAAACATTTCTTAAAACTGTGATTTTCTTAATACTTTGAAAACATTATATTAAATAGTAGAAAATCTTTTCTTTGTGTAGCAGAAGCAAACTGTGGTATCCATACCCAAATCCTTGCATATGTCCTCCGCAGCACCAAGCTCCTCTAACCGGTCCTACTGGTTACCCGTAAGACTACCTACTGCATGAAGAAACTTTTAATGAGCTTTCGCTCAGTAAGTTCAAACATATTCTCACGAATCATTTAAAACATGTTTTAAAAACTTTTCTCATGAAAACCTTTCTCTTTAAACATTTTTCATAAACGTTTTTCATTAAACATTTCTGAAACAGTTTGCATAAACGTTCTTCATAAATTTTTTCTTGAAAATATAAAAATGTTTTTTATAAATACTTAACATAAAACAGTTCTCAAAATGTTTTTCATAAGCATTTAACGTAAATACTTTTTTATAAGGAATACAAGCAAATTCATAATGTATGATTCTAATTATGCTCAATTATGAGCATTTTATTAACATTCTTTTCTTACTTTAACTTTCTACCTTCGTTCATTAACTTTTCTTATCTTACTTTAACTTTCTATCTTTTGTTTCTTAACTTTCCTTATCTTACTTTAATGTCCGTGCCAACATCATTAATCATGAGATCATAAACATAATGCTTCCCTTGTGGAAGACTTATGACCATCGAACACGGAGGTCATGTACCTCACATCTAGGAGGTCAAACTTTAACTTTACTTTCAGTACCTCACAACAATGAGACCGGTACGACACTTTCTTTTATCATCTTTACTTTACCTTCTTTTTAACTTTAGTGAGCATTTTAAATGCTAACACATTTGCAAATCATAATTGTTCTCTTTGAAACTCATTGCATAACAAATGCAACATAAAACTAATTACTTAAACTGTAAAATATTATGCATTAACAAAATGCAAAATATACTTTAAACATACTTTTTATAAACACGTTGCAAACTTTTACTTGATCTTTTAAAACTTTATGCATAATAAGTGAAAACATACTTAAAAACAACTTGTATAACACTTGCAACCATATAAAATGCATTTAAAAATAATTTACTTCGTACTGTATGTGAGATTTCAACTTACCTATACTTAACTTTAATATTCTCTATTTTGTTCCTGTCTCATTCCATTAGTCGGCCTCTGTGTCCTGATCATATGACACCCGACTAATTAGTTAACTTTTTTTTTTTTTTTATCAATCTACTCGATTGATAATAAAACTTAAACATTAAACATTCATTCCTTTTTTTATAACTTGGTATACTATCGGTTTACCATTCTCTTTATTTTGTACCCTGTTGCTTTTAATTTCGTAACCCATCAAGTTACAGTGCCTTTTACTTAACTCTATAACCCATTGGGTTATCACTCTTTTTACTTAAATCTATAACCTATCAGGTTACCTTTTTTTTTATTTAACTTTGTAACCCACCGGGTTACCTTTCGTTTACTCAAATATCCCTTCTTAAATTTCTCGTCACATATAATGGTTACGTTACTTAACTTATTACAGAACATTTTTCGTCTAAGGACGTTTTGCTAGTTCAGAGTGTTGGACTTCGTTTTAGCCGTTTTTCTTATAAATAACGATTTTACTCTTAACGGGTTTTTCGTCAATTTCGTAACTTACTAAACACTTTGCTTAACTTTTCCATTCCATTACTTACGTATTACATAAAAATTCCTACTAAGGAATGTTTCCTAACATCGGGCGTTTCAGGCCCATTTTGGCCATTTTTCAAATAATGACCATTTTGTTCTTAATCTTTTTTTTTTTACTCATTCATTGCCTAAACTTTAATTTCTTTAAAACTTAGCTTCTATAACTACTTATTGCCTACAACAGTGTAGGAAATTAACGTTTCCTAATGAAAACATAATTTTCACACAATTTTATGGTTTGGGCCCGAAATACAAAAAATTTACATTTTTGTCCCCTGAAACCAAAAAATAATCTTTTTAAACCATTAGTCTCGATTTTTCAAGAGGATCAAATTTTCTTAAAGTACCTTACCCAAATTCCTCTTGTAAAAGGACAGTTTTTGCCCCTTAAAGATTTTTTTCCAACTTTAACAAATTTTGTATAATTTATAACTCTTAAACCGAATAGAATTTTAAGAAACTGTCCATGCTATCTTAATAGTTTCGATGAACTCTACAACTTTCATGTTGTAACTTTTTTGAAATTTCAACGTTTAGGTGGCCTTTTTGACTGATTTTCAAATCTGTCATGACTTTATAAAACTTTGCAATTTAGTCCCTTTTGGAATTTCACCATAACCCTTACTTTTTTCTTTCCATCATCATCACTGTCAACATATCACATAAAACAACCATGCCTTAACATTCATCTTACTTGCCATAATCCAAAACATTTTATCAAACATATAATATGCATTAAAAAAACATAAACTTAACTTAAATAAAAAACTAGGATTTTACCTAATCCATGCAAAGTGGTTGGCTCACTTTCTAACACTTGAGAGCATCCAAATTTCTTTAACATCAAGCCCATACCTCATCATAAAAAAATTCCATCAAAACTTGAACAAAACCCTTGTTCACCATAAGAAAAGTTTTGATTTTACCTTAAAAATTGAT
Organism: Artocarpus heterophyllus; assembly: GCA_025403435.1. Taxonomy (NCBI): domain Eukaryota; kingdom Viridiplantae; phylum Streptophyta; class Magnoliopsida; order Rosales; family Moraceae; genus Artocarpus; species Artocarpus heterophyllus. The sequence continues at coordinate 3,539,005 of CM046330.1, read as the reverse complement.
AGAACCTCTTGATCTTCAATTCTTGAAACTTGAGTGGGACAAATATACCAAGATTTAAGCTTGAAAATTTTTTTGAAGGAACCCACCTATGGCTGTCGTGGGAGATGGAGGAAGAAATGGATTTCTTCCTATCTTTCTTTTCTTTCCTTCTTTCACGTTTCTTTCCTTTTTTTTCTTCCACCGTGGAGACCAAATGGTCTCTTATGTAATGAGTAATTCGGCTTTTTTTTCTTTTCTTTTTCTTTTTTTCTTTTTTTTTTTTTTTTTACAAAAAGTGGTGGTGAGTCACCTTAGTCATCAAGTGGATTCCTTTGGGTGGCCAAATGTGATTGGGCCACATTTCATGATGTAGTGGCCCAATCAAAATCCATTGGGTATCCACAAAACTTTTTACGCAATCCAAGTTTATACTGACAATATTTTTTCTATACTGTTAGTATTTTTTTCATACAGTTCATGAGGTCTTATAACCTTCCACACTTAATTTCATCCATTGTATAATGAAATTCTAATATTATCTCACTTTGTCCTGTCTAAATTTATACTGCTGGTACATTCTCTATACTGTCACAGCATTTCTTATTCATCCATATTCTTCAAACAGTATTATTCCTATACTGTTTTAACTTAAATAGTCTAATTTTTATACTGTTTATTCTTAAACAGTCTAATTCCTACACTACATACTTTTACAGTGTAATTTTTATACTATATAATTTTATTAATGTACTTCTTGACACTGTATTATTTTAATACTGTATAATTTTTAGTATTATTATATAGTATTTTCTCTTAAACTATATTTTTATCTTAATATAATCTTTAAATTATTATATTTTTAATATAGTAAGAATATTAAAGTATTACACATTATATATTAGATTACATCCTATTATTTTATAAAGAGCGAGTTTTAACCTATAAAAATAAAAAGATATTATTTTTTCATGAAAACGACTCTCACCAATTCCATCGATCTCTCTTTTCTTTTTTTTATAAGATATTTACCAAGGTCCAAACCACCAAACGTAACATTGGCTTTCTTTTTAAAAAAGCAAACAAAAAAACTATCTCGCACTATCCACCTCTCTTGCGCTATTCTTCCATTCCAAAGTTCCACCTTTTTACCCGAATAAAATAATTGCAGGCTCTTCTACGGTGAGACGTTGATATTTCTTTGTTTTAATACAAGGATTTTTTTTTTTTTTTCCCATCCGGCCACAGCGGAAGTGCTTGAGACTTTCAAAACGTCGTTGAGATAGCTCTGCTCTGTTCCTTTTAGAATAAATATCGATTATCCTTTTATTAATGAACTCTTTAATTACATAGAAAATATTGACAAATTATAAGAAACCCTTTAAAAAAAAAAAAACTAGAGAAACTCACGGTCACCAGAATATCATGCTATTAATTATGGTTAAGCAAATCTCAAGCCATAAAAGTGAAATACTAAATTATGATGCAGATCCTATGAAAGTTAAATAGGTCGATCGTTGCTTGAAAATGATCCAATAAAAGGATAAATTGGGCATTTTATGTCAAAGAAAAGGGGTAATAAATAATATTTTCAAGGACCACAGAAAACATGTTTAATATTATTCAAACAATAAAGTTAAAATTGGACATTTCATGTCAAAAAAGAGACGGGCACTAAATAATATTTTCCAAGACAACAGAAAACATGTTTAACATTATTCAAACAGTACGATGACTTTATTGGTATTACCTTAAACTACAGAGAGCGCTAGGATGATATTAAAAAAAAATAAAAATTAGAGGGTGTTTGGCAGTGGTGGAAACCACTTAGTTTCCACTACAATCTCAGTTATAAACAGTGTAAAGCTCTCACATGCTACAGTAACAATAAAAAAATATGCTACAGTATAAAACTCTCATATGCTACAGTAAAAATGGTTCCCATTACTGGTTCCCACCACTCTTCCAAACACCCTATTAAAGTGGTGGGCAAAAGTACCATACTAATTTGTTTCGCTGGTTCTACTTTTTCTCTTTGCTCTTATTTTACGCTAAAGAAATTATATTGCCACTTACTTTTATTGTTTCTTTAGTAATGGTAGTCGTGAGTATTATTGTGTAAATTATATAGTTTTAATCATGTTTTCAAACGTGCACATTTATAGTACTGTATATTGGATTATGATGTTGCTCAAGTTAGCGCGCACTTGCTTTTATATTCCATGCAGTGTGTGATAGTTATTCAGACTTGAAAAACTAGAGAGAGAAACTATTCTTACTAGTGAGAAAAAGCGAGACAAGGATTGGAGAGAGAAAGAGATGGGAAGTCCTTGCCAGAACACTGGTAGTATTGAGCCTTTTGTGAAGACTCCGACAATAAAATTCACGAAGCTGTTCATGAATGGAGAATTTGTTGATTCAGTTTCAGGTTTAATTTCTCAACTAATCGTTATCTCCTCATGCTTTTGCACACTTTACACTTACATATCAGCCATTGATTTCCTCAAAGGCTAAAAGCAAGAAGACGAAATTGTGTGGCAACTGAATTTCTTTGATTTTCTCATGTGGGATTTCATTAATTATGTATTTAGATTTTTTAAAATGTTTTTCTTTGAAAATTAAATTACGAAAAAATAAACCTCTGCTTGGACAAGCTTCTGCAGATGATTAAGAGCCAAGGTGGTCCCTTCTTTCTTTGGCTCTATTTTTCTGCAGGTTTGACCAAAGGGATTTGACTATTATGTCCTTGTTGATCATGGTTTTGGTTGGACAATGGCTTTGATACTGAATGTAACTTACTGGACCTCACCCAAGAGTGTTAGCTGAAGATGGGATTGGGTTGGCTCTGATATAGAAGGTAAAACTACTAAGTTAAGGTGTGGAGCTAATTTAATGCCATGAAGAATTATTGTCTTATAATAAGGATTACGGGGATTGACCTTTCCGTTAAGATTGCCATGGGACTTGGAAGTCCCCCTCTTGGAGGGATCGGAACAAAATTAATTTGTGGATGCAACACTTTGTGAAATTCGGATTGTCCTATTTTCTTATATATAAAGAGGACATCAAACTATAAAGAGATTAGAGAGGTTAAAGAAAACGCATAAAATTGTGTGGACTATCATATAATAAATTTTCTATTGAAAGTGAACACAATTCTCCCATTAAAATTAGGACTTTTAATTTGTAATACATTGGGGCTTACGTAAAAGTGCTAGTTGTTTATAACGATTCATACTCTCACTTAGAATGATATTGTCTGTTTGGGTATAAAGTTGCACTGTTTTAGAGATCATGTCATTATTTATGGACTTTTACTTGTAACATTTTCTAGGCAATGTAAGACTGCAAAACTTATCCTTTCTTGCATCATTTTGTATTGACACTCTCTTGGCTTGGGGATATTTGAGTTAACGGATTCTAATTTTTACAACGACGGCCTTATTTTTAATTGGGCTATCGTCCACTTTGATTAAGCCTACACAATTTTATTTTTAAGTTTTACACCAAAAAATCTGTAACTTTTAATTTAACATGTTTTGAGGAAATTTTGTACTGCAACCTTTTCTTGTTTTATTTCAAATCACTACTCTCTTGGTTAAGAAAAATTCGACTAAGAGATTGTGATTGTAACATAATTCCCTTCTCATGATTCGTGAACCGTATTTGCATCTTTTGTACTTGATTGAATATATGGATACCTAAACTGTTATCTTTTGTACTTGATATATGGATATCTAAACAACTTTTTTTTTTCTTTTTTTGTTAATGGTAAAAAACAAAAGGAAAAACATTTGAGACAATCGATCCTAGAAACGGGGAGGTAATAGCAAATATTGCAGAAGGAGACAAGGAAGACGTTGATTTGGCTGTGAAAGCAGCACGGGCCGCTTTCGACCATGGTGCTTGGCCCCGCATGCCTGGCTCTGTATGTATAATTCTGTTTCACTCTTCTCTTGATACTGTTGCTATCTTCTTCTTTTTTTCTTTTTTTTTCTTGCTTGCAATGGGATATTGTTGCTCTTTTGTTTCACGTAATTGTCAATCTAGCGCGAAAAAAGGAAAATTGAAATGTGTACTTTTTTGCTTTGTTTCCATTAGTAGTTCATTTCTTTTAGCTTGTCCAGTGTACTTAAATTATTTTATAAAATGATTGATGTTATCTTTGATCCTTTTTATATAGACATCACTGCTCCCACAAGTGCCAATGACCACTAAATCAACGTCTATCTTTGTTGAACAATGATCAGGAAAGGGCAAGGACTATGATGAAGTTTGCAGACCTAATTGACCAAAACATTGAGGAACTAGCCATTCTGGATAGCCTTGATGCCGGGAAGTTGTTTAGTTCTTTAAAGACCATGGAAATACCTGAAGCAGCAAAATGTCTCCGGTACTACGCTGGTGCAGCAGATAAAATCCACGGCGAGGTGCTGAAAATGTCTCGCCCACTTCAAGCCTACACATTGCTTGAACCCATTGGGGTCGTGGGTCACATCATCCCCTGGAATTTCCCAAGCAACCTTTTTTTCATAAAGACTAGCCCCGCCTTGGCTGCAGGATGCACCATGGTTGTCAAACCTGCTGAGCAGACTCCACTCTCAGCTCTCTACTATGCTCATCTAGCCAAGCTGGTATATATTTTTTTGACAATATTGGTTAGTTTTACCCTTGCCCCAAACTATAAGGGTTGTCACACTTGCACTTCAACATTCGCAGTTTCTAAATCCTTTAAAAAATTATGGCGGAATTCACCATGTGCTCATCACGAGATATGGTGAACTTTGTTCATATTTTTGATGAAAGGCCATTTTGAAGTATGAAACATAATTTAAGTTCTAGGAGTGTTTTGGATTACAATTTGAGGGCTAAAGTTGTCACGCAGCCTGCAGTTCGGGAGCAGAAAAATGAACCCTTTGGCTATATATATATTTCTTAGTTTCCAAGATTTTGTCCGTTCTAAATTTTACTTTGTATTTGCTAATTAGGCTGGTGTACCTGATGGAGTGCTCAATGTGGTGACTGGATTTGGACCAACTGCAGGTGCCGCCATCAGCTCTCACATGGACATTGACATGGTAATCTTTACCTGTTTAAAAAAAGATCAAAGTAGACCCCAAAAAACTCCATTATACCGGTGTAGTATTTGACTTTTGGGCATGGTTTAATTTTTGGTTTAGGTGAGTTTTACTGGCTCAACAGAGGTAGGACGTGAAATAATGAAAGCAGCAGCAATGAGCAATTTGAAACAAGTTGTACTAGAATTAGGAGGCAAGTCACCAATCTTAATTTTTGATGATGCTGATATAGATATGGCTACTGACCTTGCTCTCCTTGGGTTCTGTTCTAACAAGGTGAAGTACTGACGAGTAAACCTTTCATTTTGAGATCTTACTTATCTGAATATGTCCACCTTGCAATAGTGATTTTTGTTATTCTCTTCTGTATTTGCTTCTAGGGAGAAGTTTGCTCGGCGGGTTCTCGTTTGTATGTCCAAGAAGGGATTTATGATGAGTTTGTGAAGAAGTTAGTTGACAAGGCAAAAGCTTGGACTGTTGGAGACCCTTTTGACCCTAACGTTTGCTATGGTCCTCAGGTGATACAAAAGACGACGAATTGCGGGTTGACAAGGCGTATTACACGCATGCATTAATCATTTTAACATTCTGAAATTAGTCAGTGATTTATGTATTCAAACAATGATAAATTACAGGTTGACAAGGTACAGTTTGAGAAAATCCTGAGCTATATTGAGCATGGAAAAAGAGAAGGCGCCACTTTGTTAACAGGTGGTAAGCCAATAGGAAACAAAGGATATTACATTGAACCAACCATATTCACTGATGTTAAGGTACATTTTCAAATTTCCTCAAAAGTGCTCAATTCATATATATGGAATAATCAGTGTCAAACATGATGCCCTTGATCTTGATTCTTTGTTTTAAAACACATTCATTATATTTGCTGATCAGGAGGACATGTTGATTGTAAAGGATGAAATATTTGGTCCTGTTGTGGCGCTTTCGAAGTTCAAGTGAGTAAAAATCTTTGGTTTCTTTGCTCTTCTATCTCCTTTGATCTCTACAGGGAAAAGTTGAATCCCATTTAACATAAAAGCAATCTCCATTTCGCTTACAGGACTATCGAGGAGGCGATACAGAGAGCAAACGACACCAAATACGGACTAGCAGCAGGCGTTGTTACGAAGGACTTGAATGTGGCCAACACTGTTTCAAGATCAATCCGTGCCGGCACCATATGGATCAATTGCTACTTTGCGGTGGACAAGGATTGCCCTGCCGGAGGATATAAGATGAGTGGGTTCGGGAAAGATCTTGGCTTGGAGGCCCTCCACAAGTATCTGCAAGTTAAGTCCGTTGTCACACCTATTCATAACTCTCCTTGGCTTTGAGAACTCTGTATATAAATGTATAGCTTTACTGAGGCTACCCAACAATATAGTGAAGGGTTATTCGTTTTTCATATCACGTGTGAAAGGATGCTAGTAATGGTGTGCAGAACGCTGGCTGTGTTATAGGTTAAGGAAGAATATGTTTGTTTGGCAGTAAGCTTGTATGCTACTATGCAAAAGATCTTGCTCACATGGCTGCACTACAAGGTTGTTGAATGTGCAATAAAACTGAATCTTAAAATCCTATTATTATTATTATTATTATAAAATAGCTAATGTAACATGTACAAAGGTTAATTTGCATAAGAAAAAATACCATGTAATTGTTTTACCATTTTTGGGGAAAATTACATATTATACCACTCTCTTAAAAGTTGTGTCTATTTATGACGTATTATCATTTATATTACATGTAAGTTATGAAACAAATGAACATACGTGACATTTATAAATAGTAAATCTTAAAGGACGGCATTTATGAAAATTCTCCCTTTTTGTTTGGTTTAAAGAAAAAAAGCATTGCAGCTGGTAAAGTGGGACTATGTATTTTTCACGGGTTTTATTTGGCTACATCGTTAAAACTTATTAGGTCCAAACCACTATAGTGTAAATTTATATGCTATTATGTAAAGCAAAATTATGCTATGGTGTAAGTCAAGATTTGTTGTCCCATTTTCCTATCCTTTTGACTATCCTAGTATCCCTCCAATAAATATTGACACATAAGTGAATTTCTTTAATTACTTTTAATATTTGCTACATCATTAAAACTTATTAGGTCCAAACCACTATAGTGTAAATTTATATGCTATTGTGTAAAGCAAAATTATGTTATGGTGTAAGTTAAGATTTGTTGTCCCATTTTCCTGTCTTTTTGACTATCCCAGTATCCCTCCAATAAATATTGACACATAAGTGAATTTATTTAATTGCTTTTAATATTTAGTTCTTATTTATGTATTTAGGTTGTTGAATTTAAACGATGTGTAAAAGTCTAATTGAGAGGGACAGTTAAGGAAACAGGAAAATAAGACAACAGATTTAGATTTGTTATTGTGTAAATCTCTTACACAGTATAGTGCTTTGGTTTCCAATTTTATAATTCTAATTACGTTCTCAAATACCCTTAAAATTCAAATAAAACATATCCTGGACTGAAAATACTTGCTCTGAATATCGTGAAATTAAAAGGGAATTTATGAGTGAAATTATTAAGGATTGGAATAATTAAAGCAAGTCTCTGTCATAGTGACTCTAGCTATGGCGGCTAAATGCAAATAGTGGACTAGCAAGCTCAGCCATGTGGGTTTAATTATGAATTGGTTTGCATGTGGGCTTAATTTAATCTTATTTCTTCAAAAAAGTCATCATAGGTTGTTTTAGCAAATAAGGAATTATTATAAGTATCTATAACTCCCTAAAAATAAAAGTTAAAAAAAAAACAAACAAAGTATTTATGTTTATAACAAGGAAGAAAAATGCCGCAACAGGGGCAAAAAAATTAAAAATACTGCTGACGAACAAGTTTGTCTGACTTGGGAAGCAATAGCCAGCACTAGCAATGTGTTTCTTGAAATTAAACAATCAATAATATAGAAAGCCCAAGCGCATTGGAAAGTACTTCTCCACACAAAAAAAAAAAAAAAAACAAAAACAAAAACAAAAACAAAAAACAAAAACAAAACAAAACAAAAAAAACAAACAAACAAACTTGAAGAAAGAAAGCAGAGAAAATTCTAAGCCGACAATTAAACTTAGTGTTGTACAGCATTTTGGTTATTATATATCTGATCCTGTTTTAGGTATTAAGTTTTGTAAAGTAACATGTTGGCTGGAGAAACAATTATTAGACGAACGTGTGAACCATACCACTTCATCGACAACTACAGATGGCATATATATCTATAGTTATTAAGAAAATGTTCAAGAATATTTTATATAACTAATTTATTTAATATATATATATATATGTATGTATGTATGTATATAATGAAACGGTTGAAGACTATATGCATTCTACACAAGCTGCCCTTGGAAAACATTGAGAGGCAAAATATGTAGTTTTATTATTATTATTTTTGAGGCTTGTAAGGATCAGTTTTGCCATAGGTAATCCCGGAGGATTTTTCTTTTTCAAACAATGAAATTGTAATAAATTAGGAACAGTTTTTGACTTTTTGCCTGCCAAGATTTTATGCTTTAAAATCTGTTTTTGTTTTCTATGCTCTTATGTATATGATAATTACGGATGGAAAAAATTACACTTGACCAAATTATCATGGTGAAATTAAAATTCCGTAATTTTTAAAATATTTTAAAAATAACCATAATGACATACATAACAATATGTATTATATAATTACATATTCTAATGACATCATTTTAGGTCATATATAAAATATTCACATACTGAAGTCATATTTTAATTTTATAACATGATTGGGTCATTTATCTCATTAATTCTTATTTTCCCACTTTTTCTTACACAGGCCCTCCTTATTTTTTTATAATTCAAAACAGTGGTCTCATCATATATTTTAAAATTTATAAATTTTCTCAATTTTCCCTATTTTTCCCCTAATTTTTTATAATTTCAAATTTGATGCAAATAGTTTTTGACCATTTTATTTATACTCTTAGCTCTTATTTTTAATTATACCTTATTTCATTTTTAGAAGAATTCAAAAATTAGGCCATCATTAATTATGAACAAAAATAAATAGACCAATATATAATTGTATTTAATAAATAGCCCACTTAAATCAAAACAAAATTTTCTTTTGTATATAACGATGTAGAGAGTAACACAAAGTAGCAGATAGAACAAAAAACAAAAACAAAAAAAGGAAAAATAAGAAGAAAAAGAAGAAAGGTGTAAAATTAAAAATTCAAGTGTTTAAAAAAAGCATGTGATTGTAAAAATGCTATGTACTTAAATATTTTTTAAAATGTGTTATTTACTTACATTAAAAATTGAAATTCTATTATTTTCTGTAATTTTTTTCTTTTTTTTTTCTTTTTTGCTTGTACCCATAATATAAATAGAAATACCAAAAAAAAATCATACAATACTACATAACTTTGTAATAAATAATATATCTATAGATTGATAAAAAGAAAACAAAAATAAGAAATACAAACCATAATACTATTACATTTATTACATTATTTATTTGGTTTAAAGTTTTAATTTAACTCAAGCCCTTTTTTGAACAAATTTTCTGACTCGGTCACTTGATGATAATAGACTAGGCCGGTCCGTTTAGTTTCACGTTCTGTCACGTGGAGTGCAAACACACGGCTCCATAACAATATTGATCTCCATTTCATGATGATGATGATAATAATAATAAAAATCTCCAGTTTCCATCGTGATCTCCAGAGAATTTACAAGGGCTTCCAGATTGATGCTCCTTATAATAAGAAATAAAAAATTGATAAAAATCTCTTGCCCAACAGACCAATCAAAATCATGTGATAACGTGGGGATTTTTAAATTTAAATTCGTATCATAAAATGCAAGGATGATAATCATAACTAAGTGAAACAAGATATGAGCTATCTTTTAATAGTGATTAAAAAATGAGCCGGGAACCGCATAAATAATTGGCCTTTTTCTTGCTATTATTTCATGCTAACGGTAGGAAAAAAGACCAGATGAGTATAAACATATTATTTAGAAAAGTATGACCTGCCTTTTCCATCTGAGTTGTCGCATATATATACAATTGTACAATGATTTAAAATTGAGAAAGTTTCTAAATCACTCCTTAGAATAAATTAAATTACAAGTTACAAATTAATTCACTAATTACAGATTTTAAATAATAAAAGATAATATTATATTTTCCTAATATGCCCCTACAAGATCGAGCTCCGATTAGAGAGTCCAGTTTTGATCTTAAGAGTAAAACATTGAGTACGCGGAAAGGGTTTTGTGAGGACATCTGCTAATTGATCCTCGTACGATACATGAGCACGAAGAGCATTGGTTTGAACTTGTTGACGAATGAAGTGATAATCCAAAGCAACATGATTCATGCGAGAGTGAAATACCAGATTAGAGCACAAATTAGTGGCACAAATATTGTCATGATCGTCGATGACTGCGAAAGAAAAACATGAAGTTCAGACAAGAGAGAACATGCCTAGTGTATCTCGACAGTTGTGGTGGTAACCAATCTATTTTCAACCACTGTAGAAGAGCAAGCAACAGTGCGTTGCCTCTTAGAACTCCAAGAGATAGGATTTCGACCAAGGAACATAGTGTAGGCAGTGGGAGATATATAGTCTTCTTTGTTTCCAGCCCAATCAGCATCAGAGAAAGCATAGGGTGAAAAAGGTGAATTATGATAGAATAATAGCCAATGATCTGAAGTACTGCAATAATGGCACAGGAGACGTTCCATAGTAGCCCAATGACTAGTAGTGAGGCGGAGCATGAACTGAGAAAGGTTATTGACCACATAAGCTATATCATGTTGCATAAGTGTAACGACCCGTAAAAGGAGGATCGTTAAATTAAATTAAATACGGTAGTTAAATAGAGTAAATAAACATAAAGTAAATAAATGTAAATTAAATTGCTTAGCTCTCATTAGCAATCATCATCATGTGGATGCTTACCACGAAGGATGGGTAGGTAATTAAAATGCAAATAGTAACAATAATACAAGACTATTGAAAATCATCATTTATAGTTTAAATTAAGGCTATGTAACTGACAAAGACGACAACAACATCGAGACAAGTCGAACAGCACACATGTCATACAACAGTTTCAGATAAAAATACCATTTCTACTCATGCTCCTTCTTCTTCAAGCCTAGGAGGGGAATTTTAGAAACAAGTAAAACGTAAGCGGAAGGTTCAATAAGATAGTCAGTTAAAAACATATTGTTTAAAACAAGTAGTCATAAACAAAAGAATTGTTCATAAATCATTGTTACTGAAATAATTCTCAAAGTTTTAACAAGTCAATAAAAATACTTACTTCTATGGAACTGGATAAAACATCACAATACAGGTTTTGAAAATCGAAAAGAATATCAAATCATAACTCCTTAAATGCATAGAAATAATGTTAATATCAATTAGAAATCATTCTTAAAAATTCATTTAAGAATTAAACTTTAGCTGAAACAATTTATAAAAGGGGCTACCAAAGAAAGAATAGAAAATATCCTACCTCATTTTAAAATTTAATACCATTATCTCCAACAAAATTTAACGTAAGTTCCATCAACGTTCAAGACCTTAAAAATTGCATTGAAAGTCAGAAATTTTGTTCATCAAATATCATTATATTAATTTAATTATCAATGTGCCTTTTTGACTCAAAATAATCATGACACAAAATCATAATCCTTTTTAAAATATTTCTAAATCATTAAACATTAAAAACTGGAAGTAAAAATATCATTTCATGGTGCTCAGTCAACCTGCCGAACATTCAAATTTGGCCTACGAAACTGCAGATATTCAGCCTATCGACCATCTGAGTCCAGCCTACCGAACTGTTTGAATTCGGCATGTTGAAGGTTAAGTTTGGTTTGCCGAACTGCCAAAATTTGAAAAATTCCAAATTTCAGGCATTGGCTTCCCCGAGCTCAAAATCCAATTTTAAACCAACAAAGGGAATTATTGTGGGAGAAAGAGAACCAACAATGGCGTTAAAGATGAGTTGATCTTGATGACCTAGATCATACAGTTAGGATTAGGAGAAGTGGTGCCATTGGTAGTTATGGTAGCAAGTGGACAAGGTTTGGGTCCATCTAACATAACCAAAAAGATTATATCCTATAAATAGACTGTGAAATTGAAGCTTCCATGAGATATAATTCGTGGAAGTAAGAGTGTTCACCGATTAGATTTTATAAATTTAGGGTCAATATACAATTCAATCCAAAACTTTCGGATTGAAAAAATCTAAATCCACAATCCAATCCAAAACTTTTTAATTGAAAAAATCTCAATTAGTCATTGTTCGATTTTTACAGATTGAATTTTATGGATTCACGAATTGAGTTAGGACAAGCCAATTTGTTCAACAACAAAAATTAAAATAAGCATGCCATAATGTAAGATAGGACAATAGATGTTTTATTTAGAAAATTATGGCCTGCCTTTTCCATCGAGTAATAGCATATATATACATTGGAATAATAATTCAAATTTGAGAAAGTTTCCGAATCGCTCATAAGAACAAATTAAATTACAAATTACAAATTTTAAAGAATAAAAGATAATATTATCTTTCCCTAATAATAGAATCGTGTGAATTTGATGTAGGTGTTGGATCAAAATCCAATTATGGGCTAATATATTAAATAAATGGGAATTAAATGCTATCAATAAGGTTGCCCAATTAAAAGTGATCAATTTGGGTTTTGGGCTTTTAATGCATCATTAAGTATGGGCCTCCTATGCGTAGAGACCAAAATTATAATTACTAATTTTATGATGGGCTAAATTGATAATTAAGGATAATTGCTAGGGTTTAGCAATTATATAAAGGGGTTGTGGTCCCAAGTCAGTACGTACATTATTTTTCTTATACCCATCTACAGAAAGATTACAGAGCATTCTGATAAGGAGGATTTACGTATCAGACTTAGAAGTTCCTCAATCAAAAGACTCAAGAATCACATTCTATCAATTGATTCATGTTAGCTTCTGCATCTTATTAATATTCTTGATGATTTGACATGAACGATCATGGGTGATGATGGTTTCATCACAATTTTATTCTAACAAGTGGTATCAGAGAGCCTCTTCATGTTGAATCATTGAGAATCAATAATTTTTTATAAATGTGATTCTCATTAAAATTTTCAAATTTAACAATCTATAATTTTTTAAAATTGTTAAATTTGAAAATAATTGATTGAAGATTGCCGAAAAGAAAATCCAATTAAATGTTCTGCTTTCGTTCGGTCTCTTTTCTATATGTATATCGATTCAATGGTTTGCATCAGGTGAAATTTTTTTTATATTGTCAAATGCGGCATAGCTGCCAAGGAAAGGAAAAGATAAAAGATTTGTTATATAATATATATATATATATATATATATATATATATTCAGGATTGAATAACTTTTCTTTTGGCTTCATTGTTTCAATTGATGACAATGTACGGCGGCCATGTGCATGTGTAGAGGATTTTTTTTTTCTTTCTTTCTTTATGTGTTACATACGGCAGTGACCTGCCGAAAAGGTAAAAAAAAAAAAAATCCTGGCTGCACGTTTATTAGACTGCGTGGACTAGAGTTTGCAATGATTCTGGCCTACAGCCCAGAAGAAAAGAGAAGAAGACATGGGGTCCAATTGGGCCCGTGACTGGAAACTAAAGGCTGCGGCCCTTGAAGGTGCTGATTACATGGCCTGGGGCCCGTGATTGGAAAACCAGCAAAAGGGCTACCCGCAACAACCAACAATCTTTAAACAAAAAAAAAAGGAAATACACGGGCCAGGCTGGTGACTGGACAAAGCATTCATACACGGGCTAGGCTCGTGACCGGTCAGCCCCCAAGGGTTCAAGCCCTGGGTGACCCAAAAAAAAAAAAAAAAAGGGAAATAAAGGGGGGGTTGGGTTAGGATCCGGGTAGGGTTCTCCCGACCCGGTCTAGCCTCGATTCTGTCAATGTTGACCTTGACCAATTTTTTTATTTTTTTTTAATTTTGGTCATTTTTGGTTTAATTTTAAATTCAAATATTGGTATTTTATATATATTTTGAGATGAATTAATTGAAGCAACATGTCACCAGAGTGGCCTCTCTTGTGGAAATTAATTTGTTTTGAAATATAAAAGGTTGTGTTTATGTAACTTATGTGAATATTGATCGGCCCAATGGAAGGCAATATTTGACAGAATTGCATGTACACCTGTGGTGATAAACACATGATGATTATTCGATTTTACATGTAAGCAATAAATCAGCCCAAAGGAAGATTTATTGTTTGACATGTTCTTATTGTCAGTGTTTGATTACTACACCAAGATATCACTTACAAGTTAATATTTCTGTCCAAAGACTAAATATTAATGGAGTGCCCGATATCTTGAGATGAGGTTACCTTTATTTGGATTTATTATTGTTATTATGGATTCTTATGTGAGCTTGTTTTGGTTTTGTTTGTTTTGTTCTCTGTTTCAGCTACTAGTTCTGCCTCTAATATTACTGCCAACATCAATTCAATTCCTATGCTGAATGGTAGCAACTTCAAATCATGGCAAGAGAACCTCCTAATAGTTCTCGGAGTCATGGATCTCGACCTTGCGTTAAGGCTTCCTTCTCCTCACCTCTTACAGAAAAAAGTTCCTCTGATCAAAAGAAGGACATGGAAAGGTGGGAGAAGTCAAATCGCATGTGTATGATGATCATGAAGAAGGCCATTCCAGAAGCATTCAGGGGCACTATATCGGAAACGATAAAGACAGCCAAAGAGTTCCTTAAGGACATTGAGAAGAGATTTGCCAAAAATGAAAAGGCTGAAACAAGTACACTTTTGGCAAAGGTAAGGGGAACATTAGGGAGTACATCATGGAGATGTCTCTTCTTGCTTCAAAATTAAGAGCACTTAAACTTGACCTTTCTGAGGACTTGCTAGTGCATTTGGTTCTTATATCTCTTCCTGCACATTTCAGTCAGTTTAAGGTGAGCTACAACTACCAAAAGGAGACTTGGTCTCTTAATGAGCTCATCTCACATTGTGTGCAAGAAGAGGAAAGGTTGAAGCAAGAAAAGACAGAAAGTGCTCACTTGGCTAATACTTCCAAGGACAAA
Organism: Artocarpus heterophyllus; assembly: GCA_025403435.1. NCBI lineage: Eukaryota > Viridiplantae > Streptophyta > Magnoliopsida > Rosales > Moraceae > Artocarpus > Artocarpus heterophyllus. Next base: position 3,523,829 of record CM046330.1, on the reverse strand, counting down.
GGGAAGAAAAGGAAGAAGGATAAGGAAGCTGCAGTTACGACACCTCAAAAGAAGCAACAAAAGAGACCGGTTGATCCGAAAGGTACTGGTTGCTTCTTCTGTGGACCTACAGGACATAAGAAGAAGCATTGCATCAATTATTACGCTTGGCGTGCTAGAAAAGGTATGCTTCTTAATTTGGTTTGTTCTGAGGTTAATTTAACTTCGGTACCTGAACACACTTGGTGGATGGATTCTGGTGCAACCACTCACATCAGTGTGTCTATACAGGGATGCCTGAGATGCCGAAAGCCAAATGATGGTGAAAGATGCATCTACGTTGGCGATGGCAAAAAAGTTGAAGTTGAAGCAATAAGAAAATTTAGATTATTGTTAAAGACTGGATTTTATTTGGATATTGATGAAACATTTATTGTACCGTCTTTTAGACGAAATTTGATTTCTATTTCAGCTTTGGACAAATCTGGTTATTCTTGTTCATTTGGAAATGGAAAATTTTGTTTGTTTCATGATTCAAAATTAGTTGGTTCTGGCTCTTTATCAGGTTACGACAATCTTTATTTACTTGATACAATTGCTTCATTTAATGAATCCTTGCAATTAAGTACACGAGGTATAAAGAGAAAATTAACCAATGAGAATTTAGCTACGTTATGGCACAAGAGATTGGGTCATATTTACAGAAGGAGAATAGAGAGACTTGTGTCAGATGAAATTATCGACCCCTTAGACTTTACAGATTTTGATATTTGTGTTAACTGTATTAAGGGGAAACAAACCAATAAAAGGAGATTTGAAGCCAAGAGGACTTTGGACGTCTTAGAACTTATACATACAGACATTTGTGGGCCATTCCCTATGGCTTCTTGGAATGGTCAACAATATTTTATAACGTTCATGGACGATTTTTTCAGATATGGCTATATATATCTCATTCATGAAAAGTCACAGTCGCTGGATGTGTTTAAAAATTATAAGGCTGAAGTTGAAAATCAACTCAGTAAAAGGATTAAAAGCGTCAGATCTGACCGTGGTGGTGAACACTATGGTAGATATGACGGTTCAGGTGAACAACGTCCAGGACCGTTTGCTAAGTTCCTAGAGGAAAGCGATATCGTCCCACAGTACACTATGCCGGGTTCGCCTACTATGAATGGTGTTGCTGAAAGACGAAACAGAACGCTTAAGGACATGGTGAGGAGTATGATTTCTCATTTTGCCTTACCAGAATCACTCTGGGGAGAAGCACTTAAGACTACAGCGTATATCCTTAATAGGGTTCCAACTAAAGCGACTGCCAAAACCCCTTATGAACTTTGGACGGGAAAGAAGCTTAGTATAAAGCATTTGCATGTTTGGGGATGTCCAGCTGAGGCAAGGCCTTATAGGCCTAATGAAAAGAAACTAGACTCAAGGACGGTTAGTTGTTATTTTATTGGATACTCTGAAAGATCTAGGGGGTACAAGTTTTATGATCCCACGACCAAATCGATATTTGAGACGGGAAATGCCAGGTTCTTTCAGGATGTCGAGTTTGCAGGGGGAGATATGGTTAGGGACTTTGTCTTTGAAGAGGAATATGTTGATATTCCCACATCTGTTATTGACATTGATCAGGTTCCTACTCCTGACATCGTTCAAGAAGCAGACCCAAATCAAGATAATATCAGAGAACCTCCCATTCCAGAAATTGTTCTAGAAGAACAAACTCAACCACCTCAAGAACCTATGCCATTAAGGAGATCCACTAGAGAAAATAGAAGTGCGGTGCCAGATGATTACATTGTATTTCTCCAAGAACATGAGTATGACATTGGTATGGTGGAAGATGATCCAATCAACTTCCGTCAAGCCATGGAAAGTTCTAGATCTCAAGAGTGGATTGATGCCATGAATGAAGAGATAAAGTCTATGAAAGACAATGACGTTTGGGATCTTGTCCCATTACCTGAAGGTGCGAAACCCATTGGTTGCAAATGGATATTTAAGACCAAAAGGGATTCGAAAGGCAATGTGGAGAGGTATAAGGCTCGTCTTGTCGCTAAAGGCTTTACACAGAAAGAAGGCATTGATTATAAAGAGACTTTCTCTTCGGTTTCTTTGAAAGACTCTTTTGGGATTATAATGGCATTAGTAGCACATTTTGATCTTGAGCTTTATCAGATGGATGTTAAGACTGCGTTCCTCAATGGTGACATTAATGAAACAATCTATATAGTGCAACCGGAAAACTTTGTGTCAGGAGATGCAAAGAAGATGGTTTGCAAATTAAAAAAATCTATGTATGGGCTCAAGCAAGCTTCTCGTCAATGGTATTACAAATTTCATCAAGTTATCATCTCGTTCGGTTTTGAGATGAATTTGGTCGATGAATGTACATACCACAAGTTTAGTGGGAGTAAGTATATTTTCCTGGTTTTACATGTCGATGACATTTTGCTTGCCAGCAACGATATAGGCTTGTTGCACGAAACCAAGAGATTTCTATCAAAGAAATTTGAGATGAAGGATCTCGGTGACGCCTCTTTTGTGTTGGGTATACAGATACACCGGGATCGCTCTAGGGGTATTTTAGGATTATCACAAAAGGGCTATATTGAAAAGATTCTTAAGAGATATGGCATGCAGGATTGTAAACCAGGTGATACCCCTGTGGCTAAGGGAGATAAGTTTAATCTCAATCGGTGCCCTAAGAATGATTTTGAGGTTAAGGAAATGCAGAAGATTCCTTATGCGTCAGTAGTAGGGAGTCTAATGTATGTTCAGGTTTGTACGCATCCGGATATTGCGTACGTTACAAGGATGTTAGGCAGGTACTTAAGCAATCCTGGAAAGGATCACTGGGTAGCAGCCAAACGAGTCTTGAGGTATTTTCAGAGAACAAAGGATTACATGCTCATGTATCGGAGGTCAAAACAGCTTGAGATCATTGGGTATACTGACTTTGATTTTGTTGGATGCCAAGATAGTATGAAATCTACATCGGGCTATGTCTACCTTCTGGCTGGAGGTGCTGTCTCTTGGAAGAGTGCTAAACAGTCTCTTATAGCATCTTCTACAATGGCGGCAGAGTTCATAGCGTGTTATGAGGCGTCCAATCATGAAATATGGCTGCGAAATTTTGTCACAGGGCTGCGTATAGTGGACAGTATTCAAAGACCACTCAAGATATTTTGTGACAATAAGTCAGCAGTTTTGTATTCCGACAACAACAGGAGCTCGACGAAGTCAAAGCATATAGAGATCAAGTTCCTAGTTGTGAAAGAAAGAGTTCAGAGTGGACAGTTGTCTATAGAGCACATCGGCACAAACTCCATGATTGCAGATCCGCTTACTAAAGTATTGTCACCCAAAATGTTTCATGAGCGTACTGCTCGTATGGGTGTCATATCATTTCAGGATATTTAGTTTTAGTGAGAGTTTGTAATTTTAAAGGCTCTTATGATATAGACATTTTTCAGTTATTTCAATTTATGGATATTTTGAGGTTATTTTATGCAGAAATAAAGTTTTCAGTTTATTCACACTCTAATTTTGGTATGGTTTGATCTCACTAAAGTTTTCAGGTGGACCAGTTGGAAATAGGCATGTTAAGATCACATTGTATGAAATTTCCATGCTACACATCCATGCTTGATCTTGTCATTAGTTGTATTCGTATATGTGATCATTGATGGGTCTAGTTACGACATATGTAACGAAGGTCGCTTTGGTCCTATATTGATATGGTTAATGGACAAGATTGATAAGGTGCATAAGGTTTTGATAGCAAAATTCATGAGCTCATAAGGTATAATACACATTTATAAAGTTTCATATATAGCCTAAGTGGGAGATTGTTGGATCAAAATCCAATTATGGGCCAATATATTAAATAAATGTGAATTAAAGGCTATCAATAAGGTTGCCCAATTAAAAATGATCAATTTAGGTTTTGGGCTTTTAATGCATCATTAAGTATGGGCCTCCTATGTGTAGAGACCAAAATTATAATTACTAATTTTATGATAGGCTAAATTGGTAATTAAGGATAATTGCTAGGGTTTAGCAATTATATAAAGGGGTTGTGGTCCCCAAGTCAGTACGTACATTATTTTTCTGTTACCCATCTACAGAAAGATTATAGAGCATTCTGATAAGGAGGATTTACGTACCAGACTTGGAAGATCCTCAACCAAAAGACTCAAGAATCACATTCTATCAATGGATTCAGGTTAGCTTCCGCATCTTATTAATATTCTTGATGATTTGACATGAACGATCCTGGGTGATGATGGTTTTCATCACAATTTTATTCTAACAGTAGGACCTAGATATATTTAGAACAAAGATAGTATTTAGAAAGAAGAACAGAACCAAACAAAGAAATAAAGCAGAATCAAGAAGAAAATTAGAATCAGAAGAGACAAAATTAGAAGGGTAATAAGTATTCAACATAAAGAAACTGTAAAATTAATATTTATTATTCATTAAATCTTTAGATTAGAATTATAAATGTAAGATATAGAAAACTAAGCTAAGACAAAAAAATAATCTTCTCTAAATTCAAAATAATCTAACGAGATAATTCTAAATCTAAAGTTGAAATTAAATAATAAAAATAGACATCCCCTAATAAATAGTTATATAAATTTTTTGAACAAATATTCTATTCGGCGTCAGGACTTTTTCGTTTGCTTGTTTGTTTGTCAAAGCTTGTACGTAATATATCAATGTAAAATATTGCTCCATACCATATAGGTTGTGAAATTATATCTTATTCCAAATTTAAAAGTTGACCGCGGAAAAAAATACCATAACAAAAATATGTCATATTTTTTTTGTTTGACAATGTTTTGTCCTTTACTGTGCCTATGCAATAGAGTTTACACTTGGAGGCGCCGCTTGTTGTCTTCAGATTATAATAAGGAAACCAAACACAAGAAGCTAGAGAGAGAAAGAGAGAGAGAGAGAGAGTGAGAGAGATGGGTAGTATTGATAACAATGAGTCATCTGTGAAGATGCCGAGCATAAAATTCACGAAGCTGTTCATTAACGGGGAATTTGTTGATTCAGTCTCAGGTTAAGTTTTTATCATACATAATTCCTTCTTTTTTTGTTTTTTTTTGTTTTCTGCTTGTATTGTTCGTCGGTAGATGTTCTATCTCCCTTTTTTGGTGCTTTCATTTGGCACTGGATTTGATAACCTTGATTATACACATCATTTGTTTCTTATGGGTGTTTATATATATATCTATATATATATATATATATATTTGTTTGCACTGTTCTTTATTGGACTTGACTACAAAAACCTCGTTTATACATCTTTCAAAACTCAAAAAGTCTCTACAATCTTCGTGATAATCTTCGTTTTATTCAAAGCGTTCATTTCTAATCATTCACCCATACAAAGTCTATGGCGTCTTTCTAGAATAGTAGTTAGAAATCGTTTTAATTGTTTTGTGGTTTAAATTTTATAAGAGAAAATATGTTCACAAAATAATTAAAACTGTAACAACGGTTTCAACATTCTTGTCAAACTAACTCTATTATTTAGGAGTATTTTTAGTTTGGAAGTAAAAAAAAAAAAATACTCATAATGATACTTCTATCAATATTTTTATATCGTTTGGTCATATATTACTCATCTTTATATATTATATTAATTACTTTGATATCATGTGTATTGACATTTACTCCCCTAGTCCCCTTTTTTCTCAGCAAAAAATCCCCTCTTTTTTTTCCCCTAATTTCTTTAATTTTTCTTACAATATCCTTTCTTTTTCTCCGTCACTGTATTCGTCATCGGTGTAATTCTTGAAAAGACTCGGCCTAATTCTTTTGTTATGACTTAAATATAATTCTTATTATTATTATTTTAAAAAAAAACAACAACAGGAAAAACATTTGAAACGATAGATCCTAGGAATGGAGAGGTGATAGCAAAGGTTGCAGAAGGAGACAAACAAGACGTCGATTTGGCCGTGAAAGCCGCCCGCGCCGCCTTCGACCACGGTCCATGGCCTCGCATGTCCGGCGCTGTATGTACTAATTTTAGGGACCTCAATTAGTCCCTCCTTCATTCTTCTGTTGTTTTTTTATATATATTTTGCAGAGATATTTCTATCACGTTAAGTTCTATGGCTTACATAACCTTTTATATGTGTTTGCACTCATTAATTTCCCCGTCATCATAAAAATTTTCATCTTTTATTTTTATTTTTTGTCGTGTAGAACAAAATATAATGTGCTGTTCAACAGAACTGCTAGTTGTAGATTCAAAATTAAGCTTGACAAATGCAAATAAATAAATAAATATGAAAACAGACAAACGAATTAAGTTTGTTACAATTTTCCAATTTGCTGACTTAAAAATCGGAGTTTATTTCCCTAATATGAACAAGGTCCTTTTTCATTACAAAAAAGGTCAAATACGAGTAAATGTAACAGTGACCAGAAAAATCTTACATCCCATATTCAAAAAAATGCTCTATCAAAATTTGTTTTTGATATAATACTAATTTATCATGATTTAACACTGACTAATTAATAACCGTACTCAACTGGGAATTAAGAGTACTAGTCTGTTTAATTAATTGGTATTGATCTTAATTTTACTTTGCATTGCATCCGAGACAAGGACGGGCAGAGGGGGGCGGCCCCCTAGCTTTATATATATATATATGTGTGTGTATATAATGGTTTTATTTTGAATATAACAGTTAAGTGTATAAATTAACTTCGTGCTATTAAATTAATAATTCTTTACTTGATAGTATAATTTTGATAAAAAAAAATTAGCCTTTTAAAAATAAATCTTGGCTCCGTGTTAATTGCATCTCAAGGAGTAGTAGATCAAGAAAAGGTCATTAACGTAATTAGCTAAATATTTCAGGAGAGAGGAAGGATCATGATGAAGTTTGCAGACTTAATTGAAGAAAACCTTGAAGAACTAGCCACTCTGGATAGCCTTGATGCCGGAAAACTGTTTAGCCTAGGCAAAGCCATCGACATACCCGAAGCAGTCAGTCTTCTACGTTACTACGCCGGTGCAGCCGACAAGATTCATGGGAATACACTGAAAATGTCGGGCCAGTTTCAGGCCTACACATTGCTTGAACCCATTGGGGTTGTGGGACATATTATCCCCTGGAATTTCCCAACCACCATGTTTTTCCTTAAGACCAGCCCTGCATTAGCCGCAGGGTGCACCATGGTTGTCAAACCTGCCGAGCAAACACCACTTTCGGCTCTCTATTACGCTCATCTGGCCAAGCTGGTATTTATCCTAACATTCGTAAGGATTTAAATGCATAACTTCATTGGCTTTCAAGCTAGTCAGCACATGTAGTTGCCCATGTACCAATAAAAGATTCACCATCTACCATGATAGAATTTAACTTTTAAAGCTCTTCAACTTTTATCTTAAAAAGTCAACTATATTAAGTAAGGGTGACATATAACTTTGTATTTATTGTAATATATAAATGATATAGGATTGAGATTTATTTTTCTCTTTACATGCGACAGCCTCTGTTTTTTCAGGAGGACTCTGATCTAGCCTCTTTATGAGGACTTCGTAGAAGTTGTTTTTGGCTTCCTGAGTCCAAAAACTGATTTTGAAAGTGTTTTGATGGTTTGTCAGAAGCATTTTGACTTTCCAATAGTATTTTCAATTAAAGCTACAAAATACAGTTTTTCAAAAAAATACTTTTAAAATATGACTTTAAAACTTGTATTGGAGTGTTAATAATATAGTTTAAACTTCAATATAACATTTTTGTTATTTATTAAAAATTATAAAACCATGTTGATCTATTTAAGCACTTTTAAAAATATGGTTCTAAATACTTTTCAAAAAGCTGCATTTTTTGCTTACTCTTCTTCTACTAACTAAAAACACAGACAAAAGCTGTGTCAAATGAGACGTCTATAACTACTAACTTTTGGATGTGGGGTTTAGGCTGGGTTCCCTGATGGAGTGCTCAATGTCATAACTGGGTTTGGAACAACTGCAGGTGCTGCCATTAGCTCTCATATGGACGTTGACATGGTAACACTTTATCTATTTTATTGTTTGAAGAAAGACTAAATTATTGTGTTATTACATGATCAAGTGGATTTAAATAACAAAACATGTAATTACAGTGAATTTTGGGCAATATAATTTGTTTGTTTTTGTTTTATATAGGTGAGTTTTACTGGCTCGACTGAAGTAGGACGCGAAATAATGAAAGCTGCAGCAACAAGCAACTTGAAACCAGTTGCATTAGAATTAGGAGGCAAGTCACCCCTCTTAATTTTTGACGATGCCGATATAGATATGGCTTCTGATCTTGCTCTTATCGGAATCCTATTTAACAAGGTAAGGTGAACCCAACTTTTTTTTTTTTTTTTGTAAATTCTTAACAAACATTTTATCTAGAGTTCTCCTGTCCTGTTTGAAATTATTCATACTGGTTTTCCTTATTGTTCTTTTTCAGGGAGAAATATGTGTGGCAGGTTCTCGTGTTTTTGTTCAAGAAGGGATTTATGATGAGTTTGTGAAGAAGTTAGTGGCAAAGGCCAAAGCTTGGCGGGTTGGAGACCCCTTTGATCCTCAAGTTCGTCAAGGACCACAGGTTGGTTAGAATATCTTGGTTTTTCACAGCGTTTCTACTCTTTAACTTTGTACTTTTAACCAAAAATGTATCCACAAAATCTCTCACTCTCTCTCTTCCTCTTTACTATTGTTATGGACCATAATTATGGTGCAGGTTGACAAGGCACAATTTGACAAAATCCTAAGCTACATTGAACATGGAAAGAGAGAAGGAGCCACTTTGTTGACTGGGGGAAAACCTATAGAGAGGAAGGGATATTACATTGAGCCAACCATATTCGCCGATGTTAAGGTATATGTGTCTTGCAAGTTAATTTATAAGCCATTTGACAATGCCGTTTGAAGTGAAAATACTCAAATACTATAGCATTGTTAAAACTTAGTTGGAACCATAAACTACGGTTTGAATTGAGTTTTTAAACACACTGTTAGATTAACAAATTTGCATGGATTTTAAATTAAAAACTTGATTGTCTTCTCTAATTATTTTGACATTTATATTTTGAAAACAAGTTAAATCACAATTTATGCATGTGATACAAGTTCTTTTAAAAACAATCTCAGGGTACTTAAATGCTAATTACAAATATGATGAATAGTAAGACACTGTTCTCATCTTCCATTACCCATCTCATTACTAATCAGGACGACATGCTCATCGTCAAAGAAGAAATATTTGGCCCTGTTATGGCACTCATGAAGTTCAAGTAAGAACCAAATACCCTTTTTTCTAATCCTTAAGACCAACTAGATTTTCACTTTGCTTTTATTGTTATTATGCCGATATTCGCTAAAAACTGTCGAAATCAAATGTCTAGGACTATTGAGGAGGCGATAAAGAACGCGAACAATACAAAATATGGGCTCGCAGCTGGCATTGTGACAAAGAATTTGGATGTGGCCAACACTGTTTCAAGATCAATCCGAGCCGGCACTATATGGATCAATTGCTATTTTGCTTTCGACGTTGATTGCCCATTTGGCGGGTACAAAATGAGCGGGTTTGGCAAAGATTCTGGCTCGGAGGGCCTTCACAAGTATCTCCATACCAAGTCTGTTGTTACTCCCATCTACAATTCTCCTTGGCTCTGAAATTTTTAGACATCAATATAATGCAGCAAAGTAAAAATAATTGGCAACAAAGTTCTTCATTATAAATGAAGGAAAAAAGTGCTGGCGTTTATGAAATGTCTGATACTGTAAAGTGGGGAGAGTTTGCTTTGTGTAATTTCACTGTTTAGCTTTTATGCACTGGCAAAGTTTGTTATGTCTTGATCTGTCTCTAAACATATAATACAACACAAGTTTCGTTGACAAATTTAGAGAAGAAAAACCAACAGGGACTATAGATCAATGAATCTTGTGTGTTCCAAACACTACTATCTCGTCTGGTAAAAGGAAAAAAGTGGAAGAAAGGAGATGGATGAGAGGATTAGTTAGAGAATTTAAGGACTCAGAGAGAGAATAGATCGAGTAAATCCCCTAAATGATCCCAAATTTAATATTCAGGTAATAATGGATAATTCTTCACGTCGACGTTCAGAATGTTCTGTCTTAGAACGACATTAGATTTTCAAAATGCAAATGGGACATTGTTTTCATTTTAAATTATATATATAAAAAATGAGAGTGAATAGTCCACCGCGATTCCTTTGTTGACTGTCACTACCCCTATTGCTATATATCCTTTGTGAATGGTCAACCTCCGTCATGACATCCTTTGCCAATCGTCGACAATCATGGCGACCCATCCTTCGCAAATCATTGCGACCTCCATTGCCATGCATCCTTGCAAATCGTCACGTCCTTCGTCGGATTATGTTTAAGGATTAAGAAATCCTGACGTGATCGGCTACGAAGGCAAGCTTGTCCGCTGGCAGAGAAGAAATGAGATTGCGCCATTGTTGGTCTAGGGTGGTCTGGCCGGCAGCGTCGTCGTAAGAGGAGGCTTGTCGAACTGGGCTTTCCACGATGGAGTTTTGGATTTTTACTCTCAAGATAGAGTTTAGTTGCGGTGTCACCACATTTACTTCTTTATTTTTTCAACGAGCTCACTTGCCAGTAGTCATTGCTCAAGATCCGTGGAGAATTTTAACATTATCTACCACAACTTCTCTTTTATTTTTGAAGCAACCGCAACTTTACTCTTTCATGAAAAAAATAAAAAGGAAAGAAAAACAGTCCATTTCAAAACAATTTTAATGACATAAATTGAAGGTAATACTATCCAAATAAACCTAAATACAAATCCTAGAAGATATATGACCCAAAAGTTTTTTTGTTGGCTTTATTATTTTTTGATTTTATTTTTGTTTATTTAAGGACAAAGTTGCTGGTAAAAATTGTGTTGAACACTTGATAACGCTTGACCACGTTACCACAGTAAAAATTGCCTTATAGAAAAGAAAAAAATAAAAAGAAAATAAAAAAAAAGTCGCTATCAAACTCCTCCGCATCCGCAAGGCCAAATTATTTGGCGCCAATTCTTGACTATGTATAGTTAATTGCCGCCCTTACTATCGCCATAGCCCTTCGCCCTTCACCTGTTCCAGTTCCATTTTTTCTTTTTTTTTTGTTTTCTAGTTTCTCAAAATGCAGCGCCAAAAATCCATTCTCTCCTTCTTCCAGAAACCCTCGTCGGAGAGCCAGAGCCCTGGCGACCGGCGATTTCCTCAGTTTCCGACGACGCAGCAGGGTCAAGAGGTCGCCGGTTTTGGACAGCCAACGGCGGCGGACTCGGCTCTCGAAGTTACAGGAACCGACACTCCACCGGAGAAGGTGCCGGGTCAGGTTTTGCCGAAGAGTTATGTCGGAGACGAGATCAAGAGTGGCTCCTCGCTGTTCTCGAGCATCATGCACAAGTTCGCGAAGCCCGATGACAGAGAAAAGGCCTCCGAGATGGACACGCCGCCGGAGAAGGTGCCGCGTCAGATTTTGCCGGCTAGCTGTGTCGGAAACGAGAGCAAGAGTGGCTCTGCGCTGTTGTCGAGCATCATGCATAAGTTCGCGAAGCCCGATGATGGAGAAAAGGCCTCCGAGTGGTAAAATCTTTAGCTCAATGGAAGTATTAGGGTTTGTCTGTGTAATTTTCCAGTTTTGCTTTACTTATTATGCGATTGCTTATCAAGATAGAAATGAGGAATATTAAAAAAAAAAAAAAGAAGCTGAAAAGCCGAATCCCGATAATGGTGGTGGTGGTGGTGGAAAAATTTATCTAAACTTGAGTGCATTGGAAAAGTTAAAGGCAACTTATACATAATCCAAATTCATTATCAAACCCTGCGCAACTTTTTGCGATTTTACTCCAAGTCTCAAGAGCTCTAAATGTTGTATGTAAAGTTTGTTTTTGATTATCTAAAAGAGAGAACAAAATAAAAAGCAAGAATATACGATAGTTTTGTTATTGGCTAAGGGAGTTTTTATCTGTATCATATATATAAATAAATGCGTCATTGCATTTTTTTGAGATCCTGGCATGTATAGCTGGATTTAACTCTCTGATATGATATTTTACCTGTAAATGAAATTTACACTCTGAAATGTCACTTCGTTTATGTGATTTCAGGAATATAGCTTTTGAAAAGTCTAATAAGCCCAAACAATTGTGTAAACCAGAAGCGAGTTCTCAGCATTCTAGAGAGAATGATAGTGCGGAACTGAAAGGGAAAATTGGTCAAAGTTGTGTCATCCATATTGGTAGTGATGATGATGTCCTTGGGCCGGAGACACCGGGAGCACAGCGTCTTGCTCCACGTTTGAAGAGGATTCAAGAGGATGCTCCAAATTCTGAGGATAAGTATGGCAGATCATTGCTAGGATCTAGCAAAAAATTGAAACTTTTAGAGGAAACAACTCCCTTTAAGAATAATCATGGCCAAGTATCTGACACGGCCAGCAAATTCGAGTGGCTTGATCCGTCTCGTATTAGAGATGCTAATGGAAGGAAGCCTGATGATCCTCTTTTCGACAATACAACACTTTATATACCTCCTGATGCTTTGAAGAAAATGTCAGCATCACAGAAACAATATTGGAATGTCAAATGTCAATATATGGATGTCGTGCTTTTCTTTAAAGTGGTTAGTTAATCTTCCAATAGCTTCTGTATTAAGCTATATTATTTTGTTTATGCTACTGCACATATTTGATGGCATAACATACAGGGTAAATTTTACGAGCTTTATGAACTAGACGCTGAAATAGGTCATAAGGAGCTAGATTGGAAAATCACGTTAAGTGGGGTTGGAAAATGCCGCCAGGTCAGTGTCAAGTATTAAGTTGTGTGTTTAGACTACTTACATTTTATCAGCTTGTCAACATTGGTAGTCGTAGTAGTAGTAGTTGTTGTTGTTGTTGTTTTCTTTCTTTTTTTATGTAATTTTTTGAATATGTTGTTTTCCAGGTTGGTGTCTCTGAAAGTGGGATTGATGATGCTATTCAAAAGCTAGTTGCACGTGGGTAAGAAAATGGTCCATTTGCTTACTCAAACAGCTATTTGCATCATACTTTCATACAAACAAGGAGATAAGCAATTACTTTTATGTGGCAAAATGTAGACTACATACTCTGCCTATCTGGTCGATGCTGGTTTGACTTTCAAGAGTCATTAACTTATTGACAACTCTTACCGAGGAATGCAAAATCAGTTGCTGGAACCACAATCTTTGAAGGATTTTAATAATGCGCTATACTTTTGACAAAAGAATGTAATAGAAGAATTCAAAGAATTTGTTGTGCGTATATTCTTTTACATGGGGCGCATTGATCTCTGTTTGATGCCTGTTTTAGATTCAGAAGTTTTCTTTTTTCTGAAGGAGATAGACTGTCTTTATTGACATATTACAAATTTTTACTTCACTACGTGCAATATGTTGCCACATATTTTTATTTTTATTTTTTTAAAACTTTTGTGAAGGTATAAAGTTGGTCGAATTGAGCAGTTGGAAACCTCTAGTGAATCAAAAGCCAGAGGTGCAAATTCTGTAAGTTTATTTAATTAAATGCTACATATGGAGCAGATTCAGTTGTACAAAAGTTCTTCTAATTAGGTTTTGAAATGATGAAATCTGATACTTTGTTCTTAGCTTCCACATATAATCATGCACTTATGCCTTTGTCGTGTTAAATGTCAGTTCCAGGGCAACAACATTTTAAATTAGCTATATGCTTGAGAAAGAAAATATATAACAGTTAATAGCTATAACTTGATGGAAACTGAATAAATTTTGAACGAATCCAGAGGCCAAGGCCAGTCTGTTGCATTTAATTTCTTGGTCCAAATAACTATCAAATTTTAAATTTTAATATCTTTTCTCAGGTTGTATCAAGGAAACTAGTTCAGGTGGTCTCACCTTCAACGGCAACTGATGCTAATATAGGACCTGATGCAGTTCATCTCCTTGCACTAAAAGAGGTTTGTAATTTTAGTAATCATCTTCTTATGAGCAGGTGAATTCCAGATCTGGAATTTTAATGTCGTCTGCTAAATACCTTCTTATCAATTTTGCTTAGTATTTTGGTGTTTACAAATTTGCAATTGATGCCCTTATATTGTGTTGGATGGAAGCTCTATAAGTGATCGTAAGTGTCTACTCCTTGTTGAACAGCAGAAGGATTATCTTATAGTTAATCTTCTCTTTTTATCTCTCTATGCTTCAGCAATTGCTGTGACAGCCCAGAAAAAGCTTGTTTTTAAATTAGTAGAACCAATAATGAAAAAAGAGATTACCGAAACAATTTTGTGTAAGTAGATTTTAATTAAAATTATAGTTTAATCAGAAATTCAAAATTTGGATGGCAAAAAAATGGTCATCTAGCAAAGTCCCAATTATTTTTCTGGAAAAGTTACTCCTGCTCGAGGAACTATGGTCAACATCTGCTGCTAGTTATGCAGTTTATCTTACAATCTTCTATCTTCCAATGTTGTTCCATGAAGGGATGTCAAGGCTAGTAATACTCTTATTTCAGGGAATGGAGCTGGATAATGGAACAAATGTTTATGGGTTTGCTTTTGTTGATTGTGCTGCTTTAAAATTTTGGGTTGGTTCCATTAAAGATGACGCATCCCTTGCTGGTTTGGGGGCATTGTTGATGCAAGTATGCTCCCCTACCATTTCTTTTCTATATGGTTTAGTATTACGTCTTAGTGAAGCCTACAAAGTTGAATTAACTTTTAAATTTGGATTTGATTCCAGGTGTCACCTAAAGAGGTTTTATACGAAAGTGGAGGTGAGCTTTTTGGTCTCTATGCCCCATTCTCGAATCCCTTTTCCCCTTTCTTCATTCTCTTGGTTTATTAGAGTATCATTTCGAAGTTTAAATGAAAGAGAGTGAGTATGACAAGACACAAATTTGATTTACTGCAGGGTTGTCCAAGGATGTTCAGAAAGCGCTCAAAAAGTACTCTCTAGCAGGTAATATAATCACATCACAACTTCTAATTGGCAGTGATTGGTGTTAAAACATACAATCCACGTTCGTGAAGTTCAAATATTTTGCAATAACAGAAGCATTATACTTTCGTCTGCGTATATTTGTCTTGGTGCACAATGAAGCATGTTTTAATAGCAAATTTATGTACTTCAACTGATATGCTGTTTACTAAACAACACTTGTGATGCCTGCTTATCTGAGCGCCAATCTATTATATAAACATTTCAATCAGTTAATTTGGAACTTTTAGTGCATATTTTGAATATATTGCAGTCTTTCTAATTGAATTTAATCTCACAGGGTCCTCAGCCATACAATGGACTCCGATGCAGCCAATTACTGATTTTGCAGGTGCCTCTGAAGTGAGAAACTTAATTGAGTTGAAGAAATACTTCAAGGGGGCTTCTAGTTTGTTGAATCATGTGCTTGACAATGAGACGCACCATGATGTTACCTTATCTGCTCTTGGAGGACTTATTACTCATCTATCCAGGTTGATGGTAAGCTCGCTTCTTATGATCTTATATTTAATTATTTGGAATTCTATACTGGTGTCCTTATGTCATCCAGGAAAGAATCTCTGCTCTGTTTTTTTACTCCCGGTTATTTCATTCATTGTATTGACGTGTTACAGTTTTTATACAGTTAGATGATGTTCTACGTAATGGAGATGTATTACGATACCAAGTCTATAGTGGTTGCCTTAGAATGGATGGACAGACACTAGTAAATCTCGAGATATTCAGTAACAATGCAGATGGTGGTCCATCAGGCAAGTATCCATGATTAGTTAGCTTCAAGCATAATTATATAATATAAATGTATTGCTTACAGATTTTATGCTGATTGGATATTTAGGTACATTGTATAAATATCTCGATAACTGTGTGACATCATCTGGTAAGCGGCTTTTAAGGAGGTGGATCTGCCATCCATTAAAAGATGCCGAGGAGATTAATAATAGGCTTAATGTTGTTGAAGCGCTGCTGGCACATCCAGAAATCATGCTACTTGTTGCTCAGTATCTTCGCAAGGTTCCGGACTTAGAAAGGTCGCTTGGACGGATTAGGGCTAGTGTTCAGTCATCAGCTACTCTGTCACTGCCTGTGTTTGGGAAAAAAGTGCTAAAGCAGAGAGTAAGGCTTCTTTACTTATGGAAAGATTCTTTTCCAAGGGATAATGAAACTAAAGAGACATTTAGGGCGTGTGGGCTTTGCACGCAGGAAAAGGGAAAATGAGAAGTGATTCCCTTTCCCTTATGATCGTGTGTTTACTCACTAAATCGGCAATGTCAATCTTTTGCATCCCCTTTGGTATTGATTTCTCGTCAAAGAAAAGGAATGCTGCATTTGCTTATATACCCTTAATAAGTTCTCATGTTATAAGCCAATGATTATTTGATTGTGCAAATGACATTTTAGTAACTGCATTGAATAAGTAATATTCTTAAATTTAGTAAACCCTAGAAAAGGAATCAAATTGTCTCCCAATTACACTATCTAATAGACAAGTCAACACTAGAAAGTGAATCATTGATCCTCATTTATAGTCCTTGACTTTCCGTTCCAATTCCATTACCTTTCCCATTACATTCCTTTACAATTGCATGAGCACACCCTTGGTGAATTATGCTCATTTGGCTTAACCCATTATGCCATTAGAAAAAAAATCAGATGGTTTAGTCTCATGTTTTTGCAAATTCTTAAAATTGCCACTAAATTAGCTCAAAATTTTTTCCTCTTTTCTTTCCATTAACTCTTCCCCTTTCCCCCACCCACCACACCCACGCCCCGCCCACTCTTGAAATGCTATATCATGATTATAACTGCAGTTTCGCATCTGCAACTATTCATATGTAACTAACAAAAAATCTTTTCATGTGGTGAAGGTTAAAGCGTTTGGAACTCTAGTGAAAGGTCTCCGAGTTGGCTTTGAATTGTTGCAGCTTCTAGAGAAGGAAAAGCGTACATTTGCTCTTTTATTAAAACTTTTTAAGCTTCCAGTACTTAGTGGAAGTAATGGACTTGTTCAGTTTCTTAGCCAGTTTGAAGCTGCAATAGACAGCGACTTTCCAAATTATCAGGTATTTTCTTTCTGATTAAATATTCCTCTGTATGTTGCCCAAACTAAGTTTACCTTTTTCTTCTTAACAGACCCCTTCCCTGTTGCTCTGTATGTCCTAAATTGCATTCCCTTGCTGGATTCTTAGAAACTTACCATTGTTTGTTATTTTAGCTTCCGTAAGATGTACATTTGGTTAGGTAATATCGAACAAAGTCATATCTCTTTTAGCAGAAATCCTCATAGTGGTAGCTCAAGAGGACCGTGAAAATATCAAGTTTTTATTTAAAGAAGAATGTTTCTTTAAGGCAGGATGACTGTCGTCTTTTGTAATTTGGCTTTTTTTTTTAAAAAATTTTTTTTCTCCCTATCCTTATGCTTGAGTAAGGAATGCCTGAATTGTTTTTCCTTTTGGTACGTTTGTGTTCCTAGCTGTTGCAAATTTTAGTTTCTAGTTACATTTGCATAAATGCATGCTTTCAATGTTGGCTTTTGCATCCCTCTACACTTTACTGACACTTTGATTGATTTTGATGCCAGAATCATGACGTAACAGAGCCCGATGCTGAAATTCTCTCCATTCTAATTGAGCTCTTCATTGAGAAAGTGAACGAATGGTCCCAAGTAATTCATGCAATCAACTGCCTTGATGTGCTCAGATCCTTTGCAATTGCAGCTAGTTCTTCAAGTGGGGCTATGTCAAGACCTGTCATTGTGCCACGAATGAAAAATCTGACTTCAGGCCAGGAGAACAGAGGGCCTGTGCTTAAAATCAAAGGGCTGTGGCATCCTTTTGCCTTCGGAGATAATGGACGAGTGCCTGTCCCAAATGATGTAGATCTTGGTGAGGATACAGAGGATTATCATCCACACGCTATGCTTCTGACTGGACCTAATATGGGTGGTAAATCAACACTTCTGCGTTCCACCTGTCTAGCTATAATGCTGGCTCAGGTTCTTTTTTCTTTCCGCCTCTTCTCCGTTAGCTTGGTCACTTTTTGCATATATTAGAAAGGTTGACCGTGCTGATCTTTAATTTCAACTCTTTGGTCTTTTGCAGCTGGGCTGTTACGTGCCTTGTGAAATGTGTGTTTTCTCACTTGTGGATATCATATTCACACGGCTTGGCGCAACTGATCGAATCATGGCAGGCGAGAGTAAGTTCTTGTTTGGAAAAGTTAGTATATTATTTTGAGTTGATGAGTTTATAAGTAATCCGGAGATGGATTTGGAGTGAGGATAGGAACTCTTTATTTGTACCAGACATGGAAACAATGGTAGCAGGTGATTTGTGACTGGAGATGCATTAGGCTTGAATTACGTCCTTGTGTCCTTGGACTTTGTGCTGGTGGTGATGATGGGGTCTCTTTTTGTTGTTCATTGTATAGTTGTTGGGTGGTGGTTCAGAAATAATCACTTGTCTTTTCAAGAAAAGTTTAGAAATACATATTGAATGCATCTGATCAACTATAAATATTGGGATTTATTTCATGAGTGTCTTATTTTGGATACAGATTTTGATCTTATCGTAATGATATCACTTCATGGAGCATAAATTCAACTGTCTGTGTGCCTAAACTATTTTGAATTCTATCACTCAGTTTTGAAAAATCGCCGTTTCTGTTAGGTACCTTCTTTGTTGAGTGCATCGAAACAGCATCAGTTCTTCACAATGCGACTCGAGATTCTTTGGTTATTCTTGACGAATTGGGTCGAGGAACAAGCACGTTCGATGGATATGCCATTGCATATGCTGTAAGATTCTTTTATTGTATATATGATATAATGCTACATGGATATAGCCAAGAGGGAAATTGTCACCAGTTGTTCATGGATTTTAAGCTTTTAAGTCAATTTCGTGTGATTGACCATGTAGTTTCCAGTTTGACAAATGACGAGAGACACCAAAATGACATTAACATGATTTTACTGAAAAAATTACATTATCATAATTGACACAACAAAATACGTAGTTCTAACCATCACGTATACTCGGTGCGTCAATGTCTGATCTACAGTCTACTTGATGCCCTCGTTAACTATCCATCCATATTTTTTCAGGTACTTCGCCATCTTATCGAAAAAGTCAACTGCCGATTACTCTTTGCAACTCACTACCATCCACTCACAAAGGAATTTGCTTCTCATCCGCATGTCACCCTCCAGCACATGGCCTGCAGTTTTAAGCCAAACTCAGAATGTTTTTCCAAAAATGAGGAGCTCGTTTTTCTGTACCGGCTTACCTTGGGAGCATGCCCAGAAAGCTACGGATTGCAAGTGGCAACCATGGCTGGAATTCCAGAGCAGGTGGTTAAAGCCGCTTCCAAGGCTAGCCAGAGAATGAAAAGGTCAATTGGAGATAGTTTTAGGTCTAGTGAAGGGAGATCAGAGTTCTCGAGTCTCCACGAGGAGTGGTTGAAGAGTTTGATAGCTGTCTCACGGATTGGAGATTATAGTGGTGATGAAGACGATGTTTTTGATTCCTTGTTTTGCTTGTGGTATGAGTTGAAGAGCTCTTATAGATCAGGCAAATAAAAAAACACTAAAGAGAAGCACGTGTATTGCTTTTTTGATTAATGGAAGTTTTCTAGCCTTCGTGGTCATTACTCTCAAAACCAATTGATATTAAGGAGTTTGAGAGCAGTTATAACTAAAATTGTTGGTTTAAAGACTATATTATGTAAGAGTTTTATGTTATAGTAATTTTTTACTTTTAACTTTAATTGCTGAGAGCTTTATATTATTTATTTGTTATAATTGTTGATCCTAACTTAAAGGCGCATCATCATTGCATCATTGCCACGTCACTGTTACATCAGCACCACCAAATGTTCCTGTAAATTCTTGCTTCTATTGGACCATTTGTATCTATATGCATTATATGCATTAGGACTCTGATTCATGGATCTCTCGGTTTGAGAAATAAAAAGAATGTACACGGACGAAGAAATTAAAAAAAGTATATAATTAAGTCTTACTTTAGGAAAAGTTTCACATGAAAAATTGACGAGAAGCTCCTTTCCATTGGAGAATTATAAACGCCTTAGTAGGCTAGATATCTGTTGACTGTTATTTTAAAACGGCAAAATTAAAATAAAATAAAAAAAGAAAACAATTTGCGAGCAAAAAAGTGGGGAAATTGTATCCAATTCATTTATGAACACGTGGCTCATTGGGAAAATTTTAGATAAAAAATAATTTCCCTTAAATTTTAGATAAAAATAATAATTTCTCTTTCAAACATCTTCCCATAGTGGAGCTGAACAAAATGAGGGGATGACCGCGGTAGAATTCTTCAAATGTCTCTCCCTAGCCACACAAAATGATTTTGACAGTTTATATTTAAAGGAAAAAAAAAAGTATTTAAGAAGGGAAACTTGGCCTCTTCTTTTAGCAGATAATCCGGCCTTTTTTTATCCATTTTTCACTCCGTAAAGATGAAAAAAAAAAAAAAAAAAAATCCTGTTTTGACATTCCTTGAAATAAGCCGTAAAACTTCAACATAGGTTCTTCAACTGTTTTTTGAACTTCCTCACAAACGGTTTTTTTTCTTTTTTCTTTCCCTCCTCTTACCTTCCTTCCTTCAATGCACTCCCATGGATAAACAGAGCGAACTTCCCATGTCCAAGAGGAAAGAGCTCAGCATCTCTTGCATGCTCAACACTGAGGTTGGCACCGTCCTGGCCGTCATCCGCCGGCCGCCGGACACCAGCTCTTACCACCTCTCGACCACCACGGACGACGCCGTCGACACCGTGCTACTCCAATCTCTCAAGTCCCTCCGCACTCTCCTCTTCAATCCACAACAAGAATGGCGAATGGTCGACCCTCTCGTTTACCTCTCCCCATTCCTCGACGTTATCCAGAGCGACGACGTTCCCGCCACCGCCACCAGCGTCGCCCTCTCGGCCCTCCTCAAGATCCTCAAGCTCGAGATCTTCGATGAGAAGACCCCCGGAGTGAAGCAGGCTATCACGTCGGTTGTCGCTGCCATAACCAGTTGCCGCTTAGAGAAAACCGATCCGTTCTTCGAAGAAGCCGTGATGATGAAGATTTTGCAGGTCCTGGCGGCGACGATGCGACACCCGGCTGCGGCTCTTCTCAGTGATGATTCTGTTTGCATAATTGTCAATACATGTTTCCAGGCAAGGGTTTTGAGATAATTCAGTGACATGTTGAGAAACTGATTTTGTATTATTTTGACATGAACATCAGTATGGATATATGCATTATTATCTTGTGTAACTTAAAGGTTTCTTATTACTCCATAGATACTGATATTTTCATCCTTAAATTCAGGTGGTTCAGCAATCCATCGGCCGCGGGGATTTGCTCCAGCGAAGCGCCAGCTACACGATGCACGAACTAGTTCAAATAGTATTCTCTCGGTTGCAGGAAATTGAAGCCTGGGAGGGAGATGGAGCTTATGAGTCCGACGGTGAAGATGCCGACCTCAGCTGCTTCATGGAGTCTCGGTTCGGAATCCGCTCTGCGGTCGACATCTTCCACTTCCTATGCTCTCTCCTGAATGTGGCTGAAATGATGGAGGCAGATGGATCTACATTCCATACCGCTGATGAAGATGTCCAGCTTTTTGCTTTGGTTTTAATAAATACTGCTATGGAATTGAGTGGAGATGGTATTGGGAAACACCCAAAGCTTTTGAGGATGGTCCAAGATGATTTGTTTCACCATTTGATCCATTATGGCAATTGTTCGAGCCCGCTTGTTTTGTCCATGATTTGCAGCACGGTTCTCAACGCCTATCACTTTCTTCGCAGGTTCAACATTCTGTTGGAGAAACTTTCAGTTTATTTTAGCCTTATTAATTTTTAATTGACTGGTAGGATACAGTTTAAAACCATCAAATTATATAAAAAACGTATCAAGTTAAGAAAATAAATTATAGCCGTATGACCGAATTTGAGGAAAATATGATGGTCATAAATCTGTCCTAGCAGGATATTTTTTTCATACCCTGTATCACATTGTCGACTTATGGTTTACACAAATGCCTAACAACTTTGTACTTGATTTTGATTAGTAGTTTCTCATTTTGGTATTTTGGACATCTTAAAAGTATCTCATTGGTTTTTTATTGGAGTGTCACCACTTGGCACCAGAACGCCACATTTTTTAGTTCAGACACCAAAGTGCAAAATGAACAATAGTTAAACAGTTTCCAAGGGGCTCAAATTTTTTTTAATCAAATTTTGGTATTTTATTTATCATTTGATTAATTTATTAATATCACATCATCTTACAACAAGTATGGCAATGTTTTAAAACTAACGGGTATTTTAACATCTTAGATAATACAGTACAACTATTTTGGTTGGACATAAATGAATGAGAAACTAAAGCCTTACAAAAGAGCTGAGTTCTGTCACAAATTGCCAATCAAGCCTTTTTTTCTATTTAGCCTTTTGAGTTCTCTTAAGATTCAAGAGTTACAACAAAAACTCATTAGTTATTTCTTCTTTGCAGGTTCATTCGTCTCCAAATAGAAGCCTTTTTTGGGTTTGTGTTGTTAAGAATTTCTACAGCACAAGGTGTTCCACTCCAACTACAGGAAGTTTCAATTGATGGGATCATAAATTTCTGCAGACAACCAACATTCATAAGCGAAGTTTTCGTTAACTACGACTGTGATCCCTTTTCCAAAAATGTGTTTGAGGAGATTGGAAAGTTGCTTTGCAAGCACTCTTTTGCAGTGAGTAGCCCTTTGACCTCTTTAAAGATCCACGCCTTTGAAGGACTAATGGTTATTATTCACAACATCGCAGACAATGTCGACCGAGAAGATGATTCAACTCCTTCTGGGCTGTACCCGATTGAGATTTCCGAGTACAGACCCTTTTGGGAAGAGAAACCAAGTGATGATTCTGTGGATTGGGTTGACTTTTTGAGGATAAGAAGGGCACAGAAAAGGAAGTTACTAATTGCTGCTTACCACTTCAACCATGATGAGAAGAAGGGCTTAGACTACTTGAAATTCTCCAAGTTGTCACCTGATCCTCCTGACCCAAAATCCTTTGCTTTCTTCTTTAGGTACACCCCGGGATTGGATAAGAATATGCTTGGAGATTATCTCGGCGACCCCTGATGAGTTTCATCTCCAAGTTCTAAAAGAATTCACTGAAAGTTTTGAATTCCATGGCATGATTCTTGACACTGCTCTAAGAACTTACTTGGAGGCTTTTCGGTTACCAGGAGAGTCGCAGAAGATTCAACGAATCCTTGAAGCATTCTCAGATAGATATTACGAACAAAAAACCGAAGACATATTTGCAAGCAAAGATGCGGTTTTAATTCTTTGTTACTCTGTGATAATGCTTAATACTGATCAACACAATCCCCAAGTGAAGAAGAAGATGACAGAAGATGAGTTCATTAGAAACAATAGAGCAATCAACGGAGGAAAGGATCTTCCTAGAGAGTATCTCTCTGAGCTTTTCAATTCCATTTCAAGCAATGCAATCACCATTTTCAGTCGGTCAGGTCAGTCGGTGGAAATGACTCCAAACGGATGGATTGAGCTGATGAACAGGTCCAAAACTGTTCAACCATATAGCTTAATCAATTTCGATCGTCGACTTGGGAGAGATATGTTTGCTAGCATTGCAGGCCCGACAATAGCGTCTCTCTGTGCATTTTTTGAGCACGCCGACGATGAAGAGTTGCTCCATGAATGCGTTGAAGGATTGTTTTCAATAGCTAGAATAGCCCAATATGGACTAGAAGAGACCCTCGATGAGCTTCTAGCCTCGTTCTGCAAATTCACCACGTTGTTGAATCCTTATGCTTCAGCAGAAGAAACCCTCTTGGCTTTCAGCCACGATTTGAAGCCCAAGATAGCCACACTCGCGGTTTTCACCATTGCAAACAATTTCGCAAACTCGATTCGAGGGGGTTGGAAGAACATAGTTGAATGCTTGTTGAAGCTCAAAAGGCTTAAGCTACTTCCCCAATCTGTTATCGAATTTGATGCTACTTCCCCAACGACACCTGAATCTGGTTCGACCTTCAACACTAAATTTGGCAGCCGCCATCCTTTTGGCACAATAGGTAGGTTCTCTCATTTTCTATCAATGGAGAGCATAGAAGAAGCTCTTTCCCATGGTGTGAGTGAGTTTGAGCAGAATCTGAAGATCATTAAGCATTGTCGAATCGGGCATATCTTCAGCAACACTTCAAGCTTGCCTGAGGATGCTTTGATCAGTCTTGGCCGTTCTTTGATATTTTCAGCTGCCGGGAAAGGCCAAAAGTTTAGCACCCCGGTTGAGGAAGAGGAAACTGTTGGCTTCTGTTGGGACTTGATAATTGCCATTACTATGGCTAACATACAGAGATTTCAAAGTTTTTGGCCTGCTTATCATGATCATCTCCTGGCAATCGCCCAGTTTTCTATGTTCTCCCCCTGTTCCATTTGCAGAGAAGGCTATTGTAGGCCTCTTCAAGGTATGCCTCAAGCTCCTTAGCACATACCAACCCGAAAAAAATCCCGAGGAGCTCATCTTCAAGTCGATAAATTTGATGTGGAAGCTTGAAAAGGAGATCCTAGACAGCTGTTGCGAGTTCATAGCACAATCGGTAAACAAGATTCTCATAGAGTTCCCTGCAAATCTGAAGACTCTACTTGGTTGGAAGTCGGTTCTCCACTTGCTATCGATCACAGGACGCCACTCTGAAACCTACGAACAAGGAGTTGAGACGTTGATCACATTAATAGCCGACGGGATGCAAGTTTCAAGGTTGAATTACACCTATTGCATTGACGCCGCCTTTAGTTTCGTTGCACTAAGGAACAGTCCATTAGAGAAGAACATCAAGATTCTTGACCTTCTATCAAACACAGTAAGTAAATTGGTACAATGGTACAAAGCACAGTGCTTAGAGCTCGAAAACAGCTTCAGCGCTGTGAGCAATGTGAGCAACTCTTCCTTAGACGAAAACAGTTTCAAAGGACATGGTAGTCCTCACAATCTTTTCATGAACTTATTCATCAAACTAGGTGAGGCACTTAGAAAGACAAGCTTGGCTAGGCGAGAGGAGATAAGAAACCATGCAGTTTTGGCCCTTCAGAAGAGCTTCTCACTAGCTGAAGAGCTCGAATTCACATCCAGCAACTGCATCAACTGTTTTAACCTAGTTATCTTCGCAATGGTTGATGACTTAAACGAGAAGATGTTGGAGTACTCGAGGAGGGAAAACGCAGAGAGGGAGACTAGAGGCATGGAAGGGACTTTGAAGATTGCTATGGAGTTTCTGACAGAAGTGTACTTGAGGTATATGAAGCTCATATCAACCAGTCCTGGGTTCAGGACATTTTGGTTGGGAGTTTTGAGAAGAATGGACACTTATATGAAGGCTGATTTAGGGGAATATGGGGAGTCAAAATTGCCTCAAGTGGTGCCTGACTTGTTGAGAAAGATGATCAAAGAGATGAAGGAGAAGGAGATTTTGGTGCCCAGGGAAGGTGATGATCTGTGGGAGATAACTCATATTCAAATACAGTGGATTGCTCCTTCCCTCAAAGATGAGCTATTTCCTGATGAAAGTTTTGATTAGTGTAAATGTATTGAAAAAAGCTAGCTTAATTAATTCAGCCAAACAAAAGCATCCTTACAAAGATTACAGTTTAAAAAATAATAATGATAATAATAATAAAAAACAGCATTAGTATTGGTGAGTAACAGAATTTTTTTTTTTTTTTTAATTTTATTATCACCTTTCCATCTCATTTCCAAACTTGCCCAAGTCAGATTGCAAATAAAATCATCTGTGGCCAAAACTATTTCAATGTATGTGTATGTATGTATGCATGCTTGCAATTATGAGTGCTTGTATTTTACACTCCTCCTTTTGGTGAATATATACAAAATGCAAGTTGGCACATCTTGTTTTTATTCAAAGAAAAAAAAAAAGGAAAAGGTGGTCATATATATATATATATATTTTATTTTTTTTCCATCTTGTCTTGTAAATTAATCTATCCTCTCTCGTTTAAGACAAGATTCTTAGCAGGCAAATCATAATATCTAATTCAAGGTAATCATAAAAGCTTTGCTTTTATCTTAACTAACCTTAAATTGTCTGATCCCATAATCATTTCTTTGTTGCCTGTCTTCCTTTAGTTTTGCCCCTTTTTTTATTCCTTTGTTCTCCCTTTTTCTAACAAAAAAAAAAGGAAAAAGAAAAGAATTATAGTGGAAGAAGTAACAACGATATAGCTTCTAAGGCTTTGTTTAATAACATCGATGCAATTATATAGTTCTAACTGCAATAGTATAAAGCTCTTACGTGCTACAAACAAAGCAATTTGATGAATGGCCTTTGGAAAATTTTTTTTTGATAAATGTCTCTTTTTTTTTTTGGACAGCTTTTGGCACTAAAAAAAAGGTTTTTTGGACATCAAAACGGTTCCAGTTTTTTTTTTTTTTCATTCTGTTGAGGTTCCTTATTCTGCTACAGTCATTTTTTTTTTTTGAAAAAAACTGAGACAGTTTACCTGCACAGAAAAGCTTGTTTTTTTTATTTAAAAAAAAAAAGAGGTCATTTACCCAATTCCAAATTTTTTTTGTCCCTTTCATAAAAATCTTCCGCTACAATATGAAACAAAATTAGGTTACAGTGTAAGTTCTTATGTGCTACAATAAATTTGTTCTAATTTTTAGTTCTAAATATGTTACCAAACGCACTCAAGTTTTTCATGGTTTTTTTGGTGGGACCTAATAATTAACTCACAAGCACCAAAAATGGTAATTACAATGAAAGGTTTCCGAAGAGTATAAAATTGATCATAGACGAAAAAGTTACACCCATAACATAAGATTAAAAATAGAGACAGAATCAACCTTTTTTTTTTTTTTTTTTGCTTGAAGATAGAATTAACAAATTAACAATGTTTCTCCAAAAAAAATGCACAAAATACAGTGTAGTTTATCCAGGAAATTCCGCATTGACTTCTGCCATAAATGTTCAACTTTTCAAGAGACATTCCACGCTCTCCATGGTTGATAGCTTTATAATATAACCCACAGGGGCAACAGAGAAAGCATTCCCATCCAAAATAGTAGTAATAATAATATTCTATTCCACATGCCAGAGCCAAAACCTTTTTTCATGAAATTGTGACAATGATATGACCACTCTTGAAACAACTCCTTCAATCATGATATATTAAAGTCTAAGCAACACAAAACCCATATTAAATCTTAATCAAAAGCCTTCATTTTCCAATTAGAAACAACTTTCAAATCATCTCAATTCCTCAATATATTGTCCATCTCTATGCTCTCCATTTTTTTCACACAATGGCAAGAAGAACAACACAAGTCCTTGACACAATGTATTTGATGAACACGGCTCAGATCTTCAAAGAGTCCATGAGAGTAATTCTTCTTCATCCAACTCAGTTCCATTCCATCTCTATCTTCCTCTTCTCACCTCTTCCCATCTCTCTCTTCCTCTCACACTTTCTCATCCACCATTTTCCACAAATACCCTCATCAACAACAATATTCAGCAACTTGTTTGGCTTTCCACTGCCTATACTGCTCTCCAAAACCATGGTTCATGTCATCATATGCTTTCCTTCAACCATAACATTCTCTCTTCTTGGAAGAGCTGCAACGGTCCAAGCTGTTTCAGATAGTTACAACGGAATCAACCTTGATCGAAGAAGATTGTTAATCAGAAGTGGGCTTGCTTGGATCAAGCTTCTCCATACAACTTTCTGGGAGTTCCTCATTGTTCTTGGCCTAATAGGAATTTTGCTTGTCAATCTTGCAATAGTGCCAAAGATACTACATTTGTTAGGTTTTTGCTCAGAAATGTTGGGATTCTGGGGTGTCTTCGGGTTTTTGGGAGTGCCCTTTTGTGTGGCATTTGCACATGTCATGGTTGTGGGGAATATGGCTAGAGTATTGTCAGTACTAGAGGGAGACTGCTGCGGATTTGAGACTTTACAAAGGGCCAAGACTCTCATGGAAGGAAGACGACAAACGGCGTTGATCATGGCTTTGTTGAGCAATATGGGGCTTAGACTGGTTGAGTGTGTGTTTGAGTTTAGGATGTGCAAGGGGATTAGCTTATGGGAAGGTCCTGTGTTGGTTTCAATGTACTCTTTGGTGCTTGTTTTCGACACGGTGATGAATGTTGTGTTCTATTATGCATGTAAATCTTTTAATGATTGATAAATTTGGTCCAAGGACTATTTACACGTTATCATGAATCTATAGATTTTCATCTCGCCAGTAATCTTGTTAGTATATGGTGATCTCCAATATGCAATGTTTTTCCCTCGGATGCCCCTTATATTATCCACATTCGCGTCCGCATGCCTCTGTTCTTGACCCGCGGCTCCTCTTTTTGTGCACATCCTCCACCATCAACCCTAGATCCTGCCTCTGCCATTGACCCCGGCATCTTCCACATGCCGCCTTCATCGTTCCTCTTTCCAACGCTAGCTGGTTTGGAGCGAAAGAAAATGATAGATAAATCGTTTTTAATTTGTGTAAAGAATTTGAGGAATTCCAAAATACCCGTTTTCCGTGATTTCAAATTTCACCAACCAAACATATTCTCTTCACTTGTCTCCTTTCTGCACATGGTTCCAAATGTCCTGTTCTTAAATCAGCACACAGGGAGAGAAGAAAGGAAAAGGAGTTGATCGCAGAGAATTTTGCCGAGGTTTTTCCATTATTACACACACGGCAGGACTTTCTTTACATGCATATCTTTTTTATTAAAAAAACACGCCTTTTCTATATACCTGTTCGAGCCTCCAAGAGTGCACCAGTCATTTTTTGTTTATTGAAATATCTGGAGGTCGTAGGAAGGAACAATTTAATGAAATATCATTAAAACGTTGGAGAAACGGGCACGAGAAAAGTTAATTATGTATTCTATCTTTCTTGTTCACTAGCAGGAAAATGGTAGAAACAGTTTCGGTAAGGCAGAAATTGGGGGAAAAAATAAGAAAGAGAAATCCTTGCCAATAATTATTCAAGTTATACATTTATGAATGATCTAATTTTCAGGACATAACTTATTGATGGCAAATGCAATAAGTGGCAAAACAAAACAGCACAGGTAAGTATCACATATTTTTCGAAAGGGATAAACCCTAATTTGCTATGCCCCAATATTAGCCTTAAAGTCCCAAAAAGAATCTTCATTATGCAAACCGTTTATTGAGCTCGAGCAGATGCTTCTTTAGCCATATCAGTTGGAGCAGATTTAGATGCCAGCAAGTTTCACAGTACTGGCAGACCCTGATAAGAGTAAACAAGGAAGAAAAAAGAAATAAGAAGAAGAATAAAAATACACCAAAAAATTGCCAACAATATACGGGCTCTTAAAGTCAACCTAAAGGAGTAGCATTTGCATTATCCTGATATGCCAACAAAATTTCAGCAACTCAAAATGTGTAACCATGGCTTTCATATCAAATAAAAGCAAGGAACATGGCAGGAAGGAAACCAATGATCAAAGGCATTGACTTCAATGAAACACAGACCTGAGTGATAAAAGACTCTAGATCACTTGACATAAGGGAAATTACAAGATTTTAAGTAAGAGGGTAGTACTGACTAGAGAAATGACGAAGTTGCGTCCATTACAGAACGGAGACCACAATGACTATTGCCATAATTCGTAGAGATTTTGCAAGTCTGTATCGGGTTCAGTGCCTTTTAACCAACTAGTTAAAACTTAAAACAACAATTAGCTTAATCATTCCTCTACATTCAAAGCTGAAAGCTTCATCGGTTGAAGGAACAAACACCAGCAAGTATAAGCTCTTCTTAAAAGCATAGCTCTAGAATGAAAGAGATCGGAAAGGAAAAAAACGCCATGAAACTAAATATCGACATTACAAGCCAAAAAAAAAGAGTAAATATCAACATGAGTAATTTTAAAGCCATGATCATGAATTGCAGCAAAAGATAAATCAAATAGAATTGTATTCAACTCATAGCTTGCTATGAAACATAAACCAACCAAAAGTTAAGAACTACTATAAATGGCATCCAATCCGCCATTACCCAATTGCAACAGATAAACAAAGCCAAACCATAATGCCCTGCAAAAGAAAACACTGCAGGCCATTCAATATGCCAACTAAGAAACAGATATATAGAAACTCACTCACATCACTCACTGAGGTCCTCAGCAGAATCACTATCATCGCCATCATCATCATCCTCATCCTCATCCTTTTCCTGTATTTTCGCAATCTCAGCTTGCGTCCTCTCCAGAATCTGCTTTTTCTGCACCTCCAACTCCCTATAAAAATCCCTTCTCATGTTTTCCAACTCCATCATCTGCTGCCTCTTATTGCTCTCAATCTTCCCATAAATCTCTCCAAACTTCTGAATCGAATCCGCCAACACCCTAAACGACGAAGACGACCCTCTATCACCACCACCACCACTACCTCTCACCCTCCTCCTCGGAGGAAGCCCATCAGAATCATTCCCATCCTCGCTTTCCTCATCCGAATTGTCTGACTCAACCGGACTATCCCTCATCTCGTCGAACCCGTTCGACCTGTCCAAATAAATCCGCGTGTCCGCGAACACGAACTCACCGGAATCGACACCGCAGGCGAGCCCGTGGTTATCCTGCTGCTGCCTCGCCCCGGGCGAGGCCATCAAAACATCCATCTTTTTGAAATAAGCCCATTTGCTCGAATTCAACCACATTTGCTCCATTCTCGTCTTCTCTTTCTTGTACTTCTTTTTCAAATTGTCCAACATCTTTCTGCACTGCGTCTCCGTCCTTGAAATCTTCGAAACCTCGGTAACCTTCTCGGCGACCTCAATCCAATCCTCGGACCTCAAGCTCTTCCTCCCCAATTGAACAAACCTATCGCCCCAAACCTCCAAAAGCGCAAAAACCGCCCGCTCGGTCCAATCCCCTTGGAGCCCTAAACTCCGACCTCCATGAGAGGGTTTAGCCCTAGGAGGCGCGAAATCGTAGCTAGAAATAAAATTCTTCAGCTTCCGCTTCTTCGGATACCTCTCGAAATCGCCGAACTCTCCGTTGTCGTCGCCTTCGCCTTGTCGGCCCATTTGTTCGTCGAACTCCTCCAATTCCAATTCGTCGTCATCCTCTTCCTCGTAGTGAGTACTGATTGGGCGAGCGTAAGGGATGTTATCTCGGGTGCGAAGCTTTCTAGGGTTTGAGAAGTTTTGAGGGTAAGATTTGCGAGAATACCTTGAATCGTTGTCTTCAATGTCGTCCATTTCTGAAGCCAAATCAACGCTAAAGGTTCGTCCGATTGAAGAAGCTTGAGGATTCACTGTGATTTGTTTCTGTAATTGGGAAATTTGAGATTTCTAGGGTTTTGCAGAAGTTTGAGGAAGAAATTCCAATTGATTGACTGAAAGTCGGAAAAACCGAAAGAAACGAACAGAAAACTCTTTTTCTATGTTGTCGTCTATTTCAAAACGACGTGTCGTTTTGTCATTGCAAATACTATTGTCCTTTCTTTTCCTTTCGGAATGACCTTTTTTCAACCGGGTAAATGATATTTGTATCCGTTTGGACAGTTTCAACTTAATTTCAATGTTCTTACATATTATAATAAATTTTACAACATAAATTTACATATATTATAATTTTTAAACTTAAAACTTTCAGTTTCAAACTGAAATTCTAAACCGTGTATTAAAATTTACAAGTTAACTTATTGAGCCAAAAAAGTGCAAGAGTTAATTGCCGTTTTTATGTCAGCATGCCGACACCTCTGTCGTTTGGTTTGATGAATGACATCTGGTTAGTGTGTGTGGGGTGTTTTTCTTTTGCTTTTTTGTTTTTTTGTTTGTTTTTGGGGACGTCTCATTGCACTGGTTCATGTGGAATACTTTGCATGTCGTGCGCAATTTTACTTAAGCCCAAACAGGAAATGACATGTCGTTTGTAGCTGTTACTGAACAGAAGGTGTTGTTTGTAGTCGTTAATGAAAAAAGTGTGTCGTGTGAATAACTAATTGCTAACTCTATAGGTCTCTAAACGCTTGTTAATTTGATAAGACAAAAATTGGGCAGATGATTATGGGTTTTTTAGTAGTGAAAAAAAATGTGGTCTATGTTATTTGGTATGAAAAGTTGGGTAAGAAATTCAATTCTAAAAAAAAAAAAATTTGATTCCATTTCAATCCACTTTATTTTAAATATTGGATGGAACTTATAATGAATTACATTAACTTCTGGTGTTAAACTTTTTAAACGAACAAATTACAAAACAGTGTTAAATTTACTTTATTGTTCCTCATCATTATATGATAAAAAAAAAATACTAGGAGCAAAATGGTCATCTTATTATTAAAAAAATGGTCATCTTACAAATATATATATATATATATATATATATATATATATATTATTTTTCTTCGTTGTTGTGCAATTTATATATATCAAATAAATGATCCCTTTTTTCCAATATTTATTTTATACCAAACAGCAGCCTTCATTTGCCATAAGTGATGATGTTAGATCTTCTTCTTTTCAAGTTTTTCTCTGTCCTACCAAATGACGTTTAAATGTTCATATATATAAATATATAATTTTGGAGAAAAAGAAATTCATATATTAACTTTATTTTTATACCAACTTTTGAATTATCATTAATTTATTGGTAAATGCAGCATATTGATATGATAATCTTTTAAACACTTACCAATAAAATCATGATAACTTAAAAGTTAATAAACAAGTTGGTATTAAAATTAGTGTCTAAACATTATTTTATATTCTGCTATAGGAACTTTTATATTCATAAAAAAAGTATTAGCAAATATAACGTAGCAATAATTTTATAAAAACTTCAAGTCTTCAAGGGTAGAATTGAATCCCCTCCAAGTTTAAATATATATATATATATATATCAAATATAGATATATCGTAAATTCTACAAAAATAAAGAAGAAAAACTAAAGTGCTGCTTGACAAGAGTGGTTTTAACCACTATCTTAGTTATCAACCGTATAAAGCTCTCACATGCTACATTGAAGAGAAAAAAGTTGCTACAGTGTAAAGCTCTCACATGCTACAGTAAAAAAGTTTTAACAAATGGTTCTCACCACCATGCCAAACACTCTATAAATATCACAATAAAGGATTGAAAAAAAAAAGAAAAAAAAACAACAACAACTAGGATGTTTAGAAAATAAGTTAGGACTGAGAGTTAAAACTAAAGGTATTGTAACATGTGAGAGTTTACACTGTAACATATTTTTAGCTTTTTATTGTAATATATGAAAACTTGATACCCCTTAAGTTGAAACTGGTGAGTTAGATCCAAACACCCTGACGACAACAACAACAACAACAACAACAACAAATTGTTGCCCATGGGATACGCAACCGAGCGATTGATACACATATAACATATTAATCACCCTCGTAGTTTCCCATGCAAAGCGATCAGTTCAGGTGGTCCATTTTCACTTTTGCATGCCGATTGCTCACCATTAATGCCGTTCGGTTCTCAAGAAATTTATTGATCACACCAAACGGGAAGAGAGAGAGAGAGAGAGAGAGAGAGAGAGCGAGATGCATGGGAAGGTCACGGCTACCACAATGTTGAGTTGACCCGATCACGTAAACAAGCATGTAATCGAGCTGGCCTGCGTATTGTAAAAAGCCATATATCGATATTATTCAATCGATTTTAAGTATTACTTGTATACTCTCCCAACTTCCAACAATATTAGTAGTTATTCTGATCATCATTCAAGGTTTGTTTTCCTTACACCTTGTATATTATAAATAGAGCCATGGCTCATCTAAGAGTTTCAAGCTGTTCAGAAGCTGCATTTTGAGTTAACGACTAGGTTACTGTTCGTAGTATTTTGGTTGACAATAATGGCGGGAAAGTTAGCGAGGGTGGTTTTGTGGGTTGCTTTGGTCGTGGCTTTTGTGGGTGGAGGTGAAGGAATTAGAGAGGTAGAGGAGGATAAGAACAAGGGCAGGGACGTGAAGAAGCGAGAGTGGTTTGTGGATGGTTTTCCGGCGGCAGGGTGGGGTGGTGGCGGGAAAGGGTCGAGCTTTGGGCATTCTTTTAGTTTTGGGAAAGGGTACGGTTTTAGTTTTGGTTATGGGTCCAAACCTGGGTTGGGTTTGGGAAAGCCTGATTGTATTGGGAAAGGAGGTGGAGGTGGAGGTGGCGGTGGTGGTGGCGGCATTGGTGGCGGTGGTGGCGGAGTTGGTGGCCATGGAGGAAGTGGTAGCGGTGTTGGGGGAAAGCACCACAAGAAAAAAGACAAAAAGCATGATCAAGGTGGTGGTAGTGGTCTTGGTGGTGGTACTGGCAAAGGAGTGGGTGGTGGTGCAGGCATCGGGGGAGGGATTGGTGCTGGCGGCGGTGGACTTGGAGGAGGCACTGGTAAAGGAGGGGGTGGAGGCAAAGGCACTGGTGGGGGTGGTGGCGGCGGCGGCAAAGGCGCCAGTGGTGGTGGTGGTGGAGGGCTTGGTGGTGGCATTGGCAAAGGGGTGGGTGGTGGTGGAGGAATGGGTGGTGGTGCCGGTGGTGGAATAGGTGGAGGTGGAGGAGCTGGTGGTGGGTTAGGAGGAGGGATTGGCAAAGGAGCGGGTGGTGGTGGAGGAATAGGTGGCAATGCTGGTGGAGGAATCGGTGGGGGTGCTGGGGGAGGAATCGGTGGTGGATCTGGAGGAGGTGTTGGCAAAGGTGGTGGTGGTTCTGGTTCAGGGGGAGGGATTGGTGGCGGTGGTGGGTTTGGTGGAGGAATTGGGAAAGGAATAGGCGGTGGTGCGGGTGGAGGATTCGGGGGAGGTTTTGGTGGTGGCTTTGGTGGAGGATTCGGTGGAGGCATTGGTGGTGGAGGTGGCGGTGGCGGTGGAGGAGGAGGCGGAGGAGGTTTTGGGGGAGGCATTGGTGGTGGTGGCAAGCATTAAAGCAAGTAAAGGACTATGCAATGAATTAATATTAATGGTCGTCAATTGCTATATAAAAAAAATTGTTTGGTGGAGGATATTTAATATTCTTGTTTCTTAAATAAAGCGCTTTTATCCGTCTATTATCAAGAGCGTGACAATGTGACGTGTATTTAATACATTATTGTGGAAAATCTTGAACTAGGATTCATAAATACTTTATATGTATTTGCGACCTGTTTCAGTTCATGTGGTACAACCTTGTAAGGACACAGAGTTGGGTCATCGTATCCTGTAACTTTGATTATATATTGTTCCAAGTGTGTATAACATGTTTATAGGATCCCCTTTCCCATGCGAAGCTGGCTTTTTGTACATTATTGCCTCTTACCCAAAACAAGGCTACATAAAATGGAGAGTAATCAATTGTTTTGCGTGAATTATTTTATCATTGATTCATATGTGAGATTTAATGAAGTTTGTATCACAAGAAATCTTGAAAAATTTTATACTATCTATCTTATAATATGCGAAATCTCTAACTTGATTTGTATCTGACACTCTCGCTTCTCATCATTTATTTTTCTAGCTCTGTTTCTTTCACGCGTCATTGTCATGTTTAAGGTTCCCACGACAATAGGGTGTTTGGCATAGTACAGTCTACACCATTATCTCAGTTATAAACAGTGTAAAGTTTTCACATGCAACAGTAAAAAAAGTTCTAATCAATGGTTCCCACCACCATGTCAAACACCGTAATCTATATGTCCGTAACTGTTTCTTCTACAGTCAAATAAAGTCCTTTGGGTTTAAATGATTCTAGGATGTTTGAACGGTGGAGCTTCTCTATCACAATGAGTGTCATACCAAATCAACTACAAATTTGTATATGCATATGATGAATAATTTTTGGGAATTAAAAGGAAGTAAGTGGGGATTTTAGGTGGGTCCAATTGTTGTTACCTGAAGAGATTTTTTTGTCTAGAGTCCTCTTAAGTTCAGTAAAAAAAAAAAAATCAAGTCCACTGGTATCTATAGCTTTCACTGCTGAAAATGAATACAAGCAATTAATTAATTAGTTTGAAGACTTTTTTCAAAGCTGATTAAGGGGTTTGGAAGGGTAATTTGAACTCTCATGTTCAAACTATAAATAGAGAAAATTCTCGCATGCTATAATGTAAAGTGAAAATATGTTACAGTATAAAGTTCTTACATGCTACAATATACGGTTCTCACTTTACAGTTAGAACTCTTCCCCCAATCAAACACCCTAATTGCAAGCAACTAGTTTTATCAATCTTAATATTCTACCATTAATTTTCTGTTTTCATATGGTCTCCTTCTACTAAATTTGAACATGCAATACACTTGCATACCAGTAATATCCAAAAGCACACAATTCAAGGGTGACCAATTGTCTTTTTGAATCCTTTCTTCCTCTTTCCGCATCCATCTTAATATTCTGCAACAAAGAAAACAAAGTGAAGGCACAAACCCCAATTTAGATCCCGTTCAGATATTTAGTTTTGAAACAAAAAGGTTTAATTTAAACTAATTTTGCTATAATATTTTTTATAAAATTTGTATTGCTACAATCTTTTCAGTTCAAACTTTACCATAAAACATTGTTTTCTGAGCAGGCTATAATAAACTTAATTATGACTTGTTTAACAAAAACAGACACTTTGAAACTATTACTAACCTCTCTTGGAGGGAAGTTGAATTGACGAAGAAGATGGGAGATTCAATCCCTAGAATAAGAAAGTAAGCAATCCTAGTCGTGTTTTTGTAACGGTTAAGGTTTTGATATATTTGAGTGCGAATATTTCCCAATACCACGGTGTTTGGCCTTGTCACATGCAAAATGATTTTGAATATTGAGACTCCAATCTACAAATCCCAAATAGAGAGACTAAGGTCAGCTCAAAAAATAATATATGTATATAATTAATATACAAGGAACTTTTTATATTCCTAAATCTATATGTTTAACTGATTTGTAGTTAATAGCCAAATTTTCCTAGGTAATAGACATGCCAAATATATTAAGAGTAAGAGAGTATTACAGGAATTACAAGCCCAATCTGCACAGAAATGAACACAACACTAAAAAGGGTACAACAACATGCAAAGAAATCGAGCTTGTCAAGCTTCCACAAATTGATCATAGCCTTAATGTCGATCACTCCGAGGACGGCTATTACGATAATTGCTGCTAATGCCACATCTGTTGTGTAAGAAAACAGTGGCATGAGAAAGAGCAGGGCCACAAGGACGACCAAAAGCCATTATTATGTTTGAAATGGCTGTTTTTGCTCCTGCGTTGTAATTCACTGCAGACCGAGAGAATGAGCCTGCAAAATTCGAAAGATTTAAAAAGAGGGGGTCATTGAGAGTTGAGTAATTGAACTAAATCCTGATGGTCAAAATTGAGGGGGTGTTTGGGATAATACTTTAAACCATCAGTTTGAGTTTAAGAACTATAACATGTGAGCATTTTTAATTATAGCTTTTTACTGTAGTATGTGAGAGTTTTACATGATTCACAATTCCAACAATTGGTTGAACTACTCTTTTGATCACCCCATGAGATGTATGATCAAGGGTGGAGTCAGAAAAATTAACGAGAGGTTAAAAGTGTGACTCAACTAATGAGGTAAGGGGTGAAATTGAATTTAGGAGAAGGAAAAAGTAATTTTAAGAGGGGGAAAATATAATTGTTTTAAATTTTCATATATAATTATAAAAACAAAAAATTTAAAGGGGGCCTTATCCCTATGTAGCTCTGCCTTGTGTATGATTACCCCTAGTAACTAAACATGAACAACAAGAACCCGCTATATTCATCACACCAATCGTCATCATTTCTCTGTTACCGTCAAGTTGGTAATTCTGCATCGAAGCAAATGTTCTTCCAACTGGAATTCCTTCCTGTGGGATGCAATGCACAAGACAAAAACATTTAAAAAAAAAGTATTTTTAACATCTTATATCAAAACTTGATGTAGACTGATATTCTAAGCTTTAAATTTATATGACGTGAGACTGAGATTTATTTCAATAGGTAATAAATTTGGTCCAAGAGTAGTACAATATATGCAGTGAGTGCAAGGAGGCCTGTTAGCAATAGCAAGGTAACGATCACCGTGAAAGTATAACATGTTTGTTGAAGGAGGGTTGATGCCATTTGGTAGCCTACCAATCTGCTTGACAACAGTTGATTAGTATAATTTTAGAATGAAAATTTATCTTCATGTGATTATGCTAAAAGGGTATTTGGAAATAATATTAAACTTGAATGAGAAAATTGGGGTGTAACATTTTGACCTTTGGAACATGTTTGAATTTCTTTTTAGGGGCGAAGACTAAAGTAGTTGACAAAATAATCGAAACCAATGGGGCAGCTGCTGCAATCCAGAAGAGCTTTGGTTTTTTTGGAACTCTGAAATTTACAATGCAATCCCAATTAATCTCACAGTGGGTTCCAAATTTTACTCCAAATGATATAAAAGATTGAGCAATATTTGCCAATTATCGTATTTCGCATATGTATACTTTTGGTTTACGTTTGGTTTTTAATTACAGCACATGTATACATATGACTAGATTTAGTAAAAAAAATCTCTGCATTTTCTTATCAACTCTCCATTTTGACAGTTAAAATTGCCAAATTAACCCTCATTGTGTGCAGTGTATGTTAGCATTACCTTATCGATAACCAATATATTGTGCCTAAAACCGGCCATCATCAATACATTACCTATATATATTGACATCAACGATGATGAATTCGTTATATGTTGGGATATGTTAGTGTTCTTCAAGCATGTACGCAATCCCTATTTTGTCATTATGAGAAATAACTTTTATGGATCTTGTTATATATAACTCGTGTTGTTAGTTATTATATATTTGTGAGTAAATGTCATAAGAATTCAATAGTAATTAGTAATTATAAGTTTTTTAATCATTTATATGGCGTTCATGTATAAATAAGATTTAATTTCAAAAAACCTAGCATGAATTTATGGTTCACAATCAGCAAATAAAATTTGACGCTTTATTTTGATTTTTATTTCCATTAGGAACATAGTAATCTTATCTGGATTAATGTAATAATTATAGAGAAGCCTATGTATTTAGATTAATGCATTAAACCGGAAATCAATAGAGTTCAAATTCTTTTATAATTTCATGAAAAAAAATAAATTTTGTCATTGATGTGTGATGACATGTATTTATTGCCCTTAACTCATAGTGATTAATGGATTCACGTCAAACTATTATATCTTTTGATTTATCAATGAGTGAAATTAAATTAGTAATAAAAAAATTAGCTTGTGGGAGATACGATATTATGGATAATTAGGAACCATAGAGATTAAATTTACAAATAATATTCCGATTAGTATTATTTAGGACTTGAGTATATGAGATTTCAAGCAAATAACCAAATTACATTTATAGTAAGATCAGAAATAAATTACCCATTAGAAAATTAATAGTACTTGCAGACAAAGATTTAGATGGTTTAACAAAATTTACGTAAGCTTAAATTATGAATATAATTTTTGAGGATTAATCATATGGAAAAGTAGAGAGGTGTATTGATGGTATTAGAATTAAGTGTCGTATTAGGTGGTTACATTGATCTGCACGTGTGATGCATATGCCTTGTTTGATGGCAGACGGATAATAACTTTTCTTTCATTTGATGTCTAACCTTTCCTGGGAAGATTGACTCTTTGTTGGAAGCTTCTTTTGTTTGTCGTCGTTCCCCCCCCCCCCCCCCCCCCCCCCCTCTTTTTTTTTTTTGGCTTTGGATTGTGCTAATGGTGGTTTCAAACTTGTTTGTCTTTGTTTAGTGTATAGTTGGGTTTTTAATCCTCTAGATTTATTTTTTGTGGTTTTCCTTACAACCTTAGTACTATGAGATTCTCGATGTCAAATAATTAAATATTTCCATCGATAGTATAGATCTATTCTATTAAAGAGTCATTTGTATATATGATCTTTAGCATACATCTTCCGGGTTATTATTTGTGCAGAGCCAGTATACACTATTCCTTTGATCATCTCATTTGAATTTACAGGAGGCATTAGTTTGTCGATTTCGTGTTTCCTATAGTAGAAGGCTATTAGAATTGGAATTAGTGTTTGTACTATCTTTCATGATAAAAAAAATTCCTATTTTCAAAAAAAAAGAAGAAAAATAAAGGCTCTAATTCTTTCTCATTGGTGTTTCAGGCTTCAGCACTCCCATGTCAAGGAGGGGTCAAATGTGAAACGTCTTTGTTCAACGAGGAGTCTTTAATAAATAGGAAACATGCCCTTTTGAAGGATTACGACATATATGTGTAACAAAATTTTAATTTCCTATTCCATTCACACAAAAAAAAAAGCTTTAAATTTGTTATTTTTTCAAATTCTGCTGCGCGCTGACTGGCAACGAAAAGCAAGTCAATATGGAAATAATTAGAGAAGCTGATAATTGAAAGCTCTAATGGGAAAACTGTATTACTTTGCTTCTTTTTTCAGTCTTTTTATACGGCTATTTGCACAGTTTTCATAAAAACGTAAGGGATAAAGATTTTACGAGTACTAACACATGCAAATTAATGCAAATACAAGGTGGCATCCTAATCTATGTTTAATTATTTTAGGACTTTTGAGAATTCTTGTTTGAGTAATTTCCCTTTGACATTGTCCGTCTGATTCGATTCTGATATCACACACACTTTCATGTAAAGACATATGGATTCAGTTGAGAAATTTTTAGGTTTAATTCGCCGACAGCTGAATCACAAGCCACCAAATAATTTCAAAGTCCCAACCAAAAAACACAAACACACTAATACTTCTATTTTCCTTGATGTAATTGAACCTTACATGAAGATATATACACACAAAGTATATTGTATATACTCACCTTTTTAATTACTGGGAGAATAACAAATCAGATCCACAATAGCAGATTGTGTGAAGATTATATATTATTTAAATTACAAATAAATAAAGGTGAAAAATGTGATATATATTTTTAGAGCTCTTAACAAGTTTGAAGCAGGCCATCATAAATTTTCATAATGCAAGACTAAGACTTCTTCTTTTCCAACATCTCTAGCCTCTTCACACGCATAGCAAGTTGCCCAAAAGGGATTTTGACTTTACGATGCTACCAAAGGTCAAGAGGTAGATGAAGAAGTTGGCAAAGGCCACGACCCCAAAACACATGTAAAATGGAGTGTTTGGATAAGC
The DNA here is from genome assembly GCA_025403435.1 of Artocarpus heterophyllus. Lineage (NCBI taxonomy): Eukaryota > Viridiplantae > Streptophyta > Magnoliopsida > Rosales > Moraceae > Artocarpus > Artocarpus heterophyllus. The sequence continues at coordinate 3,482,591 of CM046330.1, read as the reverse complement.
ATATAATAAAAAGATACATTTCTCCTTGGACAGTGATCCGAAAGCTACATGAGGAGCATAACACGTATAATAGGGACACCCATGTTTGGTATGTTTGGATAGGTGTATAAAGCAAAGAGGTTAATGGGGCATGATTTTTAATGTTGAGAAATGGTTGTGAAAAGTTAAAAAGGGTTCTAAACTCTGAGTTGGACAGTTCAACTTGATTTGAACAAGAAATAAAATCTAGACTGAGTGTTCATTGAACACGAATTTGAATTAGGTTCACCACTCAGATAGAGAAATCCAGTCAAAATTAGTGAACCAAACAGGGGACTGTATATCATCACCTTTAATATTCCATATTGAATACAAAGGAAGACAAAAAAAAGTTAATCATAAAATGGTTTCAAACTTTACACCAATTCTATTTTAGTCTTTGATATTTAACACTTGCCAAAATTGATCTCCATTTCTTTAGTTAATGTTCTTATTAGTTGTCCATTAAAAGACGATAGAAAGTAAACCTGAGTCGTGTGTGTGGTGGACAGTTAAAATACTAAAATGCCCATTTTACTCCCACTCAAATAACATATAGTAACTTATTCCGTCTGATGAGACTGTAAAAGTGTACATTTTCTAAGGCTTAAATCATTTATTTATACTTTTATTTCTCATTAAATTCTCTAATTAATAACAATTTTGTGTTAATAAGTATTTTTGTGTCTTAGTGTGTAAATGTGTTTAAAAATGTATTTTTAGTGTGTTTTATGTTTAATAGAATTTTTAGTAATTTTTACAGTCTTTTTGATGTGTTAAATAAGTGTCTAGTCTGTAAATAGTCAAAACCGTAAAAGTAATGCGGTTATTTTATTTTGAGTTTTAGTGTGTTTGATAGTGTATTTTAAGTTTGTAAATATGTCTTATTATATTTTTAGTAATTTCTAAAAATATTTCCAAGTCATAAAAATTATATCTGTGTCAAACCGTAAGAGACTGAAAATTTAGAAATTTTTATTTATTTTTGTGTGTTTTAATATAAAATAAATATTTTTGTAAATATTATGTTTGTAAAATAATAATATTAGTGTGTTTGTGATTTTTAGATTTGAAATCTGGAGAAAAAACGGAGCAAAACGGCACCAAAACGGATAAAATCAGACATCAAATTTGAATTTATATTAAATGGGACACGTGGCATCATGAGAGCCGTCGGATTCACTGCCAAATCAATCTCAGCTGTCCGAGGAAGAGACGCGTGTCAACGCGTCATTCGGTGCGTCAGCAGAATCTCAAAGTACAGTCCACATGTCGAAGAACAATTGGCGCGTGTGATTCACGCGCCGACAAGCTGCAGACGCGTCAGAGGGGAGTCGCAGGTCGTGTCTGCTCGCGTGTGGGTGAGTCCACTGCAGCTGTTCTTTCAACCGTTCGATGCGATGATCGAGACCAATCTGACGGTCCAAAATTGCTGTCCCACTGGTCCCACCTGGGCCTATTCTGGAACGCCTCTGCCAGCCATTGGATCGCGCGTTCAATGGGTCAGATTGCGCCTATTTTGTGCTGCCATGACCTGCAAAGCACAGGATCCCAAACTAAAATCGTATATCAAAGAGCAAATCTCAGCGTGGAAATGGAGATAAGATCGGATCATTTTGATCCGATTCTTCAAACAGTGAAATATTTTCACTATAAATAGGGGCTCTTCCCCCCTCATTCAGAACACACCCCTCAAAGCCTTCGGGCCTCCCTTCCCTTATTCTTTCAATTTCTCCTTTTTACTTCTTTTATCCCATAGGTAAAAATATATATATAATTATGTTTAATTTAGTGTAGAAAGTCTGATGAGGCAGAGAGATGATTTTGTATGCATAGTATTCTGGTATGGATTTTAACTCTATATCTGTGTTGTAATGCTTATATTTTTGTGGAATAAATTATATCTTTATGTTTTTAATAATTATTGTTACTGTTGTTATGCTGTCAATTTTTACATAAATTCAGTCATGCTTTTTTTATGTAATTTAATTACGTTGCATAATTAATATTAATAATACTAAAGTCATGCTCATTTATTAAGTTGAGTTTCTGTTGCATTATAGACATAGACTGGCACAGTAAATGCTTGGTAATTCTTGATTTATTGTAGACATAGGATGACATAGTGTATTCTTAAACCATTTAATAAGTCGAGGTGCTGTCGAAATTAACGCAATAATTTATTCCATAAAAATATATTAATTTTGATTTGTTATTATCTTTTATATCTTAAAATTATGTTAATTATAATTGAGTGACAGCGGTTACAATTTTCATAATTAGTGCACCAAATCATTAGTGACAGATGATTATTTTGGTAGTTTTTATAGAAAACCCTTACTGCATTATGGCTTGCTATATTGTCGATTTAGGTTGACCTATATAATTAGTAAAAAGTGCTTGTAATTAATAAGAAAAGATATAATAAATCAAATGCTTTAGATAATTATTATTTAAGAATTAAAATTCCATATCAGTTACAAAACATACAAGGGATTCTCAAAGCTTCACCGTTTTAATTTTATGCTTTAAATTTTGAATTAAATAAAATAAAAACCACAAAAATATATCTTTCATTTTAAACTTTGACTTGAAAAAGTGCTTGCCTTTTTGAACGTTTATTTTTAACAATCTCTTGAGTTACAAATTTTTACCTCCTTGTAGATACGACAATCTTTCTATACTACATACGTCCGCCGTTTATTATTGAGAGTAAACATTTTTTGGGGCGTTACCACCGTCCAAAATTTAACGCATACACAACATGATTAACTTTGACACACCAAGATATAAAGATCAATGCTAGTTTTGAACGTTTAAAAAAGGTGTAAAGTTCGAGGACATCATTGGAATTAATAAAAAAAATGAAAATATACATTGTAGTCTAGTTATTTCGATGACATGTATGATTAGGACAACAAAATAGCACAAATAGGGCATTTCTAGGGAAAAATATGTTGCTTGAGCGGCCTTGAAATGCAAGTATAACTTGTTCAACATTCATTCCCGGTCCCTCCTATGCAAAATACCATCAAGATTGATCCTTAAAAATTGTCGACATATATAATTCATTTGTCTATGTAAGTTAATTTGTATTTGGCGATTCTTCAAACAACACCTCAGCAAGTTGTGTGACGCATTAACGTGGCAAAATCTTCCATGTCATTGCATATCAATGTATAACACAATATAATGCGTTCCACATGTTTTCCCATATTTCAAAATAATAGCCCAAATAATATATATATATATATATATATATATATATATATTGGTGTATTTGCAAGAATGCAAGTCCATTTTGGGCTTTGACTAGTTGCATACTAATGTGAACTTTGTGTGGTAGAATCCAATAAACAAGATGTCGGGAAAAAGGTTTGAAAGTGGACAAAGATTAGGAGATAGTGTATTATTGACTGTCAAAACGGCATGTATATTGTAAATAAACGGTGACAAAATGGAGAGAATTTAGGGAGTCATCCAGATATTGGGTCCAATAAATGGGAGAAAAGATGCTCCTTTGCATTAAATAATTCTTTCTGAATGATTAAGGCTGATCTAGAACCACTATCGAATATCGATTGTTGGTTGTGGCATGGTCACAAATTCTCTATCAGATTTTTTTTTTAAATGATGCATTATTGGTTATTTACACATAGAAAATTTTCTTAATTATTGGATATTAGTACTCTTTTGACTTATAAACTTTTAATATTAACCACATGTACAATACATAGCAATATATCTGGCCGAGAACTTGGACTGCCATATATGGTATATCTTTACAAACTCATATTATCTTCAAAAATCTCATTATTATGTTTATATAATACATGTTTAATTGAAACTATTGGCATTATACACTTGGTTAACTAATTTTTCTGGTGAATGGTCCTATCCTAATCTTTTTTCCTGCCCCTCAACTAGGTTTATTTAAACAGCTAGAGCATAAGCAAGCAATGATGAAGGTCTAGACCTTAAGTTAAATTGAGCTAGATCACTTGATTAATAAAGATGCAAACTAAAGCCTTATTTTCATTTTTGGCCTCGAGGAATTGCAGTCATCTACTTTAGCTGACACTTCAAATGACACAAATTTGGTCTTTAAAGTTTGAATCAATGACACCAATATTAATCCTCTGTGTTTTAAATGTTAAATTTCTGATGATAAATGCAAGTCGGATGGACGTGACATGCAGGTAACAAGTTATTAAAGACAAAGCTGCCCAAATTGTTTGTGTTTAATAGTAAAACTGACATGATGATCAATTTAAAGTTGAAGCGTCATGGGGTTCTTCTAGATCTTGGATCTCTCTTCCCGTAAGTGAAATAGGATTTTTTTTTTTTTGTGAGTTAACTTGTTACCTGCATATCGCATGCATCTTACATTCACGAATCATCAAAAGTTTAACGTTTGAAAGACTGGAGACTATTGACATCACAGATCAATTAGGTATTTAGGAAGTGTGATTGGAATCAATAATTTGAAGGAATTTTGGTTAGAAACCAATAGCATGTAAGAGGTTTATATTATAGCTCATTTTTTCTTGAACTGTAGCACGTGAGAGCTTTACATTATGACAACCAAAAGTTTAAGTTGAAACTGACATTATAAAACACACTATAAAACTTAGAGGGACCAAATTTGTGCCATTTAGAATATTAAAGGTGGATGGTCTTAATTAATTTTGTAAGGAACAAAAAATGAAAATAACCCCTAAAGTTAACCAGTAGTGATTCCATTTCAACTTTTAAAATAGATTTCTTTTTTGATGTGCAGCTGACCAATATAAAACTTAGAAGTTAATCATGTATAGCCCTCCCACATTATCTCGTCCGTGCTTTAACTGAGGGAGGGTTTATTTGGTTGTGGTTCGATTAGAAACACCACTTCGATTTGAACTCTTATTATGGAGCCTTTGTGAAAGCAAACGTCTTTTCTCCAGCTAGCTTTATCCTTAAAAATTCTCGGTAAGGAAATACATATATTTAATAAATCGTCTTTGTTGGCTATTTTTTCTTAATTGTCCTATCAACTATTTCCCTAATTTTCTTAGGGCATAATACCAGACTACTTAGGACATGTTTGCCAACCAGTTGTAAAGGAATGTGAAGGAAAAAACAATAGAATTAGAAGAAAAAAAAAAAAGTAAAGCCATGAGAGTGAACATCACTTTATTTTCTTTCTAGTGTTTACTTAATTATTTATGGTGTGATAGAAAACAATCTCATTTCCTATTCTAGTGTTTACTTAGAAATGGAGATCTTATTCAATGTAATAACTAAAATCATTTTACATATATAACTAATAGCTATTATATAATAACATTTGAATTTAGATATCTAAGTAAATATCATATTTGTTCTTTTTGACAGGGAATCAATACTAAAAGGTATAGAATGATTGGTATTCCCTTTTCTTATCTCCTATATTATGTATGACCCATAAAACTCTTATTATTGATTTTCTAATTAAGTAAACACATTATTTAAAGAGAAAAAGAACCACTCTTTATTTTCCTTTTCTCTTTTATGCAAAGTAAACATAGCTCTTAACGTCATTGTAACATGTAGAGTTTGAATTCCTCTTTGCGAATGAAGCCAAAAGAAAAAAAAAAAAATGCTCTCCCACGTACTATTACTTTATAATTTACATTCATAAATTCATGGTGGCTATCTAAAACTAGTCTATCAGCCGCCTAATCTTTCGTTCCACCTTATGGTGGTCTTTACATTCTGCACCTTTTTTTTCTTTTTTTTTTGCCCTTAATAATAGTACTTTGTAAGTTTTCTTTGCTTTCAACTCAAAGCAAATGATAGGGAAACCTCTTAGATAATTCCAAAATACAAGTAATGAGTGACAGAATTATTTAGGTTGGGAAGGCGATATATAACAGCTTGCAGTGATGTAGCTGGAATTGTTACATCACTTTCGTAGCCAGTTGGTCCAAGAATACCGTTTGTGGTGTTAAATTATGCAATACAACATTGCCACTCGTATAGTACATTCCTTCTTTTTTTCTTTAGGTAACGTATGTATATTCCATTTTGGTACGCAGTGCCAAACAATAGAAACATTATTAAGGTGTTTGGTATTTTTAGTTGCAACTAAAATTTTTAATTCCTATAACATAAAGCTCTCACATATTACAATACTATCGAGAAAAAGTGAGTAACAATGCAAAATTTTCATATACAACAATAGTTTTAACTAAAATTCGTTCGTATTGATTTTAATTAAAATTCGTTCAAGCCAATGCTCTTAAACATCCTATATGTATTGCCATGATAATATATAATATTTTCTTAAAAAAAAAATTGTATGTGATTTATAGTAATTATAAACGACAATGTTTATATTATGTAGTTAGAACGTCAGTTAAGTCAAAATCTCCATCATCCTCAAAAGTAGCATTTACGTGTTATTCTAAAAGAAGTAGAATTTTACACGGAAAAAATACTTAGATATCACAACAGCTAAACACCACAATTTATAAAAGGCAAATCTTATACAATATGGAAGCTAGAATTTTGTTTCAGGAGGGACTTAAACTAACAATTTAAAATATACTAAAAGCCCTTTAAAAGGTCAAGTCCTAATTTTAGTTTTTTTTCAATGTAATTATACTATAAGAGATTAGTTTAGTTATTTTTTAAGTAAAGTGGATTGAAATGTTACTTTCAATAAAAAAGTATTTTTAGTTGAATAAAACATATATGTATATATAAGTAGAGCGTCTTTGAGTAATAAAAATTTTAGCTAAAAAGTTAGATAAAAATTTAAAGTAGGGACACATTTAAAAAAATTACTTTGATAAGGACAAATTGGAGAAAAGTCCTTATGTAAAAATAGTAATAAAAAGGACTGCATGAGAAGAAAAATATAAAAATAGTAATAAAGAGGGTTGCATGCGAAGAAAAATGCTTAAATATGACCACATTTTAGAAAATTTATTTTTATAGGCCGTCTTAAGAAAATTATTTTTATAAGTCATCTTAAAAATTATAAGAATTTCAAAAACAAAGTGCTCTAAGAAGAGCAAATTAGAGAAAATATTTCAACAAAGCACCTAAAATTTAATAAGAAAACACAAAAACAAAAATAGAATAAAAAATAAATATATTAAAATTAAGTTTATTGGTTATATATTTGAAAAATATATTTATTAACTTGGGTTAGTGGCATATATACATATATACATACATATATATACATGTAAAAAATTCAAATAAGCATATATTAAAAAAAATAAAAAATCCAGGGGAGATATGCCCCCCTTTGCCCCCACCTCCCGCCGCCCCTGACCCCACATGTAAGTCTTATACCTTCCAACATTTCTTTTTTATAAGCGTGTCCATTTGGTTTTTTATGGGTGTTCATTAGTTATTTACTCGTTCATTTGCGCATCCGTCAATTTTGATAATTAGCTCTTACAGGGTGTCTCTTAAGGGTTCTCATTGATTAATTTTTGTTATTTCGAATAGCGATTGAGAATTTGGCAGTGTCTTCGAACATGCATATTGGTATGATGACGACAGAAAATCAAAGGTTGAGATTGAGTGACGTACGGGACTTGAATTTGACTTCAAAGGTCAAATAATTGATTCAGTGAATATATCATAATAATTCGAATATAATGAAGATTTTGAAGAAAATAAATCAGACGATTGCAGGAACTGGCAGATGACGTTTTTTTTTTTTTTTTTGTCCGCGGTATTTATTTATAAGAAAAAAATTCTGGAATTACTATAAGATTTACTAATTTTGTTAGTCATTAATGTAAGATTCACTCCATATAGATATGAGATTCACTAATTATTTTAATTCAGTAAATATGAGGTGAAAATATATTTTTTTTCAGCCCAAAACTTCGTCCATTTTTTCAGTAATCTCACCAAAATTCAGACATTTCCCTAAATCATACAATAAAACGTGAGTTTCAGGGCCCGTTTGGTTGGATATTCGAATCACGGTTCGAATCATTTTGCTACAGTATTTTCTCTCACAAAAATTTAAATCTTTATTTAAATACTCTACTCAAATACTCGAACTAAACGGACCCATGTCACTCAAGGCTCAGGCCTTGTTTAGTATTATTTTCATTTTTATTTTTAAAATTGAAAATATTATCAAGCTCTTGAAAACTTTAAAAAGAAAATGTGTGTACGCTTATAAGGCATATTAGAATTTCTTACTCTTTAATATTCTTCTGTTTTGTGGCTATTTACTACCCTCAAAGAGAAATAATGCCTCTTCTATACCTCCCTCGAAAAAATTGCAAAGCTGATGCTGTTTATGGTTGAATGAAAAGTCGAATTTTCCCATAATAACAACAACAAGAAGAATAACAACGTTCCTTTTTGTTGACTGAAATAATATCTTTCCATTATATGACAATTACATATTCTGCTCATATATCTCCTTCTACAAATAATATTGTTATATCAGTTAATTTTAACTGACATGACATATTTTTTAAGGTAAATTAACATGACATTTTAAATAATGTTGTATGATATTTTATTAGATATGATATTTTAGTTTATTTTAATTGACAGTCATTATATTATTGGAGGGACATGAAATGGAACAAGAAGTTGAATTCCCTTGTTTTATCTCATGTTTTCCTTTAAAAGTGGTAGACTATCAACTGGGGTTCATTATATACAATTACGAAGAGGGAAAATTGATGTCGGTAATCAAATTGTGCCCCACCAAAAGAACTGATAAATAACGATATTGAAACACTAAATTCGCTTGCTGAATTTTTTTTTTATTTTTTTAAGAAGAAGAAAAAAACAAGCGCAGACACATACGAATTCGAGGGGGAAAAAAACAAAAAAAAATGTAATTTAACGTGGTACATGTATAGGGACTACAAATTTATAAGCAAGAATACAATGAAAGCAGGAAAGCAACAATATCACAATAAAATATATAGAAACATTAGAATAATTGGCTAATAGACAAAGGAATTTGAAAGAACGGTTGGAACCAATAATTTTGGTTTGAGACTATAGCATGTTAGAGTCTTGTAGCATTTTAATAGTGTGTGAGAGTTTTACATTGTTCCTACTTGCAACTAATAGTTAGAAAGAACCTTTCTTGCAAAGTGCCCCTAAGTATTCAGGTAAAATTGATAACATGGAAATTTTTAATTTTTTTATTAAATTGTTATACGAATAAAAATTTCCTTAAAACCAAAAAAAAAAAAACTCACCGGAGTAAAAAATCCGAATATTAATGGGATTTGGCTTTCTTCCGAAACTTATACTGCTTGCAGAAATGATCCTATCTCTAATGCCATATTTATTTTTCCTTGCAGCCAATATTGTTCATAAAACCCAAAAAAATCCCATTAAATTTTACAAGTTACAACTTTGAAAAAATCAGTTTTTTTGCCACATATTTATTGATAAAAATTTATGAGATTTCCATATCAGTAGGTTGCATCTAATAACAAATTAATGACAACTTACGAGTTGTATAAAAATTGATATTAGAGTTGGTGTACCTTAAAATTACAAGAAAATACAAGTCAAGTTTTTTCCTTGTCATCACCACCATCAAAATTTTTCTTTAAAAAAAATTGTTGGGACTTATAACTAATTTTTTTGCTTTGCTTTTGGCTGACTATATTTGTTTTTTTTGTTAATCTGGCTAAATATGTTTTAGTTTGTGTAAATACAATCTTTTTTTCAAACGCACACCCCCCAAACCACGCGCGCACCCCCACCCCAAATGGATATAGATGCTTAGAAAAAGAACACCAAATTAAATACCAAACTCAAAAATTTCAACCTAGTAACAGAACTGGCAAACAATAGAAGCCTATAAACTAAAATTCCAGATAATTTCCAACCAAAAGTAACAAAAAAACATCTTTCTTAAAATAAATGCTTCATAATTCAAATATTTCTTTCTTAAAATAAAATAAAAGCCCAATATTCAATAATCTTAAGTGAAAATGAGGGAATTAGGACATCATTAATTGAGTAAAAATAAATAGACTAAAATGAGATAATGTTTAGTAAATAACCCATTTAAATTAAAACAAAATTTACGTTTGTATAAAATGATGGAGAGAAAAACACGAAACAGTATAGAGAATGAAAAATAAAAACGAGAAGAAAAAATAAGGTAAAATTAAAAATTTAAGTGTTTAAAAAAAACAATAATTTAGACAATGCTATATTTTTAAATATTTTTAAAATAACATTATTTACTTGTGTTAAGAATTGAAGATATAGTATTTGATGCAATTTCTCTAATCTAATTGTTAATTACCAAATCAGCAAAACTGAAATAATTGCGCGTAAAAGTTTTTCCACGGTGCACACGTGGTGCCTAGTCTTGTACCCTTATCCAAGAAAATCCATTAAAACCCCTTCCCCTCATTAATAATAATTATTCTCAACGACCCACCAAGTTTTCGGTTATAAATACACGTAGTACTCTTCTCCAAGTCTCCAATCCCTCTCCCTCTAACTGCACAGTGCAAGTGCAAGTGCAAAGTGCAAGTTGCAAACCCCCCCAAGTTAGCCACCCCTCCCCTCAACCACACCACAATATTTTCATTCTTAATTTTATTGCACTCCAAAAGTATTATGGGAACAACGTTCCTCAATTCCAATTACCCGGTGAGCTTCCCTGACCGGCCGCGAGGCTTCGCCGCCACCTTTAAGTCCGATCTCAAGGAGACTTTTTTCCCCGACGACCCCTTCAGCCGCTTCCGCGACGAGGGAAGCCCCCTCCGCCGTGTGAAGAAGGCCGTCGAGTACTTCATCCCGATATTCGGATGGCTTCCCAAGTACAGTTTCGGCCTCTTTCGGCTAGATTTGCTTGCCGGAATCACCATCACCAGCCTCGCCATCCCTCAAGGAATTAGTTACGCCAAACTCGCCAACATTCCTCCCATCATTGGCCTATGTGAGTACTATTAGTTAATTAAGGACCCGTTTGGTACGAGTATTTGAGGTGAAAAAATATTGTAGTAAAACTATTCGAACCGTAATTCGTATATCGAAACAAACGGCCCTAAGTCCCATGCAACCTCCTATTAATTATTTCTTCTTAATTATGAAGTTATCCTATTTTGATGGTTAAAAAAGAGGAAATAATTTAATAAATATGATTAATGTCTGTTTTGTTTAATAAAATTCTTATAATATTTCAATAATTAATTAGTACTTTTGGTTGTGATTTTTTGATGATCATGAGCAGATTCGAGCTTTGTTCCGCCGCTTATATATGCTGTTTTAGGGGGACTCAAAGCATCTGGCGGTGGGGACGGTGGCGGCGTGCTCGTTGCTCATCGCCCAGAGCATCGGCAAAGTGGCGTCGCCGGAACATGACCCGGCATTGTACCTTCACTTAGTTTTCACTGCCACCTTTGTGACCGGCGTCTTTCAAACACTTTTAGGTTTTCTAAGGTAAATAAATACAAGGCAAAAAAATGAAGATGCCAAATAATGTTAAAAAATTGATACTAAATAACACAATTGAAATTGACTTTTTTTAATATTGCTGGTAACTATATCTGCAAATATTATTTTATATTGTCATGAATATGTAATTAAATTAATGAAGACAGTGATAATTAATTTTGCAGGTTAGGGATATTAGTGGATTTCTTTTCCCATTCCACAATTACTGGATTCATGGGAGGGACCGCAACACTAATTTGCTTGCAACAGTTGAAAGGCATATTTGGAATGAAGCATTTTACGACCAAAACAGACATTGTATCTGTTGTTCATGCGATCATCCATAATAAACATGAGGTAATTGTGTGCAAGAGAAGAGGGGAAAAAAAGAAAAAGAAAAAGAAAAAATAACTGTCCTTTCTTAGAAACATTTATTTTTCAAATAAAGGGCTGGCTTTTGAACAAGTCCACAGCCACATGATGATTTTAATGATGACTTATATTGACATTAATAATAATGAGGTATAATATGGTGAGGGGTGTTTTCGAAAGTGAAATATGGACAAATGACTTCAAATGCTTGAACATAAAGCCAAAATAAATTATTTTGAAAAGAAAAAGTTAAAAAATCTTTAATGTAATAAAAACTTGACATCCTAATTGTGTTGAATATGGATATGAGATACACCGTAACCCCCACATGAAGAGACGTCGGTCTCAACATGTGGTGCCCACGATGTGCTTCCTGTCCTGACTTGGGTCAGTTGGGATGTCTAATGCTAGCTATACTTAGGGGCAGAACTATATACGGATAGAAACAAGTGGTCATATTCTTGAACTTTTTTTTTTCTTTTAATACTATATATAAAATTTTATAAAAATTATGTATGTACCCTATAAAATTATACCCGGCCTCGAAATTAGTATGTTCCGCTTATCTGATTGATTTTTCTAGCTCTGCCCGGGCTATATTTTCTTTATTATAGGCATCATATAGTGCTAACATGATTCCAACAAATTATACTTTATACAAATTTACATTTATGTTCTTTTGCAGTGGAGGTGGGAGAGCGCGGTAGTTGGCATAATCTTCCTTGTTTTTCTTCAATTTACCAGATATATTGTGAGCGCTCTTATGTGACTTTTTTTTTTTTTTTCCTTTCGCTCTTCCACTATTATTATTATTATTAAATAAATATTGTGCTTAACAAACTTTTAGAGGCAAAAAAGGCCAAAGCTATTTTGGGTATCCGCTATGGCTCCTATGGTCGTCGTCGTTGTCGGCTGTGTTTTTGCATATTTCATCCATGGACCAGAACATGGGATACAAACTGTAAGTGCCCTTTATTTGTCATCACTTCTAGAAATATAAAAAATTCAATTATTAAATTACAAGTGACCTTTAAAGTGCAGCAAAATACATTAAAAAAAAAAAGGAGCAGATTTTTTTGACCTATACAGCAGTATTTGTTGTCTGGCCTTTTTTTCCCCTTCCAACATTTCTTTGTTTTTTTTATATTTGTTTGCTATGGCAAAATGACTTTTTTTTTTTTTATCTACAGCAAAATTTGAACCCTTATTTTTAACTGAAAATAAAAAGCGATTCCCTAACTACTAAGCTTTCTCTATAAAAAAAATGATGTGATACCAAACTTTGAATTAAGTAAAATTTACCTACATCTTAATAATGATTATGGGCTTAATTTAGACGTAAACATAAACGGTAAAAAAAATACACTTTGCAATTATGAAACTCCATGTTTTTTACTATAAACTATATGATGACCTAATGATCTTGGTTATTACTTAATTAGAAGTTGTAAGAATTAAGAATGCACCATATTCAACGATATTGATGCAATTCCGACACTATCATTGTAGTTGCAGTTGCTATATTTTATCATGTCTATTATTTTTATCATCATTGATTAGTGCTCTTTACTATTTGGCTAGCCTTCTCGTTGGCAAGTGGCAAATGATCTTAGAGGGGACAAAAATGTCTTTTCACATACCAACACTTTTCAAATAAATTTGGCTGAATATTTTCTTAAGAGTAGACTAACGAGATCATAACCTTGTTATTAATAAAATAATAAAACCTAATTTAAAAAGTATACAACATATTAAATTAAAACTTACCGTTTGTAAATAGTAAGGTTATAACCGGAAGTATCTTTCTTTTCACGTACAACAACTTGTTGGGGAGTCTCTTCCAATAATGTTCGTTTGTCCAGAGCAACTTGATGAAAAGTATCTCTCTTTTCCAAATTTTTTTTTTGTTTAGGTGGGCCCGCTGAAGAAAGGGATTAATCCTCTTTCCATTCAATATTTAAACTTCAACTCAAAGTATTTACCAGCAGTTTTGAAAACAGGACTCATTACTGCCCTTGTTGCTCTGGCTGTAAGCACCTTATTATTATTATCATCATTATCATCATTATTATTTGGGGTGGAAGCTAAATTATTTATTTGCAGGAAGGGATAGCTATTGGGAGGAGCTTTGCCATCATGAATAATTCCCAAGTTGATGGGAACAAGGAAATGTTAGCTTTTGGCATCATGAACATTGTTGGGTCTCTCACTTCTTGTTATTTGACTACGGGTACACGTGTATACAAATATGAGACTTAAATGCACCGTTGAAATAATTTTGTAACATTTTAACCCCTGTGACTTAATTTAGTGATGTTGTTTGTTGATAAATTATTAACGCTAGGGCCCTTTTCGAAAACGGCGGTGAATTATAGCGCCGGTGCAAAGACGGCGATGTCGAACATAGTAATGGCAGTTTGCATGGCGTTGACGCTGTTGTTCTTGGCGCCTCTGTTTAGTCACACGCCTCTCGTTGCTCTATCTGCCATTATCATGTCCGCCATGTTCGGCCTCATCAACTTCTCGGAGATTATTCATTTGTTCAAGGTTGACAAGTTTGATTTCGTCATTTGTATGGCCGCCTTTTGTGGGGTTGTCTTTGTTAACATGACAACCGGCCTCATGCTCTCCGTAAGTACTACCACAAATAACAAGAGTATTCATTATTAATGATCGATCGGTGCACGAGTGAGGACAGTCTAGTTAGTTGTAAGTCCCTCTGTCTTATGGATAGGATTCAAGTTACGTTCAGTCTCAAGCAATGACATTCCCCCTCTTCTTGTATAAAAAAAATAATAGATGAGTATGGACTTAACTAGTAGTGTACAATTATTATTCATGCCCAAAGTCGTACATAAGTCAATTCTTTCTCTGAATTATGTGAATCAAGTAGTAACTAAGGAATATTATTTGTAATAGTACACATGATTTTTTTTTTTTTTGTTATTCTTACATTTGTTTGTGCACTTTTTAGGTCGGACTTGGTCTACTCAGATCTCTTCTATACGTGGCTAGGCCAGCCAGTTGCAAGCTTGGGAAAATACAGAACACAATCCCTATACCGTGACACAGAACAATATCCTGGCGCCACAGTAGTCCCAGGGGTCCTAGTCTTACAACTTGGTTCTCCCATTTTCTTTGCAAATGGCAACTATATTAGGGAAAGGTAATTACAATATGTGGTGCAATAATAGGAGAGGAGAATATATACATATATAGCTTTGTTCATAATCTTTTTGTAAATACCGTTCTTCCACTAACATATAAAAATAAAAAACGTAACTTGACATCAAGAAATTTAGGCCTGTTTGTTTAGCATATTGAGCTAATTTTTTGGACTATGAGTTTAAAAAATATTTTAGATAGATGTTTGTTTCTCTCATATTTTAAATCAAATGAATCCTTTGAATATAAGTTTTTAGAGTCCTATTCTTTTCTTAAACTTTTTGGACTCAAATCAATTTGCTATAGTAAAAGCTCATATTCTTTTTCCTATATTTGTGGAAAAAAAAATCATAACTTATTCCTTTTATTTGATATCCAATTAAGACAATTCTCTTTTTATTGCGTTTTTAAAGAAGAGAGGAATAAATCAAGATTTATATTGCATCTATTTTTTAATATCATGAAATTAAGGTTTTGTTAGATTTGTTAAAAAATTAAAAACTTTTTTTACTATCTATCCAAACACAAATTTCAATTTTATTCCTTATTCAAATCAATACTTTTAAATAAATATCCAAACATCAATTCAAATAGCAATTTAAATCACACAATTCAAATCACACAACTTAAATCAAAATAATCCAATCAACACAATTTGAATCCATGTACCAAACCAACCTTTAGTTATTTTCAAATTAGTGTAATACCATAGATTGTATCACTTTTTTCATTTTCTGTGCTCCCAAAAGTACGGTAGACAAGTTCTATGTATATATGCGGCAAAATATTTGATTAGTATGTATACAATAATTGTTCTTGTTGCTAACTTTGACCACAGGATTTTGAGATGGATTAGAGAGGAGGAAGCAAATTCAAACCATGAAGGGGGTGTGATTGAGCATGTTTTGTTAGATTTGACAGGTATGGGAACAATATAAGAATAAAGTGTATGGTATCAATGAAAATTGACCACAAACATTAGAATTCCTTTTATAATTCAATATATATTCGTGAAAGACAACGAATATTTGGTCGATCAATTTATAAAGCAACTGTTTGGCTAATGCAAGTACTTGATTTAAAACTCATTGGCTATGCAGGAGTTTCAACCATTGACGTGACTGGCATTGAAACACTGATTGAAGTTCGCAGAACTTTGGATGCAAAGGGAATCAAGGTGAGCCCACACATTGAACTGAAAATATCAAAAAGGGCAATACTAACTAGCCCCTTGGCCTTTATACACTCAAAATTTAGGATCAAACTATCATCTCCACAAATTTTTTTGAAAAATATAGGAAAAAACTTCATTTCACTACATGGAAAAATAGTGAAATGAAGTTTAAAAAATTCACTAATCGAAACACTTCAATTAATTTTTTTTTTTTAAGGAGGGCAAATCTAGATATATGTTGTATTAAAACAACATTTTGGCCTTAGAAGTCAAGAGAGTCCCTTAGACCGGGAGCGGGAGAGAGAAAAGGTGGTCCTAGTTATGCATCCAAACGAAAAACTGATATTTTAACTCTAAAGTTTTTATAAGATTTTAGTTATGACTCTATTATATAAGAAAAAATTTTCTTGTTCCATCACTGGTTCACGAATGTGTCATTACTTTTGCATTTCATTAGCATTACCAAAGTAATTTTAAGATCCATAGTCGAGAACAAGACTTTATCTTTGTTGCCAACGAGGTAAAATTAAAGAGACAAATATAAATAGTGCTATCTCTATATAAAGTGTACATAATAATTATCGTTTGCAACATAATTGTAGATGGCCATTGTAAACCCAAGGTTGAGAGTGATGGAGAAGTTCATACAGTCACATTTCGTAGACAAGATTGGGAAGAACAGCTTCTTCTTGTCAGTGGAGGACGCGGTGGAGGCAAGCCAGTTTTCGCTTCACAAGTCAAAGCAAAGCGGCGACGTGGCCTCTGAATCACATTCCGTTGTTTCGGCGACTCTCTGACCGTGCATGACTAAAGGTAGATGTGTTACACACGGTTCTTGACATTGTAAGTAGTGAAGAAGAAACAAATACAGTTAAGTACTTTTTGTCAGTTGGTGACTGGAATCTTGTGGTCAAAATGCTGTAAATTACAGATATTCTCAGCTAGCGACATACGAACCATGTATTTGGGGAGGATTAAGCGTCTAAAGGGGGATTACGTGGTTGTAACAAAAGGTCTTAGATTTTAATGATTACCCATGCTTCGTTGTTTATACTTCAAGTTTTACTTTTTTATTTTCTTGTTTTTCCTTGACATAATAAGTTTTTTTTTTATGTCTCATAAAGAGAAAAAAAAAAAAAAAGATTTGAAGTACTCCGAACATTGATGTCAATATTTTTGTCGACCAAATTACGTTGAGTGAAAAAAAAAAAATGCCATCACCATTGGGGGGTTACATGTTATTTTCTTTTACCAATATATTTTTTCAACTTGGTAAGTGAAACACGTCTTTTCAAGAAAAAATTAAGATATATGAGACTTATTGTGGGTGTTTATAGCTTTTCATTCTTTTTTTTTTTTTTCAAAAGATCATTTAAAAGGTATTAGGGCTGTTAGGTATTGTTTTCAAAATAAATGAAAATGTTTTTGTTTTGAAAAATAAAATTTTTTTGAGAATTATGTTGAAAATGTTTTTAAAATTTTTGCCTTAAAAATCATGTAAAAATATTTATAAAAATTTTGAGAACGAAACCAAACGATGCCATTATTTTTATGAGGTATAAAGTTGTAACACCCCTATGTGGGGGTTAACAGTTTTTAAATAAATAAAAATAATTTTTAAAATTTTAAATTATTTAAATCAATTAAACAATGCCCATGGGTCTTTAAACAACAAGAAAAATAAAAATAAACGTTTTAAATACAAACCACAGTTTTTAGTGTAGCACCAAATATATATAATTACAGTCATCATCACCATAGTACAATTCTCAAATAACTTAACACAGCCATAAAAAAAAAATAATACAACTCTTACATGTTGTAGATAAGTTGTAATTAAACAGGGTCTTCTAACACGAAAACAGCAGGATTGTTTTCGCTTATTCCTCTTCAGATATGTTGTACTGAGTTCCACCTGAGATATGAAGATATGATAGGGATGAGCATCGACATGCCCAGTAGGGAAATCATGACTCACCTTATGGTTTATCCATTACCACATTAAAAACTGCATGGTTAGTAGGTTACATCATATTCCAGATTATGAGGTTTATTATGATCACATCTTATGGATACCGTAGTTAATCATTACCAAGTGTCATAATTACACATTTATACAAATATTACCAATCATCATTGTTCCTAGGTATCCATGTTAAATTGAGTATCACTCAACTCATCGAAACCCAAATGGACGCACTTGATCACCCTATAAACATTCCAAGGGTGTTCCAGTGAGGGGACATCAAGCCCCGAGTCCTCACAAAATCAATTCCTGTACAGTGTGTTCTGGGACTTTCAACCCAAGGAAGCGTAATCACCTTCCCCCTATTTTACCTTTTTGGGTATTCATGCCCAATGACGTAACCGCCGCCCTCTTCATGTCTCACAATTTCTCTATATTAAATCATTATTAATAGAGTCAGTTTTCCTAACCATGCTTCTCAATTTATAACATGTGTCAATTCATTATGTTCCTCGCCGTACAATACAAGACGAGTCCATGTCATAGTTTCATATGTGATACTCATATAATTACAGTTCAACATAGATATATATATATTGCGGCAAAACAATCAATTTTAATTCTATAAAAACCTCACAAAAATGAGTAATAGAATCCCTACCTTTCAAGCTTATCAACAATCTTTTAATCCTGGAATCAATTAACGTTAGCTCCACACATCCTTGACCCTAAGGCATGCATAAGGACAATTAAAACTAAAGCATAACGTATAATCACATTCATAAGTGAGTTATGTGTAAACCCGTCTACTAGTGCCATTAAAGTATTTTTATGCATTAAACATGAAGAAAATACATACTAAAAACTAAGTTTAGATTAAAGAAAACCTACCTCAAAACTTCTTTGAAAAGCACCAAAGTTTGGGTTATCAATCAAGCTTGAATTAACTTTAAAACCGCCTCGATCATGGTTGGGAATTATAATTGTCTTGGCCACAAAGAGAGTTTTGTGCTCTATGTCTTTAGTTAGAAATTTGAAGTGAGAAGGGAGAGAATGAGAACTAGAGAAGAAGGTGGTGATAGTTAAATAAAAAGATATCAAAATGCTTAAGAGGAATGGGATGTTTACGGGGGAAAGTTGTAAGAAGAAACAAAAGAGTCTTAAAGGAAAATATCATCTTGTCTCCCATGAAGACTTTTAGCAAATAATGCCAACATAATTGAGGGGATAATTGGAGTGAATTATAGAAGAAGATAATGAAATAATTAAAGAGGTGGTTGAGAAAATATCTCCATGTCTTCTATGAATTGACGGAAAATAATTCAATGTCCCCTTCGGATACCCTTAGCAAAATGAGAAGAAGTCTATATAATTGAGCAATAATTTAGGGAAGACAAGATTGGTAGAAGTAAGTGTTGGCAAGTTTTGAATGTTTCTTAGGAAGACTTGGTAAGAAAATACTAAAGTGGTATTTTTTTTAAATGATCATAAACAACTTAGTAATTTTAAATAGTCACATTTTATTCATTAAATTTTACAAAATTATGCCCGTTAAAAATACGGGTGTTACAAAAGTATATATTATTCTTAACCTTGACCCACCCTAAAATCCAACCGTTTCTCAAAACTCCCATTCCTATTGCCATTAGCGACAGGAGTGGGAGGTGAAAATGGAGAGGAGGAAAAAAAAAAAAAAAGAGGTGATTATTTGTATTAAGGTTAGATTTAAGATAATTTGAGTAATTTAAATTTAGAAGTAATATGTTTCCCAAAAAATAAACAAATGCTTTTCTTTTATCGAGGCTTGTCAAAAGCAATATTTTCTGCGAGTTTTCATGTTTTGAAAACTTTGCATCATAACTTCATTATTAATATTAGAAAAGATGTCCGTTTCTGGACATACCTATACACACAAAACTAAATTCTCATTTTTTTATTGATCATCATTCATTTGATTACCCAGTCAATTCTTCATAATATTCTCAATAAAAAATGCTCCATTTAACTGTAGTGATAGTAACAAGGAGGTTAATAATATGTGATTTGGTATAAAAATCATGGCAGGTCACTTCTAATCTTCTCTAATTGTTACTTTAATGAGATGAATAACCTAATTATATATAAAATTAAAACATGACTGTAGTTTGTAAATATTCTATATATGATTCAAAGTAATATCATTAAAATAATTACTATGTAATTATAAAAGATAAAATATGACATCATTATGATAATTACTAAATCATTATGGTGAAATTTTAAAGTGTTCTCAAACTTGTGTTTGAATTTCAAGTTGACACAATCATTTGGCCAATTGTATAATATTTATTGAATAATGAGACATATAGCCTAATTATATTTATCAAATTAAAATAGAAGTAGGGAAAATTACATGTTATGCCACATTTTTAAAAGTTGTTTTTATGTATGTCATATTTAAAAAAGTTTATATCATACTATTATTCATATTACATGTTAAGTTATGCCACAAATAAATATGTGCGGCATTCATAAAAAGTAAATTTTAAAAGATAATATTTATGAAAATTCTCCATTAAAATATGACTCTACTAAGTAAATATTCTACACATGTCTCAAAATAATATTATTAAAATAATTACTAAATAATTACATAGTATAAAATATGATATCATTAAAATAATTATTATTTTATTAAAGACATTTTAAAAATATTTTTAATATTAAATTTTAATTTTATAAAAATAATTTGTTCATATATATATATATTGTTCCTATTTCTATGGCAATTGTGCAAGGAAATTTTTATAAATGTCATATTTTAAAATTTATTTTTTATAAATACCATATATGTTGATTTGTAGTAGAACTTATAAAGGAGAGTTTTCATAAACATTATTTTTTAAGATTTACTTTTTATAAATAATGCACATTTTTATTTGTGGTATAATTTAACATTAATATAAATGATAGTGTGGTATAAACTTTTCTAAAGCATGACATAAATAAGCACAACTTTAAAAGCATGACATAACATATAATTTTTTCTAATATGAATGATAATGTGACAAAAATTTTTAATATGGTATAAATAAACACAACTTTTAAAGAAAAACTTTCATAAATAACATCTCTTAAAATTTAACTTTTATAAATGTAACATTTATTTATTTATGATATAATTTAACATATAATATAAGTAATAATATGATATACATAAAAATAATTTTTAAAAATACAGTATAATATAGCAATATATGTAATTTGTTTTCTTTTAAAAGTAGGACATTACAAGTAAGTTTCTGATTGGACACTACACTGAGGCCCAACAACACAATCCAAATCCAAATCCTCTCTCGCTCCGTATTTGCTTTGCGTCTGTCTCCACAGTCGATCCTCAAAAACTGTTTTTCCTTTCTTCGTCGATACTGGCAAGCGACGTTGAACAGAGTCTCCGACCTCCTTCTGATTCCCATAGATTCTCTTTTCCCTTGGATCTTTTCTCTTCAGAATCTTCCTTTTCGAGCTTCGTTCTTTCTCTGCACAAGCTCCTCTCTGATTCTTCCAAGTCCGTCGTATCCGAGCTACCGAAATGGTAACAGTTTCCTTATTTGATTTTAGCTTCGATCTAATTGCATGTCTTTCTCTTCCATTCTTTAGGTTTTTCGACATTTTTTGTGCTGTTTGGTTGCTGAGAAATGTGAGAAACAGGAAAAGAAAAATGAATTTCGCGATTAAGATTTTTCAATACTTTCCTTAGTTGAACATTTCTGATTATGAACTCATTAACCGGTGTTTAGGCGTTTGTAACTCGTAAAACGACGTTAATTTGTTCTTTAGCATATTGCAATATATATATATATATATAGCTTAATTGACTATATATAGATTCGGAGGTGTTTATTTTCTTGTTTGCTTTTGGAATTTGAACTAATAGTTTTTTCGACTTTTTGTGCGTTGTTTTTTTTTTTTTTTCCCGTCATTTTGCAGCCTCTCAGGCTTGAAATCAAGGTTAGTATCTTCAATCCCGCCATAATGATACATTCTCTATCAGTTCAACCGCGAATTTAATCTTCTTGTTTTGAAATGGTCCAGTATTTTACCAATATAATTTGCCTGTTGTTCAGAGAAAATTTGCACAAAGAAGTGAAAGAGTAAAATCAGTGGATCTGCATCCAACTGAACCATGGTAATTTCATCTTTTACTATATACTATGCTAGCTTGGACTTATTTATTTATTTTTTATTGATTAAACGTTAGTCTCACTAGGTTCAAAATTATATGTGTTTTTGAAAAAATTAAACGTTTGATTATCATTTCCAATTGTTGTTTTACTAATCAAAAGTATCATTCATATTTTGCACCTTTCTACAGGATTCTTGCAAGTTTGTATTCGGGAACGGTGTACATTTGGAACTACCAGTTACAGGTTAGTAGCTATATTCCCTCCGAGTCCTGCCTTTCCTCGTGGTAGCTAACTATTATTTCTTTCATATATTAAAAAATAGTGACTAAAAAACTAAACATCGATTTGTATTTGCATTAGTTTTCAACGTATCAGTTATAGGAAAAGTTCAAAAGAATATCTATACATATTTGTTTGGAATCATCTGTGGATGCGAACAATATCTATGAACTTTTAGAGTGCTTTCTTTTGTATCATACTGTTATTGACGTGTGTGTAAATTCTGCTATGTTATCTTCTTGCTTCTTTATTGTATGTATGATTGTATCTCTGTATCTCTCTCTCTCTCTCTCTCTCTCTCTCTCTCTTTCTCTCTCTCTCTTGGATTTCATACAATTTCAGTAAGATTAAAATGATCATATGGAAAAATATGGCTCAGAATCTATTGAAAGGGAAGAGGAAGAAATTAAAGGTGCTATTCTATAATGACTGAAAAGTTTAGTTATTGGAGTTCATGCAGATGATTTAATAGATAGAGTTGGGCGTAAATTTACGTCAACATTTGGTAGACTTTTTTCATTAAGAATGGGGGAAAATTACAGCAAGGGAGGACAAGAAGTCCACCAGCGGCAAAAACAACAAAAAAGCTACATATTATTACTAAATCTGAAAAGAAAACACCCCTAAAATCCTTTTGAGGATGTCCATAAAGCAATTCAAAACTAAACTTTATCTTTAAGCCATATGCCAACAAAATCCTCTTCAACCCCCTAAGCAATTCTCGTGTTCCTTCTCTAGCATATTGCCCAACATGACTCTGGTACTGCAAAGCTCCATGTTACCATTCTTATTTAATCACCAAAGTAATCTCCAGCATAAGAAATCTTAGTGCGGATCAGAACTCCATGAAGTCAAACAATTGCTAGGAGTTCTTTGCAAGGAATTTTTGGTATTTTCGTAGTGTGTTTTTCTATGGTTATATTCATACAGTTGTTATTGGGCTGCTAGTTTAAATATTTAAGCTTGTAGAGATGCATGCTTTTTGAGGATTACATTCTGACTGTGCTTACTAAAACATTCCTGAACTTCTCCAGGCTATGGTAAACTCTTTCGAAGTCTCTGAACTGCCAGGTAAAAAAAATGTCTGTGTTGCTTCTCTTCAAAGTTTACCTGTTCTCCATATGGTAACTCATCAAAAATAAAATTATTTTCCCTTGCAGTTCGGTCAGCTAAATTTATAGCACGCAAGCAGTGGATAGTTGCTGGAGCTGATGACATGACTATACGTGCATACAATTATAACACAATGGACAAGGTTAAAAGTTTTGAAGCACATACAGACTATATTAGATGTGTTGCTGTTCATCCAACTCTTCCATATGTTCTGTCGTCATCTGATGACATGCTTATCAAACTCTGGGATTGGGATAAGGGTTGGACTTGTACTCAGATATTTGAGGGGCATTCTCACTATGTAATGCAAGTTACTTTTAATCCTAAAGACACCAACACATTTGCAAGTGCCTCCCTGGATCGAACAGTAAAGGTAAATTTTAACCTAGTGGTTTGAGTATTCTTTCTAGTAAAATGAAATGAACACAATTAATAACTTGTTTCTGTTCAATATGGCTATTTTTTTAACAATTCATCCGCGTTACAGGTTTGGAATCTCAGCTCAATTGACCCAAATTTTACCCTGGAAGGCCACCTGAAAGGAGTAAATTGTGTTGACTACTTTACTGGTGGTGACAAGCCATATTTAATCAGTGGATCTGATGACCAAACCGTGAAGGCAAGCATGCTGAGTTTCTATGATGTTATATGTATTAAGTTCATGCTTAGTTTGAAAGGACTGTAATTTGAGTCCATGGAAACAGGTATGGGACTATCAAACTAAAAGTTGTGTTCAGACACTTGAAGGACACACTCACAATATTTCTGCGGTTTGCTTCCATCCTGAACTCCCAATAATATTTACTGGTTCAGAGGATGGAACTGTCCGAATATGGCATGCAACCACTTATAGGTGAATCTTAAATTATGAGTGAAGCAGTGCACGTGTCATTATTTTGTACAAGGCTTTCATTGCCAACCACATTTGATTTTAAGTAGCAAAGATAATCGCTTATGATGATTGAACTACTGAGGCTCTAATCCTATAAATTCTCCACTTTTGCCTAAGATTTCCTATTGTTCATGAAGGAAAAGTCGATATCCCAATGTTTTTGTTTTTCCTCTGAAATTGCGTTCTGTGATTATTTTACTCATTGCTTTGTATTGATGCAAAAATAGCTCTCAAGAACCTTATTAATCACTTGGGAGTTGTCATGATTTTTTTGTTAATATTTGGTTTTCATTCTCATTGATTAACAAGTGTTTATTTTTGCATTCTGCTTCTCATCTAGCAGCTTCGTGCTTAATCGCTGTTGCATTGCTGGTGATCTGGACTTATAATAATATCTTTGTTCCGAAATTCTTTAATTTTATTCTGTTTTTCCCCTTTTTAAATGAAAATTTAAAGTTCTTTACTTTACAAATCACTTATGGCAAATTTCTTCACTGTCTAGTGTGTGTGTGTGTGTGTGTGTGTGTTACCTGGATTTCTAAGATAGGGCATCATAGGCTATAAATATCTACTCTTGTGCTCCTTGCATATTGTAAATTTTTTTCCTACTTGCGTAGGCTTGAGAACACATTG
The DNA here is from genome assembly GCA_025403435.1 of Artocarpus heterophyllus. Taxonomy (NCBI): domain Eukaryota; kingdom Viridiplantae; phylum Streptophyta; class Magnoliopsida; order Rosales; family Moraceae; genus Artocarpus; species Artocarpus heterophyllus. The sequence continues at coordinate 3,457,386 of CM046330.1, read as the reverse complement.
AACTATGGGCTTGAACGAGTTTGGGCTCTTGGGTACATGAAAGGTTCACGCCGGTAAGCTTGTTGACTTTTAAGTTTTACCTCAAATTATTGTCCTTGTATGAGATTGTTGATTGTTTTCTTTCTGTTTTCTCTAATTTGTCAGGATTGTAATTGGTTATGATGAAGGAACCATCATGGTTAAAATTGGTCGAGAAGAGCCGGTGGCTAGCATGGATAATGGTGGAAAAATAATTTGGGCCAAGCATAATGAGGTTCAAATTGTGAATATTAAGAGTGTTGGGACTACAGAGGTTTGACCTCCCTGCTTGCACTGAGCTTAATCTCTTTACCTGCTATCAAGTTCTGGTTTACATTAACCAAAAACTAAATATAATCTTAATGCTCAGGTTGCTGATGGAGAAAGATTGCCGTTAGCCGTTAAGGAGTTGGGAACATGTGATCTTTATCCTCAAGTAAGTTACTTTATTGTGATAAATATTTAGTCCAAGAGGATACTATGTTTGTTGACTCAAACCTTTTATAATATGGTCGTTCTATGTGTTGATTTCGTATATAATATGAATCTGTGCAAGGTATACATAATCCTCATCCATGGTAAACAAACACTTTTTCATTTCTATATTGGACAACTATTTTTTGAAGTTTAGTCTTCTTTAGAAGTTAGAAATTTACCTACTTCGCTTAATTAGATATCTACTATAAACAATAAAGTAAATTATTCTCGTGACCTAGATATGATAAATGAGTTGCATGTGTCCCGTGTCTACCTCAACGTGGACAGCAAAAAGTTCATTATTTTTCACGACTATTGAGGAGTTCCGGATCTGAACTTTTGAAATTATTGAGAGAGTTAACTCTCTCCCCACTAGAATTATCTAACCTACTTAATTTCTATATGCTAGATGTGAAAGAGGAAGATAAAATTTTTATAGGTCCCACTTATACAAAATTCTCCCTACGAGAATTATTCTAACCTACTTAATTTCCATATGCTAGATGTGAATGAGAAAGATAAAAGTTTGATAGGTTCCACCTAAAGAAAACATACTCTGTTTCTTGCTTCCTTTGGGTTGCTTTTATTCTGAAATGAAGATGTGTATTTTTTGATTGTATCAGAGCTTAAAGCACAATCCCAATGGAAGATTCGTTGTTGTTTGTGGAGATGGCGAGTACATTATATATACGGCCTTAGCTTGGAGAAATAGATCTTTTGGCTCAGCACTGGAACTTGTGTGGTCATCAGATGGAGAATATGCTGTTAGGGAAAGTACATCAAGGATCAAAATATTTAGCAAGACATTCCAGGTTTTGACCCTTTCAAATGCATGACTCTTATGAAATGGAATTGTGAGATTGACCAGCAATCATTGTTTTGTTTAAAAAATAATTATTATTCTTGTTATGCCGAAAATGTAATCAAATTTGTTATACCTAAATGGCATTTTTTTTTCAGGAGAAGAAGAATATTCGACCAACATTCTCATGCGAACGCATTTATGGAGGCACATTACTGGCGATGTGCTCTAGTGACTTCATCTGTTTCTATGACTGGGCTGAATGTAGATTGATTAGGCGGATTGATGTTAATGTTAAAGTAAGCTTCCTCTAACATTTCACTCTATTATCATGTTTGGTTTTAGCATCATGTTCACTAATGTTTAATGTTTATTTGGTTACAATGACTGTTCAAGAGTGTTTATTGGGCTGATAGTGGTGATTTGGTGGCAATAGCTAGTGATTCATCATTCTACATTCTGAAATACAATGTAAGAGTTTTTCTTTAGTATATATATTATATACTCCTTTTTTAAAACATTCCCCTTAGCTTTTGGTAAATTGGGTTTCTTTTTATAAATTTGTGCTTGGTTTCCCACATAACAAACCTAATCGGTTTATTTGGCAGCGGGATGTTGTATCATCATATTTTGACGGTGGAAGGTCAGGTGATGAACAAGGTGTCGAAGATGCTTTTGAGCTTCTTCATGAAATAAATGAGCGTATAAGAACTGGATTATGGGTTGGGGATTGTTTCATCTACAATAACTCTTCTTGGAAACTCAATTATTGTGTTGGTGGTGAGGTACAAAAATGATTTTGATTTCACAGCATGTACTTGAACAGTTGAACATTCGTCATTGATGGACAATTATTTGGTCTAATGTGATTTTTCAGGTTACTACTATGTTTCACCTGGACCGGCCTATGTACTTGTTGGGATATCTCGCCAATCAAAGTCGGGTTTATCTTATTGATAAAGACTTCAAGTGAGTGGTTGCTCGCAAGCTGTCCTGGATAACATACTGACTTTTTCCACCATCAAAATTGATTTTAACCTGTTGTTGCCTTTTATTTTTTAGTGTCATGGGATACACCTTACTTGTCAGCTTGATTGAATACAAAACTCTAGTGACGCGTGGAGATTTAGAGGGTGCAAATCAAATTTTACCGTCTATTCCTTCAGAACATCATAATAGGTAAGACAACGCACAATCATCTCCTTAACTTCTTTTACTTTGCTTTGCTTGTTTTCTGTCTAGAGGTGACGTTACCTGGTGTTTGGCTTGTAAGCTCTAGTTGTAACTTGGTATTGCTTGTGGTACGGTGGTCTAAGGGCTTTCTTAAAAACAAGTCTGCTTATTACTGGTTGGAAAATTGGTATGATTTCAGTTTTAAAGATTCTCATTTAAAATTTTATATTTTAGATTTAGCACTTCTGTTGGTAATTATATGTAAATTCCTTTTCTGGTATCATTATAATGCTGCCATTATATGTTTTGCAACTATTCCTGGTTTGATGTTGTAACTTGTCATTTGGCTCTACGTACATGGAGGAAAGACCCTTAATATACGTTGTTGTCTGCTTTGAAATTACATTTTTGGATTTGTATGGAAATTGTTTGAAACTAAAAGAAAATATTATATATATTTAATGTTGATATTCTGCTCTGTCACTACAAGCTTTCCATGTTATGCTTGTTCACTAAGTCTTGTACCACTGCATTGAAAAGAGGGACCTATCATGCATCTACTGGACCTTAATAATCCTAGTGAATAATTAGGTTCATTTTTTTGGGGCTAGAATTGCTACCTATTTGTTTTTGTTGTGATAAATGGGGGTTCTATGAAACTTGACTGATATTGGAATGGAAATTATTTTTTCTTCATAGTGTTGCTCGCTTTTTGGAGTCTCGAGGTATGCTGGAAGATGCACTCGAAGTTGCTACAGATCCTGATTACAAATTTGATCTGGCTATACAACTTGGAAGACTTGAGACTGCAAAGGTAAACTTTATATTTTAGATCTCAGAAAGTTTTTTTGGGGAGCTATCTTGAAGTGCAAATACGATATTTGTACTCATCAGAGGCGGGCGGTGGGGAGGAACCGTATCTGTTTTTCCTTGTCAAAAACTATATATTTAATAGTTCCTCTCCTCTTTGAATTGGTGTTGCTTTTTGGCTTCAGGAAATTGCCACTCAAGCCCAAAGTGAATCAAAATGGAAGCAGCTGGGAGAGTTAGCTATGTCAATTGGGAAGGTATTCTCCCCCCTTTTATGGATGTGCAGAAATCTACAGTAGTTTTACCTTTCGTTCCACACCTATATACACCCATACGCTATGATTGATAGGACTCATGAACATCTCATTGTTATTTGGCGTTTCTGGTGATGTTTTGCTTGTTTCATTGTAACTTCTTTAGTGGTACAACTGCAATTCACCAAGTTATTTACTCGCTATGCATGCTTAAGAGTACTTAAAAATCAAGTGTGATTCATGCATACAAGGTGGCTTGTAACACAAAACTTGTACAAGTAGGAAATCTCCTATGAGTGACCTATTCTTTGGTGTTGTTCAATATTAAATGGAAGAATTTTTTCTTTATCAGGTTCTATGTTTCAGTTAAAGTTTCTTTTTTATTTTCTCAAGTGTTGATACAAATTCCTTTTGCGTGTAACACTCAAATGTTGTTGCATTATTAGGATTTTTTTGGCCATATTTTCTTATAAGAAGAAGAATCCTTGAAACACTTTTCTCTTTGTACTCTTTTCGGATGTATATTTATGTGCATCTTTTATTGAAAACAAATATATTATAATCGCCAATTAAGTACAAGAGACTCAGGGAGCCAGATCATTACTATTTGTAGTCGTTTTTGATAATTATAGTTCTTTGGATGCTGCTCAAAATCATCAGCTGCTGCATGACTACCCATCATCAATAATATCTTGCATGATATTATGCACATCAATAAACTACAATGATCTCTTTCATTTTTTTTGTGCAGTTAGAGTTGGCTGAAGATTGTCTATTGAATGGAATGGATTTAAGCGGGTTATTGCTTCTTTATTCTTCCATCGGAGATGCACAAGGAATACTAAAACTTTCATCCCTTGCCAAAGAGCAAGGAAAAAATAATGTTGCCTTCCTTTGTTTATTTATGCTGGGAAAATTGGAAGAGTGCATCCAACTGCTGCTGGACAGGTAACCTTTCTGTCCCACTTACTCCCTTTAGTTTCTTCATTGTTCATTAGGGAATTGATGTCCACGGTAACCTCTCACCCATAGTAATCCATCTAACCAAAAGATTAAAGAGATTATTGAGGATTATAGGGGATTCTAGATTATTTTATGATGACACAGATAGGGAAAAGACCAAGTGTTGATGATTGCCTTGCAGTGACCGTATACCTGAAGCAGCTTTAATGGCACGATCTTACCTTCCAAGCAAAGTGTCAGATATAGTTGCGATCTGGAGAAATGATCTGAACAAGGTTATATTTCTACAACACAGAATGGCTGTGGATCTTTACTTCTTTCAATCCACCCACTGAAGTAAGGAGATATCTGAGTTCTACTGAGTAATGGAATTCTTGTTGAAGTACATGTGTTAATAATAAGTGCAGGTTAGTAAGAAAGCGGCAGATTCATTAGCCGATCCTGAAGAGTACCCGAATTTGTTCGAGGACTGGCAAGTTTCTCTTTCCCTTGAATCTGAAACTGCAAAAAAAAGGCAAGACCTCTTACTTCTCCATTTGAACTCAATTAGTTTTTTTGTTTATTTCTTTTGTCTTCTTCCCCTTTTTTTTTTTAAATTAATGTCTTAACTTCATAGTTGACTCTTAATTTTACCTCTTCTTTGTCTAGAGCTTGTTTGTTCTTCGTGGATAAAATCCTCATTTGTTCTCCCTCTTATTGTACATGTTTAGATTTTGTTATTCCCCCAAATTTGTTTGTCAACGGCTTGTGTAAATAAACCTTTTATGCAACAAAACAGTAGAATGACAATAAATCGTGTACTGTTTATTTGTTTAAGTCCTAATGTAGATTTTCGTGGATACACTATGCAGATGCAACTATCCTCCTGCTGAACTTTATCCAATCTATGCCGAGAAATCAACTACCAACCTTCTTGAAAGGTTCAAAAGCATGCAAATTGACGGGAACGAAGACCTAACAGAAAATGGACAAGGAGACCATGAGGTGCAATATGTAAACTTCTACAATGGATGATTCTATTCCAGCTAAAATTCTTGAACTGATAATAGAGATATTACTGTCTGATGCCAATGGCAGATCAAAAGATGTCCTAATGGTTTGATATAGTTGATTGGACAAAATTCTGGAATGCCTGGATGACTTTATAAATTTAATCTAATTAACCTTCAAAAACAACTAAATAATGTACCAGTTTTATGGTGGGATATAGGAAGTTATCATTTACACGAGTGCAGAAGTTATACACAGATATAATGACGGATAATTTTCCATAACCAAACCAACAAATAACAGGTACAATAAAAATATTATGGAAATGGACTTTATTAGAAAAATTAAAAAAAAAAATCGTATTTTTTCTGTATTAGCCAAAAGTTCCTGTGTGCCACAACCAGCTGCTCAGATTTTGTCATAGTCGGTTCAGCAGATATGATCCTTGTGAATAATTTCTGAAAACTTGTTTTTGGCCTTAAGTCTGCGAAGTTAGTTATCTAAGTTAGACGTGCATTAGGAAATTGATTTTGCTAAGAAGCAAATGTTTCTGTTATATCATCTCTCAGTAACTATTCAGTCCTTTACTTCAAATTCAGATTCTCTGACCTCTTTCCCATGGATCATTTCTAAAGGGTTTCTGCTTGAATTTAATTCTAACCCAGGAGACATTGGAGAATGTGGAAAATCAAGGACAGGAAGCTGTTGTTGAAGAGGAGATGGTGGAGAATCAAGAAAATCGTGGCCAAGAAGCTGTGGTTGAAGAGGATGCTAATTCCACGAATGGTGTTGTTATTGTAAACGGTAATGAGAGTGAAGAAGATTTTGGTAAAAATGATGAGAGGACTTCATCCCCCTAAAGTCAAATCTTTTTCAAGTGTGAATACTCCTACTGATTATATGATACTTTTTATGTCATTTAATGCTTCCTATGATTTTTGTCTGCGTCATTGATACTGTTGGTCCTATTGCCGTTCTTACACTTTCCTATTTTATTTTTTGTCGCTGCTGTTGTAATTTTTGTTCACCTTTGTTTTGGTCCATCGTTTGATAATCATTGGTAGATATTTTCTTAGTTGCATTCTTCTAAAACCATGACAATTGGTGTGGTTTTTGATTTTGCTTTTGCACGTTTCTGCCATCCCCTGTTTCTACCTGTCTTTCCATCTTGTTTCATTCATTGTGATTGTATCGAGGAAACTAAACTATTTTCCCTGGATCAAGTTTAGTTGGTTTTCATTTGTTGGCTTTAAAACAAGCATCCTTCTTGACCCATTCTGACTTCAAGTCTGAGATGATCTGTTTTTCTGGGGTTTTAATGTTGATCTAATACAACAAAGTTTTGATATTATCTAAATTTGCCCATTTCTTTCATCCTCGCGTCTATTTGTCTTCAATCAGGTTTTATTCATTGTACTTTAGTCGAGGAAATTGTTTTCATTGGGTCAAGTTTAATCGATTTTCGTTTGTTGACCTCAAAACAAGCATCCTTTTTCAGGGGTTCATCTGTTTTTGTTTGTCGAGGAAATTGTTTTCATTGGGTCTTAGTTCATCTTTTTTTCAGGGGTTCATATATTGATCTAATACGCTGAAGTTTTCATATTATATAACTTGATTTATTTGTATTTCTACTGTATACCTTTTTTCGGTGAATGCTGTGAAATTCCTTGCATAGTACTTGAGCTTCTGGTCACTGGCCAGCAATATAGTTTTCTCATGTAAGATATGAAAAATTGATTATGGTAAAACATGTGATGCTGCACTGCTATATTTGGTCTCCGTAAAACTTGTTTAAAGCCTACTAGCTTGCTTATTTCAATTTTGTTATTGAATGTGACTGAATATGTGCGCTTCTTCAAATCTCATGTCATGTCCAACTCATGTTTGCGTTATCACCACTTCAGTATTCAATTTACGCAGAAATCCATTGGGGTTGACTGTCTGATTTTCTTTAATATTTTTTCTTTTTATTTTTTTCCTTCTATGTTTAGATATCGGTGTTTAGTTTACATCACCGGTTTACTGAGCTGAGCCAGATCCTGCTGTTATACGCCAATCTTAAGGTGAGGCGAATATCTTCCCTGCTTAATCGCTTATTTTATTATTCTGTTCAAGTCTTTTAGTTAGTTGATTTCTGGGGCTGCTTTTTTTTTTTTTTTTTTTTTTATGGCACAAGGCCTCGTGGTTCATTTTAGTGGCATTATAGATTTACATGTTCTCTTGGAATTTTGAATTTGATATGTTGATCCAATTTGCTCACTAGCTGCCTTCTCCAAACCTTCTCACTGCTTACAGCATTAAAGGCCATATACCAGGCTAAAGAATCCTTTTAAAAAGTTTTGAATAGAAAAAATAAATTCATTAAAGCCTGAACCGAGGTCTGAATTAGATGTATATCTGAAGATTAGACTAATCAAAATGGCTGTTAAAATTCGGCAGCTGCAATCAAAATTTTCTCTGTCTGTTTATTTTATTCTTTTTTTTTATGTTCTTATTTAAATTGAAGTCGGTGGGATTTGATCCTATATGTCAGTGGGTTTTGACAAGGACTTGATTCATGTAAGTTTGGCCTTCTGAATGATTAATACAGCTAACCCTCTTGCCATTTGGATGCAATAATATTTGTATTAAATTCAAATTGTTCATCAGTAAACACGGAATTCATTAAATCTATCAAAGCATGGCCCATAAACTGCTGGAAGCTCAATCTCACTTAGGTGCACCCACCAGCGCTACATTTTCTTTTATCCGATAGCTATCTCTTAACAGGTCTACCCATAGTATCCAGAAATCCATGGAACTGAGACCATTACTTCAACTGTATATTTTCTTTTATTTTGTACTATAGCCTGTGTGAATCAACAGTTCGAAGCTAATATATTGTAGGAATTCAAATTTTATAAATTAAAATACTATAGCAAAACCCAGTTCAAATTGGCTCTTTTAAGTTCGAATTATGTTCCTAAACAAGCTTTAGTGTATAATTTACCTTTAACTTAAGCGTGTTTATCAACTCTTTTTTTTCCTTCCTTGCAGAGTGACTTGTAACTTTTCTTTATGCAAAAGACCCAAGGAAGTTTCTGATAGTTCCTTATAGGAGTAGTTATTCTCGTGACCCTTTACGGTTTTTACAGATGGGAAAAAAAAAATGTCTGGAGTGCATCTATATATAAAGTTGTCTGAAATTAAATCCTAAAAAGATTTTTTATCGGATTCCTCCCTTAATTTCGTACACCTATTGGGTTTGCATAAAGAGGCGCGAAAGAGACATCCCCAAGGTACCTGATGCTGCTGGGAGCCTGTGATCTTGTAGGTAAAACGAAATCTCGTAGAATCTTACTTTACCGTTGGACACTTCTTTTGTCATATTCAATAATGTGTAGCTCGGTATTAGAAAATTTTTGGGTCTATTATGCTTCGGTTGCCCGTCTTTTATCTTTTTAATTTTCCCCCTACTTGTTCATTTATCTTTATTTAATTAATCTGCTTCATTAATCATTATTAAAGAATGTTCCAATCATGACCAAACATATATTTTCTATCTCCTAATGGGCATTATCCTGGGCAAAGCACAGTTGTTGTCGGATAATATACGAAAGGACGTAAAAAAAAAAAATCACAATAATCGAATGGTGGGTGTCTTTTTTTTTTTTTTTTTTACTTTAGTATCTTTTTCTGTTTCTTTAATGGCGGTCAGGTGTGGGAACTGAGCTGGCAACCTTTGGTTTGCTTTTGTTGGGCTTATACGCGTTTTTTACGAATCGAACAACTTTGTCATTGGATGGGTTCAATTATTTGAGTCGTTTGATCTCCCGTGCCGACAGTTTTACGAATAGGGCAAAAAAAAAAAAAAAAAAAAGTGGAGGAATTTTTTCCATTATAATCTTGTTACTAATAAAATAATAAGACTTAATTTAAAAAATATACTATTTAGCTGTTTAGTTGAGTGTTGAAAATTACAATTTTTACTATAAATTTAGTTATAAATAGCGTAAATTTTTTACATGTTATAGCAATAATAAAATTTTGTTGTAATATAAAGCTCTCGTATGTTATAATAAAAGTGGTTGTAATTAATTGTTTTTATCATCTTTTTAAACACCTATTATATGTTAGGTTGGGGTTTAAAGTTTCATGAGAAGTAAAGTTATAATTAAAAATAATTTTTCAAAAAAGAAAACAGTTTTAGGCCATCTCCTTTAATTCTTTTCAGCTGCTCCTTTGCCGAATTTCACGAGATAAGAAATAGGGCTCTTAAATATTAGCTAATAGTTAGGGAAAGTTGTGATGGCTTTCATGTTCATTGAATCATAAAGCCTTTGGCCAACCATTATTTACTTTATTGTGTGTCCCTCTGGCACAGGGCACTTCCTAGATTCTAATACATACTTGAATGAGTAAAATTTTTTAGTCTTTTTGGAGAAAAAAATAGTATATCCTTTTTGCAGCACTATACCTGATGTCATAGCTGAAAATACCTGGGCGTTTGCCCGGCTTCCAACTGATACTTTTGATTTTCAGATATTTTAAAATGGTTCATTTTCTTGTGTGGGGTGGGGCTTTGTGACACTGTTTGGACGGCTTACAAACTTATAAAACTTCACTAATGTGAAAAGCCTTGCAAAATCTCCTATTGTACTCTTTTTTTTTTTTTTGCATTGTTAAATAAGATTTGTAATTGCAGATGGCTTGTAAAAATGGTAATACGGAAGTTGCAAAGAGACAAATGATGTTTCCTACTACTATATGTGAATCCTCTGAGCTCTTTTTTTTGTTGCTCTCTGATTTCATTTGTTGAACTGGGGGTTCCTTCCAAGTTGGGGCTCCTATTTTGATTAATTTTTAAAGGTACATACAATACCTGAAAGCTAAAACAGAACATAACAAAACTTGAGAATTTAATGTGTGAAAAAGTTTCATTACATGAAGACCTTAGAGGCCCTTTTACATAAAGAAGGGGATCTTATCTTCTTTTACGGGTACCTAATTCTTGATAAGATGAGAGGCCACCACAAGGCACCACAAAGCCAGTTGTGTTTAGGGACCACTCTTGAGTCGTCTCGTTACTATCATCTCATCTTCTCAGCGCAATCTCATCTCATGATTTGGCACTCATTTTTCGACAAACTTAATTCAACTTTTTTACTGCTTTAGTCCTCACTCTTGTTTTCTTGGATTTACTTATGCTTTCCCTCTCTCTGTCTCTCTCCCTCTCTCTGGTGTAAAAGAGAAGACAGGGCATACCGGGAGACTAGAGGCCCCTCCCTACATTGGGGCTCTTCGGCCTTCATTTTTTGACCCCACTGCCCCTACAATTATGCGTTCTAGCGACTCAAAAAAAAAAAAAGATCTTTTCTTCCCCTATTCTTGATTCTGTGCATCTTCCCTTGATAATGTTAGTCTGGTGGTATGTCTTTGGTACCCCTCCCAATGTTGTATCAACTTAGATTTTAATTTTGTAGACATTTAACGACCTACAAGGACCAACAACCTACCAAATCCAATCCCTTCTGATCTTAAACCCCTCCATCGATTCATTACTAGGGTTGCAACAATGCGTTACCACAAGCCCCCTTTGTTTTTTTTTCGTTTGTACCAAGTACATGATATCTTTTGTTTGTGTGACGTACAAGAGAAAGTCGGTTGTCATAGTGCATGAAACAATGAAAAATTTCCGTACATTGGATTCATACTTATAAGGTGTTTAGCAAACCAGTTTGAACTGAAATAATTGATTGAAAAATTATAGCATGTGAGAGCTACTTTGTACTTAATACTGTAGCATGTGAAACATTACATTGTTATTGGTTCGAACTGGTTTGTCAAACAAAGGGTTCCTTAGGTGATCAAGGTTAAAAAAATGTTTTAAAATATTCTACTTTTATATTACTTTGAGTCCCATCAATTACAACCGTGAATTCTCACAATTGAGGGGTCTCATCATATATCTATTGTATAAAATTATTAACTACATTAAGCACCAAAGTTATGTACCATGAAAGGATTCTTTGGATACTTCACAAGTGCCATCTACTTTTAATTACACAAATGTGATCAACACCCTTATATATGAGGTATACCAAATGTAAAAATTGCCTTCAAGCCAAATTCCAATAAAATATTGTAAAAGAAGAAGGTTAGGATTTTTGATGTCCACAAACATAAAAGATAAAAGATAAATTTTACAATTTCCCTTTGAACTTGTGTTAGTTTTTAGTTTAAGTTAGATTTTATAGGGTATTTGAGAAATGAGTTGAAACTAAAAATACTATTTTATATTGTAAAAGAAGCATGTGAGAGCTTCACATTGTTCAAGTTGAAATTGATAGTTGTTTCAACTAATTTTGCCAAAAACAAACTTAATCTTCTAATTTTATTATTACATTATCTTTTTCATCGATTTAATTAATAGTATGGGCAAATTTATTAGGATTTTAAAATTTTGGACAGGCGACCAACTAGTACTAGCCTAGTTGTCAGGAATAGAATGGGTTAAAGGGAACATTGCATGTTCATATTATGGGAACCATTAGTGCTGCATAAGGGAAAAAAAAATGTTTGGAGAAGCCAGAAATGTACACAAAATTACAGTTATTGAAAACACACCTTCTTTCGTGGCTAGGCTACAGCTCGAACGTAGCGCACAGTTTCTTGAAGCCATGAGGGAAGAAAAAAGGTACTGGAGGGTCCACCATGGGAGCCTCTTTTAATTGTTGGATGGCTCTTGATCCTTGTGATTGGGTCCCACCTCTTGAGGGCCCACTAAAATTTAAAAGACATCATACCATAACGGACGGTTCCTTGTTCCCGTGCATATGGATCCCACTATTCGCACCATAAACATACTAAAATATCTCATTTTCAGTTATAAGGGCAATAATAGCACTATTTATTTTGAGGGGTGAAAAAAAACTATTGACCATGTACCCAAAAAAAAAAAAAAGGAAAGCCTGCCGACGAAAGCCAATAGGAAAACCCTACCTGAGTTATATTCTGGGGATAATTTCATCATAAATGCGTGTTCTGCGTTTATTTTTCTTTTCAGTTTTTATTTTTCTTTATCACATGACAAGGGTAAAATAAATCCTATTCAATAGACACAATTTCCAAACATTGGATTTCCAATAAGTTCTGTTAAATTAATATATATTTTAGCTAAATATAATATTAACGTAATTTATTCGTTTTCAAGAATTTTTATTGGTGGTAGAATATTTTTTGTTTGGTATCATGCCATAGGGCCTCTGCTTTTGCTTTTTTTTTTTTTTTTGAAAATTTTAATGTATGAAAAAATATTGGTAATGTAAGATTTTAAGTTCCATTAATTTTATACATATGTTGTTTGGTGTTATTTTGATCAAATGAAACATGCCCTTTTTTTTTTTGGTCATATGCGCTTTTTGAGGTATACAAGAGGAAAAAGGTTCGACTCTTTAGGGACATACTCCCCTCACGGGAGGTAAATTCGAGTAGAGGCTCCCCGAGCGGCCTCTCCGACAATACGTTTGAGGAACCTACTAGACTTCAGGTCGGGAAACCATAACCCTCAACAAGAGCTTTATATTGTAGTATATTTTTGTTTTACACTGTAACATGTGAGAGTTTTATATTATAACAGTTAGAACTATATATAGAGTGTTTAGGAATACAATTGTAACATAAAAAATCAAAACACTATAATGTATGAGAGCCTTATATTATAATAACTTTTTACTTTATATTATAAAAATAAAAACTTTAACAGTTGAAAGAAAACTTCTAACTAAGTTAGCCAAACAAAATCATAGCAAAAAATACGTTGTCAGATGAAGCCACCAACAATTTGTAGTTGTCTGTATGATATATATATATATATATATATTATTGTCACACCATGAAATTTCTCCTTTCTTAAATTAAAGAGTTTGGCCACTATTCACTTCAACATACTTAGTTTTGAGTTTTGACTATGTCTTGCAGATGACGAGTTGCACAGTCATTGTGTTTGTCGTTTCAGAATAAAACAAAATACTTCAATTACCGGCTATTATGACGTAAGATTTTGTGTATATAATAAAACGATTGCGTAGCAAAGGATATTATATATATATATATATTTTTATGAATGCATGAAATGTACGTTATAGTCTGAACACAGCTTTCTAATTATATCCCTCATTTATCATTGATGATTGACCAAATGAAATATAATATTTATATGTATATATGTCCATACGCGCCTGTCATAATGGTAAAACGCATTGACGAATAAAAAAATGTTTATATTGCAACTTCTTCTTCCGGTTTAACTTTAGAGAACAAGAGTAGAATCCAGATTGTAACGGGTCCGTTTGATTGATTAATAGATTCTAATTAGTAGTTTGATTTGAGTTCGTATAATATGAGTTAAAATTTGAGTTAGTGATTTAAATTGTTATCTGAATTCATGTTTAGATGTGCATTTAGGTTTTAATCTGAATATAGAATAAAATTAAAATTTGTGTTTAAAAAGGTAATAAAAATAGTTTTTAATTTATTAACAAATCTAATAAAATCTTAATATTAATGATCCTAAAAAATATGCAATATAGATCTTAATTTATTCATCTCTTTACTAGAAACACAATAAAAAAAGAATTATCTTAATTGGATATCAAATGAAGAAGTTATAATTTTTTTCCTCAAATATAGGAGAGAAAATTTTAGTTAATACTGTAACAAAAATATCCGAGTATCAAAAGTTTAAGGGAATGAGAACTCTGGAAACTTAGATTTTTGATACTCAAAGGATCTGGATTTTCGGGGAAACAAACACGTATCCAAAGGATTTTTGATACCCGAATCTAAATTTAAATCTATTGAGTTCAAATAATACTCAAAACGAACGGACCCAACGTCTCATACTCATTCCAAGTCTTGAATATAAAAATGAGAATCTTAGGGTATGTAAAACAGAATTCTCTATGTTGAACTCTATTTTTAACCATCTAAGCGTTGAGCATGCATCAAAATTTTACCAAGTTTGCATTTTTTTTTTCCTATTTAGATGTGAATTTGACCCATTCTAATCAATCTAAAGTGTAAAAACGCACATTAACAATAAAGAAACCCCACTCATTAGGAGGACAAAAATGGATACCCTATTATAAAAAGAAAAAGGGTACTTGTTGACAATCAATGGAGACTCAAATCGTCTGTTTAATTTTTTATGTCTCAAATGGTGTCCATCCAATCATATTATAACATATCAATTAAACACTATTTTAAACTTTTAAATGACATGTCATAAAATGATTAGGTTAGATATTTTTTAGAACATTAAAATTACACAAAAGATTTGAATCCGTTAAATGGGTGGTTTTCCCTTTTTAATTTTGAACCGGCACTAAATTCATTTTGCCAAGAAAGATCCAAAAGTACATGGTTTCAGAAACCCATCAGCTTGAGGCCACCCTAATAAACTTTTTTATACAATTAAAACACAACAGAAAACTTTGGTTGCTTTGGTAGGCCTCTCATGGATAAGGTTTAATAACAAAAGTCTTATCAGAAACGTTTAAAGTTTGCAAATCATATATTAGGGCAACTAAACCATTTTTTTTATTTCTGTCAAACGAACAATTATACCTCATGCATTTTGTAATATAGCTAGACAGCATTTACCTGAAAACTCCGTACCATTTCCACCATAAAGTTTCTAGTTTTCCTTTGACTAAACTAGGATAGTTTAAGTTTTATTTACTTATTTTGTTTAGTAAGGTGTGGGCCCGTGGCTCGTATCTTTTATTAAGAAGAATAAAAATATCAAGATCGAGTTTTGGTGGACACATGCACCTAACTACCTGAACTAGCATCAATTAGCTAAGTTTCAATGTTATTAGCACTATTACTCTTTAGACTCTGAGATTTATCTTAGTTTGGTTCTTAAAGTTTTTTTTGTCAACAACTACTAATAGGCCGTTTGGTACGTAGGTTCAAAACCGTTTAAGATAGTTTAAGCTATAAAGGCGGTTCAAAAAAGTGTTTGCTAGAATAATAACTAAAACAAGTTCAAACTGTGAAGACAGTTTTAAAACAGCCTAAACCCTTAAAATTCAAACTTTATCCACTTCAAGTTCATATGGTTTGAATCATTTTCTACAGTAAAAACCATTCTCATTTTCTTTCTTTTTTTTTCATAAACAATAGTTTTTCAAATACCAGTTCTCATTTTAAACTTGATGTGATATTTTATTTTTGATTTAAACCTTCAAGTTTCAAACATCAGTTCAAAACCACCGTTAAACTGTACAGTTTAAACCCATAGTTTAAATTATAAAGTTCTAAATCATACCATTTCAAACCTGCGCACCAAACGAACCCTGATTGAACTTTAATTTTTTGACAGTTCTACATTTTGATACTAAAATTTATAAATGAATTCTGAAATATCACTAATTAGGTCATCACTTCCCAGCCACATATTAACTGATATTTTTACTAGTTACATTAAAGGAGAAAATACCCTTTTTATTGTTAGGTAAAGCCCTTAAAAATTAGAACATTTCATGTTTGTAACTATTTTAGCAAAAATTTTATTTATTACGCATTTAAGACATGGTAATATATGTAAAACCTCAAAAGCATTTTGTCAGTTTTTATATTGTGAATTAAAACCGTCAAAAAATAAAGTTTAAAAAGTAATTTGCCATGAAAAATAAATTAACCAAAACATTACAACACTCATAGTTTAGGAATTAATGGTTCGTTTGGTAAATGGATTCGAATTGTATTGATTTGGATTATTTTGATTTGAATTATGTGATTTAAATTATGTGATTTGAATTCTTCCAATTGACGTTTGGTTGTGCATTTAAAGTGTTAATATGAATAGAGAATAAATGAAATTTGTATTTAGATAAATAATGGAAAAAGTTTCTAATTTATTAACAAATCTAACAAAATATTAATGTTTATGATATTAAAAAATATGCAATATGGATCTTGCTTTATTTTTCTCTTCATTAGGAACGCAATAAAAGAAGAATTGTCTCAATCGAATATTAAATAAATAAGATGAATTTTTTCCATAAATATAGGAGAGAGAATATGAGATTTTACTGTAGCAAACTGATCCGAGTCCAAAGAATTTAAGGGTGGAGTAAAAATCTGAAAACTTTAATTCAAAGAATTCATTTTATTTGAATTTTTGGGGAACAAACATCTATCTAAAGGATTATTTAAACTCAAAGTCCAAATAATTATCTTAATATGCCAAATAAAAAGCATGAGTTTTGTAGTGATTTTGACAAGTACTACTAATGTGGTATTGTTTTTCAATTGTTTACTTATGTGAGAAAACTTGAAACATATTACACTATTAAATAATATAAAGACAAAATTAAGCCTAGGTCTATCGTTGATCTTCTCTTCCTCTCTGTATCCGTCATCAGCATCTTCATTGAGAGCTGATCTCCTGTGTCTTCTCTGCTCATCGCCAATCCCAACATCATTGTTATAAGTTGTTATTTGTGTTTTTTCAAAGATTATTTGAGGTCTCTGTAATATTAGCTAAACAAAAAATAAAATTATCTTTTTACTATTGAAAAGAGGTATGTTTGAAAGATTCTACAGAAAGCAGTGTAATTGAATCAATTCATATAGAAAGTGAAATTAGGAATTAGCAGTAACTATAGCGTGTTTGGTAAAATGAGTTAAAACTTATGAATTCTAACTCAAATAATAAAAAACTCTCACATATTATAATAAAATATAAAAAAATATTACAGCATAAAGCTCTTACATCCTATAATATTTTTAACTAAAATTGGTTTTAATTACAATACTAACTCACTTTTACTAAACAGTCTCTGCTAATTAAACTGGGCCAGCACCAGCTGAGGTCACGAGTGAATCCAGGCCCACGTGGGCCCATCCCCAGTAACCCCATTAATATAGCCTGGAGGTGGGAAACAGCTGATATGGGACTGACACGTCACGACTATGGGGTGCAGCTGGCTCTGCCAGCTGGCAATTTTTGTCCTACCTGCATGGCTTGCGTTGTCCAGCGTGGCAACGCTGGCCCCACACGGTTCTTTGCTGACCCGCACATCGTGGGAATTGGGCGCTGTTTGGTTTGGCGTTTTTAGATAATGCCATGATTGTTTGGTTCGACAATGATCCTATCCTACTCCAATATTAAGTAATAATTAACAATATTGAGGACTAAGAGACGTTTCTGGCAAGAAAAAAACTATTATTTTTCATTGCGAAACTAGATTCTGAAGTTTTGGCTCCATTGAAAGTCATAAAAACAGCAAACAAAAAATAAAAAGTTGGCCAAATACTTGAAGGAAAGTTTCACATATAAAAAAATACGTACTTGAAGAAAAGAATGTTGGTAATCTTTAGAGAAGGTTTAACTACATTATTTAATCTCATAGTTAAGTTTATTTAATTGGCCAATCATTGAGGCTGAAAATTAATATAATTTGTAAGAGAATATTACTCGTGTCGATATACGACTATGCATATATATATATATATATATATATTTATAGCCACACACACACATGAATGCGATGATTGAAAATGCAGAAACTTCCTAAAATAATTGTTTTTTTTTTTTACATGTAGAACAATATTACTACTTGTTGTACATATTGCTAGAATAATTGGTGCCAATATTTGTTTAATTAATCATATCTCTCCCAGTGGCAGGTGATTGATGGTAAACGTTTTAGTGGTTTAAATTGGCTTATTGACATAAAAAAATAATTCAAGTAACTAATTATATTCAACCCAAATGAACTTTCTGTTGCTTCACAGCTGTTGGGTTGAATGGCACCGTATTCAAATAAAACTAAAATACATTGAAAACAAATAAATAAAGCTTGTAATTATCCAGTGTTAGTTGTTGATACATCTCTGATAACTTTTATTTTGACTATGTTTTAATACCAAACTGGCAAGGTTTAGTTCGTTAATTATTGTTCCTAATAAATAATTTGATGTGCAGCTTTTAAACATAGTTTTAAATTGTTAAATCAAATCAAGGTATATTATATTCACACATAATAATTTGATGTATTTCTTGTCACATTGACTATCCCTCGGTTGTATTTTATCGTATCATTTAAATTTAAAGATTTGGTTATATAATAAAAACTAAATGTCTGAAATATTTAAACAATAAAAAGAGTTGTCAAAATAATATTAATGGGACAGTTACTGAAACAGTAAAACGAGACAATAGATCTAAACTCTTGCAAAACCAAATGCACCTGAATACACCTTTGTGCAAATTCTGATATTTGTAAGAGTAGACTTTTAAGCACAGAAGAACTGCTATATGCGTTTCATAATGCAAATGTACCCTTTGTTGCCCCACCTTTTTCCAAATAAAGTTAAGCCAAAACCTATTTTAAATGAAACATTAGTGCCTTTAAAGATCATAGATGAAGCATATAAATAATTGGTGATATTTCTGACATTGTCATGCGTTCTTTATAAAGCGATAGTTCACGAACAATTACAGATATTCACTAATTTTTTGTTGCCATTTTACTATTTTTTGTTTGTTGTCACATATGAAACGCATACAAAACTTCGACTGAAAACAATATTATATATACATATATATATATATTTATATTGAAAATCCGATCAGAACAATGAATGTTACACACAAAATTGCAAACAATTATATGATTAACTTCCTTTTTTTTTTTTAAGAAAAATAGCGTGGAATAATGGGTTTGGTCATAACCATCTTTTTTATGAGTCTGATAACAAAAGCCCACGTGCTAAAAAATATATTTGCGTTGAGCTAGACTTATTATTATTATGATTATTATTATTATTATTTTGGTGATTAAGGCCTCCAAATGACCGATTGTGTTATCTGTATTACTATTTTGAAACGCAAGCTGTCTTCTTAAAATACATCTTCTATATCCACCATATAAATACCTTCAGAAATGGACTAATATTTCATTTAAAAAAAACATTGGCCACTTAGCAATTATGATATATATATTACATATATATTGTCATAATATTCACATAACTCTCACTATTTAAATAGCATAACGGCTAAAACGCAACTACTCAAAAATTGGCCATCCGTGAACCAATCAGCAATGGTTCAATTTTCCATATAGAATAAACACTTCACATCGATTATACAGACCATTTTTCTTTAAAAAAAATAAATTAATTATAGACTAAAGTACTAAAATAATATTTTTTTTTTTTTTGCTTTTTTTCTTCTTTTCCAAGTAATATATAATAATAATAGTTCCTCCTAACAAAGACCAAAACAAAAATGGTCACTAAAACGGAGAGGGGTAATTAAGTAATTCCACACTGAGCGAGTGGACGCGTAAGGGGATGCGATGCACCACACGAGCCGTGGCCCGCAAGAACACCGACAATAGACAAGACGTGACGCGTGGGTCCCCAAACGCACCGGTTTTCGGGCAATCGCTGCGTTGTCGTTTTCGAGCATGTGAAGAAAAACAGCGAGCGATTCTTTGATGGGCGATCATTCATCTAGATGAATGGACGGTGATTATCAGAGAGCCACAGCATCAGCCATGATAGGGACGCGGACGCGGTCCATTTTGCATGCATGCCTAACGTATTGCGCGGGAAACGACACGCATAAAGCATTTTATGCACTATGCCCTGCTTTTCGGTAGACTATGGACCTATAAATTAAAATTATATTTCTTTGCTTTTTTCTTATCTTTCCGTTTAGATCAAAAAATTTAAAAGCTATCTATTATTATTATTCATACAATAATTTTTTAATATGACAACTGTCATAACAGTGTGAAGCTCAATTATCAGACTTTTTGTTATGTAATTCTTTTTGCAATGCCATCGACGGATGCGGTGATAAAAAATAATGCTTATAAAAAGTCAATTAAAAAAAAAAACATTTAAAAAAGTATTAGATATGATATTATTATAGTAAAACTTGGTTTAATTTTGAAAGCAGTTGTGATATTAAAAAAATTACAGTAATAATTTTTATGTCAGGTTATATTAATTTGACTAATTGTTTGAAATATTTTTGTTACGTACGTCACTTAAAAAAAAGAACTAAAGTCCTTAAAAAAAATCAAGGAATGAAAAAATAGTTAGAAAAATGTTTAGAAATAAAATCAAAAGAGGAGAAACTATTTTTTTTAATTATTCGAATAGACTCAAGTGCAAAAAAAAAAAAAAAAAAAAAAAAAAGAGGGTGGGGGGAAAATTTGTTGTATGCAAGGATTTAAGATAAGAATGAAAAGTATATATAAGAGTAAGGAACAAATATCCCAAAAATATTTGAAATAGATATGCAATTAAAAAAAAAAAAAAAACGTCTTTCTCAAGATACGAGGCCCATGTAAAAAGGTTCATAACCACTCTGATGTAGAAATGATGTTTCACAAAGAAACTTCTTAATTATCACTGATAATAACGCTCAAATTTCGTCTTTAAGCATGAGCGCGTAAGCTTTAGGCGTTCGATTGAGTAAATTAACCACGTGTTATTTGCCGAAGAGTCTTATTCGATGGTTATTTATGTTGTAACCTGAATTTAAAGGCTCCTCTCGGTTAATGCCTACATTGCACTTTCCTCGAAATTTTTTAAAAATACAAAGGACCTCAGCCTTTAAAAAATGAGTCCATAATTTATCGACGGTTAAATGAGCCCTGTAAAACTCTAGTTTTTATGTCCCGTAGGTCTTTTTTTCTTCGGGGTCTAGACACTTGAATTTTGTTTCTATATTATGTCTATCCTTATTAATGAATCAAATCAATTGTCTGAGTCAAGTTATGTTAAGGTAGATCATATACGACTAAATTTGTAATCTCTTTTTATTAATGAAGTTTGCTTTAAATTAAAAAAAAATACAAGTCTTTCTATAATAGGATATGATATTAGTAATGTATGTTTTTCTAGCTAATATAGGTGAAATCACACCAAAATAATTTAAAAATGCAAAACAAACAGTTTTAAATTAACACAAATTTAACGGTTTAAAAATAAAAAATTTCCTAATCATTTTTGTGACAATGGTTTGTGTTTAGCTTGTCCTTTTTTCTTAAAATATTGTGATCACGGTTCGAATGTTGTACATACCTTATGAAAGGCCGACAAATACTACTGTTATACATTACCGTAGGCCATAGGGCACTTATGAAGGGACCAATTGTGGAAATGACCTTTTTTTTTTCCCCCTGATATTCAATCGCAATCAAGACAGAGTTATTTTTCCGTGTAATATGGACTAAATATTTAAAAAAAAAAGAGGAGGAAAAAAATGCACGCGGTTTGCTAGCTCATTTATTAACAGATGGTGAACTTCTCTTTTCTAATATCTAGAGTACAAAAATTATGAAGAAATAATGCAGAGGAACCTCCTTTATAGATCTTACTAGGGCATTTAGAAACTAGTTAAAATAAGAGAGTTTGAAATTCAAATTTTATAACGAAAACATTGTAGTATAGAAATAATATGAAAAGTTTTTACTTGAAGCATTTTTTCTATGACCCTGAGAAATTATTTGGGCAAGTTTAACTATTATTTAATGCAATATTACCTAATGTCGAATTTGATATATGTTATATTTGGTGCCATGTTTAGCATTAAGTACAATATAAGCTAAAATTTTAATATCTTATTGTTTATTGGTTGATTTATTGACTTTTTCAAACATAATTAACTATGCCTAATATTTAAATAGTGTCTGAAAAAGTGGTTTGAACTCTTAGTATTGTAAAACTTTTATATGCTATCATGTAAAAAAAATATGTTATAGTGTAAAGCTTTAATATAATACACAGTGTCATTCAAATTTTAAAGTTTAAACTCTTATTTCAAACACGCTATCAACCAAAAATAAGTTATTTATCAGATGTTTAAAAGCCATTAATATAAATTAGTGTTAGTTAAGACTATTATAATATATAAAAAATTTACACCATAATTTATTTTTAATATTAAATTATATAAAAAATTTATTTTTTAACAATAAAAAAATTTGATTAAAACGGATAATACATTCATTTTGCATCATTAAAGACATGAGAAGGCAAGTAATAAAATGCACGACGTACACAAACAGTAAAATATACTTGGAAAATTGGCGCTCAGTCACAGATAACAATACAGACCGGTAAAAAAACAGTAAGGGTGATTAGGTAATTGCATAAGACGTTACTGACAGTCCATTAACTCCAAGTGGTGCCTGATTTTGACAATGTCACAAACGGGCAGTCCTAAACTTAATCAAAAAAACAAGGCCATACCTTTCTTTTATTAAATTGGATTAAAGCTCCTGTCCCATCCTACCTCTCGTATTCTCATTTTCTCGTGATTTTTTCTTAAATGTTCTCGTGAGATCAACCGTTAGTGAAAAAATACTTACCAAAACTATCTACACGACCCTTGAGTTCAAATCTTTGCGTTACAAATTCTCAAAAAAAAAAAAAAAAAAAAAAAAAAACCTTGTTCTACATCAGATGAAAAAAAAAATTGTTCTACATAAAATCTAATTAAAACCCAGGTCTTCAAGTACAATAATCGTTACGGCATTTAAAAGAGTATTTTAAACTTTAAAATTTACATCATAAATAACATAAAGCTCTTACATATTATAATATAACGCTTTATATATTAAAATATATGGTTTAAATTATAAAGTTAAAACTCCTCTACAAAACACCCTAATGCAACTAAAAATATTTTTTAACCGTTACATTGAAAAAAAAAAAAAAAACTCATGCTATTGTAGAGAATTTTGTTTTAGACAATTATGCTACATAAGAAAGAGTTTGGCCAAAAAAAAAAGTCTTAACGGAAATGACCTACCGGTTACAGGCTAAACAAGTTTCCTGGGTCAACTGATTCACGCCGGAATTCCGCTTCCACCGACTGCCCTTGCTAACAACCTCGCTTTTTTTTTTCTTTTTTTTTTAAAAATAAAAAAACTTATCGGAATTATTACTTTATTTGGCTAATAAAGCTTTCATGATTTTGCAATTTGGTTAATATTTCTGTTTGGTGGGCTTTATTCCAAGCTTTAGCTTGTAGAGTTGAATGGGAATTGGATTCAAAAGTATAAAGGTGGGGTATGAAAGAGAGAGGAAAAATAATAATAAAGAAAAAAATAATAAAGAAAAAAAAAAGAATCTGGTGGGCTTTGAGCTGTGATTTAGCTGTCTTTTTGGCGTATAATTTTTCTCCCACACTCACACATCTCCCATCTCCGAAGTCCCTAGAAAAAACCCCTCCCTCCTCTCCACTCTCCATACACCACTTTCTCTCTCCTCCCAAACCAGAACCCCCAAAAACTCTCCCTTTCTCTCTCTTTCTCTGCATTTTTTTTTCTTGTTTGCAAATTCTTTTCCTCAGATCTTAAACGTGGAAGAGCCACATTTCTGCTAGAGACCCATCTGGGAACATCAACTGAAGAAAGAAAAGGTATTTTGATTATAATCCCAGAGAGCAAAAAGAGGGAGAAAAAAAGTGGCATTCAGAGCATCAGATGTCTCATGTGAGATGAAGAAGAAGACCCACTCAAACCCTCATTTTCTCAAACTCTCACCTCTCATTGTCTCCTCATTTTTCTTCTTCTTCTTCTTGTTTTTGTTCTTGTCCTCTGCGGCAGCAGACCACTCCACTAATCTTAATCCCATCGGCCATGGCCGGCTCACTAAGGCCGAGACTCTCTACATCAGGCAGCGCCAGCTTCTCTACTACAGAGATGAGTTCGGCGACAGGGGAGAGAATGTCACCGTCGATCCTTCCCTGACCTTCGAGAACGACCGGATAAGAAGCGCCTACATAGCTCTTCAAGCTTGGAAGCAAGCCATCCTCTCTGATCCCCAGAATCTCACCAGAAACTGGGTCGGATCCAATGTGTGCGGCTACACCGGTGTGTTCTGCTCTCCTGCTCTCGACAACGACAAGATCCGTACCGTCGCCGGCATCGACCTCAATCACGGCGACATCGCCGGGTACCTCCCGGAGGAGCTCGGCCTTCTTGTAGATCTCGCATTGTTCCACATTAATTCGAATCGGTTCTGCGGTACGGTCCCTCACAAGTTCAAGGAGCTGAAGCTCCTCTTCGAGCTGGATGTAAGCAACAACCGGTTCGCCGGAAAGTTCCCAGAGGTGGTTCTGAAGCTTCCGAGCCTGAAATTCTTGGATCTGAGGTTCAACGAGTTCGAAGGCACGGTCCCGAAGGAGCTTTTCGACAAGCCGTTGGATGCAATATTCATCAACCATAACAGGTTCGTCTTCGACCTCCCCGATAACTTCGGGAACTCGCCGGTTTCGGTGATCGTTCTCGCGAACAACAAGTTCCACGGCTGCGTCCCGTCTAGCTTGGGCAACATGACGAACCTCAACGAGATCATCATGATGAACAACGGCTTCCGTTCCTGCCTCCCGCCGGAGATTGGTTCGTTGAAGAATCTGACGGTGTTTGATGTGAGCTACAACCAGTTGTTGGGGCCGATTCCGCAGAGCTTCGGAGGGCTGGTGAGCATTGAGCAGCTCAATGTGGCGCATAATCTGTTGTCGGGGAAGATTCCTGCGAGTATATGCTCGTTGCCGAATCTGCAGAACTTCACTTTCTCTTACAACTTTTTCACCGGAGAGCCGCCGGCGTGTTTGGGATTGTCAGCATTTGATGACAGGAGGAACTGCCTGCCGAAGCGGCCGGCACAGCGGTCTGCCGGGCAATGCAAGGCGTTCTTGTCTCGCCCAGTGGATTGCGGTTCCTTCAAATGTAAGCCTTTTGTCCCTTCTCTGCCTGCTCCTCCTCCGCCTTCGCCTCCGCCTCCGGTCGTCATTCCATTATCACCACCACCGCCAGTCTACTCTCCGCCACCTCCTTCGCCTCCTCCGCCAGTTTACTCTCCACCACCACCACCACCACCACCATCACCACCGCCTCCATCCCCACCACCACCAGTCTACTCTCCACCTCCACCACCGCCTTCTCCGCCGCCACCATCTCCACCTCCACCAGTCTACTCCCCACCCCCACCTCCGCCCTCTCCACCACCACCTTCTCCTCCACCACCACCACCTCCGCCGCCTTCACCATCTCCCCCACCTCCCTATTGCGTCCGCTCCCCGCCACCTCCGCCACCGAATTCCCCGCCGCCACCGCCTCCTTTGAATTCTCCGCCACCTCCATCTCCTTACTACAGCTCACCACCACCACCACCACCACCATCGCCTCACTACTCACCTCCACCTCCCCCGCATTCCCCTCCTCCGCCAGTCTACCCTTACAATTCACCACCACCTCCGCCACCAGTCCACTCGCCACCACCTCCCGTTCACTCCCCTCCACCACCATCACCGCCTCCTTGTATAGAGCCGCCACCACCTCCTCCTTCGCCTCCGCCATGTGTAGAGTACTCACCACCACCACCTCCTTCGCCTCCGCCATGTGTAGAGTACTCACCACCACCACCGCCGCCACCTACTCCTTCACCGCCACCACCTCCCACTGTGTACTTGCCGCCGCCATCGCCATCGCCTCCGCCTCCTCCAGTGTACCATTCTCCACCACCTCCACCGTCACCATCGCCACCGCCACCAGTTCATTATAGCTCTCCACCACCGCCACCACCTGTTCAATACAGTTCTCCGCCGCCGCCATCGCCATCTCCTCCACCTCCAGTTCCTTGTGAGACCACCCCGCCACCGCCTCCACCGATTGTTTATGAAAGCCCGCCGCCTCCAGCTCCAATATACGAGGGGCCGTTGCCACCAATCTATGGAGTATCATACGCGTCTCCGCCGCCACCACCCTTCTATTGATTCTTTTTCGAGAATTTTCATCCTCTAACCTTTGCTCTAAATCACCAACAAAATTGTCCAAAAAAAAAAGGTTGTTTAGCGACCAAAAGTTTTTCTTTTTCTTTACCACCTCTTCATGTGCTTTACCATTATCATTAAATCCTCTTTCTCTTTTGGGCAATTCTCGTCGCCTCTCTGGAGGAGGAAGAATAAAAAATTAGTCTGAGAATGAGAAAGGTTTTCTGTTCCTGTGCAGTTTCTGGATTATCAACAACAATACTGGTACTCATCATTTGTCTCTATGAGGATGTCTTATTCATTTGTAAAACAAGAGGAGGTGAAAAAAAGAGAGGTAAGAGGAGAAAGGTCTCTCCCGTATTTATTTGAATTGTTATGAATATTCGAGTTGTGAACAATAAAAATGGCAGAGAAAAAAAAAGAGTTTTAGGTTGCAGAGAAATGTGTATGTATAGGCATGAATTTGGAGACCATGATATTCAGGGGCTACAAAGGAACAGCAGCATCACCATCATCATTATCCTCATCTTCATCACCTTCTGCTGCTGCTGTTGCTTGTCTTGTGGGTTTTTTATTTTTTTAATTTTAATTTTATTGTTATTATCTATTTTATATCATACTTCTGTTTCTTTTGATTTCCCAATTTATAGTATAATCATGAACCCATTTTTACTTGTATTGATTTCACAATCCATTTAGGCATTCTTACTTGTCAATTTGTGAATACATTTTATGTTTGTGTATGTGAAGCTAGGGAGAGAATTAGATCCTTAAGCTCTCTTGATTTGGGTTCTTGAAGTCCAATCAGGAGTGCTCAATAACGTTGAGAGAACTAAGAATTTCTGCCATTTCTGATAGTACAAAAACAGAGTTTTCAGTTCACTTGTGACTTGGAATTAATTTATTTCAACTCTTGTTAATTTCAAAATTAGAGACTTTTGTTCAAGTGGAGGGATTCTCTGGAAATGGAAGAATTAGATCGATCCTCGTTATTAGGAATCCATGTGCATTGATAGTTGTAAACCTTGAGCTGAGCAAAGCTCCTGGTTCCTTGCACTTTTCCCCTACAATTTCTAAATTTAGATATGCAACAAGCCAAAAAAAAAATTGTGGCCAATATCTTATCTTAATTGGTAAACAAGAGGGGATGATGATTAATGGGGGCGTTTTCTTTGTGTTGATTTTGTCAATACTGATTAGTCATTCTCTGCAAAAGGTCCTATAATTTCGGTTAAGGATGCACGTTTCAATTGGGATTTTTAGCTATGACATTTGGCAATTGATAAGCTATTGTCAATCTTTGACCCCACTTGAGTTTTTTTTTTTTTTTGAAATTTTTTTGGTCCTCAAAACAAACCCCATCTGACTCTTGATGGGTTCTATTTTCAATTTCTGATCTAAGAGTTCTTTGATTATATTAATGTTGTTTTGGGATCGACATCATGCGCACATCTATCTCTCATACATAATGTTGGGCTTGAAATTTTGAAATTCAATTTTTTGGGACCCTTTTTTTAAGTTTACTTCACGCTTACATTTCCACCATTGGAATTTGGTGTGTGTGTAATTGTGACTCTTTTGCTCACTTTGCCCGTGAAAATGCTCAAAAAGAGTTACTCAGATTGCTTACTTTTGTTTTGTGGCTCATATTATTTATTCCCCTTACGCGGTTGTTATTATTATGACACAACATTTCTCGTTGACTGTTCTCATTATCCTCTGGCCCTTTTCACATTGAAAAAAGAGTTTTACCAAAAACACTTTTTTAGTCTTTTTCTGATTTCCGTAATTAACGTTCCCTCTCAGATTTCACCTTCAACATGTTTTTCTTAATTCCCTCATCTTCTTCTAATGTGTTTGAGATTTGAAAACTTCGAGTGATATTGTGGTTTTGTGATTAATCACTTGTCACTTTTGAAAGGTCCTTTTTGGTGGGGCAGGGGACAAATATCACAAAAACAGATTTGATCACGACCAACGTGATCTAACCAAAAAATAATCCAACGCCACAGCCGACGTTACACCCTTGCCATCAAACTAAATGAAATATAAAAACCTAAAATCACAACACTAGTAAAACCCCATTACTTCCACATACATATTTCCAACTTTAAGGGAGAAATTTGATATTAGGTCCTTAAGTTTGGTACTTAAATACGCTTCCAAACTCAATTAGGTGTATTGTTAATATCATAGCTTTGTGTCGACAAAAAACTCTCAAATGTTTATTAATTTGATAGATTATAATGTGTTCTAACGATTAAAAAAGATTTTTTCCCGTACCATATCAGAATATTTTTCTATTATTGCACCACTCTTTAATTGTGGTTGATAATAGGCTTGCGGAGCCAAACTGCTTTCTTCCCAACCGGCACCGACGGCTCCTCTTTCATTGCCTCAATCAAGTGAGGGTCATAATTCTCTAAACTACACCGTTTTAAAGCACCCCTTTTCGTTCACATGTAATGACCATGGTAAAAGTTACTGAAAATTCAGCAAAATGGAATTTCTTGTGGTTTGGTGCCTACGTTTACCCCTATGTGAAAACGACTAGCCGAATGTGTCCTTTTCTGACAGGGAATTGGTTGCTAAATCCCAATGTTAGAAAAAATAAATAAATTTTCTTGGGAAGAATTTTCTTCCCAATTTATGTCTTTTTCCACTTTCTATCCTTAACACTAATCTCTTTTTTGATAAATTGGACGATCAATTTGCACCCACGTACCTGATTTCAGTGTCCATGGTTAGAGGGGGGCATTTGCTTGGTCCAATTACTGTTTCTGTTTTTACCCAATTTTGCTTTCAGAATCTTCTTCTATCAACAGAGCATAAAAACATTGGCAGAAAATCCACCCACTAAATAATAAGAAAACAAACTTCAGATTCAAGCCAAAAGATAAAACAAAATCATTTTGCTTTTGAAGAAGAACTAAAATGAGTTTTTTTTTTTTCTAAGAAAAATATAATTTTAAAATTGGGTTGAACCCCACCTTGGCCCTTTATCCTTTGTTTTCATTTAATTTTCACTCAATTTATCCCGTCCTAATTATTAGGCATTCAACGTTAATTAAAATCATGTAGTAAAATATGAGAAGAGTATTTGAAACAAATATATTATGAGAGAATGTTATTGTCATGCATAGTAAATATAGTCAGAGAGCAAAATTTTTATAGAATTTCATTTTGATGTACTTTTGATTTATTTTAATCTTCAAAAGAACTTTTAGCTTAGCAGTTTAATTGTCTTATTTATTATCATCATTTATTTGTGTTACATCTACAAAATTTTATAATTGTACTGTTTTATTTATGAAAAAAAAATGATAAGACAAAATGTACCCCAATAATTTTCTTCTTTTTGCAGTGACTGTAATTCGGCTCCTCATTTTCCTGTCAATTTTAGCCTTAAATGATGCGGTTGAAATTAATATTTTGGCCACCTATTCCACAAGAGACTTTTTAATAAGGTGGAAAAAATAAAAAATTAAAAAATTAAAAAAAAAAAACACAGAGAGATTGAGATTCATGCAGCTTCCTCTTGTCGTTTTCTTATCCCACCCAGTGTAAATAAATATAAATAAATAAATAAATACATAAATAAATAAAAGGCTATCCCACCAAGCTATACTGATGTAAATGTAAATGGGAATGGGCCCTACTTGGATGACACTCCACATGGGCTTGCTAAGGCTTTTCACACCATTTATGAGTAATCATAATTTTAATGTAACAAGTTGGTTGACTTGTTTTCATTACCCAAAATGTTAGACAGCCATCATTTAATTAGGCCTCTATGTACAGCCTGTGATTAGGTCAAATTTATTAATACCAATTTCGCAAAAGCTATGCCCAAATGATATTGACCCCATCACCACATGAGAAAAAAGAAATAATATTAATAACAATAATTATTATTATTATTATCATAATGAAACTAATTATAGAGGATTTCTTTTCTAACATTACGGTTTTGGAAACTCTCTTTCACAAGCATTTTTTTATGCTTATAGGATATTCAAGCAATTATTCCTACAAACAAGCAAGCCTAGCAAGAAAAAGTAAAAGAGACATGGAACCCACTTACAAAATATTGCTTCTTCATTTGAATGGTAATAATTATTAGATAAATATATGTCACTCTATTTGTCACTCTCTGTCTTTTTCTTTTGCTATATGGCATTTTAATTTTCAATAAAACTAAAGCATAACAAAAGACTATTATCTTACCTGTTAATTACAATTATGCCACTCTAATTATATTATGAAACTTCATCATAATACATTACTTACTTTTTATTATATTATCTCTTAATTACAACTCTATACCATTCCAATTATATTCCATCATAAAATAGTAAATTCACTCACGTCTTTATTGTTGTTGTTGTTCGTATTTTTCTTGCTTTTCTCTTCCTTTTTTTTTTTCTTTTTTCTCGTCTATTTTAAATTCCAATATAAGTTGGAACCCTGTTTGAAACTAGATCCATTAATATATATAATATTACATAAATATATACACACATGCATTATCCTATATACATATTTCGTGAACAGTTTTAGGATTATAACCGTATACATATATATACTTATAAAACATATTATACATAGAGAGGTTATGTACTATAATAATTATAAATTAAGAGGTTATATTTTTAACCTTTATTACGAGTTGTTTTATATGTTTTTAAAGCATGTTTAGGGTCTAACAGAAGAAAAAATAAAAATAAAAATAAAATGTAAAACGTTACAATGCATATAAAAATAATAAAAAAAGTGAGCAGTATATTATGATGAAGATTCATAATATAATTAGAGTGGCATAGTTGTAATTAAGAGGTAATCTACTGGTCTATTGTTATGCTTTAGTTTTATAAGAAAGGGGATGCCATGCGACAAAAGAAATAAAGAGGGATAAAGAAAGTAACTTATGGACCATTTGTTTCGATATTTGAATCACGGTTTGAATCATTTTGTTACAGTATGTTCTCTCATAAAAATTTAAATTTTTATTTAAATATTCTATTTAAATACTTGAATCACGGTTCGAATCATTTTGCTACAGTATTTCTCTAATTATTATAATAATTTAACAAAGACTTTCACTTTTTTATTTCCTTTTACAAGCTGAGCAACAGAACTAGAAGGAAGCAAACTATTTAAAAATGATGTTTTTGTGTGTGTGTGTGTGTGTGTGTATATATATTATTTTGTAATTTATATTTTCTTAGTTGACAAAGTAATCAAGATAGATGGCCGGCAATTCTAACTAATTCATGTGCAATTACGTAATCAAAGGCATATTTAGAGAAGCCACTAAAAATACATCTCTTTTCTCATTACTAGTATTCTTTTTCCCCATCAATTACTTACTATTTTGGCGCCGCCGATAAACTTGTACTCATCAAAACAAACATTCAACAAATTATTAGCTCCATGTTGCAAGTCACATCTTGTTCAAGCAAATATTTTTTTTGGGGTCAATAAATTAAAAATGTTCCTGACTGGCTCACATTCCTACATCATGTACGCATTTACTATTTCCAAATTTTGCATTACTTCCAAATATATTTGGTAACAAAATGCTATAAAATAAAAGGGCAATTTTTTTTGTTTCCAAAATTGCCTTGTTTCTTTCTCTACACATGGAGGATTCTCTTACATCTCTCCCTCTCTCTCTTCCATTAATAGGACTTAAAATTGTTGCTTAATGCTGATTTAGTTATGTGTCAACTCTAGATTTGAGGTGTCATTCTTGAGAAATGACCCACCCAATGGACTTGGGCACCACTACGTTTTTCTTCCTCTTCTTCTTTTTCTTTCTTTATTTCTTTCTCTCTTTTTTTTTTTATTTTTGGAAGAATCTACAAAAAATTTCAAGTGGATATGTGTAATTACAACTCAGAGTCATATTTAATTTGGTACACTACCAGCCCTGAAATTTTGAGCAATATGCATTAACAAACTATTAATTGGCCACTAAATTAGCTTTTATTTGCATGCCTAGGACTTTGGAACCAAATTAAAACTGGTAGATCTGTTTCTCATCTGACGCTTGTCATTATATGAAACAGAAATGGCATTGAAACTTAAACAAAAAATGTGCAATTCGATGTCTGATTTTCCTTTTTCATTTATGGCTAAAAAAATTTTCTCTGAACACAGAAAAAAAAAAAAAAAAAAAAAAAGGGGTGGGGGGGGAGGAACAACCAAAGTGTGGAATTCTAGTAAAAATTGAAAAACAGAAATTGAAGCAAAAGGATTTTGTTTAGCTTGGAGAGTGTCCAAAACCAGTTTAGTTTGCTAAGTTGGGCTAAACTCACCACTTTGGGGACTGAGTTGGGCTTCAACTGCTTCAATTTGAGGCCTACAAGCCCAACAATGTATTCATCAGTAGCCATTTCGTTTTGGGCTGAATGTAGAATCTTTGCCAACTCGTTTACGGCTCTTATTTTATGCCAACTCCGACCATCTCTCTTCTTCCTCTTCCTCTTAACCCAACTCCCTTAGGCTCGTTTCGTTGGAGCCATAGAGAGTAAAAAGAATAGAAAATTTAAGAAAGATGGAGCATGTAATTAATCAAGAGTATTATAGTAACTTTTCGTGCTCTTTGTATGAGAGATGGAGAGTTAAAATGATATATAATATCATATATCTAATTGTTATATTATCCATTTTAATATTATTAATTCTGCAATTAAAAAATGGATTTACACTCTCCCTCCAATCAAATACAATAGTATCTTACCTCAAAGGAAAAAGATATATAAAAGCACAAACAATTAAGTTATTTAGGGTTTATTTTCGGTCCTTCCTACATTGTATCATGTAGAAATAAGAAAACATAAGGTAACCATTATTCTAATAATAATAATTTGACAAAATATAAACCTCTTAAGCAATAAGTAATTTGTTTTTTAATATTATAACCCTCCAAAGTCATTGTTACGTGTTATAAATATAATTTTACATTAATATAACATAAAAAACATAAAATAAATTTCCTCAAATCAAATGAGTTTTATACTACAAAAACAAAAACTTGTCCAAAAATTTTAAAAACATTTAACAAAATAATTAGTCCAATACCAACAAAATAATAAGTCTAACAAAATTACAAGTCCAACAAAATAAAAAAGTCCCAAGTGATCAAGCTAAAATAATCTTCTCATTGCTCAAGAGTTAAAATCAATTTAGTTTGAAATAAAATGAGTTAGGGTTTCGTCCTATGGGAATATTTGATAATAGAAAAAATATTTTAAAAAATATTTAAACAACTAATCGTGGGCCAGACGTGTTATTTTAGTGTCATGCAGGTTGACACTAAAATACTCCGTGGTTAATTTTTTTGACCCTAACTCGTAAAAAAGCATGTTGTGTTTGTGTTGTATTATCGTGTCATAGACCATATTGTTGCTCCTAGCTTGCATGAGATAATAAGTTGGATGAAACGACAAACCAACTAACAAGAATTCAAGAACTCGTTTAGAACTTTGTGGAACTTTGTTTCAAATTTACCTAACAAATTGGTCCTGGTTCATATATCCCACGATCTTTTATAGTATATTATACTGTAGAATAAATTACTAACAAGTATACTATAATATAAGAAACAAGGATGACGGTGAGGATAGAAATAGTGCCATAGGAGAAGGGAAATAAAAGGAAAAACAATAGTTTATTACTTTATTTTTGGTAGAATACAGTAGTTAATTATTACTTATTACCTAGCAATGTACCCTAATAATTAGCAAAGGCTTTTACCATAAAGTTAAATATTGATTTAAGAGCACGAAGGGCTCCTTGATTGACGTTAATGGAGTGCCATCAGACTTTAATTGAACAAAGGGGAAGCCCAAAGAGGAGAAAAAAAGAAAAGAAAAACAAAAGATTTTATTGTGATTTATGGCCAATTTGATCACGTGCGTGCACGTGATCCCAAAAATAAGCGGATTCTGCTTACTCTTTTTTTTTTTTGTTTTTATTTTTTGTTGAGGGATTTTTGTTTTTATTTAAATATAAAGGTTGTATGCAACCTTTAGACTGACGTACTTTGCTTACCAAACCAGTTTCTAGTGTGGAAACGTGAAGGAAACCATCTTCAGTCAGACATAATTCAAAAATTCCTTCTTTATTTCGTCTCTCTCTCTCCGTCCTTTTCTTTTTCTTTTTCTTTTTCTTTATTATTGTTTTACTCTCTAAAAACAACCAGCTCTTTTAGGTTGTCTTTAATTTGTTTGTGTTATATGAATTGAGGGCTCTCTGCCAAACCTAAAAGGAAATTTTAAGGATGTTTGGTTGCCGCTTCTGTGAAAGTAGTGTCCTTTCTTATCTTCGTGTACAAGAATGTGAAATAGTGCTCCTACAAGCAAACACAAATACAAATTTAAAGAGTGATACAATCTCACAAGCATAAGTTTTCCTAGGCATGCATTTTGCCCTCACCAGGGCGGTAAGTCCTGCTCTGGTATATTTTCAACCTTTTGATTAATGTACCGTTTGGCAAATCCAGTAGTTATAACTAAAACTTTTGTTTACTATAGTGTAAAGCTCTCACATGCTACAGTTTTTAATTCAAAAGTTTTAGTTCTAATTACATTTCTCTGACACTCTTTGGTTAACTTTTGAGCGGCACGATTTATGTTTGAAAACAATTCTACATTATGTGCTGTAAAGTTATAACTTATACAGTCACAAATCAAATTGTTAAAAAATCCATCCAACAGTTTAAATAATAGAATCTTCCTTTAAGGTCAAAATCAATGTCCTAGAATGAAAGCTCCTCAAATATATGCCATAATTAGTAGGTTGAGTTAACAAATAACTATAAAGACTGATTATTATACTCTGTAATATTATTATACTCTGCAATTTCAAGTACATAGAGGTATAATGAAATTTCCACCATGGTCAAGTGGCGCCTACATATTATTACAATTTAGCACTACTATGAGTAAACATGAAGAGCATGCAATCACTTGTTATCATTCTTATTTTTATATTTACTCTTATTTAGAGTCAAATTATACAAGTGCCCTCATTCTCCTGTTTAACATCTAGAAGAACGTAGATTAGAACTCCGATCCAAATCGAAATTCTGGGATGTACACTCATCTCATTTTTCAATCATTGGCTGTGAACAAAAAGAAATTTAATTAGCATTGGAAAAAAATATCATTAACAGATAAAAATTAAAAATATTTCAACTCGACAAAATATCAATTTTTTTTATACAAGAGAAAAAGGAATGCCACAACTTTCAAGTGAGACTCACTATGATTTTATCTCTTAATCTATGGTTGAAATAGAGAAATCTATAACCAATTAAACTGCCCTAGTTTTTTGATTTTAAGTCTTATTTAATAGCAAAAATTTGGACTACACATACTAAAAAAGGTAAGATATATCGGCATAGCGTTGAATATCACAAGATTATATTAGAAAATACATTTCACAAGAAGAGAATATTATATTATTTTTATGCCCTGACCATCAAAGAGACCCGTACATGCATGTATATTAAGTGCCTAACCTTGTGAGTGGCTCCTAAATTGGCAAATCATGTAGGGACAAAAATGATTAAAAATAAAGGAATGAAAAGTGAAAATTTATTTTGTTTACAGGGTGTGAAATACCTTGGCTGATTCCAAAGGTAATTGCTACAAATTATTAACCATTTTCACCTAAAGCATTTTTCTCAATGGACATTATCACTCTAAGCAAAATGATTGCTTAGAGTTTAACCTTGCATGAGTTGTCAAAAAGATTATTATGTCACCCAACAATGGAAAAAATGTATATGAGATTCAACAATAATAGTCAACATTGTATCTTAGTCACACCAAAGATATAGAAGTTATAGTGAACTATGTTATTCTCGTGGTTACTAGGACTGTTGCATCTCAAATGCTTATTAGCTGGGGATCCGTACAGTGAGAACACTCTATTATTTCAAATAGATGTATGGGAATGTTTAGCACTAAAACCGAAGAGTTTAAGAATTGTAGTATGTGAGAGTTTTATATTAGTAATTTTTTGTTTTTTTTTTTACTGTAGCTACTAAGAACTTTACATTGTTCAAAGTTAAAAATTATGAATTAAAACTAAAATGCTAAATAAATATGTAAATTATGATTTTATATACATCCCGGTGGCTAATTTATCTTGAGTTTTGTATGGGCTTAAAATTCCAGACAACAATGTACCTTTCATATGTAAAATGTAACTCTCCATGTAATTGAACGTAGCTTGCATATATTCTAAACGGATGCGGTAGGGAATTTAATGTTTTGTAGTTCTATTGCCAAGTCTTTCGTACAAAATGAAAGAAAGTAATGAAGATTTGCATAGTCAATAGTTTAAACTCATTCACAGGTAGGGTAAAAGGCAACCATATTATGTCTGCTAATACATTTTTTTTTCATTTTTTTCTAGAAAAGTGGTACCGGTAACAAAATAATTTTTTTTAAAGTAATAAATCATTTGTAGTTGGGATGTTGAGGTTGATTGTACTAATACGATGGTCGATATGTCTGCTCCACATCGTATTCATGTAGTTGACAAGTAATAAATCTATGCGTGTTTTTTATCGTTGTTTCTATGGCATTAATTTCGCACCCCCGACGGCCCAACAACATAAACATTATTTTGTTGTTGACAAGTAATACATATATATACGGAATACAAAACGGCCCAACAACAACGGTCCGTACCGCAATACATCATATATATATATAGGTATAAGCAAAACCCTATGGGCCGAAAACATTAACAAAACGGTCCAACAACAACGGTCCGTACCGCGGAGGTGGAGCCCCCGCACCCCCGGCGGCCCGATCCCATAGCCTACCACCACAGATCTCATGAAAAATCTTATTTTTGCTTTTCACCACAATTTGTTGCACCGCGAGCTTTTTGGGTCGGGCCAAACTTAATTCGAGTCACCATACTTTAACAGTATATGTTTGGCTTGCATCGTTGTGATGTTGCTGAGGTGAAATAGTCCATACTTGAGAAAAAGGACACGAATTTAGAAGTCAACATTGATAGCTCCATCCTTGCCTCCAGTAGAACTTTGGTGGCATAGCATGATAATTTGTTGAAATCTCAATCATGTATCGCACCATCATGGACAACCTCCCAAGGCAATTTATACATGCTTTTTCTTTAGTTTTTCCTTGCTTAAGTAATATTTTTGTAACATGTACCCACTTCTTTTTGGGCGGTACGCTCAATTACTGTTTATTCATGTGTACTTCCTAAATAATTTTTTGTCTAATATATATCAGCATTGACTAGCCCCAGTGATTAAACTTGAAGAGGATATGTTTTAATGAGTAGCAATTCTTAGGAACAATGTTAGAGATACCGGTTATACTAATTAAGCACCACACGATGATAAGAGACCGACTCAGAGTCATAACAATGACACGTCTCGTTAGCTTAGAACATTCATCTTCAACAAAAACATTTATTTATTCATTTTTCCATAAACAATTACACATGTCCTTTCAAGAAAAATAAAATAAAACAATTACACAAATATAAAACCAGCTACACAGAGAACGAGATTTGTAATTAAATAACTCAAAAAAAAATGATTAGATCTAAAATTCTGTGGGAAGAATGGAAGATACATAGATGTAAATATATTAATGGTTATATACATACGCTTAAATATAAATCTTAAAAGATTGAACCGCCAGAAAATCTGTAGCAGAAGATATTAGGGAACAGAAAGATTTTAACTTATTTCTAAGCACATTGTTGGTGCATATGGGTTGATATATATATTCCGTACAATTATGTTGCTTGGGAAATCATAGCAAGTGTGAAGGATGGTGAAAATAAAAGATGGCCCACTATTATAATTAGGATGGAAGAAAAACATTATCAACGGCGGAGCTGGCCGCCAGATATTCTTTACGGTGAGGACGCTGAAAGATTGAATTTTATTAAATGGTTATATAGATATACTTATGTATACATATTTCTATTGTTGAATAGGGCTTAATAAAAAATTTTCTTATAAAATAAATGTTAGGGAATTAAGCACCTCCTAATTTTAAGGATCGCAAGAATGAATAATTGTAGAAAAGAAATTGGAGAAAAGAAGAAAGGAGAGACACCAAATTTTTATACAGGTTCGTTCAAATTTGAGACTACGTTATGTTTCTACCGCTGCAGATTCCACTATGATGAAGGAGATTATAAATTACAAGAGAAATTTATCACACACTCTTAAATAATGTTTTCTAAATCTCTCTTTTACCTAGCACCCTGTTGGAATTTTTCTCTCAACAATGGAGCTCTTACAAATTATGTCTCACACAAAATAATACCACTCACCCAAAGCTACACACATAACCTTAGCCACCTTTTGTCTATTTATACCCAAAGGAAGAGAAAAATAGCAACTAATGAAAAAACCCTAATACTTTCTCCTTTTTGGCTTCAAAATCTCGTAAAAAATCATGCAACACAACGCCATGGCGCTACAGAGCTCGCGCTCTCGTGCCAGAGCTACGGTGCTCACCTGCTGGAGTTGTGGCGCTTGAATCCAGCACCGCGACACTCTTCTACCAGAGCCACAGCGCTCTCCTGGCAGCACCGCACCGCGGCACTACCTTGCTGCCTTACGGGCGCTGCGGCGTCCAATCTTGGCACTGCAACGCCCTGAATCTGTCTTTTTCTCTCATTTTTCTTCATTTTGTTAGGTTGTTGATTTAATTTGGCTCCACATTTACAACAATAAGAACACGATATTTTTTTATTATTCAATGAGAAATACAGTGTAATTTTTCTTACGAAATAAAAATAAGTCTAGATTGTCGGAAAACATTTAAAGACAAAGGTTTAATTTTCAAAATTAAATGCAGGAACGTGCCCCACTGGCTATAAAATCACCTAAACCACTGAACACGCTTATGGATTCTCTTTTTTTTTTTTGGTTTCTTTTTCTTTTGTGTGTTGGGGAAAAACACAATTATGTTTGAACGCATGCAATGAAAGAATTTCCTTGGCGTGATTCTGACAATCAATACGAACCTCTCATATTCTTTCCATGCAATCAATCGAACACCAACCAAGACCAACGATCGCTTTTATAATGAACTGTGTGACCCAGAAGTTACCAACATTTTACCCACAAAAAAATAATGAAAAAAAAAAAAAATTTATCTGCTGTAATCATTATATGTGACAAATCTCTTTTTCAGTGTTGTATATTAGTCTTAATTAAAGTGAAAAGCACTTAGCGTAAAAGAAGAAGATAGAAGAACTTAGAAGTAAAAATAAAGATTTTCAAAAAAAGCATGGCTCTTGCACAATTGGTCCTTGGTTTCGTATATGTGTTGTAGTTTGGTCTGTATCTTTTTTTTTCCCGTATTTAAGTCCTCAACGTAAGTCCTTTTTTTTTTTTTTCTTTCCATTTCCATCCACTTTTCTTGTTAAATCATTATCATCTGCAAAGCACATGAACGCTTAACAGGGGAGGGAATTTCAGTAAAATTTGCACTTTTTTTTTTTTGGCTAAATGCTTATATTTGCACTAATGATCTATAACTTTGTACCCTTATCACAAATTGGTCCTCGGGCTTTTTTTTTTGGTAGTTAAATCCCCAAATCCTATATATGTTGTAATATTAATATTATTCTGATCAAACTATCTCCGGTGTATTTGTCAAAGCTAATGTTATATTTGATGAAAATTTAAGATATAATATTTGCAATTTGTGTTAGGCTTCGCAAACGACAATCCTATACCATAACATACACCCTCTAATCAAAAGGTTGAAAAGCGAACAAGTTTGTGGTCTACAAGAAAAAAAAAAAAAATGACGATCAAAATCACAAATGTGACAAAAAAAAAAAAAAAACTTTAATAGGGTGTTTGGAAGGGTGGTGGGAACCACTTGAGTTTTATATTGTAGCACCTTTTTTAATTGTTGCTATAGCATATGAGAGCTTTACACTGTTTATAACTGAGTTTGTGATAGAAATTGAGTGGTGGGAACCACTGCCAAACACTCTCTAAGTGTAACATGAGTATAAGATTAGATACTAATGTTGCAAACAAGCACGAAAAAGTTGAGAGCAAAGTACTTGCACCTATACTTGGTATGATATTATCCGTTTTGGATCTAAGATAGTTTTGCTATTAGGTTTAGGGAATTTTCATAAAAGCCATCTTTTAAAACTTATATTTTATAAATGCCATAAATATTTTAGTATGCTGCAACTTTTTTAAGTGTTGCATGAATAAAACTATTTTTAAAAACGTGGTATAACACGTAATTTTCTTGTAAGGCTTTGCTTCAAAATGTGTCATGTTATTGAGAGATGTTGTTCTTACTTATGATGTCCTTACTTATAAATCATTACTTATGACTATCCCCATATAAAGTGAGACTGTACAGTCCCCTTTCTAGGCTCTTTTGCCTAAAGAAATTGATGCTTGTCACATCAAGGGTACAAATCCTCAAATTATAACTGGTTACAAGTAAGCTTAAACATAAATTCATGTAATAACTTTTCTTAAAAAATAAAGATTAGTAAATATTTATAATTAAATTCTTCTACATAAAAATTGAAAAATCTTTTAAAAAAAAAAAATGAAAAAAACCCTCTTTCGTATTTGCCTTAAAGAAAAAAAAAATCCTGTTCCTTAATAATTCCAAAAAAAAAAAAAAGCCTTTGCAAGATACGAATTTAAGACTGTAACGGAAACAACAAGCTTACGGCGGGAACAAGAAAGGAAAGCATAGACACCAAAGCAAAACCTTGAGAAAGCAATCTCTCTCTCTCTCTCTCTCTCTCTACAAAACATTTTTGTGTCGGAGTATGAGAGCTAGAACCGGAGACACAAGCTCTCCCATAAACAGTTAAGACACTTTTCTTTCTCTCTGTGTGTGTGTGTATATATATATAACTTTACGTGAAGAATATTTTTGTCACAGACGGATCATTGAATAGAAACTACTGGGAATCTCTCGAAGCTCTATCTGATCATATTCATTCTACATAAATCTCAGGTCTCAAAGAGGTACTTTATTACAATTCCTTCAAAGTCAAAACCAAAATAAAAGAAGAAGAAGAAGAAGAAGAAAAGAGAATTCTTCCGTTTATTATCAGTAAGTGTTATTTATATATTTATTTATTTTTAAATTTCTCCAAGTTCAGAGTTTTGTTTAGTGATGGAAAATTTGACTTGGGTTTGGATTCATATAGATAGATAGTGTTGTATAAATTCCTCTTTCTAATTGAATTTCTGGGTAGATTTGTTTTGGTGAGTTTGTTGGTACAATTAAGGAGATCGAATCTTCACATTTTTGCTTGAATGCTTAATAGGAAGGCATTGCTAGATTCTCATTTTCTTCACAAGTAATGAATGCAAAACGACTTGTCGTTTTTATTACGCCAGCATAAACTTTTCTTTTTTTCTTTTTTTGAAGAGACACAACTTTCTTTTACCACTATAGAAATGAAGCCACTACATGTTCTCCATTTAGTTTAGGAGAAAGAGAGTAGAAAAAATGGAGAGACTTGGAGTAACGTTGAATTATTTGGTAAGATAGAGGAGAAGACAAATCCTTTTTTTTTTTTTTTGATATCAAAGATTAGATTATAGATAGAATTTTGCTTTAGAGTTACTACTAATAAACCCAAATTTATTATGTATCAAGGGCAAAATTGTCTTTTCATTATCTAAAGACTTTCATGGGGAGCTCATTCTCATATTTCCTCTCCTTACCCTCTTCTTTCCAACCAAAAACATGATTTTATTAGCCTTCACTTCTCTCTTCTTTCAATTCTCTCTATCCGTCCATCAATCCTTCCCGCCAGACATATTATTTTGACAAAGAAACATGTTACTTGCATATAGTGGTATCTCTCCCTAAGTTCAGCTAAATCACGTCATTTATATAAATTTTCTTTCTAATTTCTCATCCATTTTCTCAGAAACCAAACGATTTAGATTTCAGAAAAGATTTAACAATTCATCTGCATTTCATTATTATTTTGACAAAGAATCATGTTAGTTGCAATATAGTGGCACCCCCATTATTATGCATACATCACCTTTTTTCTGACCTGTATCCACATTCAATGGGGCGCTAACCATAAATGCTTTCTTTATACAGTCATAAGACTTGAAATACCAAAACTACCCATTCTTTACATACAAACCATCACAATTAGCTCTGGA
The DNA here is from genome assembly GCA_025403435.1 of Artocarpus heterophyllus. Lineage (NCBI taxonomy): Eukaryota > Viridiplantae > Streptophyta > Magnoliopsida > Rosales > Moraceae > Artocarpus > Artocarpus heterophyllus. The sequence continues at coordinate 3,414,901 of CM046330.1, read as the reverse complement.
GAACACTCGAGTCCGAAGAAATGGCTGGAGCTCACCACGCAATCCAAGGAGCGCAACAAATCTGAGAAATTTGGTCATTTGGGCTTTTACTTTATTTATTGAAAAAAAAAAGTGTGCATGTGGGGTCCAATCTAACCAAAAGAGACTCAACTCGTCAAAAGAGTCACACCTGAAAAAAGGCTGAAGTTGCTATTGGCGTGCATGCTTATTATTGCTTCCTTCCTTTCTTGCAATCGAAAATTTAGATAATATGTTTATTAGCAATTCTAGCTTCAACTAAAATTTTTAATTATTATAATATAAAATTATTATATATTATGATATTAAAAAAATATATTATAATATAAAATTTTTATATGATACAATATTTTTAATCAAAATTTATTTAAATCATATTTTTAAAAGTAAAAATTTTTTTGGTACAAAGAGTTACTTCAATGTTTGGTTTAATTTTTAACGATTTAATTTGTTGTTTTAGTGTTTTGGTTATTTTTTAACAGTTTTATTTATTTGCACTAAATGCCCGTAAATCAAACCGTTGAAATTTCAACGGCACAATATTATCTGCAATAAAAAGACAATACAAAATGATAAAAAAAAAATCATTCAATTATATACTCTCATAAATACTCGTGTCTATATATGCGGTATTATTGCCATGGCATGTAAGTTTTTGCCTGAGTCCTCCGACCCACTCTCCTCTAACTGAAAAATCATTCCATCCGTACCATTATTTTCTTGGTTTTTCATTTGCGCCATTTTTATTTAGGGAAGATTTTAGTACTCGTGGGTCATGTGAGATCATATATATTTTTTTCTTTTTCAGGTTATTTCCAAACCAAAAAAAAAATGGGATTTTAGTCGTAAACGTGTAGAGATCGATCCGGAGAAAACTGAAGACAGTCCACCACAAACAAGCCATAATGCGGCCAAGCACATTTTGCATTGGTGGATCTCAAGTGAAAGTGAAAAAGTGAAAATTGGATATGAATGAGTTTTGAATCTTTTGATGCACCATAAGTGGAATTAAAGGTAATTAAAGATATGGAGAGTGGTAGTACTAGAGAAAACAGCAGCTACAATAATGACTATGAAAGACAAATCATTTTCAAGCAAGAATCTTCATGGTTTAGAAAATGGTTTAGTCAGTTCAGAAATGGGTCGAATCCTTGGATAGCTAGATATGTCTATGCTCTCATGTTCTTGCTTGCCAACTTGCTGGCATGGGCTGCAAGGGATTATGGCAGAAGTGCTCTTACTGAGATGGAGAGTAAGTTTAATCATTATTTTTCCTAATTTCTCATTGCCCCTTTTTTTAATTATTATTATTGTAGTTGCTTTTGGTTTAATTGCATTTGCTGTTTGAACACATTTTTTGGGGTGGTGATGATATTATGTTCTATTAGTGTTCTTGTGCATTATCTGGGTTTTTGACATTTTTTTCCCTTATTTCTCGTTGCCCCTTTTTTAGTAATTATTATTGTAGTGACTTTTGGTTTAATTGCAATTTCTGTTTGAGTACATTTTTTGGGGTGGTGGTGATATTGTGTTCAATTAGTGTTCTTATGCATTATCTGGGCTTTTGATATTTTTTTTACTACATTTACATGGTTCGAACTTAGACAATTTACATTTATAGAAAAAGTTGAACTTGGTTGGGATATATACAACGAAAGCTCTGTTGGCATGTCTTATCTGTGTTTTGCAATTGAGTCCAAAAAAAAAGAGAAAACCCAAATATAACAACACAATCTGCATATTTGAATTCAGGATTAAAAGCATGTGAAGGTGGGAAAGACTGCTTGGGTGCTCAAGGCGTTTTGCGTGTGAGCTTGGGTTGCTTTGTATCCTTTTCAACAAATTGGAAACTGGAAATTGAAAGTGAAATCTGGTTATATTCAATTTCATATTTCCTAGTTTTAACTGTGTATCTGGGTTATACATTTGTCTCCTAATTATTTTGTTATCAAGAGTTTTGATCTCTGAGACTTAATTTTAAAGATGGCCATGTAAAATCTTGAAAAAAAAAAAAAAACTAGCATCGATCAAAGATAAAGCTATTATACTCTGTAAGAATTGTGTAATTTTCAATTTTGTGCTCCTCATAGGATCAAAGTAAGCCTTAACTACCAGCTCAGACATTCTATATTACTATGTTTCTCACAACAGTTGGTACCTCAAAGTTGAATGAGAGAAAAAATATATGGCAATCTGGATGGTGGTCTGTTAAAATTGTCCTCTGGGTTGTTTTCACAATTATTCCCTTTTTACTTCCTTCAACAATTATTCAGCTCTATGGTTAGTCTTTTCTTGCTATCTTTCTTTCTTTTTTTTCTATTTATTTATCTTTTTAATTCTCAATTCAGGTCCTTGATGCTTTTTTTTTTTTTGCTTGGCAGGGGAGATTGCACATTTTGGTGCGGGGTATAATTTAATCCCAAGAGATAGACTTATTCATGTCTAAAACATTTTGCCCCATCAATTTTGAAGACAAACTGTTCATCTTAGTTTAATGATTTTCATTAATGTGTTTCAGGGTATTTCTCCTAATTCAGCTTATAAGCATAATCAGTTTCATTACATGGCTTAATGATTGTTGTCAGTCAGACAAAAACTCAGAAAGATGGTAAGATATCGTTCAAACATCTAACTTGTTTTTCTTTTCTGTGCCCTTCTACACATAACTTATTTGTATTGTAAGATTAAATTTGTCTGCTCTTGTTGTTGATTGCTTAATGATATGTTTTACGACCAAAAAAAAAAAAAAAAAGAAAAGAAACAACAACAACAACGGATGTGCTAAACCAATCTGGACATGAGACAAGAAATGAGAATCTTTCTCGTTTCTTCTCTTTTATCCCAAGTATTATTATTATTTTTTAGTACATCATGCTATGAAGAGCATGACCTAAAGCAGTCCTAACTAAAGTGTGATCTGCAGTTAGTGAGGCAAGTTTAGAGAAACCTCATTTTATTATGTTGTAATTTGTTGCTAACTTAGGATAAGTTTGTCTGTTTTTGTTGTTCCCTTTTTTCAAATATGCTGAGTAATTTAGATTAAGGTTTTTACCACAGCCAAATACACGTAATGCTACTCGCGACCGCTGCATATGTCGTATGCATGGTGGGGATCATCATGATGTACATTTGGTATGCACCAGAGCCCTCTTGTCTGCTCAACATTTTCTTCATTACCTGGACATTAGTGCTGCTCCAACTTATGACCAGCGTTTCTCTCCACCCAAAAGTAAGCTTTAGCCACCATGCTCCGCCTTCAAAAACTTCATTCCCACTCTAGTAAAATTTGACATATAATTTGCGAACATTTTACCAACATTACAGGTGAATGCTGGCATCTTGACTCCAGGACTTATGGGCCTTTATGTGGTTTTCATCTGCTGGTGTGCAATTAGAAGGCATGATTTATTATCTTCAGACTCTTTTTTTTCTTCATTTCATGTTTTTCATTATTTCTTATCTTTTGGGCATGATCTACTGTGTCTTGGTCTCCAAACAAAAAGTGGTTGCCTACAACTCTGAGAGTTGCAAATTAAGTATTTTTTTATGTTTCTGTTTTTATGTATATTTTTGTGCTTTTGGTGGGATGGAAAGATGAGGTAGCAATATGCAAGTGCATGCTTCAACTTGAGAGGCGGCCTTTGTGGCTTGGGCTTCAAAGAAGTACCCGAGCCCGGCTATTAGGTGCACCCATAGATTTGTAAGGGACTCCTCTAAGGAGGGGCCCAAACGAGTAGGACTTATGTTGGATTTCCAAGTTTGGTTCTAAGTGGTGTTTAAAAAATTTGCTTTTGCCTCTCCAATCAGTTGCAACTTTTGAGAGAACTGGTTGTGTCAATCCTACATCAGGAAGGATGTTAGACAGTATTTCTGTGGCTCATTGCTGACTTCTTGACTGAAAAGTTGAGAAAATTAAGTAGAACAACCTATGTGTGGATTTCATACTTTCAACAGCCTAAGAGGTTTTCCTGCATATATGAAATACTTCTTGGACCATGTTTCTATGCTTGGGTTTCGCGATAAAGCTGAATCCTTTGAACACATGATAGTTTCCTATTTTTGTAAACCTATAATATGTTAACAAGGGGGAAAAATGGGAGATTGTCCCGATAAATATCTTTCATCTTGTCATATTTTGTCCCATCACATTGTTACTTTGACTGTTGCAGTGAACCACCTGGGGAAAATTGCATCAGGAAGGAAACAGTTTCAACTAAAACAGACTGGCTTACTATCATAGTAATGCTTGATTCCCTTGTAACCCATTATAAAGTTTCAAGTGCTTACGATTTTCTTGAAAAAAATTAGTTGCATAGTAATAAATCTCGGTTAGCTTCTCCAATAGGATCCTTGAAGCAGATCCGATTCTATATAAAGAATTTATAAAACGCATTTCCTTTCCTTCTCTTTTCTTAAGGTGACAATGACTCATTTTGTGGACAGAGCTTTGTGATTGCCGTCCTTGCAATGGTTATAGCAACGTTTTCAACAGGGAGTAGATTCTCAATGTTTTCAGGTTAGTTATGTCATCTGAATTCTTTCTCTTAAAACTCATTTATCAACATTTCCACCACCAAGCTAAAGCTGACAACATACTGCAGTTCAGGAAGGGCGAAACACCATCCGAGGACGATGTTCCATACGGTTATGGCTTTTTCCATTTTGTTTTTGCTACAGGAGCTATGTACTTTGCCATGCTCTTGATTAGCTGGAATCCCCACCATATTATGAAAAGGTTAGTACTTTTTGGTCCCTAAAATTGTTTCCATTGTTGCCACAAACAAACCTTTTTCAAACAAATCTTCTAGGTGAATTACCTTCAGGGTCAGTTTTCCAACTTTAAAACAATCTCAGCATCTACAAAATTACTAATTATCATCTATCAACACCTCTTTTTTATCAGTTAGAGATTGACATGTAAGACTGTGTGAGTCCTGTGTCATATTTGTGTGTACTAAAGTCGACTTGTGAATATAAAACAAATTAATGGGTGCTGATATTAAATAGCATTTCTGCAGCTTCTTGGTCATCCTGAATTGAGAAATGTACGTATAATAAGTCATTTCCCTTTGTAATTTTCACAGATGGACAATTGATGTGGGGTGGACCAGCACTTGGGTCAGAATAGTAAACGAATGGCTTGCGGTCTGTGTATATTGTAAGAACTTCTTTCCACAAAAACTATATTTCAAAACTTGTGCTGCTATATGAAAGTACTATAACACCACTAAGTGTGGTATTCTAGAGGTTAAGGATGTGGTTGGGTCTGTAGTCAAAGGTTCGAGTGTTAAGTGATCCTTTTTAAGGTCTTAAATGTGAAGGCTTGTTTCTGCCAGCTCAGTACTCGATTTAACGTATTTGGGATGAAGCTCCCACATATCCCGACCACTAACACATTTGGTAGTGCTAAAGTGACGCACTCCTCACCGAGGAGTAGGGCCCTCATCAGGGCCTTCAACTAATATTCCCATCAGCATTATCACAATAACTAACTAAAAGATAATTTCTTCCGTGTAGTATGGATGCTTGTGGCTCCTGTAATTTGGAAGAGCAGACAAACAGCAGAATCCTTATAAGCCCATAAAAAACTTCATCTTCTTCTTCTTCATTTTCTCCATTGGCTTGAAATTCATTTCTCGTTCACAAGTGAATCCAAAAATGGAGCAGCAGACGTGGACCGCAATGCGAAATGACTCGGATCAAGAGCAACTCCTGACTTGATGTTATGACTCGTAATGCTATCAGAAGATCTCGAGACTTCTGGGTCGTGACAAAGAGTCAAAAGAACAAGATTTATACAGAAATCATCCGACTATTTGAAGATTAATCTCGTCATTTGTAAAGTCACGGCTGAGAGAGAGCACATGTCTTGGACTAGATAGTCATTGGAATTTAAATGCTGATGGTATATTGTTACTATTGTTATTATTTTCATTGAAAAGCTAAAAAAGAGGGGTTATATTTCCTCAAAAAAAAAAAAAAGAGGGCTTTTTTTTTCAAACTTTGAACATTATTCCACTGTTGATTCGGTCACAGTGATTAAAAAATGTAATTGTTCCCTAAAGTTGGATAATATTACCAACGTGGGTCATCTTATCAGTTTCTTCTTTTTTTAAGTTTCTTCTTTTTTTTTTAGAAATAAAATTATTAGCTTAAATTTAATTGAAATTCTTCTGATTTGTCCGTTTTCATTTGGTTTGCTAACACAATTTTCAGTTGGCGTGATAATCACTCTGTAAATAAACAATATATATTGAGGCCATTTGGTATTTTGCTTTTAAAATAGGTGAAAATATTTTTGTTTCGAAAAATGAAATTTTTTTTAGAATAATGCTGAGTATTTTTTAAAATTTGTCTCATTTTTTAAAACTCTAAGAACAAAAACAAACTGGGCCATTATATTTCATGGAAAAGACGAGAGATTCCTACCATGCTGATTGGGGGTACAGCTCTACTTTCTTCCTCTCAAATCTTGGAATTTCTACGGCGGAAACTATCCTTTTTTATTGTTGGCAAGAATAGTTGTTACATTGTTCAATTAATATCCTTTTTTATTGTTGGCAAGAATAGTTGTTAAATTGTTGAATTAAATTTTTTAACAGTCTATCTATCTATAAGGTTAACAATTAGGTATTCGGCACCAAACTACACTCATTGGACCGCTTAGAACAATTAGGTTGACATATAATTGTCGAACAAGACCGATACTTTTGTTACATGTCATATAATACAATATACATTACATTAACATATTTAGCAAGATAGATAATTATATTGCATATGTACTTGATGTGTGTTACGTGCGTATTTAAAAATTTTAAAATATGTACTTAATAAAATTAATTTCCTATCATCACATTTTATCAAAGAAAAAGATTAGATAATTAAAAAAAATTATTCCAATCCATCGATGCGCCAATCATTGAATTATTTTTCCAGGTTTCTAAAGACCACACATTAAATATGTGATGAGCTCCAAGGTAATACTTTTTACTTAAAAATAAAAATATCACATCAGTAGAAATGTTAGCACCCATATTTCATAAAAATATCAACGAAAATATCGATTCAATGTAAATTTTAATTTAAAAGACAATAAATCTGTATTAACACAACAAATGTTTAACTGAAATTTCTAAAAACTCTAAATATTAATATTGCAATGTATATGATGATATGCATCACAAGAAATGACCATTGTGTAATAAATGATTATCATACATTTATAAATTTAGTAAATTAATATAGGTACTTTACATCCATATTTTCATACAACATGAGAAAACATCAATGATAAAAGGAACATTTAAGAGGAGATTTGAAGGTATTTGAAAAACTCTCTTGCTTTAAACATTATTGATACTAAAACATGCAGTTTGAGTTTTTCTTGCATAATAATGAAATTAAAAATGACTGGTTTCTTGTATGCATGAATTTGATCACATCCAAAAATAAAATTACAAAATATAGGTATAATACCAAATTTTATCAATATTTTACCCATATCTTCTGAAAATTTCTGTGAAATTTCCACCAAGTTTTGCTATTAATACTACTAATATTTTCGTGAAAAATCAAAATTTACAGTTTTTTTTTTTTTAATTTCTGAATATTATGCGGGGTAAAAGATATCGCACCTCGAATCTTAACTTTCTAACATCATATGTTGTTTTCTAGGTATCTTTTTTTCTACCTCATTTTCAGGAGTCGTATGCTGGACTATAACATCAATTGCAGCAAGCAAGGGTGCCTTAAAGAGCAAAATATATAATTTTGTTTTTTGGTATTACTTTTTTGGCGATCCATGTATCGCGGAGGAACAAAAAATAGAATCGAAGAAAAAATAAAAAAATAAAAAAAAAATTCAAGGATGCGAAACAATGAAGAAATCATATCAACCCTAAAAGTAGACATTTTTCTAGCATACAAATTGCATTACACTGTAACAATGCTTAACGAGGAAAGATATTGCAAAATCATACAACTCCGAAAAGAAGGGATCGACTCTGAGGGGCAGCAAACAAACACACAGATCACCCAAGACAGGCCAAAAGAATATCAAGAGCCACAACATAGCTGCATCAAATAAAAAATAATAATAACCTAGGTCCTCTTGAAGCTATTGTCCTTTCTTTTCATTTAAGCTATATACTCTTCTCTCTCTTCTTTTCTTACAGCATCAAACAAATTTTACAGGGCTAATGCCGACCATACGACTCTTTTACACAAGGGAAAATTCGAACAAATTTGTCAGCAGGCTGGATCATGCGACTTTAGAAACTACAATATAGAGAACCAAAACTTCAGCCCAGAAATTGCATAGGCAGGCAGCAAGATGATGCTTACCCTAAATGGAATAAAAGAGGCTTCATTCTTTGCTTTTATCCAAATGGGTTCCCTCCGGATGGAAAACGAGTTGGCGTAGTAGGTGCGGAGAATCTACCACCCAACTGCTGATCAGCATTTAAGGAGCCAAAAGCTGCACTCTCACCAACACCTCTTCCAACTCCCTGGTGTCTGCAAGTGGCAGAAATGGGAATTTCAGGACTACGACTCATCAAATTAGTATATATCAGCTGAACAACTGTGAATCTCAAATTGAAAAATTGAACTAGAAATGCAAGAAAGAGAGAGAGAGCGAGAGAGAGAGAGAGAGAGAGAGAGATCCACCAATCTTTTTTAAGATGTAATGAAGAATGGAACCTCTTTTGAAGGATTACTAAGACTTTTATGAGTGAGACTCAATACATTGAAAACAACTCACACCTCCAGTAAACACCAATTGAGTTAGCCTCAATTGGCACTCTATATATAATACAAGTAACTCTCAATAAAATTTCTAATACTGGAAGTACAATTTGCATTGTAAAAAGTACAAACAGCAATAAATAACTCTCGTATTATTATATTATTTTTTTACTGTTCTCACACCGAAACTAGCAAAGTTCAAGGTCAGCCAGCCGGAAGCATCCAGACTAATTCTCTCTTCTTTTGGTGTTTTGTTGATGCACTAACTTGTTCATTGCTTATTTATTGCCAACTGATCCGGAAAAAACTAGGGTGGCAAGAGTACTTACCCGAAAGGTGGCATGTTACTAGGAACTTGTTGCCCCATGTAGGCCCCTGAGATTTCCAACCGGAATTCAGCACAAGAAGAAGGGAAGAAAACAAACAAATATGCATGTATGTATTTGTAAATATATCATAAAAATTGGTGAGAGGTGGAAAAAAGCTCTGATGGGAATATATATATTTTCACAATATAAAAATGGATAGGATGATTACTTGCTGGCATTGCTGAAGCATAAGGAGCAAGGGGAGGCAAAACTGATGTATACGCTGATGACTGGGGCATCCATGCAGATGATGGAGCACCAAGGCTAGAAGTACGCATTAAACCTGACGGTGGCATGTTTGGCGGAGGCATGCCTGAAGAACTGATTGATGGTGGCATGCTTGATGGAGGCATGCCTGACGGAGGCATGCCAGATGGATTCAACACATTTGGTAGAGCACTTTGCAAGGGCACCATGGATGGAAACTGCACCATAAGAAGCACACATCAAAAGCTGAAAACAATAGCAATCAATTCATGAACTACTGAAGAACATGTAGACCTTGTATCCAGAATAATACTCAGAAATTGCAAGAATGTTTAAGTAAGGCACAAGATTTTAAAGAAAATACACCACAAAGCTGAATCACATACTACTGGGGCCTGAACTGGAGGATCACTGTTCAGATCAAATGGGTTCGATGACTTTAATGGCTGCTGATAGGTGGGAATGGGCTGTAAAAAGAGCACAGATTCAAATTCTGTTAATCTCCTCTATGGTTAAACAAGTCATTCAGTGAAATAGAACCAAGTGATCAACTTTACTAGTTGTGTCAATACCATTGCCATGTTATACGGCATTGGATACCCCATACCACTGGGTGGACCAGTTTGCCACCATGGAACTGGAGCACGATAGGCTGAATAGCTTAAGGTAAAAAGGTCCTGCAGACGGTAAATGATTTATCACACATTTCACATACATAAAAAGATTTATCAAGATCTCAATCAAATCCAACATAACTGGATACTACCTCAGGCAGCTCTTTTCTTCCGCTCAATTTTACATCTGAAGCAGGAGGTTGTGATGTAACAACAGAATTAACCTCATGCGCAGGTTTCTGAAAAGCTGAGGGTGCCACTGAATTACTTGGAAATCCTTGTACATTAGGAGCAGCTGATAAATTCCATGGCTAAAAATGATTCATATAAGAAATGAGAATTCTGCATTACTTCAAAATACAGTAACAAAATTGACAGACCAAACCAAAAGCTCCACCTGATTGCTTGAAGGTCCACCAGATTGAATAAACTGTTGAGCAGTTGATAGATTACCAGTAGTAGGGAATAAAGAAGGCTGTTGTTGTTGCTGTTGCTGCTGCTGCTCTTGAGGCACAGAAGGCCAATGTGTAGCACCAGAAAAATTGACAAGGGTATTACCACCATTAGGTGGCAATGTTGGTGCCAATCCAGGGGCAGCCACTGACACACCATCAAGGGGAAATGTTGATAAGTTGTTAACTGAAGCAATGCAGGAGCATTAGTAATGAAAATATTAGTTTTTCAACAGGGAAAAATGAATCGTCATTAAGCAGCAACACAAACATCTTACCAGCGGTTGTTGCAGTAGCAGCATTGCCTGATGGTCCAGAAATAGGAACAAAGGCAGGATCCGAAACTGACAATTGTGACAGAACTGATTCCAATGGGTTCACATTAGGAGCTTGAGACACTTTTGCAGCGGGGAACGCATCAAATGAGGCCCAGTTATTGTCATTTGTTGAGTTTGCTGGTTGTGGAGTGGAATGAGCTACAGTAGATTGTTGAGGAGGTGTTGCAGCAGCAACAGGAGGTTCAGGATCGGCATCAAAGTCAATTAAGCTTACGGTAGGCTCCAATTTAACTTCCACTGGGTTCCCATTGGCAGATCCCAACCTACTGGAGGATGCAGTTCTCTGCAATTAAAAGCCATTATCCAACAATAACACGCATTGACTTGTAATTGGAAACGATAATAGAGAGCCTAAACAAGGTCAGTAGTGTAACAAAGGCTAAGTAACAGAACTAGTACGTTTATAACATAGGCAAGCATGCAAAGCTTTATGAGAGAAACATAATCCAAGTCAAGAAAGGATTAACACAAAGAAAGAGCTAATCAAAATGCTTAGCTAAATAATAGTGCCTACAAGAAATGAAAAAGAAAGGAGTGGCAGACAAGCCTAGTTCCTACGAGGCCTGAATTATAGGACAAAGGTACCTACTTTTTCTTTTGGGAGAGAGGTAAATACAGTTTGGGACAAAGGTACCCATATTTTTTTTCTTTTGTTTTATTCCCCATTCACAAAATTGGAGCATCAAATACATCTTTAAACATAGATATTTGTGAAAGTGATCATACTAAGGCATCGAATTACAATCACGGAAAAGCAGAATTTAATGCTTGTGGAATCAGGTATGCCTAGATAAACAACATAAATGCTTTAAATCAAAAGATGTTCTACCTGTGGATGTGCAGAGGCATCGGCAGTCCTGGCAGCAGGTTTTGGAGGCTCACTAATACGAAGAGGTATTGTGTTCTCCCCTAAAATTTCCCTAACGGGCCTCACTATAGGGGGACTGGATGAATCTGGATCTTTTGGCTGTTCAGGTGACTTCCCTTCCATCTTCAAATCTCCATCAGACATTCTACGTTCTTCGTATCTCCTCCCATTCCCAAACCTATCCTCCCGGCGCCAATCATTGACAATCTCAGGGCGGGCAGGACTTCTTCTGTAATCACTATACTGCCGGCTTTCTTGGTCGTATCCAGGGCTTCTTCCACCATCATAACTCCTCCCTCCAGGACTAGATTTGTCACTATAACGACGCTCATTGTCTTCGTATGGCGGGCTTCTAGACCCTCCTTGATATGAATCTGTTCTCCTGTTTTCGTAGAAGTCTTCCTTCTCACCCTTTACAATATGCAATTTAAAAAGAGAATAATGCTTCAACTTTAACCCAAAAAATCCAATCTCACAAACTATAATCATAAAATAGACCTCGGCATCCATTTATAGTAAGATATTATATATGCTGCTCTATAGAAGGACTGTCCGGGAGAAACTAAAATTGAAGGCAAGGATCAGGTTACCATCTTTACCCTAGGTGGCTTGTCAAGGTTCCTCTCGCCACTATATCTTCTATCCGCATAAACATGCTTAATAAAATCTCGAAGTCTTTCAACGTTACTGGCAACAAAGACATCAAATCAGAATGCATGGCCTACACAATTAAACAAAAAAGTAATCGAGCAGTAATAACCTGCTGTCAGGGAAAGAATTCCGCTGTGGATCCCATTCTTTCAGGTAAATTTCCTTTGCACGCTGAGAACAGGAAACAGAGATAAGCTCTATGCAATAAAATGAGAGAGAAAAACGAAAGCTGGGGGAAAAAAATTTCAGCAGATAGGAGGGAAGACATGTATTACCTTGTTTCCCCCTTCTTGAAGAGCGTTAACTTCTTGTGAAGTAAATTTCGCCATTGACACTGACTTCACTCGGTGTGTGAACTCCCGACTGAAAATATGTTCAGATAAATAATACAGTGCAACTAAAAGAAAGGTTTTTTTTTTTCCCCCTCTAATCCACTTCTACACTAATAATAAAAGGAACAAAGTTACACAACAGAACTCAGAGAACTTACTGTATTCCACTGCATGCTGTGCAAACAAACGTCCAGAAATTTGTACATACATATTGTGGTCCCTGTTTGGCAGGAAGAAGTAAGCAACAGTGTGATAGACCACAAATTAAAACTAATTTAGAAATGCACAGGTTTATATGCTCAATCACTTGGAATTACACACTAATATTAGATCAATTCTTTTCTGAATCTGTTAAGTAGTGAACGTCTTAACTTATTATTACCAAAACAAGCAACAGTCTGCAGAAAATTTGACAGCGGCTATTCAGTAGGTCCTCCGCTTTTTATATTAAAGAAGGTAGTTAAGGTCCTCAGCTTTTTCGGTAGATCCTCACTTAAGAAACTAGCAGAAACTACAATAATCTATATTCTATGATCCTATCAAGTTCCGTGCTCTAGCTCAGGGACCCAAAGTAAATGGTTCGACATAATTCTTCTCATTGGCGCACACTAAATTCCATAACATTATTTTAAGACTTATTTGATATCGCCATTTTTTGCCTTTGCCTTAGGTCAAATGAACAAGAATTTTTAATCATCTATGAGTACAAAATAAATTTTGATTCAAGAAGACGTTTTACCTACAATAAATTCCTAATAAGTAAATTATCCAATACCACCAACCACCTCGATGAAATCAGTTTCTAAACCAATTGAACACTGTTATTGAAGAACTCCACTCCACTCAATAGAACCCAGAAGCTTTATTAAGTCATTGCCAACGGAGGTTTATAAAGATTCAAGATTTTGCAAGGTGGTTGCTTATTCCCTGTTATTCTATCTTTCTTAAACAACCCAGTTTAGAACTTTGATGCATCAGTTTCTCAAGGTTCAAAGAAAAATAAAATAGCTTCAGTTATTTCTATAGCTAATTAGACATTAGAATTTATACATTACAGTATGTCCTCTAGTTTCCATTAATCCATAGTTGGATACAAACAAAACATAAAACGAACGCACGGCTCTAGGATATGAAAATAAAAAAGGAGTAAAAATCAGCGTACCAAACTGTTACAGTTTATGCATCTTCGATTCTCGGAAAGTTTAAGCAGACCACGAATAATTCTTTCATTCTTCTCATCTTCCTTTACTCGATTCGCCATTGCCACTGCCTATTTCAAATTAAAGCAGAGTTATGCAGAGAAGAACACCGATCACACGAAACATGAAACTAGGTCACTTAATCCTTTTCTCCGATCACTCGACGCCGTCAAAATTTCTTCGAACTTGAAAAATCAAAATAGAAATCATAAAAAATCAGAAAGTTACTCACGCCAGTTGAATTCCTATCTTTACACCGAAGAATTTCCCCAAACTAATCCATAGTCGAATTAAGCTCACTAAACTCAAAGCTTTAATCAATCCAAATCTCGCACCAACACAACTACAATTTCAATTCCTCTTTTTTCTCCCCTCCGCTTACATATCCGCAGACAAAAAGAAAACATCGAAATTCAACTCCGTAACACAGTGGATCCGCGAAAATCAGAAAAGCGAAAGGAAATTTCAAAAGAGAAACGGACGGAATCGATCACGAACTGTTTGGAACCCTGGAAAATGGACGAGAAAACGAAGGAAAAGAAGTTAAAACAACAGACCTGGATTCTGCTGCAGACGAAGGCGCCGCTGGTCTACCTCTGCAGCCTTCTGTAGCTGACGACGATGACAAGAAGATCCACCGCCTCACGAGCTTCGCGGACCGAAGAGAGAGAGAGTGAGAGGAGAGAGAAAGAGTTGCAGATCTTTACGGGGGTGATATCAATGGCCTTTGTACAGCTCAGAGCTTGAACCAAAGTATGTTCTTTTCCTAAAATGTAGAGAGAGAAGGGAAAATGGAGAAGAGGAGAGACAAAGAGATGGGTTTGGGATTTGTTAGGGTGTGCTCGGACACAGATGAGCGCAGAATGCTCTTGTGGAAATTTTTTTTTTGTCTGCTCCGGTTTTGACGGTGGCGGTCTAATTGGTCAAAAGCGCATAATGAGGGTCAATAGTCATACCTGGCGACTGTTTAGCACTTAACTACCCTCTATTTATGTGTTTAATCACGAATCAAACCACTATCTCTAATTAAATATCTAATTGACACTGTTAGACTTGAGTAGATTTGCATGTCTAATTTTTAATGTCTTAAATTATATCTAATTAATCAAATTATTATATCTAATTAATTAAATTATGACACGTCATTTAATAAAAAATATGTTAAAGTCAATAAACATTATTTTATAGGGTGTTTATCAACTTTTTGGTTCAAAGTATTATAACATGTAAGAACTTTACATTATAGTCACTTTTTTTTTTGCAGTGGCATGTGAGAACTTTACATTATTCATAACTAAAAAGTTAATTCTAAACAACTTTACCAAACACCTTCTTTCAACTTTTTAAATGATGTGTCTTAATAGGACACTAAAATTGAAGAAAGGATCTGAATCCAATGAATTTTAAGTCTGTTTTCTTCGCTTCAAAAAAAAAAACTTGACTTCTTTAGTTTAGCTCCAATGAAGTCAATCTCTTTTATTTTAGATATTAAATTAAAAAAATGGTTTTTAATTAAAAGAGAAAATAATATGTAGACATAATGTAATGGTAATTTTATACTTATTTCATGATTAGATGTATGAGTTAAAACAATGAAAAAGAGGACGAATTGTTTTCAAGTGCTTGTTTCAATGCAAATTGTTTGATAAGGTCTATAAAATTCATGGGTGGAGTTGAATTTTGACTTGTCAAGTCTTTACTAGAATTAGTTGTTTTTGTATAAATTTTAACCGGATTCAGTACTAAGAACAATTTTATACGATTTTAACTAAATTTAATAGTTAAAAAAATAACAGTATTCTTGTAATATCCTCACAAGAAAGGCTTTTTTTTTTTTCTGAATTTTCTTTTTCCTTTCCAAATAATGAAACTCAATGAAACACGACATTGAATTATGTTTTGTATAGCGTTTTCCAGATACTTTTCTCCGTAGTATTTTCACATCCTTTTCCCTCGTTGAGCAGCAGTGTCAGGACCATAGTTTAAAAAAATAATAAATAATTAATAATAAATAATTAAAAAAAAAACCCACATAGTTGGTTGGTTTAAAAGTCTTAAAAAACACCCCTCAGTGAAAAGTCATACAGAATCAAACAGACAACACTTGCTGTATACAATTGTCATGCATGTTGGCGAATTGTCCTAAGCCACCGATTTTACAGAAAATTATAAATGTCAAATACGTCAAATGAAATTAAGGGTGTGTTTGGTACAAATATTTGAATAAAGATTTAAATTTTTATGAGATAAAATACTGTAGCAAAATAATTCAAACCGTGATTTAAAAACCGAAACAAACAGACCCTAAATAGACGTTTTTGAAACTACCAATGCGTGTACAAATATTATATAATTGTCACAAATCTTTTGTATTAATCCAGTCCATATTGTATTGGAAGAGGAGCCACGCAACGTAATAAATGATAATAATGTGGAAAAATTCACCACTATATTATGACTTGAATCTTATCACATATTACACGAGGTAAATTCGTCTAGATTGCTGAGTTGTTTTTCATGACACTCAACAATAAAAGTTTCCAACATTTCTGAATTATTATTGTTATTATTATTATTATTATTATCAACAAAAAAATCAATGATATCGTCACGTCTTATGAGAAATCAACTAAAACCACCAGTGAAACAGTAAATAAATCTTATCCATGCTTTCGTCTATTAAAAACCAAGGGACCTAAGTCATGTTAAGCCTATGCCATATTTGATTGAAAGGTTTAACAACAGTCTCCCTGTGGACAAAAAGTCAAGATGTAAACCCCAAATGATAGGAGCAAGAACCTTGACAGATCATCTCTTATTGCTACACTGTCACCACTTGTGGTTATTATTTTTTAATTATTAATTAATGTTTGAAAATGTCTTATATTGTTGGATCAGATTTAGCACCATAAGGTTTCTTGTATTGAGGTGGTCCAAATCAACTTATTTCAAGCCAAAGCTGTCCAACTCGAAGACTATAATAAAGTAGGAGTCACTATAATTAATTAGTGCACGTTATAATAAAATAAACTATAATACACAGTTCTAATACAAATAATAATAACCTATAATATGAACACATTTCCTTTTAAATTTTGGGTATGTGCGTCACATCATTCATTTATTTATCTTCATTAATATACGTGCATGACACTCTCAATGATACCCACTCTTTTTACTGATTTATTTTAGACTGTTATACATAATGATTTCAATAATATTCTACCAAAAAGATTATAGCTATGATTAATTTCTTTTTCCTTGTGGGGTTTGCGCGTGCAGTGGGAAAAATTAAAGGGGGTGTTTGACATGTCAGTCTAAACTATAATTTGGATAATTTTTTTAATTATAAATAGTGTGAAGCTCTCACATGCTATAATAACAATTAAAAAAATTATTATAGTATAAAACTCTCATATACTACAGTAAAAACAGTTATAACCAATAGTTCTAACCATCATAACAAACACTCTATAAAAAAAAACACACACACACACAAGAAGAAATCCAAAATAAAACCTAGGATTAGTAATAAACTAATAGTCCATTATTTAAAACAAGAATATCTATAGATAGTAAATGAAAACTAATAATGAAATTCCTTTAAAAATAATGATGATATTTGATGTGAAACACTAGCTTTTAGCTGGCTTGACGGTCACAACTAAGTTCTTGTTTGACATTACTTAGTTTTAATTAACTTTTTAGCTAAAAATAATATAAAGCTCTTATACATTAAAATAAAAACAAAAAAAAATTATTACAGCATAAAACTTTTACATATTATAATATTTATAGTTTTTACTAATAGTTCTAATCATCGTGCCAAATATATTATAAATCGAATCATATTATATTTGTACACAAAATTAGCCTTTTTTCTTTTTCTTTTTCTTTTTATTTTTTGGTAAACGTGTACACAGATGAATTTTATTGAGTTTCATTTGATATATACATGTATGGTGTTTGTTTTTGACATCGCTATTAAATGATTGGACTATGGTAGAATGTCGTGTCACCACTAGAATCTCGTGTATCTCGTTTTCAATCAGTTCATTTTGGAACTGAAAACATTCAGATCAATAGAAAACATTTGAACATGATGGAGGAAATGCAAGGAGCCACGAATTTTTTTTTTAAGGAGACATAAATCAACTTTTTTTCTAGAGGGGCGTAAATCACTAAAATTTTAAACCTAAAACTATGATACATAAAAAAAAAATACAATATAACAATTTTTACTTAAGTTTATATATTTTTCTTATTTTTCCAAATAAACCAAGTTTTTGGTAGTCTTGATTCATTTTTTTTTTTTATAGTTAAAAGTCCAAAGGATTATAACCTATATAAAAGTGTATTTGATATTTAGTTTATTTGAGGTTTTGAGATTGAAATATTAAGAGTGGGATGCTTATGAGTCTAAAACTTTTAGGGTATAATTAAAAATTTTAAAAAAATGTATACACCTATTGCAATTAAAATTTTTGCATGGAGAAAAAAATGTCAACTCTTTTTATATGGTCGAAAGTGCAAAGGTGTTGTTGAGGCTGTTCTCAAGACCTAAACTAGAAGCTTTGTCCTTGAATGCAAGAAAGAAAGTTCTCGAATCCCTTTGTAACTGTAAGGGACTCAAAAGAATGTGCTTAGTTTGGCAATTTAGTTGAAACTAATAAGTTTCAATTATTATAGCATAAAGTTCTCACATAATACAGTAAAAAAGCAAAAGGTTGCTACTGTATAAAACTCTCATATGCTACAATATTTAAGTTTCAACTTCAAGTTCTAATTTGGTTTTCAAATACATCCATACCTAATATACAATGGCGGAGGGAGGTTATGTTCAATGTGCCTTCATTCAACTTTTAATATTTAAATTCTTGTCTAAAAAATTTAAATATACCTCCATGTTATATATAAATATATATATTCATACCCCCACCGAATAATTAAAAAAATATTATTATGTCTCTATTTTACAAGAATTATTATGACTACTCCCCACTCAATAATAAAAATATATAATTATGTATTCATTCAACAAAATACAATTTCTTTTTTTTTTCTATAGGCAAAGTTCTAGCTCAGCTCTGCCACTGTAGATACATATATACACCCACATAAATGCATATACATATATATATATTTACATGGCACCTCGTTTATCATATTTTTTTATCATTAATATATATTTTCTAGGGCCTTTCACCATTCGTTGAAGAGTATGATTGCGTATACGTTAATGTAGCATATGAAATTTTACGTAAATATAAAATTAAAAAGCAAAAAAAAAAAAAACAAAACAAACAAACAAACGCACATGAAAGTTGCCCTGTGTCAAGCACAAGTAAAGCTATTAACTGGGCAAGGCCAAAAAGGGCAAGAAGAAAGTACGCTGGATGCTCAAAAGACGGTGATTCGTGGACAAACATGTCCGCGAGCGGTTTATGACTACTCTTCCTTTTTTTGTTGACTGACGACTCTTTATTTCAACTCAAAGGAGAAGTTAAAAAAACAAAACACAAAAAGGGGAAAAAAGAAGGAAAGAACGAAAGAAAAAGAAGAAGCATGCCCTTTTGGGAGATCCTATTTTCTATCATATTGGTCCTTCTCATGGATTGTGTGTCGTTCTTGACGATTGCTACCCATATATTTATTTATTTATTGTTTTCCATTCTTTATTGGCAATATAAGTTGCCACGTCAGTCGGAATGCTTTTTGAGCGGCGATTTAGAAAGAATTTGCACCCCTTTAAATAAATAAATGAACAAAAGAGTTCCCATACTTTTGCATACCATCAATCTTGTGATTGGCTTGCTTTCTGTATCAAGCTTGATTAAAAGTTGTTGAAGGTTCAATATTAATGTTCTTTATATGGGAGCTTTTTTGGTTAGTTAATAACCACTATGTTTTGAATCAAAGCATCGACAAAGTTGTTGTTGACGAGGGTCCAAGACAACCCTTTCGTACTACCAACATCCCAGTCTCAAGCAACCGTTAAAATGATAAGAAGATAATACGACATCTAAAACTTGAAACGACGTAAAAGTGAAACAACTACAATATTGGAAAAAAGGACAAGAAATGGGAAAGTAAGAACAATTCAGTATAAAGGACTGCAATTGTGACATCTTGCGCTAAAAAAAAAGGACGATGAAACAACGACATCAAACGTGATATGGACGGCTAACTGAAAAATGAATTCTAAATTTTCAACGACAACAAGCAAGAACGACATAAAATATAAAAACATACGACTTGAAAACGACGACAACTGAAAAATGCTGATGTGAGAACCTCACGAACACCAAAACGACGCAATATGTTAAGTATAATATGAACTTTTGAAAACAATAACAAGAACGACAACGAGAAAGCAATATAAAACTTGAAAACGACAATAACTGAAAAGAGGCATGTAAGTGTAAGGACAACAACAGCGGGAAAAAAAAAATGAAAAACCATATTTATACAAAAACGACGAGAGGAGAGAATAAAACGTTAAAATAGCGGGTATGTAACGCAAGATTAAGAGTAAAATCCGTAGCAATTAGAAAACAACAAGAACTAAAACATAAAGACGACAACCTAAAATCGACATATGACAAGAAAACGACAATCAAAATTGCAACAAATAAGATCAAAAACCTTTTTTCTCTTCTCTACAAAAAATTTATCTTTCTTTATGAGACTTCTTTTAAAACGGAAAACACACTTCAATAACTAAGAAATTGAGTCAATACACCAATACTCCGTCCTACCAAAAAAAAAAAAAAGCCTCCTGGTTGTAAAACAAAGTAGAGGAAGCTAAAAAGATGAGATACATCATTTCCCTTTTAAGGAACATAACAGCAACTTGGCCAGAGGAGCTCCCTATGGTAGAGTGTTTGGTAAGTATAGTTAGAACTAACTTTTTAGTTTAAAATACTTAAGCATATAAGAGTTTTACACTGTAGTAACTTTTTACCTTTTACTATAACATGTAAGAGTTTTATACTATTTATTAATAAAAAAGTTGGTTCTAACCAACTTTGCCAATTGTTAGATTGTTATAGCATGTCGTGTTAATAGAATCTATTATGTTTCTCAGTAGGAACCATTCACATTTAGAGGGGAAAAAAAAGAATGCGTTTAGAAACTAATATAGTTCAAACTAAAAAGTTTGGGTTCAAACCAGTTTTGATATTGTGTTTTTTTTCACAAAATTTAAATTATTACAATATTTTCAACTTAAACCTTTAATTCAAACTTGTTTGTAAAACGCCCTCAAGATAATAATTCTTTATGATGTGGAAGAAACCTACAAGAATAAAAAATATTTTTTTAAAAGATAAAAAATATATACCTTAACTTTACCGTTTTATTTTATTTCATTAATTAATTTATTTTTTCCCCCTTTTTCTACTGGCTTTTCACCAAACTTATATATGCAGGGTGTGCTAGTATAGTTTTTTTAGATAACTTGCAAACATAATAGAATATGATATTGCTTCATGCAAGAGCAATTAAGGTGTCTGAAATTTCACTCGTGTCAAGCAAATAACTGGAAATTTAATGGCCGAAAAAGAGAAAGAAAGTTAAAAAAAAAAAAATCAAAGCAGTGAAAGATGACTCGTACGATGTGTTGGTGGTCACATTCACAAAGCAAGAATATAAAAGATAATTATGAGTCGACATTTGTGTTTGCAAGTAGTGATCAATGACAATCCACAACTCTTTTTTATTGGGAAAGTTGTGAACGACAATTCTATCAACCAAGAAAGAAAAAAGAACACCCTTTTTGGCTTGGAGGATCTATTTTCTCCAATGGATGATGTGTCATTCTAGACAATGATCACTAGGCTCAAAAAAAAAAAAAAAAAAAAAAAAAAAAAAAACACAAGAATGTAAAAATTTTAAACCATTAGATTACATCATAATCAAAACACAATAATAAACCTAAGAACCTAAAAAAAAATTGATAGAGTTGTGCCTATTAATCCATAATTTGAACGGAAAGTTTGAATATAAGTTTTAACTTTGTTTAATTAAATTTTGGCAAAAAAAAAAATACTATTAGTTAAAAAAATTAAACTAAAACTTTTTGGTTCAAATCTAGTATAGACATTAAAAGTGAGAATTAGAGTTTTGAGATCGGAGGAGTAAACTTCTAAAAGAGGGTGTGTGCGCGCGGGGGCGGATGGGTGGACAAAAACGACAACAACTTCAAAATGACGTGAAAAGGTAAAGAGGAAAAACGACATGAAATGTAAAACGACAAGAAGCGATACAAGACTCCACCAAGAAGTGAAAACGACGACTACTTCAAAATCACATGAAACTTCAACCCGACAAGACACACCGAAAAACAATATAAAACGTGAAAAACGACAGCATCTGAATAATGTTCAACACCTGAAAACGACAAGTAGCATAACGACTTAAATTGGAATAGCAAATAACCGGAAAACGATGTGGAAATGCTCCAGGTTTTAAAATCACATAACTAAAAAAAAATAAAAAAAATCCCGAAATCGACATAAATGCAAACGATAACCACTGGAAACGACATAAATCATGAAAACAACATGAAGTGAAAACAAAATATGTCATTGAACGGAAAAGAAATGGAAACAAAAAATTTTCCTTAAAAAATTATTAAAAAGTAGAAATCAATTTTTAAGTTTCAAAAATAGGAATCACAAAAAGATAAAAGAATTATATGAATTATAAACCATTTGAAAAAAAAATAAAACCAATAATTTTTGATTAAAAACTACCACATATAAAAATTTTACATAATAATTTTTTATTGTTAGAATGTGAAAGTTTAACGTCACAGGGCGCATTAAAGAAACAACGTTCAGAGAACATCAGTGATATCATAGGCACATGGCGCTCCAAGCCTCCAGCCACAATTGTAACTTTTTCAGTCAAGGTTTCACTTTTATAAAAAAAAAAATTCCATTTTTATTCATGTTGATGGATTTGACAGTTGATGTTTGAATCTCGTTGTTGTGTGGATATTTTATTCAACAAACTCCACGTAATGTCTGATCCAAAGGAGAAAAAAATAAAGGGTAATAACATTTTAAAAAATATTTTTAAAATAAATAAACATAACATTTTACATTAAATAAATAATCATTTATCAATAACAAATATTATAATAAACTTGAGTTTATCAAATTCAATACTGATAAACTCAATAAAATCAAATTTATCACTATTAAATGGTAAAGGTTATCATAGTTTTTTATTAATAAATAACTATTTATATAATTTTAAAAAATTAAGAATTATTTATTTTAAAGGGACAATCAACAAAATCACCCAGTCTAACTTTTCAAACCCAAGTGATATGATCATTGATTAAGCTTAAGAACCATCTTGAGACTTTTATTGTTTATCTCCCATTAACTTTGTTGGTAACATACATGGAGAATTTCATGGAAATGTCCTACCGATTTTTATCAAAATCTACTAACTCGTCGTTTTTTTTATTATTATTTTACATGACTTGACTGTTAAAAACTAGATAAAATATAACAACAACATCATGTTAATGCACATAAGATAGTCAGATCAGAAGAAATAATAACCGGTTTTTCTTCAGCTTCTTGGCGAGATATGGACACCCATTATCTACTATTTTTGGGCACTATTTTGTCAATATTGTTATGCCCTTTTTGAATAGGTTTGAAATGGTATTCTGATGACTTGAAAGCTACGGGCCTAACAAGTGATTAGATCTTAGACTGATAGCCTTGAGAGCTGATATGTACGCAGTACAGAAAGTTGCAGATTTGATTGAATTAATTTTGACCAAACTAGTAGAACTGAGAGTGAAGAATGTGACAATTGGCCCACTTGATTCTGTACTCCCCATGGATTTTATGTCTCAATTTTTAAAAGAATATCTCCCTTCTTCATTCAAGTTGTGAGCTTGGTATAAATTATCACAACATATATTTGTGGTGTTTAGAAGAATAATTTAGCTTTATAGTTAGAACCGTACATTATAATGAACTTTTGCTTATTATTCATGGTTTAAGCTATGAAGTTAAAACCACACCTAAACCACCCTAATTTCTTGTAAAACAATAAATAAATATGTTACACAAAGAGTACAAGTGTGCTTTAGAAAAGAACAAGGCTCTAAAGTGCGATAGAACTCATCATATAGAATACTGGTCCTATATCTTGAAGCCCACATTCCATTTCATTAGTATCAATGACGTCCCAAAATATTTCTCTCTAAATTTTGATGCAACCAATTTATTGTTTCTTGTCTTAGTTTCTCACAAACGTTTCTAAAAAAAGCTGCTATTTCCTTGTTAGCAAATTAGTGCAAGTAGTTGGACAATAAAGTGCCTACTTTTCAGGTACTTGAACTGAGCACTATTATTATTTATGTGGCTCAGTGAAGATACAAAATTAGCTTGCAATATATGCATTTTTTGTTAGATCTTTTGTGAAAATGGTTCAAAAACCTTCAATGCTTCCAATTAAATTGATACGGTGAGAGATAACAGTTGAAATTAAAATTATTAATTTGAAAACTATAACATATGAGAACTTTATATTATAGTAATTTTTTGCTTTTTTACCTTAGCTGTTGACAGTTTTACACTATTTGTAACGATTCCAATCTAGACGCCAAACAAACTATGAGAGTCAAAAAAATAAAATGATTGCTTTTTCCCTAAAAAAGTTTCCTTCCGTACCTGGATTTATACTTATAATGTGCATGGCATTGGAAGCCAATTTAGCATTACTCCCTAATATTTGAGTTAATCTAGCCTATACACATATATTTATTCTAGTATTGTCACGCCCCGGAGTACGGGAGGTGACGTGGCGGAATATTTAGATTAATTAAAGGAGAGTTTAATTGAAAACTGAGAGTTTGAGAATCAAATTAAATAAAAATTAAGAAGATTTTCCACCACATTTTTATAAAGGAATTTAAAATCATTAATCAAATAACAATAATTGAATAAAAACCGCGAATATGGGTTCCACAACCCACAACTTGTGCACACACATGGTACTGACAACATCACAAATACAATTACAGTCCAGGTACAAATAAAGTTAAACCTTACATGCCTTGATTAATAATGCTGAATATAAATAAATTCTCCTAGTGCTCCTGAGTCCGGTCTGAAGAATCTCCTCCAAACCTATATGGAAAACCACCTAGAAGGGGGGGGAAATTTAAAACAATAAAACGTGAGCGAAAGGCTCAGTAGGACTAGGTTTTATAAAATAATTTGATGCAAAGAAACAAAACATTATCAGGAGTATACAGAAATAAAACGTCAGATAAATAAATAAATAAATTGAGTAGAACCGTTCTGACACAGAACAGTCTACTCGTCAAATCAAAACACCAATTTACTTTTACCTAGGCAAACCATGATATCACCACCGTAGTGGCCCAGCTGGGTTTCGGGACCTGCCCCCAAGGTCGTTCGTCACACGACCCGATCTCTGATATGGCATCATGCCTTAGTGTTCGTTATCATTATCATTCAAACCCGATTACCGAGTATTGTCAATTACATTCATTATGAAATTCATTTCATGTCACGGTATATAAAAATATAACCGATAAGATCATTTTCAAACAACCGTTGAAAACATTTTTGATAGAAATCATTTTCAAAGCCAAATCATTTCAAAACCAGGCTACCAAAGAAATAGGATAGAAGTCCTACCTCAATACTCGTGCCGGTACCCCACACCGCAATCCCGGTCCGCTATACGTTAGCTCCACGGAACCACGAACGATCCTAGATACAAACTAAGTCAATCAATATCTAGTTTGAGACATTCTATGTTACCAAATCATTTCATGATGTCCTAGTGTGCCATTTGTATCATTAAAATCATCCTATAAGGTTGGGATTTAAATCAGGGTTCAAAACAGTGAAATCGGGTAAAAATCACAAAATTTTCCATGCCTCGGTCGGCCTGCCGGACGCCCTGCTTCGGCCTGCCGAACTGTACAGTTCGGCCTGCCGGAAGAAAAGTTCGGCCTGCCGAACATGTCCCCAGATTCGGCCTGCCGATCGGAAGAACACCGGCCTGCCGATCATCACTCCGGCCTGCCGAACATGAACTTCGGCCTGCCGAACTGGGAAAATCCAGAAATCCCAGCCACGGGTTTCTCGATCCCCAAAATCCAAATTTGAATTCCAACCTGTTTTTCTCAAATCCCAGGCATGAAAAACAACTATAGTTGATAGAAAAACATTCTAAAACATTTTTGGAATCATTTAAACAACATTTGAACTCAAAATCTTCAAAAATCCGAAAATGAGAAAATGAGGAGAAAAATGAAAATCTTGAATCCAATCCGTTTTTCTTCAATCTAGGTTTAGATTCTAGTTGTTCTAAGCTCATTTAACACAAATCCACGGTTTTCTAAGCTTAAACAAGCTTAGATTTCAAAAACACACAAAATCGAAAATTTTGAAAAAGTTTAGAAATTTCGAATCTAACCTCGAATCGAAGCTTCAATCCACGTTCTCGGTCACCGAATCACGTCCCCGAGCTTCCTCCTTGCTGTTCCGAAACTTGGATTCGAATGGAAATCAAAAATTTGAGAGAGATTGAGAGAGAGAGAGAGGCTGCCGAATGAGAGAGTGAAGAGAGAGAGAGAGAGTGTTCGTGAGAGTGAGGAGAGAGAGAGAGGAAAGGAAAATAAATAGAGAAAATCGGTGGGCGGTTTTACTGTGCGAAAACCATGTGCCGCCCACGGTTTTGTAAAACAGAGTATTTTTAACATTTTACAAATTGTTGTGTTTTAAAACTCAAAACATCATTTTAAAACAAATGAGAAATCATTTGAATACATCGGTTTAACAAAACAACCAAAATTCAAAATCCAACCAAATAATCTAATTAAAGTTAAAACTTTAATTATGGCACACTAATTCACCATTTACATTACATTAATGTTAAATAAATTTCGGGACGTTACAGCTCTCCACCCCTAAAAGAAATTTCGTCCTCGAAATTCACAACTCATTTCAGAAACAAAACAAATGCGGATACAATTCCCGCATATTCGATTCTAGTTCCCAAGTGGCTTCATCAACCCCGTGAT
Organism: Artocarpus heterophyllus; assembly: GCA_025403435.1. Lineage (NCBI taxonomy): Eukaryota > Viridiplantae > Streptophyta > Magnoliopsida > Rosales > Moraceae > Artocarpus > Artocarpus heterophyllus. The sequence goes on along the minus strand of CM046330.1, from coordinate 3,388,013 downwards.
GCTGCCACACGACCTTTACCAACGGTATCTCACGACGACGCAAGCTAATCACTTTCCGGTCGATGATCTGAATCGGCACTTCCTCGTACGTCGTATCCTCCTGAACCTGCACCTCGCGAAACGAAACTATCTTATCCTGCTCAGGTGGACACTTCCTAAGCATCGACACATGAAACACATCATGCACATGAGAAAGTTCGGGCGGAAGATCAAGCCGATAAGCGACCACGCCAACACGCTGAGTGATCTCGAACGGCCCAATATACCTCGGCGCGAGCTTTCCACTCACCCCGAACCGCATAGTTCCCTTACGAGGTGACACCCTCAAGAGAACAAAATCTCCAACCGCGAATTCTAAGGGTCTACGTCTCCTATCCGCGTAGCTCTTCTGCCGACTCTGAGCTGCCCTCAACCGATCTCGAATCACCGCGACTTTCTCGTTGCTATCACGAATCTCTTCCGGCCCAAGAATCACTCTATCTTCCGGCTCGGCCCAACACACAGGTGACCGACACGGTCGCCCATACAACGCCTCAAATGGTGCCATACCGATACTCGCCTGATAACTGTTGTTGTACGCGAACTCCGCCAAATGCAAATGTTGCTTCCAATTCCCGCCGAAGTCCAACGCACAAGCACGCAACATATCCTCGAGAACCTGAATAACCCGCTCAGACTGCCCATCAGTCTGAGGATGAAACGCCGTACTGAAGTTCAAATCCGTACCCAAAGCCTCCTGAAGACTCCTCCAGTACTTAGCATTAAACCTGGTGTCTCGATCAGAGGTGATGGACAAAGGAACTCCATGCAACCTCACAATGTTCTGCATATACAGCTCCCCGAGAGTCTTCCTGGAACACGTCGACCTAAACGGAATGAAATGCGCCGATTTCGTCAACCTGTCGACCACAACCCAAACTGCATCATGCCGCTGCTCCGTCCTCGGCAAACCTGTGAGGAAATCCATCGTCACATGCTCCCATTTCCACCCTGGAATAGGAAGCGGCTGAAGCTGACCTGCAGGCTTCTGATGCTCGGCTTTCACCTGAAGACACGTCGAACACTTGGCCACATACTCTCGAACATCTTTCTTCATGCCTCTCCACCAATAGTGCCTCTTCAAATCACGATACATTTTGGTGCTCCCCGGATGAATGGCGAACTGAGACCTATGAGCTTCATCTAGAACGGCTTTCGTCACCTCGGCGATAACTGGAACTGCAAGACGCTCCCGGAAGTACAACGATCCATCTGCATGCACGCTCCATTCTTCAAACTGCTCCCCGCTCTGAATCCGCGACCAAATCCCCTGCAAATGTCGATCCTGCCACTGACCTTGCTTCACCATCCGAACAAGAGCTGGAGTCGCTTCCACGTGATATAACGAAACTCGATCACCGTCGTCATGATACTGTAGCCGATACTCACTCACTGTCGCATCCCTGCTCCAGTCCTCAAAAATCAAGCAAGCGAGAATCCCTGAAGACTTCCTGCTAAGCGCGTCCGCGACCACATTAGCTTTTCCGGGATGATACTGCAACGCGAAATCATAATCCTCCATGTACTCCACCCATCTGCGCTGCCTCAAGTTGAGATCCCTCTGAGTGAACAAATGCCTCAAACTCTTGTGATCGGAGAAGACCTGAAACGACGCTCCATACAAATAACATCTCCAAATCTTCAGCGCGTAGATCACCGCTGCAAGCTCTAAATCGTGAGTAGGATAATTCCGCTCGTGAGGTCGTAGCTGTCTCGATCCGTACGCAACCACACGTCCATGCTGCATCAACACGCATCCAAGTCCACGCCCTGAAGCATCAGCATAAACCTCATACGGCTCGTCACTGCTCGGAATAATCAACACTGGAGCTGAAGTCAATCGGTTCTTCAATTCCTGAAAAGCAGACTCACAGTCTTCATCCCACTCAAACCTGACATTTTTCTTGGTCAACCTCGTCAACGGAGCTGCAATCTTCGAAAAGTCCTTTACAAATTTCCTGTAATATCCAGCAAGACCTAAGAAGCTGCGAATCTCCGCTACATTCCTTGGTCGTTCCCACTCCAATATAGCTTCAATCTTGGACGGATCCACTGAAATACCATGCTTCGAGATGACATGACCCAGAAATTTGACCTCAGTCAACCAGAACTCACATTTTTCCCTTTTAGCATACAACTGGTGCTCCCGCAAAGTCTGAAGCACGATCCGAAGATGCTGCTCATGCTCCTCCCATGTCTTAGAATACACAAGAATATCATCGATGAACACGATCACAAACTGATCCAGATACGGCCTGAATATCCTGTTCATCAGATCCATGAAAGCTGCTGGAGCATTCGTCAACCCGAAAGACATAACCAGAAACTCGAAGTGCCCATACCGAGTCCTAAAAGCTGTCTTGGGAATATCCTCTTCCTTGATTCTGAGCTGATGATAACCTGACCGCAAATCAATCTTCGAGAAGTATCGCGAACCTCCCAACTGATCAAATAGCTCATCAATCCTAGGCAAAGGATACTTGTTCTTCACCGTAACACGGTTCAGCTGCCGATAATCCACACATAACCTGAGAGTCCCATCGTGCTTCTTAGCGAACAAAACTGGTGCTCCCCACGGAGATGTGCTATTCCGTATATATCCTTTATCAGCAAGCTCCTGAAGTTGCTTCCTCAATTCCTTCATTTCTGCCGGCGCCATCCGATAAGGTGCCATAGAAATCGGTGATGTCCCTGGAAACAACTCGATACCAAACTCAATTTCTCGATACGGTGGCAATCCTGGCAACTCGTCGGGGAAAACATCCTCGAACTCACCAACCACCGGAATCGCTACACTACTACTCTAAACATAGGGCTCGCAATCTAGATTGGCAAGAAAAGCAAAACAATCTAGATTCCTTCGCCCTCCTAAACATGACTTCATGAGACGCTCACTCATTAGCCAATCACCACCACCCTGGTAAGTGATTACCGTCCCCCTATCAGACACTAGGGTCACTTTCCTAAGTTGGCAGTCCACAACTGCACTATACCTGGACAACCAGTCCATTCCTAGAATCACATCATAGGAACTCATGGGGAGTATAATCAAATCACTTTTCAAAATCTCATCCCCAATCTTTATTTTACAAGATTTACACATATGATTTACACACACCCGCCCCAAGGGAGAAATTATAGCTAGGGGTTCATTAAACTCTTCTATCTCTAATCCCAAGGCATGTACAAAAGAACTCGAAATGAGAGAATGAGATGCACCGGTATCAAATAGAACGCGTGCTAGAGACCTGGAAACCAAGATCATACCATCAACAACTGCGTTACCAGTCTGAGAATCTGACCCTCCAGATGCCATCGCATGAACCTGCACTGGCGCTTTTCCTTTTCCTCTACCGACATTGCTGGGTCCTGCATTACTCGGCCGATGCTGCTGAGATGGAGACAACTGCACACTACCTGCACTCGGAGCTCTATACTGAGGAACACTGCGCTGGAAATACTGCTGCTGCTGTCCCCGTGCCGGATATGTGAATTGCTGAGGAGAAAACTGCGGATACTGCAACTGCGGGTACTGCGGAGGTGGAGGTAGGGTCTGAAGTTGAGGCTGAGACGAACGACTGGCATCCTCCCCGGTCTGCGATCCAAGACGAGCACTCCTGATCGGGCAATTCCTCTTGATGTGTCCGGGCTGCTGACAGAAATGACAATGGAAGCTGTAGGGATTGCTGCGCCCGCTGCCAGACGAACTGCTGCTACCACTGGTCGCACCGCCTTGCTTGCTTTTCCCCGGAGTTGGACGACTACTGGTGCTCTTCCTGCCACTCCTCTGCGGTCCTCCTGAAGCCTTGGCTCGATCTTCACAATACTGCACGTAATCATTCTCCACGGAGATCGCCGACGACACAAGCTCTCCGAAACTCCTAAGCCGTAGAGCAACCAACTGCCGCCGAATAGGAGCCTTGAGTCCCTCCTGAAACTTGATGCATTTCTCACGCTCCGATGCCACAGCTGATGGAGCAAACCTAGCCAACTCGTTAAACCTTGCCTCATACTCCCGAACTGACATATCACCCTGCTGCAATCTATAAAACTCAGCTGCTTTCTGGTCTCTATATCCCTGCGGAAAATACCGATCATAGAACAGCTCCTCGAACTTGTCCCAACCGATATCGCCACCGCGCTCCAGACGCCTAGTTTGTTTCCACCAGGTGTTAGCGCCACCCTCGAGCTTATACGCCGCAAACTCCACACGATACTCCTCAGGCACACCAAGGGTATCAAGATGCTTCAAAATCGAATCCAACCAATACTCTGCTAACTGCGGATCCCCATTGCCATCAAAAGTCGGAATAGACGCCCGCCGAAATTCCTTAAAGAAGGCATGCCGACTACCAACACTGGAGTCTTCCGGTCTAGCCCTGGCTGCCATCTGCCGGAAAGCCGCCATCATAGACCTCATCAGGCCCTCATCATTTCCGAACTCCGCGTCAGCTGTCGAATGACGTCTAGGTGCCATTCTCTCACTTCTGAAAACAAAATTTGGACTGTCAGATGTATTTCATTGTCAAACCTATGTGTGCACAATTCCCAAGGTTCATAACCTTGAGCTCTGATACCATTCTGTCACGCCCCGGAGTACGGGAGGTGACGTGGCGGAATATTTAGATTAATTAAAGGAGAGTTTAATTGAAAACTGAGAGTTTGAGAATCAAATTAAATAAAAATTAAGAAGATTTTCCACCACATTTTTATAAAGGAATTTAAAATCATTAATCAAATAACAATAATTGAATAAAAACCGCGAATATGGGTTCCACAACCCACAACTTGTGCACACACATGGTACTGACAACATCACAAATACAATTACAGTCCAGGTACAAATAAAGTTAAACCTTACATGCCTTGATTAATAATGCTGAATATAAATAAATTCTCCTAGTGCTCCTGAGTCCGGTCTGAAGAATCTCCTCCAAACCTATATGGAAAACCACCTAGAAGGGGGGGGAAATTTAAAACAATAAAACGTGAGCGAAAGGCTCAGTAGGACTAGGTTTTATAAAATAATTTGATGCAAAGAAACAAAACATTATCAGGAGTATACAGAAATAAAACGTCAGATAAATAAATAAATAAATTGAGTAGAACCGTTCTGACACAGAACAGTCTACTCGTCAAATCAAAACACCAATTTACTTTTACCTAGGCAAACCATGATATCACCACCGTAGTGGCCCAGCTGGGTTTCGGGACCTGCCCCCAAGGTCGTTCGTCACACGACCCGATCTCTGATATGGCATCATGCCTTAGTGTTCGTTATCATTATCATTCAAACCCGATTACCGAGTATTGTCAATTACATTCATTATGAAATTCATTTCATGTCACGGTATATAAAAATATAACCGATAAGATCATTTTCAAACAACCGTTGAAAACATTTTTGATAGAAATCATTTTCAAAGCCAAATCATTTCAAAACCAGGCTACCAAAGAAATAGGATAGAAGTCCTACCTCAATACTCGTGCCGGTACCCCACACCGCAATCCCGGTCCGCTATACGTTAGCTCCACGGAACCACGAACGATCCTAGATACAAACTAAGTCAATCAATATCTAGTTTGAGACATTCTATGTTACCAAATCATTTCATGATGTCCTAGTGTGCCATTTGTATCATTAAAATCATCCTATAAGGTTGGGATTTAAATCAGGGTTCAAAACAGTGAAATCGGGTAAAAATCACAAAATTTTCCATGCCTCGGTCGGCCTGCCGGACGCCCTGCTTCGGCCTGCCGAACTGTACAGTTCGGCCTGCCGGAAGAAAAGTTCGGCCTGCCGAACATGTCCCCAGATTCGGCCTGCCGATCGGAAGAACACCGGCCTGCCGATCATCACTCCGGCCTGCCGAACATGAACTTCGGCCTGCCGAACTGGGAAAATCCAGAAATCCCAGCCACGGGTTTCTCGATCCCCAAAATCCAAATTTGAATTCCAACCTGTTTTTCTCAAATCCCAGGCATGAAAAACAACTATAGTTGATAGAAAAACATTCTAAAACATTTTTGGAATCATTTAAACAACATTTGAACTCAAAATCTTCAAAAATCCGAAAATGAGAAAATGAGGAGAAAAATGAAAATCTTGAATCCAATCCGTTTTTCTTCAATCTAGGTTTAGATTCTAGTTGTTCTAAGCTCATTTAACACAAATCCACGGTTTTCTAAGCTTAAACAAGCTTAGATTTCAAAAACACACAAAATCGAAAATTTTGAAAAAGTTTAGAAATTTCGAATCTAACCTCGAATCGAAGCTTCAATCCACGTTCTCGGTCACCGAATCACGTCCCCGAGCTTCCTCCTTGCTGTTCCGAAACTTGGATTCGAATGGAAATCAAAAATTTGAGAGAGATTGAGAGAGAGAGAGAGGCTGCCGAATGAGAGAGTGAAGAGAGAGAGAGAGAGTGTTCGTGAGAGTGAGGAGAGAGAGAGAGGAAAGGAAAATAAATAGAGAAAATCGGTGGGCGGTTTTACTGTGCGAAAACCATGTGCCGCCCACGGTTTTGTAAAACAGAGTATTTTTAACATTTTACAAATTGTTGTGTTTTAAAACTCAAAACATCATTTTAAAACAAATGAGAAATCATTTGAATACATCGGTTTAACAAAACAACCAAAATTCAAAATCCAACCAAATAATCTAATTAAAGTTAAAACTTTAATTATGGCACACTAATTCACCATTTACATTACATTAATGTTAAATAAATTTCGGGACGTTACAAGTATATACTATTAGATATGCAACATTAACTTCAGTCACATGGAATTGAAGTCATGCTTTTTTCTTGTGCGGTGTTTGTAGCTATTTTTTCATTATCTTTTGCTTTACATATATGATGTTATTTATAAAAGTCGTTTGCTTCTTTCAACTTTTTTGACAATCTTAAACTAAATTCAATTAAAGCGGCATGATGAATTCTTGTCTGTATGCTTAAGTGCATATTCTTGATCAAGCATGTTTAGTTTAGTATTCCAAATATTCCATTGTGCTGTAAATATTGATCATGTGCTCCCCTAATGGGGCTCAATTAGAGCAAAAGTAGCAACGACGTCTCCTTTTTTCCCTACAGTGGAGATCCCATCGGAAAGAAATCACCTTTTTTTTCAAATTTAATGACGGAATGTCAAATATCTATTTTTAGAATCATTTGTTAGAACTGTAAATATTGTAATATGTGAAAGTTTTATATTGCAGTAATTTTTTTATTTTACTGTAGTAACTTTTTTGTTTTATTATAACTTTATATTTTTTTTACCTAAAAAGTTGATTAGAACCAATTACTACTAAACAAGCTTACGGTAACTTTTCTATTTTGTGGGTTGTACTGATTATCGGCTTTGGCAGAGAGCAGTTAAACAACCAAATTAAAGTTGTCCTTAATTTTGTCATAAATTAGCAATTCCTTCTAGAAGGTTACACTGTAAATGGCAAAGCAACTATAATTGCAACCATTTCGTTAAATACCACACCCTCATAACATTTTGGAACTTGTATTGGTTGCGTAACAAGACAAATATATGTGATACGATTGTTTTTAGCATAACTCATACATCCTGTTAATATTTTTATTATTGAAGCAGAAAAAAAAAAAAAGAATCTTATACCATCTCTCGTATGCAGTAGCACTGCATGTTACAAGTTCATCACAAGTCATACACCTAGAATTTTCATACGTTAGAAGATACAATTTTAACTTATATACGTGCATAAGATTTTTTGCTCAAGAAAAGATGAGAGATGGGTAAAGCAGTGTTTACTAAAGGAGCTCTTCAGGCCTTATCTTTCAAAGAGAAGCGTGTCATTTTAACCCCACTGAATGCGTTGGTAATAAAGATATGTAGAGACGCGGTTTCAAATATTTCAAATTAAGTACTAGGCTAACATGCTCAAACATTTACATTTATGACTCTAAAAAAGGACCACCCAACACTTAAACCTTTGATCATAGACTTATCATAATAATTCATTACCGTTGAGCCACCCCACTCGACGATATTCATACACAGAAGATTAAGATCAAATATTGGTGTATCTTCATTTCTTTCAATAACTCCTCCAACATTTTTCTTTTTCTTTTTCTCCTTAGGTTACATGCGTTTCTAAGACAACGTAATTATTGAATATTGTCGCCATTCATATTTCTATGGTCATTCCTTTCATTGAAATGTTATTGAAACTTGTACAATTTTTTGTTGTCTTGTACAGCTAAAGAAGTGCGTCGTGCACTGCTCTGTGGTGCCCTACAGTTGGCCACTCAACAAAAACAGACCATATAAGAATGGCGTTGTTCCCTCTTTATTGAATATTGATCCATTATAGAAACATAAACTTTTTCTCCTCTAGGGGCATTATTCAGATGAACCCCACATGAGACTCTTGCCACCCAATCTCTGTTGTTGCCTAGCAAACCTCATGTGGCCCACACGTGTCCAGCATGAGAACTTTCACTTCACTGAAGAATATAACCATTTTCTTATGACAAAAAGATAATAAAAGAAAAATCAAGTATGTGGAGTAAAGAAACCAATACAGATGATGTGTAAAACGTTAGTAAATAATATAAAGTTCTCAACAGTTATACTAAAAAGTAAAAAAATTGTTACATTATAAAGTTCTTACATGTTACAGTTTTTAAACTTAAAACACGTGTTTAAATTGATTTTTCAAATAATAGTCATGCTTTCAATCTTATAGTATTTCAAGAGTGAGCTCATGGGGCACCAATAATTCAAAGCCGTCAGTCCCATTTCCATTAGAAGACAAATGTGTCAATGCAGCTTAAGTGTATTTTTCTATTGGTGTTGATTTGTTAAATGTGTTAAATTTTGTTCACCCAATTATAACCTCCTAGATTACACCTAGAGTTGGGAAAGTGGATCTTACTTTAAGCTGTTTGGTTAGATTGTTGAAGAAAAAATGGCACACTACTTTTTCTTATACCCTTAATTTTTATAAGAAATGATGTGATGAAGTGACCTTTGTTCTCATCCAAGCACCACAAGGTCACCACATGGACCTTATTACTATTCTTCTTAATTTCATATATAAAATGTAACCAAATTTAGGGAGTAAAAAAAAAAGTGAAAAGTGGCACTTGGGTCATGATTAGCATAAAAAATCATTGTTGCCCAACTATAGGTGTGACTTATGAGGTAAGCTGGTATAGTACTTATTTCACATTTTTCTTCTGATGGGTTACCAAATATTCCATCTCTTCTGATCTCTTATGCCCAAATGTTTATGTGCATGCAAATTATTGACCATATAAAATTTCCCACTTGCAAAAAATATAGATGCTTATCCAAATTATCTATAAATATTTATTTTTCCTCCAGCTTGGAAGAAGCAGGCGTCACATGACATAAAGTAAGTGATTAGATGATGCTGCAAACTCTTTCGAATCTTATTTATGCCCTTTTTGTTCTTTCACACTCTCTCAATGATATGAAATGTTAGGCTTTTAATGCATATTAATTGTTGCGTTTCTTTCTTTCTGTCTTCTTTCCCCTTTCATCAGAAATTGTCACGCGAAAATTTGGCTTTGTGCCATACTCACCATTGCATGGCAATTTGCCAATCTCACAAGGAAGTTTCCTTTCTTCAGGTTTTTTTCTTTTTTTTTTTTAATGCCATCTTTAGCACTTCATCACATGACAAAATCTAGTCCAAGTGAAAACAGTTTCCACTAATTAGAAAGGATTACAGGTTAAGAGCGCCATCTTTTTGGGCTTTGCTTGATTCCCTCATATTACACACGTTAGATTATATATATATACATATATATATAATTATATAATTCTTCATTGGGGTCGGTTCCATACTTTTTGCTTCCCCAATGAAATTTTGACCTTTAGCTCTTCTCTTTTTTTTTCTCTCTCTCTCTCTACCCATTATAAATTAATATTGTCCACACTAGTTCACTAGTTTTTTCTTGGATTTTACATCTGGGCAGGCAATTGGTTTGGTTTCTTCTCTCTTTATCAGTGACCAAGTTTGGTCAGATTTTGTCTTTGTTGGACTGAGATCTCAATTTCTCAAAGTACTGCATGAAAATGGGGAAGCTCAGTCTTGGCAGGGTGTTGGACTGTCTTTGTCTTTCTTCTGGGTCAAGCACTTCTTGTTTCTGCATGAATTCCATGGAATTTGAAGATGAGTTTGAGAGAAACCCTTTACTCACTAGTGAAGAAAGAAAGTTGCTCACTTTGAAGGATGTTGTTGCTGGAAAGCAGACCTTGGCTTTCCAATTGAAGCCCAAGGTAATGTGTCCTCAAGTCTTCTTCTCTTTTAATCTAAGTCTTGTTAAATTGTCTTTGAGTTTTAATGAATTGTATGTGTGTATATATAGGCTTTTGGATGCAGTAAGAATCTAATCATGTTATAGAGACGCGACATCAAAAAATTATATTTCATAAAAATATAGGACGAAACTAAAAATGTTATAACAATTTTAAATTTTTATTATAATAATTTTTAATTTTACAAGAAAAAATATTATAATAAAATTAGTTTCAACTAAAATTTTTAGCTTGAACCTATGTTAGCAAACGGGCTCTTAGTTACATCACACTATAATAATTGTTGCATCTCTACAATCTTAGTGTTAAGCTTTTTATTGTATATTATACGGAAACACGGTCCTCTCCTCGTTGACATATACAGACAAAAATTGAAGCGCTTTTACTTTTTTCCTCTTTTCTTTATTTATTTATTTTATCTGTGGGGAATGTGACTTGGTTAATTTGCAGATGGTAATGCTAAGAGTGTCCATGCACTGCCATGGATGTGCCAAAAAAGTTGAGAAACATATCTCTAAGATGGAAGGTACATGAACCTTATTCTCTCATTCTTCTATTTTGTTTTGTCCCCATCTTTTCAAAATTTATCTATTTTTTGTTTTTCTCCTCAAACAAGCGTACAAATACAATGTACATATATTACATATACTTATTGTCTAATCTTAAAAAAGGTCCAATAATATTCTGACAACATGATTAACTTGCAAATAGGTGTACTACAGTCCTTTTCTCTCTCTGTTTTTTTGACTCTTTTTTTTTATTATTTCCAAACCAACCCTGTAAGTTCATCTATTTCTTAGATTCCCCAAAGCATAAAAATTGATTCTATATTTCCCCCCTCTTTTTTCACAATATTAAACACAGGTGTGACCTCGTATAAAGTGGATTTAGAAACCAAGATGGTGGTAGTCGTTGGGGACATTCTTCCTTTTGAGGTGTTGGAGAGTGTCTCTAAGGTCAAGAGCGCCGAGCTTTGGAATTCTCCATCCTGATCAAAACAATATTATCTTCCATCATCCAACACTTGCAAGTGTTATTCCTGTTCCCAAACAAAGACAAAAGAAGCCAAGACAAAACACAAGAAGCTTGTTATTCTATAATCATCAGAAGCCGTACTATATATATATTATATATGTTATATATATATATATATGAATATACACATTTGGAAATTCTCTTTTTGTAATATTCTCTCTAGTGCAGAGAATTTAAAATATATATATGCCATAATCTGCATCTGCAAAATTTTCAGACCTGTTAATGCCTTTGTGGCATTATAATCGTGTAAGCTTGTAGACCTAGACGGAACATATGAATATTGGCCATTGTATTTATGGCTTTTGTCTGTATTTAAACTTTCACAAACCTGTTTTGTTTTTGATGTTTTTGTAACTTAAAAAAGCATAGGGTTTAAATCAAACGCAGGTTTTGTTTTGCCGTGCTGTAAATTTTATTTATTTTATAGGATGTTTGAAATTTCAACTCCAACCTATAAGTTATAACTATAAATTATATAAAACTTTTAATAAATACAATAAAAAATAACAAATTATTACAATATAAAGCTCTCATATATTGTGATTTTTAAACCTAAAATATTAATTATAACTAAAATTTCAAACAATAAATTAGAACTTCTCGATGAACGGTAATGTTGGGCTTCTAGAATGTTATTAACATAATTTATTGCAGAAGAAACACATGGGCAGTGTCTGCTCCTCAAGAAACAAATTCTGAACACAAACCTTATTCACTCTTCACAGCTTTTATGAGCTTGGTTGGAACCGTATTGCTATGAAGATCAAGAGTACGTTCGAAAATAAAACTAATTTTGGTATAATATTTTTTTTAACAAAATTTTGATGACTAACCTGTCAAATTTTTGTCCGTAAATGGCATCCCTTGAGGCGTTGATGTGACCGACTGAGTTGAGTAATAACTAATGATGGCCCAAAATGTGATGATATGATTAGTATTACATGATTGTGTTATATTGGCCGTCGTTGCAGAATGATGTAGAAGTGGAACTACATAGATGAATATATATATGTATATACATAGGCTCCGGACGTACGGAAGTGAACTCATATATATATATATATATATATCCCCAGTAGATGTCACGGGTTTGCTACGGAGTCTTTCCATCAGCAAATGAAAAATAAAAACCTTTAAACAATATGGCTGCGATTTTGGGGTCGTAGGCTAGCAACTATTCCACCGACTCTTATCTTTAAAAATCGAGTACGAATTCTCCTAGGTTTTATTAAAAAGAAAAAAAAAACTGAATTTTGGAGGTCAAACTTCCAAGGTACAGTTGTGACTGAATACCTTGTAACCGATTGTAATTTTAAAGGTTTCTAATAGAAACCAATCAATTTTTAACGGTTATGAATTCTAATGGTCTTCTATTTATGTTTTCATTAAATCAACAATTAGAGCACTGGTAACTGAATTTTTTCTGGCAGTATAAACATTTGCTTGATGGAAGCAATGGCTGTACAGAAATAGAGAGAAAATTTTTTTTTCCTTTGTTCGTTCATTGAACAAAATATTGGGTCCTCAAGTTTCAAAAATTCTCTTAAGAATCTTACACCATCAATTGAGTTTTTGTGAGAACTTGAAAGCATCCCAAGTGCAGGCAGTCACAGCACACCGTTTGGACAGCAATGGCAGGAGGTAATATTTTTCACGCTTTCGTTTTCGTTTTCAATTTTTGATATGCATACAGTTTATAGCATGCTTGAATTGATTTTTATGTTTTGCATTTGGTATCAGAGCCGTAAAACAACCTCTGCCTTGCATGAAAAACTGGAAAAAAAATTCCCCGTGTTTTGGACGCACGGGTGGAAACTTTTTTTGATTTTTGGGTTTTGATTTTTAGCGTTTCTTAACTGAAACTAAGATTATAAATCATTTAGACATTAAATTTCTATGAATTCTGCAATTTGAAATGTCAAAATTGGTGTTCGGATGGTAGAATTACAACCGGGTCTGAAACGGGTCAAAACCGGGTTGAAACCGGTCGTTCGGGTGAAGAAGACCCGGATTCGTGGTTGCAGACGATAAAAACGACATGTCGTTTGGCTTGGGTCAACCAAAAACGACATGTCGTTTCGGGCGCTGAGGGCTCGTTTCATGGAAAAAAACGACAAGTCGTTTGGACATTAATTACCAAAACGACATGTCGTTTTGTATGTTGACAGGTTGCCCCTCTTGTAAACGACGTGTCGTTTACGCCGAAGGGGGGGGCCCTCTCCAAACGACGCCGTTTTGGCTGAGCAGAAATTTAAAAAAAAAACCCAAAATTAAAAAAAATATTTTTGATTTTTTCTAGATTTTATAAAGTGATATTTTTGGGGAAAATTTCTTAAAATTTTCAGTTTTATAATTTTTATGAAATTTTCATAATATCCACAATTTTAATATTTTTATGAAATTTTTCATACTATGGAATAATTTATAAAAAATTCATAATTTTGAATATTCATAATTTTTTTTTGGTATTTATTATGAATATTATATAGTAATTGTGTGGATATAATTTTGTAAATTTATGTGCATATAGTGTTCATTATGTATAATTTGTGATTTAAAATTATGGATGCAATATTAAGTTAAATAATTTAGTACATTTAATTTTGTGCAATAATGTGCTAAATTATAATTTTGAATGTATAATTTTAATATATACATAATGAAAATTAGTACATAAATTATGGTTTTTTGTTCATATTTATTTATTGCTTAAGGTAAATGCAATTTATTTTATGAGCAAAAATTTAAGAATAAATGTCTTGTGATATATGTATTTAATTTTTGAATAATTAAAGAGTAGTCACGGCATCTTTAATTATGCAAAATTATGTAAGATATTTAAATCACATATGGTAAAAGGACATTAAATTGTGATTAATCATATGTAATATGATAAATTTTATCCCACATGAATTTTTATTATATTTAATATGATTAGTTAGGATGATGTATCAAATTATCTTTCTTAATTTACCCACAGGATTTAAGAAAAGGGCTTATAATTTAATAGCGTTATCATAAGGATATATGAATCTGTTTGAGTTAAAAATTTAGCCCACATGCAATTTTTATGTCATTTGATTCATATTTTAATGCATGATTTACATTGGTAAACATGTCATAAGTATTATAGCCTCAATTTGGTAACATAAGTATGTATGTTTTATTTTACAGCTATGCAAACTGTGAGTTACTCTGATTTCCAGTGTGACATTCCCGAACTTAAGGGAGACAACTATAAAGTGTGGAAGGAGATAATTCTTTTTCATTTAGGAGTCATGGACATTGACCTGGCTATCCGTAAGGATGAACCACCTGCCATTACGGAGACGAGCCAGCCAGATGACGTGGCCCGTTATGAAAAGTGGGAGCGATCTAATCGCCTCTGCGTAATGTTCATTAAGACGAAAATCTCGGCTGGCATACGTGGTTCATTGGAGCAATATGACAACGTGCGAGCTCTGATGAAGGCAATTGATGAGCAGTTTGCTACATCGGACAAAGCCTTGGCTAGCACTTTGATAATGAAATTTTCATCCATGAAGCTCACTGAAATTCATGGTGTGCGTGAGCACATCATGCAAATGAGGGATATAGCGGCTCAGCTGAAGACACTTGAGGTTGAGATGTCTGAAACCTTCCTTGTGCACTACATCCTCAACACTCTTCCATATCAATATGGACCTTTCAAGATATCCTACAACACACATAAGGATAAGTGGTCCATCAATGAATTGATGACCATGTGTGTCCAGGAAGAAGGAAGGCTTGCTATAGAAGCGGGAGAGAGTGTGCATCTGGCAACTCAAAGGAAGAACAAGGGCCAAGCTAATAATAAGGGAAAAGGCAAACTGTCTGCTCAGGCTGATATCAAGAAGGAATCCAGGTACTTCTTTTGTAAAAAGAAGGGGCACATAAAGAATGATTGTCCTAAATATCAGAGATGGCTTGACAAAAAAGGTACTCAATTCTCAATTGTCTGTTATGAATCTAATGTGGTTGACGTTGAACATAACACATGGTGGATTGATTCTGGTTCTTCAATCCATGTCACTTATTCCTTGCAGGGATTGCAAGGCCTAAGGAAGCCAGTGGGAAGTGAGCAGTGCATCTATACATGCAACAAGATGCGCTCACATGTAGAGGCTGTCGGAACATGCAATTTAGTTTTATCTAGTGGTTTTATTTTAAAATTAGAAAAGACATTTTATATTCCTAGTTTTTCTAGGAATTTAATTTCAGTTTCAAGGCTTGTACCATTGGGATTTTCCTTTAATTTTTCAGACATTATATTTAGTTTTTTTTATAGATCTGAACTTATTGGAAATGGTATATTGTCAAATGGTCTTTTCAAAATTAATTTACAAGATAAAACTTCTTATACTTCTATGCATGTTCAAGATAATGCTGGCATTAAGAGATGTGTTATGAATGAAGATTCCTCTATACTGTGGCACCGTAGATTATGTCATATCTCTATTGAGAGAATAAAGAGACTAGTGAATGATGGGGTACTTAGTACTCTAGATTTCACTGACTTTGACACTTGTGTGGACTGCATAAAGGGAAAGCAGACCAATATGTCAAAGAAAGGTGCCAAGAGGAGTTCAGACATATTAGAGATCATACATACAGATATTTGTAGTCCAGACATAGACGCGTATGGTCAAAAGTATTTCATTACTTTTATTGATGATTACTCACGATATATGTATCTCTACTTACTTCATAACAAACATGAAGCTATAGATGCCTTTAAAGTGTTTAAGGCAGAAGTAGAGAAACAATGTGGTAAGCAAATAAAGATAGTGAGATCTGATAAAGGTGGTGAATACTATGGTAGATACACCGAAGATGGACAAGCGCCTGGTCCATTTGCAAAGTTTCTTCAAGAACATGGGATAGTTGCCCAATATACTATGCCCGGTTCTCCAGATCAAAATGGTGTCGCAGAAAGAAGAAACTGAACATTGTTGGATATGGTGCGGAGCATGCTTAGCAGCTCCAAGCTTCCTAGGTCCTTGTGGACTGAAACTCTTAAGACGACTGTGTATATATTAAACCGAGTTCCAACCAAGGCTGTCTCAAAGACACCGTTCGAGTTATGGAAAGGTTGGAAACTGAGTTTGCGACATATACGCATTTGGGGATGCCCGTCTGAAGTAAGAGTCTATAATCCACAAGAAAAGAAGCTAGACCCAATGACCATTAGTGGGTATTTCGTTGGATATGTTGAATGGTCTAAGGGATACAGATTTTATTGTCCATCACATACCACTAGGTTTGTGGAATCAAGGAATGCGAAATTTCTTGAGAATGACTTGATCAGTGGGAGCGATCGATCCTGGAACACCGTTCCAGAGAAAGATCATACAGATGCTCAAGCTTCCACTTCATATGATAGAGTGATTGTTATACGTGACACGCCTACAGTTCAAACGCGTGTTGAACAACAGCCAGTCATTCAAGTTCCACAGATTGCTGATCAAGAAGTAGTAGATCCAGTTGAACAGCCAGCTGATCAACATCCTCCTCAAGAGAATGTTGAACCAACATTAAGAAGATCTACTAGAGTAAGGTGATCAGCCATTCCTAGTGACTATATTGTGTATCTACAAGAGTCTGACTACAACATAGGAGCCGAAAATGATCCAGAAAAGTTTTCACAAGCCATGAGTTGTAAGAAATCTAACTTGCGGTATGATGCCATGAAAGAAGAAATGAACTTTATGTCATCTAATGGAGTCTGGGATCTTGTCAAGTTGCCTGATGGTGTAAAAGCCATTGGATGCAAATGGGTCTTCAAGACAAAGAAAGACTCATTAGGCAACATTGAGAGACATAAGGCAAGACTCGTTGCTAAAGGATTCACTCAAAGGGAAGGTATAGATTACACTGAGACTTTTTCTCCTGTATCTAAAAAGGACTCCCTTCGTGTGATCATGGCATTAGTAGCTCATTTTGATTTTGAGTTACATCAGATGGATGTGAAAACGGCATTCCTCAATGGTGATCTAGAGGAAGAGGTTTATATGAAACAACCTGAAGGATTCTCCTCTAGTGATGGTGAGCAATTGGTGTGCAAACTCAAGAAATCCATATATGGTTTGAAACAGGCTTCCCGTCAATGGTATTTAAAATTCCACGATGTCATCACTTCATTTGGTTTTGAAGAGAACATCATGGATCAATGTATATACCAGAAGGTTAGTGGGAGCAATATTTGTTTCCTTGTTTTGTATGTGGATGATATCCTTCTTGCAACCAATGATAAGGGGTTTCTATATGAGGTGAAACAATTCCTTTCTAAGAACTTTGATATGAAGGATATGGGTGAGGCATCTTATGTCATTGGCATAAAGATCCATAGGGATAGATCTCGATGCATTTTGGGACTATCGCAGGAAACCTATATCAATAAAGTCTTAGACAGATTTCGGATGAAAGATTGTTCACCAAGTGTAGCACCCATTGTGAAGGGTGAAAAGTTCAGTTTGAACCAATATCCAAAGAATGATTTCGAGAAAGTTCAAATGAGCAACATTCCTCAGGCTTCAGCTGTCGGAAGCCTTATGTATGCTCAGGTCTGCACCAGACCTGACATTGCATTTGTTGTGGGAATGTTGGGAAGATATCAGAGTAACCCAGGCATTGACCACTAGAGGGCTGCAAAGAAAGTGATGAGGTACCTTCAAGGTACAAAGGATTACATGCTTATGTATAGACGAACTGATATTCTAGAGGTGATTGGCTACTTCGATTCAGATTTTGCTGGCTGTGTTGATTCGAGAAAGTCAACTTCAGGTTATATTTTCATGCTAGCCGGAGGAGCTGTATCTTGGAGGAGTGGAAAGCAAACGTTGGTTGCTACTTCCACGATGGAGGCAGAGTTCGTTTCTTGTTTTGAGGCTACTTCGCATGGTGTATGGTTGAAGAGTTTCATGTCAGGCCTTAGAATTGTAGATTCTGTGTCTAGGCCATTAAGGATATATTGTGACAATTCAGCTGCTGTCTTTATGGCTAAAAATAATAAGAGTGGCAGTCGAAGTAAACATATCGACATTAAGTACTTAGCCATAAGGGAACGCATTAAGGAAAATAAAGTGGTCATTGAGCATATAAGCACTGAATTGATGATCGCAGATCCTCTGACAAAAGGAATGCCACCGAAGTCATTTAAGGATCATGTTGTACAGATGGGACTTGGTTCCATAATGTAAATTTATTTGTACATACAATTTACAGTATTAATGAAACTCTTATTCAGTTGTGATGTTTTCTCATATTTGTTTGCGCATTAAGTTATTGGAGAAAATTCACACATAGTAGGACCAAGAATAAACATTGGGTTTATTCATAAAGTTTAGTTACCATATAAGGAATAAAGTCTGAGAAATAATACATTGTAATACATGGAAGATAATACTCACAATTTAGAGAAATTATCGCCATGATTCATGTATTTGTTTCCTGAAGGTTTGGGTTTAATGAATATAAAGATAAATATGGAGACCAAGTGAGAGAATGTAACCGATTGTAATTCTAAAGGTTTCTAACAGAAACCAATCAATTTTTAACGGTTATGAATTCTAATGGTCTCCTATTTATGTTTTCATTAAATCAACAATTAGAGCACTAGTAACTGAATTTTTTCTGGTAGTATAAACATTTGCTTGATGGAAGCAATGACTGTACAGAAATAGAGAGAAATTTTTTTTTTCCTTTGTTCGTTCATTGAACAAAATATTGGGTCCCCAAGTTCCGAAAATTCTCTTAAGAATCTTACACCATCAATTGAGTTTTTGTGAGAACTTGGAAGCATCCCAAGTGCAGGCAGTCACAGCACACCGTTTGGACAGCAATGACAGGAGGTAATATTTTTCACGCTTCCGTTTTCGTTTTCAATTCTTGATATGCATACAGTTTATAGCATGCTTGAATTGATTTTTATGTTTTGCATACCTTTCTAAAATTTTGATTTTAGATTTGTCTTTTTTTACCCCGAAAGATCTTAGTTTTATTAGAACATAAATTGTTGTTCTTATTTGTTAAAAATTCGACTTCGTTGCCAATAATAAAGCTTAGGGAGCAACTAAACTTATAATATAATCACTAGTCATCTTAAAAATAGCAAAAATTTTAAACAAATAGTAAAAATTAATGCATTATGATAATTACTACGTAATTTTATGTTATTTTCAAATTTATATTTAGAATAAAGTCTATTCAAATTTATATATTTTAACAAAGTTTAATTAAAGATTTTCAACACAATAAATTTGGGCTGACGTTCATGAAATTTTCATGCTCTTAAGTAAATATAATGTTACAAATTTGTTAGTTTAAAATGTAAATTGTTTCAATTAAAAATTTAAAAGACAAACTATAAATATGCAATAAGTTAAGAGAACAATAATGTAAAAAAGTCGTTTCTCAAAAGATGTTGTGGACCATAGGGAAAAAGTTGTTGGGTTCTGCATTTGGATACATAGACCATTTCTTGAGGTAAATTAGGTGGTGTGTTATTTTTTTATAATCACTATTGTGTTTTATAACTTTTTCTCCTACCTTTCATCCATACTATTTTTTCTAACAAAAATATCAAAATATCATTAGATAACACATGTGTACTCAAAAGTCGTATCTCTCAAATTGACCCACCACAGTGGGAAATTCAAAGGAGAATTGTTTATGGTCATAAATTTGGGAGATTCAAAGGAGAATTGTTTATGGTCATAAATTAAATCGTGGAAATCAAAATGTGGTTAAAATGACAGACCTACCGTTAATATCAATTATTTTGTTGTATTATAAGTTTGCCTCAAATTCTATCTATCTTTTTAAAAAGAAAAAGAAACCATGTGCGACGTCGTTTATGTCATTTTCCGTACGACATTGTCCCGGGTCCTTCGTTGAAAATATCAGTTTCAACCCTTTTCTCTCTTCATCTTCTTCCTCCTTAACCAACTTCTGGAGAGAGCACATTTGAAAAACGAACCAGAACCAGAACCTCTTCACCTTCCTTAAATTTCTTAAGATTTTTTTCTTCAGATAAAATTAAGTAAAAAAATAATTTAAAAAAAAAATTATCAAAAAAATAAAAACAATGATCAAATTCAAATATTTCCTCTTCGTCTTCTCTATCCTCCAATTCGTGATCGCCGGTTTTTCTCAAAACCCTAATCCTAGCAAACCTCCGTCTCCGGCCCAGTCCGAGCTCACCAGCTACGGCTTCCCGATCGGCCTTCTGCCGTCCGCCGCCATCCTGAGCTACAGCATCAACCAGACCAACGGCGAGTTCTCCGTCGACCTTGGAGGCGCGTGCAAGGTCACGCTCCCGCCGGACAATTACATCGCCACGTACTCGAAGAGGATCACTGGCAAGATCAACCACGGAAAGATGGCGAAGCTGGACGGGATTAGGGTCCGCGCGTTCTTCAAGTGGTGGTCGATCACCGGGATTCGCTCCAGCGGCGAGAATCTGGTGTTCGAGGTCGGCGGGATCACGGCCAAGTACCCCTCGAAGAACTTTAACGAGAGCCTTCCTTGTGAGGGAAAGCAGTCGGCTTCCTAAGAGGTTTGTCGTTTGTATTTCAATTTTATTCTGGTTCGGTTCTTCTTCTGATTGTTGATTTGTTTTGTTTTGTTTTGTTTTTTAAATTAAAGAAAAATTGAAATTGAAAAGGAAAGGTTACGATATATATATATATATATATATATATATATATATATATATATATATATATATTTGCTTGAGAAATGATTCAGAGAGTGAAAAGGAATCTAATTTATGCTCTAGTGCTTTTTTTTTTCCTATTCAAATTTGATGTGTGCCTCACAAGAAACCAAATAATGATTCTGCTAAAAAAGAGAGAGAATTTAAGTTTGCCACAATGTTGAAGATTGCTTTTTTTAATTATGTAGCTATTGAGGTTGTTAATGGTTAGTTTGGAATCTAGTTTTGGCAGTTTAGACAAACCAATCAGACTGTTTCTTTATGTAGGCCATTTTTGTTAGATATTAGATCAAGATTAAACGCTTTTCTGCTTGTTATTTCTTGGTGGCAGTTCTTGGTCAAATGAAATTTTAGAATTTGAGTATTTTATCATTTGGTTATACACTGATTTATGAGTTATTTCCTCTTGTTACCCTTTAACTTTTATGTGTTGAAGGAACTATTGAATGCTATTTGGCTTCTGCATCTTTGGAGTTTTTGCAATTACTATTGTTACGCTGTGAAAGTTAGAGACCAATACATAACCTAATAATAATAACGATCATAGAATCACACAAAAGAGGTAAACAATTTTTGGTCGATTGGTAATTGGCCTCGCTGGTCTCTCTAGGGTTAGTATTGTTCAGTTTTTTTTTCCCTATGTTTGGTTATGGAGGTCTTTAACCATTAACATCTTGAGGATTTATGGTTTTAGTCTTTAACCTGGTCAAGCCCTTGCACAAATATCTTAGGATTTGGCTGGCAAGTCCGGGACTTGTGGATAGGCTAAGTTCATGGAGAGCTATACCCAGATTCGATGATGATTACTTTGTAACGGGTACATATCGGGGTCCAGAGTCCAAAATGGTCATTGGGTAAAGAAAATGACTTCCAATTCCATTGAAGCTAAAAGCTAAGTCCTTGCGAACATTGAAAGTTAACAACTTTTGCTCCTATTATATAATAAGGACCATATTGAAAAGGGTCGAATCCGAAATGCTTACTTTGATTTGCCCATTTGAGACGCTGTGGTTAACCTTTGAGTTTGCGTGGCTTTCAGCCATCTATTTTCTACAAGTTGAACGTTTTGAGGAATCCTATCAGTCCAATTCTTCTTTCTTACCAAGTCTTGTAAAGTTTTTTTTCTTTTTTTGCAAGAAAGTAGTAGTTTATGCATGTTTGAGGAATAATTGGCTAGTTCACTTCATGTGTGATGAACAGTTCTGAAATGTCTATTTTAACATCTTTCATATTGGTGGGGCAAAACGTTTATTTTTTTTCCACTTTTGCAGGGCATCTGTTTAGGTTTGATGGGTCAAGTTATATGATGCTGGTTGGCCACAAGAACTATAATATTAACTCCAATGAATTGCAAGATACTATTTTTTGAATAAAGGCCATAATCTAGAATTTTATTTTTTTCGTTTGTATATAGATATCCTGTTTTCTTTTCAGCAGTATCAAGTGTTTCTATCTTATGGACCATGGTGATGGACAATGCCAACAGGAAGTTTCCTTTATATTTCCACTTTACATTAAACTTGTATTTATTTATATAATTTAAAGGGGATAACTCGTTTGAGTAATTGACTTGTCTTTTACTCTTTCGTGTGTATCATGGTCAACAATGCATTGTTGATCTATTGTAATCCTTACATAATCATCGAAGACAATACCCTTAATTGATAGTTGAAAAGGTGTTTGAAAAGTAAGTTGAAACTAAGACTTTGAACTGAAAGTATTGTAGAATATGAGAGTTTTACATGATAATATATATTTGCTTTACACCATAATATATGAGAGTTTACACTCTTTGAGTTGAAACTTATGAGTTTTAATTGATTTTGTTAAATTCAAAAATTCAAAAAGCCTCGGTAAGAGGGATTATTTCAAAGCTGTGAAATTTTATTTCCTTTTTATTTTTATTATTATTTTTTAAATATTCTTGGGGTTGTAAAGCCAAGCTGTGAAGTTTTGTTCAACAAGGAATAAAGCTGTGATTCATACTTCTTGATTGATTTCTTCTCGTTTAACATGGTGGACATATTTTCACCCAGTATAGAAAAATCTTTTTACTACTAAGATTAAAAATAATCGTCCTCTTCACATTCTGGGCATTTGCTTTCTAGATTTATTTGCCTTTGCGGATAAATTATGGTTCATTTGATGTGTTGGTTTGGAATGGCGTGATATAGAACTTTATAGTTTGAACTGTGTTTTAAACTGTATAATTTAAATAGTAGTTTTAGACTAGCGTTTGAAATATAAAATTTTAAAATGAGAATAAAATATTACATCAATTTTAAAACGAGAAATAATGTTTGGAAAACTATGATTTATGAAAGAAAAACAAGAATGAGAACAGTTTTTACTGTAGAACATGATTCAAATTAAAAAAACTTGAGGAGGACATTGTTTGGATTTTGAGGTTTTTGACTATTTTACAACCGCTTTCATGGTTTGAATTAGACTTAATTATTACTCTATCAAATGTCAATTTAAAACTCTTTAAATTTTAAACTGTCTTAAACAATTTTGAACTTTCGTATCAGATGGCTTATTGGTCATTAAAGAGGAATGAATTTGGTATTCTGTCCAATCAATTAAACTATAAACAAGAAAGAATACAAATAAGGGTCATGCCAACGGTAAAAATGCCTTGGAAGGATTAAACTGGCAAGATATTTACTACAAGGGTAACTTCCGTGTTTTTTTTTTTTAAATCCTTTTTTATATCAATGTTGCGCCCTAGAAAATATAGACAAACTATTGGACCAAGCTACGACTGCCTTGGAAATTTATGAGTGAAGAATTATTAGGTGGTCCAACATAAGTCATTCTGATTATCGAAAAAAGGAAAAAAAAAAAAAAAGGGAGAGAAAAACAGGAGTTGGTATTTGAGTTGAGTTGAAAATAGAAACAGATGGGTATTTATCACTGGTTTTTCCTTGTTACTTTATGATTGAAATGTTAATGTGGTGATTCAGTTTTGGACGCAATTAGGTAGTTGGTACAAGTCTTTTGGTAGTACATAAACTTCAAGCTGGCTGAATCAGTGGTCCAACCTTCCAAAGTAGCTCATACAATATCCCGTCTACATCTAGAGGACAAGTACTTCATTATCCATTCAAGACAGAAAAAATGAACTCACCCATCCACCTACCCTTAACAGTTATTTCACTCTTTTCAAGGCCAGCTTGATTATTAGGGCTTTTGAGAATATGTTTTGCATATAAAACATTATAATAATTTAAATTTTATAAAAAATACTATAATAAAATTGATATGAATTGAAATTTGTAGTCGAAACTATATACTAAACAAGCGTAAATTGCTTCACTCTCTTTAATCAATTACATATTAGTTTTTTTGTGTAACACTATTGTATGAGTATTCTAGCGTTTTTTATTGTTACATTAAGATGGATACAGTTTTTAAAAGCCACCAGTTTTAAGTGGTCGTACGTATAGTATAGTATAAGGATTTTTATCACTGTTATCCTTTAAATTTTACTACTTTTGGCAACTTATCCCAAACTTTTAAGCATGGCTGTTTGTCTCCTAAACTTAACAAATATCCTAATCTCAATAAATATAGGTTAAAACATATAAAATTAATCATTCATCTTATTAATAATAATTCATGTACAAGTCACGTGTCAATTTCATTTAAAAATTAACATTGATGTTCATGAGAAGTAGCTTGCTATATATTTGTAAATTTAAGGTAAAAATTGTCAAAATCAAAAGTTTAAGTGACGAATAGTAGCTATGAGAAATTTAGAGGAAGCAGTGCAAAAAACCTGAGAAATGATTTAGTGGTAACACATTTTGTATCAATAGAACATGTTTGATCAAAATTACATTTTTGATATAGATTTGAAACCTGAAAAATAAAGTCATGCTAATAAGTTATTTTTTCGATTCTAAATTTTTTTTTTAAAAAATAATTGTGTACTGAGAAAATTCGTACATGGTAATAAGGAAACTTAGCTACCATGCAGAGGGCTTTTTTTGCTGGAAATACTATGTAGAGGAGGGGCTTTGCGTGCGCCGGAATGCAGGCGAAATTTGGCTAGTAAATGTCGCACAAATATCCAAAAGTGAATGCCTATCTTTGAGCCAACTAGGAATCCCACCCTTTCTATTTATACTTCTGTCGTCTTAGTTACTAATATAGCCACCTATTAGGTCTTACAAGATGTGTAAGAGATAAAATGAAGACAAATTTATTTTCACTACAAATCAACCATTGATTAATGGTACTTTTATGGTAAAAGTTGCACTATATTATTGTCTACATGCATGGACCTTCAAGGGCCAAGGTAAATAATTACGTTAGGAAAGAAAAATACTATATTATTTGAATCTCTAAGTCTCAACGTTGGGGCTTTTATGGAAATGAAAACCCTTGTCATCTCGGTGAGGATTAAAACCTTACTATATATTTACAAAACTGTAAACCCTAATCTAGCATATAGTATATTTTTCAGATTGAGATATACAGTTTTATTAATAATAGGGTTGTAATGGGTTAAATAGGATTGTTGTATTGAAACCTACTACCTCTTGATAGGAAAATTAAATAATAAATTAAATTTTATTGAAAAATTGCCTAGTATAACGTGTTAGTTTTGCATCCCACTAGATTAAACGCTGCAGCCATTGGTGGGAATTTTGGAATCCCCCTTGTGGAGTTTGTTCAAGACTCACAATGTAGTTAAAAGTATCTCCATTATTTATCCTTTTTTTTTTCACTTTCAAAACAAAAGAATAGAATGACATGACCCAACATTAATAACTGTGTGATTGTACATGGGTTAGTCCGGGCGGCGCATATTCTTGTTATATATGTTAATTGATTTAACATATTATTGTGAATTTCATTAAATGAGAAATATCATAACTAAATAAGAAATATTATTACTTTGCTCCATTTTCAAATTATTATGAGTACTACACCCTCATCCAATAATAATATTCTCCCATATTATTTAATATTGTGCAACTCAAAAGATTTTTGTTACTGTCCAACAAAATAATATAATGAACATTTCGCAAACATATGAAATACTATATAATGTAACTTATACGGAATTAGATTTTACCAGTCTAACATGGACAGAGGATGAGACTGAGTTCTCGAATACATATATACAAATCAACATCTCAATATTCAAGCCTATCTATATGACAATAGTTAATGATAGATATTTATAACCTATTTAGAAAGTAATAACAAACTAGCTACTAAGATTTTACAACACCTAAATCAAATAAACGGTAAGGAAATAACAAAACCAAATTAAACTGACAATAACGACATAGCAAATATAAAAAATAAAGACTACTGTAACTAAAACCTCCTGCATCACTTTGATAGCAAAGTTTACCGACCTCATCTGTTAAGATATTTGAGGATAAGTGCATAATGTGAAAAAGGGAATGAAAACTCCAAGCGACTAAGGTTCCAATATTTTCAAACGTTTTTCACGTTTTTAATAGAAAACCAACGGCGGACATTGTTGACCACCAGCTCGCCGCAACTGCTACAATAATTAATTCAGGTTTTAGGCCTAATTAAGAATGCTCTAAAATTCATGGATTATTGACACGGACTTTGAGAGGTAAAATTATACGTTCATTTTAGAAGTTTTTAAAAATATTTTTATGCGTTTTTTTTAAGACAAATGTTTTAAAAATACTTTTATTATAATTTTTAAAAAATTTTATTTTCTAACTTAAAATTATTTTTACTAATTTTAAAAATACTACCGACCTGACCGGGTAAAATTCCTATAGAAAAGATATCATTGAAAATTTTGCCAAGGAATTGGCATCAGGTTTGAATAATTCCACGTACTTCTGAAATCAGATTTTTTTTTTTTCTTTTTCTCTCCCTCTAAAAAAGCGACACAATAATCACCGATTCATGATAACGTTCGGTAGCTAAATAGAGTGTGGGTGGGAAACGTAACTTTTGCTTTAATATAAACGTATGTTTCAACGCAAACAAGACATAATTACTACATTCATGCTAAAATCCATGAAATAGACGCCCTTGGTGATGTGTAAAAGAGGGTATTAATTGAATTGGTTGCAGGGATTTATAAAATCACACCCCTATTCTTATTAACCTTTAGAATTTTACGGATTATATATCTTATTCTAGAACACAATCAAGATGTTTGAAAGTGTAACTAAAACTTTAAGTTAGAACTAAAACATTATAGCATACGAGAGCTTTACACTATAGTAAATTGTTACTTTAGATTATAGTAGTCAAAACTAATAAGTTTTAACTAGATTGTCAAACGAAGCTAATATTGTTCCTAGTTATTGTATCCAAATGTTTGTTGTATTTTAAGAGTAATTTGCCATTAAACTGTCTAGCAAACTTAAGTAAGTAAGGGCAAATAAAACACTCAAATTGTTCACACACGCTTCAAACACTCTCTTATTTTTAGAAATTTATAACCTCCATTCTTGCTAAACACTCAAATTCTCAAACACAAACCACGTGATTAAGCAAATCAGCGATGCTTGAGTTCTTGAATATGATACAGATGTTCCTCAACCACAGAGGAACTAAAAAGGTGTTTGGCATGATGATTAGAACCATTGGTTAGAATTACAAACACTGTAGCATATGAGAGTTTTATATTATAGTAACTTTTTTGTTTTTACTGTAGCATATGAGAGCTGTATACTATTTATAACTGAAAAGTTGGTTAAAACCAACTAATATCAAACAAGCTATAAGTTTCGATATAAAAACCTAATTTAAACGGATTAACAACAAAAAAAAAAATTATGAAATATAAATAAAAAGAATACTAAGAAAACTAAGACTTATGGTAACTATTCGATGTGGATTATTGAACCTTGTACTTCATCTTTGAACACACTAATCATACTTTCTTCTCATCTCGACGTTGTGGGACTCGTAATTCGAGGATATGCACAATTATGGATGGCTTTTGGTAGTTTTCAACCATTAAATCACACTAAATTAAACAAAATATGATAATTTAACATAATTTAATAAAATTTTCTATTTAAATTTTAAACTTGTGCCATTCAGGTTTTTTTTTTCTTCCTATTATTTGTGTTGCTATTATTATTGTTGTTATTGCTATTATTTTTTTAACCTACCAAAACATTGCTCCCATTATAAATATGTTCTATAACGTAAACGGTTTTATGTTTTTTTTTTCAGCTGAAAATTTTTCCATTTTATGATTGAAAACATTTGACAGTGTAGCATTTCATAAGACATTTGGTAATTTGGTTCAAATTTAAAAACTTTTTAGCCTAACTTAGTTTTTAGAATGTTTACAAATTAAGTTAAAACTTAAATAATATAACGTATTAGAATTTTATATGTAATATATTTATGTTTTATATTATAATTGACAGAGTTTTATACCATGGAAGTTAAAAGTTGATATCTGTAGAGTTTGTTTGCTAGGATGTTCTTTCCGATAGAATTTAAATTTTAATAGTACGACGCGCGATGTGACTGTACGACACGCACTTTTAGAATTAATATAATCTATATATATATATATGTAAAGTGAAGTACATGCAGGTACTGCCCAATGGCGCTCAATCAATAGTGAAGTGACGCTATGTCCTCCCTGTCAACTCGTTGGGGGCGGTAAAAAGGAGCCATTTTTTGCACCGCTGGCCAGGCCATGATTCGACCTTTGAGCGGTTTAAGAGAACATTTCAATAGGGTGTTCTAGTGTAATAATTAAAGCCATAACATAAAATTATTTTTATTATGGTATATAAAAATTTTATATTATAAATTTTTTTTTATTTTTATTATAATAGGTAAAAATTTTGTAATATTTATAATTAAAAAGTTAATTTAAATTGTTCTTGTTAATGTCCTTTAAACCATTATTTAGGTTTAAATATTGTTATAGTTAAAAACTTTAAGATTTATTTGACATATAATATTATATTATATTATATTTTTTTATATATAATATAATGTAATATAATATACTATATTTAATATACTATTATATTATATTTTTTATTATAATATATAAAAGTTTTAGACTATTTAAGGTGTGTTTGTTTTAGTTTTTAAATAATAATTTGAATTATTTTACTACAGTATTTTCTCTTATAAAAATTTAAAATTTTACTTAAATACTCTATTTAAACGCACCCTAAACAACCCACAATTATCTCAACACTTAAGCCCCTCTCTTAGACTTGTCATTTCAGTCACCCCCAAAAACATCACCGGTCCAAAAAGGGAAGATTTTGATAAAAGGGCAAAAAAAAAATTCAAATTGGACAAAAAACCTCTTTTTTTTTGGAATAAAAAAAACACTTTTTTTATGCGGAACACCGATAAAGTGCAATTTGGTGATGATTGACTCAATGCTGCACGCCTTTTTTTTTTTTTTTAATTAATCCTTCTACCATGGAAAACACGTTAAACCTCGTTTTTACATCAAAATAAAAAATATACAAAATAGATAATTTTTATATATATTTAGCGATTAAGAAACAGAGCTTACCAAAAGTGCATTTCTTGTAGAACTTTTTTTTTTTTTTTTTTGTATATAGTGATATGTATATAGAGGCAGTAATAAAATAATACTTACAGTAGAAATTATTTTTTTACTATTTGTAAAAACTTTTATTTTAGCTGTTATATTAATTTTTCATCAATTTAGTTTACAAGCGTATACATTAAAAATTTGTAGAGCATGATAGAATTATTTGTGGATCGCATTGTTAAAAAATTAATTCAATCATTAATATAAAAATCCAATCATTAAAATTATAATAAAACAAAAATAATTTAATCAATATCTTACACATAAAACATGAAGTCTTATAGATAGTAAATTTAATGAAAATCGATATTTTTCGGTGGTTAATCCAACTTTTTTTTTTTTTTTGAAAAGGGGAAATACATTTCATAGATTGGCAATATATTTCAACTTGCAAAGTATTATTTTATTATACTCGGCAAAAAAAGGATTATGTGTATTTTTTTTATACAGAATTCATGTGTATATTGTGTTTTTTTATATATACCAAAGAATCAAGGCAATATATATGACTTTGTAACGGATTATGTGTATCTTGTGTTCTTGTTAATATGAACATGATTATGATGTTAAAAAGAGCACTACAATTATTCAAATCTCTCTCCCAAGCATGGAAAGTTCAACAAATAAAAGTCAAAAAAAAAAAAAAAACACAAAAGAAAGGGCTTGAAGCTTGTCATAAAAAGGACCAAAAACCATTCTCCATGCTTGACATGCATGTTTTGGTTGACCAATTCCCCGTCAAAATTTTTGAACCCAAAAACTCTAGTCAACACGTATTAATCCTTTTAATTTCTTTGTATGAAACCCATGCTTCCTTTTTATTCTAAAAAAAATTGCTTAACTTAATTATGTTGTGTTATTTAAGGCTGGTTTGGTTGGATATTTGAATTACTGTTTGACATGCATGTCAAACAAGACCAAAAACCATTCTCCATGCTGGACATGCATGTTTTGGTTGACCAACTCCCTGTCAAAATTTTTGAACCCAAAAACTCTAGTCAACACGTATTAATCCTTTTAATTTCTTTGTATGAAACCCATGCTTCCTTTTTATTCTAAAAAAAATTGCTTAACTTAATTATGTTGTGTTATTTAAGGCCGGTTTGGTTGGATATTTAAATTACTGTTTAACATGCATGTCAAACAAGACCAAAAACCATTCTCCATGCTTGACATGCATGTTTTGGTTGACCAACTCCCCGTCAAAATTTTTGAACCCAAAAACTCTAGTCAACACGTATTAATCCTTTTAATTTCTTTGTATGAAACCCATGCTTCCTTTTTATTCTAAAAAAAATTGCTTAACTTAATTATGTTGTGTTATTTAAAGCCCGTTTGGTTGGATATTTAAATTACTGTTTGAATCATTTTGCTACAGTATTTTTTCTCACAAAAATTTAAATCTTCATTCAAATAATCTACTTAAATATTGGAACCAAATGGGCCCATATTTATTTATTTTTTTCTGATTGATTTTTTTTTTTTGAGGAATTTTTCTGATTGATTTTCGATCGTGTGAAAATCGTGTTTTCCAGTCAACGGCTTTTAACGAGTCGTTGAGTTTTACTGTTGGGATTGATCCGACGGCTGGGATTGGATCAATTATGTCAAGCTACTCATAGGCTGTAAAAACTGCAAAAAAAAAAATATATATATATATATTATTGCTGAATGCATGGATTTAATTGCACTTTTGCTTTTTCCTTTTTTTCTCTTTTTTTTTCTTTTTTTTTTTCAAATGACCCCAAAATAAACAATTAATAAGAAACACAACGAGGATTTAGTTATGTTCTTAGAATTTTTTAAAATATTTGTACACATTTTTTCAAACAAAAATTTTAAAAACACTTTAAACATAATTTTTTAAAAAAATTTTATTTCTTAAAATAAAAACATTTTCTAACAGTTTTGAAAACATAAACAAACAGTCCCGGTATCTTAGGAAAAATATTGGATAAATATTATTTTCACGCCCCAAGAAAGCGCGTATGATTTACACGGACCAGTTGCCACGCGGGACGGTGCTTCGCGTACTTTTCTGCGCGGTAGAAGCCAACCCTGCTTTCAAACCGAAAGCGCTCGAGTCACGCGCGTTGCTGGCCCGTGCAAACACGGCTGAGTCTACTCTAAATCGTGAGCAACTCGTACAAGACTTCCTCTCTCTCTCTCTTAACCAACTAACACGAAGGAGAAGCTCTCTCTCTCTTCTCGGGGATTGCATGCTTTTCTGATAGCAACCAGCAAAGTTTTCGAATTTGGGGGAATCGAAACCCTAGATTCGTCACCATTGTTGAGAGGTTCGTTCTTTTCCAGATTCGATTTGTGTTTTTTCTTTTCCGTTTTGTTTTGTTTTTATTTCCTCTTATTTTTTATGTTTTTTTGTTTTGAATTCATTTGGCATTGTTTTGACGGCTTTCGAAGGCAGATCCGTTTCTCTCTTTCGTCTTCGCTGTTCGTTGTTCGGCTTTTCATGTTCGCTTTCTCGAACTCCGTTTCCGTTTCGACCTAAATTTTGAAAAAAATAAAAAAACTATTCGCTTTTCTGCTTTTGAACCCTCATTTTCCATTTCCTTTATTTATTTTTTTTGCCTGAAAATTGTTTTGGATTTCTTTGCTCAATGTGCATACGAGTGATTTCTGAAGAATATGTTGCTTCTTTTTCGGTTTCAGTACGATAATTTTTGTCATATCTTAAATTCTATATGTTTATCTTTTTGTACTTTAATTAGCTAAATAATTTATGATGGAGAAAGAAGATTTTTTTTTTTTATCGGTTTTGCTTTGCATGGGATTGTCTGGTTTTTCTGGGAAGAGAAAAGGTAACTTTTTGGTGTGGGTGTGAATGAGAATTTGCTTTTTTCTCTTTGAAATCTTTTGTTTTTGGTTGTCGGAGAATTTTAGTTGCCATTTTTGGTTCCAGTATTTTCTTGGACAATATTGTGATGATTGTGAGCTACATTGTGTCTGAAATATGAAAGATATTGAGGAGGGAAGAATTTTTGACTCGTTCATCAGAATAGTTGGAGAATCGGTTTTGATGAAAATTTTCTATTTTTCTTTTTCTAAGCTTTATGGATGGAGAATTTTACTAAGCTGTGTTTACAATTTTGAATATCTGATTTTGCTTTTTTGGCAATCAATTCGGTTATTTCAACTGTTGTCTCCGCATGTTCATCTTGTAGGATTATTGTGAAGTTTGTAATATCATTTTATTGTCACAGGGAGGACTGCTCAACGTTTATTATAATTTTTGAAGAATGGATTTAGAAGATAAATTGCTTGCTAAAGGTATGTGTAGTCTTTATCAATTTTTTTTTTTTTTTAAATTTCTTACAAATGCTGCCTTCTTTTTTTTTTTTTAATAATTTTTTTTGGTTGGTATAGTTGGAAAGATAATGTTAGGAAGGAAAGTATATGCCGCAACAATTACTGGGTTCTGTTGTGTGTTTGAACAGTGCCTGACGAGTTTTTTTAAGAATTTTATCTTTAGATAATAGCTTATTATTTTCCTTTGATATCCTGTTTAGTAACCTGATTTTTTTTTCCTTCAATTTTTTCTTAAAAGGCCAAACTCTTGCTTTGTATCCTAATTTTTTCACTCGTTGTTTCCCTAGCTTTCTTGTGGTGTGCTTTACCTGTACATTCATGATTTTGGGTTGAATACTGGAAAGAAGATCCATTTATGCTTCCAATTTCTGTACGTAGTGCACATCCATTTAAGCTTCTGTT
Organism: Artocarpus heterophyllus; assembly: GCA_025403435.1. Lineage (NCBI taxonomy): Eukaryota > Viridiplantae > Streptophyta > Magnoliopsida > Rosales > Moraceae > Artocarpus > Artocarpus heterophyllus. The sequence continues at coordinate 3,354,588 of CM046330.1, read as the reverse complement.
TTGTTGGTGCTCTGATATTTGTAGAGCACATTCTAGAAGCTGACAGTTATTTGAAGGTGCCTAATCCAACAGTTAATTAGTTAGTTTCATCTTGTAATCATTAACTGGTTCACATTCTGCATTCATGCATGATTTAACAGAGACTTCACTTCGGAGCTGTTTTGATTTTTGCTGTAGCTGTTATTTGATTTTATTATCAACAAGTCACATATGTTTATAATTCCTATGCCTTCAAAAGATATTTCTAACTTCAGTTTTGTGTGTTTTCCTGTCCAGTTTCTGGTGTTCAAAGCCTTTCTTCCAGTGTGCAAAGCACTCCTGAGAAGAATGGGCATTCTGATGATGCTTCAAGGAGTCCAGAACTACTTCAAGAATTTCTGAAATCTGGTCCCAAGAAGGAACTTTTAAAAACGTGTTTTGATAAGGACAAGAAAAACTTGGTTTCATCAAAAGGCAAAACTACAGACACAGCAAAGATGACCAACAAAACAAACAAGAAGCAGGACCCAAGAAAAGCTTCTTCTAGTCCTAGCAATCAGACTTCTTCGAGGAAGCAAAATAGAAAGGGAGAGAATCCCATGCGTTTTCCTCCAACTCCTGAACTGTCTTCAGAATTTGGATGCTCAAACTCTTGGATATGTAAAAATTCTGCGTGTAGAGCTGTCCTGTCTATAGATGACACATTTTGCAAAAGGTGCTCCTGTTGTATCTGTCATTTTTTTGACGATAATAAGGATCCTAGTCTTTGGCTGGTATGTACATCAGAATCTAGTCGGGGAGACTCTTGTGGGTTGTCTTGTCACATTGAGTGTGCCCTTCAACGTGAAAAGGTTGGTGTTGTTGATCTTGGGCAACTGATGCAACTAGATGGTAGTTATTGTTGTGCTTCTTGTGGTAAAGTCTCTGGAATACTTGGGTGAGTACTAATTTCCACTTCTTATCCTAAGGTTAAAAACCTTGTGCTCTCTTTGGCAGGATGTCTCTGCCTTTCCCTAGACATTAGTTTCCTTATGGCAAATTAAATCCGCTTCAACTTTGACCTCAAATGAATTTGGATTTTAGGTTAATGCGATTGACAGCTAATTGTTTTCCTCTTTGTCATCTGTTTTCAAATTACGTCACTGATATTTGCTATTATATTTGAGGTTCTTTCTTTTTGAGTTTTGGACTTTCTTGTTGATAATGTGCACTCTTTTCTTGGAAAATGATTTTTTTGTGTTAGTAGGCCTTAGTGAATTAAATTGTGGTAATATAAAAAGTTTTGTAATAATCTCAGATAATAAAGAAAAAAGATGAGGAAAAATAGATAAAGAACAAGCCTGCCCATGCTTGGGTCTTGGACTTTAAAAATTATCTGTTTTGATCAATGTTGGCAGTTGTTGGAAGAAGCAACTAGTTGTGGCCAAAGATGCACGCCGCCTTGATGTACTTTGTTATAGGATATACTTGAGTTACAGGCTCCTGGATGGAACTTCAAGATTTCGAGAGCTGCATGAGATAGTTAAAGAAGCAAAGGCTAAACTAGAAACAGAAGTAGGTCCAGTGAATGGTGTTTCTGCCAAGATGGCACGTGGCATTGTCAGCAGACTCTCTATTGCTGGTGATGTGCAGAAGCTTTGCGCCCTTGCAATTGAGAAAGCAGATGAAAGGCTGGCCAACATTTCTAGTGTCAATCCAAATTGTAGAGGTTGAAACTTGCACAGGATCTTACATTTTTAATTGCCTTTTCTTTTTGAATAGAGAAGTTGTTAAGGTGTTTATATATGTTCCCATGTTTCCTTTTTCAGAGGATTCACTTCCTTCTGCTTGCAAGTTTCTTTTTGAAGAAGTAACATCTTCGTCAGTTGTGATAATTTTAATCGAACTGTTGAAAGCATCATCAGAAAATATTGAGGGCTATAAGCTTTGGTATTACAAGAGTGGAGAAGAGACGCACTCAAAAGAACCTAATTGTGCCTTTCCGAGAGCTCAGAGAAGGATTTTGATATCCAATTTGCAGGCTTGCACAGAGTACACTTTTAGGATTATATCATATACAGAGTCTGGGGACTTGGGTCACTCTGAAGCGAAATGTTTTACCAAGAGCGTTGAGATAATTCACAAGAATCCTCATATGGTATCTGGCAAGACTGGTAAGAAAGAGAATGCTGTTGTTGAAAGAAGTGCTAGTGCAAAAAGGGAATCTAAAAATGGAATGGCTGTTGGTTCTTCTGAATTTAAAGTTCGTGACCTGGGAAAGATACTGCATCTAGCTTGGGCTCAAGAGCAAGGCCACTTAGAGGGATTTTGCAGTGCAGCTATAGAAATGTGCTGCACAGAAACCAAAGCAGTAAAGCCTGAAACCGTAAGTGAAGAAAGATTGCCTTCTGTTTCACGTGGGCTTGACTTAAATGTCGTCTCTGTCCCTGATCTGAATGAAGAGTTAACCCCGCCATTTGAGTCCTCCAGGGATGAAGATAATGGCTGCAGCTTGCAGCAAGCTGTAGATGACGATGCTGCTTCTCACGATGTGGTGAAGAATGGTATAGCAAGATCACATGGTAGTGGCGACTCCCAGACGTGGACATTTGGGCTAAACGGAGATGTGCGGGATGTTGACTCCCGGACAGAGTTTTGCAGGAAAAGGGCAGCAGCGGCTCACACAAGCGAAGAAGCACATGATTGTGACAGCACACTAATTAACGGTTCACCATTCCGAATCTCTAACAGTTCTAGTTGCTTGGATGAGAACTTTGAGTACTGTGTGAAGATGATCCGATGGCTCGAATGTGAGGGTCACATTACACAGGAATTCAGGTTGAAATTGTTAACTTGGTTTAGCCTGAGATCATCTGAGCAGGAACGTAGGGTTGTTAACACATTTATCCAAACCATGATTGATGATCCAAGTAGCTTGGCAGGACAGTTGATCGATTCTTTCTCGGATATAATTTCTAGAAAGAGGCCAAGGAACGGATTCTGTAGTAAGCTGTGGCATTAAACAAGGGGAATTAGTTCTGATACCGAGGATTGGTATTTTGCTTCATGTTTACTATATGCTCTTTTGATAAATGACCTCTGATCAATTTCGCCGCCTCTGTACAGGCAATTTTTTTCCATTAATCACAATGACCGGCAAGATTTGTCCGGCGTAAAGATTTGGTTGCTGATTCAGGAGACATTTCTCTGATTTTTCTTTGGTAGGAGAGGCCATAGGATGAAATGAAAAGTTTCTGGGAAGGCATTTCTTATTTTTCCTTGACTATTCTAGAAACAATGAATCAGTAGAATTTCAACCACGGAGGATATTATGTTATAATCTCTTGCCATTGCTCATTGGCTTCTTAAATTCAAAGAAGGGTTTTCATCGTCATTGCTCTTTATAATTATCTTAGGACATGTTTGTCACGCTACATTAGCATTTTGTATTATATTATTTAAAAATAATATAAAGTTTGGGGACATCTATGTTTTGTACTATTTAATACGAAATAAAAAATTAATACGATATAAGTCGTGACATCAAACACGACAAAAAACCTCCGTATATTGTATAATTTAAACAAAAAATACGTATTAATAACCCAATCAAATATTTAAAATATATTAAAAATTGACATGGAGGTTGAAGTTTTAGAATGAGATTTAAGACCGAGGTCTGGGATAGGGATTTGAGATTAAGGTTGGGATTCAGGATCGTGGTCAGGGTTAGGGTTAGAAGACAGGATTTGGGACTAGGCTTGGGGTCGGAATTCAAGACTAAGGTCTAGGGTTGGGTTGAAGTTGGGACTCGAGACCAGGATCGGGGTCAGGATTTAGGACTGGTCTAGGGTCGGGTTGAAGTCAGGACTCGAGACCGGGGTTACGATTGGGATTTGGGGTAGGTGTCGGGATTCGGGGTCGGTGTCAAGATTTGAGACTTAGGTTGAGATTGAGATTTGGGACTATGGTGGGGGTTGGGGTCAGAATTCGCGACTGGAGTCGAGGTCGGGATTCGATGTTGGGATTAGGTGTCGGGGTCGAGATTTGGGATCGAGGTCATGATCAGGATTCAAGACAGGGGTTAGAGTCGAGATTCGGGAACGGTGTCAGGGTCGACACCAGGATTCGAGGCTGGGGTCAGGATTCTAGGTGAGGATTCAAGACTAGGGTCGGGGTCTGGATTGGGGGCTAAAGTCGGGGTCGAGATTTAAGATAGGAGTTGGGGTCAGGATCTAGGGTCGGGGTCAGGATTCTAGGTTAGGATTCAGGACTAAGGTCAGGGTGAGGGTCGAGATTGGGAACCAAGGTCGGGATTTGAGGCCAAGATTTGAGACCACAGTCGAAGTTAGAATTCTATATCGGGGACGTGGTTGGGATTCTGGGTTGGTGTTAGGATTTCAGGTCAGGGTCAAGGTCAGGGTCGAGGTCGAGATTTGGGGCTAGGATTAGGGTCAGGATTCTATGTTAGGATTCAGGACTGAGGTAGGGGTCGGGATTCAGGATCGGGGTCGGGATTTGAGGCTGAGATTTAAGACCAAGGACGGGGTTGAAGTTAGAATTTGAGACCAGGGTCATGATCAGGATTTGGGGTTAGCGTAGGGATTCTGGGTAGGGATTTGGGACCATGGTCGGGGTCAGGATTTAGGACCTAGATCGAGATTCGGGGCTGAAGTCAGGTTAGGATTCGAGATCAAGGACGAGATCTGGGGCCGAGGTGATCCCTACCCCGACCTAGACCTAGTCCTAAATATCCTGACCCTGGTCCCAAATTGTGACCTCGAATCGCGATCCTAACCCTAGTCCTGATCTCAATCCTAACCCTAACCTAAAATCCTGAACCTGAGTCTAGTCCCAAATCCCAATCCTGAGCCCAGTCCCAAATCTCTGCCCGAATCCCAACCTTGACTCCAACCCCGATCTCAAATCCAGATCCTGACACAAGTCTCGACCTCGATCCTCAATTCTGTCCTCGACCTCGACCCTATTCTTGAATCTCGACCTCGACTGTAGCCCAAAATCTCGACTCCGACACTGGTCCCAAACCAAGCACTAGTCTCAACTCACAACCCCCACCTCGTCCCCCCTCCCTTCCGACCTTGGTCCCGAATCTTGAATTCTGAATCTGACCCCTGTCCCGAATCATGTCCCCGACTCTAGCTTCGAATCTCGATCTTAACCCCAACCCCGATCCTGGTCTTGAATCCCGTCCCCATCCCCGACTATGGTCTTGAATCTCGATCTTGATTATAGTTTCGAATCTCGTCCCCAAACTTGATTCCGAATCCTAATCTCGACCCCGGTCCCAAATCTCGACCTCAACTCCAGTCTCGAATCTTAACCCCGACTCTAGTCTCGAATCCCGACTCTGATTCTGGTCTTGAATCTAGATCTCGAAACCATGATCAAAATTTACTATATTTAAAGTTTAAGTACTAATACAATACAATACATTATAATGGTAAACAAATATCGTATATTGTAATACATGTTAATATAGTGCAAAACCAAACAAAGTATTGTATAACACTAATACAATACAATGTAATATAGTACAATATAATACGATATATCAAACATGCCTTTATGGTGCTTGAAAATATTGTTATGACTTCCATTTTTTTCCATTATCTTTTTTGGGATTAATAAAATACTATCAAATCATAATTACAATGGGACACTCGTTACGGAAAGACAATCCTCATATATAATAATAATAATAATAATAATAATAATAATAATGTGATTCCAAATATCTATAAACTATGAGCTATGAAGCGGCAAAAAGTGAGATAATGTTCAAGATTCATGTCTCATAAGTATGATTGAGAAAAGGGAAAGATATAAAAAAATGTAAAAAAGGATGTCTGATTTTTAGTAGAGCGACTGTAAACAGATGAATAATAAAAGTTCTTACAATTAGCTCATGAACCTACGTCCTAATCCTTACGCGGGTGTTTGACAAAATCAGTAGAAACTAATGAGTTTTAACTCAAAAGATATAAAGCTTTTATATGTTACAGTGTAAAGTAAAAATATGATATAATATAAAACAGTTTCAAACTCAATTTTTAAACACATTAGTAACTATATTTTGAATTATATTTTAAGTATGATTTTATAAATATGGTCTTGTTTTGGATGCTTGTATAATGAGATAGGTGGAAATTAGAAGAATATTTTAAATATTCTTTCATAAATATATATATATATATATATATATAGAGTCTACACTTGTAATGAAGCTAAGTGCGGAATTATCTTTAAATTATGCTTATAACCACCATTTTTCATGAAAAAATCTCGTGGACTGATGAAGATAGACCGACGATGGATAGTGAGCATTTTGGTGAGTTTTGGCGAATGAAGCTCGTTTGGACAAGCATTGACAGCCTCACACGTGGAAAGAGCATTATTTCAGGCGCAATTAGTTCTCAACCTCTTTCACCGATGTCGTGCCATGTCACCAAAAATACTAACAAAACGACGTCGTAGTGGCTAAGCTGATTAGATCCCTCATGATCCTATACGACCGAGGCAGAAAAAACATGAGGCTCACAAAGACTCTCTCCTCTTCATCTCTTTTTCTTTGCATTTGCATTCTCTCTCTCTCTCTAAAATGCAGCTTCTTCATGCTTCCTCTACACTTCATTGCTCGAAACCATTTTCAAACACAGGTGATTTTCTATGCTGCTTTTTTGGATTTTTTTAACTTTCTTTTTTAGTTGAGGTTTTTAATATTGTTTTTCAAGTTTGATAAATTGAATTCTTTTGATTTGCTGTATCGTAGGACTTGTTTCAACTGAGAAGCCTATTTTGTTATCGTCCATAAGTTGTTGTCTTCAGCCAAAAGGGTTTGAAAGTTCCTTATGGGTATCACGTAATAACTCCATTTTCAGCGCTTTCACTTCTAAAGCTGCCTCTGTTGAAGGTAAACCTTTCTACATCTTCTTTTATTTATTTATTTATTTATTTATTTTTAGCAAACCGAGTGGATTATTGAACGCCTGGTGTTTAATAACCTATAATTCAAATGCAATGATGTTTTTGTTGTTGTTAATAACATTTGGAGAATCCTATTTTGTCTTCAATTCCCTTAAAAAAATGGTTGAAATGGGAAAAGTTCCCAGTGGCAGAGCCAGAAACTAAGAAAAAAAAGGTTGTATTTTTGTTGACTGGAAAAATAGTTATATATCTCAATTATTAAGTGGGGAAACGGCTATAATTTTTCTTGTAAAATAGAAATACATGAATGTATTTCAATTTATTTAGTTGGAGTATAATTGTAATTTTTCCTACAAAATAAGGACGTAACTAAAATTTTGAAAAACTCTAAGGGTGAAAAACAAAACTTCAGAATTTGCCCTACTCAAATGTGGCTTCGACACTGATCATACTTTATCTTTTCTTAATTTATAAAGCTTGAAACAGTTTGGCATCACTAATTTGTAGAAACAATTATAGTTAATAGTGTTCATAGAAACTTGCTCATCCTATGAAAACAGAAAAAACTATGTGAAATTGTTTGTGTCAATCTCAAAAACTGATCGAGTGAAATGTGCAGAACATTAAGTTCAAGGATCTAATGTACGTCGTCAATTTATCTTTTATTTTTCTTTCACGTTTAATTTTAAGAGGCAATTGATTTACAATAATATAGAGATACCCAAAGTATTCAGAGGTTTTGCAACTTTCTCCTGTAATCTTTTCCTTCAACGTAATGAATTTTCTGCAGCGGCTAAAAGTGGACATAGCTCTCACATTAGGGGCGGATCATTATGAACTTTATGTGTTCTTATTTTTTGCTTTTCTTCTAAACTTTTGTTGCTGTTAGTAATATAGAGTTAGGGTGACTTATTCTTAACACTAGCGGCTTAAGCTTTTGAGAGCAATTATAAATTAATGATCGATAATAATAGAATATTAAAGCATTCAAAGTCCCTATATATTAGCAAGTTAGTATAATATGTTATTCTATTGTATTAAATTTTTGTTTTCCAATTATCTTTCCTGCTATAGTTTGTGTCCAACTACTTTTGTGTGGGACAAGTATGATGTTTAAATCTTTAATTTTTGTAGCTGGTACAATATCAAGCGAAACAGCGGAGAATGATGTTCTGAAAGCATTGTCCCAGATCATTGACCCAGATTTTGGGACAGACATCGTCACGTGTGGTTTTGTGAAAGATCTTCAAATCAATGTGGCTTTGGGAGAGGTCATCTAGAGCATGGATGTCAAATTTTCTATGACATACATGTAAAACATAATGTCCTTACCAAAATGTATTGATTTTTCATCTCAGGTTTCATTTCGGTTAGAGCTCACTACACCAGCATGTCCAATCAAGGACATGGTAAATGACACAGTCATCACTGTTTGATCAAGAACTCACATTTGTTTGGAATGGTAGATTTAATTTTCTCAGTAAGGATAGACGTCAATATATCCCATGCTCCTTTTTTGTTTTTGCATCTTCCTAATCCTTTCCATGAAATAATTTGTGGGCATCATTCGGAATACTTGCTTTAGTGGGATGCTTCATGAATGAATGAAGAAAACTTTCAATGTCACCATGCTATGTTGACGTAGTCTTAAATGGTGGTGTTTTCCACTAGTGATGTGGGTAGTTTAACTAGTTTCAATTGCATGACAGTTTGAGCAAAAAGCAAATGAGGTGGTGAAAATGCTTCCTTGGGTAAAAAGCGTGAATGTGACAATGTCAGCTCAGCCCGCAAGACCTGTCTATGCTGGCCTACTTCCACCGGGTCTACAAAAGATTTCGAATATTGTGGCAGTTTCAAGTTGCAAGGTAGGTTTTTTCCATGATCTTTTCTTGCATTATCTTTGCTTGTATGCCAAATCATGATTCTTCTTTTCCCTGGGTACCTTTGTTTATATTATGTCCCTGCTCATATTTGTTAAATTTTGTTTAGGGAGGTGTGGGAAAGTCAACTGTAGCAGTAAACTTGGCATACACTTTGGCTGGAATGGGTGCTAGAGTAGGAATATTTGACGCTGATGTATATGGTCCAAGTTTACCAACCATGGTCTCCCCCGAAAACCGACTACTAGAAATGGTATCGTTACGAAACTCCTCTAAGTTGTTGCTTCCATTTGGCTATGAGCCATTATAATGAATGACCAGATAACATTTCCTGTAGAACCCAGAGAAGAGAACTATCATTCCTACCGAATATTTGGGCGTGAAGTTGGTGTCTTTTGGATTTGCTGGACAAGGCCGTGCTATAATGCGGGGTCCAATGGTGTCTGGGGTCATCAACCAACTTCTCACTACAGCCGAGTGGTATGACTTGCTTCCAAGGGTTAAGAAAAAGAACGAAAGAAATAAGAGTTTCTGTTAGATGAAAGTGGTATATAAAGTGTAGAAAAAGAATTGCACACAAATCTTTAATGTTGCTTTCTTTCTAAAACTACTGATCTGGTGGGTTCTCTTATATAGGGGAGAGCTGGATTACCTCGTTGTCGACATGCCCCCTGGAACCGGTGATATTCAACTTACCTTGTGCCAGGTTCCTCATTCTCACATGCTCGGTTTTCTGGTGTAAACTAATACTAGCTCATTAATACAAATATATATTTTTTATGGAAATGATCACCCAATGGGAGAATTACATTGAATAGGCTTTTTTTCTTCGTACAACCTTCTTGGCAAAAAGATTTCTTCATTTTGAGCTGGGAAAAAAAAATACCATTTTCAGGTAGTCCCATTAACAGCTGCTGTCATTGTTACCACCCCTCAGAAGCTTGCGTTTATCGATGTTGCAAAAGGAGTCAGAATGTTTTCAAAGCTCAAGGTTAGCATTCTGTTGTCCGGAGTTTTTTAGCAATTCATATCAAACAGACTTGCCAATGCAGAAAAGGTTTTTAACGTTTCTTACGAGGAGAGGCAGTTTTATTGTGGCTTGGATGAACATGCTAAATTATTCCCTCTTCTTGTTTCTTACTTGTGATCTCTCTCTCTTTTTTCCACCTGTTTAGGTGCCATGTGTTGCAGTAGTAGAGAATATGTGCCACTTTGATGCCGACGGAAAACGATATTACCCATTTGGTAGAGGTTCGGGCTCTCAGGTACGCAAATTTTCAGGCAACGTAGCTTCTTACTGATAGAAAATAATAATAAGAAAAATCAAGATGAAGATGCCTTGGGAAATCTTGGCTAATTTTGAACAAGCAATTCTATCAACATAAAATGTGGAACCAACACCTTTTGCAGGTTGTGCAGCAGTTTGGAATTCCACATCTGTTTGATCTTCCTATTAGACCAACTGTAAGTCCCATGACAGGCCTTTTTTTTTACTTATATTCATGTCATGAGAAATCTCTTTAATAATTCCTTTAGATTATTTTTGGGCTTGTTAGTTTCTTAAAATTCCGAAGTTTTGGATAATATGACATGTTGCTAGCCAAGTTGAACCTAATTTGATCAAATTCAAATATGCAATTTCCATTTTTATTTTTATTATTCAATTTCTTTGTAGCTATCTGCTTCCGGAGATAGTGGAATGCCTGAAGTGGTGGCTGATCCTCAAGGTGAAGTTGCTACGACATTTCAAGACCTTGGTGTATGCATTGTGCAGCAGTGTGCCAAGATTCGCCAGCAAGGTATACTTATTGTGTTCTATATTCTTCAGAAAAATGTTCCTTTAAGAATAGAATTGAACAGCTACCTTTTGAACAGACAACTCGTTTTTGGACCTACTCAAGTATTACCAGAATACAAAATTTCAAAAGGGTTGTCCATGATTTTAACAACTACTAGAAATTTTTGTGTAAAAAGTCCTACATGCCTTGCAAGAATTGCAAACTAAAATGAATCATTAAGAAGTTTGTAATTTTGCTAAGATTCAGAATGAAGCTTGCAAACTCTTTTATCAATTTTTTGTACTTTCTTTACTTATTTGACACCAAATTGTTAGTATGGCACTTTTTGCTGCCTAATTGAGAAATGTAATTTACATCAATTCCATTCCTCTTTTTTTTTTTGGTATTTCCCATCTAGTATCAACGGCTGTCACCTATGACAAATCTCTCAAAGTAATCAGGGTGAAGGTACCGGATTCAGATGAAGAATTTCTTCTCCAGCCTGCAACTGTAAGACGAAATGATCGCTCTGCTCAAAGTGTGGTATGAACAAAACTCATTCTCATTTTAGATGACTGCTTATCTCTTTCACATGATTTTTGCATTAAATGAAAAATATTATAACGCGAAAAGGCAACATAACATAGAGTTTGGGTCTTTGAGCTTCAAGTATGTACAAAAATGGTGAGATAGCAGCCTCTCCATCTCCAACCTAAAAGTAAAGCGTAGGGAATCCAAACCATATCTTTACAAGATTGCCTTCGAAGACCATTTGAGTGTGTTATCTCTTTCACATGATTTTCGCATTAAATGAAAAATATTATAACGCGAAAAGGCAACATAACATAGAGTTTGGGTCTTTGAGCTTCAAGTATGTACAAAAATGGTGCGATAGCAGCCTCTCCATCTCCAACCTAAAAGTAAAGCGTAGGGAATCCAAACCATATCATTTCAAGATTGCCTTCGAAGACCATTTGAGTGTGTAGTCCATTGTTATGAGAAAGAAATGTGTCTTTTTTTTTTTTTTTTTTAGTACGTTGTCCTACTCCTTGTCTAATTTTATGTAGGAAAATCATTAGAACGAAGGGCCCTTGGTATTAAAGAATATTTACTTGGTACCTTGAAATTTCTGTCTATATTATGATGGTACTTCGAGAACATATTTTCAGTGATCTGCGATCAGACACACTAAAAGCAGCCTCTTCGAGTTGTTCAACCTCTCTCTTAATCATCACTCCGTCTGTTCGGGAAGTGATATCACATTCTTATTATTGTAAACATTACTTAGATTGATACAAATTGAGGTTATAAGGTAAATGTTACCTTATATCAGACTTTCGAAACGGAGAATTTGCAGAGCAGACAAAATGTCTCTCCTATTCTACATGCCTGACTGATTGAATCTGTCTCTCCATCAACTTTGAGGATGACTCTTTTTGTGATGAGACAGGATGAGTGGACCGGAGAGCAGAAATTGCAGTACACCGATGTCCCAGAAGATATTGAACCTGAAGAAATTCAACCAATGGGAAACTATGCTGTCCAAATATCATGGCCAGATGGTTTTAACCAGGTAAAAAAACATACACTTGCCTTTTGGGACAAGTTGACTTTATCATACCTACCACATTTTGTTTTGACCGGAATGCAAAAAATAAATGTTACAGAAACTTTGTGCCTGGCTAGTCTATGCCAGCAGGACTCGTGGATTCAAAATCTAGCATATATATCAAGTGAAAGATTTTGTTGCAACTATCAAGCTGGAAAAGTTGATAATTGATGAAGGATCAAGGAAAATAGATCCACTAGAAATTAGAAAGAGAGAGAGATAGCAATTTTGACCAAGTGACATACTCCCACAATGAGTTTGTTGGGTGAATGCTAATTTCAATTCCCTTGCTGGTTTCCAATACATTCCTTGCAAACTAGTGAAAATAGTCAAATTACTCCATGGACTTGTGGAAATGCCTAAAGACAAAAACTGCCTGGAATCAGAGATCTTGTATTTTTTGTTTCCAGATGATGCCGGCTTAGAACCTTGATAATAGAGGAGGATATGAAATTACCGTTAGACTAAGCCTGTGACCACTACTCTTTTACTTTGTTCTCTTCAAATTTATGCGTTCTAATCTATAGATCTTTTCTTCTTTCTGCTGCAGATAGCACCATATGATCAGCTGCAAACAATGGAGCGATTAGTTGATGTTCCTCGACGAACTGCCGCGCAGGCATGACAAATTTAATTCAGTTTCTCATTGTTTGTTTGATTGCATCAATGTCTACCTGACTAAGACTTAAGGTTGCTTCTTTTTTGTGTTTTGTTTTTCTATTTTTATTGTTTTGACATTTTTCCCCCTCTCCCACGGGTGCAGTAACTTCAAGAGAATATTCATAGAGATCAGAGAAGTGATATATCCTTATTCTCAAATCTTACAGGGACACCCTAGTGGCTGGAAATCCATGACTTAATGACACGTGTCATTAAAAAAAAAGATGAAAAAAAAAACATTCTAGTTGTTAGGAACTCTCTCTCTATATACATACATTTCTTTTAGAGGTTAGGAATTGTATGTATAAGACCATTCAATGGTGAAAATCTTAGTATTATTGTATTTGGATTCAATAGTTGAGTTCTGTCCACTCATCTGCCCTTATGAAACATATCTAATGAAATTTTGACCTTTTGAATTGGCATGGACGATCCCTTTTCTTTTTTTAATGAATTTCAAGAAAAATGAGGAAAATGCCAAAAAAACACTTTAATGAAATATGGACCACCTAAGCAAAACGTCAATTAATTAGACAAAGATAAAGTCAAGAGAGGAAAAGAAGAATAAATGAAACAAAATGTTAGGGGACAAAAACTGAATTCATTTCGTTCCAGGTAAGCATTTCACATAAAATCTTATATTGGAGTTAAAGCCTCAGCAACATCAATTAAAAGTAAAATCATCAGCACCAACAACAATAATATTATTATAAAAGTGTAAAGTAATTCATCAATAATAAATGTGTAAAGTAACAACAACTGTAACGCCCCTATATGGGGGTTAACAGTTTTTAATGAGATAAAATAAAAATAAATAATAAAAGTAAAACCTTAAAAATAAAATTTGCCCGGGACTTAAATGAAAACTCTCAACTCAAAAATAAAAATATAAACGATAAATAAACCACAGTTTAATATAGCACCTTAAATTTAATAATATAAACTGTTGTCATCATCATTTTAACCCTCAACACATTGTAATACAGTCACAGAAAGTAACAATTGATGCTTACATTATCATGAAGAACATTCTCAACAATTGAAGCAGTCCCAATGTAATATAGCTACATCACTTCCTCAACTATATTTCTCGTAGCCACCTCACACTTAGTGAGTCCTGAAAAGATAAAAATATAAGGGAATAAGCGACACTATGCTCAGTAGAGAAAGCCATTACTCACCTTTAGGTTTTTATCATTACCACATTAAAACCTGCATGGTTAGTAAGTTACATCATATTCCAGATTATGAGGTTTATTATGATCACATCTTATGGATACCGTAGTTACTCATTACCAAGTGTCATAATTACACATTTATACAAATATTACCAATCATCATTGTTCCTAGGTATCCATGTTAAATTGAGTATCACTCAACTCATCGAAACCCAAATGGGTGCACTTGATCACCCTATAAACATTCCAAGGGTGTTCCGGTGAGGGGACATCAAGCCCCGAGTCCTCACCAAATCGATTCCTGTACAGTGTGTTCTGGGACTTTCAACCCAAGGAAGCGTTATCACCTTCCCCCTATTTTACCTTTTAGGGTATTCATGCCCAAGGACGTAACCGTCGCCCTTTTCATGTCTCACAATTTCTCTATATTAAATCATTATTAATAGAGTTAATTTTCCTAACCATGCTTCTCAATTTATAACATATGTCAATTCATTATGTTCCTCGCCGTACAATACAAGACGAGTCCATGTCATAGTTTCATATGTGATACTCATATAATATCAGTTCAACATAGATATATATATATTGCGGCAAAACAATCAATTTTAATTCTATAAAAACCTCACAAAAATGAGTAATAGAATCCCTACCTTTCAAGCTTATCAACAATCTTTTAATCCTGGAATCAATTAACGTTAGCTCCATACTCCCTTGATCCTAAGGCGTGCATAAGGACAATTAAAACTAAAGCACAACATACAACCACATTCATAAATAAATCATGTGTAAACCTATCTTACTAGTATGCCATTAAAGCTTTTATATAAATCTCTTTTGAATACCACAGTAAATAATTTTTGTCTTAACACAATATAAAATGTGAACAAGTAATCTATATGTTTTAGTCCCTAATAAGATTCATCAATCACTTAGGATAATATTGGAAAAGTTGCAAGACATTAAAGAATTAGGTGGTGAGCAAAGATGGGTTCTTGGTTCAGGTTAGCAGCTGGTATACCATAACAAACTGGCAAATTTACTAGTTTCCAATACAAAAATTGAATAATTCTTAGAAAATAAAATACAACTCCGATTTAGGTTTATGATAGCTCGTTAGAAAGCCTAGGATGCTACTTTTCAAATATGCAAACCAATTCATAAAATTCATTTTAATTTAATCTTAGAATTTCAAGAAATAACCACTGCCCATAGAGGTATTACAAAGTTTAACAATATAAATTTTCTGTCTAGGGCATATACACTTAGACTTCATACATATGCTCCAAAATAGCAACAAACATATACTTAGGTTTAAGAACGCAAATTTGAATAATCCTTTAGTATAAAAGAAAATTTATAAATGAAAGACTAAATTTGTTCATAAGATTCTAACCTCGGATTATGGTTAGTTGGAAGCTTGAAATGGCTTCAAAACAGGTTCCTTTACTTCGGTATAACTGAAATTCTTGCTCAAATGGAGGTGATGGTGGCTGATTTTTATGGCTGCCTTGAAGAAGTTCTCTAAGTATTTTGCTTCAGCAAAGAAATAAGAAGAAGAGTGTGGGAACCGTGGAAGAGAAAGGAAGAAAAGATGAAGTCTTTGAAGAGAAGTGATAGAAACAATCATGGAGGAGACATGTTGAAGCATGTCACGGAGGAAATAAAGAAAATGAGGGTCAAGAGTAGTTGGAAAAGATATCCTTATGTCTCATCTAAAGACTTTAACACACATAATGCCAATATGACATTTTTGAGATTTATTAGAAGTTCTAAGGCTTTTTAGTAATCATACTAAATAAATATAGGAGAATTTTAGAAAATTTAAAAAATAGATAAAAATAAATATTATAAAATAAATTTAAATGAAGCAATTTTTTTTATACACTAAAAATTAATTTAATTACCTCAATACCCGTTAGGAGAATAACGGGTGTCACAGCTCTACTCCCCTTAAAGAAATTTCGTCCTCGAAATTTCAATTCTAGCAATACTAGTAAAAATTTTAATTCCATTATGATTCCAATTCCGAGTCTAAACCGTTAATGTTGTTTGTCCTCCAAATTTAAGTCATCGTATCTCCACTTATTTACTTGCATAATAAATCTTACTCCTAAATCCCTCAATGAGAGTATTTCTGACAAGTTTCAACTTATAACACCGTATAATAGTCTAAGAATCTGATCAGGCATACATATTGACCATATCATGATTTCAGTCCTTCATTGTCCATGGACTGTGATTTACAATCACATTTAAGGAGATTGCCAGAGAAATTTTATATACTTCATCTTTAGGTTCTTTTTCCTTTTTGAGTAAAGAAAAGTCAAGTATATTTGATTTCATACCTCAACTAATAAACTAAAACATAATCATAAAACATATATCACAAACACTTCTATTCAAAACCATACATTAAACTTACTCATAGAGATATTAAACGGAATCTCAGAGTTGGAAACATACCCGACATATTTTTCATTAAACAGCTATCCTCATGACACAAACATTCAACCCAAATAATATACTCATATTTCATATGGAATATCCCCATAACTGACTCTGGTACTTCCACATAATATTAACAGAATATTACACATTACAAACATGATACGGATACGTTTCGAGAGTACAAGGCACTCCGTATACCAACTATCCATATCATGCATGCTTAGAGGATACAAAAACATCGATAAACAAAAGATCAGACCTTAAGAAGGATGCGTTTCGAGAGCATCAAGTACTCCGTATCCAGTCATCCCGGCATTAGGCTCAATGAATCTAAAAGATTGAACAACGACGTACCACAAGAAACACAGAATACAAGGCAAACGGTTATTTGTAACACACGAAATACGGACACACATGCCTATATGCCAAAGATAAAACAAAAAAATTACAGATGGAGATTCAAATCAATTGGCCGCTCCCGGCTTTCCCTTTCCCATTCAAGCTTGGATGTTGCAGCGTCGGATTCTGGATGTATGATTTGCATTTTATCTATCAATTCCTCAGCTGTTGAAGCAGTAACAAAGATTTGTCTCTCCGATTCTGTAGTGATGTTTTCTCCCACAGCGTAATCTAGAAATTTCAAAAGACCGTCATAAAAACCATTTACATTCAGCAGTCCCAAAGGTTTGGAATAAAAGCCCAACAATTGCCCACAAGCAACTACAAATATTTCCTCAAGAGTACCTAGACCACCAGGTAATGCTATAAAAGCATCAGAATTATAGATTATGTCTTTAAAATTTCTAGGGATACTCCTGACTCCTTCTCCCTTACCTATGGCTTCCTTATAAAGGTTTCCTTCAACTGGAATATGAGGCCAAATTCTTACAACTGTAGCGTCGCTAGACCTAGCTGCTAGTGCCATATTTTCCATCATTTTTATACTACCACCCCCATAGATTATGTTAATCTTCTTATGTGCTAGGACTTGCCCTAAGTGATTTGCAGCTTCTAAATAAGCTTTATCTTTTCCAAGGCTGGAACCACAAAAGACACAGACATTCTTTATTTTCTTCGTGGACTGGGAGGTAGACATATTTGGTTTATAGAAGTGGTTGCTTAATGTCTGCTCCACTTAGACTTCGGGTTCTACATGAGATTTTAAAGATGAGAAATATACAAAAAGGGCTAAAGAGATAGACGAGTAGGTAATGAAAAGGTAATCCAAAGATTTAAACAAAATCTTGTGCGGATAAGAAAGTAAGATAAGGTGATTGATAGTTTACAGAAAATCTGATTCACTTTTTGAAAAAGATTAGACTCTAATTGTATAACTTTTGACAATTGAGAACAATTTGACAGAAGACCCTCTTGACACAACTGTAGACTTTTTGACAAATATACACCAAGTCTAGAAATTTAATATAAACGACAAATACTGTAGAACTTTTGAAATTTGAGACACAAATCTTGAAATATCTGGATAAGCTTTTCAAAATTCAAACATATTACTGTACCGAATGTAACGTGTCTGATAAGATAATATATTTTATTATATATATATTTAAGAAAATCATAAATTAAATAAGATATTAACACTTACTGTATCAATCTCATAATCACAATTATTTCAAACACAAAAGCAAATATTCTGAGTAAAAGAAAAACACAAACTGTTGAACATCAGCTAAAACTGCTTCAAATAAGTAAAGACTAAATAACCTTTATAGAGCGATGACTTATTCCCCATCCAGTTTTCTTATGGCTTGGCAAACAGGATCTAGAAATACCATATTCCTGAGGCGTTGTTTTTCTGTATAAAATTTAGGCCAGAGTTTAAAAATAGCTCCTTGAACATATCCACTAGGGTGACCGTGGAGAGGAGGATGGATGCTATCCAAGTTCTCCTTTGAAAGTCCATCCCTACAAAACCTTATTTTATCCTCTCTATTCGTAGACATATAACCAGGTGAAGTACATTTACCGTTACAATTTTGTCTTCCACATTTGTTACAAGCGACCACGATGGCACGGGCTCTTCTTTTCATTGCACTACGACTGGTACCCGTTCCTGGTAAACCGACATCTTGACTAAAGTCACTCGGATGGATTTTCCCCTCTATCAACATTCTCACATCACAAGGGATGCCAAAATGCATAAGAATCCACAACCGAGTAATTCTAGCTTTGTATTTCTTTATCAGAATCTTTTGGGAGAGTGATGGGAAATACTTTCTCATGTGTTGGTACTTTGGGTCCATGATGAGATGAAAGAAGAGTAAATAGAAAGGAAAAATTAAGATAGTAAATTGCAGAATCCTAGAATTCCTTCTTCTTTTAGAGGAAAAGAAGAATTTCTAGTGAAAAAGAAGAGGATTTGCGATTTAGAGAGAAAATAACAAATTAAGAGAGAAAAAATAAACTCGGAGAAATAAGCTCTTATGCACAGTAAACGTATATGTAAACAATAATTAAACAACTGTATATGACACGTATAGAGACCACGTGGGAGAGACAATGTGAATCAAACTGATTTAAGATTTGAACTAGGCCCAAATGTTCTAAGTTGAAAATGGTCAGGTTGTTTCGGGCCTTAACACATTTGGAACGAGTTAAATAACAAACATAAAATTGAAAACCAATTTGTATAAATCTTAAACCCAATTTAAAGCCCACTATAGATAAAGTTAATTATGAACAACAAATCTAATTTAACGACAACAAGGATCTTCCTGAATGATCCAGCAACTCAAATAATTTTGTTTTAATCAAAACCTTATTGAACAATGCATACACCCATATGTTATTCCTAATACTCAACATCTATCAATGGATTCATTATCATTGCTACCAAGGGTTTAGAATGTGACTAACCTTGAAATCAATACGATTTACGTCTTCCAACATAGACCATATCAATGAACAAAGACACTTGATGTTACTACTTAAGAACATCTACAATCCCCACAATTCTACTTATACAATATCGAATTTCCTCATATAACAAAACCTTAGGTAACCAAAAGATTCACATCTAAACATCTAAAACTTAAACATTTTATCGTAATTATCCAAAATTATTATAAGTGCCTTAAGTATTATGATTTACTTAAGGAAACTCCTATTGATCATTTTTCTATTGCATCTATATATAAAAATTCACTGATACACTTAAATACAATGTACGTAACAAAATATTCCAATTTTAAGATTCATGCATTCTAGACTTTACACAGCCTCAACAGACCAAAAGTCTAACATTTATCTCTCTCAAGATTCAATACCATGATTCTCAACTTATATCATATTCCTCAAATAAATAGAACTTTTAAGAAAAGATATTGACACTTATGTGCTCCATCGAATCCACACATAATCATTACTTAGGTTTGAATCAATTACGAAAAATTTGGCATATCTATGTCAAACTTTAAAATCAATAAATCAAGCCTTATATTTCTTATTGTTTTTCACGAGACAAAAGGCTCTTAAATCCTCATATCTACACGAATTTCTCATCGTTTATACGAATTAGATATGCTTATAGATCCTAATATTATACGAATTTCTCATAAGCATTCTACTTATAAACTCATTCCATATAATTATCATTCCCTCATAACTATTAATACTTTCCTTCTATATAATTATTGTACTCATATAACCATTAGTATTTTCATTCTATGGCCTTTCCATGTTACATCCTTCTAGACTGTATAAATCAATGTGAATGTTCATTTTGATGATGACAATGAAAATTCAGCTTCAAAACCATCTCAAAAATATATTTTTTAAAGTGGTGCTACACTCCCTAGGTTAACCGAACCTAGGCTCTGATACCAAAAATTCTGTAACGCCCCTATATGGGGGTTAACAGTTTTTAATGAGATAAAATAAAAATAAATAATAAAAGTAAAACCTTAAAAATAAAATTTACCCCGGACTTAAATGAAAACTCTCAACTCAAAAATAAAAATATAAACGATAAATAAACCACAGTTTAATATAGCACCTTAAATTTAATAATATAAACTGTTGTCATCATCATTTTAACCCTCAACACATTGTAATACAGTCACAGAAAGTAACAATTGATGCTTACATTATCATGAAGAACATTCTCAACAATTGAAGCAGTCCCAATGTAATATAGCTACATCACTTCCTCAACTATATTTCTCGTAGCCACCTCACACTTAGTGAGTCCTGAAAAGATAAAAATATAAGGGAATGAGCGACACTATGCTCAGTAGAGAAAGCCATTACTCACCTTTAGGTTTTTATCATTACCACATTAAAACCTGCATGGTTAGTAAGTTACATCATATTCCAGATTATGAGGTTTATTATGATCACATCTTATGGATACCGTAGTTACTCATTACCAAGTGTCATAATTACACATTTATACAAATATTACCAATCATCATTGTTCCTAGGTATCCATGTTAAATTGAGTATCATTCAACTCATCGAAACCCAAATGGGCGCACTTGATCACCCTATAAACATTCCAAGGGTGTTCCGGTGAGGGGACATCAAGCCCCGAGTCCTCACCAAATCGATTCCTGTACAGTGTGTTCTGGGACTTTCAACCCAATGAAGCGTTATCACCTTCCCCCTATTTTACCTTTTAGGGTATTCATGCCCAAGGACGTAACCGTCGCCCTTTTCATGTCTCACAATTTCTCTATATTAAATCATTATTAATAGAGTTAATTTTCCTAACCATGCTTCTCAATTTATAACATATGTCAATTCATTATGTTCCTCGCCGTACAATACAAGACGAGTCCATGTCATAGTTTCATATGTGATACTCATATAATATCAGTTCAACATAGATATATATATATTGCGGCAAAACAATCAATTTTAATTCTATAAAAACCTCACAAAAATGAGTAATAGAATCCCTACCTTTCAAGCTTATCAACAATCTTTTAATCCTGGAATCAATTAACGTTAGCTCCATACTCCCTTGATCCTAAGGCGTGCATAAGGACAATTAAAACTAAAGCACAACATACAACTACATTCATAAATAAATCATGTGTAAACCTATCTTACTAGTATGCCATTAAAGCTTTTATATAAATCTCTTTTGAATACCACAGTAAACAATTTTTGTCTTAACACAATATAAAATGTAAACAAGTAATCTATATGTTTTAGTCCCTAATAAGATTCATCAATCACTTAGGATAATATTGGAAAGGTTGCAAGACATTAAAGAATTAGGTGGTGAGCAAAGATGGGTTCTTGGTTCAGGTTAGCAGCTGGTATACCATAACAAACTGACAAATTTACTAGTTTCCAATACAAAAATTGAATAATTCTTAGAAAATAAAATACAACTCCGATTTAGGTTTATGATAGCTCGTTAGAAAGCCTAGGATGCTACTTTTCAAATATGCAAACCAATTCATAAAATTCATTTTAATTTGATCTTAGAATTTCAAGAAATAACCACTGCCCATAGAGGTATTACAAAGTTTAACAATATAAATTTTCTGTCTAGGGCATATACACTTAGACTTCATACATATGCTCCAAAATAGCAACAAACATATACTTAGGTTTAAGAACGTAAATTTGAATAATCCTTTAGTATAAAAGAAAATTTATAAATGAAAGACTAAATTTGTTCATAAGATTCTAACCTCGGATTATGGTTAGTTGGAAGCTTGAAATGGCTTCCAAAACAGGTTCCTTTACTTCGGTATGACTGAAATTCTTGCTCAAATGGAGGTGATGGTGGCTGATTTTTATGGCTGCCTTGAAGAAGTTCTCTAAGTATTTTGCTTCAGCAAAGAAATAAGAAGAAGAGTGTGGGAACCGTGGAAGAGAAAGGAAGAAAAGATGAAGTCTTTGAAGAGAAGTGATAGAAACAATTATGGAGGAGACATGTTGAAGCATGTCACGGAGGAAATAAAGAAAATGAGGGTCAAGAGTAGTTGGAAAAGATATCCTTATGTCTCATCTAAAGACTTTAACACACATAATGCCAATATGACATTTTTGAGATTTATTAGAAGTTTTAAGGCTTTTTAGTAATCATACTAAATAAATATAGGAGAATTTTAGAAAATTTAAAAAATAGATAAAAATAAATATTATAAAATAAATTTAAATGAAGCAATTTTTTTTATACACTAAAAATTAATTTAATTACCTCAATACCCGTTAGGAGAATAACGGGTGTCACAACAACAACAACAACAACAATAGTAATAGTATTAATAATAATATTGTAAAGTAATAAAAATTAAAATAAAATTCAAGTGTAGTGATTACAAAACTTCGCATCTAACTCCATCACATGGTGTAGAGTTTGACAAGTATTAAATGATCGCTAAGTATGAAAGCTTAGTTGGCCAGTCAGTCACTGATCGGCGAATCTAAACTTAGGTTCATCCTTCTCAAGTTTTCTTTTTCTTTCTTTTTTGAAACAACAACAAATATTAAATGAGAATTGGGTAAATTAGGAACCGGCCAATTAATGATCACACCTGCCTTGAGTAGCTTCAATGGGAATGAATGAGTGTTTTAAAGCCTCAAGCAACTATAAATGTTGTTGTTTCTAACTGTATGGTGGTGGTGGCGGTGGTGGCGGCGGCATAAGGACCTTTTTTCTTCATTGGTTGCATTTGAGCTACATTTTGCACTTTTTATTACCCTTTCAAAGCTTTAAATTTTCAAACTACTCTTTGGTCCTTTTAAGACCAGTCAAATATTATTACTCAATACTAGGCTCATTTAGTAACAAAGCAAGGTTCCTTGCACCTTTTCGCTTTGATTACACCAACACTGGTCCAGAGTTGGTCCCCACATACTTTTCTTCTTGATGAGCTTTAATTTATGGAGGTTTTCGTGGTTTGGCATCTATATCGGTAGTGCATGTATCTAAATTTTGTCAAAATAAAAAAGTTTTACATAATGTAATATAGATACGATGATTTAAAACAAAATCGCTACTTTTTCATATTCTACCGTGGAATTCTCATTAATCTATTGATCTTGAGAGATTGAAGTTGGAAAATTACTAATTTTTCTTGTTTCTTTTATTATTTCTTGTTAAAGGTGGTTTTCCTTATTTTGCATGCTCAAGTCAAGCACATGAGAGATAACTTTTGAAGAAAAGGAGATGCTGATCACCTAGGGTGACAAATAAAAGAATCCACTACGTTACACGAGTTTTGACTTTTTGAGTGATAAAAAAGATTATGTGTATTTATAGACTGGACGAACAATATATATATATATATATACATACACATATACGTGGTATTATATTTGTATAAACATATATGTACTATATATTACATGTCGAATATTGATAGTGGAGTGGATTAAAAGCAACAAAAAGATAATATTGTCTTATTATATACATTATACGTGGAAGTCTGCTAGCAAACATAATAGTGAAATGTTACGTTACAAATTAATTGGTACAGATAACAGCATCTTCAGTTTCTGCATAGCCAATAAATTAACTTTCAAGATATACTGCATATGGGACTAATTATTCTATTCTAAAACATATTTATCCATATAGTTAATGTGCATTAAGAAGAAGGATAAATTTTACGTACCATGTTGTCAAAATATCCCCCCACCAAATTTTAAAACATACTTGTTATACCCTTGAACTATAATATTTTTTTATATTCATCTCTTGAACTTTGAAAGGTGTTTTTTTTGGATAAAATAATACTTGTTATCTTCATTAAAAGGACAAATTCTTCAATTTATTCAAAACTCTTAAAGAACCAATTTTAATTACGGTAATTCTTCACTCTTGCTCCATCTTTTTCTCGCTTTTGAGTAGGTAGTCTAAAGATAGAATATACAAGTGTTTGGTATCCAACTAGTTCATTTAAAATAAAAAGAATATTTATATTAGCCCCTAAATATCATATTTAATTTTAAATCAAACAAAATTCAGCAATTCCATTAAAAAACAATATTTTCAAAGTTTGGGGGGTGAATTTGGATAAATATTATACTTCAGGAGGAATAATATATACATTTTAAAATTTGGAGTATATATTGACGCAAGTGAGTCCGGAGGAGTTCTTGAAATTTATCCTAAAAGGATAAGAAGAATTATGCAGTAGCCTAGTAGGATATCAACAAATTCTGTTTTCAAACCAAGTAAATCCGAACAGAATCATATCAAAGAAAATATATATATTTAATTAAGATCTAATAGTTTAAAACTAATTATGTGTATATAATTAAGATTTAATGGATTAAAACTATGTTATAAAAAAAAAACATACCATAAAATTTTTCTTCTTTTCATAAAAAGATGAAATAGTGCTCCATACATAAATTTATACTAGACTTTACTACAATATGAAGAACTCGGATCTCTTTACCCTAAATTCCAAAAAAAAAAAAAAAAAGATGAATCATAAAATCCGATAACCATCTTCTGTTGCACAATAGAATCACGACCCTACAAATCCGATAGGGTGGCAAGAATGGAACTCTCTCCTAAAGTCACGGAGGGGTGGATTGACTGAAGATCATATATATAGAGAACATCTGTCTTCCTAAGCAAAGTTCGAAGGTGTTATTTCAAACTTCTGCTCCATTTCAAGTACATACTACAGATCATTGGTTGCCGCTATGTAGACTGGGATAAAATATATGAGCTAAGAAAAAATGAATACTGACATCATTTATTTACCAACCCCACATGGTTTGATTGTTTGACTTTCATATATATTCAAAGAATTCTACGGTAAGGTATGAAAAAATATCAATGAAAACATATTTGAAACTGATAATTTCATAATAGATTCTAATAGTTATATATATATATATATATATATTATTTTAATATAGTTTTGATAAGATCTAACCTTTATAAATATGTACTATTAATAAAAGCTCCTACTGGAAAAAAACCTACATTTTTTGGGGAATTTTTATAATGGGAATAATACTTATTAAGTAGCCAAAATTTCTATTTTATTATTAGGAGTATTTTATATTATGTACCGTAAATTTTTAACGTGGAACACTTGTATGTTAAACTGGTAAAAAAAAAGCTCATACTGTGCCAAAATGAATGGTGTTCTGTTTGTTATTAATATTACGTGCTTGGCCTTTTTGAGGTGAGAGGTGAGGTGACAATCCATACATTTAAAACTTGTTCATATTTTGTTAGCCATCTGTTTGACAAGCGTGGCCTTACCTCGCATGGCATAAATGGGGCCAAGATTTACGGGATAGGAAAACCCACAAAATAGTACACCTATGTTGGGTTCCAAAATATTGCAGAAATTTATATCGTTAGTTGGGGAGATCTAGAGCATTCAATTCATTGAATATGCCCTTTTTCACGCGAGAGAAAAATGCCTATTCCTTTATATATATATGAATAAAGATAATTAAAAAAAATGAGTGAAAAGGTTGACTTCAACTCTTCTTAACGTTACTATATAGATTGATGACAATCATAATTAAAGCAGTACACCTCTAAGAAAAATGTACATGGATATTCGAAAATGAGATTTCTATAGGAGGACGTAAAACATGGCATTATTTAGAGGAATTTATACTTTTCAACCGTCAATTTTTATCAGAAAATGTTTGTCCTGCATATTTTTTTATTTTGATTCAATTTTGACCAAAATCAACGGTTAAAAGTATGCACTTATTAATCTGAAGTCCTATGGTAGAATGATTGTAGGACATAACAAAAAGGGGGTGCAAGAGAAATGTGTGTGTGTGTGTGTGTGTTTTCCACTTTTTGGTCTAAAACATATGCATGCTTCATAGGGTGCCTTTTTGTATGTTTGTTTGTTGTTTTTTGCCCCCCCTAAATAAGAAAAGAAAGTCATTCACTGAATGGTTCCATTGATGCCTTTCTTTCATGGGTTTCTTTCTCATCATGTAAAATTAGTGGTCTAAATTTTTAGGCATAAAGTTCATATAGTTTCAAAGCATGCAGGACGTAAAAACGACATGTTTGTTCGGGATTCGTTTCCTCTAAGAGGAAAATGATCTTAGAAAAGCTTCTTTTGGCTGCACTATAAACATGAATGTCGGCCATTAAAGATGTTCCCATCTCCACCTCCATGATAATTATCATTTAATTAATTCATCTCATGACAAGTTTTACTTAAACTAAAAACATTTTGACAATAAAACTGAAGACAAGCTAAGGCATTAATTAACTGAATTGGACTTTACATTAAAGCTTTTTTTGACCATTAGTCATCAATATAGACCTGTT
Organism: Artocarpus heterophyllus; assembly: GCA_025403435.1. Classification (NCBI taxonomy): domain Eukaryota; kingdom Viridiplantae; phylum Streptophyta; class Magnoliopsida; order Rosales; family Moraceae; genus Artocarpus; species Artocarpus heterophyllus. The sequence continues at coordinate 3,327,877 of CM046330.1, read as the reverse complement.
TGGAAGCACTTCTTAAAATAAGTTTTTGGCTTTCTAAGACGAAAAATTGTTTTTGAAAGTGTTTGGATTATCTATCAAAAGTGTTTTGACTATCCAAAAGAGCATTGAGTCAAAACCACAAAATATGATGACTTCTCAAAAAACACTTCTGAAATAGACTTAAAAAACTTTGTTCCAGGGTTTAAATAAGATATTATAAACCTTATTATAATATTTTATTACTTATTAAGAACTTTCAATACGATTTTGACCCATTTAAGCTATTTTTAAAATTATGGTTCTAAATACTCACTAAAAAAGTAAGCTTTTATTTATTCTCTTCTTTCGATTAAAAACACAAGCAAAAACTCTGTCAAACGGGCCCTATAAAAAGTAATGACTCGTAAATCATAATTATGTTAGCCAGACACATTAAATTAGTTATAATATCATCCTTATGATTCCAAGATTCGTTAAAACTGTGAAATCCAATTAATTAGATTTACTATTAAGCTACAAACAATTACAATGTGCATCGTTAATAGTCTATTTTATACTTAAAAGGGCGTGGGTAAACAATCTACACAAGTTTCATATTGGTTTGGGATGACAATTTTGCTCACGAACCTATTTATTTATGAGGACCCGTCTTAAACAAGGCAGAGAAAACCCGTTTATAAACGGGCTAGGATTATAAACGGGTTAATGGTATACCCTATCACGGGTTACAGGATGGAAATGGGTATAAAGGTCCACGATCCTATTCCCTGTTTACCCACCCCATTTTATTTATGTCACAATTTTAAATCAAATATATTACATATAATATGTTATAATATATATAATTTTAAGTATAATGTTATACTGCATAATGTCTATAAAATTTGAGAAAATAATTTTTTTTTTATTTTTAACTTATAGTCTTATATAGGTGTGTCAATTAATTAATTATTTATTTTATTCTAAAAATAATTAATCAGGTAAATGGGGTATCATGAGTACTCTGAACCCGTAACGAAAAACTCGTCCCATCACCTGTCAATTTATGCAGGTTGATGGGCTAGGATAGGGCTTGTTCTTATTTGTGGGGTGGGTTGGCAAGAAGACTACCCCACCCAAATCTGCTCTGTTGCCATCCCTAATATTGGTGTGCTTCTTGAGGAATTTCTAATTTATGGTTTTGCTGACAATTATAAAAGCTTAAAGTTAAAATTTATGTGAAATCACTTTCAGAGAATGTTATTATTACCAAATAAACTGATTGTGGATGTTGGCTTTTAAAAAATAATTTACTAAAAGCTAGTCGATATTAAAATTCTCTAATAATGATTTTTAAAATAATATATCTTGTTGTATATTTTTCTTTTGTTTTCATTTTTTTCCCCTTTTTGTTTAGATATACAACTACCGAATCTTCTCCCATTACTAGCAAAAAGAGCAGGAACAAGTGAAACAGTCCAAAGGGAAAAGATTACAAATATTTCCTAACTGAAGAACAGATCGGCTTCATATAATAAGTCTTTCCAAAATTGATAATGTTTTTTTAACTTTTTCTAAAATTTGTGTGGTTCTAAGCAATTGAAGCCTCTAGAAAACCTTAATTGAAACTTTTGTTTTATAGGATCGAGTCACCACATCCATAAATCCTGTCCATTGAGTGCTGTTTCAAGTTGTTTAAGTTACTCTCCACACAATAACTACATTTTATTTAATTTATGCAATTCACAAGTTATCATTTATTTTAAAAAAAAAAAATTATTGATTCTTATTTTTTCAAAAACCCCAAAATTAAAAGAGTCCTCGCAAATCCACCTATCAACCAAAAACGTTGGAGCAAATTCTAAAGGCCAATATCATTATTATCGTGCATATACTATATATTAATGTCATTTTATTTGTACTTTTTTTATTTAATAAATGATGAGAAGGAGGCCAAATAGCACATTTCAACTTTCATTGACACCTCTAATTAAAAACCCATGTACCCCACCCTAAACTCTTCATCTATGGTATTATAATTAGAAAATATAATAATGTTAACAAATTAATGATTCTTTTTTAAAAGGAACAATTAAGGAAAGCCAAAACAAACAAAGGCAACAAAGAACTAAAAGATGCCAAGAAGTTATATGAAAACAGACAGTGAACTAATACCAGGAAATTAGGTCCCTTTGAAAATTTGCTCTCAAAATAGGCTTCACTAAAAATCTTTTTAGTAAACCCGGAAGAGAAAAACCTAGAAGGAAAAAAAAGAAAGAAAGAAAGGCCAATGCTAATATCAGATAGCATCCTGATAAAGACAAAAGAAAACAACCTCAAAAGAACTAAGAAACAACCTTTGCTCAACATCAAATTATATACCAAAGAAAATCTGTAATTCTGTATTTCTAATCTTGATTCTGAGTCTTTACCCCCCACGTTTTAAAGCTTTGAATTTTAACAAAAAAAAATCTTTAGATCGAAGCGTGCCACTTGAGTCGTTGACCAGTCATATGGACCGTGGACAATGATAATATTATAAATAAAAATGGTATAAAAAATAAATAAATAAAGACGAAGAAAAAATTTCAGTTGTCCTGCATCAACTTTAATTAAGTGGGTGCATGCGTTGTGTGTGTGTGTGTGTGTGGGTGTATATATATACATGTATGTCTCTGCATGTATCCTTATCATTAACATACAGCTACTTGCACATCTGTTAGTTGGGTGGTCACTTTCAATAGTCTTCTTGAACTCTGCGCTCCAACAATTTACTTATGCATTAATAATAATATATGATGCCCTTAATTAATTGCAGTGATGAAGATATCTTTCTTAAGGACGGTCAAAAATGAAGGCAATCTAAGCCATAAGCAGCAAGATCTACTAATTAGGGTTTATGGTTCAAAGAAAGCCAAGGCCTACAGTGGGGTTTTTTTTTTTTAAAAAAAATGATTTATTTTTTTTTAGAAAAAGAAGATTTCGATCCAATAGAAGGAAATACAAATCCATAATGATACTTTAATACAATACATCAAACAAGTATGACTGGACTTAGTATGATGGATTATAATAGATATGTCTCGCATGTATACATATATAAAAGCAAAGGCTTTATACTCTCTTTTTTATGAAGATATAGTACAGGGCGATAGGAGTTGGCTCTGTAGACTCTAGTATGTTTGCTTAAAGCCTTACAATCAGGCTCTTGACCCTTCGATAAGGAGAGCATAGCCCCAGTATATCTATCGAATATGCTAGCAATAAGAATATAAGATCTCATAAACTAATAATTCAGTACTGACGTACACATATATGTGTTTCTTAACTCTTGTTCATGTAACGTCCTGAAATTTATTTAATATTAATGTAATGTAAATAATGAATTAGTGTGCCATAATTAAAGTTTTAACTTTAATTAGATTGTTTGGTTGGATTTTTAGTTTTTGGTTGTTTTGTTAAATTGATGTGTTCAAAAGATTCCTTGTTGATTTAAAATGATGTTTTGAGTTTTAAAACACAACAATTTGTAAAATGTTAAAAACACTCTGTTTTACAAAACCGTGGGCGGTACATGGTTTTCGCACAGTAAAACCGCCCACCGATTTTCTTTATTTATTTCTCTCTTCTCTCTCTCTCTCTTCACTCTCACGAGTTCTCTCTCTCTCCTCTCTCTTGGTCTCTCGGCAGTCCCTCTCTCTCTCTCAATCTCTTTCAAAAATTTTGATTTCCATTCGAATCCAAGCTTCGGAACAGCAAGGAGGAAGCTCGGGGACGTGATTCGGCGACCGAGAACGTGGATTGAAGCTTCGATTCGAGGTTAGATTCGAAATTTCTAAACTTTTTACAAAATTTTCAATTTTGTGTGTTTTTGAAATCTAAGTTTGTTTTAGCTTAGAAAACCGTGGATTTGTGTTAAATGAGCTTAGAACAACTAGAATCTAAACCTAGATTGAAGAAAAACGGATTGGATTCGAGATTTTTATTTTTCTCCTCTTTTTCTCATTTTCGGATTTTTGAGGATTTTGAGTTTAAATGTTGTTTAAATGATCCCAAACATGTTCTAGGATGTTTTTCTATCAATTATAGTTGTTTTTCATGCCTGGGATTTGAGAAAAACAGGTTAGAAACAAGATTTGGATTTTGGGGATCGAGAAACCCGTGGCTGGGATTTCTGGATCTTCCCAGTTCGGCAGGCCGAAGTTCATGTTCGACAGGCCGGAGTGATGATCGGCAGGCCGGTGTTCTTCCGACCGGCAGGCCGAATCTGGGGAAATGTTCGGCAGGCCGAACCTCGTTTCCGGCAGGCCGAACTGTGCAGTTCGGCAGGCCGAAGCAGGGCGTCCGGCAGGCCGACCGAGGCATGGAAAATTTTGTGATTTTTACCCGATTTCACTGTTTTGAACCCTGATTTAAATCCCAACCTTATAGGATGATTTTAATGATACAAATGGCACACTAGGACATCATGAAATGATTTAGTAACATAGAATGTTTCGAACTAGATATTGATCGACTTAGTTTGTATCTAGGATTGTTCGTGGTTCCGTGGAGCTAACGTATAGCGGATCGGGATTACGGTGTGGGGTACCGGCACGAGTACTGAGGTAGGACTTCTATCCTATTTCTTTGGTAGCCTGGTTTTGAAATAATTTGGCTTTAAAAAGGATTCCTCTCAAAATGTTTTCAACGGATGTTTGAAAATGGTTTTATCGGTTATATTTTAATATACCGTGACATGAAATGAATTTCATAATGAATGTAATTGACAACACTCGGTAATTGGGTTTTGAATGATAATGATAATGAACACTAAGGCATGATGCCATATCAGAGATCGGGTCGTGATCGACCTTGGGGGCAGGTCCCGAAACCCAGCTGGGCCACTACAGTGGTGATATCATGGTTTGCCTAGGTAAAAGTAAATTGGTGTTTGGATTTGACGAGTAGACTGTTCTGTGTCAGAACGGTTCTACTCAATTTATTTATTTATTTATTCAAGTTCCTTTTCTGTATAACTCCTGATAATGTTATGTTTCTTTGCATTAAATTATTTTATAAAACTTAGTCCTACTGAGCCTTTCGCTCACGTTTTATCTGTTTTAAATTCCCCCCCTCTAGGTGGTTTCCCATTTAGGTTTGGAGAAGATTCTTCGGACCGAACTCAGGAGCAATAGGAGAATTTATTTACATTCTGTATTTAATGATTAAGGCATGTAAGACTTAACTTTATTTGTACTTGGGCTGTAATTGTATTTGTGATATTGTCAGATCCATGTGTGTGCACAAGTTGTGGGTTGTGGAACCCATATTCGCGGTTTTTATTCAATTATTGTTATTTGTTTAATGATTTTAAATTCTTTATCAAATGTGGTGGAAAAATCTCTTTAATTCTTGCTTAATGGGATTTTTAAACCCTTAATTTCAATTAAATTCTCTTTTAATTAATCTAAATATTCCGCCACGTCACCTCCCGTACTCCGGGGCGTGACAGAATGGTATCAGAGCTCAAGGTTATGAACCTTGGGAATTGTGCACACATAGGTTTGACAATAAAATACCTCTGACAGTCCAATTTTGTTTTCAGAAGTGAGAGAATGGCACCTAGACGTCGTTCGACAGCTGACGCCGAGTTCGGAAATGATGAGGGCCTGATGAGGTCTATGATTGCGGCTTTTCGGCAGATGGCAGCCAGGACTAGACCGGAAGACTCCAGTGTTGGTAGTCGGCATGCTTTCTTTAAGGAATTTCGGCGGGCGTCTATTCCAACTTTTGATGGCAATGAGGATCCGCAGTTAGCAGAGTATTGGTTGGATTCGATCTTGAAGCATCTGGATACCCTTGGTGTGCCTGAGGAGTATCGTGTGGAGTTTGCGGCGTATAAGCTCGAGGGTGGCGCTAACACCTGGTGGAAACAAACTAAGCGTCTGGAGCGCGGTGGCGATATCGGTTGGGACAAGTTCGAGGATCTGTTCTATGATCGGTATTTTCCGCAGGGATATAGAGATCAGAAGGCAGCTGAGTTTTATAGACTGCAGCAGGGTGATATGTCAGTTCGGGAGTATGAGGCGAAGTTTATCGAGTTGGCTAGGTTTGCTCCATCAGCTGTGGCATCGGAGCGCGAGAAATGCATCAAGTTTCAGGAAGGACTCAAGGCTCCTATTCGACGGCAGTTGGTTGCTCTACGGCTTAGGGGTTTCGGAGAGCTTGTGTCGTCGGCGATCTCCGTGGAGAATGATTACGTGCAGTATTGTGAGGACCGAGCCAAGGCTTCAGGAGGACCGCAGAGGAGTGGCAGGAAGAGCACCAGTAGTCGTCCAGCTCCGGGGAAAGGCAAGCAAGGCGGTGCGACCAGTGGCAGCAGCAGTTCGTCTGGCAGCGGGCGCAGCAATCCCTACAGCTTTCATTGTCATTTCTGTCAACAGCCCGGACACATCAAGAGGAATTGCCCGATCAGGAGTGCTCGTCTTGGATCACAGACCGGGGAGGATGCCAGTCGTTCGTCTCAGCCTCAGCCTCAGACCCTACCTCCGCCTCCGCAGTATCCGCAGTTTTCTCCTCAGCAATTCTCATATCCGGCACGGGGACAGCAGCCGCAGTATTTTCAGCGCAGTGTTCCTCAGTATAGAGCTCCGAGTACAGGTAGTGTGCAGTCGTCTCCATCTCAGCAGCATCGGCCGAGTAATGCAGGACCCAGCAATATCGGTAGAGGAAAAGGGAAGGCGCCAGTGCAGGTTCATGCAATGGCATCTGGAGGGTCAGATTCTCAGATTGGTAACGCGGTTATCGATGGTATGGTTTTGGTTTCTAGATCTCTAGCTCGCGTTTTATTTGATACCGGTGCCTCTCATTCTCTCATTTCGAGTTCTTTTGTACATGCCTTGGGATTAGAAGTAGAAGAGTTTAATGAACCCCTAGTTATAACTTCTCCTTTGGGGCGGGTGTGTGTAAATTGTATGTGTAAATCTTGTAAAATAAAGATTGGGGATGAGATTTTGAAAAGTGATTTGATTATACTCCCCATGAGTTCCTATGATGTGATTTTAGGGATGGACTGGTTGTCCAGGTATAGTGCAGTTGTGGACTGCCAACTTAGAAAAGTGACCCTAGTGTCTGATAGGGGGACGGTAATCACTTACCAGGGTGGTGGTGATTGGCTAATGAGTGAGCGTCTCATGAAGTCATGTCTAGGAGGGCGAAGGAATCTAGATTGTTTTGCTTTTCTTGCCAATCTAGATTGCGAGCCCTATGTTTCGAGTAGTAGTGTAGCGATTCCGGTGGTTGATGAGTTCGAGGATGTCTTCCCCGACGAGTTATCAGGATTACCACCGCATCGGGAGATTGAGTTTGGTATCGAGTTGTTTCCAGGGACATCACCGATTTCTATGGCACCTTATCGGATGGCGCCGGCAGAAATGAAGGAATTAAGGAAGCAACTTCAGGAGCTTGCTGATAAAGGATATATTCGGAATAGCACATCTCCGTGGGGAGCACCAGTTTTGTTCGCTAAGAAGCACGATGGGACTCTCAGGTTATGTGTGGATTATCGGCAGCTGAATCGTGTTACGGTGAAGAACAAGTATCCTTTGCCTAGGATTGATGAGCTATTTGATCAGTTGGGAGGTTCGCGATACTTCTCGAAGATTGATTTGCGGTCAGGTTATCATCAGCTCAGAATCAAGGAAGAGGATATTCCCAAGACAGCTTTTAGGACTCGGTATGGGCACTTCGAGTTTCTGGTTATGTCTTTCGGGTTGACGAATGCTCCAGCAGCTTTTATGGATTTGATGAACAGGATATTTAGGCCGTATCTGGATCAGTTTGTGATCGTGTTCATCGATGATATTCTTGTGTATTCTAAGACTTGGGAGGAGCATGAGCAGCATCTTCGGATCGTGCTTCAGACTCTGCGGGAGCACCAGTTGTATGCTAAGAGGGAAAAGTGTGAGTTCTGGTTGACTGAGGTCAAGTTTCTGGGTCATGTCATTTCGGAGCATGGTATTTCAGTGGATCCGTCCAAGATTGAAGCTATATTGGAGTGGGAACGACCAAGGAATGTAGCGGAGATTCGCAACTTCTTAAGTCTTGCTGGATATTACAGGAAATTTGTAAAGGACTTTTCGAAGATTGCAGCTCCGTTGACGAGATTGATCAAGAAAAACGTCAGGTTTGAGTGAGATGAAGACTGTGAGTCTGCTTTTCAGGAATTGAAGAACCGGTTGACTTCAGCACCAGTATTAGTTATTCCTAGTAGTGACGAGCCGTATGAGGTTTATGCTGATGCTTCAGGGCGCGGACTTGGATGCGTGTTGATGCAGCATGGACGTGTGGTTGCGTACGGATCGAGACAGCTACGACCTCACGAGCGGAATTATCCTACTCACGATTTAGAGCTTGCAGCGGTGATTTACGCGCTGAAGATTTGGAGATGTTACTTGTATGGGGCATCGTTTCAGGTCTTCTCCGATCACAAGAGTTTGAGGCATTTGTTCACTCAGAGGGATCTCAACTTGAGGCAGCGCAGATGGGTGGAGTACATGGAGGATTATGATTTCGCGTTGCAGTATCATCCCGGAAAAGCTAATGTGGTAGCAGACGCGCTTAGCAGGAAGTCTTCAGGGATTCTCGCTTGTTTGATTTTTGAGGACTGGAGCAGGGATGCGACAGTGAGTGAGTATCGGCTACAGTATCATGAAGACAGTGATCGAGTTTTGTTGTATCATGTGGAAGCGACTCCAGCTCTTATTCGGATGGTGAAGCAAGGTCAGTGGCAGGATCGACATTTGCAGGGGATTTGGTCGCGGATTCAGAACGGGGAGCAGTTCGAGGAATGGAGCATGCATGCAGATGGATCGTTGTACTTCCGGGAGCGTCTTGCAGTTCCAGTTATCGCCGAGGTGACGAAAGCCGTTCTAGATGAAGCTCATAGGTCTCAGTTCGCTATTCATCCGGGGAGCACCAAGATGTATCGTGATTTGAAGAGGCACTATTGGTGGAGAGGCATGAAGAAAGATGTTCGCGAGTACGTGGCCAAGTGTTCGACGTGTCTTCAGGTGAAAGCTGAGCATCAGAAGCCTGCAGGTCAGCTTCAGCCGCTTCCTATTCTAGGGTGGAAATGGGAGCATGTGACGATGGATTTCCTCACAGGTTTGCCGAGGACAGAGCAGCGGCATGATGCAGTTTGGGTTGTGGTCGACAGGTTGACGAAATCGGCGCATTTCATTCCGTTTAGGTCGACGTGTTCCAGGAAGATTCTCGGGGAGCTGTATATGCAGAACATCGTGAGGTTGCATGGAGTTCCTTTGTCCATCACCTCTGATCGAGATACCAGGTTTAATGCTAAGTACTGGAGGAGTTTTCAGGAGGCTTTGGGTACGGATTTGAACTTCAGTACGGCGTTTCATCCTCAGACTGATGGGCAGTCTGAGCGGGTTATTCAAGTTCTCGAGGATATGTTGCGTGCTTGTGCGTTGGACTTCGGCGGGAATTGGAAGCAATGTTTGCATTTGGCGGAGTTCGCGTACAACAACAGTTATCGGGCGAGTATCGGTATGGCACCATTTGAGGCATTGTATGGGCGACCGTGTCGGTCACCTGTGTGTTGGGTCGAACCGGAAGATAGAGTTATTCTTGGGCCGGATGAGATTCGTGACAGCAACGAAAAAGTCGTGGTGATTCGGGATCGGTTGAGAGCAGCTCAGAGTCGGCAGAAGAGCTACGCGGATAGGAGACGTAGACCTTTAGAGTTCGCGGTTGGAGATTTTGTTCTCTTGAGGGTGTCACCTCGTAAGGGAACTATGCGGTTCGGAGTGAGTGGGAAGCTCGCGCCGAGGTATATTGGGCCGTTCGAGATCACTCAGCGTGTTGGTGTGGTCGCTTATCGGCTTGATCTTCCGCCCAAACTTTCTCATGTACACGATGTGTTTCATGTGTCTATGCTTAGGAAGTGTCCACCTGAGCAGGGTAAGATAGTATCATTTCGCGATGTGCAGATTCAGGAGGATACGACGTACGAAGAAGTGCCGATTCAGATCATCGACCGGAAAGTGATTAGCTTGCGTCGTCGTGAAATACCGTTGGTAAAGGTCGTGTGGCAGCATCACGGGGTTGATGAAGCCACTTGGGAATTAGAGTCGGGTATGCGGGAGTCATATCCGCATTTGTTTTGTTTTTGAGATGAGTTGTAAATTTCGAGGACGAAATTTCTTTAAGGGGTGGAGAGCTGTAACGTCCCGAAATTTATTTAATATTAATGTAATGTAAATGATGAATTAGTGTGCCATAATTAAAGTTTTAACTTTAATTAGATTGTTTGGTTGGATTTTTAGTTTTTGGTTGTTTTGTTAAATTGATGTGTTCAAAAGATTCCTTGTTGATTTAAAATGATGTTTTGAGTTTTAAAACACAACAATTTGTAAAATGTTAAAAATACTCTGTTTTACAAAACCGTGGGCGGCACATGGTTTTCGCACAGTAAAACCGCCCACCGATTTTCTCTATTTATTTCTCTCTTCTCTCTCTCTCTCTTCACTCTCACGAGTTCTCTCTCTCTCCTCTCTCTTGGTCTCTCGGCAGTCCCTCTCTCTCTCTCAATCTCTTTCAAAAATTTTGATTTCCATTCGAATCCAAGCTTCGGAACAGCAAGGAGGAAGCTCGGGGACGTGATTCGGCGACCGAGAACGCGGATTGAAGCTTCGATTCGAGGTTAGATTCGAAATTTCTAAACTTTTTACAAAATTTTCAATTTTGTGTGTTTTTGAAATCTAAGTTTGTTTTAGCTTAGAAAACCGTGGATTTGTGTTAAATGAGCTTAGAACAACTAGAATCTAAACCTAGATTGAAGAAAAACGGATTGGATTCGAGATTTTCATTTTTCTCCTCTTTTTCTCATTTTCGGATTTTTGAGGATTTTGAGTTTAAATGTTGTTTAAATGATCCCAAACATGTTCTAGGATGTTTTTCTATCAATTATAGTTGTTTTTCATGCCTGGGATTTGAGAAAAACAGGTTAGAAACAAGATTTGGATTTTGGGGATCGAGAAACCCGTGGCTGGGATTTCTGGATCTTCCCAGTTCGGCAGGCCGAAGTTCATGTTCGACAGGCCGGAGTGATGATCGGCAGGCCGGTGTTCTTCCGACCGGCAGGCCGAATCTGGGGAAATGTTCGGCAGGCCGAACCTCGTTTCCGGCAGGCCGAACTGTGCAGTTCGGCAGGCCGAAGCAGGGCGTCCGGCAGGCCGACCGAGGCATGGAAAATTTTGTGATTTTTACCCGATTTCACTGTTTTGAACCCTGATTTAAATCCTAACCTTATAGGATGATTTTAATGATACAAATGGCACACTAGGACATCATGAAATGATTTAGTAACATAGAATGTTTCGAACTAGATATTGATCGACTTAGTTTGTATCTAGGATTGTTCGTGGTTCCGTGGAGCTAACGTATAGCGGATCGGGATTACGGTGTGGGGTACCGGCACGAGTACTGAGGTAGGACTTCTATCCTATTTCTTTGGTAGCATGGTTTTGAAATAATTTGGCTTTAAAAAGGATTCCTCTCAAAATGTTTTCAACGGATGTTTGAAAATGGTTTTATCGGTTATATTTTAATATACCGTGACATGAAATGAATTTCATAATGAATGTAATTGACAACACTCGGTAATTGGGTTTTGAATGATAATGATAATGAACACTAAGGCATGATGCCATATCAGAGATCGGGTCGTGATCGACCTTGGGGGCAGGTCCTGAAACCCAGCTGGGCCACTACAGTGGTGATATCATGGTTTGCCTAAGTAAAAGTAAATTGGTGTTTGGATTTGACGAGTAGACTGTTCTGTGTCAGAACGGTTCTACTCAATTTATTTATTTATTTATTCAAGTTCCTTTTCTGTATAACTCCTGATAATGTTATGTTTCTTTGCATTAAATTATTTTATAAAACTTAGTCCTACTGAGCCTTTCGCTCACGTTTTATCTGTTTTAAATTCCCCCCCTCTAGGTGGTTTCCCATTTAGGTTTGGAGAAGATTCTTCGAACCGAACTCAGGAGCAATAGGAGAATTTATTTACATTCTGTATTTATTGATTAAGGCATGTAAGACTTAACTTTATTTGTACTTGGGCTGTAATTGTATTTGTGATATTGTCAGATCCATGTGTGTGCACAAGTTGTGGGTTGTGGAACCCATATTCGCGGTTTTTATTCAATTATTGTTATTTGTTTAATGATTTTAAATTCTTTATCAAATGTGGTGGAAAAATCTCTTTAATTCTTGCTTAATGGGATTTTTAAACCCTTAATTTCAATTAAATTCTCTTTTAATTAATCTAAATATTCCGCCACGTCACCTCCCGTACTCCGGGGCGTGACAGTTCATCCCAAGTTAGAGTCAATATATGTAGGCCATTCGATATTTCAGTTGTAATTAAAGTTTTAAATTTAAGAATTGTAGCATTTGAGAGCTTTATATTAGGACTATGCTTTAAATTTAATAATTGAGTACTGACATACACATATATAAGTTTCTTAACTCTTAGAGTCAATATATGTAGGCCATTAGATATTTCAGTTGTAATTAAAGTTTTAAATTTAAAAATTATAGCATGTGAGAGCTTTATATTGTAGTAATTTTTTGCTTTTTACTATAGCACTAAGAGTTTTATATTGTTTATAGTTAAAATTAATGAAAGTTGAAACTTAGGTGCCAAACAGATACATAATCATTGTTATTTATACAAAATTGATCATATTAAGAAACATAAAAAAAAAATCCCCTTCATAATTAATTACCCCAAAACTCTGCGACCACGTTATAATTATGACAACTTATTAAACATTTTAAGCGTTGTGTGTGTGTGTGTGTGTTTATATGTTTTATATGTTTTTTTCTATGTTTTACCGGATGAGGAGATTGTACATACATGGCATAATATTTTGGCTTATTTATGGGATGTTTCTTGTGAATATTATTGTAGTTTTGAGATGAATATTTGCCCTGATAAAATAATACATGAATCTGGGTATTTACAGGAGGTAAGGGACGAAAGCAGAAGAAGAAGAACGTGGTGGGGTAGGGGAGCTTTAATGGGATAAAAAAGGTCGAGCTTGGATTTATTCGGTGGAATGACGCAATCAACATATAGAGACAAAAGGGTGCTTTTTTCTTTTTTTTCTTTTTTTAAGTATTGTGTAATTCTCATTTCTCAAGTCCGAACCAAACACCAAAAAAGTCACTGTGTGATGTCCTGCCCTAATCCATCCCTCTCTCTCTGCAGCTACAGCTACTGGTGTGGGCCCCCACCACCTTTTGTAGTTGTGCATAAGTCTTCACCAACCCTCATTTATGACATGATCAACTCTTTTCTGCTTCTTATAATAAGAGAAAAATCATTTTCATTGCATGATCACTCGTAAAACTAAAAGCTCAGTTTAACGTATGGTATATTTTTTAAATTAGATTTTATTAATAATAAAGTTATAATTTGATAGGATTTTATATGATTGTTTGTTATTATAATAGTGTGTTTGGTAATTTTATAGGTGTTTAGCAAACTATTAGAATTAAAAATTTTGATTTAAATATTGTAAAGTATGAAAGGTTTATATTGTAGGAATTTTTTGTTTTGCTGTAGCCGCTGAAAGTTTTACACTACAGTTGATTAGAATCAATTTGTAATTTGTTCTAACCGACTTGCCAAACACCCTATCAGTTTCACCTAAACCTTTGAATTGTTATAGTGTAAAGCTCTCACTTGTTAAAATTTTAAGAAAAAATAAGATATAGTCTAAAGCTCTCACATGTTACAGCTTTTTTTAACCAAAATTGATTAAAACTATCGGTTCAAATCATACTTCCCAAACACCCTACTAGTGTTCGAGAGACCATCAAAGCTAAGCATTAAATCTAATAATAATTAATAAAACGTAGGCTTTATGTTGTCGTACTTATCCTTTATTAGTATTTCGTGTTCAGTAACACCAGTGTCCTGTATATTGTTTTATGAAAAAAAATTAAGCACATCATCATTAGTATTAAACAACATAACTAACAGAAAAAAGACCATGTGAAATTGTAGTAAATATCATTTTTTAAAATTTATTGTGATCAATAGCAGATTTTAAAATATTTATAATAAATAGCAGTAAATAGAAAATTTACTCAAGAAAAATATTTTTACTTATCTATTTACTATGAATAAGAAAAAAATTTACCGGTAAATCTTATTTTTACTGCTATTTGATATTAGTGTTTTCTTTCTATTTTAGATAATTTTTAAATAATTATTTCATACAAATTGGATAGAAAATATATAGTTATTGATAGTATATATACATCTTAACTGAAAATTATATTAAATTCATGTTAGAATTGTTAAAATATATTGATAAAATAACGAACAAGCTATGAAAAGAGAACAACAACAAGCTTGGGTTGCTGAAATAAGCTCTATGACTCTATATAGTAAACAATCCAAAATGAAAAATGAGGTGATATGGTTGGTTGCATTGCAAGAATGAAAGTGGAGTCGTATGCTTTTTGCGTTGAGGAATTTATTAGTTCATGTAATACGTGTTTCTTTCAATTTATGTCCCTTATATAGACGTGTTTCTTTCAATTTATGTCCCTTATATAGGTTCGGAGGAGACTATGACCTTTTTCTATTTCCAATGTGAGATACGAGAATTTTTCCACTTTAGCTTTAAAATTTCACATGTGTACGTGTACATATTGCGTGTTAATTTTTTTTCACTCATTCACTATTTTGACAATATAAATATACCATTTTTATCTCTACACAGAAGAGAACAAGTTTTTGCCTTGACTAGTCACTAACATGCAGTGAGTCTCATTCAAAATTGAGCCTTAAATTGGTACTTCAAATTGCCATTTCCTAGTTACTTTCCAACAAAAATTAAATAATATAACAAACTAAGTGTTAAGAAAGATTTATATATTTTTCTAATTTGAATAGAAATATTTACAATTGTTAGTCTTACACACTATATACTATACATGTAACAATAGTTTCTATACTTGGGTTTGTTAATATATATCGTTGAAAAGTAGAAAAAGACCAGACGCTAACTAACCCGAGCATTATTATTAATGTAGACATAGCATTAAATTTTAACTAATACAATCATCCCATCTTCTATAAAAGGAGCCAAAACCAACACCAAAGCAACTCCTCACACACACACCTCTACCTCTAACCTCAATACAAAAATACACATACAATATTTTTCAGACTCAAAAGCCCCTCACACTTTTTTTCCTCCCTCTCTTAATTCCTCTCCTCCAAAAACTCACCAAAATGATCGAAAACCGGCAGCTTTCATCCACCACGAATGCGAAAATAGTCGGTTCGGGGGGCGAGGTCATGGTTCTGGCTCACGGCTTCGGCGGTGACCAGTCGCTGTGGGACAAGATCGTTCCCTACTTGGCTGAGCACTACCGGGTTCTAGTCTTTGACTGGCCTTTCTCCGGGGCTGCAATAAAGGCTGATGGCCTTAGCCCTTTCGACCCTCTCAAGTACTCCTCCTATGAAGCCTTTGCAAACGACTTGATTGGTCTCTTGGATGAATTCAACTTCAAATCTGTCGTTTTTGTTGGGCATTCCATGTCTGCTATGATTGGTTGTATTGCCTCCCTTAGAAGACCTGAACTCTTCAAGAGGCTCGTACTCCTTGGAGCTTCTCCAAGGTAACTAATATTATATATATGTATATATGTGTGTGTGTGTAAATATATATATATGTATGTATTCACACACACACAAAGGGTGATTCTAGCCTTTTTTTTGGCCTTAAATGCATCTTAATTTTCCAGAAATTTTCCTATATTTTTTGTTTGTCAATCATTACTCTAAAAAAGTTATGATAAACCTATATATATCCATCTATATATATATATATACACGTATTTATGTAGTAAACGCATCTTAATTTTCAAGAAATTTTCTTATATACTCGTTTTAATTTGTTCGCCATTACTATTTTATTTATGTAATAAATTTAAAAAAGATTCATGACAAACCTCGGGAAAAAATAGAAACCACGAATAAGAATCTTTGTATGGATGTATGCTTTGTATGTATGTTGTGGTGCGTGAATGTGCTATATTTGATATTCAATTTACTTGCCGCCTTCTAATTGAAACTCACACATATAACTGGTAGGCAATTTAATTATAGAGTTGAATTCTCTAGCAAGAGTATTCTATCATTAAAAGTACAATAAAATAAAACAAAATAAAACAAAATAAATCTAGCCTGTTAGCTAGCTCTCTTGTAATTTTTCACTTCTAGTATAGCAATATAGATATTAGTCTACCAATTAAAATCGGTTGACTAATTCAAGATATATTTAGTTCATGACCAATTTCGTCTAAAAGATATGTATAATTACCCTGGTTAAGTTGCAATTATCCCCCCATACTCTCATCCCCTCCTAGCTAGAAAGAGCTAGAAATTTATCCTTTTTTTTTTTAGTGTAATATTTTTCCCATTTAAAAACTTTTGGAAAGTTTTATTGAAGAAATATGGAAGGATACAAATCACACCTAGCCAGGGGGTGACTTTGAGCCAATTTGAATTGCATCTACTTCTGTAGATAAGGATTTTGGACGGCATGCATTTAATGGTGCCAAGCTTCTGACACTGAATTTAAGAAAAAAAAGTCTGTTAAGAAATAAATTTATGCAAGCTAAAGGCGTTTGCAAAAAGCTGCCAAAAGAAAGGTTCCATGTCAAACTAGGAGAATAACTATTATATGGCAACATTTAAGAGAAAAGACAAAAATATATATTATTAGCCGGCAGGGTTCTATTCAAACTCAATTTTTAACATTGTTTTTTCAAGTATTATAGTATTTTCGAATCAAAATCATTTCTTAAACAACCTAGACCTATTTAATTTTTATATTATAAATGGGTATATAATTAACCTGTCTAATGTCACCTAGGTCCACAAAACACAACTTTTAAAATTTCTAGCAATAAGACATTTCAAGGCTTATATAAATAATGTAACTTAAGTTTGTTTTTCATGTTTCTTAATTTGACATTATGGCTCTTCATTTTTAAGGTATTGCGTATCTGGGTCATCTAGCTTATTTATTTTGCATTAATAATTCTTGGGATCTTACTCTAATCTATTGCATATGGGCTAGAGGCAGAGAAATTAATAATTCAATACATAATAAATACAGGAAATTTTCTTTCAGTTTTTGGTATTATATTCAAATTCAGTGTCGGCATAAATAATTTTAATCATTTTTCATAAAAGTCAGTTACATTTGATTGCTTTAGAAAAAATGTAATTAAATTAAATTAAATTAATTCGGTTTTACTACATCTTCTATGCATACTTACAGGTATATAAATACAGAAGACTATGAAGGAGGATTTGAGAAGTCAGACATCGAACACATTCTCTCAAACATAGAATCCAACTACTACAACTGGGCCACACATTTCGCTTCCCTGGTCGTGGACGCAGCCGATCCCAACTCCGTCGAAAAGTTCGAGAACTGCCTGAAGAGGATGAAGCCAGATGTCGCGCTTTCATTGGCCAAGACCGTGTTCTACGGTGACGAGCGAGAGATCCTCGAAAGGGTTGTTATCCCCTGCACCATCATTCAGTCTAGCAGCGATATTGTAGTCCCAAACTCCGTTGGATTCTACATGCAGAAGAAGATCAAGGGAGAACCGACGGTCGAGATCATCAGCAGCACCAAGGGACATTTCCCTATGTTGACTGCCCACCTTGAGCTTCTTGATGTGCTTGGAGTCGTCTTGGGATTTTACATTTCTTAATATTTCGCTGATATTATAAATGTTTTTATTATCATTTTTACTGTTTCACCCCTCTGTGGTTTTTTTTTTTTTCCCTAGTCTTTGCCTTGGGAGTGATCTTAATTAGGAGAATAAAGTCAATGCCCATTTGGAAGTGGACGTTAATTGTTGTGCATGTAAATACTCATCACTTCATGCATGAGATATGTACATGTGCACAGGAAGTTTGTTGGATTGTAGAATGCTTATGTTTTAATTATTATAATTTGGAAGCTAAAGTTGTTGAGACTAGAGAGATTTATAGTTTTTTTTTTTTTTTTTTTGCTAAGCTGGTATTTATGGTTTGAAGTTTCTGAGTTATAATCGTACTATTTGGCCAAGTCTTTTTTAAGCAAATTGATAACTTATCCTTTTTTGAGCCTTAGTTTGGAAACCTAATTCAAATTAGAAAAATTTTAGTTGAAACCAATTTTATTATAGTGTTTTTTTCAATAAAATATGAATTGTCATGTGTAATAGATTCAAATTATTGGTTCGAAATGACTTTTTAAACACTTTCAATTGATTCTAATAAATTGAAGATTTAACTAAATTCCATCAATAGAAGAAAAACAAAACAACAAAAATGAATCAACTAATCTCAATGTTTTTTAAGAGAACTATTGCATGCAATTAAAGATCTAAATTAAGCGCATTTATAATTGTTGACAGCAACAATGACCACTCTTAAGAATAATAATAATAAGAGAAAATTAAGGATCTATATCCCATAACTCAATTCTTTTTTTAGTTTTGTATAATTCTCTTAGAGCATGTTTGGTACACCATATTGTATTGTATTGTATTGTATATAAACCTTAAGGTCTTGTTTTTTTTTTTCTCCTAAGTTTACATATAACGTGACAAATGAAGGCAACATTAACAATATTCTTTGGTGTTTAAGAAAAATTGTAAATTGTCATGTCCTTCTAGTGAGGAGCGTTCCTGGGAATTTCTCAAATAATAATAATAATAATAATACACCACTTTATTGTGATCTTTTGTATTCGTTTGAACAAAAAGAGAAAAATAAAAACGAAACAAAGCAAAACAAAACAAAAAACCCAAGTTGCTTGAGCTATATAAGTTCACGATAGAGGAGCAATATGGGAATTTTAGCAAATGCACCATTCAAAGCAATGGAGTGACATTTTTTCACCTTTTAAATGTTACATTTCTCCACATTCGTAGCCGTTGAGATTGATTCGACGGCTCTTAAATGAGTGAAGTTTTTATTCTTCACTGATGGGGCGTCTCTGTGTATATATATAATTCGATGACTCTTAAACCAGTGAAGTTTTTATTCTTTACTGACAAAATGTTGTACAATTTTTTTAAAAAACGTAAACCCCATACTACTTTTAAAATTTTTTGCCAGATGCGTCATGACTCTTACAGTCACTCGCTCTCCCAGCAACGTTGCCGTCTCTTCTTAAAGTGATGTTACGGTGTCATTTTTCTTCTCAAGCACCATCATTTTTTATTGCTAGAAGTTACATAAATGGGGTAAAATGGCAAGAAAATCCCCCTAACCAGATTTTCTCATAATTTTAAAAAAAATCAAATGCTCACTCTTCTTTCTAGAAAAAAAAAAAAAAACGGTCTTGTAACGGCTTGAAATTAATTAAAATATAATTAGTGTGTCTTATTATACTTTGAACTTAATTTAATTATTTTATGGTATTTTCTAATTAACTTCACTTTTAATTATTTTTATTAGTTATTTTAAAATTTTAAAACAAAACAATTTATCAAATACCCAACACGTCCCTCTTTGAAAACCATGTGCTAGACATGGTATTATACCTGAAAAAACACTTACTTCCCTCTATTTAATCTCTCACTCACCCTCATTTTTCCTCACTCCCTCTCATTCTCTTCCCGTCTCTCTCTCTCTCTCACCATCCTTCTCTTTCTCTCTCCCCTCTCCCATTTTGGTTCCAAAGAAAATTTAAGCAAAGGGCCCTCGATTGCCAACGGAATTGAAAGCCAAGAAACAATGATTTAGCCTCCGTAAACTCAGTTCAAATATCAAATTTGAGGTTAGTATTACTTTCTTTTCAAAATTTCAAAGTTTATTTTTAAACTTTTCAATCCTCCTTGTATGTTGAAATCCGAGTTTTTAAGTTTAGAAAACCTTCAATCTAAGTTTATGAAACTCAAATTATCATGAATTTAAGCTTGATTGGGCAAAAATCGAACTAAACTAAGTTTCACTTTTTATGCATTTTTGGAATAATTTGAAAAATAATTGTGAACAACTTGTTGAAAAGTGTTTAAATATATTCTATTATGTTAATCTATCATATTTGAACATTATCCATGCTCTGGGAACTGTAAAAACAAGTTTAAAGTGAGTTTTGAGCTCGGATTTGCCAAGGCTCAAAATTTGAAAATTTTCAAATTTTGACAGTTCGGCAAGCCGATCATGAACATCGACAGGTCGGATTCATAAGTCCGGCAGGCCGAACTAATGCAGTTTGACAGGCTGGATTGGGGTGGTCGGTAGACCGAACTGTAGAAGTTCAGTAGGCCAAACTAGGCTATGTAAAAATGGTTGTTTTTCACTTGTTCTCACCATTTAAAACATGAATAGAGACCTTGACTTTGTAACATGATTTTGTGAGTATTAAAGACACACTAAGACACCATAAGATAGCCTAGCATTGTAGAATGCTCTAATTTAGATATTGACGAATATAGTTCATATCTAAGGTTGTTCATGGTTCTGAAGAGCTGACGTCTAGCAGGCCAGGACTGCGGTGCTAGTGCCCTTGTACTAGACAACGAGGTAGGACTCTAGACCCTCTTTCTTTTTTAGCCATGATTTAAAAAGAATTTTTGCCACAAAGTGTTTTCTTGAAACTGTTTTTAAGAAAATGATTGAGATGAATTTATCCAGTTAGTTTCAGTAATAGTTGAATAATGAAATGATAACAATAAACAAAATAATTAATGTAAATGAGAACACTCGATAATATAGGACTTAAATAATGATATAGAGTCGGACGTGTCATAGACACAATTCGGAATGATATATTAGGACATGATGCTATATTTAGAGATCGGGTGGTGTAGAGAGCGACCTTGGAGGCAAGTTTTGAAACCCAACTGGGCCACTATAGTGGTGGCTTTTAATGACTTTGCTCAAAATAACAATAAAGTAATTGCAAATGGATGTTGGATTGGATTGGTAAGTATGATGTCAAAGAAATCATTTACTGCGTTTTATAACCTTTTGTTTATGAAAGATTTACATATTAAAGTTAATGTTTTTTCAAAGCTCAAGTCCTACTGAGTTTTTCACTCACTATTTATTGTTTTAAAATCCTCCTAGGTGGTTCGCAGCATAGCGCTAAGTGGGACGCTACTGGACGAATACGTGGATTGTAGAAACTTCATTTAAGTTAATTGCTTATCTAATCAAGGAGTGTAATATTTTAATCGTTCTTCTTTTGGATTGGAATATGGTTGTCTTTTATCTATATCGATACTATGTGTATGAAAAGTAAATCTTGAAAGATGATATGTATGAAATTTCCCTTCTCTTTGGTGATTTTTTATGCTTTAAAAAATGTCCAGAAAACAAATATAGTACGGCTGGCTACTTCCAGTAGTATGGTAGATTACCATTTGTTGCCAAAATATTTAATATCACTATGGATCACCCATATTATCATCGATCACTTGTAACCCCATCTCATGATTGTAGATCGTTACACCTGATTCTACTATAAAATACATTTCAAATCCTATCACTCTCAAAAATTGAGTTGAGGTGAAAAAAAGACCCACTCGTACCTCGTGAGAGTAAAGAAGGCAGCTCCAACCTCTGGGAATGAGTGTGTTTGAAAATATAGTTAGAACGATGAATTAGAACCAAAATATTGTAGTATGTGAGAGCTTCACACGGTAATATAATTTTGCTTACATTGCAACAGTTGAAACTAATAAGTTAGAATGACGTTGCCAAACATACTTAGCATTTGTTTGGCACTTTAGTTCTAACTAACTACATTATAAAACTCTCAACAGCTACATTAAAAAATAAAAAAAATTATTATAATATAAAACTCTGATATATTATTATTCTTAAACTTAAAATTTTAATTTCGACTAAAATGGTAAACGACCTGTCAATGCAAACCTAAGCTCGAAAAAGTTCAGTAACTCCTCTTTATGCCATTTTTTCCGTCACCGTTCTTCCTTTCATCCACTTAGATTTGACATGTCACCTCAAAAAATCCAAAACGGCTCTAACGGACGTTAATAGCATCCTTGTACTTCAGTCTCTGTCCACAACAAAGCCTAGCGAAAATCAATGAGGCTCGGAGGGGTCACCACTGCCCAACTTCTCACCAAATCGTTCAAGCTCTTCCTCAACTCAACGAGTCGGACTCGGGGACTCGGTCAGTTCCTCAGCCTCTCTTCTCTTCGCAAACCCTCCCTCTCGATCCGAACCTTCTCGATCATGGCTACCGCCAGCGAGGATTTCGTCAAGGGAAGCGTCCACTCCAACGGCCTTGCCGTCGTCACACTCGATCGTTCCAAAGCTCTCAACGCCATGAACCTAGGTTTTCTTCTTCTACAGTTTATTTTGTTAAACTTTGTGTTTGATTGGTTTTAATATAGTATTGGATTGTGCAATTTGTCGAGTTTACCTCCTTTTTTTTTCTTAATTTGGCGATGTGCATTCTTGGTTATCGTCGTGCATTGATTAGTCAATTTGTTTTGAATTCTTTTTTTTCTTTGGGAAGGGGTTTGTGTAATTGGAAACGTAGATGAATTGTGAGATTGATAGGGAGTTAAAACTTAAATTGGAATTTAAATACTCTCGTATATGAAAGCTTTATATTGTAGCAATTGGAACTTAGTATTAAAATTTTTGCTGTTGTAGAGGATTTTGGTTGACGCCTAATTTGTGGAAGGTTGAATCGTGGATTAATTTTCCACTGAACGGTATTTTGTAGAGATTATTTATGTAACTCAAAGTTAAAAGGAAAAGAAAAAAGATTATGTGGCCTGTTTAGGAATTCTAAAGTGGAAGAGTATAGGGCTTTGTTTAGCAAGAGGGAAAGAAATATATATAATTTGGGTGAGGAACATGGAGAGAAAGAGAGGACCTTTTACTTGTGGTTGGCGCAAATTCCCTCCTTTAATCTCTCCATGTTGTGAGAGACGAAAATTGGGGTTCTTCAAAGGGTTTGAAATCAGCACGCAATCCATTCACTCCTTTTTTTCTCTCTCTTGTACTAAACAATTTATAGGTCCTGAAATCCTTTCATCCCTCTCCCTACTTTCACTTTTCCATCCTACCAAGCAAGCTCTTAGATTGCTTGTGAATGCAGATATGGATGTAAAATACAAAAGTTATCTTGATGAGTGGGAGTCAGATCCAAGGGTGAAATGTGTTCTTATTGATAGCAGCTCACCTCGTGCCTTCTGTGCAGGTAATATGCAGATAGTATGGATTCTGATCTAGTTGGCAATAATTGCAATTAGGCATGTTACTTATTTTGCTTTGTGACATGCTAGTATCATCATTTCTTCTGTTCATGCTAAGCTTTCTCTGTATTTTTCTTTTTTTAGGGATATTATATATATATATGTATATATTGTTTTGTCTTGAGTGGCAGTGAGAATTTCAGGGTGATCAATCATGGGTAATGCAGGTATGGATATTAAAGGGGTTGTTGCTGAAATTCAAAAGGATAGGAACACTCCTCTTGTTCAGAAGGTTTCTTCATAACACTCATTGGTTTAGTTGTGTTTCTTTATAACACTCGTTTTCTGAAGGTTTAGTAGTGTTTCTTGCTGGGTGCTTGTTTGATCATAACTATTGATCTGCTTTATTTGTTTGTTGTTTCATATTATATTATTCATTGCTTTTTTCATTCGTTGTTTATATATAATTTGAGGACTACCTGTGCTGTTTTTTGTTTGTTGACTCGTGTAATAGTTCAATATGATGACCCAGATCTTAGTTTATCTGCAGGTGGTGATGTGAAGCAGGTCGCAACTAAAAACCAACTGTCAGATATGATTGAGGTCTTATTGTGTCCTTCTGACTATATGACATTGGATGCACAACCTTGTGCCCTATTAAATTAAACTAAAACTAGAAAAATTGCCCTGTTAAAATTAAATAAAACTAGAAAAATAACTGGCTTGCTTACCACATTATCTGCAAGTTTCAGCAATTTTCTTGCTGGCTCTGTATCTCACATGAACCTGATCCTGTAATTCAAGAAACTCCATTTCGTTTTCTGAATCTTGCAAAAATTTTTCAAAAAATATAGAAACCTTAAAATGAACCTCTCATGGAATTCTCATTTTGGCGCATCCTAATATGGCTCTTCTATACCTACCATTGTTGATGCAAAATAAGTCTTTACCATTTGACATTTTAATTGTCATATGGGGACACCATCTGCTGCCACATCATAGACATAATTGGCATATTACTATACATAAGGCTAAGGAAATTTGCTGACACGATTCTGTTTTGAGTATCATCGGCTTAATGATAAATCATGTTCATGTGCCTTTTTTTCGTAGTTTATCGTTCTTATAGACTGATAAATTGTTTTTGATAACTTTTCTTTAGTAGTTCTATTTTTAAGAAGAAAGTGCAAAAATTTGTACTATGCATCATTTTACATGAGCTGACTCAAGGCTGAGGCACATATTTATCGTTACTAGATGTTCATTTGCCTTTTTTTCTATGCTGTTTTGCAGGTTTTCTCAGCTGAGTACTCTCTGATATGCAAAATCTCTGAATACAAGAAGCCATATATAAGCTTCATGGATGGCATCACAATGGGCTTTGGAATTGGTCTGTCAGGTCATGGTCGCTATAGAATCATAACAGAGGTATATACGCCTTGTCTTGTATACATTTCATATTATCAATTACGTTGTGATGTTTCTGAAGTATTTCTGAATCTTTATGTTGTCTTGATGTGCTTCAGAGAACTGTTCTTGCTATGCCTGAAAATGGAATTGGTTTGTTCCCAGATGTGGGATTTGCATATATTGCAGCGAAAAGTCCTGGAGGGGGATCTGTTGGTAAGATTTTTGTTGTTCTGAATCCTAGTATGTTTCCTTAAGAACTTTTTTAAAGGCCCTTTTGTTCAAGGTGAATCACTGTAGAGACTTGCTAGAAAGAAAGACTATAGGAAGTAGTCATAAGTAGGATATGGACGTCAGTATCAGGAAGGTAAATTGTCGTGGTGGTAAAGATAAACAGTTTATTTTCTGCTTTTCATATGAGCTTATTTTCTGATCGCCTAACCGATATTGATATTCCTAGGTGCTTACCTTGGATTGACCGGAAAAAGGATTAATACACCTGCAGATGCACTATTTGTTGGCCTTGGATCACATTTTGTGCCATCTGGAAACTTAGCTTCACTGAAGGAATCCCTTTTGTCAACAAACTTGTATGTACCTGGTCATCTTTCTACATTTGACTTTCTTGCTTGCCCGTTTCTTATGAGTTTTCTATAGATCTCACTACCCTGTCAAAATAACTCCACAATCAATTCAGTTTCGAGGATCCGCATGAAGACGTCAAAGCACTTGTAGAAAGATTCAGTAGCAACCCCGAGGCTGAGGCTCAATTAAGTGTGCTTTTACCTCAAATAATTTCGTCTTTTGGTGGAAGTAAGTCAGTTATTGAGACAATTGAAGAACTTAAAAGATATCAGCGGAGTTCAGATGCAACTGGTAAGTTTCTTTACCATTTCTTTTTCGGTATTGAGAGTAAACACTGCATCCATTGCATTCACCATATTTTTGGAGTCTGAATGTCACTCGTTGGTGAGTTTCAAAACTGTGGTTTGTCTATTGATTTTACTTTTACCGACTCTTTCTGATCCACATCTTCGCTGCTGCAGTGGTGGAGTGGGCAAATGAAGCTCTTCAAGGGATTGCGAAAGGTGCTCCTTTTTCACTTTGCTTAACGCAAAAATATTTCTCCAGAGTTGCCTCTGCACTAGGAAAAAGCGACAACGAGTTATCCACTGTGAGTTTTGACGTTTTCTTCATTATCATATATTGTTGCATCCTTCTACGAGTTTTGTTCCATAGCAACTCTCAATTAAAGTGACGTTTGCATATTTCTTATTTGGGTCCTCATCCAGCTCATCGGTGTCATGAAAACTGAATATCGCATTGCCTTGAGATCTTCTCTGCGAAACGACTTTGCTGAAGGTGTTCGGGCAGTTCTAGTTGACAAGGATCAGGTACTCCTATCATTCTCAAGAATTCCTGGAAGAAGTATGATCGAATATGTCAAAAGGAATCGACAATAACTAAGGGCCTAGCGCTTTGTTGTTTTGTTCTTGCAGAATCCGAAGTGGAATCCTCCAAGTTTAGAGGAAGTTGATAGCAGTGAAGTGGAAGCCGTCTTTGAACCATTGAGCCCAAATGTCGAGGAACTGCGAGTCTGACTTACTAACGAAGGGCTTTGTTTCAGCAATGAATCATCATATAGAAGAGCAGTAGATAACTAAATATCACTCGACTTATATGATCAGCTGTGGAAATAAGTTCTCTGGGAAAAAGCCATTTCTTTTTAGATGCTTTGCTTTGTGTGCCGCATTATCTTCTACTCATGAACTAATTATTATGACTACACCAAGTATGAGTTGAATACCTCTAATATTTTAAAATATGCTATTCACTTGAAAAGAAAAAAAAAAGGTGTCTTTCCAAAGAAAAAAGTTTCAAACAATGTGACTTTGCCTCTTCCCCCCTTATTTATTCCATTTATTTTTCTTCACAGTTTGGAAAGGGTATATCTCTATTCCTTCTTTCTAATTGCTATTGATGAATGGAGTAACTATAGAATAAAATTAAAATTTGATAATTAATTCAATGGGCTAACATGGATAGCAAGGTCAATTTGAGAATTATTACTTTTGAGGTATTGTTTTCAATTTTAACACTTCCATAAAAGAGTTTAAAACAAGCCGCTTTTAATAAGTACAAAGATACTATTGATCCCAAGTATTTTAAGTTGATATCAGTTAAATGTGTTATTTATAGGGTGTTTGAGAGGCAAGTTCAATTGAGAGTTAAAATCGAAAGTATTGTAGTATATGAAAATTTTAC
Organism: Artocarpus heterophyllus; assembly: GCA_025403435.1. Taxonomy (NCBI): domain Eukaryota; kingdom Viridiplantae; phylum Streptophyta; class Magnoliopsida; order Rosales; family Moraceae; genus Artocarpus; species Artocarpus heterophyllus. The sequence continues at coordinate 3,300,961 of CM046330.1, read as the reverse complement.
ACTATCTGAGTTGAAAATCATGCATTAAAATTTAGTTTGTCAAATATCATATTTAGGGTATTTTGGCCTTTTTAGCTTGGAAAAAGGGTATGGATTAAAGAGAAAAAATGGTGGAACATGATATGGAAGTAAAAAAGTGGTATGCCACTTAGGGTCCGTTTGGTAAATGATTCGAATTGTATTGATTTGGATTATTTTGATTTGAGTTGTGTGATTTGAATTGCTATTTGAATTAATCTTTAGATGTGTATTTAAACTGTTAATCTGAATATGAAATAAAATTAAAATTTATGCTTGGATAAATAATGATAAATTTTTTTGATTAATTAACAAATCTAATAAAATTTTAATGCTGATGATATTAAAATATATGCAATATAGATCTTAATTTATTCTTATTTGCAATGTAATGCAACAGGAATTTGTCTCAATTAGATATCAAATGAAAAAGTTAACTTTTTTCTACAAAAATAGGAGAAAAAAAAAGGGATTGTATTGTAGCAAACTGATCAGATTCCGAGTTCAAAAAGTTTAAGGAAGAGTAGAACTCTAAAAACTTAAATTTTAATAATTCATTTGATTTAAATTTTAAAGAAATAAACATCTATCTAAGATTTTTAGGACCTGGAATCCAAAAGTTAGCTTAATGAGCCATATAAACGACCCTTAAAGTACTCGGGCTAGCACACCATAAGATAGGACACCCCTGCACTCAAAAGGTTAAGACAAGCGGACCCCTGTTGGGCCAATGGAGCGAAACTTGTGGGCCGTCACGATGGGACACTGGCCCGATGTAAATGTTACAATTCATCGCATGTTTTGCAAGTGTCGAATCAAAATGCAGCATTTTTTTAGAAAATGTTTTAGGAATATCATTAATTACGAAATAAATGAATAGTTTTCAAAACGCTACCTTGTTATTTATCAGATATTCTAAAATTTTTTATATTTAACACCACTAATAATATTATGTGATATTTTGACATGATTAGTAAGGTTATATGACCAGTAAAATCCCAAGTAATCAGGGCAATAGTCGAATGCTAGAAGGAATTACATTCTCAAAAGTCTTCAGATATGGTTGTTAAAAAAAAAAAAAAAAAAGATTTCCATTAAAAAGTTCACTAAAACTAGGAGCAGTCCCCACTCTTGAGACTTTGTAGGAAATCCAAGTAGCCAAAGCTTTCCGGATGAATATACCTGCATCAATTAATGATAGAAATTAACGGAAAATAAAGGTTTGATCCAAAAAAAAAAAAAAACTACAAGCTAAATGCACAATCACGTCGTAATTTTTGACTATTTGTATTAGTGGTTAATCACAAATAATTGTCAGTCTTGCTCCTCCAAAAGTTTTGTCCAATGATCAGAATACAGAGTTGATTTATTAACTAGGATGAGAATTTGGAAGGAGCATATAACTTGCCCTTGAGTTTTAATTTATAGTTAGGCTATGGTTACATTTTTGCTGTCAATATTGACACCTGATGACAAGTTTAACACGAGAAAAGAAGATCATAAAAGAATAATAATAATGAGAGAAAAATATCCATGTCGAAACAGAAAATCCATGATTGCAAGACAGCAATTTGGCTTGAACAAGTACGTCCTCCGTATAATATTTGCAACATGAGCCACGGGGAGGGATCAACTTGAAACTTTCCGCCTTGCCGTCTGCCACATTTTTAACAGGCCATTGTAAATGAATGGAGGTCTTTGTATGTAATACTTAATGGGAAAAGCAAACAACTTGTGAGCAAAATGAGAAAGCCTTCAGTGATAATGTTTGATTTCCAATCCTGAAAAGCTGAATTAAAATATATTGCCTACCTTCATTCTTAGTTATGAAACTCTCAGGGAGTTTAAGGTCATAACAAAAATAAAACATCTCTCTTGTATCTGTACCCATCAATGTCCGTGTATGAAACAGCGCCAACTGGTATAGCACTGCAAGAGAAACATTTCTGAATCCATGAGAGAGAGGTTGCAACAAAATAACTTCTCAGCCAAGGAAATGAATTTTTCCTTGCAGCAGAAATTCTAAGGCAATAAAAGTAATCTCAAATGCATGAAATATAAATTCAATGATCAACAAAGAGATTTGATAATTCAGTGGTTATCAAAGACCTACCGACCTACTCGAAATGGATCTGGGGATTCCAGCTCCCTCTTCACACTCCTTCATGATATTCTCCCCACATGCAATCCCATGAGGCTACGATTTTATCATCGTCAAAATATGAATTTAAAATCTTAGACGGTTACGCAGAGAATAGGCTTTGCACTCAAATGATTATATCACCTTTTTCCTCTCTTTTAATGAAATTCAGGATTTGGGAATAATTGAATCCTTTTGATTAACTATAATTAAAGTACATCTCTAAACATTACAGCAAATTACAGCGAGGAAGAAAAAACATGAAGATTTCCTCTCCTGGTGTCTTTGTCATGTTTTTTCCGTCTAACTTCCACTAGAGAAAAGAATATGAATTGCAAAGCCGTGTTTAGATAATAGAAGAAATTGGAAGGAGGGATTGCAGGAGCAAAGTTTTCAACTAACAGGTTTAAAACCTTTGAAATGCGAAAAGGACAGTTAAAATCTAGTTCATACTCAGAACATGAAAAGAGAAGTAGTCCTCCGGAAACCAATCATAATACTAATTCTAGTGTGTGCTTGCCTCTGCAGTACTGCATTTAGAAGGACAAGCAGCGCATCTTCTACGAACAAAATTATTAAAGTATCTAAATAAAACCTTCAATTTTGGAGAATTTTGTGGTAGAATATGACAGATACCCTATCAGTAAGACAGTTTTTAATTGGTACATACGTTAGAATCACATCAAATTAAATAAAGTGTGACAATTAATGGGAATTGGATGAATATCTTATCGTTAAATCCGTGTCCTCCAAACACAAAATTCTCCAATTCTATATATGAATTATCGTTTAGGCAATGTCCGGGAGCAAACTGATAGATTGTTACAAACCAATCCTCCAGCAACTAGATGATCGAGCATCCCCAGGAAAGTGGACTTTGTTGGACTTCTCTTCCCGATCCATAGAATTTCTCTTTTCCTTTCTCAGCATAACCATTCATGTGAACTCCATAAGCCTATTGTCACAAAAGCACTAGAAAAGAATTGGCTAGATTTTCATAAAGTGATCACCAAATAACCAGATTTAGCTTCCCACACAACCTACACAAAAACACTTACCATATTAATTTATCAAGCGCATAAGTATATTGCACGAGTATTGATTGTTTAACAATTCATTGTTGTGTCAAATTTCAAGAGCCCAAATCGAATATATATATATATATAATTTCTGTAAAGGCATTACATGATCCGCAGAGCATAAACAAACCTTTATTCCAAAATAAGGAGCAGCTGCACGTTCAAGCGAGAAAAAAGTCGGCGCGCCAAATGATGAAGTCATGGGGTCAAGCTGTTTGAAATCAGCTATAGTTAGCTAAGTAAACAATGATCTTCCTTCAACAACAACCTATAGCTTAAGGGGCGTCAATCCCATTGAAAAACAACCAATGTGGAGATTCTAACAATCTCGGAATTCTGCAGTAGGCTACCCCAATAGTAGTCCCGTCTTTTAACTATCAAATTTTCATCAGATTCCGTCACATTCAGAAACTCTTTGATTCCCATATGGTTTACTTCTGCAGAGTTGGATTTCAAACATACCATTTCTGCGGAAAATTTAAGCCTAAACTTCAGCTGAAAGTGATACATAACTATAAATAGCTAACTTAGAAATTGTTATAGAGCCTAACTAACACTATCTTAGAGTGTTTCAATTATATTGAAACTAAAAATGTGAGCATTTTAACAGGTGATTAACGTGCGATAATGATGGAGATAATGGATAAAAACACATGAAATTGCAGTCAATTACAGCCTAAACAAGCTCATCAAAGCAGTACCTCATTCCGGATACCTGGAATCAGTTCTTCCCCTAAACTTTTAACAGCTTCTCCCACTGCTCTGGTCTGATCTTCTGGTGTCCCAAGCGACGAGTGCAAGGTCACAAGGCCGCTTTGGAAGCCGCCATTAAAATTCTCTGGTAAGAACGTGAACACATTCTGGAACTTCCTCAAATTCTCAGCAAAGCTAACACCAATTCAAGAAACCAAACACTTACATTTAGCGAACGAAATAAATAAATAAACAACTTTTCTTCATAGCTTACCGATTGTGAATATAACCCACCATTTGGTCCTGAATTACAAACGGAATGAACTCGTGCTTCTTGTCCTGAAACCGGCGGTGAAAAAAGTAAGACTTTACGGTGTGTTCGGAAGCTGAGAAAATGCGAGAAAATTTAAATAGTGTATGTATCTTACTGATCCGCGATTGCAGATTTTGATCTTCTCGAAGAAGCCTCTGAGATCGAAAGGGTTGTCGGAAACGTTTTCCGGTTCGGAGATCCGAACTACGTCGTCCCAAGTGAAGGTTCCACTACTTGTTGATACTGATAAAGCACGAGAATTGGAGTTCGCTGCGAGAATTTTGAGCAGAACAGGGAGAAAACGACCTCGTCAATCTGCCGGGAAAACCGTGAGAAGAAGAACCTATGGAGATGGGGATTGAGTGGCAGATTTGGTGGGGGAGATGAAGGTTGTTGCAGGCCATTTGAACCGCCATAATCGGAAACGGAAGAGGAAAGGAGTTGGGAAGAAAACAGATGAAACGACCCTTTTTTGTTGAGTTTGTATGGAAGAATGATGTGTCGTTTTAATGCAGAAGAAGAGGAGAATTTCTGGATGTGAACGACGTGTCAGTTTCATGTCTAGACGGCGGAGCAGAGATGTTCGCTTCATAGAAAGAGCGTAATCGACAAGCGACACAAAAACTGTAATCCTTGTGTCGTTTCCCGTCATAAACGACAATACAACAGGGAAGAGATGACGTGAAGTTTTTTTTTTTCAGTATCTAGATAGTGTTTTGAAACTAAATTTTAACACCAAAGTTTTAACTTTCGGTGGTATAAAATTATCACATGCTATAGGATAAAGCTTTCATATGTTGCAGTATTTAATTTTCAACCTTAAGTTCAATTTTGTTTGTAAACAGTTTCTTAGCTACCAAGTGAAATATTGTCACTTGAGACTAGCCAAATAATGTGTGTGTGAGTGTGTGCATGCATATATCCATCCTTTTTTAAGCACTAAGTTTTAGATTATAGGAAACCTTACGATATAAACTGATGTAGGAGAATTTTAACTGTATTAGTATTTTTTATATTTTAGCTTTACTGTGTCATTAGTTTGTCATTATTTGTCTTGTTTGTCGCCTATTTTAGTAAGTCTTTATTGTCGTTTTATTAAAAGGTAATAAATAGTATTATTAGCTATTGTAATAGGGAGACCAGAATATTGAATATTAGATATAAAATTTGAGTGTTTTTTTCTTTTTTGAAAGTCTTTCCTTTAAAGAGTTCTTTTAGGTGAACCTTCGAATCTTTCATCTTGGGAAAACTCTTTCTTTCCAATTCCGTTGTGTCACAAACCACATGCAATTTTTATCGATAGCAATGGATTTACAAAGTGATTTATTATTTTTAAAAATGCAGGTTGATTTTCCCCTTCAAATAAACGAAAGCAATTTCCGGAGGTGTCGTTTTAGAGTCAATCTAAACACACACACAACCAAACATAAAAAGGATTTGAAAGTGAGCAACATCTTATACACCAATTGACATGTCGTTGTCTGTTTCAAATGGTAGGAAACTTTAACACGGAACGACGTATTTTTTTTCCCCATATAAACGACAAAAAAGCATTCCAGCCTTTTAAACGGAATTTCAACCATTAATGCCGTATATACCATATTTACGCCAATTCCTTTTCCCTGTATATACATTAATTTTTCCTATATATATATATATTTGAAATCGTCAATCACGTTCAAGTTCCCAGTTCTGCACGTCCCTCCTCTGCAAGACCTCTCTCTTCTCATCTCTTCGTTCCCGCGGGTTCTTCTTCGCCGTCACAGTCCGATCGCTCACTCGCCTGATTACGTGTCGGAATATGTCTTGTCAGTCACAAACCGCTTTTCCTACCGCCAGAACAGTCACCATTTCCTTCTCAGAGCTCCAGGTAATAATAATAAAAATGGTTATTTTTCCCTCCAACCTCCGTTTGGTTGCCGAGAAAACAACGAAGAAAAAATTTCTCTTTTAGCACGGCCTTTTATCTGTACAATTGCAAAGAAAATGAAAACACTCGCAGTCAACTAAAGCTTGATTCTTTTTTCTTTTTTTTTCATGCATAGCAGCGTGATTTTTCTGCTGTTCTCGAAAAGTTCATTTTCCTCCGTTTTCTCGGCGACCAAACACTGGAATATCTGTGCTATTCCCATTCTTTGACGACCGATGCTTCAATTATTCAATTTTGTTGGTTTTGTTGGAGCAGGACAAGAACGCGGATTTGTCCGTGAAGATCGAGGAAGGGTTTGGACCAAGCGGGCTGGGAATTCTATCTGTAACAGATGTATGTGATGATTTCGAACTTTCGATGATCGTAACAGATTTTCCAACGTTGTATTTTCAGCGAATATGTTTGATTGTTTGTTCTAAGCATTCGCAACACTTTTTGGCTTAAGAATCGATTTTTTGATGTACTGAACAAGTACAAAAGGCATCTAGACTGCAATGCGTTAAGTAAATTTGATTCCTTGCTGGATTCTTGGCTTTGAAATGATATCTTCTGATGTGTTCTTGTCGGACGAAACTGAGTTGTGGAGATTTAAATTGGCTATAAACTTAATGTAAAACCTAGTTTTAAGTATGTAAATAATGACTTTATATTAGTGAAGCTGCGCCGAAATGGATTTTTTTTTTCTTTTTTCCTTCTTTATTATTTTTTCCCCTTTTGTTTGCTGGAATGCACACTTGTTCACAACTGCTAAGTGTTCTATGTGAATGTAATTTTGTAAATAAATGCAGTTTTCGTTCTAGTTATTTTTTTTCCCATACCTTTTCTACTTGTTTCATGTTTGGACAAAAGTGTTGGAGATTTAATTTAGCGCTCGTATCTAGTAACCATGTTATCTATCTTGTAGGTTCCAGGATTTTCTTCATTGCGGCGAGATCTCCTACGCCTTTCCCCAAGGTATAATGGGGAAATGGCATTTCATTTTGTTTGAGAACTCAAAGATATAGAATTTGGGAAGAATACTTGCATATTGTCGCTGATGGGCACTTGCCTTCTTATCTTTTATTAGGTTAGCCAACCTGCCTGAAGAAGTGAAGAGGGAGCTTGAAGATCCTTGTAGTAGGTAATTAAATTTTTAACAGTTAAAATCTCTTTCTTGTAGCCTCATGAACCCATGTGATGCCGACTTTCCATGATTTATGTGACTTTTAGCTGTCATCCATGTGTAGGTACAATTTTGGATGGAGTCATGGGAAAGAGAAGCTTGAATCAGGGAAGCTTGGTAAAATATTCATATACTTTACATTTTTACCTAAATGACTTAGAGACAAACAAAATGCCTTAAGCTTTATGGATTTGTTCCCAGTTAGATAAGATTTCCAATATAAAATAATGCGATGCTCTCCCCAAAAATTAAAGGAATTGTGAGAATACTTTGTTAGTAAATGTTTATTGTGGTTGCATGGATTTTAGTTTTGTTAAGCTTTAACAGTCAAACTGCAGATGCCAATTCTTGTTATTGCATATTGTAGGACATGATGTATCCTTTTTTGCCTTAATTTATTTTAACAAGGTTTGTCATTTCTCTTGAGACTGATACGAGCCTTACTTTATAAAGGAGCGGTGTGTTGAATTCTTTAACCTAATTGGTTATTTATTTATTTATTTATTTTATTTTCAGATATGCTGAAAGGGTCTTTCTATGCAAACCCAATATTGGATAGACCTACAACAGATGCATTTCTAATCGAAAGGTAAAGAGATTCCAAAGTTTTTATCACTACTACGTGAAAGGTATTTCTATATATGGGCATAATGACAAAAGTAGATAATAGAATTACCTATTTGACTACTTTTTTCTGCTGTATGCTCATTTGACGCGTTACTGGCCATGTTTTTCAAAATATGATGTTATGAAACTTTTTTTCACTCAAAATCTCAATTGCAGGTATCCATCATATTGTGGATCGAATATATGGCCGCATATTGCATTGCCGGAACTTGAATCGGGTATGTTAACAGATGATGGTTGACCTTTCTGACTAATCTAGAGAGTGCATGGCAAGATGCCTTTTGGATTATCAGTATTTTTTCCCTGATTATTCTACAATCATCTTCTTTGGTTCATGTGTGCACCACATACGTGTTCCCGAATGGTCTTACTTTGTTGTGTCTCTTGATATGCATTGTCTTGGTTGATGTAGTGTTAAAACTCTTCCTTGGTTTTGCATGATAATATTGTTCCTAATCTATGTGTAGCCTTTAAAGCTCTTGGCAAGTTGATCCATGATGTTGGGCTCATGTTGGCACATCACTGCGACCAATATGGTAATTTTTCAATTCCTATGATATATGCTTATTTGTAATACTGTAGAATATTGAACTACTTTTTCTTAGCTCTATCTTTTCCTTTTTAATTGTTGAAAGAGTCAAACCTGTCCACAAAATGAACTTGCCATAAATGAAATTATCATTTTCAATTTTATTTTGGGATTTATTAGAAAACTAAAATCAGGAGCCCACAATTTTGGTAAAAGATTTCACCACATTTTCAGCAATTTATCCACGTTAGGCTTTAGAACCTTTAATTACTGAATCATCATATCTGTAAAGTGATAATACTTCAGAGCTTGCAAGTCAAATACGCATTTTTTCAATATTTTATCAGATCATAAGATATGTATCTTTTGAGAGTTTCACTCCAACAAATGCCTGCTCTAGCATTCTTACTGCTCTTGCTCCTTTTGGTTGCTTTATATTTCAAGTGATTTTTATGAGCTTTTGATCAGTATCCAAAGTGATGAAAATGGGAGAGGACGATGGCCTTGAGAAGACACTTCTCCGCTCTCGATGTCATAAAGGGCGTCTACTTTATTATTTTCCAACAGAACAGAGGTGACTATGTTTTTTTTGACATATTTGAAAGCTAATTTGTTAGACAGTAAAAAGTTCCACTTCTTCTTGTAGTTGCTCGTAATCTTCAACTAATAGAATACAAATTGCAGTAGTGATAACAACTCCATGTCGTCCTGGTGTGGGTGGCATACAGACCATGGCTCCCTAACAGGTGATCCATTTCTCCTTGTACGCCTCAGTTCTTTTTTTTTTTCCCCTTTTTTTTGCCTCCTTTTGCCTGTCATTATCTATTGTGATGATGGAATAAACATAGGATTTTACCCCTTTTTTTGTACATATTCTATTCTAATGCATATGCCTCAACTCAAAATGTAGGTCTGACCTGTGCTATGTTCTTGAGGGATGCTGTAGAAATACCTTGCCCTGATGGTGCTGCTGGTCTTTATATTAGAACACGAACTGATCAAATTGTCAAAGTACGCTTTCTAAAACTCGAAATTCTGGCAATGAAAGGATTCAACTATGATAACAAATCAGAATATTATTAATTTGGCTATCGAATTTGCACCATGAGTTTTAGCTTTTGTTCTGAGAAGTGGCGTGCATGCCGTATTATCTGGTTAAATCACTCGTTAGGTTTCATTACAAAGAAAATAGTATCATAATAACATCAGAAAATGGTGATTAGACAAGCATCTTGTTTAGTGAATGTGTCTCAAAATTAGACGAATGAAATTATTTCTTGTTCAAATTGCCATTCCATTTCATGGGTAATAATCCTGATAATTCTGAACGTTAGAAAATCTAAGAAGCCCTTGACTATGATAAAAATTGATCAATCAGTTTCATTAAAAAGAAGCGTACTCTTGCCTCTTCTCACGTTGGGTCCGTAATTTCCATTAAGTAATCTCCATATGGAGCTTTCTCATATTTTACTTGCATAATTGTAGTTGTTATGCTATAGAAGAATAAACATCGCCGGTTGCAATAACTTTCTTTACTTGTATGTTCTTTAGGTTGTATTTGGACAAGATGAAATAGCATACCAAATTGGTGAAACTACTGAAATCCTTTCAAGGGGCTATCTTTGTGCAACACCTCATTGTGTCCGGGTACTTACTCTTGTCCAGAAACAAACGTGTGTTCATATACAGTTACATATCAATCCATGCATGAAGCAATAGTTTTCTTTTGCTTCGATCATCATTGGTAGATTGTGCTATCATATCAAGCTAGCGTTTCTACAATCTTTCTTTGGGTTAAGAAGTGAATTGATTGCAGTACTCTGATCAATGCTGGGTCACATACTAATATTCTATTAATCACCTTTGTAAGCTAGAGTCCTTAATATTCTAGTTCTCCCTTGCTTTAATTATCGTTGGCATATTGCGAATTATAATGTGTACTTTGATTGTAGGCCCCCAAAGGCGCAGAGGCTTCCGGTCTAGAACGGTCAACTTTTGCGTTATTTATGCAACCTGATTGGTATGTACGCCTGTTTCATGGCACTGATGCTTCTGATTTTTATTAGACTCTTAGAGCAGAGCTAGGGGACTTTGCATGCCACTAGCTCCCCATAGAAATCAATAACAAGTGGGGTCCACCTCGTGTCTCTTGCAGAGGGGGGCTTGCGGAGCCCCGGCCCTCAGCTTTTTTGTTGTGAGTTGGCTCCCATTGATTCAACAAATGAAGATTCACTAGACCCCAGCAGAAAATTTTAGTATCAATTGATTATTCAATGAAATCTCTGCATAAATTGATAAGCCTTGCGCTACGTTATGTATAAATCAACTGTCGTGTCCCTCTTATATGAGATTGTAAATGGATTTCTTTCTCGAGGTTTTTTTAGACGTTAAATGGTTCAAGTTTTTCTTGTTTCGCAGGGAAGAAAAACTTAATTTTCCTGAGGAGGTCCATATCCATAAAGAGGTACATGTAGTTTCTGCTTAGGAATATTCAATAATTCAGGACGTCATTGCAGCTGATATCAATATAATTTTTCTGTCTCTTTTCTTCCTTTTTTTCCTATGCAGCTGATTTCATCAAGTGGTGCTCTTACATTTGGAGAGTACACGGAAAAGCTTCTTGACATATATTATCATTTGAAAACTTAGAGGATATTGTTTATCTTTATCCTTTTCTTTATTACAGTAAGAGACTTGTTTGTAAATCTTAGAGCTTAATAATTTCTATATGTAAGCAGTAATTCATCTAAATTGATGAAAACCTTCCTCTGCCTTGTCCATTTGTTCAATAGATATGCATGTTTGTTAGAAAATAGCGAAAAAAAAGGCCAAAGAAAAATGAAGAACAAGAACACGCAGATATATATGGAAAATCCTAGAAGGAAAAAACCACGGGCATGGACAAATGTAAATCCACTATTTTAAAAAGATTGGTATTAAAGGAGAAGTCGAAAATAATACATATATAGGCCCGATCCCTCCGCTACCATCACAGATCCTCAAAAAATTTCCATAATTGTAATTTCACCGCAAACATCGCACCGCGAACTTTTCAGGTTGGACTAAACAGAATTTAGGCCATTATACTATAACAATTTTACCTCGACATGAATTCCAATGTATAAAAACAAACTCCAATCTTGGACAAAAGCTCTCCACCTCTTCCACAACAAGCCCCTAAGGGCAACAAACTCACCAACAAATACAATTAAGTCCAAGCAATGCTCAAACTTGGCTACAAGGAGCGACTTGGTCATCATATAAGCAGGATTATCATGGGTGTTAGCTTTGCTCACAACAATATCACCACAAACAAAAATGTCATGATCAAAATGATACCGCACATCAATGTGTCTTGTCCTCTCATGAAATATCTGATCTTTTGTAAGGAAAATAGTACTTTGACTATCACAAAAAACTGTGGTAATCTGCAAGTCTTCACTGAGCTCACCAAATAATCCCTTCAACCAAATGGCTGCCTTACAAGTTTCTAAAATAGCCATGTACCTTGCTTTAGTAGTAGACAGTGCAACTGTAGCTTGCAAAGTAGCTTTCTAATTGATGGCACAACCACTAGTGATAAAAACATACCATGTAAGAGATCATTTTTTATCAAGGTCTCCAGCATAAAACTGAATCAACATACATAACGAATCCATCTCTAGTTCTCCCAAAATGCAAACAAGCATCAGTAAAGCCACGCAAGTATCTAAAAATCTACTGAACTACCTTCTAATGTTCTTTACTAGAATTCGTCATGTATCTACTAACTGCACTAACTGCATATGATAAATTTGGATGTGAACAAAGCAAAGCATACATGAGGGATCCTACTGCATTAGAATATGGAACTTGGGGCAAATGCTCAACATCACCATCTGATTGTGGAGATAAAGCAAATGAAAGTCTGAAATGAGCCACTAATGGAGTATTAATAGGTTTAGCAATATGCATATTAAAGCTACAAAGAACTTTCTCAATGAACCCTTTCTACCTTAGGTACAATTTGCTTGCTTTCTCAATCTCTCAAAATCTCTATTCCAAGTATCTTCTTCGCCGCTCCCATGTCTTTCATCTCAAACTCCTTACTAAGCTGGAGTTTGACCTTTCTTATCTTTTCCTTATCCTTGGCTGCTATTAATATATCATCAACATATAAGGGTAGATAAATAAACAACCCATCATCAGTCTTCTTAAAGTAGACATAACTGTCATAACTGCTTCTTTTGTAATCATGAGTAGTCATAAATAAGTCAAACCTCTTATACTGCTGTCTAAATGACTGTTTCAGGCCATAAAGAGATTTTTTCAACAAGCAGGCAAGTCAAACCTCTTATACTGCTGTCTAAATGACTGTTTCAGGCCATAAAGAGATTTTTTCAACAAGCAGGCATGGTCCTTTGTACTTGGAATCATATGGTTGCTTCATGTAGATGTCTTGCTCAAGGTCTCCATATAAGAATGTTGTCTTCACAGCCAATTGATCAAGCTCAAAATCATGCGTGGCCATTATACCAAACAAAACTCAAATTGAACTACGGTTTACAACTGGAGAAAACACATATGTGAAGTCCATATCCAAAACCTGACTGTTTCCCTTTGTAATTTGTCTTGCCTTGTACTTGGCTTCTTTAACTCCTGGTGTTCCTTCTTTCTTTTTGAATACTCATTTGCAATGAACAGGCTTCTTACCCTTATGTAATCTCACCAAGTCCCATGTGCCATTCTTATGAAGCGATTCCATCTCCTCCTGCATGGCAATCATCTATCTGCTAGAGTTGACAGAACTAACTGGCTCTGAGTAGGTAGAAGGCTCTTCACTAGCCTTAATATCTTCAGCTAGAATTAAGGCATAAGCAACCAAATTAGCCTCAGCATTTCTCTGTGAAGGTTTAACATCTCTTCTAGGCTTATCATTAACAATAGAATATTGTGGTGGTGTTGGTAGTGGTGAGGATGAGGATGAGGATGAGGAAGCAGTACCACCCTCCATCTCTGAGCTAGACTGAAATGTAGACTCTGATATAGAACATAACCCAATCTCGAATTCCACTTGTGTGCTAGATTTCTACTAGTTTTTATTACAAGAATATTTAAAAGATGTGTCATGAAGTATAGCAGTTTCGAAAAAAAAATAATAACATCTCTACTGACTATGACTTTTATGGTTTTTGGAAACCATAACTTATAACCATTAACACCCAACTTATAGCCAATAAAAACACACTTTACAGATCTAGGTTCTAGATTTCCATTATCAACATGGGCATAGGCAAGACACCTAACTCTCTTCAAACCAAAATAATTAGTAGGAGTGTCAGACCGTACCTCTTGTGGAGTCTTTTTGTCAATAACAGTTGAAGGAGAGCGATTAACTAGAAAACAAGCTGTAGAACTTCCTTTGGCCCAAAATGACTTAGGCAAACGAGCATTGGAATACATATAACATACATTCTCCATCAAAGTCCTATTCATTTACTCTACGACGCCATTTTGCTGCAAAATACGGTGAAATTGTACGATGCGTTGTAATTCCTTTTGACTTGCATAGAGCATTAAACTCATCAGAACAAAACTCAAAGTCATTATCTGTGCGAGGACATTTTAGTTGCTTCTTTGTCTGCTTCTCAATCATAGTTTGCCACTTCTTGAAGGAAGGTAACACATTATTCTTATTCTTCAAGAAGAACACCCAAACTATTCTGAAAAAATCATCAATGATAGTCAACATATAATTAGCACCTCCCTTAGAAGGCACCCTAGATGGTCCCCAGAAATCAGAATGTATATAATCAAGTGTTTCCTTTATGTTGTGAATGTCTTTTGTGAATATGATTATCTTATGCTTTCCAAAAACAGTGTTCACAGAAATTCAATTTACTAATGCTATGACCATCAAGAAGTCCTCTTCTCCTCAATCCAGCCATTTCATCCTCACTCATATGCCTTGGATGCATATGCCAAAGTCTAGTAATGTCACCATTTGACAAGGAAAGAGTAGTGGCAATTGCATTACCTATGACTGTAGAACCCTACAAGATATATAATTTCACAGATTTTTTAGTCCTTTCATCACAACAAAAGCATCTTTGCTAACCTTTCAAGACTCCACCTTCACCAGTGTACTTCTACTTCTTCAAATCAAGAGTACTTAAAGAGATAAGATTCCTTTTTAAATTTGGGACATGTCTCATATCACCAAATGTCTTAACAACTCCATCAAACATCGTAATTATGCTATTCCAATGCTAGGTATCTTATAAGATGCATTATTTCCCATCACCACAGCACCTGTAGACACTTTCATATGTTGAAAATCAGTCCCAATTAGGACACATATGACACGTGCAGCCTAAATCGAGAATCCAATCCTCACAAGGTTTGGAGTCGCCTTTAGAAACAACTAGGAGTTCTCCATTACTGCAGTCATCTTCTACAATACTGGCTTCACCGGATTTTTTGATTGTTTTCCCTTCTCATTAGCATCACCTCTCTTATTCTTATTCTATAATTTATAGCATATAGATATGATGTGGCCTTTTTTCTTGCAATAATTGCAGGTTTAATATCTATTATTGGATTTTAATCTGCCTCTCTCACCACCACCAAAATTCCTCTCTTGTGTCCTTCCTCGAACAGGCCTGAGCCTTAGATCCAACCACAAGATGCTCCATCTTCTCATTGAAAAAGAGAGCGCCATATACTTCCTATAGTGTAAGAGTCTCATGACTATATAGAATATTATCTCAAAAACTCGCATATGAAAAGGCAACGGACACAATAAAATCAATCCCAAATCTTCTTCATCCTACTTAACCTCCAAAATCTCTAGATCAGAGTCAATCTTCTTAAAGGCAGTTAAGTGATCTTCTAAAAATGTACCTTCTGTCATGCGATGAAAATACAATCGCTGCTTCAAGTGCAACTTGTTGGTCAGACTTTTCGTCTTGCACAACTACTCCAACTTTAATCACAATGCAACGACGGTTTTCTCCTTTAGAGCGTCTTGTAGAATTTGGTTTGACAGATGAGAATGAATTTGAGATAGAGCCTTCCGATCCTTATGTTGTTTCTCCTCTAGTGACCATGTTGAGGGCATCTTATCAAACTCTCGCAGTGCGCGATCTAAACCCATCTGCGCAAGTACAACCCGCATCTTAGCCTACCATAGCAAAAATCCGGTGTTGCGATCCAAAAAATGAATATCGTATTTCATTGTTGCCATTGTAGACGTCGAAACTGGCTCTCACTTTGGTACCAGTTTATTAGAAAATAGTGAAAGCTAAGCAAAAGAAAAATGAAAAACAAGAACACATTGATATACATAGAAAACTCTAGAAGGGAAAAATCACAAGCAAAGCATAAACAAATCTACTATTTTAAAAAGATTTGTATCAAAGGAGGAGTTTAAAATAATACATATATATAAGACCAAAATCCTAACACAACAGGTCAGATCGGGCCAATCTACCTAATCCTTGTGTTACTATCATCGACCCCAAAAAATCTCATAATAATTTTACCACAAACATCACATCATAAACTTCTCAAGCATACTAAATAGAATTCGAGTCATTGTATTCTAACGATGTTGATGTAATATTTATTGGTTATAGAACGAATTAGTAGTCAATTTATAAATACAAAGTAAACCTTCATTTATCGAGCTAGCTTTTTTAGGGTTGGGAAAACCCAATTCCACGTACTGATGTCAAAGCTATGTTGCTAAATCTAAGATTAAACAGGTAGTTGGTTATATCACTCGGGGCCCGATGTGTCATGGGAGATTGTTGAGGAAATCTTATATGGGAAAAATGTGACCTTTCAACAATTGATATGGTCTATTCATCATCATTAATATCTTCATGCAATGATTTTTTTCATTATTGGTCAGTTGTGTGAAGGTGGTAATAGGAATGTTAAGGACACGTGAAGATACAGGTGTCTAATCCTTAGGCATCCAATTCTCCATCGGGCCCAAATCGTTGAAACGTCGAGGATAGGCACAAATATCAAAGCAATAATTTAATAAATTCAAAAAAAAAGGAAAAAAAAAAAGTTACAAAATGGGTATATATGACGATGAAGAGGTGAAGAATGCACGGTCTGCCAAGCTAATTTAGGATTTGGTGGGCTTCGGGAGACTGAGTTAGCCGACGTTTGTATAATTGTTTGTTATAGAGATAATGACAAGACACTTTTATAATTCTATAAAAGAAAAGAAGTCGGCCACAAATTCCCCCTATTTTGTCACCTTTCGAATCTTACGATATCATTAAAATCTCGCAACCGATGGGATTTATTTACAAAATCTGGAAACCAAATTTTAATATTAAAGTTTTAATTATTATTATATAAAATTTTTACATATTTTACTTAAAATAAAAATATATTATAATGTAAAATTTTAACATATTATAATATTTATTTTAATTTATAAAGTATTTGATAAGTCTAGTTAAAACTAATTTTATTATTTAAAATACTATAGCATATGATATTTTTACACTAAAACTATTTTTTTGTCTTTTATAATATATAAGAGCTTTATATTATTTAATAACTGTAAATTTATTTCTAACTATACTTGTCAAACATCTTATTAAGAGAATATTTTTATTTTAAGAATAAAATTAAAACTTAAAATTAAAATGTAAATATTATATTATATTTTTATTTTTTATTAATAGAACGTGAAAGTTTTATAATATAGCTGTTATAAGTTAGAACCTGGTTTTCAAAACACCGTGACAAGCTCCCACAATTTTCATGTTCTCGCGAGAAGATAAATTGGCAGTTTGGCCGCCAGCCTAGAAGGCCTACTGAAAAGGCTTGAAAAGATAAGAAAAACGTGGGCCAAACAAGAACAAAAATGCCACGTGGAAAGACGTCTATTGGGAGTAGCGCGGGGCTGTACTCAGCTACTATGTCCCCACACGGATTCCACCGCTCTCAAAAGTCCCCATCAGCTGATTTGGAACGTGGCCCACCACTCTTCAACCAGCTTGACTGTTATTTTGTACGCTTGCTTTAGTGTACATTAGTCCCGAATCTTTCTATCCACGTATTTTTCTCCTGTTTTACCGTACTTTTGAGATATTAATATTTTTAACTCAGGTTAAGTTTTATTATTTAAATTAGCCTTAGACTAATTTTAAATAGACAAAATAGGAAAAAAAAATGATCTTTTTGTTAAAAGATTCAACTGAAGTGTTGATCATATTTTGATATTAGAAGGACAAGATAAAAAGCGACTTTAATTCGGGAATTTTTTTCATCATTCTTTAAATATCTAAACATAGGTGGCATTAGTGCACAGATAATGCATCTCTAACTGCAATAGCCATTAACCTGCCTAAAGCACAAGTGAATTTCCTCCAATGCAATTCTTGATGAAACAATAAAATAAGTATTGATTCGGCCTATTTGCACTTAATCAACACATCATATTGGTGCCAAAACAGCCATTGTAGTCCCATTTTCAGATATTCAAAGCCGCAACATTCTTAGATGATTTGGATATCAACACCAAATTCTACCTTTTTCTTTTGTTCTCTTTCCAACCATGCCCAGACAGTTAATAGGCATCAAGGATAAGTAAATCCAAATTCTATCCATGACCAATTGTCACTATTTTATTTATGAAAGTTGGAAAAAGACATAAATAAACGGACAGCGCGGTAGGTCTGGTATAGTTAAGTCAAGTCCTGTTTGCGTGCAAAATTTGATTTCCTCATTAAAAAACAACAACAATCTTAAAAGTGGGCCACCACCATGTCTGACCTTAGCCAACTTGTGAACAGATTATAGCCTCTATATATAACGAAAAAACTTTCTACCCATCAATGCTGTGCTTATGTTCAAAGCGCACATTCACATTCACCACCTAATGCTTCCACAATTGTCCAATACCCATCAAATATTTTCTCCATAATTTTCCTTCACCGATGAAGACTTCTTCTTCTTCTTCTTCTTCGTACTACTACTACATGACCGAACCTCGCCGGAAAACAGCCCGGAAAACCAGCCTGAGAAAGCGGTGTTTGCTAATGGTGAAGCAGCAGAAGACTCGGTTCTATATTCTTGGACGCTGCGTTTCGATGCTTCTTTGCTGGCAGGACCACTCCATATCAGATTAAAGAGAGAATGTTTTGGGAAAGAAGAGAAATGAGTTGTGGCGAAGCTTTTTGGGTCAAGATCAAGAACAACGCAATCCCAACAAAAACAGTTCTTCTATTTTCTCTATTTATTTTTTCCCCTCAACAAAATTATATCGTTGGTGTATCCCGTCTTCCATCTTCTTATTGTAGCAGAAATTCAACAGCCTACCAACCAAACAGACAAGTTGATGACTTAATTTTGCTACGAAGGATGTGCTCAGTTTCACTCCCACCATACTAAAATCTTAACTCCGGCCGGTCCATTGATCGGTTTAGAATGAAGTTATAAGTATCGAATCTTAAACTCGTCCTAAAAAAAAAAAGACATCTTTTCTGTTACATCATTTTTTGTTCTCATTAGTTGAATACATGGGATCAAATCCAAGTCCTACGTGACTATGAAAAATATCTCTTGTGATTGTAATTTAGATCATCTGCTTCCATAGGTGTACAGAAAATCTCAAAATCCCGTAGTTTGACTTGTATTAGACAGGCAGTATTGACCGATTTATGTACATAAACCCAGGTCTTTTTTTTTTTTTTTTTTCTTTTTTAAGTTTAGTTTAGAAGATATATGGAAATGAAAGAGATTAAAAATTTCAGACGTATTGTTACTTCAAGTTATATCGTCTCTGGCTTTGTAGAATGGTTCTGATGGTGCCCATTTTTCGGCTTCTCTTTTGTTGCATTTCTTACACACCTCTAATCCAAAGGATTATGTTAATGTTACGTTTATTAAAATCCTGTTATGTCAAAATGTTAAATGAGCACATCATTATTTTTAAGGGATCTTTTAACTAATGACAGTTACCTAAGCTTTGTAAATTGAGACCAATCTTGTCTTAATTTAAATGCTTTCAGCTAACGACGGTAATTCGTGTCAGCAAGTCGTGTTCAGGTTGTGTTGAGTGTCCTTCTTACATAAACTAACTCAACCCATAACATGAACTTGTTGAGAAATTTTAACATTAACACAATCTATTTTGATATGAGTTCATACGAACATAACCTATACTAACTCGTTCTTTATGCAACTTATAAAACATAAATGACCTACAACCCATCAATGATCCGTAACCCGTCAATAATTGAATTTATTCTAATATAACATAAAAACAGACATAAAATAAATTTCCTCAAAATCAAATGAGTTTCATATTACAACAACAAAAAATTGTCAAACATTTTTAAAAACATCTAACAAAATAACCAGTCAAACACAACAAAATATAAAGTCTAATAAAATAACAAGTCCAACAAAATAAAAAAAATCTCAAGTGATCAGACTAAAATCATTTTCTTATTGTTCAAGAGTTAAATGAATTTAACTTGAAGCTTGTTTCTGAGATTAAGTGAGCTAAGATTTTATTTTATGTGTATATTTAATAATAGAAAAAAATATTTAAATAATTAATGGTGGGTTAGACAGGTCATTTTAGTGTCATGCAAGTTGATTCGAACACAACTCATTTTTTGACAAATCAGTTTCGAATTGACACTAAAATGACTGGTGTTTAATTTTTTTGACCTTAACCCGTAAAAAAAATATCGGGTTAATGTCATAAATTGTATTGCCGACCCTACTTTCTCCTTTCTTTCTCTTCAAAATTTCCCTAGTTTCTTTTATTCTTTGAGGGGGAAGATAAAAGATACAGCATGAAGGTTTTCCTCTCTTCTCTTTGACATGAAGGAAGAACGATGTTTGGAAGAAGCTCTATGGAAGTGAAAATTCTAACGTATAGGCATCATATAGTATAGCTTATAATTGCCAAAATTAAAATTTTAGTCGGATGCTATAATAAGTTAATTTTGTACCAAAAAAAGAGGTAAATTTTGGTGTCAAATTTAACACTAAAGATAGCACGTGCTATAATTTATGTTAAATTAGTCTAGTATATTATTAAAAATAATATGGGGAAAATATTAATTATTGCATTAATATGAGATCTTGTACATATATATGCCAGAGATGCGTTATACATGTTTATTTTAGCTGTGTTAACTGTCAATAGGAGGGGAAAACTGTCTTGGCCAAGTTATGAAAAAGACAAAGACGTGGTACACTAATAGTGCTTTTGAATGTGTCAGTTCTAATCAAAAATTTTGATTCAAATCAATTTTATTATAATATTTTCTCTTGTAAAATTTAAATTTCTACCGAGTTTTTAGTTTAATCTTTTAGTTCGAATCTTCTTTTCAATGCCCCCTAAGGCGCGGCCTGCAGGCTACAAGTGGAAGCAAAATCTAATTTGGCCTTTGTGATTCTCAAGTCTCAACTGCTTATTGCTTTGTTAGCAGAAAGAAAGAAGAAACCAATAGGTAAATGTATTTGCTGACAATGACAATAATGCAATGACGTGCTTTGCGTTAAAAGTTAAAAACACCGATATCAATGTCGTGTAAAGTGGTGTGAACTTGCAAGATAAATGAAAAGAAATAAAAATATCTGAAAAGAACGTAGTCAATTGCATATTGTCCAGCCGACAAAAGAATAAACAAAAAAGGCCGATAGAGTATTTTCTTTTCTACTAGCTTGCAAACACGTGTGTAGTCAATTTGTTGAATTTTTTTCCTGTTATTTTACGTCATATTTGAGAAAAAAAGACCTTAACTAAAAAAGAATCATACCAAAAAATTAGGATGAGGTATACATGTAAAACAATAATAATTGACAGAGTCAATTGAAAAGAAAATGATTAAGTGCAACAAATTGGGAAAAAAAAAACTTTGACACAAAATAAAAATAAAGACACGATATTTGTTGTCATATCGTTGAGAAGGCCTAGTTAGTCTTTGGGCCTATAAAGACCCGAGATGAATTTTGGCCTATTTAGCCTCAATGATATCTTAGAACCCTTTTTTTTAATTTAAATTGAAGATCTCTAAGATGACGATAAGCATTTGATTTTGTCAAAATTTATAGAATTCTAAATACGCATAAAAAATGAGCTCGATGGAAAAACACATTAGTGTTATTAAGCCAATTAGATAGAAGATTATCTTGTATTTGGATTTAAATTATAACAAAAGGATTGGGATATGACCAACATAGTAAACTATAAATAAGGGCTAGCTCCGTATAACAGCCTAAGTCCAATTCTTGACATAAACCTTAACATTAGCTTTGTATATAATTTTTTCATAGTGAGACACCCTATTTATGAAAAAACCCGAGTGGACGTAGTCTTCAATTGAGATGAACCACTATAAAATTCTCGAATGTTCTTATTATCTTCCATGTTGTTTAGTTATTTCTTTCATGAGAGATTAACTTGGTGAGGAATTTAGAGAGATATTTGTTAGACGAGTTTTTCACATGAACAATATTCATTTAAAATAATATATACTTAAAAGAGTTGAGTAAAATAACATTTAAGGAAGGACTATTTAAGAAAATTTATATTAGCAGAGTAATTAAAAATGAATGTGTAGAAACCATTATTAATATATTTAGAAGTAGAAAAAAAATTGAATATGTATACATTTGAAAAAAATAAAACCAATGGGGACAATTGAGAAAAAAAATTTAATAAGATACTTTAAAAAATACAACAAGATTTAAAAGAAAAAAACCGAAATATCACCAATCTTCTATCACATCTCATATCGCTCTTTACCACCTAAACTGTGGATAGATAGATAGATGGATTTATTTTTTCCCCTTGTTTAATACATGGAGAAAATATGCCAATTATCCAATTATTCAAAGGGTGCTTCTATTGCACCCTCTATTTTACTTTTTACACATTTTGTCTTGAACCATTATTCATTTTACTTTTTTCACCCCTCTTAAAATATCAAAAAAATCCCTACACTTAAATAGTCTTAATTTTTTTCCTTTTCTTCACCCACCCACCAAATAAACTTATAATTTTTTCCAAACATTTTTCTTTTTTAGTTTATGTACTAATTTTTTTTTAATAAATTTTTTTCCTATTTATTAAACCAAACTTTAGATTCCAAAAAACAAAAATCTGTAGTGAATCTTAAGGGTTTACATATAAATCGAAAAAAATTGTATTTCCTTTTTTTAAAAAAGAAAGAAAATGTAGTTTTTTTTATATGTCATGTTCTTTATATCAAATCAAAGAATTTTTCTTTTCTTAGAGCACATGATTTGTGGTTATTTATACATCAAACTATTTGTAATCATATATATAATTATAATTAGTATATATAAAACAACAAAAAAATAAGAATTTAAAAACATAAATCATATATATTTTTTTATGGAAGAATTTTTTATTTGGAATCCACTTCTATTATTTTGAAAAAAAAATAATACACTAGTTTTTAAAAGATAATATATATGTATTTTTAAGATATGGTGTATAATGAGTATTTATTTAAAACACTTTTGTCTTTAAAAATAATTTTATTAATATATAGTACAATAATAAATACCATTGAGAATAATTTTATTAATATGTAGTGCAGTAACAAATACATCTCATTAAATAAGAGTATGTAAAAAATAAAATAAGATGTATCAATAGACATACCATTATTCAAATTGGTCCTAAATATCATATATATGACTGAATTTTGATGGACAATGACATTATTATCCTTATTTAATAATAATAATAATAATAATAATAATAATAATATCTTTTGTTTTTAATACAAATTATTAATTTAGGAAAACACTTTTTTAGGATTAAAAAAGTGCATACCAATCAATTAATAATCCAAATAATGGCATATATCTCATCACGCATCAATCATCATTATTTGAAATTTTCAAAAAATCATGATTAAACAAAACCTCAACGTCTTTAGCACGTTTAAACGACAACAGACGTCAACATGACAACCTTCTTGTAGAATATACATCATGCATATATATATTTTGAAATACATAGACAACATAATTATATAGCACTCATGATTCAATTATAAAATGATGATGGAAAAGAAAAATACACAATGATATAAATAGTGCGGTTTTTTTTTTTTTTTTTAAGCTATGTAGTCTTTTTCCCGCTCAGTTTAAAAACCAAAGAGGAGAGTAGCTTTTTTTTATTTTTTTTAAAGCTATATAGGGTATTTGACAAGGGCGATCTTAGTTATAGATAATGTAAAACTCTTGTATGTTACAATAAAAAAAAGTTATTATAGTGTAAAGCTCTCACATGCTACTATAAAAACAGATCTAATTAATGATTCTAAACACCCGAATAATATTGCAAAATACAAAGCCGCTATCTCAAGTTCGTCTCCTTGAAGCTTTCCACTCTAATTATCGACAACAGCCCGGAACTCATCAAAAAAGTAGTTTCACTGTCCTTGAGTGTGTTTAGTAACTCTATTCCAACTACATGGTTAGAACTGTTATGGTATAAAGTTCTCACATGCTGCAGTGTAAAGAAAAGTAAAACTTTTATATGCTACAGTAAAATCGTTCTAACTTCTAGTTCTTAAAATATGTTGTCAAACACACTCTTTACTTCTTCATTTTCATGTTTCCATAAAATCCTTTTCATAATCCCAAAAAAAAAAAATCTACATTCAATCGCCTCCTCTATACGTAAGAGAAGATAATAAAAAGTAAAGAAAATAAAATTAAACAGACGAGGAAAAAAAATTGTGTGGTGTTTTCCCAAATAATATAACGGGAGCGGGTCAGGGGCAACCCGCGGGGCATCATTGGGGCCGCCCTACTTGGCACACGCAGTCAAACGGCGTCGTGTTGATCCAACTCGGCAAGGTCAAAAGGCTTCTCTTTTTTTTTTTTTTCAAGGGCAAACGTTGGATTTTGATTCTCCATGTCCGCCATTGTTACTTTTCAAAGCCCTAAACCCGAACGTCTCAATTGTCTTCTTCAAACTATATTTAGCTTCTGCAATTTTAATTCAATTTCTTTCTTTACGACATAATTTGTGGCTTCAATTTATTGTCAAAGTTGAAACCCCTAATCCCTTGCAATGTTCGACGAAAGCAAATTCGACGTGCATCTAAAACTGTTGGCACTTCGAATCCCTCGCGAACTTTGCAAGGTCGTAACTCGGATTCTAAACGGGTAACTCTTTGTAAATCTGTATCTTTCCACTCAAAAAATTAGTATAATTGTTGCTACTTATATTTTAGAATTTACAATTAATTTTCATGAATTTGCGCATATTTATTTTGCTGTTATTCTCTACTTTCAGCTATTTGCTCGATAAGCCTCGCGTTAAACCAATTACTGAAGACCCGACATGTGAAAAGAACCGTTACATGATATTGTCTGAAAGGTTTCAAAATTCTGGTAATGAGATGTTAAAATGTTTAAGTTTGTTTTGTGTTTGCCACAAGAGTTTGTTGAAAATGAATTAGCGATACATGAAAGCTTTTGCAGCTTTGTTGTGGGCTTGATTGTTTTTGGGTTTTTATTTAATGTTTAGAACTAGTTTTGTGTGTGTTGTTGGTATAATGAGGAGCATAAGCTGCCAATTTACTGGGACAGACATACGCTCACTCACGCTTGTATCGGTATTCGGGATCAGTCATTGTGAAGCTTGACTTGTTGCTCCTTGTTATCGAGTTCCTTTTTGTCATCATTCTAAGTAGCATTGTTCTTGAGGTTCAATTCTTTATTATTATTATTATTTTAATTTTCTTACAACAGCAAAATGAAATCATCGATGTAATCCAATGAGCAAACTTTTTGATCCAAATGAATGGTCTCTTGTAGATTGTAATTGTGCGTGACATTCTTATGTCTTACACGAGCATTTGTGCTTTGGGGCGAATCTATCTATACCTGCGGATTGTTGTTTTTGCGTGACATTTTTGTCTCTTACAATATGAAAATTTGTGCTTTGAGGCAGATCTATCTGATATCCCTAATAACAAACTCGACGAACTGAGGGGGCTATGCAAGATAGACGTAGTTCCCTATTCACTAACTCTTGGATACTCATATTGGGGTACAGGTTAGTGATGAAGCACTCCAGTTTTCTAGCCTTTATCATGTTAAATGATCAATTCTATTGATATTTGCCTATTTGGTTATTTTCAGATCACATATTGAAACAGATACTGCCTCCTGGAGTCGAGGTTCCTTCATCTTTTGAAACAATAGTTATGTATTCAAGTCATGAGCCTTTTCACTTCTTTTTTGTTTTTGTTTTTTTTAACTGGAAAGTTGTTGTTGTTGTTTTTGTTGTTTTTGTTTTTGTTTTTTTTTTAACGTTTTAGGAAAATACTGGCAACTTTCTACATTATTTCCTGCGTTTATATGCGCCTTAATAAAACTCCCATCAGCCAATTTGAGTATATTTGAGCAATTATACATCCCTTTTAGTATATTTGGAGCAGCCATGTTACTTTCTTCTTTTTCTTTTTAATGAGTTAGTGAAATGTTTGATGATGAGTTCCCGTTCTTGGTGCCTTATGCAGGTCACATTGCCCATCTGAATATACATGATGAATTACTTCCCTTCAAGGATGTTATTGCAAAAGTCATCTATGATGTACGTTTCATTACTGTTGACCTTAATATGATATTTTTCTTGACTTACTGTGTAAGTTGTTGGGAATTTTGGACAAATCCAATTCCTCTTCTAGGATCTACTTGATGCGGAATAACAACAGAGAAATAGTAACATAGAGATTTTTCATGGAAAACCTCAAAATGGATAAAAACCACAACGTTGTCTAAAGACAACTAGAAAAATTCTCCACTATATGAAAATAACGCGTACACAATAAACTCTCAAGTTTACATCAACAACTTGAGGTATACTCACAAAATAACTCACACTCACAAGGTGTGGTAATATTACTATTAGATTCTCACACTCACTAAGTGTGATAATCTCCTAAAAACCGTCTCTGTGAGATATTATCTCTCTCTCATAGGCACTCTCTCTATTTTTCCTTTCACTGCAGATTACTCTCTGCTTTCTCTCAATTTTGGGTTGCAAAGAACTGAGGAGGAGGGGGTTATTTATAGCTGAGCTCTGCCTCCTTTTCTTTGCAAAACACGTTGAAAACGCGTTATGATGGATAGCGGATTTGGCACCTCCTCTTCTTCTTTCTTTCACCTAAACCTTTGTCATCTTCTTTTTTGCTTCTCTTCGGTCGGTTGTCTGCTGCATAAGCACAAGAATTGTGCTAATAAAAGAAAGTAGTGGGGAGCATAAGAACCCATCAGGCTGAAAAACAAAAGAAAGAGCTGCCCGTTGACAGTTGTTGCCATCAATTCTTTTTTTTTTTTCCAACCAAGTGGCACCGAATTCAACAAAAGACAGAAGAAGAAATAAGAAATAGAAGGAGGAGAAGTCAGCACTGAATTCAGTGCTGACAATTGAGGTCACAGCTAGCTCACATGTAAAAAAAGGAATGGGAGTTCATTATAAATACTCCCTTCCTCTGCAGTTGCCAAAATCTTCTTCTATTCTTCTTCTATAAAAGGACACATCTTCTTGGTGAGTTTGAATTGTCCACCAAGAGTCGAAGATATTGGCTTTGTTTCTTTCATGTTAAACCTTTCAAGTATCCGTTTAACATAGTCCTCCTATGATAGCCACAATCTTTGGGACCTCCCATCTCGGATAATCTCCATTCCCAAAATTTGTCTGGCTTAACTCAAGTCTTTCATCTCAAAGACTCTAGATATTTCTTTCTTCAGCTGGTTGTTCATCTCAATATCCTGGCTTGTGTACGTGATGGTGTATGAGGCTGGATATTGCTCATGTGGTTGGGATCGTCAAGCATTTCTTGGAAAATCCAAGCAAAGAACATTGGGAAGCTGTCAAGTGGATCTTCAGATATCTGAGGGATGCATTAAAATAGTGCTTGAGCTTCAAAAAAGGAAAGCCAGTCTTCGAAGGCTATACAAATGCAGACATGCTTAGATCTTGACGGCAAAAAATCTACAACTGGATATTTGTTTACTTTTATAGGGGGAGTTATATCCTGGCAGTCCAAGTTACAAAAATGCATTGCCTTATGCACATTAAAAATAGGGTACATTGCCGCGATGGAAGCAGGAATTGAGATGTTGTGGATGAAGAGTTTTCTCCAAGAGTTTGGTTTAAAATAACATAGGTATATGTTTCACTGCAATAGTTAGAGTGCAATTGATCTTAGCAAGAATGCTACTTGCCATTACAGGATGAAGCATATTGATGCCAGATATCATTGGATTCATGAAGCATGTGAGAAGAAGTTGTTCCAAGTGTAAAAGATTCATATTGACAAGAATGCAGGATATATACTAACAAAGGTGATCCCTTGGCATAAGCTTGAGTTGTGTTCCAAGCTTGCTGGGATGAGTTCGAGTTAATAATAACTTGCAGTCATATCTTCCCCTCTTAGGTTGAAAATGGGGGAGAATTGGTGGAAACAATAGTCAAAGGGCAGCTTTTTCCTTTGTTTTTCAACCTGGTGGGATCTTATGTTCCCCACTACTTTCTTTTATTAGCACAATTCTTGTGCTAATGTGACAGACAACTAACCGAAGATAAGGAAAAAAAAAAAAGAACATGACAAAGGTGCAGATGAAAGAAAGAAGAAGAAAGAAAAAGTGGAGTTGCTGAACTCAGCGCCCCTCATAATGCGTTTTCTACGTGTTTTGTAAAGAAAAGGAGGGGAGCTCAACATAAGTGCAGTTAATGTGCTCATCTGTACAACTTGTGTGGAGTGTTATTTGTTAGAATCCTTTCAAAGTGTGTTTACACATCATCAGATGATGTTTCAATTTTTATGTTTTTATAGATTTCATATAGTTAGGTTCCTTATTTATGTCTTCTTTTTTAGCCTTTTACTTTCCATCTCGAGTTGGTATGAATTATATGTTCCAATATTTTACTTATATTGGCAGAAAAATTATCCAAGAATCAAAACCATTGTTAATAAAGTTGGAACAATTACAAATGAGTTCCGCGTGCCCAAATTTGAAGTTCTAGCTGGAGAGAATAATATGGTCACAGAAGTAAAGCAATATGGATCGACGTTCAAGCTTGATTATGGTTTGGTTTATTGGAATTCAAGATTGGAACATGAACACATTAGGTTGGTTTCTCAATTTCAAGCAGGGGAAGTCATTTGCGACATGTTTGCTGGTATTGGTCCTTTCACCATTCCTGCTGCTCAGAAAGGATGCATTGTGTTTGCAAATGATTTGAATCCAGATAGCATACGGTACCTGAAGGTTAATGCCAAAGTAAACAAGGTTGACGATTATGTTTTTGCTTTCAACACTGATGCTAGAGAATTCATTTCTCAAGTGATGACAGTACCAAAGCTTGAGATTGAATTGAACAATGACGCCTCTATGCCCAAATCATGTGAAGAGCACCAGGACAAGATGACAAACCAGGAATCGGAATCAGCTGGTAAGACTTCTATATCAATATATTGTTACCCTTGGAAGGTGCAATATGATACTGCGGGTGTTAACTAAGTTTTTAATGTTCCTTGTAGTTGAGGTGAAAAAACCACCAAACGGTGTTGTGAATGAACTGGAGAGTTTAGAAGGTTTGGGTCGGAATGGACCTGCATCGGTAGCTTCAGTTAAAAGACCTTTATGTGATTGTCAAGCGGGTAATAATAGGGCAAACAGAAATTTGGCTACCGCTGAAACTATCGCTTTTGTTATTTATTTCTAGGGTGTTATTTTGTAGTTTAAGCGTTCTTTTCCATCACTGCAGTTTATATCCATTCGTCACCTGATCTTGGGGAAAAAATGGAAATTGAATTCACAATCTTGACTGTATTTTTTATTTTGTTTTGTTTTTTAATAGAAAATGGAGGCACTCACGGGAATAATCCTTCTCCCGCTAGTAGGAGAAAAGGAAACAAGAATAAGAGGCTGCGAGGCTTTGAGATTGCTGCCATCAAGACGTGGGAGCATGCTGATCATATCGTAATGAATCTACCTGCTTCTGCTCTTCAATTTTTAGGTACAGATTCATTCTACATTATTTATCTTTCATCCTCGTGATTATTTGATCTCTACCATATATTTTTTGTTTTTCACAAGCTTGAAGTATAAGGAACGTTTAAAAAGAAAAGTATATGAAGGAATAGCGTGTGAAGTAATGTTTTGATTGCTTTTTTTTTTTAACAAGTAATTATTATTATTGTCATCAGATGTATTTAGGGGCCTAATCCAGAAAACATATTGGAAGGGAGACCTTCCATGGATTCACTGCTATTGCTTCATGAGGGCCAATGAAACCCAAGAACATATTTTTTCAGTAAGTAATCTCCGTGACTATTCTGACATCTTGTTCGTCGACCTTCTTTATGGGGATACAAAGCGTTACGCTGAAAGTTTCATCGAGTCTTATAATAGCTTGTTGACCTTCTCCCTGGGTGGGGGGAAAAGAAAATCCACAATTTTGTGAAGGCAGATTCCTTGTAGAAATTTAGCATTCAACGTCTTGTTTCACACGGTTTTGAATTGCTCATCTAACTATTATGCAGGAGGCAGAGGCTGCCTTGGGTGCTTCTATACAGGACCCAATATTTCATAGGGTTAGGGATGTTGCTCCCAACAAGGTACCACCATTTCTGTTTAGTTTCTTTCTCAATTTTTCATACCTTCGTACGTTTTTCGACGTCTAATGGCCATTCTTCTTGGGACTTTTGTCGAGCAGGCAATGTTTTGCTTAAGCTTCAAGCTGCCAGAATCTTGTTGTCATGAAAACGTCTCCAACGCCGGGAAAGGATGAGGTTTGACAGTTACAGATCTCCTCGCACACCAGTGATTACGGTTTGACGGTTTCATGGGGCACTAAGGTTTCATATTTCTGACCAAGAAGAGCAAGCATTCGGGAAATATTAACTCGGAAGCAAAAATCAATTGCCCAAGTTACACAGGGAACTGCAGAGCAATTATTTAACAGTTCACCCCTTTTTAGTTTGTAACTCATGTTGCCTTATATGAGGGACGAATTTCACTGATCAGCAAATCATTATTTCTCCCATAATGTCTGTTCAATGTTGGCTAAAAATATTAGTGCATAAGTTTGTGTAGAGTGAGAAGGGATTGGTATTTTGGTGTTTGCCTTTTCTTTTCTTCCTCTACTTATAAATACGAGAGGTCGACATAAATGAACCAGTATGTTACTACGGCAACGTAGAACATACTTTAAACCACAAAGTTGCAGTTAAACTAATTTGTTACAATATTTTCTTACAAAAATTGAATTTCAAATTAACTTTGGTTCAAACTCTATGTTTGGTCTACATTTCTGAACTCCCTCGACATCTTTTGACTTTGGTGTTTTCTAACAGTATCAAAGCAGACATACTACCAATATCTGTCCAGTTAAGACAATTAATGGCCCGTTTAGCATTGCTTTTGAAAGCTGTTTTAAGCTTCTGTAATCGCATACAACAATTTAGGTTGTTTGGTACCTTATTTTTGCGAAGTTGCTTTTAAAAACTGTTGCGCAACAAGAAATGTTGAGAAGTAAGTTAAGGGTTTTTTTTTTTTTTTTTTTTTTTTTTTTTTTTCTAGCAGCTTATGTTTTTATAATTTAAAATTATTAAACTAACATTAATAATAATAAATAATTCCCAATATACTCTTTTTTTATTTAGCAAATTAAAAAAAATCAAATAACACGTTTTTCTTTCAATAAAAAGTATTAGAAATAAATCAGGTAAAAAGAATGAATAAATCAAAATAACTCATTCAAAGTAATTTATTTTGCTAAAAGTATATTACATAATAAAAACAAAATTACATAATGTACAAATATTATGTGTTTTAACTTTAAAAATTAAAATTAATTAAAAAAATAAAAGTATAAACATGCTCAGTAGAATGTCTATTTTGGCCATTATACATCTTCACAGTAATTTTATGTATAGTTTACTAAACATCCGTAATTTTGTTTTTGGCTTTCACAACAGCATTGAAAAAAATTTACTAAATGCCTACTTGCTTTTAGTCAATAGTACAACACAATAGAAGCTATAGCATAGCACAACAATACCAATTTTGCCCAATATCATATTATAGCTAAAAGTGCTGGAAGGGATATGATCAAATTTTAGAAAAGAAACTATTGTAACAGACGGGATTTAAATTATTATTCAAAACTATGAATGAAACAACAGACAGATCAATAAAACATAAAGCCGTTTGTCGTTTTGTCATCTAAGGGATTGATGTCGTTTAACTAAAACATAAAGCCGTCTTTGCTTCCTCTTCGCGTGTATGAATAACCGATGTGTCTTTTGTTTTGTTTTGTTTTGTTTTTTTTGTTTTTTAAAGAGAAACTCTGATATTTTAGCAAAATTCTTTTAAGAAACGTGTAAAAGAACACTTGCCTAATCTTCAAAACTGAAAACAGCATAAAGCAAAACGAGTTCGGTGCCATTTAATTATTTACTCTT
This sequence comes from Artocarpus heterophyllus, assembly GCA_025403435.1. NCBI lineage: Eukaryota > Viridiplantae > Streptophyta > Magnoliopsida > Rosales > Moraceae > Artocarpus > Artocarpus heterophyllus. Next base: position 3,268,969 of record CM046330.1, on the reverse strand, counting down.
GCACTAAGAAATTTTAACAATTTGAGAAAACTTGAATAGTCGTATTTATTTTAACAATTTGAGAAAACTTGAATAATCTTATTTTTAGCAATTATTTTCTATTTCAATTGCTTTAACTACAATATTATATTCTTCCACAAAACAAGGAAAAGAAAACCACGAGCTCCTTTGACCTAGCTTATACTTTTATTTTTAAACAGTAGTGAAGAAAATAAAATATAAATTAAGACTTTTTAATTACTATTTAGCCCGCGTATAGAGAAGAGCTTTTAAATTTGTTCGGCTAAAATAAATCAAAAGATTTTATTGTTAAAATTAAGCATGTAACATAAGGATGTGGATTTAATTTTCAAATTGATACTCATAAATAACAGCTTGAAAAAGATAGATAAATAAAAAAAGTTTCACTTAACTTTTCATCACGTTTTTTTCCCCTATAAGCCTCAAGAAATTATCTTATTCCAAAAGAGCTTACAAATGCCTAAAGTTCATTGAGGGTCTTCCTTTAAACAACTTTAAAAATAGCTTTTTGATTAAATAAGTCAAAATTATCCTTTTTGAAGCCACCATGATCTTGTTTACCTGGACAAAGATGGGCCTATCAGAATATGTTTGCTAAAAATAGAAAAGTCTCAAGTCAAGAGATGCCAAATTCTTTGTACAAAGTTGCAGAAAAATGACAAACACAAATCGTTCTCATTGCACGACATTATGCGCTAATACCTTTTTTTTAAAGTAAACACGCATTATGGAAGAAAGACAACTAAGTTAAGGTAAATCTTATCAAACAAACCTAGTTACTAAACACACGTTATATTTCTTTATGGGGCTGATAAAAATATGAAGAACTTATCTCAAAAATAGTTCCCAAACTTTATACTAAATATCATTTTGGTACTAAACTTTTAACACGTCTCAAAACTGACTTCGACATATCCTAATGAGAGGAACAATTAAACAGGTGATGGAAAATTGGTTATAGATGCTATCGAGCATATAAAAGCTTTATAATGTTCTATTGTTGCTGATATCGTTTGACGTAAGGAGGAGCTATTTATAGGAGTTTTGACCTACAGAGAACTCCTCCACACTCTGGCTTCACGTTGATGGACTTTCTCAATGTAGAGCTCAGGTAATTTCATAAAATGGGATAAAGTGTTGTCAGATGAGTAACCATCTTCTTGATATGCATATGACTTCCATCTGTGGAGGCTGATGGGTGAAAGACTCATCTCTCCGCAGCTAGCAAACCCAATGTTAGAAACGTGTTCTTTCTGTTTGGCATACTGGTTTCAACTCTCCACAGTAAAAGCTCTTGGCAGCTATTTTGTAATAATCTAAGCAGCTAGAATATTTTGAACTAAAGATAATTTAAACTAACAGTTTGAACCATTCTTTCAAACACTTTAGTCTCACTTTGAAGCTATGTCTAGATGCCTGCAGAGATAACCATGCTCCAGCTCTTTACTTCGCATTTGGTGTGTGCACCTTATTTTCTGATTAGTAGAAGGTTATAGAACATCAGCCTTGCCTTTTTTAGACTCTTAGGCTGCTAAGGGATAGGAGAATGGGGTCGAAAGGCTAAAAGGGTAGGCTTTTTTCTTTCTTTTTTATTTTTTTATTTTTTATTGCTTGTCTAACCTCAATCAAATTAATTAAAAACCTACCATGTTTAATCAAACAACCAATTTGAGATATATTTATGGCCTACCAAATGACAACCCACGAGAGTTTTTCAGGAGTGGTTTAGATATAAGATGAAGCCCATTTTAGGACAGATTCTTGGCCTCGGACCTACATGCTAGGCTTTTTATGCATATAACACAATTTGAATGGAAAAGTTGAAACATAACTAAACTGTATGCAAAAATGAGTATGAACAAATTTGATCTGTTCCATTAAAACAAGGTTGAATATCTTGAATTTTACATTAGATGGTATCTTTTTTTTATTCCAACAAATGGCCTCAAAACAAAGAACAATTTCAGAGTCACGCCGGTGGAACTAGAACGTGACCTTTTTCTATTAGGAAATAGATGAGCTCTTGAAAGAGGAGCCAAAGGTGTAACCAAAAAAACAAAAAAAAAAAGCAAATAACTTTGTCTTTCGAATTATGTATCATAATTTAAATTGCCCATTGATTTTGTAAAATCATTCAAAACCACCTCCTGATGTGTAAAAAATTATTCAAAATGTCCCTCGATCCAAGTCCATCTACCTTTTTGACAAAAATGTTAACATGACGTGTCATTAAAATTAATTAGAGATATTAAATAAGTTCTGGTTACTCTAAAAAAAGGATGATTATTCCTCTAAAAAAACAAAAGAGGAGGATTGTTCTCATAAATGAGATTCTCTCCACCACGTAAAAGAAAAGTGCCAAGTTGTGTGATGTAAATGGAAGTCCATCATTCCTAGTTTAGTATTGTTTTGAGAGTTTTTGGAAACGTTTTTGCACGCTTTTTGAAGCAAAAATTTCAAAAACTTTTTCAGAATAATTTTTAAAAAAATTTCATTTTCTAAAACAAAACTAATTTAACTTATTTTGAAAACATTAATAAAACGGGTTTGTTTTTGAAAGTAAATTTTATTATTTTTACTATTGGGGTGTTTTAAACATCAGCTTTAATATATCAATTATAACTATAAATAATATAAAGCTTTCAATAACTATAAAAAGTAAAAAAATATTATAATGTAAAGTTTTTATATGCTGTAGTTCTTAAACTTAAAACGTCAATTGCAATTAAAGTTTTAAACAAAAACCATGAAAGCATAGACACACAATGCATAGATGCACTCCAAAAATCTCCAATCTCGTAATTTTATTTATTTTTTGGACAGATTTTTTTACCCATAAAAAAAAAGAAAAAAAAAACTTGAAAACAAGCTCGTTACGGTAAGCGTAACGGTAACGGTACCACTCGGATAAGATTCAAACCCCAAAAAAAAAAACATGGGGCGCGATTTGAATTTGAAATCTGTCATAACGGCCATATCCACTTTATTCTCTTATTTCCACCGTCTCTTCCCCCCTCTCTCTCTCTCCTCTCAAAAAAAACCTTAGCTTTCAACTCTCTCTCCTCACACACACACTCAGAACCCCAACAATGGCTTCTCTGACCCAAGGAATCCTCCTAAAGCTCCTTCAATCCATGAATTCCCCCACCAAAGTGACCGGCGACCACCGCTCCGCTCTCCTCCAGGTCATCGGCATCGTCCCCGCCCTGCCCGCCGGCTCCTCCGACCCCTTCTGCCCCAACCACGGCTTCTTCGTCCAGCTCTCCGACTCCCTCAACTCCACCTACGTCTCCCTCTCGGACCGCGACATCGACCTCATCCTCAACAACCGCCTCCATCTCGGCCAGTTCGTCTATGTCGACCGCTTCCATTTCCACTCCCCTCTCCCCCTCGTCTCCGGCCTCCGTCCCCTCCCCGGCCGCCACCCCTTTCTCGGTTCTCCTCAGACCCTAATTGCCCGAATTTCCCCTTCTGACCGCAATTTCGTCATTCAGCCCCTTTCTGACTCTGATTCCGACAATGCACTTGATCCGATTGCCGTCATCTTGTCGGGGAAGAAGGCTGAGGATGTGAGGATTCGGAGCGAGGAAAGCAAGATCGAGCCGAAGGCAGAGAAGAGTACTACGAGATCGAGACAGCCTCTTGCGCCTCGGGATAATGTTCCGGTGCCGAATTTGGGGAATTCTGAGGATTGTTCCTCCAAGGTTTCCGATAATAGGCCTTCTAGGTTTTCGTCTCCAGCCGGTGCAAAGCGGTCGGCGTCCATTGGGAGGAGGAATATGGCTCCCGTTGCAACAACGGCGGAGCGTGATCCATCACCTGCGGGAAAGGCGAAGAGATCGGCATCTCCGGTGCCATCAAAATGCGTGGTTCCGAGCTTAGTGGCAGCACGAGATGAGAATAGGAAGACGGCTAAGGAGCCGGCGATTATTGTTCCGTCGAGATACCGACAGCCATCACCAAATGGGCGTCGGCAGGCCTCGCCAGCTGCACGGAGGGCTTCTCTTTCTCCCGGAAGAAGGTTGTCAGGCTTGAAAGTGTCACCCGTTGTGACAGGCGCCGCTGCAGATTCTTCTGGTAAGAAGAAGATGGCGGCTATCGCTGCAGGGATATCGAAGGTCTCTGAGGCAATCGTCGGTTCGGCAAAGAGTAGTAGGAAGAGCTGGGATGAGCCACCTGCAGCCGTAACCCCCTCAGAGCAACAAAAGCAGAAGGGCGTTTCTAAGAAGAAACCGGATCTGCAAGCAATTTTGCGGACCCAGGTAATTGTTTTTTTTATTGCAGAATTTCCCCATGTTTATTTGGTCATTTTTCTGTTCTGATTTTGTATCATTCTGTTTTTTAGGCTGCTATTTCAAGACGTTTAAGCGATGTAAGTCATAAGTCTAGTAGTGACGATTCAAGACCACAGGAGAAAAGAAAGTCTAGCTCACCTGAATCTTTGTTGGTGCAAGAGAGTAGAACAAAGAACAATGGATCTCTCGCCATAACTGTTCATGAGAAGAAATGGACTGATGGGAGTGTTTCATTGGACACAGTTTCTTCAGAACTTGCAAAGCTTGGAAAGGTATAAATAAATTCTTTTTTTTTTTTTAGTTGAAATTATGAGTTGATTCAGATTTTTTTTAATCAAATTATGCTCTAAATGTTTGTTCACAAACACCTATTTGAATTGAGTTTTTTATTCGGATTGAATTTTTTTATTCGAATGCGCGAACCAAACGGGGGTAAGTAACAAGATATTGTACCATCTTGGGAGTTATGTCTGTTTTTGAGCTGCATGTTACTTAGGCATTTGGACTAGGAAGGAGAAATTGTCAATGTTAGATTCATATTAACTTGAAAGATGGAAAAGAAACAGTAAAAAGAATGCTAGATTGGAAAATAACTAAATCACGCCACACCTAAAATGCAGGAAGCTATGCAAAGAAAAGTTCTTGCTTCTACGGCTGCAGCTGAAGCATTGGAGGAGGCCATTGCTACCGAGTCCATTATTAGGAGTTTAAGGTAATAATGCATATGGTATGGTTTTGTTTATTCATTTATAATGTATATGATCAAATTGAAAGAGTTTAAATGATGAAAAAAGCTTTTTCTTTCCCTTCAATTTCAGCATGTTTTCAGAACTTTCGTCTTCATCAAAGGTTGGGAATCCTCTACCAACCATAGACCGGTTTTTTTCAACCTTCAATCATGTTGGAAAATATGCTACTATTGCTGAATCAGTTGCCAATAGCAGCCACACATCCGAAACACCCCATGATAAAATCAACATTGCAAATGAGCAAACAAAATCCGTTTCGCTCTGGGTTGAAGCTGCCTTAGCCACTGATCTTGAGATCGTCTCTCTTCTTACCACCCAAGACAACAATGAAGCCCCATCAAACCTGCAAAAATGTCTCTCAAAGAGACAATCTTTTGTGACATCTTTTTCTTCCTCCAAGAACCATTCCAAGATCTCGTCACCGCATTCGAACACCACTCAATGGAGAAAGGGTCATGGAATGCAAGAGACGGTTGAGCTTGCAAACAAGCTGCAATCCGAGATGAAAATGTGGTTTCTGCAGTTTGTTGAGGAGGCCATCGATGCCGGTTTTCGAGTTTTCGGTGAGCGTCGTCCCGATGGAGGGAGATTATCTCTAGACTGCGGATCAAGTGCTGCGGTTTTGTCACAGTTGAAACGAGTGAATGAGTGGTTGGACAGAGTGGTTTCTAAGAGGGATGAGAAGAACAGTGAGAAGGTTGATCAGCTTAAAAGGAAGATCTATGGTTTTGTTATTCAGCATGTTGGGACAACCTTTGACAACAATAACAGCTCATAATTGCCCACGCTTTCTTTTTGTTTTTCAAGGAAATAGGCTCACTTCATTGGTGCAAAATCTGGATTCATCACGTCTTGTATGAATTTATTCTATTGTTTGTAAATTCTATGATTCTCTGAGGATGATTTTCATTGATTTTTTCTATTTGCTAATTGTTTTTTTATCGTTATTACTGGAAATTGAGATTGCCATATATGATCAGAGTTTTTAGCGTTTATCCATGACCTAACTCAAGTCATATGTATTGGTTGTTGTGTAGCTATAAAATTTCTGAAAAATAATATTTTGGTGCATTTATGTAGCTCATGAGCTAAATTCACTTTCTATAGGTACTTACTAAATTGTAGCTATTTTAACAGTCACTTGGTATGGTCACTTGTAACTGACGATTAATTTGTTGTATGGAAATGGCAGAATTTAAATTTAGGTGCGACACAACTTGATTTTATTTTCAGGGGTTAGGCAAAAGTATGCAGACTATTCCCCCATTCTAGTGAAGTGTCAATGTCCTAATTCCAAAATTGTATTTTTTTTTTTTTTTTTGAAGTCCTAAACTGTATTTTTATTAAAATATTTTATGGCAAATGAAAAAACATGGTGTTCTCATAACTTATTTTCTTTGGGCTAATTTTGTTTTGGGTTCCCGAAAAAAAAGTCCATTTTCATTTTGGTCTTCTGACTTTTGGACTTACAAATAATGCTTCCCAAAATTTCATTTGCGACAAACATTAAAGATATGTTAAGTAAATGGATTTAAAATATAATCGGCATAATTTGATTTGAGTTGTGTATTTTGAATTGTGTGATTTGAATTACTATTTGAATTGACATATGAATGTGCGTTTAAAGTGTTAATCTGAATAAATAATAAAATTGAAATTTATGTTTGGATGGATAGTACAAAAAATTTGTGATTTATTAACAGATATAAAAAATCTTAATGTTCATGATATTAAAAAATATGCAATATAGATCTCGATTTATTCATCTTTTCATTAGTAACGCAATAAAAAAAAGAATCATTTAAATCGGATATCAAATAAAAAAATTATATTATTTTTTTCCTCAAGTATAGCATATAGAAAATTTGAAAAAGAGAATATTATCTTGGTAGAAAATAGATCTAAGTTTTCAAAAAATAGATGGATGGAGAACTCGAAAAAGGCACTCAAGATCACTTTAATCTCCTTTAGATTTGAATATTGTCCACAACAAACGCTTATTAGATACATTATGTGGACTCTGAGTATATTTAGTTAGCTCAGTCTATTTACCAAATGGGGCCTTAGCTCTTCATCGATGAGGCATCATAAACTACCCTCACCACTATCCGCGTCTTTGCTTCGCTTCAAGTTTATACGATAAAGATAATAATAATAATAATAAAATACAAATGCAAATAAATAATAATAACAATAATAACCCTAAAAAATCTGTGATGAAGAGATGAGAGTGTTGAGATTATGGGAAGTTCTTTGAATTGATAGGGCTAAAAGGACACATAGACTGTGAGTCCACTTGAAAGTGAGAATCGCCAAAAACTAGTGGAAAGCTCTCAAAACCAATTCACTTGAGTGAAAAGAGAAGAGAGTGGAATTTTGTGTGTAGGACTAAAATCTAGAGATTAACGAACGAATGTCGAAAGCGAAAACAACTCTCTAGATCTGTTCCGACGTTGGAATTCACTATCCACTTCAATAACGTTTTCCCTAAAATAGAAGGCACCCACTTCTAATTTATGTCTCCAACCACCTAACAAAGGAGCAACACATGACATGGTCCATCTCTCTCTCTCTCTCTCTCTCTCTCTATATATATATATATATATTATGTTTCGCTAATAAAGGCGTTAATTTTGTCAAAAATTAAAACTTCGAGGGATGTTATTTATAAGTTGGAGAGTTAAGGTCGAGTTAAAACTAGACCGATTCTTTAATGGTACCAATCCTTTGAAAAAATTTGATGGCATGCTGCGTATGTATGCTATAACATCCTTATGGTTCCTATCCAAAATAAAAACATTTTTTTAAAACGAAAGGTGCATGTATCATTATTTGAAACTTATAAATGACATGTTTTAAAATATTTAACGTAAAAATATATTTACTATATTTTACTAGATAAATAATTTGTTTGTATGATAAATATGTTTTTTAAATGAATAATTTAAAACATACTATTTATTTCTTTACATTTTAAAAATATACTATTTAATTTATATTTTTATTATTTCTTTATTATTATTATTATTATTATTGTCGTTCAAGAAGTGTTTTGGCCCCAGTCACTTGCTACCCAATAAGAGCCCGACACGAAATTATCAGTTACATCTGGTGCCGAATACCACCAGAAAAAGCAGCAAGCAAAGCTACTGTTAAAATCATCATCACATATGAGCCAAAAAAGGATAAAAAACTGAAAAGGAAGTGAAAATCTACGGTGAAAACAAAACAAAATCCGTTACATTTTTGGAGAAAAGCCCCACCAAATCCCTGCATCTTCGTATCCATATGCTGTACTGGATATATAAGGGAAAATCAATAAAATGTGCGCCTTTTAACTTTTTATTTTTTGAAAAAAAAAAAGTCTTGTAGCTTTTTTCTTTTTCTTTTTTAATTAGGCCTCTTTTAAATTAATATTTATTAAATAGTTACAAGCATAGTTTAACAGTAAAATCACACCTGATTTTATCATAAAATGAAGAGTTTGAATCCTAACACCCCAAATTGAAAAAAAATGTATTTATTAAGAAAAAAAATGAAGAAAAATTGTATAGCTTGAAATAATCATAGATCCAAGTGGCATTCATTTATAGAGAATTTTTACGAATATCATATTTTAAGATTTATTTTTCTTAAATATTACGCATGTTTATTTATGGCATAACTTAATATATATTATAAATAATAGTGTGGTATAATCTTTTTAAAATTTGACATATATAAACATAACTTTTAACAAATATAGGATGGTATTCTTTTGTTAAATTTTATATTAGTACTCTATATACATTTTTATGTTTTATTCATATATTTTTCATTCGTTGCTTTGCGTAGTTCCTACAAAGAAAAGGATCGGACTAATAATCTATATAATACTTAAATTCTTGATCCAGATGTTGCATGGTTGGCGTCTTGTTTTTCAAAGACTACGAGAGTAATGAAAAAAGATCGGCTTAAGAAGATCATCTCATAACAGGTTACACTATTTGAATAAGCCTCTCTCTTTATTGTGATCCTTCCCGTGTTCCAAACCCTAGCTTTAACCAAAAAAAAAAAAGACAACACCATGAAAAAGGGGAATATTTTATTTTAAACAAGTAAGATAGATTAATAATAAGGATAATCGTACTTGTAAAAAAAACTATAGAAAATAGATCAATTTATCACCTTCAAACCATAATTGTATGTGTATTTAATAGTCAATACGCTTAAACCCACTTAACTTTATACATGAACATTAATCACGTGACAATATTAGAATTAAGTAAGACCTCACGACTAGGGATCTCATTGGGGTTGGAGGCATAGCAGCAAATTGATGACCTATCAGGGATCTTTTTACTACCAATAATGGAATTTTCAGGGACAATCCCATATTTAGTTTATGAGCCTTAGGGAAAATCTTATTTAAGTCTGCAATTTTTAAAATGTACCAAATCAAGTTCCTAGTCATTTTATTTATCCGGTTGTTAAAATCTCGTAAAAAAAAGGCATGAAAAGACCATGTATAGTTTAGTAGAAGTTAACTTTTTGTAACAACTTATAAGCCATATTTATTTGAGAAATGAGTTCGAATGAAAAGTTTGAATTAAAAATATTGTAACATGTGAAACAAAATATTATTAAAAACTTGGTTAGAATTACAAATTACAGTTTAAACCATGTTTCTAAACATATAGTCTGTGAACTCGTTTTGAAAAATTGGTTGGAGGCTATAGGATAATTGGCATATTGGTTCAAACTAAACAGTATAAAGCTCTCATTTATTATAATATAAAGTAAAAAATATTTATAATCTAATTCTCATATTTAGAATATTTAAATTATTTTTTCACTTAAACTGTTTATTAAACATCTTGTAAATCGAGACAAAATAGAAAGAACTTCACACTCTTACGTTAAGTGGCCCATCACGCGTTAATGTCCAAAGGCCACGTTGATGACTCGGACTCAAACCAGATCACACCCACACAAACAAACAACCACATTACACAAAAATAAACACACGCAACTGCTGCTCTCTTCACTCTCAAGGGTTTCTCTCTAATTTTCCTCTCAGTACCCCACCCAAAACTCACTCACAGTCACGTACATATATATACATATATATATATATATATACACACACATACATATAGATATAGAGAGAGAGGGGGGAGGGAAGGAGAGAGAGAGAGAGAAGACGTTATCTCTCAACGTCCTTTCTGAATTCTGAAAGATAGAAAGGAGAGAAATTTCCTCTTTAAAACGGTTTGTTTTAGCCTATTTCTCGCTTCAGATCCTCTTCATTTCTCTTCGTCGGGTTTTCAGATTATCTTTCATCCTCTCAAACCCTAATTTACGTTTCTCCTTCAATTTCCGAGTTTTTTTTTCCTTCCATTAACGAAAAGCTCGGACCTTTTGTGTGTGGGCGAGTTTTGGGATTGGGGGAGAAGAAGAAGAAGAATGGCGGGAGGCGGGAGCAGGAGGGAGGAGTCGCTGGTGATAAACAGCACAAACGTTTTCGCGGCTCTCGGGAGCTTGAAGAAGAAGAAGAAGCCGTCGGAGAAGAAGGGAAAGACCGGTGGTGGTTCGGAGAAGAAGCCGGAGAAGGAGGTGTTTTGGGCTCCGACGCCGCTCACGAAGAAGTCATGGGCCGACGTCGATGATGAGGACGATGATGACTATTACGCCGTCACCGCGCCGCCGCAATCGGTCTGGGGCGCCCCCTCCGCCGACGATCCCGCTGCGGCCAAGGAAAGCGAGCCTCAGCCCGAGAGTGAACACGCTCTCGAGGTGAGAAAGCCTGGTCTATTGTTTCAATTGGCTTATTTTACGATCGTATTGATTATTTCATGATTCTTATTATGCATGATGCTAGAGTATTGTGATATGGATATCTTGATTTGTTTATGTTCTGTTGACGTGTAATTTAGGGTTTATTGTTGGAAAATGGAAATGGATTTGAATCTGGATTGTTCTGAGGACTTTGGGTGTTGTTTTGAGAATATATACTGTTTTTGATTGCTTGATTTTGTTTTATGAAACAATCACTTACTTGATGATCAATTTGGGCAGTTAAATATATGTTTTACGTGCTTTAGGTCTACTGTTTTTGCAGGGATTTTTGGAACAAATTATTTTAAAAGAAGTGTAAATTGGTTTTGTTATGTTGTTAAGGTTTAAGTATGTGACCCGCTTTAGGCCCTAGGATTAGTTCTTCTAATTCAAAGAGAAAGGGTTTTAATGGGCATTCATTTTTTATGGCAATGTTATAAGTCGCGGAGTTTGTTGGTAAAAAGCTTTACAATACGGTAGACCTGATGCTGCCTCAATTATTCTTTTGCTTGTTTTATTGACATTCGACGCTGATCCTCCAAAGTTTGCGTGTCCGGCATAAAAGGATTGCAGTTTACCCCCTTTGGTTGCACGTGTTTGTTATCTGTGTCTTTGTTGTTCTGAACAGGTTTTCGGTGGATTTTGTGAATGTATTTTTGTTTTATGTTTGTCGTCATGTGCGAATTTTTAGAGTTAGTTTGTTGTTGTGTGATTAGTTTTCTTAAAGGACTTGAAATGTATTTACAAAGTTTTGTCAGATTCTGTTTTCTTAATCGCTCAGGAGAATAGAGTCCGAAGATAATGATTTACTTTGTCGGTTTCCTTTTTACCGTGACACGTGTTTATTGTCGTAGAAAGACTAAGGAATGCTTGGTTGGTTGATTTAGAGCTTTCAATCTGTGAAGTTTTTCCTTCTCTAAACAAAACATAAGCAGATTTAATCATATCCAATATTTGATTGTGCATCAACTGCTAATTTATGGTGCTTGTTAAAACATTTTTTGAAGTAGCCTATGATCTTATGTTTATCTGATTACTTTTTGACAATGTTGTAACCGGCCATCTAGGATAGTTGAACAGGGGGCTTAGCTACTCCAGTATTTGTTGGGTTTATGGAAAGAATCTTCTTACTCTTTGCATTTAAATTAGCCACGAGCTGAATCAAAGAAAGATTTGAATGCCAACATTACAAATATTGTTTCCCAATCAAACAAACCTCTTAGTTGGAATGCCCTAACCAAAGATGGGAAATAAGTATCTAACGGAAAGAGGCTAGGCAATTTTCGGTGCATCTAGTTACCGTAAAAGAGGTTGACAATGCCTGGCACAATATGATAGTGTTTCACTTATATGGAAAAAAAGAGTGGGTTTATTTGCAAAGGACTTAACTTTTAAGGACATTCTACAAAATTTGTTATCTTTCTGTGGCATATCAAAAATAATGATTGTGAATATCTCCGTACTGGAGTTGGGAAGCGAAGGTCACTCTGATCCAATTGGCTACTCTGCAAAAAGTATTATCTCTCTGATTTTGTACTTTCTGTGGCATATCGAAAATTATGATTGCGAATATCTCCGTACAGGAGTTCAAAGGGAAGCGAAGGTCACTCTGATCCGTGTCTTCATTTCTTCTTTCCATTGGAATCGCTTTCTAGTCTAATACCGTGCCAAAAAATTCTCTCTCATAATACATTTATGCTTCGCTTCCAGGTAAGCGAGAGTGAGGAAGAAGCTCTCCATGAAATCGACGATGATGTTGACGAAGAGCATGAAAATGAAACTGAAGCACCTTTGCAAACTGAGTCAGTTAAGAAGCCTGCTGAAGTTCATGTTCCTCCTAAGGAATCAGAAAGGCAACTTTCCAAAAAAGAACTGAAGAAAAAGGAGCTTGCAGAACTTGATGCTGTTCTTGCTGAGTTAGGAATCAGTGGCCAAGATGATTCCTGTGGTAATTTAGCATTTCTTTATGTTTTGGCATCCTAGTCCTTTTGATTATCTGTGGATGGCTAGTCTCGTTCATGCTAAGTTGCACTATTGGAAATTGGTTATTATCTCCCAAGAACTTAAGTGCTTTACCTTGTTTATTGACTAAGACGCCCAAGTTTTTCAATGCCTTGAAATGTTTTTATTGTCATAAGTTGCTAAATAAGTGTATAACGATTTATGATTGCTGTGAATAGCACATTGTTTAATTTTGTTTCCAAATTGTCTGTATTTTTTTATGGCTTGTGCATGTCTTTGATAAGTAAGTGTATCTTTTCTCTTGACGCTTATATCTAAAAACGAGAGTCAGCTTGAACTTCTTTGAGGAATTTGATAGGACTTTTGATGCTTTGAGTTGATTAGATGCTGCTATAGTGCATTTAAAGGGTATCAACATTCTTAATGCTAGTGATCATAGACCAAGGAGTTTCGGATGATAGTATAATTAAGGAATGGTTTAACGTATTAGAAGCAGGTCAGAAGACTGCATTATTTTTTGCCTGGTGGTTTGCAGTTTGGTAAGCGGTGACAATCAATCTCCAACATAACACGTGTTTACTGGGATTTCCATTAAATTTGACTTTTACAAGCTGTATCATTTTTTTTTTGTCGTTCAAATTTTGTTGACATGAGCTGATATCTCATGCATGAGTTTATCTTGTCATGTTTAGGTGGTGCTGAAGAGAAGAAAGAAGAGAACCTCAATGGGGAGGTGGACAAGAAGGAAAATGCCGGTGAGAGCAAATCTGCAAAGAAGAAGAAAAAGAAGGACAAATCGAAAGAGTCAAAAGAATCTCAGGACCAGGTTGATGGAGCAGATGGAGGAAATGCGGCAGATGAAACTGAGAAGGTGGAAGATTTGGCAACAATCGATGTCAAAGAGAGGCTAAAGAAAGTAACAACCATGAAAAAGAAGAAATCAAGCAAAGAGATGGACGCTTCTGCACGAGCTGCTGCGAGTGAAGCTGCAGCGAGGAATGCAAGGCTAGCTGCTGCAAAGAAAAAGGAGAAGAATCACTACAACCAGCAGCCGGTAAGGTAAACCGGCCAGTTTTGTTTTTTAATTTTTCTTTCTTTTTTCATACATGAGCATGTACTGTTGTTCATTTGTTGGATGCTAAAATAAACCCTGTAGGAACTGGTTTTGTTAATTTGAATGTCAACAAGATACTTTTTTTTTTCACTTAAAAGGAAAAAGCAAAATTTGGGGTCTAATATCTTTTCAATGCGACATTTCTAGTTCCTGTGTTGATTTTTATGTCTGAATGCTGAGTCTTGTGGGGACCCATGAAGCTCCCTAGCTTGTTGGGCTTTCGAGCACATTAATAAGAGCTCTCAAAGAATACCAGGATTTTTCGAATATGAATATATTAATACGGTTCACAACTAGTATGAATAAAGAAGTAAGATTGTGAAGATTGAACATGTTGATGGTTTAAACCAGGAGTCTAAACTAAAGTTGGTTTGAAATTTAAATTTTGTGAAAGAAAACACAATAACAAGGCTTGTTTGAACTACGTTGCCAAACGGCTTATTAGCAGAGTCGCATAATGTGATGTTTCCTGGAGACTGAAGTTGGTGATTTACCATGGTTTCATGGATTATAAGCTGTTTGCTAATATTTCTATATTAAACAAAAGCTTGGTATCAAATATTCCCTCATTGAAAAATTTTTGGGACATTTTGGGTGCAAATAATTATTTACGAACACCATAAGTAGATGCGAGAGGATTACTCAGTTAGCAGATATGGGAGGATTAATGTCGGACGGTCCTTCTAGCTATGTACGAAACTTTTTAGTTGTAATAATAATATTGATTATAAGATAAATAAGTAATTTTTGAAATTTTATAGAATGGATCATAGATTTATTGAATCAGTTACTGATCTATTCCTCCCTGTTTGGTTTTGCCATATTTTATTTGCCATTTAAACTTGCCCTAGACAGAGCTGTGTCTTTGTCTTGGTTTCCTAAGAACAGAAAAAAATTAAAAAGAATCATAGACCAAGAAAGAAATGTCTCTCATGCAAAGACAAAACCGACAAAAGATTAAGCTAGTAGTTAATAGATCATGAACGGTGCCACCACCAACTGATTCTTACCAACCATAAAGTTTCAAATAGTCTCCTCATCTTTAGCCAAAGCCAATGATCTTTGCATGCCAAAGCAAAGCGTCTTAGGTCTACGGATGCTGCTACTCAGCATAACCTCTCAACACATTCTACCATGTCTGAATGGATTCAAGAGCTTCATTTTCCTCACATCAACATCCCAATTATCATAGACCACATGTCCTTGGTGATGCCAGCAGGGCCTATCCTCAACATTCATGGCAAAAGTCTGTATCTCTCTAACCTTGATGACATAATTGGATCTTAAGTTTTAACTCCAACAATCTACTTTTACCCCTCAAATCACCACAAACCAGTGGTCAAGACTCTGCGCAATGCCCTTCCAAGTGTCTTGGTCCATACTACCCTTTCTTCGGCAGGCTTTGAGAGACCAGGCTTTGAGAGACCAATAATGGGAAGCTTGAAGTGTTCTTCGGGACAGAACAAGGCGCTCCTAGGGTGGAGGCACACTCTGAGATGGCCTCGGCCGATTTAGGGGACCTTATGGTGCCAAACTCGGCATGGATGCCTTTGATCTTCAGATTCCCTGATGAAGAGCCCTACAAACTTCTTGGCATGCCTTTGCTCATAGCTCAGGTGACCCTATTCAGCTGTGGAGGTTTCAGCGTTGGTTTGAGGCTCTGCCATTGCCTTTGCGACAGACTTGGCGCCATGCAATTTATTAGATCATGGGCTGCCATTGCAAAAGAAGGAAAATTAGTCACAGACCCCGAGCCATGTTGGGACAAAGAGTTCTTCAAACCACACGAGCCACCTTTGGTAAAATTCTCCCACAATGAGTTCATAAGAGTTGAAGACCGTTCAAGCCTAAGTATGAGTGTATTTCATTCTCAGCCTATTCAAAAGTGTTGCAGAATTAGCAACAAGTTTCAATCATGGCTGAAAACTCTAGCTCAAAAAGATGAGAACACACCAGGCTCTACATTTGACGCCATGGTAGCTCATATTTGGAGATCATGGGTTAAGGCGATTGATGTAAAGCCACTCGACTATGAGCTTAGTGTCACGCCCCACCAAGCCACGAAGGGGCCACTCACTTGTCTTGGGCGTTTTTAGGAGAAAACATAGCCCAAAGAAGATTCTAGAAGGGTCCAGAGTGATCTACATTGTTCCGCAGCATTCCAGGAGGTTCCACCACAGTCTAGAAGCATCCTGAAGAACCTAGGAGGTCTTAGAAGACTCAAGACTACTCTAAAACTCTCTAGAACTATAAGAGCACTTAGGGACAATGTAGAATAGTGTAGAAGTCTCTAGAATACTCTATACTTGTAAATACTCCACACTTTGCTAGAACATTCTAGATAGGAAATAGTAGCCGTTGGATCAATGCAATCTAGACTGTCCATTAGTTGGGAGGATGCCTATAAATAGGACCATCCCATTCATTTGTAAAACATCCAAGGAAATCCAAGAATCAAAGCCTTGTAAAGTTCTCTTGGCTCAATACAACTTTCCTTTCAAAGTTCTCCTTGTTCTCTCTTGTGTTCCCTTGTGTTCAACGCAAGAGCGTGAGTGAGTTAGACTGACTTAACATCGAGACTGTGTTAAGGCCGCACAAGTAGCTTAGAAAAAGTAAGCTCGTGACAGTTGGTATCAGAACGAGGCTCAGGCTGAGACAATGGCTAAGAACAGTGCTGCTCAAAGGGCCACGGGATCCAACCCTTCTGACGTGGAGGTGACGCAAGAGCGAGACCGCGAAGAGATAGTCGACCCCAACGTTGTGACTAAGCGGGGTCGGTCTAAGGACGTGATCTCTAGTTTCGACTCACGCCTATCTCGGGTAGAGGAGGCCGTGAGTGGCGTGGAGGCCCAGGTGGATGACCTAAGCCAAAGGGTGGATGGCCTAGAAGCGGAGGATGCCGCTATCCACACTGTGATCCGAGGCATGTTGCTTCAACTAGAGGAGTCCTTGCGGGCCGAAATTGAGAAGGTTTGTGACGAATTTATGGGAGAGCTCACTAAAATGCGTCGAGCCCACGAGATAGAGTTGAATAGCACCCTCGCACGCATTGAGGATATGCGTGGGGACTTAGCCCTTTGCAAGCGGGCATTGGCGACAGGGTCCAACAGTAGCATCGTTGAGGCTAGGCGCATTGAGGTGCCAAAGCCTAAGAGTTTCGGGGGATCACGCAATGCACGATAAGTGGACAACTTCTTGTGGGGCCTAGACCAATACTTTGGAGCCATGGGCATCACAGAAGAGGACGCCAAGATCCAGTCCGCGGCTCTTTATCTCAATGACACAGCCATGCTTTGGTGGAGGAGAAGACGAGGAGACGTCGAAAAAGGTACGTGTACCATGACTACCTTTGATGACTTTAAAAGGGAGCTTAAAAGGCAGTTTTATCCTGAGAATGTTGAGGATGAGGCTAGAGCTCGTCTGTGAAGGCTTAAACAATCAGGGTCTATTCGTGATTATGTTAAGGACTTTACTATCTTAGTACTTGAGATCCCTGATTTGTCCGACAAAGACGCACTCTTCAATTTTATGGATGGGCTCCAACAATGGGCCAAGACCGAGCTAAGGCGACGTGGGGTGCAAGACCTTGCCACTGCCATAGTTGTGGCCGAAAGCCTGGTTGACTATGCAAGCCAAAAGGAGTCCACCAACAAGCCAAAGGACAAGAAGAGTGGTCAAGCCAAAGGTGGGGGAGACAAGGGCCAACGCAAAGATGAGCACCGCCAAGATAACACCTCAAGGGGCAAGGACAAGGGCAAGCAAAAGTACGGCAAGAGTTGAAGTAAGTCCAACAACAACAAATACTTCCTTTGTGATGGTCCCCACTGGGCTAGGGATTGCCCATAGAAAAGAGCCTTGAATTCGCTCCTTGCAAGTCATCAAGACGAGACAGAGGCCGATGGTGGCAACAATGGTGCACACATGGGGTCCATGCAGCTACTCAATGTGATCCAATCTGCTCCCAAAACCCAAGCCAAAGGGCTACTCTTTGTGGACGTGTCCATTAGAGGAAAACCAACGGTAGCCATCCTTGACACAGGTGCGACCCACAACTTTATCTCAATCGAAGAAGCCCAAAGGTTAGGACTTAAGGTGACTGGCGGAGGAGGCTCCATCAAGGCAGTTAATTCAGCTGCTCGACCCATTCACGGCATAGCCCGAGGAGTTAAGGCCAGCGTGGGAGCCTAGTCCAGACATATGGACTTCTCCGTCATTCCAATGGATGACTTTAGGGTTGTCCTGGGATTGGAATTCTTGGATCAAGTCAAAGCATTCCCAGTACCATTCACCAACAGCATGTGCATCATGGACGGCGATAAGGCTTGTGTGGTACCAACAACAAGGACCAACAAACAAGACATAAAGGTGCTCTCGGCAATGCAATTTAAGAAGGGCATCCGAGGGATGAGGAAAGCTATTTGGCTATTTTCAAGGAGTATGACGATGAAGAACAAGGGCCACTAAAAGTTGAGCAAAAGGAGGTAGCAACTATCCTCGAGGAGTTCAAGGATGTTGCACTAGCAGAGTTACCAAAGAAGCTACCACCATGGAGGGAGGTAGACCATCAGATCGAGCTGGAACCAGGGACAAAGCCACCAGCCATGGGTGCATATCGCATGGCACCACCGGAATTGGCAGAACTAGGAAGGCAACTCAAGGAGTTACTTGATGCAGGGTTCATCAGGCCTTCCAAAGCCTCGTTCGGCGCACCAGTCCTGTTCCAGAAGAAGAAAGATGGTTCCTTGCGCATGTGCATCGACTACAGGGCTCTCAACAAGATCACGGTAAAGAACAAATACCCCATTCCTCTGATTGCTAACTTGTTTGATCAACTAGGTCATGCCCGCTACTTCTCGAAGTTAGACCTTCGCTCAGGGTATTACCAAGTTCGCATAGCCGAAGGAGACAAACCAAAGACCACATGTGTTACAAGGTACGGGTCTTATGAATTCTTGGTTATGCCATTTGGACTAACCAATGCACCCGCTACATTCTGTACTTTGATGAACAAGTTGTTCCACCCGTATCTCAATCAATTCGTGGTCGTCTATTTGGACGATATAGTGGTGTATAGCAAGACCTTAGAAGAGCACGTGCAACACTTAAGAGAGGTGTTTAAGGTGTTACGAGACAACGAGCTATACATCAAGAAGGAGAAGTGTTCCTTTGCCAAGCCAGGGGTAGTCTTCTTGGGGCATAAGATCAAGGATGGCCAGCTAATATGGAGGATGACAAGGTGCATGCTATCCAAACTTGGGAGCCACCAACCAAGGTACATGAGTTGCGATCTTTTCTTGGGCTAGTAAACTACTACCGCCGTTTTATCAAGAGTTATTCGGCGAGTGCTGCTCCACCGACCGACCTTCTCAAGAAAAACAAATTATGGGACTGGACAGAGAAGTGTCAAAAGGCCTTTGAAGATCTAAAGAAAGCAATCAGTGAGGAGCCTGTACTCAGCCTACCCGATCACACCAAACCATATGAGGTACACACAGATGCCTTAGACTTTGCCATAGGAGGCGTTCTTATACAAGAAGGACACCCAATTGCTTATGAAAGCCGAAAACTCAATGAGACTGAGCGACGCTACACAGTACAAGAGAAAGAGATGACAACCGTCGTCCATTGCCTTAGAGTGTGGCGCCATTATCTACTTGGGTCAAAGTTCGTGATAATGACTTACAACATTGCAACAAGCTACTTCCAGACCCAAAGGAAACTCAGTCCAAAGCAAGCTAGATGGCAAGACTTCTTGGCCGAATTTGATTATGTCATGGAGTACAAGCCAGGAAAGGTGAATGTGGTAGCTGATGCGCTGAGTCGAAAGGCCAAGGTAGCGAGTATTTCTCAAGTCACTAGCCCATTATTGAGCAAAATCAAGGAGGGACTAAAGGCGGACCCTCAGGCACAAAGCATCATCGCCTTGGTGAACGAGGGCAAAACACAAAGGTTTTGGTTAGTTGATGACATCCTCTACACTAAGGGCAACCGAATGTACGTACCAAAGTGGGCCAATTTGAGAAAAGATTAATAAAGGAGTGTCATGACTCCCCATGGGCGGGCCACCCAGGTATGAAACGCACACTTGCTCTCTTAAAGTCTGTCTACTATTGGCCTGACATGCGAGATAGGGTCGAGGAATATGTAAGGACCTACCTTGTCTGCCAACAAGATAAGGTAGTCCAACAGCAACCAGGAGGTATGCTCAACCCACTACCCATCCTAGAGAGACCATGGGAAAGCGTCTCTATGAACTTCATCACTTGCCTGCCGAAGTCCGATGGATGTGGGAGCATCATAGTCGTGGTGGACAGGTTTAGCAAATGTGCAACTTTTATTGCAGCACCAACTGACTGCACCGCAGAGGAGGCAGCCAGACTATTCCTACGCAACGTAGTCAAACTTTGGGGCGTTTCAACAAGCATCATCAGTGACCGAGACCCTCGTTTTACTGGAAGGTTTTGGACGAAGCTGTTCAAGATGCTAGGGTCAGACCTTAACTTCTCAACAAGCTTCCATCCCCAAAGCGACGGCCAAACAGAATGCATCAATGCTCTATTGGAACTCTACTTGCGGCACTATGTGAGTGCCAACCAACGGGACTGGGCCAAGCTTTTAGATGTTGCACATTTTCCTACAACTTGCAACAAAGTGAGGCTACCAACAAGAGTCCTTTTGAGATCGTCATGGGACAACAGCCAACAACCCCTCTTTCCCTTGCCACTCGCTATGAAGGGAAGAGCCCTGCTGCATTCAAATTTGCTAAGTCATAGCATGAGCAGGCAGAATTGGCCCGGGCAGCATTGCACAAAGCGGCGAAGCGCATGAAGAAATGGGCCGACAAGAAGAGGAGGCACGTAGAGTTTAAGGAAGGAGACCTTGTCCTAGTGAAACTTTTGTCACAACAGTTCAAGACATTCAGGAAGGTCCATAAGGGTCTAATACGCAAGTATGAAGGACCTTTCGAGGTAATCAAGCGTATAGGTAAGGTCTCATATAAGCTCTACCTCCCACCCAAGCTAAAGATTCATCTAGTCTTCCACATAAGTATGCTCAAACCATACCATGAAGACATGGAAGACCCAGCAAGGGGAGTATCCCATCGAGCACCCACAGCCGTGGTCACCTCCTTTGACAAAGAGGTCGATGAAATACTAGCGGATCGAGTCATCCGAAGACGAGGTGTGCCAAGCTACAGGGAGTACTTTATCAAATGGAAGGAACTGTTTGACACCGAGGCTAGTTGGGAAATTGAGGAGGCACTTTGGCAGTTCAAAGACAGGATCCAACAATACCATGAGGACGCGACGAGGGCGTCGCGAGCATAGGTGGGGCAGAATGTCACGCCCCACCAAGCCACGAAGAGGCCACTCACTTGTCTTGGGTGTTTTTAGGAGAAAACATAGCCCAAAGAATATTCTAAAAGGGTCCAGAGTGATCTACATTGTTCCGTAGCATTCCAGGAGGTTGCACCACAGTCTAGAAGCATCCTGAAGAACCTAGGAGGTCCTGGAAGACTCAAGACTACTCTAGAACTCTCTAGAACTATAAGAGCACTTAGGGACAATGTAGAATAGTGTAGAAGTCTCTAGAATACTCTATACTTGTAAATACTCTACACTTTGCTAGAACATTCTACATAGGAAATAGTAGCCGTTGGATCAATGCAATCTAGACCGTCCATTAGTTGGGAGGATGCCTATAAAAATAGGACCATCCCATTCATTTGTAAAGCATCCAAGGAAATCTAAGAATCAAAGCCTTGTAAAGTTCTCTTGGCTCAATATAACTTTCCTTTCAAAGTTTTCCTTGTTCTCTCTTGTGTTCCCTTGTGTTCAAGGCAAGAGCGTGAGTGAGTTAGGCTAACTTAGCATCGAGACTGTGCTAAGGCCGCACGAGTAGCTTGGAGAAAGTAAGCTCATGACATTAGGCTTACATTTTCTGTCGATGCTTGGCAGAAGCTGAAGAACCCGCCATTAAAAGAGGGGTTCTATGGCAATGTGGTTTGCGTGGCGTGTGTGACAAGCACTGTGTGGGAGCTTATCAATGGCAATCTCTCTGACACAGCTTGTTTAGTATGCGAAGCACGGCAAGGCATCACGGAGGAGTATGTGAAGTTGACAGTGGACTATATCGAGGTGGACATGCCAAGGAGGTTGGAATTTGAAGGCAAATTGACTATAACTCAATGGACAAGGTTTCACTCTATGAGTCTGCTGATTTTGGGTGGGGAAGGCCTATGCATGCAGGTCCTATTGACTTGACTCCAACAACACAAGTTTGTGTTTTCTTGCCCGAGGGAAAGGCTGATTCTGGTGGCGCCATGGTGGTGTGTCTTTGCTAGCCTGAATTCGCAACCGATAAGTTTACGAGATTTCTAGATCTGATTGATTCTGATCATGAAAATGTTGATGCTAGTAATGTTAGTGTTAATAAAAGCCGAGAGATGGAAGACGCAAATTTATGCCAAATTCGTTGCTAGCAAATAATGTTAAGTTAATGAATGGCATTTGTTTCAAGTGTAGAATCCTAGAAGGGTTCATCAACTTGTATGCCCATTATAATTCTTAGGCTCGAAATGAGGATCACGTATTGACTTATCACAATAAAATCATGTTAAGTTGTATTTACATAAGCACTATTAGTAGTGCTGGTTGAGAAAAAAAATTATGTACAGAATTCATTGTGGTTTACTTTCTCTTATAACGTAGAGTAAGACACCCCTCTTTTTTTTTTTTGTTTTTGTTTTTGTTAATTTATTGTGGTTTACTTTCTCTTATAACGTAGAGTAAGACACCCCTCTTTTTGTTTTTTGTTTTTGTTTTAAAAGGCAACCAAGGGCAAGATGAATTCAGCTCAGACAATTAAGGAAAAGATCTGCCCATTTTGTTCGTGATTACTTCTTTCTATGAGGATTGTAAAACCTAAAAATTTTGTCTATTTATGTGGTGTTTGATAAACTCAGTTCCAACACATTAGTTTTAACTCAAACAGTGTAAACCTTTGATATGCTACAATATAAAGAAAAAGTATGTTATAATGTAAAGCTCTCATATGCTACAGTACTTTTATTTCTAACTCTCAGTTCCAATTCACTTTCCAAACACCCTACCATTTTGTTAGTGATTGCTTCTTTCTATGACGATTACAAAACCTAAAAAATAATTGGACATGATTTTGGTTTCTCTTTTCAAAATTGCCCTATTTTGTATTTTGATTTATCTATCTATATCATCATTTTCTTTTTGAGAAAACGTAAATAATCAATTTACTTTAAAAAAAATTACCACAAATTTATTATTAACTCCAAATAATCATTTTGCTCTAAATAATCAACATACTTTGTTTTACGAATAAAAACTAATTGTTAAAGAGTACGCGGGCATTTTTTTTTAATTAAAAGAGGTTTGCAGAATGGACTCAATTACAATTTTGTTGAATGACTAAAGCAGCTCAAGTGTGTTGTGCAATAGGAAAATTAAATACGTTATTAGATTTGAACATAAATATCCTGATAAACGACACCAAGATGCGCCTCGTTAGTGCTGGTGTCCATGAATCTAATAAACCTTTGCTCAAAAATTTTATCACCATTTGATGGAGGCCAAGACGAATATGCTTGGCTTAAGTTACGTTAAGAAAATTCTATAAAAAGAAAAAAAAAAAAAAAGTGGACGAATAAAAATTGTCTACTATTCTGACATTTAGGGTAGGTACAGCTCCATCTCATATTCTCTTTGCAGATTACATTGTATTTTTTAGAGTCAGAAAGAAAAAAAAAAAAAAAGCAATTTTTTAGGGAGTTATTGAATAAATAATCTATTAATAGATATTTACCTTTTAATCATTAAATTTATAAAAAAATAAAAATAAATTATAATAATTTTGACTATAACTAATAGTTTAAAAAAAAAGTTTTCTCGACTTAAGAGAATATTTGGAGTCACATTATTAATATGTCTAAGTCGGATGCGATCTTGGGAAATATGCGTGCTTTTTAACTGTTTGGGCAATGCCTCTAGGAGGATGTTTAAATTAGTTTTTGATAGTATTAAAGCTATATTTTGTAAATGGAAAGGTGAATCTTTATCTCACTAAATTGCAACGAAACCCTCCTCGCTGTCTCCGACTCATGCAACAATGTAGCAGCGGCAAGGAGGTGTGGCGCGTTGGTGTTTGCGAGCAGAACCTTATGCCTCATGGTGTAGTCTTCATCTTCAATGAGCTTTGACGATGGGGCAGAGACGGAGGACCTTAGAACGGTTAGGGGTAGGATGGGCAACTGTGATTTTTATTTATTTTTTCTTTTCAATTTTAGATTTTTTTTTAATTTTGTTTTATTCTTAAAGGTTTTCGAGGTCAAAATAAAACATTCAAATATATATATATATATATATGTATATATATGAATTTATTTATTAAATCTAATATGTTAGTTGAAGGCATGCTTTCTAAACAAACTTTAGACTCACATAATACCAAAAAAATTGGAAAACTCGGATTGATAAGGGTTATTTATTTATTCATTTATTGATAAAAACTATTATTTTAACCATCAAATTAAACCTTTAACAATTTGATTATGCATGTAAACAATTCTATTTGACATATTGTAAATCTTTAATGTAGGCATCAATAAATTAAACCGTTTAAAAATTTTGAAAAAAGGAGAAAATAATATTATTATTAATAAAGAGTTCCCGCTCAATTGGGAACTCAAAAATTAACACTAGTAATTGAGGGTTAACATTAAATTAACACTAGTAATCTAAGGCTAACATTATTCCTCAAAAAAAAAAAAAAATTTAAGGTTAACATTACGGCATGAACCAAAACTAGTAATAATCAATGAAGAATACAATTTTGCTTTATGGTAGAACAAAGTGTTAATAAAATTAGGATTTTAACACTACCTGTCTATGGTTGCAGGTTAAACCGTTACAAAATTAATCTTGCTCCACCCTAGGGCAAAATAGCCATCTCACTGTAAAAGTTGCCCAACTAAAAACAAATTAAAACCGATAAATTCACTGGCAATGGTGATATGATATGGTCTCTACGACATTTCCTCAACCAAGCCCGACCCCGTCCCCAGTTGCTTGAGTTCGACATTCGTAGACTTTGCCTCTGTTTTGTCGTGTAATTTCATCCGTGGGTTTGATCTTTTCGTGGGGAATCAGCGGTCAAACTGTTCCAGGCACTGTTTTTTTAACTCACTTGGCTCGCTTTCTTATGTTTATATGCGTTTTTTTTTTTTTTCGATTTTTCTTCTGGTATAAGGTTGGAATGACTGGATTATTGTGGAAATATTGGAATATGAACTTGGGATTTGTTGCTTTGTCGACTTCATGGTATTTGATGAAATGCGTCTGAGAAACTACTTGTGAAATTTGTTTATATGTTGACAAATTCATGTTTCGAGATTCAAGATATTAGTAGGATTGAGATTGCTATAGAAGTATTTTGTATGGGTTTTTCATATTTATGGAGAATGAATAATAGGAATGTTCTTTCAGCAAGTAGAAATCCTGGTTCCACTGACAATCATATAATCTTGAAGTTGATAACAAATTGCCCACTTTTGTTTTCGGCTAATTGTTCATGGGATTATTCTCACCTGTGTCCCCGAACTTTAGTAGGGGCGTTTTCAATTTGCTCTCTGAACTTTAAAAGCTTCCACTTTGTCATAAAAACTTTACAAAAAAGAGGGGTTAAGTGCGGTTTACGTTTATTTTTAAGGATTTTTTTAAAACTTTTTTTTCTGTCTGTTTTTAACATAAATTCGAACAAAGGAAGTTAAGTGAGACTGATTTAAAATTCGGGGACAAAGTGAGATCCTTTAAAATTTGAGGTGCAAAGTAGCGATGATCCTAAAGTTCAGGGGCACGGTGAGATTGATCATTTTTCATGGGTATTCTTCATAGCCCTTGAAGGACCTAAATGGCACGAGATCAGACATGTTTCCTACTTAAGAAGTCAACTTGTTTCCAATTCTTCTCTAACCCTGTTTTGTATGAAGCCTTTGGACCAAGAATTGGTCTTTAAAAGAGACCTTAGAATACATGTTCTTGTTGAATTGTATCAAGATCTCAAATAGATTACGCATATTCTTGTTGAATTATTACATTTTCTGTCTTTGTAGATTGGTGCATAATGAAAGGAGTAATAAAGAAGTTCTTTGTTGCATCAATGCTTATGTGGATTACTCCGGTTGCGATATTGTATGGATTTAACCATAACTTGCTTCCTGGTATGACTTCTGTATTGAATTTCTCAAGTATTTTCATTAGTTTTAGAAGCTATTTTACCGATTGCAACATGTATGATACTATCCGGGTATACTAATTGCATTTCATAGTAATTTTCTTTACTGGTATACCTGGAACTTATGGTATTGAACTGTCATGGCCAAGTTATATTTTCATTAGTTTTAGAAGCTATTTTATCGATTGCAACTTGTATGATGCTATCCCGGGTTAACTAGTTGCATTTCATCGTAAGTTTCTTTGCTGGTATACCTGGAACATTTGGTATTGAACTGTCATCGCCAATTTATACGTGCTATTGTGTTCTTCGATTCCTTTGTTTTGCCGGTATTTGTGGAACCTTTCAACTTGGCTTGGAAATTTGTTTGTGTCCCAATCTAGCCAATCCCTAAAAGAAAAAAAAATTAAAAAAAATGAAAATTTGTGTGTCCCAATATTATTGTGTATCTGAACGGTGTAAATTCATTTGAAACAGGTGCAAGTGATCTATCTCCCCATACTCTGACACTGTTGAGTGGATTCCTTGCTGTTATTTCAGTCAATATAGTTATTGCTTTCTACATATATATGGCAATGAAAGAGCCTTCTCATAAACACGAGCCAGATCCTGCTTTTCTTGCTGAGGCCAAAGCTAGTGTGAACCAGTCTGCAACTGCAAGCGACTCTGATAAAACTTCTCAAGCCTTGAAGAAAGAAGAGTAGGATGCACTGCGCTGCCATGTTAATGTTTTTAAGGAATTAAATGGAACTTTCTGACAGAAAAGCTTGCTAAATTTTAGATATACTGATAATGAGAATGTACATTAACAAATTCTGCTCTGTTTCTTTTATTGAACCGGAGATTTAGAGATCATGTGTCAAGTTTCCAGAAGCGAATGACTTGTGATGCAAATTCTTTGATTTATTACCGGCCTTCTCTCTCTCTCTCTCTTTGTCTCTCTCTTGTAGCCTTTGTTATTAAGGGATTTTTTTTTTTTTAATCGTTTGTTCAGTTGCATTAGCTACTGTTGCGGTTTTTCATTTATGTGCTTGTTTTCCGGAACACTTGTTGAGAACTGAGAAAACTTTTCCCCAAGGTTGGCCCGAGTCTTGACCAAGGATGGAGGAACTTCTATCTCAACTCAGCACCATGAATAACGAATATGCCATGCATCAACTTCAACTCAAAAACGATCATCACCAAACATAAGACTAATAAAACATCACCCATCTGCATAATACTTCTACATCCACAACACTTGAGGGTATTGAAATTTTATTGGCATTGTGGTTGCGCCAATGCATATTCCATTGTTAAGTCAAAACCATTTAAGATTCTATAATAGTACTTGTGATCAGCAGCTCAAATTTCACTTTTAACTTTAGCCAAAAAGCAAAAGGTATGAAGAACAAATATGGAGAAGATGTGCAAAGAATTTTCTTTAGTAATTCTCAAATCGGGATGCAAACATTTCGAGGAGCTAAAACTTTCAATCTGTAATATCGAAACAAAGCTTGGCCTCATCCCAAGGACCATTGATCTCGAATTTGTATTCCTGAATTCTTATAAGCCAATATGGGCAGACCACATTTACAAACACCAGCAACCCTAGTAACATCACAAAGAGCACCCGATGCAAGGAATACACAAACCCCAATGTCACGGTCATGAGACAAAAGGAAAGACATCGGTGCAAGCAGGAGGAGTACTTCTTGATACAGTAAGTTACCAATGGAGCAAAAAGGAAGACTTGCAGGGAGAATAACATGAGGCCAAACACGTGGAGCCTTGACGGAAGACGGGACGCAATGAAAACTGAAGCCACAATTGAAGCATTTAAAGAGATGCAACTGGTTAAGGTAGGGTTCTGAAGTGCCCCCGGAGCTCGTACAGTGGACCCTGAGTAATCGTGGAGAAAGAGATGGAGCAGAAGAAGCAAAACAGTCACAGCCCAAATTGAGTCTGAGCTGATAGATCTTGTGAGGGTATAATAGATTGGTGCTAGTATATACAACCCGGTAGTGAAAAGGGAAATGTTGAGAAGATAATGTAAGAGGAGCTTGAGAGAGATCATTTCTCCGGTTAACGAAAGAACTACGAAGCCCAATCCAAGAAGACTGACATCGAGAAGCAGCAGTGAATTCTCATCAAGTGTTGATCTCAGAGTATAGGTCCAAACCAATCCTACAAGCGCAACAATACACAAATACTGAGATATGGAAACTGAATCCTGCATCACTCTTATCATGTTCCTCTTTACAACGTTTGCATTCATGACCATATCCTCGAGAAAAGACTCGTCGGTGTGGTTGTCATCAAACCCGGGTTGCATCCCTCCATATGCGACTTTTCGCCATTTGGATCGGGTTCGGGATGTTCTCTCACTGATGATTCCGGCATCCATGATGGTGCAGATGCAGCCAGCTGAGTTAAAAATTATCAGCAAATAGCAAAAATATAATCATGAACCTACACAGGCAAGCACGCAATCAGATTCATAACTATCAAACACAAAAGTGAAGAGTTGGAAACTGTTCATAACTAAATGAAAAACGAGATTCAAGTATAAAAAACTTGTAAATTAAAATAAAATGAAAACAAACGTTGGGAAAAAAAATCCCAAGTCATGAAATTCTAAGAGTTTCTATATCAAACATGTTCTGAGCATTATCCGACTCCTACGATTCGACAAAGTCATAAATATATCTACATCATATATTTATATATATAATTCGATGCAAATACATGAGTTGAGATACAAAACAGAATAATTTAATCTAAGGATTCAGATTCGTTGAGCATAACACTTACCAGGAGGATTAGAATGTCGAATTCCAGCAATGGGTTAGCGATGGAGATCGGACTTGGTTGAGAGATCAGAAATCCGAGCAAGTCTTGTCGTGTGAGATTGCGTTAGTTCCAAGGATTAAGGCAAGCTTTTTACCACTTTTCTCTCTGTGGCCTTTTTTTTTTTTTTTTTTATAACCTTCCTCTCTCTTTTGATATCTCTCTCTCTGTTTTGTTTGCGTTCTCAAGTAGTTTTGAACTTTCCTTCACAAATATATATAATAAATAGTTTTAAATTTCGTCGTCGTTTGCTTCTTAAATTTACGACTTTCAACAACAATTTTTGCTTTTTTATTTTCTTTTAGGAATCAACGACCGATTTCTAATACGAGAATATGAGATATACTATTCCCGTCGATTTGTAGGAAGAGTCTAAACCGTTTATAGTTTGAATCAAAAGAAAACAGTACAATAAAAATGGTTAGAATTATAAAAACTGCTTTTCTCAAACATGTTTTTAAGGTATTCTTTGTCATTTTCTCTGTATATATCTTTGCATATGTATGAAGTTATATTTATGTTTATTAGCATGTATACTTTATCTTAATTCTTTCTTCTTCTTTTTTTATTAGGGGGTATTTTTTTTTTTAAATGTAAACTTCATTAAAACAAGAGACAAATTTTGTTAAAAATGACCTATTATAGAAGAGTCTGATTCCAACTATTGATTGTGTCTGTCGGTAAGGAAGACAAAAGCACATGACCAAATTTAGAGTATCAAAACTCAAAAAGAAAAAAGCTCGCTCGATATAAGATTATAGCTCAACAAGACTCGTTACAAAAGATTACAATAATTGATGGATTAAACCAATCGATCAAAATCAAATCCTTCCGCAAAGGGGCACAAACACACGGACTAGACAACAGCTAGTCGGACTTCTACATATCTACCGCTATTATCAAGCTGAGGAGACAAACAAGCTAAAAACAAGACGGAGAGAACATGCCCTCTCCACCCTCCTTTATTTCATACAGAACATGAAAATAGAGACAAAACCAAAATACCAACAAAACCAAAAACACTGAGGTAAAACCCTGAAATAGAGTAGTCCACTGCTGCCGCCACTGCCTCTTTTCGCTTCCGACTGATTGTGGATTGGCTTGATCCTCGACAATCCCCACCTCCAGCAACGGCCCCTTCCGACATGGGCTCAAAGCTAATACACCAAGGCCCGTTTCCCTTGAGAGCTCCATCGTTGCTAGGTCTGGGCCGCCTCTGCCCTTTCCTTCTTGCCCCTGCTAGACCCAAATCACAGCTGACCTTTTCCTCCTCCTGCTGTACCTCTTTCTTCCCTCCTTAACCGCTTCGACCACGACCAGATCTGGCCGCTTGTGGCTCTTCTTCGTCATCCTTGCCTTGGGTGCCACTGTTGTCTGCCACAAACTTCTTCCCCGAACTTGTCGATGCAGAAATCCATCGGCTCACACCCATTCGGCCGTTGCAGTTGAACGCCCCCCTCTGTGTCGGTTTTCCTCCTTATCCAACGACACAAAACGACCTCCCTTTCTAACGGGCCCGAGTCCTGGTGGCCAGCCCGGAGGCGACGCCAACCTTTGGACCCGAAAGAAGAAGGGGAGGCGCCACATACTCACGAAGAGATTCTAGCAGAGCACTTTGAACGTCGTGTTGATAATGTTATAGGCTTGATCTTAATTCTTAACATATCTTTATATAGCATGTTGCGGTCTGTATATCTATATATCTTCATTTCTTACAATTCAAGTTTAACTAAGGAGAGTAATATAGCATTAATTAAAAAAAAAGGAATGAATGTAGCATTTCTGCTTAATGCCTAATGAATAGTGGTTTCTGCTTAATGAACAGCATTTCGCACTAAAAAAAATAATGACTATAGGAAAAAAAAAAACTAAAAACAATGCTGAGTTGAATGAATGGAATTCGTTATCAAGATTATTGATCAGCGCACATGATTTTGGTTCTTAAAAAGTTATATTGGATTTCTTTGGTACACAAAATGTGGATAACCTATTAATATAGCAACAATATTGATCATGCATTAGTTTGTAATCCATAATCGAGCATATTGTTAAGCAATTTATGCATGACGCAACAACATGATGCAAGGGCATATATGTCCATACACTTAAACTTGCCTCCAACAAGCCAAGTACCATGGTGGGTTAAATAACAAAATAAAAAAAAAGAAGAACGTCATTTATTATTTTACTGTACCATATATGTAACAGTTTCATGCACGAATAAAAAATATTTATGTAATAGAACAAAAATGTAAATATATGTAGTGGTCATACACATACGAAATAAAAAGTGCTTTATTTTTTAGGTCCCAATTCCATGATGAAAGAACTTATTATATTTTTTAATTAACTTTTCCCATAGATTTTTTTAGCTCTTATATATTTACACAGATTGTCCGCGTTTTTCTCGAATTATACTTCTCCAAACCCATAAAACGCTCTCCAAACTATCTCCTTTTTCTCACTCTTCTCCATTAAAGGAGCTGCAGCGCCTGGCGAGTAGAGACAAGCTCTTCCTTTTGGGTTTTAAGCTAAAGGTATGCGCTAATTATACCTTAGAACTCTTTTGTTATTCAACACAATAAAATTAAAGAAAAAAAAAACCATGAAATGGGTTTCATGGAATCATGGGTTGGCAAAGCTTTTTTGCGTTGGAGTAGGCTTAAAACGCTAAAACTTCTGATTTTCTTCTGGGTTTTTAATTTCTGGGCATGTCTTTGTGTGAAATATTTTGACACTTAATCTTGAGGGGGAAAAAGAAAAAAGAAAAGAAAGAAAATACAGAGAGAGATCCAAAGTTTTGAGACTTCTTGTTTGTTTGTTTGTTTTGTTCTGAGTAGAGACCTATTTTCTGGCCCACATTTTATTTTGCATGTGTTTCACTTACCTAATTTTTCAGTAGAAGAATTAGAAAGGAAATCAATTCACTAATCAGTGTTGAATCTAGCAGAAATAATCAACTTAAGCTTTTGCCTAGATTTTTGTATATCATGATCACTTTTCATTTTTAACTTTGTTAACATGTAGTAAGTACTTAGAGTGGAGTTTTGAATGATGGGCGCTATATATTTAAAAAAAAAAGTATATGCTGCTCTATTTCTCTGGATTGTGTAGTAGAAGCTGTGTATTTTTTGTATTTGCACATTGTGATTTCGTTGTGATTTTGTATACTTTGTGTTTGTTCCAGTAATTCATGAATATATGTGGATATATTAGTGAGGAAATTCCAACAATGAGATTTTCTTTATCATAATAGTGCACATCTTGTGCTTTTGCTTAGGTTTTTTTTTTTTTTTTTTAATAAAGGGAGAAGAAGGAAAATGTCAAATTTTTGAAACTTTTTAAAGTAAATATCTGATTTAAAAATATTTGTAATAAATATCAGATTTATAATATAAACAACTTATTTACTATGTAAATAAGAAATATTTACATAGTAAACAATAAGTTAAATATATTATTTGCACCATAATTTTATTTATTGTGTAAATAAAAGTTATTTATACTATAAACAAAATAGTGGATAAATTATTTATATCTTGAATCTGACATTTACAACAAATATTTTTAAAACTAGACATTTAATATAATTAGTTTTTAAAAGTGACTTTTTAAAAATAGTTCATAATAATTAAATAGCCACAACATACTTGTTATGTTAAATATGTTTCCGGAAACGTAAATTTTCCAACATCATATATATATATGTGTAATTTTCTTCTTTAATTACCGTCTACTGAGTAGAAAGTTGTCGTTTACAAAGCTGGTGCACAAAAGAGGTTTTTTTTTTAACACAATTTTGGCTCTTGGCACTTGGCACTTGGGAAGAGCTATAAAGCTGAAGCAAAACATTGCCTGCAAAAAAACAGCCCTAGCCATGCATGCATGTGCATATTGTATTGGGTACGAGAAAAAAAGGAAAGGAAACAACAACAACGACAACAAAAAAGGAAAAAGAAAAACGTTTTTCCAAAATTTTGGAGCGTGATAGTACACTACTACCTTGTCTTGGAGTCACATATTCATGGCCTATGAAATGAAGTCTGACCTATTACTCTTCAAGGATATCGTCTCGCACGGCTACTCTTACTACATATACGAAATTAATTAATTGCTGCAGAAAAAATGGCAAGAAACGCAGGATCATAACCTATATAAACAGCTAAAGTAAAATATACATATCACTACTTTTTGATTTCTTTTTTCTTTTGCTGAAAATGTTTGTGACGACCCGCCTTTTCGGGCAGTCACTTTACTTTCATAAGCATCGTTTCATAAACAGTAATCTTACTTACTTAGTAAGAAAAATACTATAATAAATTTTTTTTTCTTTAAACGTTCTTTAAAACTGATGCGACCTT
The DNA here is from genome assembly GCA_025403435.1 of Artocarpus heterophyllus. NCBI lineage: Eukaryota > Viridiplantae > Streptophyta > Magnoliopsida > Rosales > Moraceae > Artocarpus > Artocarpus heterophyllus. Next base: position 3,235,557 of record CM046330.1, on the reverse strand, counting down.
TGTCGCCATTCAAGTTGAGACATCGCTCAACACTTGCTCTTAAAATCATTTTAAATCGTTTCTTAAAACTTAATAAGAAACATTTATTAAATCATAGCTTAAAACTTTACTTTATAATTACATAAAACAGTTTGTAAACTGTATCTTAAAACTTTCAATACAATTCTTAGAACTCTGATTTCTTTAAACTTTGAAAACACAACATTAAACAATGGAAAACCTTTTCTTTACATAGCGGAAGCAAACAGTGATGGTATCCATACCCAAATCTTCGCATCTGTCCTCCGCAGCACCCAGCTCTTCTAACGGGTCTTACTAGTCGCCCATAAAACTACCTACAGCATGAAGAAACTTTTTATGAGCTTTCGCTCAGTAAGTTCAAACAAAATCTCACAAAGCATTTAAACATGCTTTAAAAAAAAACCTTCCTAGAACGTTTCTCATAAACGTTTTCCTAACGTAATTGCGATAACGTTTTTCATAAATGCTTTTCACAAAATATCTAACGTAAAATAATCATCAAATTGCTCTTCATAAAGTCATTCATGTTTTCATAAACATTTAATATAAAACATTCCTCAGAATGTTTTTCATAACATATAAATGTTTCACAATAAACAAATCAAATGGAATCACAATGCATGTTTTAATTTATGCTCAATTATGAACTTTCGATTATGAGCATCTTATGACCATTCTTTCTTACTTTGACTTTCTATCCTTGTTCTTTTTATTTTCTTATTTTACACTTTAACTTTCCACTTTTCGTTCCTTAACTTTCTTTATCTTATAACTTTTAGTGTTCGTACCAACATCTTTAATCATGAGATCATAAACGTGATGCTTCCCTTGTGGAAGACTTAAGACCATCGAACTTCGAGGTCGTATACCTCGCATCTGGGAGGTCAAACTTTAACTATACTTTTATTATCTCACAACGAGGAGGCTGGTACGACACTCTCCTTTCAACTTTACGTTACCTTTTTATTAACCTTAGTGAGCACATCAAATGCAACCACATTATATACAAATACACTTGCAAATCATTGCTTGTACTATAAAATCTATTGCATAACAAATGCAACTTAGAATGCAAAAACATTTTGATAATCATAATTTGTACTCTGAAACTTATTGCATAACAAATGCAACTTATTGCATAACAAATGCATCATATAACGCAATCACATTTTGCGAATCGTAACTTTTATTCTAAAACTTATTGCATCACAAATGCAACATACTGCATAACAAATGCATCTTATAACGCAAATCACATTTTGCGAATCATAACTTTTATTCCTAAACTTATTGCATAACAAATGCAACTTATTGCATAACAAATGCATCTTATAACGTAAATCACATTTTACGAATCATAACTTTTATTCCTAAACTTATTGCATAACAGATGCAACTTATTGCATAACAAATGCATCATATAACGCAATCACATTTTGCGAATTATAATTCTTCCTTGAAACATATTGCATACAATGTAATATATATCATAATCACATATTGCATATTATAACTTTTATCCTAAAACATATTGCATACAAATGCAATATATTACGCAATGACATATTGCATATCATAACTCTTATCCTAAAACATATTGCATATAAATGCAATATATATCGCAATCACATATTGCATATCATAAGTTTTATCCTAAAACATATTGCATACAAATGCAATATATTACACAATCACATATTGCATATCATAACTCTTATCCTAAAACATATTGCATACAATTGCAATATATATCGTAATCACATATTGCATATCATAAGTTTTATCCTAAAACATATTGCATACAAATGCAATATATTACACAATCACATATTGCATATCATAACTCTTATCCTAAAACATATTGCATACAATTGTAAAATATATCGCAATCACATATTGCATATCATAAGTTTTATCCTAAAACATATTGCATACAAATGCAATATATTACACAATCACATATTGCATATCATAACTCTTATCCTAAAACATATTGCATACAAATGCAATATATATCGCAATCACATATTGCATATCATAAGTTTCATCCTAAAATATATTGCATACAAATGCAATATATTACACAATCACATATTGCATATTATAACTCTTATCCTAAAACATATTGCATACAAATGCAATATATTACGCAATGATATATTGCATATCATAACTCTTATCCTAAAATATATTGCATACAAATGCAATATATTACATAGCAATGATATATTGCATATCATAACTTTTATCCTAAACCATATTGCATACAAATGCAATATATTACACACCAATGCTTCATAAGACTTATAACTTACATTATAACACATTATGCATGGTCGAAAAGCAGGATTTATACTAATCCTATTTCGTTTCTATGTTGCACATCTGCATCTAGATCATAATTTGGTACGTAAAAACTGGTCAGTAAATTCATCTTTTTATTGTCCAGTTTATAGGCCTTTTATCATCTAGTCGTTCTAGACTAGTGACAATGTTGATTTAAAACATGTTTACGTACCTGTCTGAAAACTTCTAAGGGTCATAACAGCGCTTAACTTTCTATATCTCTCTTGAACATATCTAGCCTTTCCTGAGAGTGCAATAAAAGGAAAAACTAGCTTTTATCTTCTTTTTTTTTTGTATTCATAAAGTCTCTGTCTTGATTCTGCTATTGTGACCTCGCTGTCGGTCACGGGAAATTTCTAAATTCTACTTGATTATCTAAATCGTTCTCATGATTTCTAATCGAACCTAAGGTGTCTTATAGTAATTTTTCTAGTTTCCTATAGGCAACTTGAAGATTATATCCTTAATGAATTTCTTATGGACCTTATTGTGCATATCCGTTATGCACTACATGGTATTGTACTTACATACTATATCTTGTTACACTATAGATAACAAGCATTAATCATAACATTCTTATCCATATTATTTGCTCATATAAGTATTATACTTGCATATCATATTCATAAACATATCATACATATACATGTCATTCGTACCATACTTCCACATTTTATACTTTCATATATTACTCATACTCATGTCATTCATATCATACTTTCACATTTCATGCTTTCACATATTATTCATACTCATGTCATGTCATTCATATCATTCTTTCACATTTCATGCTTTCACATATTATTCATACTCATGTCATTCATATCATACTTTCATTTGTCGTTCATACTTTCATATCGTAGAGTTGCTATACATTTTTCTTCTTTGAATAGCAACTATTTCATATTATATTTATATAATACTTTAAGTCATGTCACATTGTAATACACACACCAATCATAATTCATAGCGTTTATGCATATCAATATGCAAATAGACTTCAAACATAACGGTTGCAAATTCATTGCAAATCCTATTTTGTACTTTAGAACTTTTTTGCATAATAAGTGCAAATATACTTTAAAAACAACTTGCATAACCATTGCAAACTCATTTACAAATGCATATGGATGCATTAAAAACTATTTACTTCATGCTGTAGGTGAAATCTGAACTTACCCAGACTATGCCCTAGCGTTCTCTATTACGTTCATTTCTCGTTCCTTTTCCTTCCATTGGTCGGCTTTTGTGTCCTGATCATACGACAGCCGACTCATTAATTAACTTTCTTTATTATCAATCCACTCGATTGATAATAAAACGTAAACATTAACCATTCATTTCTTTTTCATAACTTGGTATACTATCGGTCTACCGTTCTCTTTACTCAACCTTATAAACCATCAGTTTACATTTCCTTCAATTAGCCTTGTAACCCACCGGGGTTACATTTCCTTTTAACTTTGTAACCCATTGGTTACCTCTCGTTTACTTAAAACATCTCTTATTAAATCTTTGGTCTCACATGACCGTTACGTTACTTAACGTATTACGGAACATTTTCGTCTAATAACGTTATGCTAAATCAGAGTGTTCGACTCCGTTCTAGCTGTTTCCTTAATAATGACGATTTTACCCTTAACGGGTTTTTCGTCACCTTGTAAACTTATAAAACCTATTCTCACATAAAACAGTGTAACAATCACTAATCATGCATTTCATAAATTTCTATGAAAGCATCTAAAACAATTTATTCTAAAACAGTTCATACTGTAAGCGAGATTCCTACTTACTTGAACTCCAAGCTAAGCAGATCCAGTTGTATCTCGCTGCATCTATAGTATGCGAAGCATCCTCTGTAGTGCTCCTCGAGCGACCATGAATAGCTAAGAATGCTTCCTGGAGATCATACATTCTTGAAACTGTCATTCTGGACTCCGATACTGCTGTTTGAATCGCCTCGATTCGCGTGCAGTCGGTATCGAACGATTTTCATCGGAGTGGAATTTGCTCGAATGGAGGTCACCATTGCGTTCAGAGCGTCGAAACGAGTCGGGAGGCGGTCTCGGATCGTCTATCGGAGGTCCGGATCACAAAATCCCATTTTGGCCTTTGACCGACCGTTGACCAGCCGTTGACCGGCGGCGGTTGGCTCCGTTGAGGGCTGAGCTCGAGCCTACCCCCCCTAAATCGACCCTCCTGAGTCGATTGGTGGGGTCAATTTCACCCAATTTGCCCTCTAACATAGCAAATCGAAGACGGAATTCTCGGCTAACACCGGCGGCTTCGATCTCCTATCTCCGGCGGAGACACCGTGAAATTGAGCTGGGCATTTTCTTCCCTGTGGCCCTGTGAGTATTTCCCCTATGGTGGGGCAGCTCAACACCGCGTGGAACGACGGCTCCACCTAGCCCCACGGCGGTGCACGACGGAGATGCCGTTCTCCATCCTTCGGCCATCATTTCGTGCAATTGAGGGTTGCTTCACGCTCTTCTTGAGCCTCTGAAGGTATTTGTGCCTTCAATTTGGCACAAAATGGCCTAAAGCAGCCAACCCGAACACACCCACGGCGGCTCACGGCGGGTGTCTTCGTTCTCCGGCGAGGGGCGGCGGAATGGAGCAATTGACCGAGGGGTCTTGCTCGCCGTCGCCCTCTGATCATTTTGGCACCGGCGGTGTGCCACACCGCCACCAGATACGGCGGCTCCAACGGTGGCTTCACGGCGGCGACGGGGCAGCTCCGACGAAGCTTTTCCAGCCAAAATTGAGCTGGAAGATTGGTACCCTCTTGTTCCTCTCCTCGCACTGAGTCCATAGACACTAAAATCACGTCGATTGGTGGTCAGACGACGGAGAAATGGCGTCGGGAAAAAATGGGTTTCACTGCCACTTTGGGCGGTGCGTGAGCCTTCCTCCGGCGGCGTTTTGGGTGGCACGACACCTCGTTGGACTTAGCTCAACGAGAGCTTCCCACTGGTGCGGAGGTGTCAAAAAATAACGCCGGAATCTCAAACGAGATTTGAGGAGAGAGAGAGAAAGTAGAGAGAGAGTGTGTCGAATTTTGTCTAAATTTTCTGATTTTTCCTTTTTTTTTTCTTTTCTTTTCTTTTATAAAAGTATAAAAAGAAATTGTGGTCCACACAATCCAATTCTTATACTGCATTGCTTTAATACTGTATAATTTTCCATGTTATTATACAGTATTTTTCTTTAAATTGTACTTTGTCTTAATATAATCCTTAATTTAATGCATTAAAAATGTATTAAAAATCTCGGGTGTTACAATGGTAATGCTTTATTAATATCACTAGTGACTATCATTATGTAATTGATAATTCGTGCATATTGTTGTTAATTAATTTGTATAGATTCTTCCAAAGGAATATGACGTACACACACAACAGATTGTTTTATTGTCTCTATATTTATTTATTTCATGCAAAAATATAATGTAAATTAAGTGCTCTTTCTTACGAATGTAGCCGTTACGAATTCTCATTGTTATATTTTTTAAAAAGCTCTTTCTTTTTAGGTTTAAATTCCATTACCGGAAACCCAAAAAAAAAAATGTCTCACCGGATTTTACCGTTTACTTTTTCATATTTACACAGCTGGCTCGAGTTTTTCTTTAATTCTCTCACTCCAAACCCATATATAAAGCTCTTCATAAAACATCCACTCTTTCTTACCCTTGATCACCATCGAAGCTCCATCCATTCTAGCACGTCTGTGCAGAGACAGGCTCTAAGGTATGCCCTAATATAACCTCTGAACTCTTTCGTTATTCAATTTTAAAAAGAAAAAAGAAAAGAAAAACCTTGAAATGGGTTTTATGGAACATTCATGGGTGTTATAGCTAGTAATATTCAGAGGGTCTTTGGTGGATTTGAATTTTTTTTGGCGTTGGAATTGGGGTTCGAACGCTGAAATTCTGATTTTCTTTTTGGTTTATATTAAAGGTTTTGATACCCATTTCTAACCCACATTTTCTTTTATAAAATTTTTGCATGTATTTCAGTCACTGTTGTCATTAGATGATTTAGGAAAGTAGTAAATCTCATAAGAACCTTTTTATTATTTTTTTTTTATAAACTAAAAGTTCTAATTATACGTGAACAAGTTCAATCTATATCTCATTGCAACCAATAGGAAAAACATAAACAACCAATACCAAAATTAGAAAATAAAAACATAAATATGTTTCAATTTGTCTCGAATATTCTATAGTAGATTTGTTATGCATAGAAAAATATGTGGAAGTTTTTAGCGATGGATTTGATTTTGATCTTATGACTTATCTAATATTGTGTATATTGTGCTTGTTCTAGTAGTCAACATTGTTGGCAAAGAATTCCTTTTGACTCTGTGGTATTGTACTTCTAACAACGTAGTTATTTATTTATTTTTTTTTTCCTGATTTTAATGTGCATTTTGTTCTATAGTTCTACCAAAGGGACGTTGTTATGTAATCATTATTGTGTGTCTCTTGTGGTTGAGGTAGCCAAAGCATGGATTTCAACGCCATGACAAGTGACCTAGAACGACTGATTGCGGAGCAAGAAGCGAAACTTACTCGCCTCCGTTCGATGATGTGGAAGCTTGTTGGTGACCATTTTTTGCTTCAATTCATCACCACCGCGGTCGTCGCCTGGACAAGGTTTCGTAAGGACCTGAGTAGTGATGTTTGGTGGCATCACCTCCTACCCAATCTGTGGGTTGCAATGGTCTATACCGGCTTCTTTTTCGTGGAAATGACCCATTACTTGACCCACCGCATGTTTGGCGACAAATACGTAAAACTACTCGAAGCGCTCAACAAAAATCGCCCTGATCTGGCTTGTGTCCATGCCGAAGGAGTGAGGTTCCCCTGGCTTCTCTTTGCCGTTGTTGGGCTGATTTTGCTTGTGCTTGAGGCCCTTTTTCTCTATGCTGTTAGCATGCTTTACAAGGCTAGCTAGATGTGGCTGCCACTGATTTCAACGGCTATAGTAGTCAAATCTGTGATGAGATACATATGGTTATGTTCCTTTCTCTTTTAGTCCCATTTTAGGTTTCTAACTTCTCTGAGGACCACTTGAGTACTCTTTGGGTTATTATTATATTTTTTAGGTCTACTAAGGACATGGCAGTATTAGTAAGGTGAGAAAATTACTATCGGTTAGGCAATTATTGTGTGTGTTTTATTTGTTTATTTTCTTGTTTTACTATTAAAACTTGTTTGTGCTTTTTACAAAAGCATAATTTTGTATTTTCATCTACTAATTTTGTTCTCCAATGCTAATTAGGATTTATTTCGATCCAATTTGTAAATTATAGAGGAATTTGACTCTCATGTCTCTTTGTTTGTGTTCTCTTTTGCGTCCTTCCAACAAGGTCATGACAAGTCATGACAAATCAACTGAAGTATTTTAAAATAATATTACATTTTTAATTAATGTGATGTGATGTTTTAATTAACATGATATTTTAGATGACACGACGTAATGTTACTAGAGGGACATAAAAATGAGACATAAGAGTTAAAACTCTTTTGGAGATGCATTATCATTTTAGAAAACATATGGTTATTTTAGGGGAGAAAAAAGCAAAAATTGTGGGAGGTGGTGCGGTTTTTTCACTTCAGGGATTGGTTAGGAGTTTAATTTGTAGTTAATTGTGCAGTACGGTTTGATTTGTAATTTAAAACTTTCAAAAGTGAAATGTTTGATTTGTAATTTAAAAGTTTCAAAAGTGAAATAAATCAAACTGCACTACAATTTTCATTAACGTGAATATTAAATGTTTATTTCTTTATTGTAAATATGTTGATTATTTTGTCACTATATAATCTAGTTTAGCCAACATTGTATGATTTAGCACGCTAGTAAACTTTTACGTCTGTGAGTCATTTGTGCTACGTTATTTTTTTGGTCAAAGACTCTAAGTTTGTAGGCCAAGTCTAAACATTCACAGCATGCGGCATTATTGGTATGTCTGGTGTGGTTAAGCATAATTAAAAAAAATTCCTTTAATTTGTCTGGTGTGGTTTGGTGAAAATTTTCGAAGGATGATCAACGTTAATGAGATAAATGATCTAATTATATTAGTTGAATTAAATATGATTTCACTTTGTAAATATTTTATATATGTCCTAAAATGATATCATAATATGATATTGTTATTATAATTAGTATGTCTTTAAAGACTATTTGAAGATATTTTAAATATTATGTTTGAATTTCAATTTCATATTAATACTTTGATGATGTATTGTAATTTTTCAAATCCTTAAGTCACATTGCCTTCACCTCATTGGTTCCAAATTCGGGGTTCCAAACCTGGGCTAATCATTGAACCAAAAACATATTTGGACTTTTAGTGGCCCATTAACGAGAGTTTTATAAATATATTATTTTTTAGGCTATACATTGAAATATATCATATAGAAAAAACTCTTTTAAAAATATCACAAATTATTTTTTTAATAATTTTATCCTTATATTGATTCTTATAAGTCAAATATAATATAAAAGTTTTTTTTTTAAATGGCACAAATTAATAATGTCGCATTATTTACAAAGATCAGCATTATTAGTATAAACCTTTTTTGGAAAAAATTACAATACGTGTCTCAATTATTGTTATGAAATTAAAATCTAACGCAATATTTAAAATATCTTTAAAATGTCCTTAATGATATAGTAATTATTTTAATGATATTACATATTGTACTATATAATTACATATAAATAATTTTAATGTTATCATTATGAGACATTTGTTGAATTTTTACAAATTAGAGTCATATTTTAATTCAATAAACCTAATTAGGCCAATTATCTCATTAACCCAAAACTTTGAGGCTTAAAGCCCATAAGTGTTGGGTCAAGTGAGGCCTAGATCATTCTAAAGGGTCCTTTTGTTCAATGGAGTGGAATTAGTGTTTGATTTAAATTAGTATGATTTGAATTAAAATTTGAGTTAATGATTTGAATTATTATTTAAATTGATATTTAGATGTGTATTTAAGTTTTAATTTGAGTAGGTAATAAATTTAAAATTTGTGTTTGAAGAGGTAGTGAACACAGTTTTTGATTTATCAACAAATCTAATAAAATCTTAATGTTAATAATTCAAAAAATATGCAATATAGATTTTAATTTATTCCTCTCCTCACTAGAAACATAATGAAAAAATAAAATCTCAATTGTATAACAAATGAAGAAGTTATGATTTTTTTCTCAAATATAAGAAAGAGAATTTTAGTTTTTACTATAGTAAAGATATCCAAGTATTAAAAGTTTAACGAAAATAAAAACTTTAAAAACTTAAATTTTTAATATTTAAAAAATTTAAATCTTCAAAAAATAAACACATAACTAAAAAATTTTAATACTTAAATCTAAACTAAGGAAAAAAAAATTCAAAGAATTAGAGAAATAAACGGCTCTTAAAATTCTGTGTAAAAAAAGTCTTCCGTCGTTGTCCCTCAATCAAAGGTCACCACCACCATGTATTTACCTGCACGAAAATAGTATTTAAGACCAACCGGAAAACTCTTGCCATTGTTTCATTTAGACAGTCCCTGTCTCTAACACACCAGCGAAGCAAAAAACCTGTCTCTCTCTTATTTTCCTTTCTTTCTCTCTCTAAAACCTTAATTCGTTTCCGTTTCAATCCTTTTTGACATTCAATCCTCAAATTCTTCGATCCAATTCTTCTCCTTAGATCTTCCGTTTTCTCGGATTCCAAATCAATCGCTTTTCGTTCCGACTCGATTTGATTCGAAAACTAGTCTCTTGATTCTTGGTTTCAGATGATTAACTTAGGTTTTAGCTAGAGCTTGATCGATCGGGTTTTGGAGAAGTTGGCAAAAATCGTAAATAACCGTCAGAACTGGGGGCGAATCAGTCTCGGTCTCACCGGGCGCCGCCGTCGGCACAGGCTGGCGTGGGACTTTGGTTTTTCCTCCGTCCTAACAATGCTCCACGCGCCCACACGTTCCGTTATCTCCCTCACGCTGAGTCGTCGGTGAGCCGCCACGCTGTCGAACAAGCTCCGCCACCGTCGTCGTCGTCGACCTCTATGGAAAGCTCCAGTGCCTCCTCGAATTCTGCCCCTCTCGAAGAGCCAGAGTACTTGGCGCGGTACCTCGTCGTCAAGCACTCTTGGCGCGGCCGCTACAAGCGGATTCTCTGCATTTCCAATGTGACGATTATCACCTTGGACCCGTCGACCCTCGCCGTCACGAATTTCTACGACGTCAGCGGCGATTTCGAGGGCGCCGTGCCGATAATCGGCCGCGACGATAGCTCGAACGAGTTCAATTTGAGTGTGAGAACCGATGGCCGAGGGAAGTTCAAGGCCATCAAGTTCTCGTCCAGGTACAGGGCGAGCATATTGACGGAGCTGCACAGGATTAGGTGGAATAGGCTGAATGCCGTCGCGGAGTTCCCGGTGCTTCATCTGCGGCGACGGAACACGGAGTGGGTTCCCTTTGTAAGTGACTTTCTAGACTTGGCCCGTTATTGGATGTTCAACGTGATAGGACATTGATATAAGTTGATTCAGGAATGTTATTTCTTAATTGAGGGTTAGTTTAAGCTAATCTTTATTGCTGGGACTAATTGTCACTGATGTAAATTACTGGTTAGAGTGCATTTGTTAGTTAGCCTGTTAGCTTGTATGTCATAATTTAGGCTCTTGAAGTTGCTGCACATATCCACTGACTCCTTAATATTTATCCTTATTTTCCATGAGTTGACTACTAACTGTTAAGTTGATGCGCTAACAAAAATTTATTACCAAACTATTTTCGGTGTTTGGCCCATAAATCAACTTGCAGCATTGCCTGTTTAGAAGTTTACATTACTAGTTGGGATGTTGCGCTGATGAATAACCGTTTGGGGACCAAACTAATTTGATCTAAATTTGTTGGCTTATGCAGAAACTGAAAGTTACTTATGTTGGGGTCGAACTTCTTGACTTAAAAACTGGAGACCTTCGCTGGTGCTTAGACTTCAGAGACATGGATTCTCCTGCCATCATTTCTCTTTCTGATGCTTATGGAAATAGAACCGCTGATACTGGGGGTTTTATTTTCTGCCCTTTATATGGAAGAAAATCAAAAGCCTTTAAAGCTGCTTCTGGAACCACAAATTCTGCTATCATTGGAAGTTTGGTATGACCAATATCTCAGCTGTATTGTTTAACTCATCAAACTTTTGGATACCCAATCAATGGGCAATTTTAAGTTCTACTATCATTGCAGTAGTAGATTTCTCAACTTTTCAACTCATTGTTTTAGCCTAACTTCCAAGGCTAGTTTTTTTTAGTTGTTGTTGTTGTTGTTTGAATATGCTAGTTGGATCAAACTTACATAGAGCATGCTTTTTGTAGACTAAAACAGCAAAATCAATGGTTGGCGTGTCAATATCGGTGGACACTACTCAATCTTTAACAGCAGCAGATTACATAAAACGAAGGGGTAAATTGTTTTGATTTTCTCCTCTCTATTCAGCTATTTTCTTCTTCCTTTTTCTTCCCTTTATATATGCTTTTTACTCAATGGTGAATGCAGCAAAAGAGGCAGTTGGAGCAGAAGAAACCCCATGTGGGGGCTGGTCTGTGACAAGGTTGAGGTCTGCTGCTCATGGGACTCTGAGTGTAGCTGGATTGAGTTTAAATGTTGGCCCAAAAGGTGGACTTGGTGAGCATGGTGATGCTGTATCTCGGCAGCTTATTCTCACAAAAGTTTCTCTTGTTGAAAGGCGTCCAGAGAACTACGAAGTAAGCTGGCGAGTTTACTCAAGTTGTCTATGCGAAATGAACAAAAGTTTTTAAAGTTTATTTGTTGGATTTAGGTAGAAGCATAAGTTAGATGCAATACAAGCATAAGTTAGATGCAATAATCATGCATTAACCAGAGTTTTACCTATGACGTCCCTTTAAGCATGCATAAACTGTGTCTATGTATACTCTACAAAATTTTTGCACGTGTCAAGTTTATTGTCACTTGTATGGCAATGATCTGCTCAACAATAAGGATTAAGGGTAGATTTATGTGATAGGCGGAGTATAAAAAGAGTTGCTGATTGAGTTTAGCAATATGTTTGAACATCCATCGGTTGTTAGTTGTTACTTCTCAATGTGGATTCTCAAATCTGCATGGCTGGAGTGTGCACTTTCCACAGGATGACATTAAATAGAGAAATATGGAAGTAGAACTCTTTAGGCGGGTGTCTTTTCTAATTAATATTAGATGGATAACGAGAACTGCAGGATACTGTTTTTTTTTGGCTGAGAAAATCCTTTATTTGTTATTTGTTATTTGTTTTTTTTTTTTTTTTATAATGATATTACAATTATGCCACGGTTTAAAGTCTCTGCTGATCTTAAATTCAACGTAAGGTCTGGTTCCTACACTTGTCTGTGCGTTTAGATGATTGCACACATATCCACTCACACAGTATGTACAGCTGTATTTATATTTTCAGGTGCTCACATGCAAACATCAAACATTTGTGTATGCTTGCCATTTATCCATGTCATAGCTGCATTATGGATAGACATAAATTGTATCTACTATCTATTGAATTGGTTTCATCTTTAGAATTTTTCCCCTTCTTTTTCTAGGATATGTTTATGTATCTAAATACGCTGAAATTTAAGCATAATCCCTGTAATTTACAGAAGTTCCTAAAATAATTCTCTTTATGTTTTCTGGCTAAAACATGAGTTGGGAAGGAAATTTCTTTCAATAAAAGAATTTGTTTGTGTGGATATGCCCAAATTCTTTGAGATGTTCTCTTTTTTAATCGTGTCATATATAATCTTGTGCATGCTTGAGGAGTTAGATCAATTGTTGAGAATTGCCACTAGATGTTTGCAGGCTGTTATTGTTCGACCTTTATCCGCGGTAAGCTCACTTGTTCGGTTTGCTGAGGAGCCCCAGATGTTTGCTATTGAATTCAATGATGGATGCCCTATCCACGTAAGCATGAGTTAGTTTGCAACAGCTGATTTTTATTTTTTATTTTTAGTATAGTTTCTGACCTCTATGTCATGATTTATAGGTTTATGCAAGCACGTCACGTGATAGCTTACTTGCTGCAGTTCTGGATGTGTTGCAAACAGAAGTAGGTTGATGTGTCTTGGATATTTAGGGGTTTTACCAATAAAAATATTATGTTGCTTTCAATCTTAAAAGAGAAATTTACCATTGCTATCATTTATTATTTCTGTGAATATGCGGTGCAGTTGACCTCTGGTTGCATTTGTACAGTGCCAATGTGCAGTACCAGTGTTACCAAGATTGACTCTGCCTGGTCATCGTATTGATCCACCTTGTGGCAGAGTTCATTTACAATTTGGAAAAGAAAGCCCTGGTGCTGATATGGAGAGTGCAGCCATGCATTTGAAACACCTAGCAGCAGCTGCAAAAGATGCAGTTGCTGAAAATGGTTCTATTCCTGGTTCAAGAGCTAAACTGTGGCGTAGAATTAGGGAGTTTAATGCATGTATACCCTACAGTGGTGTCCCTCCTAATATTGAAGTGCCTGAGGTGACATTGATGGCATTAATAACGATGCTTCCGTCCACACCAAATCTTCCTCCTGATTCCCCGCCATTGCCTCCCCCTTCACCTAAAGCAGCTGCAACAATAATGGGCTTTGTTGGATGTTTACATAGATTACTATCTTCACGAAATGCAGCTTCACATGTAATGGCTTTTCCTGCTGCTGTTGGAAGAATAATGGGTTTACTCAGAAATGGTTCTGAGGGTGTAGCTGCTGAAGCTGCTGGGCTTGTTGCCGTGCTTATTGGTGGTGGTCCAGGGGATACAAATTTGGTAACAGACTCCAAAGGAGAGCAACATGCCACAATCATGCACACAAAGTCGGTGTTATTTGATAATCATGACTATATTGTTATTCTTGTAAATAGACTGAAGCCAATATCTGTATCCCCTTTACTATCAATGGCTGTTGTTGAAGTTTTTGAGGCAATGATATGCGATCCACATGGCGAAACTACTCAGTACACAGTTTTTGTTGAATTGTTACGCCAAGTAGCTGGTTTGAAGCGTCGATTGTTTGCATTGTTTGGACATTCTGCTGAAAGTGTTAGAGAAACTGTAGCTGTAATTATGCGAACAATTGCAGAAGAAGATGCAATTGCAGCGGAGTCTATGCGTGATGCTGCATTGCGTGACGGTGCTTTGCTAAGGCATTTGTTGCACGCATTTTTTCTTCCTGCCAGTGAAAGGCGTGAGGTTAGTCGACAACTTGTCGCTCTTTGGGCTGATTCGTACCAGCCAGCCTTGGATTTATTATCTAGAGTTCTTCCCCCAGGGCTTGTTGCTTACGTGCATACTCGTTCTGAAGGAAGCCCATCAGAAGAAGGTATTCAAGATGGATCTTTGACTAGTAGAAGACAGAGACGTTTACTCCAACAAAGAAGAGGCCGTGCAGGGAGAGGAATAACATCGCGAGAACATTTACCTTCTGTGAGTAATTATGAAGCGGGTGACCCAGCAAAGCAGATAAATGCTTCTGCTTTTAAAGGTTCAGATAACTATCAAAAGTCGGGTCCAGATCCTAGTTATGGTCAGGCCTCTACCATCCAACCTTTTGTTGCTCAAACCAGTGAAAATATGACTGGTGAAATTCCCTCTACAGCAGTTTCAACAAATGATCATTCAGCTGTTTTAGCTTCAACTGGTGTTTCATCGATAAATGCTCATGTGACGACTGAACTCAATTCAATTTCAACTGATTCTGATACCACTATGTCTAGTTTCCAGAATACTGGTCTTCCAGCTCCTGCCCAGGTTGTTGTGGAAAATACCCCTGTGGGTTCTGGCAGGCTACTTTGTAATTGGCCTGAATTCTGGCGAGCTTTTAGCCTAGATCATAATCGTGCAGACTTGATCTGGAATGAGCGTACAAGGCAAGAATTAAGGGAGGCTTTGCAGGCCGAGGTTCATAAACTAGATGTTGAGAAGGAACGCACTGAAGATATTGTTCCTGGAGGTGCTACAATGGAGAGCACGTCTGGGCAAGAAAGTATGATACAAATATCTTGGAATTACTCTGAGTTCTCTGTCAGGTATCCTAGCTTGTCCAAAGAGGTTTGCGTTGGTCAATACTACTTGCGTTTGTTGCTTGAGAGTGGCAGTGGTGGCAGGGCCCAGGATTTTCCTTTGCGTGATCCAGTTGCTTTCTTTAGAGCACTTTATCATCGGTTCTTATGTGATGCAGACATAGGGCTTACAGTAGATGGGGCTGTTCCTGATGAAATGGGTGCATCTGATGATTGGTGTGATATGGGAAGATTAGATGGGTTTGGAGGAGGAGGGGGGTCCTCTGTCAGAGAACTTTGTGCAAGGGCAATGGCAATTGTATATGAACAGCATTTTAAATTGATAGGTCCCTTTGAGGGCACTGCTCATATTACAGTTCTCTTAGATAGGACAGATGATAGAGCTTTGAGGCACCGCCTCCTTCTTCTCTTGAAGGTAAACTGGGAATCGGTGCTCCTTTTCCATTTTAAATTAAGAAATATGAAGCAACTTGTGTGCTATGTATCACCTTGTTCTATTGAGAATTGGTTAAGTTGAAGCACACCAACTTCTCTTTCAAAAAACGTAGCTTTCTTTTTCTTTTTAATAAATAACAATGAAAATATATTGAACTAGAAAAAGACAAAGTACATCAACAGAACTTCAGTGTTCTGTTGTTTGCATTCCCATTCAGCAAACATCAAAATTTCACTAATTGATTTAGATCACCATCTTTCCTTTTTTTTTTTTTTTTTTTTTTGTAAAATGTTAATAATGCTTGATTTCTTGTCTTGGGAAACAGTTATTCTTATTTATAGTATAGCCAATTGCCAAACCTAGGTTTCCTCAATGAAAAAGTGTTGTGGTTCTGCTGGGTTCAGTCAAAATGACCTGATTGATTGAAATTTATATGTGATTGCAGAGTCGTTGAAATTATGAATTTACTATAATTCTCAACATATTTTACCTTAAATTTCAGGCTTTAATGAAGGTTTTATCAAATGTTGAGGCTTGCGTTTTGGTTGGGGGATGTGTATTAGCTGTTGATCTGCTGACGGTGGTTCATGAAGCTTCAGAAAGGACTGCCATTCCTTTGCAATCTAATCTGATTGCTGCTACAGCTTTCATGGAACCACTCAAGGAATGGATGTTTATAGACAAGGATGGGGCAGAGATTGGACCTGTGGAGAAAGATGCTATAAGACGATTCTGGTCAAAGAAGGCGATTGATTGGACGGCACGATGCTGGGCTTCTGGGATGATAGACTGGAAGAGGTTGCGGGATATTCGTGAACTACGTTGGGCATTGGCTGTTCGAGTTCCCGTTCTCACTCCAGCTCAGGTGATGTCTTTTTATACATGTAATTTAAGATTGTATTCATCATATTTGCCAGCATGGTTGCTGTGGTTATGCTCAGGCTCTATACATGTTTTGGAATGCAGTTGCTGCTCTTTCTGGTTATGACTATTGTCTGTCTAATCATTAAATTTTGTGTGGAAAGTATAAATTATTTTTCCGGATAATATTGCTGAATTACTTAATTTCCTGGTTTTTCTTTTGGACTTAAAAACAAAGGCACTAATAGTACATATACTCCACAACATCCATATCCATATGCACACGCATATGTATTTTGTTTATGTATGGATATCTATTTGTGCTGCAATCCCAAAGAGGTGCTGGGTTTTGGAGCATCACGAAAATTTGATCTTTAATTCTGAATTGTCCTTCTACATGCTGGATAAATTGCAATTTGCTCTGTTACTTTTTACTCTCAAGGCAGAACCACCTTCCCTTCCTTTTTTTTTTTTTGGTTATACTTTTGAATGATGCATCTAACCTGTTCGACTTAAATTCAGGTAGGAGAGGCAGCACTATCCATATTACACAGCATGGTATCCGCGCATTCAGATTTAGATGATGCAGGAGAGATAGTTACACCAACTCCTAGGGTTAAACGGATCTTGTCAAGTCCACGTTGCCTTCCACATATTGCACAGGTGATTTATAGAATTTTGATTCATGGTAGTGGTAACCAGTTCAAGGTGTCAAAAGTAATTTATTGATTATGTGTTAGGAACATTGGGCTTTCTTTGTTTTTTACAACTGTATATGGTATATGATTTTCCTTTTTGCTCAACCTTGTTTTCCCAATTAATTTAGGCTATGCTTTCTGGGGAACCGAGTATTGTGGAGGCTGCAGCTGCTTTACTGAAGGCTAATGTTACCAGAAATCCCAAGGCCATGATTCGTCTATATAGCACAGGTGGATTTTACTTTGCCTTGGCATATCCTGGTTCTAATCTCCTTTCCATTGCCCAACTCTTCTCTGTAACTCATGTCCATCAAGCATTTCATGGTGGTGAGGAAGCTGCGGTATCATCTTCATTGCCACTGGCAAAGCGTAGTGTTTTGGGTGGCCTTCTTCCGGAATCCTTGTTATATGTATTAGAGCGTAGTGGTCCAGCTGCATTTGCAGCTGCAATGGTTTCTGATTCTGATACCCCAGAGATCATATGGACTCACAAAATGCGAGCAGAAAATCTGATTCGTCAGGTACTTAAGAAGTTTAGACGCTGCAAATACTCACATGCATTATATTGAGTATACTTTACAGCATTCAAGCCTTAGTTTGACATATTTTCATACAGATCTAATTGTTAACTGGAACATCTTCCCTTCCTCACAGGTTTTGCAGCATCTTGGTGACTTCCCCCAGAAATTGTCGCAGCACTGCCATACTCTATATGAATATGCTCCTATGCCACCAGTGACGTACCCTGAGCTACGAGATGAAATGTGGTGTCACCGTTATTATCTGCGGAACTTATGTGATGAAATTCGGTTTCCAAACTGGCCTATAGTTGAGCATGTTGAGTTTTTGCAGTCATTACTGGTAATGTGGCGTGAAGAGTTGACAAGAAGGCCCATGGATCTTTCCGAAGAAGATGCTTGCAAGATATTAGAAATATCCTTGGAAGATGTATGTGGTAATAACGGCAGAAAGAAGCATTCTTTAGAAATTGGTGAGGAGGTATCTAGCATATCTAAGCAGATTGAGGACATTGACGAAGAGAAACTTAAGCGACAATATAGAAAACTTGCCATGAAGTACCATCCTGACAAAAATCCTGAAGGAAGGGAGAAGTTTCTTGCTGTGCAGAAAGCTTATGAGCGTCTACAGGTAACTTGGTCTCAGAATTTTTACACGTGTCTGTATTTTACTTGACAGAATCTCTAAGATGTGGATGGTGACAAAGAATGGACATTTACCTAAAAATCTCTAGGAATTCTTAGAGTACTCTAAGAGCCCGTTTGGTTCGAGTATTTGAATAAAGTACTTGAATGAAGATTTAAATTTGTGAGAGAAAATACTGTAGCAAAATGATTCGAACCGTGATTCAAACCACGAAACAAACGCACCCTAAATTAACTCTTTTTCCCCCCTGTAATGGATCTGTTGTTGACATATTTCATCCTTAAAGTAATTTCATGTTGACTGTGTCTAAATGATGGATCTGTTTGCTTGTAGCGTTCCTTAACTCATAGCTCATATCTTTTTAACTCTGAGGAGATCTTTAGTGTTTTTGTGCAGCTATGCTCATCCTTTTTTTTCCTTTATAATTGCAGCAATGCAATGATCTTTTGAAGTGATAGGTGTATGCGTATCTTATGACGGCAGGAATTGTTTCCTTAGAAAAAAAAAAAATCCTAAATTGTTAAATAATAAACTCGGAGCTGTCAATTTCAGAAATGATAAGTGCAACAGTTGAGCTGTCAAGTTCTAGTTTCATGCATCCAGAAATTATAAGGTCCAGCTTTATTTTGTTTCAATCAAGTTTTCTAAGCATCTAAATACCGATTGTTGCAGGCCACCATGCAAGGCTTGCAAGGTCCTCAGCCTTGGCGGTTGTTGCTTCTGCTAAAAGGGCAGTGTATCTTGTACAGACGATATGGAGATTTGCTGGAGCCATTTAAATATGCTGGTTATCCCATGTTACTCAATGCAGTTACTGTTGATCAGGATGACAGCAATTTTCTTACCTCAGATAGAGCAACACTCCTAGTTGCAGCCTCAGAGCTTATTTGGCTGACGTAAAATTCTTTTGTCAGCTAAGTAATTTATCTGGCTTCATTTGTGTAGACATATTGGGCTTAATTTTATGTAATATTTTCATTTTCTAGGTGTGCATCGTCATCGTTAAATGGTGAAGAACTAGTGAGAGATGGTGGGATTCAACTTATTGCTAATCTACTTTCACGTTGCATGTGCGTAGTTCAGCCAAGTACTCCTGCAAATGAGCCATCAGCCATAATTGTTACGAATGTGATGCGGACCTTTTGTGTATTGAGTCAGTTTGAGAGTGCAAGGACTGAAATACTTGAATATTCTGGACTCATTGACGACATTGTGCACTGTTCTGAGCTTGAGCTTGTACCTGCAGCGGTTGATACTGCCCTTCAAACTATTGCCAATGTTTCTGGGTCCTCTGAATTGCAGGATGCCTTAATAATGGCTGGGGTCTTATGGTAAGTGGCTTATTTTCTTAGATTCTTCTTTTTGCCTGCATGCTTGCTCCATTTATAATAAAGTGAGCGTCCATATTCTAGTAGTAGTTCTCTCAATCTCCTCTAGTTGATTTCTGATATCCTGTAAGCACAATCACTTATTTGTCTATAATCTTTTTTGGGTAATTATTTATTTGCAATGAACAGACTTGTATGTTTAGTTACAACAGCTTCTGAATTGTTGTATTGAGGTCTCAATTTAATGTGTAACTTTGGTTTATTTAGGTACCTTTTGCCCTTGCTGCTCCAATATGACTCAACTGCAGAGGAATCTGATACGACAGAGTCACATGGTGTGGGTGCTAGTGTACAAATAGCAAAAAATTTGCACGCTGTACGTGCATCCCTGGCCCTATCACGGCTCAGCGGTCTGTGCAATGACGAGAATTCAACACCTTATAATCAGGCCGTAGCTGATGCCCTCAGAGCCTTGCTGACCCCTAAACTTGCCAGTATGTTAAAGGATCATGTACACAAAGATCTATTGTCCAGATTGAACACCAATCTTGAGTCTCCTGAGGTATTTTTAAATCTATAGGTGCTTCCAGGACAAATTTCAAGTAAACTTATCTTAAATACTTGATATATTCTATCTTATTAAAATGATAAACTTATTCATCTACGATTTGTTTCTGTGGGGATATAACACTGCTTGAACGCTGAAGATCTATAAATAAGGGTAGAGAATTTTTATTTATTTATTTATTTATTTTCTCTTACTATGTGGACATTCAATGAGCTTCTTTAACCTTTTCATATTTCAACTCTATGTGGTTGTAGATTATTTGGAACTCTTCAACACGAGCAGAACTGCTGAAATTTGTGGATCAACAGCGTGCAAATCAGGGTCCTGATGGTTCATATGACTTGAAAGAATCACTTGATTTTATGTATAAGGCGCTATCTAAAGAACTTTATGTTGGCAATGTTTACTTGAGGGTCTACAATGATCAGCCAGAATTTGAGATTAGTGAACCAGAGACTTTCTGTGTTGCTCTGATTGATTTTATCTCATATCTAGTGCACAATCCGAGTGCTGCAGATTCTGATGTTCAGGAAAAACCAATTTTCACCGGATCATCCGATGAGACATCTGACCATCCCAATAATGTTGGTGGCGGGTTAGTTAATGGACAGAATCCTGATGATTCTTTGTCCGAATCTGCTGGACATTTGCAAGAGAGAGAAGAATTTGAATTGGTTAAGAACCTCAAGTTTGCGCTGACCTCTCTTCAGGTACGTTGCTTAGTAATATATCTTGTCCATTCTATGAAGTCCTTTTTTCTAAAAAAAAAATGTCTCCTTTTGCAGAACCTACTCACAAGCAATCCAAATTTGGCCTCAACATTTTCCACGAAAGACAAGCTATTGCCTCTTTTTGAATGCTTTTCTGTGCATGTGGCATCAGAAAGTAACATTCCTCAGCTTTGTCTGAGCGTGTTGTCACTCTTGACAAAGCATGCTCCCTGCTTGGAGGCCATGGTTGCAGATGGATCTAGTCTTCTTCTTTTATTACAAATGCTACACTCTTCCCCTAGTTGTCGTGAAGGTGCTCTTCACGTTCTGTATGCATTGGCAAGCACTGCTGAACTTGCTTGGGCGGCAGCCAAGCACGGCGGAGTAGTCTACATTCTTGAGCTTCTATTACCTTTGCAGGGTAAAGAATTTTTGATTCTCGTTAATTTTTTTTGGTTAATTTTTATCCTGGTTAGATTGTTGTGTTTGATTGCTGATAGAACTGTTCTTGTGCAGAAGAAATTCCCTTGCAGCAAAGAGCTGCAGCAGCCTCTTTGTTAGGGAAGCTTGTTGGACAACCAATGCATGGACCGAGAGTTGCTATAACATTAGCAAGGTTTCTTCCTGATGGATTGGTATCAGTTATTCGGGATGGTCCTGGCGAGGCTGTAGTAGCTGCCCTTGAGCAAACTACCGAAACACCAGAACTTGTATGGACACCAGCAATGGCAGCTTCTTTGTCTGCACAAATTTCAACCATGGCATCAGATTTATACCGTGAACAGATGAAAGGTCGTGTCATTGACTGGGATGTACCTGAGCAGGCATCTGGGCAACAAGAAATGAGAGATGAACCACAGGTCTCCTCTAGTTATTTTTCTTTTTGAGATTTTAATGCGCCTTCACTGTTAAAATATTTTAACTTCCAAGTGCATGCAGGTCGGTGGAATCTATGTTAGGTTATTCTTGAAAGATCCAAAATTTCCTCTCAGAAATCCAAAGAGATTCTTGGAAGGACTATTAGATCAATATTTATCTTCAATTGCTGCCAGCCATTATAACTCGCAAGCTCTTGACCCAGAACTTCCTTTGCTTCTTTCTGCGGCTTTGGTTTCGTTATTGCGGGTGCACCCTGCACTTGCAGATCATGTTGGATATCTTGGATATGTGCCCAAGCTTGTGGCTGCTGTGGCTTATGAAGGAAGACGAGAAACAATGTCTTCGGGTGAGGTGGGTAATGGCAATTATGCAGACAGAATGGAGGAACCTGAGGATGGATCAACACAGCCTGTTCAAACACCACAAGAACGTGTACGCCTTAGCTGTTTACGTGTCTTACATCAACTTGCAGCTAGTACTACGTGTGCTGAATCTATGGCAGCAACTAGTTCAGGAACACCTCAGGTAGGTCACATAACATTGGTAATTTCATATCTTACCTATATAATTTTCTGTGGTTTTAATTAACCTGGTTTTGTACATTTCTTCGTTTTTGGAAGATTCAAGACTTGTTGAATTTTTACATGGGTACCTTATATAAAAATATGTTGTAGAATTGATCTCTGTCTCTTAGATTTAATGTAATTTAAACATATCATCAGATCGTGGTGTTGACGTATTCATACGATCTTTCACTCAACATTCACTGTCACGCCAATATTACATACATACATACATATATATATTCTTTATCTTCTTTTTATTACTATTTTTTTCCCCAGTGGCCTGAGTCATTTATAATGCCGGTGTCCCAATATTAATCCACCCTTGTTTATTTTGTTTTTAGGTTGTTCCTCTTTTGATGAAAGCTATAGGGTGGCAAGGTGGAAGCATACTAGCACTTGAGACTCTTAAACGTGTTGTGGTTGCTGGAAATCGAGCTAGGGATGCACTTGTTGCACAAGGACTCAAGTGAGTAGCATTTGTTGTGATGCGTATATGAGCGAGTAACAGAGGGATTCAACACCTGTAGAGGCATATGTTCTATGTGGTTAAGAATTGTAGGCAGGGTGGCAAATATGCTCAGATTTGGAATAGTTTATCATACAATCAATTATTTTAATTTGAAATATTATTCACCGTGCACAATCATAATATGAGGTTGAACATTGTAGGGTCGGTCTTGTGGAAGTACTGCTTGGCCTTCTGGATTGGAGGGCTGGTGGAAGGAATGGTCTTTGCTCTCAGATGAAGTGGAATGAGTCTGAAGCATCGATTGGCAGGGTGCTGGCGATTGAGGTTAGTTAATATTTAGAATGCCGTGTGAATTAGTAGCCGAAAAAAAAGAAAAAAAAAATGAATGCCATGTTAATCTGTGTCTGGTTTTATACTCATTAGTTTTCTGTGTAAAAAATTGTTCATTGTGCATTATCACTTCTCTCATGTGTGTTTTTCTTTCTTTTTTCTTTTCTTTTTATTTCCCCTTTTTTCAGCAAGTTCTCTTATAATAGGAGGTTATATTAGCTAGAATTAAAATATAATTTTCTCAAAAGTCCTGTAATCCTCCAATTACCTATCTTACACTTGTTTCCAAATATTTTAACATCAAGGTCTTACAATATTTTCCAAGTAGAATGCGAGTCTTACGCATCGCGGTAGCTTGTCTACAAATTAGGAGATATTAACTTGACAGGATCTTTCATGTTAGGAAATTTAACAGCATACAAAAAGGATTTTATATGTCTGTGCTCGTCTTCTTTTACCTTTAATGCCATATATCATCGTCTAATGCCTTGTATCTTTGTCTGCTGTGATTGAATTGATGGAATATGCACGAGTTCTGTTGGGACTTCTTTTTTATGCTTCCCCTCCCCCAATTCCATCCCTTTTTCTCTCTTCATTTCATTTAATATATTATGATATATCACTGCAGGTTTTGCATGCTTTTGCAACGGAGGGTGCCCATTGTACTAAAGTGCGTGATATATTAGATGCCTCGGATGTAAGTATAAAACTAGTTTTTCCGGCCTATTCTTGTTTTATGAGTGCTTGTATTAGTAATACCCCATTCTTTTTTTCCCCTTGTTTTTAATTATATCCATGAAAGGCTCTTCCGCAAATTATGTGGGTTCTTGGATCAATGGAAGTTTACATTTTAATTTTGTGAAGGTTTTGTTTCTAGGCTGTACTAATAAAATTTGGAGTGTTATTCCTGTTTAGTTTCTTTTTACGTAAAATTCGGCTGCAACTTTTAACTTGGAGAACAAAGAATAGGTCGTCATTTTTTTTATTTGAGATTAAACACATGCTTATTTAGTTCTAATAAGCAACATGGAAGTTGGATCTAGTGGGTTCTTTCTTGTGTATTTTTCCATTTTTGCTAATGAAATCGTGGTTATTCTGTTCATTGTCTTGACAGGTTTGGAGCGCCTATAAAGACCAGAAGCATGACCTCTTCCTCCCTTCAAGTGCCCAATCTGCTGCTGCTGGAGTAGCCGGGCTAATCGAGAATTCATCGTCAAGACTCACTTACGCCCTTACAGCTCCCCCATCACAGCCTAGTTCATCAAAACTTCCCGTTTCGACGTCTAACTCCAACGGAAGACCGGGTCAGCTTTTGTAGTACTTGGAATGTAGATGGGGCACTTGCTGAAGTTGCATGTTTTGTCTGTGTAGCACTTGTACAGCTTTAATTATCACATTTCTTCTTTTTTTTTTTTTTGGCCGTCTGCTCATACTTTCACATTTGAGTAGCTTTTATAATTCGTGTAAGGGAAGAGGAGAGCCATTCGTTTTACATGTAAAGATTTACTTTGCGGATTGTAAATTATCAATTTCCATTATGATAATAATATATAGAAGTGAGGTAATTCTGTGTGATTTTTATAGTGGCAACTTGTCTTTTTTATGTTGTCGTTTTTCCGCGAAACTGTTTGTAATTGTTTTTTTCGCTTTTATAACTTTTGAAGAATTTCTGAATTTGGAGAACCCATTTATACATTTTATCTACTTCTTTAGAGTTTGTGAGAGTTGAAACTTAAACACGGTAGTATGTGAGAGTTTTACATTGTAATAACTTTTTATTTTTTACTATAACATATGAGAATTTTATACTGTAACAATAAGAACTTATTTTTCCTAGCATGTTTTCGAAAGGAACTCTTGGATGTTTAGAAAGCATGTGCCAGCAGAATTACTGAGTTTGCTTTCGCAAGGTTACTTGTAGGACGTGAGAAAGCAGTCGTCTTCCTTTTCTTTTCGCCGTATGTACCATCCAATAATTTTCTTTTGTTTTCAAATTGTGGGGGTATTTATTTATTTATTTTTATTTTTTTAATGTCTGGCATAAATCCCTCACCATGACAACAAATAAACACATCTCATGTCACCATGAAAGTTGAAAACAAATGAAGTCAAAAAAAAAAAAAAAATTATACAATCCTCATAGATTGCAACTTTTTGATTATAAAATAAATTTAAAAATTTTAAAACGTGAACAACAATTGTATATAATATGCAAATATGATCATTATCATAAGAATTTCAAACTTTATGATAATATTCAACATTATATTACCTGGGCATCAAGGAGAACAAACATGAGGGTAATGTAACTACAAGTCCTTTGTTGATGTCCAAAGAAACTTAAATAGACGAAATTAAAAAAAAATATATATATATATATATATATATTTTAACGTGAAAAATGTTCCCCCAAATAAGGTACTCAGAATAAAAAGCCAAAGCGCTAATGTCAACGAGTAGATTTGAGACAAACAAAATCATAATATTACAAACGAAACAATAGACACATTTTTAGATAGGATTCTAAAAATGGACAATTACAATTAACTTCTTACTGACAATTTGACAGAGGACTTGTGCAAGTTTATACCTCAATTTTCCAACAGTGCTAGCCGTTACTTCAGTTTTGATGAAACTTAGACCCTCATCAACTTTCAAATGTCTTGAAAAATTGAGCTAGGCGTTTCATCAACATAGGATGCTCTTCTCTTTCTTCCTCAGACCTAGAAATAAATGGGGATGTCATCGAATATCGTAAAATCAATAAAATTGAAATTTCCTGCCCTTTTTTTTTGGGGATATGGAATCCCATTTCTCAATGCATTTTGAAGGCATCAAGTGAATATTATCACCCCCATTAGATGTCTACTTTATGGTGTTGAATATCATTTTTTTTTCCATAAATGAATGTCAGTGTTACATGACCATCACTTTATCTATGACAAAGCACTAGATGATATTGGATGAAGTAGTGGTAATTACTCAATTCAATTATAAAAGACAAAGGGCGGGAAGCTTATAAATACCTAACTCACCTAAATCTTGCAACCCCAAAAACAAAGGAAGAAACAACCACAACACCAAATTATAAGAGAAAATGAGGAGCAACAAGGAGTTCCTAGTGCTTTGCATGGTGATGGTCTCATTGGCCGTGGCATCAATGGGAACCATGGAGGATGATGAGAAGGATTGCACCGACCACCTTGGAAACCTTGCGTCTTGCATTCTGTTCGTGAGTGGCACAGCCAAGAAGCCGACACCGGAGTGCTGTGAAGACACCCGGAAAGTGAAGGCAACCAAAACCCAAGTGCTTGTGTATTCTCATCAAGGAGAGTACTGACCCTTCCATGGGCCTTCCTGTCAATACCACTTTGGCTCTTCAAATGCCCTCGGCTTGCAACATTGACGCTAAAGTCTCCGATTGGCCCAGTAATGTCTCATAATAGTAACCTCCTTACTACTGAAAAACTATGTCATTGTTAGGGAATTACTGAGCTAGAAAACCCCAAAAAAGATAGAGATATCCTCCGATGATTATTTGATGCATAGAACTCTTAGGGTCACTTGTCCTGTTTTGATGAAGGGGTTTTGAGGAAGGGATGAGGGGTATGAAAGATAGAGAATATTATGTTATATGGTAGGTGAGAAGGAGAGTCGAAAGAATAAATAAAAGTTATTTGTTTAATTATAATATTGCAAAAGTTTTCGAAGGGTAAAATAGTCTTTTAAAACTTAAATGTAATGGAATTCTTTGAATTCTTCCGCTACGAAGAATTCAAATTGGTAGACCCAAAGAGTGACTCCATCCCTCCGCCTCTTCTCTCTCCAGCCAATTAGCCCTCTCCCTCCCTCTCCAACCAAAAACACTCTCGATGTATTCTCACAATTCACTAAACAAAATTGGAGCACAAGACATGTAACAAAATTCTTTAGAAACCAAACAAGGGGGAAAAAAGGAGTTCAGAATTGATGCTTTTGATAAAGCCAAAATGTAGGACAAAAAATTTTACATGCATCGTGATTGGAAATTTACATGCATTATAGAAATAATTTTTGTTGCCATTGATATATATATATGTATATATATATGTTGTTTTCAGGTATTTAAATCTCCCACCAAACTCTCCTGACGCCAAGATCATCAGCGAAGCAGATCCCGATTCCCCCACAACCTCAGGAAGTACTGATTCCCCAAAAAGTACTCCTGCTTCTACTTCATCAGGCTCGACATCACCATCATCATCATCATTCATTTTCTTCTTCATCATCTGGGTCTGATTCAAAGCCAACCCCAAGCAGCAACAATGGAGAAAAATCCAAGACAGGAGCTAATATGTGGGCGGTGATGATGGTTGTATGGCATTGATCATGTGCACTTGATCATGACAGGATTTTAAAGACTAGTTGTTGTGGTTCTTACCAGATTGTTACTCATTTTGGGATTCTATCACAACAACAATAGGCAGGGCAGTTTTCTTTTAGCCTGCTAGCTTGGTTCTCAATAAGTATAAAAAGAAAGTTAAGAATAACAGAATGTGCAATGTTCTAGTAATTACTTTTTTTTTTTTTTGGTAGTACTGGTGCTGCCAATTTGTGTGAATACTACAAATTTTGCAAGAATATTACAACTCCTCGAAAAACGGTATCCAACTTTTTCAATCATAAGAGAAGAGGACTGAACGACAATAAAACAAAACACCATCAGTACTAACAATATATTAGAAACGAAAGCGACAAAGGAAAAGTCCCAAAGAAGCGATAAAATAAGAAAACGACAGAACCTAACATGTGGAAAACGAAGTTTGCCGCATTAATAACTTCGACGGCCTAAATAGAACATCAACTTCGAAATACGACATCAACACTAGAACGAGAACGATAGGAAACGACATCAAGTTCACTGAAAGACTAGAACTTGAAACGACATTGAACTTAAACGACATCAATTCAAAAGGACGACAGATTACAAAACAACAATGAAAAAGAACCAGGAAACAAGAACGAATTATAAAAAAAAAAAAAAAGAAAAATTGGAAAAAGCATGTATGCCAATTACATCAATCGGCAAAACAATAAAAAATGTGAAAAGACGACGTTGAGGAAAAAAATAAAAATAAAAAAAAATAAGAAAACGACAATAAAATGGAAAAAAAACCATATAACCTTTAAAGTGGGCTGCGCAACGGGATGATACATGAATAACGGCAGTTGGAACAGACAAAAGCTTAAAAAATGGCAAATAAAACGAGGAGATTTAGAAAAACGACAATAAAGTTGGAGACGATAACAAACTTGAAAGTTCGTACATCAAAATATTTGAGGCATCTTTCGTGTTGGCATTTTAATTCTTCTTCTTTTTTTTTTGATTCAAGCATTTTAATTCTTCTTCTTTTCTTTTCTTTTATATTTAATTAAAGAAAATAAAAATTAAGTTCCCATAAATTGCAATAAAATGACAAAGGAGGAAGCTGAAATTGTTTTTACGATGCACTCGATTTTGGAGCAAATTGCCAACTCTTTTCTTCCTTAACTTTCAAAACTAATATTCTATCAATAATAATAATAATAATAACAACTTGCAAAACTGATCACCGAAACGCAAGATTTAATGCTCTCAACAGCAATACATCTTTTTTTCAATTTTTCTTTCTCTTCATCTCTCTCTCTCTCTCTAAAAGAACAATACATTTCATATTTGAGTTGAGGCCTCAGCAATGCCAAGTTGCTAATCGTGAAATATTTCACAGAATCTCTCAGAAATTAAGGAGATTTTGTCATCAACTGAAGAACTAGCATGATATAAAAGCGCATGTTAATATTTATATGAAGCATCATCGGCCACATGATCCCAAATATCTGACTCTCAATATTACTTACGCCTACCAACTCATCATTAATATTAGCGTGTGGACCACTTTTTAATTGAACCTTTAAAAACTACTTGCAATCTTGCATGCACATCTTAGCTCATTGCATGTCATGTGCTGAATTGTTGAATTCTGGAGCTTAATTTTTTGTCCGACAAATTATTACCCTGTATAGAGGATTATTTCTTCTACTTTTCTTCTATATAAAAAGGGATGTCAGTTTTGGGTTGTTGATAGAGACGTTAGAAAAAAACACAAAAAGTAAGTTATGTGGGCTTTTTTTTTTTTTAATTCTTCTTCGTCATAGTAAATTTTCTCCGACGGTTGTAATATAAGTACTGAAGTTGCTCGGGTTCCTATTGCCATTTTTACTTGCTTTGATAACCTAAAATTGAGGCTTCTAATTCTTAACGTGTCAATACCAGGAAAACTTGTATGATCTAAGTAGTAATTGATAAGATTATGAATTTGAATTCAAATACTAAAGAGCACTTTGCTGCACCAAATCGAAATCTTCACCAACAACTTTGATTATTTCTCTCCTACTTCTTAGCAGCAACTTTCTCTACCTTTGATGTATTTGTATTTTAAAAGATTATGTAATTTTGTTATTCATTTCCTTGTTTTATGCTATACGCTTATGTATATATATAGCAAGAGGTTGTAAACCCTAAGTCAATATTAGAAGTTAGACACTATTATTTATTTTTCTCAACATTTGAATTTTATTAGTAATTCACAGTCCTTTTCTTGATGAAGAAGGTGTTTATATTCCATATGCAAAAAGTTGTACCCTTATGACAAATTTAATTAATAATCTGCTACATATAATATGAAGAGGCATTACAAGAATATGTGTTCATGTTTGTTTTGTTCATTTTCAGAAACGACCCCAAAAGTATCTTTAAGGCAAACAAGGACTACTAACCAAAATGATGCTGTACTTCAAGGGGAAAATGTCAAATATTTCTCCTCTCTTTACGTTGAATTTCACTTCAACCCTGTGTTTTCAGAGGAAAACAAAAAAAAAAGCAAAATGTATCTCGTGTAATTTGCAAAACATCAAATTTTATCCACTTGACTCATTTTTGGGTCAAAATTGAATTATGAAAAAACTAAGCTAACCTGTTTTACATATATTACACTCAATTTTGTTTACATACATGATCCACTTCTTGCCAGGTCAAGGGATGAAATCTTGTAAAAAGCGATATAAATTTACCTCAAACTTGATGTTTTGTTTTACACGGTGTAAAAATTGATATTTTTCTCCTACTTTAAATACATGCTGTCATTTTTCCCCAAGTTTTTTTAGGAAGAAAAAGAGCAAAAGTGTATGTTATACTTGAGCAAATATTCTTGAAAAGTATGAATATGCAAGTATATAAAGGAAATTAAAACTGTATAATATCTTACTGAAGTACCCAAAATCTTAATTTTATGAACAAGTGCTCTCTGATGAATGATATTCCTTATTATATGGGTGTTTAGTAAAACCGTTTGAATTTAAGAGTTCAAGCATTATAACATGTGAAAGCCTCACACCGTGGATAGTTAGTATTTATGTCTCAAATACTTTGTCATTCATGTATATATGCATATGGAAAATACTTCACGTTAAGGATTTTTTATTTTGTTACTATTATGAAAACAACATATATATATATATATATACTCTGTAGCCGTATTTGCTAGTTGCCTGCACGTATTTGCATTGCGTGCTAAAGATAGACTAAGGTAAAAAATTTTGAAAATGCAAGTCGTAATTATTTTACTTTTGCCATGTGAGAAAGAGCTATTTGTGTTTGGTTAAGGGTGGTGTGAACTACAAACTCAGTTATAAACAGTATAAAGCTCTCGTATGTTATAGTAAAAAGAAAAAGAAATTTGCTACAGTGTAAAGCTCTCACATGCTACAGTAAAACCGGTTCCCACCACTAGCCAAACACCCAAGTTTCAATTGTCAATTTGTCATAGCTTTTTTTGATAAAAAATCCTTTTCACCCTTATAGGTTATAACCTCACTATTTATAAAACTATAGGTATAATATACTTTTTAAACTGAGTCTCACGGTATTGTTAGTAACGGGTTATAATCCCTGGGGTTAAAAAGGGTTGCTACACCTACTGGTAAAGTATTTGCCGTTAAATAAACCGCGGAAACCTGGATGGTTTTCATATTTCAATTATTGACGGGCCTAAAGGGAACAGAGTCTCAAATCTATCTTCTATAATAGAAAAATGAATGCAACATATAAACAGCAATATAGTCCAAACGATCATAACATGCTCAAAAAAGGAAAAAAAGGGACCCGAACAGAATAAACGACTATATTGCTTCATAAAATGACAATGAAAATAACCTAGAAATTTCAACAAATTGACAAGAATTACAGAAATTTACGACAAAGAAAAACGCATCGACAAACATAATTTAAAAGAGGAGCCCTCAAAACGACGATAACCTTAGTAAACAAAACAATTTGTTTAAACGACAGCATAGATCAAACTGATACGTGAGGAAAAATCATAATAATATGAACAAAAACAACAAAACGTTAAAATTGTAAAATGCATACACCTACATCCTTGAAACATATCAGCTTTATTAGACAACAAAAAAGAACATACAACATCAAAAGAAGGACTTATGAAACGACGTCAACTGGAATGCGACATGAATATAGAATTGAAAAAAAAAGGATAATATTGCAAAACGACAATAATATCGAGGAAGGGCAAAACTTACGAGTTTTGCAAAAGTAAGGCAGCAAAACGATGTCAACCTTTTTCAAAATATAGAACAGAAAAGCACAGCGACGATTAACTAAAAACACTTTTATTATGAAAGCAACATTTCAAATGAAACGCGGTTCCCTTGAAGAAAGGAACACTCCCAAAGAAGCGATAAAATAAGAAAACGACAGAACCTAAAACGTGGAAAACGAAAGCCACAAGATAGATGTTTATGTCAACAACCTAAAGAAACAAGTTGAGTGCCAACATTAAAACGAGAACAGCAATAGGAAACGACATCAAGTTCACTGAAAGACGAGAACTCGAAACGACAAGCATCTTTAACTACACCAATGTGAACGGCAACGAATCAGAAAACGGCAATAGTTTAAAAGAGGATACAACGATTAATGAAACGATAAAAAATGAAAAACGACATGACCTAACAAGTTGAAAAACGTATTTAGGCGAATGACATCCATCGTTAAATATATATGTATATATTTAATTATACGAAACGACAACTTGAGGGAAAAAAACAGATAAAATAAAAGTGATTAATTATACGAAAACAACAAAGTGGACTGGCGAATGGCATAAAACATGAGGAAAAGGAAGTTAACTAGCAAAGACAAGCTTTTGGCTTCAAAATGAGTTTGAGAAAACAAGAGATTTTGAAAAACGACAATAAAGTCCGAAGACGATGACATACTCAAAAAACACGTCAAAATACTGGACGCATCTTTCTTTTAGGCATTTTAGTTCTTTTTTTTCTCTCTCTCTCTTTTGTTTTTATATACAAATAACAAAAATCAAAATTAAGTTATTATAAATGCAATACAATAACAAAGGAGAGTGGGGCCCAATAAAAATAGATTATAAAATATAAATTAAGCTGGAAGCTGAAAGTGCTTTTACAAAGCAAATTGGTCACCCTTTTATTCCCTCATTTGCAAGACAATCAAAGAAACACAAGATTTAATGCTCTCAAAAAGCAATATACTTCGTCTTCTTATTATTTTCAAAAAATTATAAGGAACAATATATCTCATATTTGACTTGTGGCTTCAGCAATGCCAGGTTGCATCCCAATTGTGAATTTCACAGAATCTCTCACAAAGGAGAGATTTTGTCATTAAATGATGACTTATCATGTTATCAAAGCATAGTATTTGATGCATCATCGGCCACATGACTTAGCAATTCATATAATTAATATTAGCTTGTGGACCACTTCCTAAATTCAATTTTTTTAAGAACTACTTGGATGCCTATCTGATTACTCCTATACATACATACATACATATATATATATATATATATATATATATATATATAGATGGGGCAAAGCCAAGGACACTTGGCACAAATTCACAATCCTTTTCTCGATGAAACAGGCCTATTATTTTATTCTACTAAGATACGTATTTTGTGAACTAGTAACTTACAACCATTCAATAATCTAGCTGCCACATACAATACATAGCTATATATCTATATATACTATATAATAAATGAGAGTTCCCTAAAACACGGTCAAATTATTTTGTCCCTTAGTAAATTTTTTTTTTATTTTTTTATATTTACTTTAACTTTAATTTTTACTAATTTTTTTCTTGTATTTTCAATCTGAAATGCTATATTATTTCTTACAATCATCTCAAATATTATTCTATTAAATGTAACCTTCGTAATAACATTTTTTATTCAAATTACAAATTACAACTCCTTACATTTTTTATGAAAGTAACAAAATTATTTTTAAATTTTTTCTAAAAAACCAAAATTAAAAATTAATAAATATGTTAGATAACTAAAACATATATAACTAACATGAAATTATCATAAATGATGCTCACAAATGCGAGTGGGATCCCCTAAATCACTATTGAAAATTTTAATTATTTTATATTTTTGTGTTTTTTTTTAACAATTTGACTTGTCTCATTGATTTCTCTTTTACTTTTCTACTTTTTTAAGCTTTTTCCTTTTCCTTCTTCATTTCCATTTCTAAAATTATAATTAGCTCAATTTTGTTTTCAGCTTTTATCATTTTATGATGTACTTCTGCAAAATATTTTTTTCCTTGTTTTATTTCTTTCATATGCGTCTATCTTAATTATTTTAGTTTTTTTTTTCCTTTTTGGTGAGAACTCATGTACTATTAAATTTTCCTCACTTGTTCTTATTAAAACCTTTTTCAAATGTGTTTATACTTAATTTTTTCAATACAACACATTATAAAAAAATGATCTTGATTAATATTTAAGCAATAACAAAGTAATCATACCTTTAACATACAAATTTAACTACAAAATTGCTTCCACGTGGAATGCACGTGGCACTTCAACTAGTATATATATAGGTGAATTTTCAATACGAAGTACTTAATTTGTGACATGACCGAAAGCAAAGAAGAGACATCACAATAAACTATATATATTTATGTACTTAAATTGTCTATCTAAATATACATATACGTATATATATAACGCCACATTATTAATTTGATCGATTATTATCAATATATAATAGAAAAGATGTAACCATTCAAAACTTGTACTCTATATATACATGCGTGCATGTTGTCCTCTATACATACATGCATGTTTGCACAGTGTGTACTTCTTTGTTCATTTTTGGAAGTGGCCCGCTGGCTACAATAACTAAAAACTATATGTAAGGCAAACTAGGACCACTAACCATAACGCTACTCTAGTACTTTTAATACATGCTGCGATTTTCCCAAAAAAGAAAACGAGCAAAAGTGGACGACCTATATAGGCTATATATATGTCATGCTTGAGCAAATATTTTTGAAAAATACAAATATGAAAATTCATAAAGCACAGCTTATGTACTGTGCAAATTAAGTACACAAATTCTTAGTAATTTAAGGCAAAATTAATTAATGATAAAGAAATGTTAATAATCCATAAATTCAAGATAACGACTAACAAATTGTGCTGTGTCCATGCATAAAGGCGGGGCTATCTACTAAAAAGAGTGAATGTCTAGGCGGTTATCCCATCTAAACTTTTTTTTCTATAAATTTTATATGTGCAAATTTATGAAATTTGTATTTTGTCCCTCTCTATTTTAAATTTTGAAATCCCCTTTCGGTCACATCATCGCCTTTAAATACTAATGTTTCTGACTCGCCACTTAAATATTTGTTTATGTACATTCAGATTTGGTAGCCCCTTGTGGAAAATACTTCACGCGTTTTTTGTTACCATGGAAAAGCAATTGACAGAGATCATAATCTTATTGGCTATTTTTGCTAGTTATAAATTGACAGTACGTTTGCATTTTCCATGAACAATAAAGATAGACTAATTAATCCCTAAGGTACCTAACAATTTTGAAAATGCATGCACGTCTTAATTTTTCTTTTGCTATATAAGAAATAGGGAATTTTAGTTTCAATTGTCAAATTGAATTTTAGTTTCAATTGTCAAATTGCGTTTTTTTGGATATATATGGTTCACATATCTATCAATTGGTTAAGTATTTGCAGTTTAACATACCACAATGAAAACTATAGAATTCATATATATTTCAATTCTTGATCGGGGCCTAATGGGACCACTATGTCAATTCTATTATTTATTGTCTTTAATTCTTTCTTTCCTTTTTTTTTTTCGTTAGGAAGGGAAGTCTATGATTGAATATTTCAATTTCTTTAAATTGTCACACCAAGCAAATTGCACATTTCTTGGTTGAAAGATCATAATCCTCACAAAGCACGGCAACGCCAAATCAAAGATATGTACTTCTGATGATAATTACAATGCCATTATTTTCATGAAACAGACGTCCATTCTTCAAACTTCAAAGTACACATACATAAACTCATCCCCAGATCCACCTCTAAAAAAGGAAAAAAAATAAAAAAAAATAGAAAAAATGCACTTTTAGTCTCTTTTTTTTTTTAGGGAGAACACTTGTTCAAACAAATGAAAATAAAAACATACACGTATTTTATATATTTAATTAATAAATCGTATGTAAAATTACCACCCCTGATTACAGGTAATTAGAAATAACAATATTTTTAATTAAAAAAGGATCATAAGTATTTAAAAAATTAAAAGAATGAAATTCTAATATGGCTATTAGGTACGTAAATGGGTAACTTTGATAATTATTCATGAGCATTCTCTTTCAGACGCTTCCATTTTTGTTCTGCCTCTAAAGTGCATAAAACGTTGTGACTTTTCAGAGCAATCAATTTAGAACGTTAGATGTAGTTATCAATTTATAGCTTTGACATGCACGCATATCCAATTTCAGTGACTATTTTAGGAAAAAAAAATAGCAAATTATGATCCTTTTAGCTACATATACGCACACATATGCATGTATGTTATTTATGTGAGTGTGTGATACAGGAGCATGCTGAACTTGGGAGGTAGTCTTAGTGGTTTGGGTCCCGAAGAAGTGTCCAAACCCTCCATTGGGTGCACCCAAAGATTCTTAGGGCCCGTTTGGTTCTAGTATTTGAGTAAAGTATTTGAATAAAGATTTAAATTTTTGTGAGAGAAAATACTATAGCAAAATGATTCGAACCGTGATTCAAATATCCAAATAAACGGGCCCTTAAAATACTCTAGGATGTAAGTTTCTAAATGAGTAGAATTAGAGTGAATTCTCAAATATAATTTAGTCTCTTGAGTGGTATTTAAAGGATTTGATTATACTTTTTCATTAATTATAACTTTTAGAAAAAAATGATTGCGTCACTCCCACAGAGTGTAAGTGTGCAACTGACCTTATTAAGTATCACAATGTTGATAAATTATATGATACATATAGTTGGTAGAGAACTACATGTAATTCTTATTATCCATCGTCACGAAAACGACGTGCTTACTATTCTTTCTATAAATTGTGAGATAAGAAACCTACCTATGTATAAATATATAAGTAATTTTTTTGAAGAAAAAACAGTGAAAAAATCACAAAAAACAAAACATAAAGATAAAAAAGTATGAAGTCTTTATTAGACATAGAACTCCACATCAGATGTGAAGGGAAATTAAATTAAATTAGTTTTTAATTAGCTAGCTAATTGCAGTAAACATGCGTGTGTGAAATCAAGCAATTATAGTAATATAATTAAAAAAAATTAAAATTTCATCTTCTCAAATCAATGACATGATGTTAGCTTCTTTGTTCGCTTTTAAATCTCAGAGCAAGTACATGCTTGCACAGTCTGGTCCATAACGAGCTTATATTGGGCACTGCACCATATGCCGTACGATCTGATAGATATCTAATAGTCTCCTCATCATTTCAATGAAGAATAAATTTCATCAACTTCAACATGTGACGTGTCGCGTGTGCCATTGATACATACATACATAATATATAATTTATATTTCATATTTTTTAAAATTATACTTATTTTTACTATGCTTAAAAAAAAGCTTATAATATATTATTATTTATATTATATGTTAAATTATGTCACAATAAAATATATTTAATATTTAAAAAAATAAATCTTAAAAAATAATATTTATAAAAAGTTATCTAATCTGTATACATGGACAATTTCTCTTAAACCAAAAATATCTTAACAGCAAGATTTTGTCTTTTGTCAGGAAATATCTATTAGAAATGTGACTAGACGAATTCATTCAATGATAGAAAATGCATCCAATCTAAATGTGTCCCACCAAAGGTGGACTATTGTATATGTTTGTGTATGTATGTCATTACATATATATGTCGTCCCGTGTGGGATCTCCCCCAACTAGAGATGGAAAATATACATACATACATACATATATATATATATATATATATATATATTTATATATAGAGAGAGATTCATAAAAAAGAAAGAATGGGAGAGGATGGAATTATATTTATATTCATGAATAGCTAACTTAATTGCCAAATCCTTCAATAGACAACAACTTTATTGGTAACCTAAAATACACAAACTTTGAACCACAGGGAACCAAAGTAAGTAGGAAACATGGATATGATCACCTGCAGATACATAATTTCAACGTAGGAATTTTTATTTTTGGAAATTTTGACCTCGTCCGGTGATGTTTCGTCAAGTGAAAAGGAAATTTACCAATCGCATTACCATAATTATTACTTCTCCTGAAAAAAAAAAAAAAAAAAACACATTACTTGTTTAGTTTTATCGAAGTAAACACAGAAAAAAAGAACATTAAATATGGTAAAGCAAGACATGTTTTTCTCATCTTCATCATGTGGGTACATGAGTTGGTTTTGGGGACAAATTATGATCAATTTTTTACTGCCCCCTCTTCATTTTAGGCCTTTGGAATTTGAACTTTGGCATACAAATTTACCTCTTTTGGCACCATCAAACATAAATAGCACATTCCCATTACCACTTGCTTGATAAGCATCATGAGCACATGGAGAGGAGTCCAACTGTGCAAATTGGAAGTTTGAAACTTTGGAAGTACTTTAATGTATAGTGGACTATGTTCCATGTGATTCATGTATGAACTGAAAAATTGGATAGTTTCTTAAATAAAATGGACCACCTTTTGGTGGAGGGACCTCGATGTTGTGGTTGGGATATATGTTGGTAGCTATATGCAACATTGAAAATTGTAGGGACCAAAAGATGAAGATTATTCTGTTAGGTACTAAAAATAATAATCTATAAGTAGGTATTTATTTTTCATCTAATAAAGGTGGTTTTGATTAGATCAGATGGTTTAAAAATAGATACTATCGGTGAGTATTAATAGATATAAGAATATATGGTGATTATTTTGACCACATCGTATAAAAGTTCCATTTTTTTCCCTTCCCCTCATGAAGTGGTGTTGCGGAGTGTGGGAATGAGAAATCTCCACCAAAATCAAAGTGATTTATCATCTCAGATTATCCATTATCACCACCACTATATGTATGATAAGGACATTTGTGGTGCTCAAATGTGTATAAATTTACTATGAATTAATTCGCATGTAAAATCAAACTTAAAACGAGATCTTATAGCACAACCAACCTAAGTTTGATTCTCCCTACGTGGCATTTGTGGTGCGCACCACCCATCTAATTGATAGTGATTAAGATAGAGTCATGTAGGACGAGTAGGTCCACAGCCCCTTATTCTTTTCTTCTTATAATTTTATATATAAAATTTTATAAAAATTATATTTTACCTTTTTTAAAATTACATAAAATTATATTTTACCCCTCACAATAAGCTAAACCCTAATAATTATAATAACAAAGATTTTTTTAAGAAAATTAAAACAAAAAATGTAATGGCTGAAAAATTTACTTTCGTTTAGTAAATGGATTTAAATTAATGATTTAATTTGAGTTAGTATGATTTGAATTAAGATTTGAATTGTTATCCGAATTAACATTTGAATGTGCATTTGAGTTTTAATCTGAGTATGGAATAAAATTAAAATTTGTGTTTAGAGGGGTAGTGAAAATAGTTTTTGATTTTTCAATAAATCTAATAAAATCTTAATGTTAATAATCCTAAAAAATATGCAATATGGGTCTTAATTTATTCCTTTCTTTATTAGAAACACAATGAAAAAAATCATATCAATTTGATAACAAATGAAGAAATTATGATTTTTTTCTCGAATATAAGAGAGAAATTTTAATTTTTATTATAATAAAAATATCAAATATCAAAAGTTTAAAGAATGTTAAAATTTTAAAAATTTATATTCTTAATACTCCAAAGATTTAAGTTTTAAAATTTTAAAAGAAACAAACGTATCTAAAAAGATTTTTAATATTTGAATCTAAATTTAAGCCTAAAAAAATCAAAAAAAAAAAAAAAGCAACAATGTTATTTCCATTTACCCAAAAAAGCCAGTGACGTCAATATCATTACCACTTTACGATTAACCACGAATCTTATCGTAATCCGCCACAGAAACAGCAAACTTTTCTCCCCTTTTTTTTTTCTGCGAGAATATAACCATATTTATACTGCACATCTAAAAATTCCATTACAACACGTATGAACTCAAAAAAGGTAAACAAAAAAATGAAACAAAAAAAATAAAACTAACTAATCAAAAATTCTAAACATCATTTTCATCATCATCATCACCACCATTAATGGTCACCACGAAGGGTCAAACACAAACCAATCGATCAACTAATCAATGGCGCTTCCACGTCAGCTTCCGATGACCCGACCCGGCTGCGATTTGGGTCTGGACCCGCTCGAACTCGGAGATCCGGCAAGGGATGGTTATGCCGCCCTGGTGGTGAAATCCGTACTCTTCCTCGGCGTCCCTGAGGAAGTCGCTGAAGAGGGGATGGTTAAAGTAAATGACGGGCACCAAAACTCTGTGAAAGTCGCCGTCTTTTTGCCCGACGTATACCGCCAGGTGCCCTTTCGGGACAGTCGCCGTTTGCTTCTCAACGGGGTCCTGGCCCAAGGGGACGTAACCCGGCCCGGGCTTGGCCTGGCAGAGGAACCTCACTCGCGTCGTAAGTCGGCGGCCCCATGTGAGGAGCTTCGACATGGGCTTGGAACGTCCGGCCCATGATGAGCGGCCAAGTCGGCGGTAACCAGATCGGATATGGGTTTTCCGGAGGACCCATTTTGTGACACGACATAGGCGCTTTCCAAGCTTGAAACCTCGTAGTTTCCTCATTTTTTTGGTTCTTTGAGAAAGGCTTAGAAGAACTCAAGAGGAAAAGGGTTGTTTTTTTTCCTTTTTCCTTTGTTTTTTATTGCAAAAAAAGAGGTTGGGGGTTTTTGATAGACTGCGGAAGGGCTCAGGAAAAGGGCCAAGGATCAGCCTCGGACATGGTGAGACGGAAGAGAGTTAAGCAGCCTTCAGAGAGAGAAGTGGGTATGTTCGACATCTTCTTCTGTTCTCTTCTTCTAAGTGTGATTCATCAAGGAAGAAACTTGTAAATCGAACGGCGGTGACGCTATTTGGTCCTGGCTTATGATGGTTTTGGTTTTCTTTTCTTCTTTTCTTTTTTTGGGTGTGTGTAGAAGAAAACTAGACAAGAGGGTTTTTTTTTTTGAGTGGGATCATGTGTGGATTGCTTTATAACAGGTTTTGGTGGAAAAAAAGAGAGGACCCGAAAAAGATGAGATTTTTTTTTTTTTTTTAGTGTCAAATTGGGTAACCGGCGGTAGAGGGGAGAGAGAGAGAGAGAGTGGAAATCTTTATACGATGGTCGGCACGCGATTGTTGGAACGAAGAAGAATGTGGTTTAAATAGAAAGACAGATAGAGAGAGAGGGAGGGACAGAGAAGATGAAGAAGAAGAATGGTCAGATACGGTGAAATGGCTGGCGAAGATTGTGATTGAGATTGTGTTTGAAAGCAGCAACATACTATACACCGTTGGATTTGCCGACAGGTTTCATATTGACCTGTGGTTGATTTAAATGGTGGTTTTTGATTGGGCTGTGACGGAGGCATATGGGATCATAGGTACAGATAGCAAACGCTTTGCCAGATTCCAATTTGATCAGGACTAGGTCCAAAATCTGACTTTAACCACGTTGTTTCGGAGAAATTGTTCAGATTGGACACGTACCAACAGATTAAAATAAAATTTTTTTTAGGAGATTTCTCTTTTTATTCTTGGGTGTGTTTGACAATTTTAAATTAACAATAATAATAATGTAGTTAAAACTAGAGGTCATAGCAAATTCATTACAGCATGTAAAAAAAATTATGTTGTATCATATTTTTATTTTATAATTTAATATATGAGAGTTTTTTATTATAATAATTATAATTATATTGTTTTAATTTGAATGTCAAACAAAATTTATGCAATTAAAATTTACAATATAAAATTATTTTATGCTATATTAAAATTATTTTAACGTTGTAAATATACATATTATTATTTTTTTTTTTTTTGAAAAGGGGGTAATTTTTTGCTGAATAAAAAAAGGAATTTTCTTATCTGAAAAAAAGTTGGTTTGATTTGAGGGAGTTAACGTAACGACAAAGACCTCCAGTCTCCGGAGTTACTATGGTGTGGCAAGGTCCTATTTTATTAACCTGTAACTGTTCTTGTGCTAGACACGTGGCGACATGTGGTTTTCCCCCTCTCTCAGTGAAAATAAAACTCGTCTAACAAAGAAGGTGACACCTACTTGCACCGTAATTATGTTGCGTTACAGGCTAAGCAATGACAAAACCCAGTGTTCAGTGCCCAAACAAACAAACAAACAAAGCATGGGGACATGTTTGCAATATTAATACTGTTTTATGAACTAAGATTTGTTGTTTAATGAAGATTCATCTCGTGACTTGTTTTTTATTATTTTGAACTAAATCCTGTAACTTCAAATGTATACAACAAAATTTAGGGGAGTATAGTAATAATCTTTGTGGATCTTCATTTGTAACATCTTTGTGACAAGTAAAAAACAATGCAATGACTTTTTTGTTACAACTTATCCAGACTTGGATGGTAAAAAAACATAAAAACATGTGCTGATACGTTGGGCTGTCACACATGTTGTGAAGTTGGCACATATGTGAGGGGTTTGTTTTTTTCCACCTTCAAAAAGATCTCTAAAATTTGTATCTAAATGGGGTGTCCTTATATCTTAAAGTATATTTAGCAAAGCAGTTAAAATCAAAAGTATCAACTAATTTATTATAGCATGTGAAAGCATTATATTGTAGCATCAATTGAAACTATATAGTTAGAACATCGTTGTTAAATGCTTTGCTAACGTCTCTCATTTCCGATGAGTACTACTTTTTACTAATACTTAAAAAGTCTGAGTATTGGTCACAAAAATGTGGTCAGGTTTAAGCATTTGGATAGATTTTTTTTCAAGCCTATTAGTGTGTGGTTAGCTATTACACCCTTAAGCTAATATGCGATAACAATCCACAAAAAAGGGGGCGCATACAACTTTATTTGATGCTCTAAAATGCGAGGCGTAAAATAATATTATAGGTAACTCAGAGTTGAACCTTCCTAAGAAAGAGAAGAAAAAAAGTAAACAAAAACAAAACTGAGCCAAAGTCTTTGAGATCA
Source organism: Artocarpus heterophyllus (assembly GCA_025403435.1). Taxonomy (NCBI): domain Eukaryota; kingdom Viridiplantae; phylum Streptophyta; class Magnoliopsida; order Rosales; family Moraceae; genus Artocarpus; species Artocarpus heterophyllus. Next base: position 3,192,480 of record CM046330.1, on the reverse strand, counting down.
TAAAACTCTTAATTATGGTGAGCTAAAGCTAAATATTTGAGCTTAAATCTTATAAGTTTAACAACTAACCATTTTTTTTTTCTCTGAAGTTTAACAACTAAAGAACATAGTATAAACTAATAATTTAAACTTTAAATATTGTAGCATTTTAAATTTTATAAGAAATAATACTATAATAAAATTGATTAAAACAAACCCAGTACCAACCCCTAAATTTTGTTAGTTGATTTTGAATCTGTAATCGACAAAAAGGGGGAAAAAAAAAGAAAAAGGGAAAAAAGTAAATAAATAAACCGAACACATTGCATATATACATGTTCAAACAATCTATCCGGTCAAGATAGACCTTCCAATCGATTGTCTCCAACTCTATCCACAGCTTGCCACGTATCATTCTATATTAAAAATATTGATCAATTATTTATCCGATAATTAAATTTTGGACCAATTTGCTCGTTAAAAGACTTCCCCAAGCCAATACGCAAACACCAAGAAGAACCCTCAACGCTGAAGAGTCCTTCGCATACCAAAAATTATGCTTCCCTTGACCATCCGTGCATGTACGAACAAGTACGCCATTCGTCATATTATTCCAGTGGGCCCTACCGGTCGACCACTTTGTGAAAGCTGTGGGCCCCAAAATGGCCCATGCATGCGCGACAAACAAAAGATCCACAGGCAGTCGTCGTTTTTCTGTGAGATATTCATCATAGCGGGCCGCCGGCCTGTTAGAAAACCGGCCCGTCCATGTCACGCTTACAAGGAGGAAATGAGTTTGCGGGTCCCTTCTGTCCCCCAATCAAGTTTCCTTTCGCTAAAATAACCAAGGGAAAAGAACAGGCAAAATATTGAAAAGAATCTCTTTTATAAAACTCTTATCTTTCAAAATCTTGGCTACTTCTTCAAAAGTGGAGGAGATATGCTTTCTAGAGGCTTCATATCCGATTTCCAACTTCTAATATTTTACCTATAAAGGTGATTCTAGAAATCAAAAACAAAAAGATCAAAAAAATCCACCAGATGAGTAGTACGAATCTCTCTTAAATTCAAAAAATAAATAAATAAAACATAAAGGGTCATAATATAAACTTGTTATATACGAGTTTTCTTATATAAGTTTTTTCCCTTTTTTTTCAATATTTATTTCTAGAAGAACACCCATTATCACCAAATTTTAGATTTAATTTCTGGTGCTAATTTAATTAAAATGACCTAGCATCGTGTACCAAACTGCAAATTCAGTGACTTTATAATTTTCTTTTTTCATGGCCTACAATTATATTTTTTTTTAGTCTAATCTCAATACTTTATTTATCCGTTCCTAGTTTGTCTCTTTGCATTGCAAGAGCATAGAAGATACTTAAAACCAAAAAAAAAATTGAGGGAGAAAGAAAATCACTGTAGCTGTCATTTATCAACCAAATACTTCTTTATTTATTAAAAAAGAGCATGCACATTATCGTCGTCAAACATTTCGTCGCCATAAATACAACAAATAATTAGTTTACGTGGACGAAGCAAATGAATAGGACTTCATACTAGTCCGAAAGGACAATTTTGGTTTTCATATTTTGCCCTTTATATATATTGCGTTTGTTGAGCAAATAGTTGAATAAAAAATTAATACTTTAGCAGAGGAAATACATAGCTTAGGGCAAAAGTGACAATATAAAATCTATCAATTGTCAAAGGCAGGAAAATTCATAATTTTGTATTGATTCTGGTGGGACTCGTGAAAAAGAAAACGATTATCATCTCTTTCTTTATAATTTGCACAAAGTTCACTCCTTTCGTTTTTAACAGTGACAGATACACGTAGCTATCAACGTAATAAACCACCCTCGGATTGGGTTACTCTTATCCAAATATAGGCACGTAAAAACGACTTTCAACCCATGTAAAAATAAAATTCGGTCAAATTAAATGATTAATCGAAAGAATGGCCTCCTTTTTAAGCACTTCTTCTCATTGGAATAGTAACGCCGACTTCATGATTTTAACTATGTACTAATATTTGTCCTTATTTTTTTATTCGAGTGGAAACTATTGATGATAACTAAACGTATAAATATATATGCATAACTAAACGTATAAATATATATGCATATTGTTGTAATATATTAGTTTTAGAATGACCCACCATTGCCAAATTAAAAGAATAACCGCAAAAATTTGTCTTGTTAAACTAGGTACCTTGAATGTGCAGGAAAATGCACCTCTCATGCCTCCCCTAAATGTGCAAGTATTAAATTAAATATATGCACTTTCATGACGTTCAAGTATGCCTTTTTTTTCTCTATATATATATATATATATATATACACATATATATACACACACACACCAACCAATAGTCTAAGCAAGAAAACTCGACCATAAACATTAACTAATGCCACCGATAAATTTAAATGAAACACTTATGAGGTAAAAATCTTGGATATTTTCGTTTGAGAAAAACCAAAAAGACAAAAAATATTAAACACATAAAGAGTATCAAGTATATAAATAGCTCTTTAAACAAAACCACTATAATATATGGACGAAGCCCAATCATACAAGACTTAAAAGACCTATAGTATTAAGGCCATTTACCACCCCACCCCTCCCACCCCAAAAAAAAAAAAAAATCTGCATTGAAGGATGGGAAATCACCTTTGTTAACAGACATCAAAGTTTAAAAAGATCAAAACATATGACAGGGCACCCAACCACACCATTGTTAGATAAACATAAAAACTAAAAAAGAAAACAAAACAAAAAAACGCCCCAAATCACACAACCAGCGAATGAGACGATGACCACTAAGATCGAAGACAGTAGAACAACCAACATGAGAAGAGATAAAGGCAGCTGCCAACCAACCACCCACTACTATATTAGGTATATATAATTGCTGCTTGTAACTTTTTATTTAAAGACTTTTTTTTTTCTATTTGTTAATTCTTCTTATTTAGTAGTTTTTTTTTTTTAAATTAGATGTGAAAAATTTAAACTCTACACCTTATAGTATAATCGAGTGTGGTATTACCCTTAGGTTATGCTTGTAACTACTTTTTAGGAGAAAATTTTATGATAGGAAATAAACACAAATTTTAATCATTTAAAATACAATTGATTACTCTCATATTAAATTAAAATTATAATTAAACTATCTTATTTTAGATTAACAGGGTGTTTGGTTCAAATTAATAGTTTGAACTCAATGTATAACTCTTATGTGCTACAGTGTAAAACAAAAATAAACTACAGTGTAAAGTTTTCGCGTGCTACAGTCTTTAATCAAAATTACCAAACACAATATAAGTAGTTAAAAATTATGCAATACCCACAGGGTTCATTTTCAAACAATACCAGAATTCTACAATATAAGATTTATTAGGCAATTCATGGCCCTTTATATGGAAAAGAAAATGTAAATGGAATCGTTGTCGTCTTATCAATTATCGGCTGATCACGATACACGTTGATATTATTTAACATTTTAAACCGTTTTCCTTTTCGTTTTCTTTTTTTTGCCTTTGTTATATTATCTGTATTTCTTTACCAATTGTGATAATTAGAAACTCAGTCTTTATTTTTTTTCTTTTATTTATCATCTATTCTCTGTAATCTTGCCATGGTAAAATTTTAGAAAAACATTTTTTACCCCCCTTTGGTTGGGGCCCGGGCTTCAGCCCCTCGGGCTGAATACAACTGCTCAAAATTTTTTATCATAATTTTATCATGATTAGTGCACCTTTGAATTTTCCTTCTGTTTTTAAGTTGAATTTAATTTATACCACAACAAGCTTCTCTAGAAGAAGTTTTTTATTAGTTTTTAAAGAAATATCCTAGAAGAAGTTTCACTCCTAATAATTTAAAGTAGTTCAATAGGACCGATATTACAGGAAGAAAACTCGAACTAGCCAACTAGCGCCAACTTCTTTCACAAAATATCCTAAATTAATGACCAACAATTAATTATTCAAAATTCTAGCAAATTAGTTTGCAATGCACATTTAAGGTAATGTTAATAGAAGTAAATTACAAAAATATTGTAAACTATTGAATGATTATACTTTCTTTGCTTGTTCAGATGATTGCTTTATTTGCAAAGATATTCCGATTCTGGTGGTGAATGTTGTCATATTCTTCGTTAGAGTAAATAAAGCACCATCTGTTAGCTAATTCCGTGTATCATGGTTCTATAATTATTTGAAGCATGGAAATTGACCCATTATTTATTACATCTGTTGTTTTGTCTGTTTCATTTGAGTAATGCTTCGACACGTTTTTCCCTTAAAAAAAAAACAGTTTTCAAAGTAGATGTTATAATATTGTACAGCACATGGACCTTTGCTTGTGATATTGGAGAAAATTTAGTGCCACAACGAATTCAAAATCCATCTTGTTGCAATATATATGAACAAATTAATAATTGTTACTAATCTTCCAATATGGAGTACTGGCCTTAAAGCAGACTTTCTTCGATTTAATTTATACGTCAATTAAGTAGTCTGGAAGACTTGTATAACACCTATGTTTAATTATCTAGTGGGTTGTCAAGTTTGACTTTTTCAAAGTTATACGTAAAAGTAATATTTCATATGTGTGTGTCAATTACTCAACTGCCTTTTGATGTAAGCTAGCGATGTTAACGGGCAAAACTCATGGAAGAAGTTAGACAGATCCAAGTGGTGTATATATATATATATATATATGTATATGCCAATTTCTTGAATATATATGAGTGTACCTCTCGTGATTAGGAATATTATAAGTTAATTTGAATATGTACGGATTTTACTCTAATTAGGAATTATCTGACCGTTTTAATTTTTTCTTTGTCTAAATAAAAAACGAGAAAACTATCAGAAAACATTGATTAGGTTTGCGAATAATTTGTACTTATATGGTACTTCACATGTCAGCATCATCACATGGAAGATGTACAAGTGGACCCACCAAATCAAAATAATATTTACTAGCTCCCTAGGCAATTTTTTTTAGGAACCTAGGCACAAAATATAACCAGACATAAAGGACCTGTTTAGTTAGAGTATTTAAATAAAGATTTAAATTTTTGTGAGAAAAAATATTGTAGTAAAATAATTTAAACTGTGATTCGAGTTTTGAAACAAACAAGCCCTAAATTACACACACATATATATATATGATGGACACTTTTTACTTGCTAAAACATAAATTACACACACATATATATATATATGATGGACACTTTTTACTTGCTAAAACATTAAGATTATTGATACTATCCAGTCTTCTATCTTATTTGTCTAATCTCAAGTTTATTGAAAAGAATTTAACATAATTCTACTTAAAAAATGGGTTCAGTTTCACTCCTACATACAAGCCCAATGTCACGCAATCCACTGATCAGATAATGAACTCAAAGATTGGCTTTGGAGTATCAAACATTAAACCTGTCATGAGATTAGAAGATAAAAAGACAACATAAGCATAACACCTCCTTATTAGCCTAATGCTCTGTTAATTTAACAATAAGAGTTGTAAACTTTTCTAATTTGTTGGCTAGAGACGCTTTAGGTCTCTCATGAAAGTGCATATTCACAATTTCAATCTTCGTAAAAAAACCATAGATTAGTTGGGGTTGCCACCGTTGTTTAATTAACAAGCTCTAGTTTATAACCATCATTGAAGGCTTAAAATTCAAGACATATTTGATATTACAAACATACATATATATGCTAGTGTTGGTGTCTTTTTAATAGGGACAATATATAAAAAGATGTCATGTTTTATCCTATTCTAAGAGTAGAAAGAATGACGTCATAATCGTTACACAACTTTATTGTTATGACGCTTTTTCAATTTGTTTGGTGCCTGGTGATTGTGTATTTTTGCAATGTCAATCTTTACAAACACCATATATTAATTGAGGTTCTTACCGCTGTTCAATTAATAAGCTCTGGTTATAATTTTCATCACACGCTTAAAATTCAAGATCCACGTTTTACTTCCAACCAGCATGCGTCTAATGGCAAACTTTTCAAAAGGATGATATTTTCTTCCGTACAAAGGATATTTTAAACATCAATTTTTGGAAATAATAATAGTCATAATAATAATTTTCTATTACTAACGAGTGTTGCAAGGTCCAACCGTCCAAAAGGACTTGTGTAACTTCGAAGAAACTTTTGCGGAGACATGTTGCGTTAGATGGTTCAAATTGGGCCAAAGTTGCAGTCCAGTGAGTGAATGACAAGTTCCTTTTGAAAATTCCTACGGCATCAACATTACGGGTCCGTTTGGTAAATAAATTTAAATTAATGATTTAATTTAAATTAGTATGATTTGAATTAAGATTTAAGTTAGTGATTTGAATTGTTATTCGAATTAACATTTGGATGTGCATTTAAGTTTAATTTGAGAATGAAATAAAATTGAAATTTGTGTTTGGAGAGATAGTGAAGATAATTTTTAATTTATCAATAAATCTAATAAAATCTTAATGTTAATGGTCTTAAAAAATATATAATATGGATATTGATTTATTCATCTCTTCATTAGGAACACAGTGAAAAAAGAATCATCTCAATTGGATATCAAATGAAGAAGTTATGATTTTTTTTCCTCAAATATAAGATAGAGAATTTTAATTTTTACTATAGTAAAGATATCTGAGTATCAAAAGTTTAAGGGGATGAGAATTCTGAAAATTTAGATTCTTGATATTTAAATGATTTAGATTTTGGACAAAATAAACATGTATCCGAAGAATCCTTGATACTCGAATCTAAATTTGAATCCATTGAGTTCAAAGAATACACGACCCAAACATACCCTACATAACTTTTGATCTTGTAACTTAGATGTCGTGTAAAGTGCCTAGTAACTTGAATAGTGCGTTTGAGAATCTCTATTTTAATTGCAACTTTTATTATTATAATATAAAACTATCATGTCTCTTTCAACAAAAATTGATTCAAACCATATTTTCTAAAATAAAAGAATGTTTTGCATGAAAGTAGGTGCTTGAGGTCTAAGGGATGTATCCCAATGTAACTAGATATGCATTTTAAGGTGTGGTTTTTAACTCGATTTGATGTTTTAAATCAATCAAAATAAAAAAAAAGTTCAGACTTACGGTCTATTTATTATGGTAAATCTATAGCATAATATAAACTAGTTCAAATTTAGTTTCTTTTCTTCAGCTTTTACATTTTCAAGTGTCAGTTTGAATGACAGATTAAACCATACAAGTTTAGAATTTACAATTCACGCAAAAAATAGTAAAAAGTACACAATTTAAGTGGCGAACCAAACAACTGAAAGTTTTTTCTCAAGAGCTTTTCGAGAATGCCATCCTTGTGAACATAAACTGTGTATGCTGCAGCCGGAAGAACGACAAATCGTTTTCATGCATACGACATCTCCCATCCAACTACTTGTGTAGCATAACAAGACGTGACATATTAACTATAAAACAACATGTCGTATAAAAGAATGACGGAACCGTCACTGTAAAAACGACATGTCATATAATGAAGAAACCATCATCCCCACCATTAAATCACGCATCACACTAAAATCCCACTCGCCCGCATTGTCAACGGACCAGATTAAATCACCAGTTTTACTAAAGTCTACCTGAGCCCCTCTCTCTCTCTCTCTCTGAAAAATGAAAGTAGAGTGAGAAAGATCCTAGACCACCGGTGCTTGCTTGAAGAAGAAGAGTTTCCAAACTGTAAATAACTGAACGAATTCCAACCGTCGGATCGAGGAGAAGCAGACTTTCGAGGCACCGTCGGATCCGGAGGCGCGAATTCCCGAGATCCAGATGACAGATCCGAATCTGGATTTGCAGGAGTCTGGGTGGGAGGAGCTGAGGAGGGAGGCGAGGAAGATCGAAGGCGATCTCGACGTCAAGCTCTCTTCCTACGCCAAGCTTGGCGCTAGGTTTACCCAAGGAGGTTCGCATTTCTTCTTGTCTCTCTCTGTTTTTAATTTCTCAATTTCTCTGCTTTCCTGTATTGCATTTTCGCTGCCAAAAGGTGTAGAGTTGTTGAAATTAGTCCAATGGCGATGGATTTGATGAATTGTTAGTTTCGAATGAGGATTTTGAAGTTTGAGCGTGAATCTGTGAGAATCGAAGTTACTTAATTGAAGAGAGAGAGCTTTTTTGGTTGGAGAAGATTTTGATTGACGAATTTGGGAATTATGCTGAAAAGCGACGGAATTTGTTAGCGATTTGATTTGCATTTTGCTAATTTCGAGATTAGTTCCGTAGTTTTGTGGTTTTCAGGACATCTCCAATGCAAGGATAAATTAGTGTGTTAGTGTCAGATTATAACATTGGACTAGCAAAATTACTCGCTAATGCAATGCTATTCTTGATGTTGAATTTGACATATGCTAATACTTGGTGGCAAACTTAGCTCCAAGAATCTCATATGTCAAATTTTAGCTTTTTGATTGCTATTAGTTGGGGTATTTATGTTTTGTTTTAACCATTACAACATTGGTATGTTTAATATGTTCAATTTCTCACTTTTGAAAGTTCACTTTTACAACGTTCAAATGATTATGACAAAAAAGTAGATATAGCATTTAAAATAGCATTATGCTTTGGAGCACAAAGGAATTACATATCAAATATGTCATTTTTACACGTCAGAGCTAGCATTAGTATTAGCATTTGCGATAGAGATGGTCTGCTCAAAATAGTTCTTGTTTTGGGAGAAATGCATGGTGGATGGATGAGGTTGCATGAATTTTCGTGATAAGAAAGGTTTTGGAATCAGGTTATGTGGATACTGGATCACCAACTGTTGCGTCAAGCAGGTCGTGGAAGTCCATGGAAATGGAAATCCAATCGTTGCTTGAGAAGCTTTTGGATATAAATGATTCAATGAGTCGATGTGCTGCTTCTGCTACACCTGCTACTTCTGTCACTCAGAAACTGGCAAGGCATAGAGACATACTTCACGAATTTACCCAGGTTTCCTTTCTCTTTAATTTTAGCATTGCAAATTCCACGAAGAGGAACTGTCCTCATTATATTGTATCAAGCAGAGAATCTATAGATGAGATTTCATGACATGTATACTTTTTTGAGTCATGATGACTTTCATTGAAAACCAACTTCTAGTTGTAGAATTTTATTGTACATCTTACTTGGATATTGGAACAAATTATTCCTACTTTTCTTTTCCTGAGAGAGGCATTAGTCTTTCATATGTTTTTTAACCAGTCCTGTTGTTATACAAATAACTACCTAATTGTTTCTTAGATTATTGCTTCTAGTGTGCTAGTAGCTCTACTCCAAGATATATTGATTGCGAACCGATCTTATTTGGGTTTCTATTGGATGAGATATTTAAGGAATGTTTTAAACCTGTGGAAGGAGTGGATCTGTTGCAGGCCATGTTCAGAAACAAATTGTGGGATTGGGAATCGTATGTTTAGCTTATGAGTTAGCTATTTTAAAATGTTAAGACAGTTTTCTTTTAAAATAAAATAATTTGCTCAAATAAAGTCAAATACTCGTTTAATTCTTGGTTCCAATATTAGTTAGTTTCCTGCTTTTATTTTCTTTCTTTATAATATCTGGAATTTTTTTGTTGCCTAATTTTCTTTGTAGTTGTTTGCTTCTATTTAGGGCAATTTAGCCTATAAATATGTTAGGCCTATCATACGTAAAGAGGCGGATGTTCTTTTTTTTAATTACTTTCGAGTATTACTCTTGTATTTTCCAACTTTTTTGGTATTCTGTGGTATTATCAAGTAGTTGATGCCTACTTTCCTGGCATTCTTGAGCGAATTGCCTGGTTAGTGGATGCCTGCTTGCCTGGTATTTGTGAGCAAATCGCCATATTCGAAGTGAATTAATGGATTTTAAGAAGATTGTATCAATTTTTCACGTTGAGTCATGGTCCCACTACATTAAGGATCAACACTCAAAAAGTTCATTTAGTAGCATCCAAGATAAACATCCATTTTGAAAAGGTACCTTTCTCGAAGGGCGTGATGTGGTTTAATTTGAAGGTCATGGTGTAACGTTGACGTTTTGGTAATGGTAGTCTTATTGAACAAATCCTTTTGATATGAGTCGCCAAATCTTAGTTATTACTTATTAGTTCCTCAACATTTTTCCTCAAAAAATAAACAAATTTGCTTGTAGGGGGTGCATTCCAATTCTTACTTGAGCTTTATCCGTTTAGGAATTTAGACGAATCAAGGGAAATATAAACTCAATGAGGGAACACGCAGAGCTTCTGAGTTCAGTCAGGGATGACATCAGCGAGTATAAGGTGGGAGACCTCTGAATTTCCTTACAGCTCTACATGTATAGTTGTTGTACCTCATATTACCGAAACATTCTACGTTATTGTTACTGGAATATTACCGCCAAGATTGGTTGGTCTAGTGGCGGTAGGCTGGAGCTTTGGAGAGAAGTTGCGGGTTTGATCCCGCCTTGTATAAGAAAATTGCAACTGAAATATAATTATTCAATATGCATCAATGCAGGCATCTGGGAGTATGTCTCCAAGAATGCAGTTACTAAGGGAGAGAGCCGCAATCCATGGAAGTATATCCCATGTAAGCTAAATATGCTGTTGAGTAGTCAATACTATAGGTGTGATGTTTTTTGTGTACAATTTCCCATATGTGCATTTGATACAGAAACGACATGAATGTTGAGGTGTCTGAACACAAATTCAGGAAATGGTACAATAGGACACAATCCAAAAAGTTTTTAATTTTTGGGGTTCACTTCTATGCAGATAGATGATGTGATTAGTCAGGCTCAAACAACAAGGGCAGTCTTGGGCTCTCAAAGGGCGTTATTTGGAGACGTTCAAGGGAAAGTGAAGCTTCTAAGTGACAAGTTTCCCGTCATCCGTGGCCTACTTGGTACTTGTTCATGGAGCAAAGCCAACTATTCAACCAATTTGGTTTCTTGATTTGACATATTACTAAAATTTTATCTAACCTTTTGCAGGTTCAATCAGAAGGCGACGATCAAGAGACACTCTTATTCTGTCTGCAGTAATCGCAGCTTGTACCCTATTTCTTATCATCTACTGGCTATCAAAATAGTTAGAAATGCGATTTATTGATAAAGAAAGTTATACATGCGTGGTGGTGGTGCCCTCTAATGGAATTTTGCTCCTATTTGTTAGAACAAATCAATTTTTACTGTTTCAGAGAAGTTTGTGGTAAATGTTTGTGGTGCCATTGCCCATAAATCTATTGACTTCTGTGGCTTTCATCTACAGAACTCGGTGAATATCTTATATTATCATATATATATATATATATATATATAGAGAGAGAGAGAGAGAGAGGATTCTACTAGGGTACATCCGGGTGTTTAATACACCCAAACACGGAGCAGACTTTTTAAAAGTTTAAGCAACTTCTTTGTTGTGTTTAAGTTGCCAGGTGTACCGTGATGTACTAATAAAGTGATGGTCACCGGGTATAGGCTGTTGCATTGAAGGAGTAAGTGATGAAAGATGTAATTGTGTGGTCCTTTGAAGGGCAAATGGACAAAATGATAGTACGGCATGGACTGGGCAAACGACGACATAACTTTTTGCATGGAAAAAAGTAACAGTATGATAGCCGCGACGTAACTTTTATTGGATTTGAATGATTTGTATTGCAAATTGGAAACGCTTAGTCCAAACCGTCAGCTAAAGAATCCAATGACAACTTCTCTTTTCCTTTCTTCAATATCTCCTGCGTCCTATTGACTTTGATACGGTCCAAAGACTATTCAAAGTTCTCACCACCATCCATCACTCCGGCCACCAACTCAAATATGGCTGGAGTCAGCTCAAAACCCTTACCATTTACATTAAGAATCCCCTTCTCCGCATCAATATTATTGACCAGCCAACCAAGCAAACCCTTACAAATGTAAAACTTTTTTCCTTTCTATAGCCTAATGGTTGTTCAAATATAATAATCTATCTTCTTCTGTCACGTTAAAGTATTTTAAATATATTAAATCTGGTTCAGAGCACTCATTTACAACAAATTAATAGAATGCAACGACATGCAGCACACTCAAGTGAGAGACACGTCCAAGATGCTAAATTAACAAAATAAGGCATAAATCATAACGGTCCGAGATCATGTCATTTATTATAAAGACATTAATTTTTTACATTTCCAAGAACAATACAAACCCAAAAAATTAAGATTAAAAAAAAAAAAAAACCATTTCGCTCCACCAAATGAAAGGCATATTTTCGTCACACTTAAGCATGAATCACAAAATATTAGGGTTAGGGTTCAAAAAACTTACTACCCAAAATGAAATCCAAGATTAAGTATATGCCGCGGCAATGCAGTGTACTCTGAAATGCAGCTACGGGGAAGAATTAAAAGGACCACAATTTCTCTGAGTGCGATCTGGCCTACTTTCTCAGAGGGAATCAGCCAAGGACTCAAAGTAAGGGTGACAAAATTTCCTCCTTATGCGACAAGGAGCACGAACAAATAAATGTTTAACAAAAAACGCCTGTCGTTTTCAAACCAAAAAGCCTGACAAAAAATGAAATTAAAAAAAAAAGAAAAATGACAGGTAATGTGTGATTAACCGGTTACTGGTTTAAATGGGTTACGAAAGATTAGTTTGCCCCCTCAAATAATCAAAGCCGTTCAACTACATCTGCACGGCTAACATTCCTTGGGCGTAAAAAACACTGGGTGTACCGAAATAGCCCTATATATATATATAACTTTTTTGGGTGGGTTTACATCTCGAGCAATCTTATAACTAATAACCAATGAGATGAAAAGGATATTTTTGTACATCTCTCAGGAATGGAATCAGGTTAGAACTTAGAACAAGACCACGTGTCTGCCATGTGGCATCCAAAAATGAGTGCAAAAGCAGCAGGCTCTGTCCAAGTTGATTGAGATAACAATTAACCATATAGGGAAAAGTGAGCATTCTATATGAACAACAAAACTCTGCTGTAAAACTGAATAGTAATATTATATTTTGCTATATAGAATGAGAAATTATTCACTAGACCCTGCCCACCCAGTAGCAGCAATATGGAGACAAGTTAGGTTGGAGTCTTGAAAAGAGTTTCAATGCTTATCGTTGGACATAAAAGAAGAGAAAGAAAGAAAAGGGTAAAAGGAAAGGAAAGAGCAGGCAAGAAAAGAAAATGATTCATTTCTATGTATAAACCGAAAAAACAACCCATCGATAAGATCATGTCTTTCCACCATTAGATTTATATTATAAATATAATTTTGGTTAGATTTAACGGTCAAAAAATGTGTCGTTCTGGTATATGTCCACACCCAAAAAGAGCCCATAAACAATTGTAACCTGCCTGTATATAGGCTGCAATGGCTGCACTCTCTGCAGCTATATTGTGTGAAAGAGGCTGGGACTCACCCATACATGCCATTGAAGGTAGTCAGTACACGTGGTAGTTACCGCAGGTAGGAAAACAAAGAAAAATGGATCTCACTTTTATGGCTTGGTTTGGTTACATCCCCAGAGGCCTCAGAGCTTGTGGAAAAGTGGGATTCCCATATAAATATAGCTTATAGATTACAGATATTATAGCTTAATCTAGTGAGACAGTGAAGCTGTACTCCATGCAGGCACACCTAACTCCTTTCATTGTTTTGACATGGCAGCCAGCCTATATATAAAACTTCTCACTGCTTTATTAATTATCATCTTTAATGGGCTTCTTCTACCCATTAACTTCACAGGTCAGAGAGAGGCTTTTAAGAGGGAGTTCTGGCACTTTTCATAGTGTACTTGTCTTTGCTTTTATTTATATATATATTCATGAATCCCAATTTAATCTTCCTCTAACATATATTAATTAGAAAAAAAATTACACTGCATGGTCAAATTGTTGTGGTGAAATTCAATACAATTTTCAAAATATTTTAAAAAGTCATAATTTCATACTAATTATCACAATGATATAATAATTTATGGTATTTAATTGCATAATAATTATTCAAATGATATTATTTTTTTGAAAGTCTAATGATATTACTTTGAACCATACATAAAATATATTTTAAACTGAAACTATATTTTAATTCAACATATATAATTATGCCATTTGTTTCATTAACTCAATATTAATATCAATGGCTTTCATTTTTATTGTAAACGTATGAGATATAGCTTGCTTTCATTAGAGCATTTTCAATACAACACCAAATTAATATGGTAATACTAAAATTTGATACTTGGGTTCAAAAATCACTCTCCAATATAATACATTTAAATATTAAATTTAGAATATATTATATTTAAGGTCAAGTTTTAACATTCAGTTACCATCAATTGGATTGTTGAACTTTTTATATAATAATTACAACATTACTATTCTCAAATTATTCAAAAATTCGAAGTACTATATTCTATTTTACAATTGGTAAAGCTTAAAATTTATGAAAATTATATATTATTTACTAAAGCGCAATATATAACAAACATGCCAAACATGACATTCTCCCCTTTTTTTGGCAACAAACATAGTATTGACATTCCATGAAAATTTATACAGTATTGACACATTAAAAAAAAATATTAGGCCTTGGAACAGCCATAATATAGGAAGCTTATTAAAAAAAAAACAAAAAAAAAGAAAAACCCCACTAAACTACTCACGGGATTAGATGCATCCAGTCATAACAAAACTCAAAAAGAGAAGAGAGAAGGTTAGATCCATGGTCAATGCCTCGGCGATAAAAGAAAAAACATGGGGATGATCTCTAGTCATTGTCAGGTACGATCTCACCTCAGTCTCTGCAAATAGTTGAGCCTCTCTACGATACAATATGCACAAATAAAGTCGTAAACGACAATTCTCACGGCTCTTTTTTTTTTTTTTTTTTTAAGTTCTTGACCAGAAAAGGATTAAGCTCACTAAGAAGTAGATATTTTGGTTTATCCCAATTCTATAGCAACGAGAAATTGCAATTGAATGGGTTGTTTTGTTTTCTTAGTGCAAAATGTGAAATTGGAGACAAAAGATTGATCTGTGCAATTACCTTTGCACCACGATGGAAAATCGATTTGAACAGTTAAAATTCGAGCAACTTTTGTCAAATAAATCAACAATCTAAAACCTTTCTCGTTCATCATTTAACCTACGAGAAAACGTCACATGGTACGATCAGTTTAGAAGTTTGTGTGATGAAATAAACTTCGACAGCAACTCATTTTCATACATGATTATGGAACATGTGAAAAGATCCAACGTACCTAGCATGATCCAAGAATGCATGAATTTAGACTATCATCAATGAAATACTCAAAGAAGAGCATTTTCGAAATCAATAATCAATAAATATATAAAAAAAAGAACCATGATCAAATTGTCTATTCAATAATATAGATAACCTACTTTCATTATTGGATCAGCCATTATGACCCTAATCATCGAGCCTTTGATTGTCATAAATATTTTATCAGAAAATGTAAATTAAATAATCGCATTCGATTTGGGATTGAGGTTTTGACTATAAGAAGTACCTTTTTTAATACATATATATATACACACACTCAACATAGTAGTACTTCTTAGGAAATAATCTATAGGTGCTTTGTTGATGTTAGGTTTTTTGTTGGCATAATTATCATAATTATCATGTAATTATCAAGAAAAAACAAATTTGAAAAATGTTAAATTTTAGAAGATTCTACGAGCTTGGAGAATATATTTGTCAAAACAAGATAAAGATTTGAAGATTCAAAACTTGAAGAAAAAATAACGCTTTATCTCATACTTAGAATATATGTTTTTTAAAATGTTTTTTTAAAAAATAATCTTTTGGTTTTTAAAACTTTTTCTTTAACGTAGTTTAAAATAATAAAAATTGAAGTTTATCTTTAAAAAAACGTTTTTAATTAAGTTCTGATTTGTTTCAAAGTTTATTTGATTTGAAATAGCCATTATCTCTTTTCTAAATTGAATATGATCCAAAGTGATAATTTTATTGTGATCTCAAAACAAAGTCCCACGACTATTTCCTGTGTATACATGCGTTCTATCGTGGGAGGTTTGCCGAAAAGTGGGAGAAAAATAGTTTTTGACGTTTGGTTTTAATGCTTTAATCTTTTTTTTTTTTTAATAAAAAACCTAAGCTGCAAAAATTGCTTTTGTGCATAAATTTTCAAGCAGCTTAGAGAGAGCCTATTTGGTCTAAGGTTCTTGATTTTAAATTTAGAAAAATATTTTCTAGGTGTATGAGATCTCTTTACTGTATCTTTGAGAGAAGGTATTTTGTTCTTCAGGAAAAGAATTTATAGTCTTTAGAAGAAGTTGTTCTGTGGACGACGGGAGTTTCCTGAAGCAGAGTTAAAGACAAGTAGTACTCGTTGAACAATACCATAAGAAGTACAACAATATAGGCTTTAATAACTAAGAGATAAGTCCAATTGGTACTTATAAAAATTTCTTAGTGGATTGTTCAACATCTAGGAGTGGCCTCGTGGATGTAGGTTTTATAAACAAACCACCACAAAATTTGTTGTGTTTTTTGCTTATTTTATGCATTGGAAATTTTTAATTAATTTTGAGTTTAGTTAAAAATTCAGTATTTTTCTAAAACATACCTTTCAATTAGTATAAGAGCTGTTCACTAATTATTATTTTGGTGAGATTTTGGGACAAAATCTATGTTTTTGTAGGAATGGATTTACCAAGAGATGGAGGCTCAATCATGAAAGCATCACTTGTAGATGTTCAAATTATTCATACTTGAAGACACGCATGAGTGCATTCATCAAGACAATTAATGAAAGAGCATGCGATCTATTTTGACGAATTGGGATCATTGTACTGCTGCTTATAATACTATTCTCAAACTCGAGAAATCATGGTCCGAAGATGAGGTGAAACTTGTAAATTATAATTGAAAAGCCATTAATGCCTTACTCAAATCTGCTAAAGAGGCATGGAATATTCTTCAAATTGCTCATGAGGGAACCACTGCTATTAAGGTTTCCAAACTACAAATTTCTGGCAACCAAGTTTGAGAATTTAAGAATGCATGATGATGAATAGATTGCTGATTTTAATGCAAAATTATGTGATATTGTTCACGAGACTTTAACTCTTGGTGAAAAGTATTCTGACTCAAAGCTTGTAAAGAAAACCCTAAGATCACTTCCTAAGACATTTGCTTACAAGGTTGCAGCAATTGAAGAAGCCAAGGACGTTGAGTCCATGAAACTTGATGAATTAATGGGTTCATTTTTTAGATGAAACTGAGGCAAAAGAAGAAAGAAACGAGCATAGCGCTATAAGCCAAAGTGCATAATTCTTATATGAGAGGGAGATGTCTGAAGATGAGGAAGATTTGTCAGAATCTTTTGATACATTGACAAAAAACATTAGCAAAATTTTGAAGAAAATTAATAAGAAGAAAAAGTTCAATAGTTCATCAAAGGTGAAAATTTTCAAAAGAATAAGGGCTCCTTCAAGCAATCCGATGGTATTAAAACGGGCAAAGAAATTTAGTGTCAAGAATGCAAAGGTTTTGGCCATATTCAATCAAAATGTGTTAACACACTCAAGAAGAAATCTAAGGACATGACTTCCACCTGGAATGATGAAGAATCTAAATGGAGTCAAGAGGATGATGAGGTCATGATTATTTATGTAGCATTCAATACAATCACTGTATCTATCGCAGAAACTATAACAAAATACGACAAAAACTCCATCAGTCATATTTGGATACAGAAATTGAGAATAACAGAGATGATGATGATTCAATTCAAAATTCCTACGAATTAATCTATGCCAAGTGGGTTAAGGTGTACAAATTAAATGAGACACTTAGAAGACAAAGTGGCTGAAGATACTAAGGAAAGAGATGAATTAAATAAAGCAGCCACAAACTATGAACTCTTAGCTGCTAAGAAGGAGGAAAATTATCTTAAACAAGGTAAGAATTAGAGCACACTTTGAAGACAGATGTTAAATACCGGCATGGCCTAACTTGATCACATTTTGACAATAGGTAAAACTAGTAGAGACCATCATGGTCTTGGATATACACGGGTGGAGGCACAGGCACCACAACAACTTTTGTCAAGGAGAGAGCTTGTAGGAATTTTAATTATGGTTCTAATTAAAAGAGATTCAAATTGAAAAAATAATTGCATTCTTGATCAAATTTTCGAACCATAAATTAATTCTTGTCACGTTTTAGGTCTATCTATGGCAGACACAGATCCAATTAAGGACCGACAGAGTCACATGCCTACACTGAAAAATAAGTATTAGCATATTTCAATTACTTTTCTAACAGGTGCCCCCATTCAATTGGTCACTTTTTTACTTCTTTCTTATTTATTCTCACGTTTAACGTTGTGGAGTTATTTAATTATTTAAAGCTCTGCATATATTTTCTTATTCACTCTATTCTTTGCTTTTTCTTCATTTCCTTGAACAATCAGGGCCCTTGGGGTGGGCAATATATGTATTACATTCAAAAAGGAAACTAAAAAGTCATGATGTACTATCTCTTCTTTATATCATTTCATAGTATAAATTTCATGTTATTTGTCTTTTTAAGATGGTATAAATTTCATGTTATTTGTGCCTCCACTGATATCAAATTCTTGATGTTTTACTGATCCATGGTTATTATCTATGTTGCCTACATGAGAACAAAACTTCTCAATCGATTGTAGTAAAACCCTAGATTTTGGAAGGAGATTGGTAGGACATGTCTTATTGCAAACAAAAGTATTCAAAAAAGAAAAAAACAGCAACTCTAATAAAATTTTCTTTTTATTTTCATTTGCTATCGCGTGTTTCTTTTGATTCATCTTAATAGAAAACATGCTAGAAGATTAAGTGGAACTAATTCAAAGTTCAAAATAGTAAAGTGAAAATTTTTGAAGTTCTAAAGGCAAATGAGAGTAGATCATGTCAAGTTTAGGCAAAAATATGGGAACAATATCCTAATAAATTTAGGAGCGTTTGAGTAAAATTGTGAACCTTGTATGTTCAATTACTTTCGATATGTACATATTTGATCTTCCTATGCAAAGCAGCCAATCTGTTGCGTCGCATATGACTAATGATACGTCAACTTCATACTCACGTTGCCTGCCATAAGTTCCACATGCAGGTCGTAGTTTCTTTGACCAATAGACCTACATAAAGACCTATTCAAAAGGGTCCTATTCAAACTTTAGTTTCTGATTTCTTTTCCAACTATCATAAATAACATAAAATTATTAACAAACTATCCTCAATTTACTAAAGGAAAAAAAAAATTGGTATAAATGAAAATATTGGTAATTTTGTATTTAAGAAAACTTGAAGGACAATACAAATATTAGTGGGAATAACAAGAAATTACAGACTAAGCAATTTTGCTTTATAACATAAATTTCTTTTTGTGATATTTTAAGAAATTTTGCTTTAAAACATAATTTTCTTTTTGTGATATTTTACGATAGATAAACATTTGAAGATATAGAAAGAGCAAAATAGCATATTTGAGTTAAAACTTAGTAAATAATGTTGTATAGTTTTATATAGTTTTAAAATATGTAGTAAATAGTATATTATGAGAAATTGAGAACAAAAACCCTATATCTCTATCTCCTCTATATCTCTCACCCCCTCTCTTACCGACATTGCCGTCGACTAGGAAATATAGTATTATTATTACCGTATAAATACAAAATTTTATTGATAACTTTGTCAGACCGCCATCGGCCGCATAATGTAGTATTCCCAGATGTGTGAATAAAAAACTTAACCAACAGCTTCTTTGGACCATTAATGACTAAGAAATACAATATTACCCTAATAATACTATATTACTGTGTAAAAAAAAAATTTCACTGGCAGCTTTATTGAATTGTCGATAGCTGGTAAATACAATATTGTAATATTGTATTATCGTGTAAATACAAAAGTTAACTGGCGACTTTGCTAAACTATAGGTGGCTAAAAACTACAATACTACCCCTAATACTATATTACTGTGTAAATATAAAATTTCATCGACGGCTTCATTTAACCGTCGACAGCCAAAAAATACAATATTACTAAGGTAATATTGTATTACCGTGTAAATGAAAATTTTCATCGACAGCTTTGCTAGATCTCTAGCGGCCGATAAATGTAGTATTACCCTGGTAATATTAGATTACCATTTAAATATAAAATTTCATCGGCAACTTTTTCGGACCGCCCGTGACCAAAGAATATAGTGTTACGTTGGTGATATTGCATTACTGTATAAATACAAAAATTCATCGATAATTTAAAAATACAAGAAAAAAAATATTTCTTAAACGTTTCCATTCATATAACTTTCTCCACAAAAAAAAAAAAAAAAAAAAAAAAAAAAAAAAAACAACGACAACAATTTTACATCTAGAAAAAAAAGGAAAGAAAAAATGGTCATAACTTTGTTTCAAAAATAAAAACCAAAAAACAAACAAAAAATTTACAACTTATCAGCTTGCTCTGACGACGGCAAGAAAATGGGGACCACGGGCAGTGGACTTCTATTGTAAATCTGGTGGCGTCCAAAGAGGAGATCAACGCCGATAAGCCATAAAAGATGGCAAAAGGCCGTCGTCGAGCCTCGCCATGTTCCTTTGGCGATGTTGCTCTCGAGGTAGGAAGATCCATTCTCAATTCTTCAGGCAAGATTACAATCTCTGCTGCGAATATGTCTCATGGTCTCCATGCCTGCTATTACGACGGTGTCATGTCGAACCACCGACGGCTAGGAAATACAATATTATTTTGATAATACTGTATTACCATATGAATATAAAAGTTAACCGGTATCTTTGTCGGACCGCTTGCGGCCTGAAAATATAATATTACCCCTTCTAATAGTATATTATTGTGTAAATATAAAATTTTACTAGCGGTTTCATCGGACCATTAGTGGTCAAGAAATGCAGTATTACAAAGGTAATACTACATTACAAAGGTAATACTACATTATCATATAAATGCAAAATTTCACCGTCGGCTTTGCTGGACCGTCGACGGTCAGGAAATATAGTATTATCCTGATAATATTGTATTACTTTGTAAATTTAAAATTTTACCTACTACTTTGTGAAACTACCCACAATCAAGAAATACAGTATTACCTTAGTAATATTATATTACCATACAAATACAAAATTCACCAACAATTTAAAAATACAGAAGAAAAAAAACATTGTTTAAACTTTTTCTTTCAAATACCTTTTCCCTACAGCAAAAACAGTTTTAGACGTAGAAAAGAGAAAAGGAAAGAAAGAAATGTTCACATCTTTGTTTAAAAAAAAAAAAAAACACAAAACAAAACGAAAAATTTACAACCTATCAGCCTGCTACGGCGACGGCGAGAAAATGGTGACCACGGGTGGTGGACTCCTATTGTAAATCCGGCAATGTCCAAAGAGGAGATCAACGCCGATAAGCCAAAAAAAATGGTGGAAGGCTGTCGTTGAGCGTCACCATGTTGCTGTGGCGATACTACTCTCGAGGCCACAAGTGCCGCTCTCAGTTCTCTGGCAAAGATCACGATCTTTGCCACGAGTTTGTCTCGCGGTCTCTAAGCCTACAATGACAACATCGACATGCTGATCTTCACGAGATAATAAAGATCGACCATACTACTTAGGTTGTGCAAAATGAAAAACTCAATTCCAATCATGACTCGAATCGCGACTCTGTACTCGTCATAGATCTCTAGGCATAGAAGTGTCGGCGAGCACGTCAGACGAGAAAATCAGATTAAAGGAGAATTAGAGTAGAAAGAATGAGGGGAAAGAGAGAGAGAAGAAACTCGATGCACGAATCGGATTGAGACTCTGTCTTCATTGTCGAGCTCTAAACGTGGTGGCACTAGCGAGCAAGTTAAATTAGGAAATTAGATACGAGGATAGAAAGGTAAGGGAGAGATAAAGAGAGAAAGAAACACAGGAGAGAGAGGCAAGGAGAAACAGGAAAGAAAATGACCAAAAAAAAAGAAGATATGATTTGTTTTGAGGGGTAGTTTTGGGTTTTTGTCTTTGTAAAATGGTGGATCGTGTTCAATATACTATTTTTTTTAACTTTTTCAAATCATCTGACATTATTTTCTCATTAATTGATAAAATCTACTATTTTATATAATTTCTTATAAATAAAAAACTTTATATGTGAAACTTTATACATGTATTACACAAAAATTCCAATGTACCAAAATTAAATCCTATCAATTACTATTTTTATTTAAGCAACGTGATGGTCTATTAATGTTAAAAGAAAATTATTCTTTAAGTTATAGTCCCCCATATTTTTCATAATAAATATAGAGTTGTTATTTTCTAGAGTAGATGGTGGGAAGGTGATAACTATGTTCCTCATGGACCCTCACACTTGCTTGTCTAACATATTTACCTTTTTATTATTTTTTATTTTAAGTTTATTCAGGCATTATACTTTTAGCTTTTTATCTTATATAATATACCATTTAATTAGATTTAATATATAAGTTTATATATTTTGCAGGTCAAACTATCCAAAAATTACCCATAACACTTTCAAATATAAAAAATAAAAAATAAAACTTTAAAAACTTTAAAATGGGATTTTGATCTCAAAAATGTCTAGAATACCCTCTAAATGGGTTTTTTTTTGTATGTTTTTATTTTTGTTTTCTTTCTATTTTTGAAAGTTTTAGTTTTTTTTTTCTTTTCTTTTCTTAAGGATAATTTGGTCGTTTTAAATGTAAAAATCTATTATTAACTAAGATAAGGTATAGATTTATATATTATATCTAATCTGAGGGCATTCATTCAATAATATTAAAAATCAAAGCTATAATTTTTAAATAAACCTAAAATATAGGAAATAAAAAGATAAATATCCCTGGCTTTATTTACTTCTCTTTTGATGTCTATATCGTCTTTTAACCAAGCAATATTTTATGTCATGAAGGGTCTCTGTATTTGGAAGTACGAAATAACCACATTGCAGCAAGCCAGAAAGTACTACTACTACCATGTGAAACATGTTATATTTAAAAAATAGGTGCACACGTGTTATGATGATCGGGTGATGGCATATTGGCCCCTAGCCAGATTAATTATTTTCTTGAAATATATCATGAGAAAAAAATGCTTGAAATTACCAAATATTTCATGGTTAATAGGGAAGCCGACAAGTACTATTGGCCACCAAAAAGCCATATTTTGTATAAAAACAAAGTTATGGTAAAGAGACACCTTAATCTCCTAGCAATGCCAGTCATACTCACGACTAGATCACGTTCAAGAAGGAAGAAGCTACAAAATCTTCCCACATGAGTACTCGTTTGTAACTACTCGAGTGCGATTGTTGCCTATTTAAGGCACAATTTTGGGCAACGGAAAAAAAAATCCACAACATCAAGTTTGGGTGGCGATAGTTCTCCAAAACGTATAGAGATTAACTATTATATTATAGCCCCTCTATTTTAGCAAACATAGTCACCTTTGTGAAATTAAGTCTTGTTCAAAAAAGGGTTTTTAGCTCCTTCTTGAATATAAGTATTGTATCACGTTCAGTTACAAAGCTAGGATTTTTTGTTAGGGGTTAATATCTTATAATATATAAATTATATTTATTCAACTTTTTTTAGAGAACTTATATATGTGTGTGTTATATAGGCAGGAAAAAAAGTTGAGGGGGCTTTCTACATGCCTCCACTACAAAAAACTACATTTAACGACATATTATTAACGACATGTAGTTTTTGAATGTCGTTAAAAAGTACATACAACATCTCTAACAAACATGTCGTTAATGACATTTGAAATAATAATTTATGACATATATATAGACGTCGTCTTAAAGGTCTTCTTTTAACGATAATAGTTTAGTATCGTTAAATTATTTAACAACACTAAATTATTATCGTTAAAAGGAGACCTTTAATACGATGTCTATATATATGTCGTTAATTATTGTTTTAAATGTCCTTAACGGCATCTAGAGATGTCGTTGTATGTATTTTTTAATGAAATTCAAAAACTACATGTCGTTAATAATATATCGTTACATGTAGTTTTTCTTGTAGTGCTTTGTCCTTGATCACTTTGATCTCAGAATAGAGCTTTGGTCTTTTTGTAGTTTTGGTCATTTTATATTAAAATTGACATTGAATTTTGAAATCTAATAGAGATAATCACATCCGTATAGAATAAGAGTATTTGAAAGTTTCACAGATATGGTTACTTTGAACACAAAATGTTCCAACTTACAAAGGTTTTTTTTAGAATAAACTTACAAAGGTTTTAACAACAATATAGAGAATATTAGATATAAGAACGGTAAAGTGAATATTTAAGCAATTTTTCATCAATTTTTGATGCCATATTTTTGTACTCTAAACTTGATGGCAAATTTATCACAAATATATATTATATAGTAAATTTGGCATTTAATTCTCATTGGTTGATACATTATCTTTTTCTTTTAATTATTCCATCATTGTCACTTTAAATTACTTTAATATTAATTAAAAGCTTACTTCTACAAATTTTAATATTTAATAATTATAAAAAAAGTAGATATAACATTAAAAATAATGTTATATATTAAAGTATAAAATAGAATTATACATCAAATTTACTATCTTCATACTTTTTAATGATAAATATAATTTCAACATTGACACTTCTTTTGGATATGGTTTAACTGTGAAAAAAAGGCTGGCTACCAAAGTGACGCAATATTATAATTCAAGAACTAACCATTCTAATAACCCAAAAAAAATAAATCAGTCCAAATTTGGATGTTAGGGTTGCAGTCTAAACCTAGCTAGTAGAGTCAAATAAAACTGGGCAGAACAGTAAGCCGATCGAGAAGAAACATATATAAATACATGCATATATACTATACGCAAGAAAGGACAAGCGAAAGTAAATTAAATTACAGAGGATTCCTGTTTTTTTCTGTTGTCACTGGCAAACATATGAGAGAGACATGTGAGTAGTCAAATCGATTATAATGTGACGCCCCTAATGCTTTTTGTGTGATTGGGTTATTGTTGCCATAATAATTATTTGGTGAATTTTTCTCACCAAGGACGCGGAAAAAGCCGTTGATGCCTTGTATGTTTGTCATACAATTGACCGTGTAATTATAACTCACTTCTTTGCTTGCTACTCTTCAATTCAACAAAAAGAATTATAAAGTAGAGAGTTCCATTTAAATTATTTGAGTATGGAAGTTGTGATTATGAATTATGATCCATCGAGTTTTTTTTTGCTCATGATGTCATTAATTAAGAGATGTGTATAACATCATATTGAAAACAAAATGTATGACTCCAAAAGCATAGTGGCAACTAGTTGAAAATGTAATAATACTCGTATTTGGATCGAACCTTGCAGAGTATGTTCCAAAAATCTTAATTATATGAGATTGTTAAATGAAAGGGTACTTTTTTATGTTACACCTTAAAATTATTGATATTTGACAACTTAAACCTAAAACTTTTAATTTTTTAAATATAGAATTGTGAAATCGAAATTTGTTACCATTGTGGTTCAAACAATTAACGTACGTCAATCATTAATGGACAGAATGGCACACAAGTTTTATGCAAATTGAACTCGAAACTCATTTGTTGACAACAATATCCTAAACATTTTAATTTTAATATTTGAGACCCTAATACATATATTAATTGTTCGTTATCAAATATTGGACTGAGTTTTCAAGAATTATTCAACTTAAAGTTTTAAATGTCAAAATTAAAAGTCTTGGTTCAATTTGTTAAGGACACGAAAAATCCTAATGCATACAGGTGCAAATCACCCTGAATATTGAAATTCGAGAAGTTGTGCCAGAAAATAAATTGAATTCACAAGTCAGGGTTTTTAATACAGGGAGCACTATTGAAGGAATTTCAATTTAAAACTCATATATGGAGGACAAAAGTTAAATTCAACAAATATCACTATGAAGATAGTATCATATAACTACCCTTAAAACAAACATATATCTAAATTGCGTAAATATATAATGAAATGATATCTATCAACACACAATGCTTATTTTTTCTTGTACAAAAAAAAACCACACACATTGGTACAAATTTGATCCTGAAATGATCTATGAACGCATGGAAGTTACTCATATAAAGTATCCAATATGTTTGTACAATGCCCGAGAAACTCCCATTTTAATACAAAAACAAAGATTTATTTTCCTCAAAGAGCCCTATAATGGAGGACCTAAAGTGTATTTTAGGTCATAAAAAGAGCCGATATATGTATATAGAGTTTTCCATGGTCGACCCTTCACATGTACCATCCCTTATATGTAACATATCTAAAGGTTAAAAATGCAACATGATTGTCAACATAATATTAATGTGGCAAAAACATATGTTACACTACTTTATGTTCAATTTTATAATTTTGTTTAACATAAAGTTGAAATCATACTTTAACGATAGTCATGTAATTACATCTCTTTAACATCAATGTTATGCTTAATAAGTATCATGTTAAGTTTTTTACTTTTGTAGGTTACAATTTTAAAAAACCCTATATATATATATATATACCCATATATGTCCCCCTTGCCCTTATATTGTGCTAGCTGTAGATATATATAAGCGCCCGCTCTTGGGGACTTTTGTCTACACCTCTAGCTACAGAGTTAGCAACAAACATCATTATTACACTTTGATAGATGAGTTGGGGATCAGCAATACAGCGTCAGGGAAATGGAATTGTAGAGAACCGAGGAAAATGGAAAGCTTTTTCCACAGTCACAGGCCCAGCCCCAGCCCCTCTCTTAAACTGTGAAAACAACGGCTGAATGAGCCCAAAGCTTAATCACCCCCATGCACACGTCTCTCTCCTCATATTTACTCTCTTACTCTCCCTCTCTCTCTCTCTCTCTCTCTCAA
This sequence comes from Artocarpus heterophyllus, assembly GCA_025403435.1. NCBI lineage: Eukaryota > Viridiplantae > Streptophyta > Magnoliopsida > Rosales > Moraceae > Artocarpus > Artocarpus heterophyllus. The sequence continues at coordinate 3,165,579 of CM046330.1, read as the reverse complement.
ATGCACTCACACATATTTTACAAATTCCAATAGTGGAATTCTCACCACATACATTTTCTCTCTCTCTTTTATAATAATAAATAAATATGTTAAGTTTGCTTTCAACGATATATCCAACACTAATGGCTATTCTTCTCAGTCTCATGATATGTGGTACATACATCAAATAACTTGTACGAACACTGTACATGTGCCTAGTAGGCCATAAAAGAAATCCCAATATTACCTCCAAGCCCTTTTTTCCATATCTATTATTTATTACATTATTTTCCTCACTCCTATTCTCTCTCTCTCTCTCTCTCTCTCCCCCTCTCTCCCCCCCTCCACATAATCACTTATTAATAAAATCCCATCTTCCTCACTATACCCCCCCTGAGAGATGAGCTAGCTCAGCAATCAAGAAGATCAAACATATCAGATCCAAAAGAGGTTTTTTTTTTTCTTTCTTTCTTATTTATGTGCATGTCCATCATCAAAATCCCACTACTGATCAGCCCATCCCATCAGTCATATCAAATCAAACACCCACAAAGAGAGAGAAAGAACTAGAAAGATAGAGAGAGAAAGATATAGAAGTCAATCAGCAGAACCAAAAATGTCCGCCTCGTCCGCTGCCTTTTCACCGGACCACCTCTCTCCCTCCGACCAGCTCTGCTACGTCCATTGCAACTTCTGTGACACTGTCCTCGCGGTATATATACAAACAACATCATCTATATATATATATATATATATAATCTTCTTGTTATCTTCTTTCATTTCCTTAATGGGGTTTTGGATTTTTGTCTATTTGTTTGTTTTTTTTTTTTTGTATAGGTTAGTGTTCCATCAGGTAGTTTGTTCAAGACCGTCACGGTTCGATGCGGTCACTGCACAAACCTTCTCTCTGTGAACATGCGAAGCTCGCTTCTTCCTTCTGCTCCAAACCATCTTCATCAGTTCTTGGGACATTCTTTCTTCTCTCCTCAACAATTTCTTCTGGTAATATTATTTACATAAATAAGACTATATAGTATATTAGAGTCTTAGATTTTTTACAGCATTGTTTTGGGCTCATAAAAATTAATGCTGGGTTTTAATGTTGTTTTTTATGGGATCTTGATTTTCAACAAATTTAAGGAGGATATGATGATGCGAGGCTCGCCGCCGCCGCATAATGTGATGACGATGAATCAGCCAAACCCTAATCATGATTTGGTCATTCCAGGCCGGGGAAGAGCAGCAGCTGATCATCATCAGGAGATCCCTAGGCCTCCAGTTGTTAACAGACGTGAGAAATATATTAATCTTCACTTAATTATTTTTTTTCTCTTGGTTTTTCGGCGTTTAAAAGGCTATCTTATACTTGTCTTTCTTTGGGATTTGGGGCGAAATTCTTGTGAATAAGACTCTGTGGACAATGACTATTAGACCTCTTTTTGATAGCCCAAATAGACTTATTGCGGCTTGTAAAGAAAAAAGTTTAAGAAAGTGGAATTCTATTTAGCAATAAATACTTCTTTACAGATTCCAAGGATTCTTAGTCAATGTCAAAAGCAAGAATATCTTTTTTAGTCCCTTTTTTCTCAATACCCTGCTTGAAAAGCCTTTCCAATTATTCACCATACAATTCTCCGAAACAACAACAACCTTCTCGTCTTCATCCCCAAAAAAAAAAAAAAAAAACCACCACCTTCTTCTTCTTCTTAAGCTTTTTGGACTTGGAAAAAATGCTTAGTTTTCTTGTCTGCTTTTTAGATCTGCCGCATTCCCCCCCCCCCCCCCCTTTTTTTTATTTTCTTTGTTTCAGTTCTTTCATGAAACCCCCTACAGATATATAAGCAACAAAAAGTTCCTCTCAGGTCTAGTAATACATCCCTATAACTACTAAATCTTCACCAGCATTTTCCTCTCATTTCGATTACCAAACTAAAACGAGTTTGAGATCCTCCTTCAAATAATTACAAGCTAGGGAAACCTTTCATATGTCCATACACACTCTATATATATATATATATATATATATATATAGAGTGCACGAAAATTAAAGCTCAAAATGCTGCATGTGAAAGTTGATGTGATATTAGATTTTTGTTATCAAAAACTTTTTCACATGATGTAGTTCATATATATATATATATATATATAGGTATAAATTTTTTATCGTTACTTTAGCATGCTATAAATCCATTTATAGCCAGAATATATTTTTTTTGCTTAAGATGAGAGCACAGATAGATCATAACCAGAAAACGTGAACTACAAAAGAAGAAAGACAATAATTGTCAGCGGAAGCGAGTTTAATGCGTGTCTGTTTGTTTTTCTGTGTGAACCATGTCTTCTACGTGATCATGATCATCAGCTCCGGAGAAGAGACAGAGAGTGCCATCTGCTTACAATCGCTTCATTAAGTAAGTTATATCATCTCAAGTCTTCTCTCTCTCTCTCTCTACATATATATATGTGTGTGATACTTGTATTATGTTGTCTGTTCATCAAAATTAAATAATACTGAAATTGAGAATTAATAGTTTGATAATATTTAAACATATACACGTGTATGTAACGCTATTGACATCAATTATTATAATTCGTTAGCAAAGTGTTATCCTACGTATGTATATGATATAATTCATTTATCTTTTTTCATTGAAATGAAGAATAAAGGTTTTCTATACGAAACATAAATGTGACATTGACGAAAATAAATTTGTGCAGGGACGAGATACAACGTATTAAAGCTGGCAATCCTGATATAAGTCACAGAGAGGCCTTTAGTGCTGCTGCGAAGAATGTAAGTACTAATTTAGGTTTTACTTTTGTTACTTTAGCTAGGGTTTCATTTCCTTATGTCATCAATATATATAGTAACTATATACCTTCTTAAAAAGTTATATATATATATATATATATATATAGAAAGAGAGAGAGAGCGAGAGACAGAAAGAGAGATATTTCATCTAATGTTAATTTATACATGCTCTATGTATATTTGTTATGAGTGATGAGTGTTTGTTTATTCTAGCTGTGAACCAACTAACAACATAGAATTTGAAATTAAGTAGCTCTTAATTTAAATTCTCCTAGCTATAGCTCTATGTGAACATTAATCCTTAGCATGTGGTTTTATAAAGAGTAGTTATGAGTTGGTCGTCCTCCTTATATTTTGCTTGACTAAAAACATATACATATACTTTTTCTTTTGATTGTTGGGTTTGATATCTCCATTGTTTATTTATTCTAGAGAACTTAATTTATTTGTGATCATCTTTTTTTTCTCTCCCAGTGGGCCCATTTTCCTCACATCCACCTCGGCCTAATGCCTGATCATCAACCCGTGAAAAAAGCTAACATACGCCAGCAGGTACTTATTGAAAGCCTAATCTTAATCAATTAATCAACTATTGAGTTCTTAATTATTTCTTTACTATAATTATTGATGAGCATAAAAGTCATGCGCACATAAACATGAATTTTCTTTTCTTTTCTTTTCCCAAAAAAAATAGGGGTCTTTTTTCATATTTTTATGGGAAAAAAAACGTTGGGTTTTTGCAGGAAGCAGACAACATGCTAACGAAAGATGGATTTTTCAGTACTCCTGCCAATGTGGGCGTCTCTCCCTACTAATATCCAAAGGGTTTGGGGCTTCCCAGCTAGTTTCTATTTTATTTTGTTTTACTGCTACTTTATATGAGGAGTACCAGCTAGCTATGGCAAGCCTTTCTTTGTTAATTGTTCAGAGCTACTACTTTATAACAACTTTTACAACTTTATCAGTGCTTGCATATGTTTTATGTTATTAATATATGAACAGTTTATTTCAGAAGAGAAATATCATTTGAACTTTATATACATAGTAGAAAATATAGAATGCTGGTGAATTTTGAGAATTAAACTTTTTGAAAATATAAGACAAAAATGTGACGTGGCAAGTATATAGTAAGAGAACTCAGCCATCAAAGGGGTAGGCTCGTTTAATTTGGTCAACTTCTCAGTCGTCACCTTTTCCAAACGCATCATAGCATAAAGATATAAATTTCTCTAACTTGGAATCCTTGTTTTCCTCGTATGCTTCTAAGTGTGGAAGCGAAAAATTTTATGAAGTAGAAAAATAATCCATGCATGTTAAATCAGTTTTCCAAGCATTACACATGTGAAACCGTTTATAATATACGTATATATAATGTTTTTTCTTTTCTTTCTTTCCGAAAGGAACATATATTATTTCTTAGAACACATATATTGTGCCAGTTTTAGAACACATTTTGCTGTTTCAAAAGAGGGTGCCCTAACAGAATATGTTATCAATATTGAACTTTATGGTCACCTTATTATACACTTATATGTTGATGAATGTATGCACATGTTTGCCGAGTGAACATGCATTCACTAATAGCCTTGGTGCTCTGGCATTAAAGTGACCTAAACAATAGCAATTCAAGGGTGACTAATTTCATTGGTGGAGCTATACATGAACAAGGGTGTTCGGCTGTCCTTCTAGAACTTTTTTTTTTATATTTTATACAATTTTATAAAAAAATATATTCCGTCTTTCGTAAAATAAAATTCTGCCTCCGCCTCCCCCTTATAGTTCTATATCTCTCCCATTTAATTTTTCTTAATAATTTAGTGTTCGCTCTATTTTCTTTGAGTAATTTTTCTGGCTTTGCCCTTGATAAATTTTATTTTTTTCATGTTAATGATCTATACTCCTTTATATTAATTCTTTACAACAGCTTATGAGGAAACACAAGCTTTTTTAGAATCTAAAAGTTTTTTATATATCCCTTGATTATATAACTTTTTTTTTCTTACTTTTTCCTTCCAAACTTTGATTTTGAGCTCATCCTTGAACCATTATAAAATGCTTTCCCTACGCGCATACATTTTTTTCTTTTTAAGGAACATATAATTCTTAGGAGTACGTTAGGGATCCAAATATTAATGCTCAGTAACTTTGTTATATCAACTCACACAGTGATGAGATGTTATCTATATACAATTCTTCAATATTAATTAATTGACTTGTCAATTTTTTTTAATTAAACACCTTTCAATAAAAGGATGATAATGCACACTATGCGAATTGGTTTTGGAAATAATTAGGTCCTAGCATTCTTTTATTTTTCAGCGTATGATCGGAAATGCTCTTGTAGTGTATCTATAACAACATCCTTCCCTAAGATGTTCAAGCTCTTTGAAAAAGAACCTCATTGTATCAGTTATAATCAGATTTCGAGAGGCTAATTAAATTCCCGATAGGTATTAGTGCAATTGTCGAGAAAATAGTTATAATACAATATCTTGAGGTTTTAGATGAGTCGTTTTCTCAAGAGAATATTCTAAATGGAAAAAAAATTAATAATATATTCATAGTCGTCCCAGAAATGATTTAAAAAAATTAACCAATACCATTAGCCGATTGGATTGATTGATAAAACAAGTGTGGATTGAGTTGGATTTTTTTTTTTTTTTTTTTGGGAAAAAAGGCTATTACGTAAGTTCATTGTAAGCTTAAGCTGAAATATTCTGCTTGGAACGAATGAACACTCTTAAGTGACGTAGTGAATATTGGAATTTTTTTTCAGTTCTTTTTTTTTTTTTTTTTGCCTGTTGTAATAGCTTATTCGCTTGGGCTTTCACATGGATTTTAATGAGCATTTGGGCTCACTGATCAGGATACCAGCTTGGACTCACCATAGGCTCAGGCCCAGCTCAAGGCTTCCCAGAATTGTATGAAGGTTTTCCAGCTATGTATAAAGAAAAATAAAATAAAGCAAAATTACTATGGTGGAATTAAAATTAAAAAAATAAACATTTTAAAATTAGAAAACATTGTATAGTAATTATGATAATGATTTCAGTAATTATTTTGCTTAAACCAACTGATTGGGACCAAGGGTTCTTAAATATAAGAACATTAGCAATTAATTACTAATTATTTACACTTTTTTTTAATTGTCTCCACGCATGGCACTCTTGGCCCCTCCTCTTTGAAGGAAATCATGAAAACATGTTACACTACTGCACACTACAGTTCTAATTAATGTGCTTAACACATGACAAGAACCAGTTAGGTTTTCAGTCTCTTATTGTTCCTCAATTTACCTTAAAAATTCGCTTAAGAGATATTCAAGATTGTCCACCAACAACCTACCAAGTCACTTAATCACAGCTGGGATTGCAAGGAACCTACTTGGAACATGACCCCATACCCACAGGCAACAAGGGATCCAAGGTATTTTGGATTTTCAAAAGCTAAATGAGTATAAGATGGAAACCAAAACCTCCATCTACATCAAGATTTTAATGTACAGTCAAACGTCAGATTATATCATATGATAAAAACAAAAATGTTTTTTTTTCCCCTAGCGGGTAGTAGCCTGGTAGAAGGTAGGTCCCCATCCATGGGGTGGAGTCTACCCCTATGAGTTCCCTATATATCTCGTTAGGGTGAATAAGAGTACTCTGAAAAATTATGAAACCTTGAACGAAATCTAATAAAAAAATCCTACGATCCAAACTTGTGGGTATTTTTCCTTTCGATTAAGGTAAAGAGTGCGTTTCAGAATATAATTACAACTAATAAATTAGAACCACAACAATATAGCATATGAGAGCTTTACCTTATAGTATGCTTTTGCTTTACACTATCATATATGATAACTTTACATTATAGCAGTTAAAACTAATAAGTTAGAATGACATTCCTAAACACACTAAAGATCTCTATCCAAAGACTTCAATCCACTAAAAGCTTTGAAAACTTCAGTTGGGCTCCCAACTATTCCAGTGTCCACTAATACTGAAAGAGGGATTAGCATGACCTTTTAAGGATTATGGACCCGACAAACTGTCTAAATTAAATCTCAAAAGTGGTCGAATAATCTGCACTAGAATGAACTTTATTTTATTTTTATTCCTGATTTAGAAGTAGCACAAACAAATTTCATTACCAAAGTGGTTTCTGAAGAGCAGACAAAAGCCGAGGGCCGGAATGCCATTACCATTTTATAACTATATAAATAGTAAACGACAGAATAGATACTATTAAGAAGGAATCCAGAATATTGTTTAAAAGTGAAAAATATAGAAATCCATATCAAACAAATGCGCGTGGAACCGGCAAATTACACCTTAAATAGTGACAAGTCTAGTAAACAATTTAACGGAGAATCAGATTCTGTAGTCGTTTTTTGAGGCACACTTCATCATATTTGGGAATGCTTTTTGAGGAGAGCTGACACTTGAGAGTGCAGGGATAAGCTTTCCTTCCAGATCTGGTGTGTTCATGGATGAGAGAGGGGGGAGAGAGAGAATGTTGAATACCAAGAACGATCAGATTCTCTAAGACAGTGCTATGATAAGATAAATCCATTGGTACAAATCGACCCACATCTCTTATCAAGTTTTGATATCCCAAATAATATCTAACCGTCCACATTACACCATGTTATTTAAAAAATTCGAAAGGCTTTTAAATTAACAATTCGAGGGTTTGTGTTGATTAGATAACGTGCGATAATTTGATCGGTTAGACATTATGAATATAAAAATTAGTCAAAAAATCCAAATCCGGCACAATTTTGCAGGAAATGGGGATGAAGTCACTTTGCACAGGAATTTAAAAAGTTCGGGGGAAAAGAAGCAAAAATGCATTAAAAAAATAATAAATTACACACAGCGAATGAAGAAGTTCTGATTCACTTTGGACAACACAGGAAATGAAAAATCTAAGCAGTAGATCGACCAACTAATAGAACTGGCATCAACGTATATCTAATCCAAGCAATAGCAGACTACTGAATGGAAGAGAGATCTTTTTACACTGATGAGGGCAATGCAATAATATTCTTACTTCATCCATATGATTCAAGAAAATATCATTCAGAATACTAACAGAGTCAAAAACACTATTGTCATTTGTTAAAACAACTGATTGGCACACACAATTTTGGGGACGTATTTGTGTTAGATAAACCCAGAAGAGAAAAAGTTCTATACAGTTAACTCTACACAAGATTTAACAGACCATATGAGAGTAAAAAACCAAATTCACAAACCAGAAACCATCAAACATCTATATATATTATATCACAAGGACGGAGGTGCTATAACCATAGTTACTCCACCTTCCAGCAGCAATGAAAGCAGGTCGTTGAATCGAAAGACTTGAGCTTGCTAATTGATGCATTAATTATGCCTACGTCCGCCGTCTAATCTCCTCGGAGGGCTTAGTTTATCACGTTGTTGCCACTGTAATAAGAACACAATTTACTACTGTTCTTCTGTGCACTTCAATCCCGTTAAGTAAACCTGAGACTGAATAACCGTTCTTCCAATCTTGAAACCTGGTACCACCGTGAATCCAACCTTTGCTCTAGATTTACAAGGCAACAACAATCTCTTGGTAACATCTTCCATGTACACCAACGAGAAATCGACGCCCCTTTCCAGTTGAAAGATCTCAACAACAGGATCAAACGAAAAGGCCAGCTTGTGAAGCGTCCACACCGAGCTCGCCATGTTTACGTACGCCTCATAGAACACACTAAGCGACCTCCACGAATTCAAGACCACTTCTTTCCTATCCAAAGTACTGAAAATCGAGGACTCCATCGCGGGATGGATAATCTCTTGATACTTTCCCTCGCAAAACCTTGAAAAATCGCAGTCCCGGTCGCTGCTCAACACCTCCATTGGGTTGCTCGATACGTGTTCGAGCAATTGCCTCAATGAAGAACCACCCATTTTATCAGAGCCCGAAACATGCCCATTACACAAACTTCCATTCTCAACCAATCCAAAGCATTTGAAATCGAAATTCCTGAACATTCCCAGGAAAACATACGACAAAAACGCATACTTATTATGTCCTTTCTTGGCATACTCAATATTAGGATGAACCAAATTAGCAGCTAAATCCAAATCCCACCCAACACCTCTCATCAACTCAATCAAAATCTTAGTAAACCTACGCGTTAATCTACAAGCATCAACCAGAACGGAATCAAACACTTTAATCGAAAGAAAAACCTCACGAGACGAGTCCGAATTACCCGACAATCTCTTCGACAGCTTCGAGTTCTCTCTCTGAATCTCCTCCAATTTCTTTCTGAGAGCCGCGACTTCGTTGTCCTTTTGATCCATCTCTTGCTGTAGCCGGTCCGAGAAGGCGCCGAGCGTCCGAAGCTTGCTCTGATTCTCCTCAACCTGAGCCTCCAAACACGATGACCCAAGCATCAAATCCTTGTTATCGGAACCATCATCAGAATACAGATAATCTATGTAAAATCTCTTCAATTCGGAGAGTCTATGGAGGTGGGAAACCAGAGCTCGATCAGCGGATTTTATACTTTCTTCCACAAAGGGGACATGGGCAGTTTGTAATTGAAGATAGGAAGCTTCGAAGGAGGAAACAGTGGCGAAAATGGACGAAATTAGGGTCTGGGTGAGTTGGGTATTGACGGGTCTGATCTGGGCCTTGGTATTGTTCTTTTTCTTCTGGGTTTCTTCAATAAAACGATCAGGCTTCGTGGGCGTGATTAACGAGTCTGGTTTGATGACGACGACTTTCTGGTTGGTGATGACTTCCTCGGCGGAGTCGAGGAGGGTGAATCCGTCAGCGGCGGCGGCGGATTCTTCGTCGGCGAAGAATTCGAAGGTTTTGGCTTTGAAAGCGAGAGCGAATTTCTGAAACATCTCGGAGATTTGAGGCGGTCTTGACGAACCGTCCATTTCTGGCATTTTTGAAGAAGAATAAGAAGAAGAAGTGTGAATGAGAAAAGAGAATTCTTGGGTTTTACTTGTTTCACTGATTATTTCTTTGTTGATTATTCTTTCTCTCTTTCTTTCTTCTACTTCAGCAGTTTTGTGGGAAGTGCTTTGGATGTCTTGGAAGGAAGGTTTGTGGATTCTTGTCTTCGCTGGACTTTTCTTCTCTTTTTTTGTTTAATTAATAAATTAATTATTAATCAGTACTTAAATTCTCATATGAGTCTTTTTTTATTAATTATTTTTATTTTTATTTTTTTGTTCAGTTTTCAGTCAAGTCCTCATTGTTATGCTGACTTTGAGAATTTTGGCAACGGTAATAAAGGAAAAGACTAGGGTGACGGAGGGGAGCAGTCAATTTTCCGTGACCGACGTGTGGTAGGTGAATGCTCACTTGAAAAGCTCGAACATTTTCATGAGATTGTTGAGAGTTGATATATCTTTGGCACACCTTACCCTCCATTTGACGCATCAATCTGAATTAAAGCCCAAGGCTCTTAGAAGTTACAAAATAAAACTTTTTAATAGCCATAATGTTTTGAACTAAATTTGATTTATATTTTAGTTTAAACTCATCTCCTAAACATTTTATTATTATAAAAAACTCTCAAGTATTTAATGTGTAATTATGAGTAATTATGCATTATGCATTGTAAATCTTTAACATAAATAGTCACATATTAGACAATTGAAAAGTTTTTCAAACTGGTAAAATAGCAACATCTATCATAGGACTAAAGTAACTAGCGGTGGAGGTGGCATGGAGGCAGAGAAAGGCCTCCTTGAAGAATTCGCTTCCACCAGATCATGGGTTTGAGTATTGCTACCATTTAGTAGCATAAACTATACATTTAATGTAAACTCTTGAAGTTCGTGGTCTGTTAGATAATGAAGGTCCTTTGTCATTCTATCAGTGGTCCCAATAAGCTATAGGGGAAATAGCACCGTGGTTTGTTAGATAACAAAAGTCATTTGTCATTCCATCAATGGTCCCAATAAGCTATAGAGGAAGTACCACCGATCCTATTTTTAGCTAAAAAAAATGGTTAATTTGATGCTAAGAAACTCGCAATACTTCTGAGAACTATTTGCGTAAACTGACTCTTTTTCCCTTGTTGTTGCCGCCCTATGCACAAGTTTCTTGTCTATTTCTTCAACTGCTTGAAAATGATAAGCGTTTATTGGCTAGCTCTTAGCTGTTATTTGTTCACCCTTCAACATCAAGCGTATTAAAGTGTAACTGTTTTTTCAAGTATTGAATATGCCATTAAAAAAGTTATAGATTATTCATTTAAATACAATTAACAGAACGGTAACCACAATCTTAACTTAGATTGGAAGCCTTTTTTTTTTTTAAGAACAAAATTGAAAGAGTGCAGAGTTGCGCTACTTATCTAATAAATTAAACTCTAGTATTAAAAGAAGGGAAGTTTAGCAACAGATTATTTCTTTAACTAATCTTTCATCTTGTGCATTCACTTGGCTCGAGAAAGACAACCCCTTTTTCAACTTGTATATTAATAATTTATTAGGCTGTGTATTATCATATTGGCATTTTTGGTACGACCCTATCAGTGATGAAGATTTTGCTGTCTCTTTAGCTAAGAGATATGTAAATCTTTTGCGTAAAATATGCTTCACAGGTCACAAAATTTTCCTGCAACTGGTTCTTTCGTCGTTTTCTGTAAAATAAATAAATAAAAAAAAAACACATGATCTTAAGTTAAAATACATATATATATCTATCTTGCTTGAACTGTGGCATCTTTTTGTCATTGTGATGGTATATTTGTACAGGAAAAATAATTTCACTGATAAATCAACTATATGCTTCAAAGTGGCTTTATATACTTTTTCAAAGCTCATATAGTTCTCTCCATACTGGGAATATGGGGCCTGCTCAAAAATGCAATCATTATAGCTTTATATTGTATCTTTAAAGTGATTGTAATACTTTAGGCAGACAATTTCCACGTCAGGTTCACCTTCTAAAGCTAAAGTAACAACACGTATTGAGAAAAATATTATTGTTGATCCTAATTTTATTCATGATTACTAAGTGTTGGCTTAGCAAATAAATCATTTACTGCAAAATTAAGCTTGATGTATTTGTTGTAGCTATATTGGGATTGTCATGATATTCTTAGAGTTTTTGGGTTATGTTGATTCTGATGGATGATTTTTCAACAACAAGATGGGTGATTATTTGAAATCTTATTAAGTTGTAATAAATTTTAATTTTAAGTTTTCTAAGGTGTGAGAAATGGGGCTTGAATTCTTCCTGCCCCAGCAAAAGTATAAGCCAAGAGGACCCTTTGCTATGGAGTTGACTCAGAGAGAAAAGCCAAAAGGGGATTTGTTGTTTGGTAAAAAATAGGGCCATGATTAGGAAACATGGTTAAACAAACTGATTAGGTATTGACTAATTTATTGGTAGGTTAGCAGTTGAGATCAAATTGAGAACAACTAGAAATGTTTCAATAAATAAAGAAATAATAAAGCAAATGATTCAATAAAATATAGCTCAGTGTCTATGACATATTTTTTTATCATGAATTCTAAATACAAATTTATTTTCAATCATCAACTCTGTATTAGGTTACGTTGATTTTAAAAATAATTTTGTTTTTGATTAGATGTAATGTTCATAAACATGCTGGTGTAAACTTTAATTTTGTAGGAAAAACTTGTGAATGTTGTTTGCAAAATAAAAATGCACAATTATCTGTTCTTTTCTACCTGTGTTTTCTTTTTTTCAAACACACCACAATACTACACTAGATATATATAATATGTATGTATGCACTTCAATGACCACCATATGGAATCACAAACCAAAGAGAGAATTATTCTATTTATTACAAAATTTACTTAATTTTTGAGTGTGAGTTTTGCAATGTGATAATCAATTTTTAGTGGATAAGCCAATGAGAGAAATATAGAACACACAATTTCTTACGTGTCTCTATCATCCATATAGTGTAGCATAGTTGACATTTTGGCATGATATATTAACAAGAACAGTCCATTATCTACATGTTGCATACGACAGAGATTTTGTTGAGCCTACCGTGGCAATTCTGGTGTCCCTCTAGTTGTTCTCTTTGTCGATTACTAGGCTTGACGTATTATTATAATTTTGTAAAAGGAATAATCTGGCTTTCGGCACATAATAAATAATAATAGAAAAAATAATGTCTGTTTGACAAAACTACATGTTTGACTTAAAAGGAATCATGGACTTTTCATTTATCAAATTGTCTCCTAACACCAACCTTAATTGTTTTAGCTTAATTTATTCTTTTGGGTTTTCTTTTCATATGTGCATATGCAGGAGATGATTTTTATCACCTAAAAAGCTTGACCCTGGAGTTACTTTGTTCTTAGGCTGACCTTTTTTTTTTTTTCATTTTCCCCTTAAGGAAAATAAAGAAATATTCTTCCTTACCTCACTTCTTTATACTTCCGACTCAAAAATAACTTTATAACTTTTAATAGATTTCCTCTAATTTATTACAGTGAGAGGAGAGGGGAATCATTTCTTTATATTTCACTATTTCTTTTAGGAGAAAGAGATAGATAGCATTTTCTTAGCAAAACAAAATATAAATTACATTTTTTGTAACATTCAAAATTTATTAAAAAAATTAATGGGAGACAATATCAATATTAGAGTTTTAAATGATAGTAAACGCCTTGTTGAGGGGTGGCATCTTTCAGAAGAAAGAGAAGCAGAGGCAGAGATATAAAAAAACAAAAAAAAACCAAAAAAAAAAAAAAAACCGTCTTCGGTCAATCGTCTGGAGTTCGTTTTCAATGTGGTTGATATCATTAGAAAGCTCTCGACGAGCCAATCCAACGACGTGTCTTGCCGTCGACAATTCAAACAATAACTGAAGGAATTGCCAATCAAAGCTCCGAAACCGTCGAACTTCCAACTATCATAACTTTTTCGTCCGATTTTCGATCAATATTATTTTGGTCTCTACAGACTCAAAACAACAAGAGGAACAAAATTAGACTAGTCTTTCCCATCAAAACTGTCTAGAAAATAGTCGCTAGAACTGTAAATTCCAACCACCATCATACCATCGTCGATGAAGCTCCAACAATCAACCAAACAAACTCCATTTTTTACGCCATTTTAGAGAAAATTCAACTTTGAGCAAAACCCCCTCGTTCATTTTAGCAAACCATCGTCTTTAGCTGAAAATTGAAGGCATCAACATCAGTTGTTGTGGCAAAACTTTGATCCCATCAAATTCAACCACTCTGGACCAAATTGAAGGTCCCATTATGCTTAGAGGGTGATGGGTAGCATTTTGAACACCTCAATCTCATAAAACCTTAGTTGAAAAGCAAGAAATTTAGTCGTTAAAGTTCCGAAAAAGACAAGCCAAATTTGGGTGGTTTTAGGCTAAATTTCCTCAAATTATCGCCAATGAACTCAGGAGAGTTGATTTATGGGTGGTAGGTCTGAGCCCAGCCACTATTGGAGCTTGGTCAAAACTGGTCAAACTTAGTCAATGCCTATCAAATGGTCGCCAGTCAAACTAGTTAAATCTAGTCAAAGCTGGTCATAGTTGACCCAACCTCCAATTGATGATTTGAGACCACCTCTTGACTTGTTTCAATGTTTCAGACACAACCGTGGCCTCTGTTTAGGTTAATTCAATTTCATTAAAAATCATCAGTGCACCCAAAACGAGGCAAAGTAGATCGATAGAATGGAGACCGAAACTAGTAGCTGTTGCTTTAGGAATCTCCAGAGTTATTTCTAGCCGTCCACATTTCCTTCAGGACCCGTTTCAAGGTAAGGATTCTATTATTCAAATTTTGTAAAGTTTTATTTAATTAAATTCATGGTTTAATTTTTCAAAATAAATTATATATATTATTTTGTCGTTGTTATTATATAAGCATCATATGGATAATTGTGCGAACCCATCTTATAATGTACAACGTGGTCGGAATTGATTTTGATACAACTTGAAACATAACGTGATACAAGAAGCATGGTTACGTTAAATAGACTTTTTATGTACTAGTGAGGAATTGAAATACAATAATGTGACATGTAGAGACATGGATTAATAACATATAAGCCCATTAAAAAATGAATAAAAATGTGTAACATAAACAAGGCAACACTTACGTCATTGGATTCAAAATCTTAAAAGGAAAAATAAGGGAAGGCCATTCACTCCCTTAAGTCGAAAGTCCCAGAACGCATTGTATAAGAATATGACTTGGTAACAACATGGGACAACAAGTCCTTTCACTTGACTACTCGATAATTGATATAGTGTATTATCTAGCATACTCTATAGGGAAATTGAATATGAAATAATATATAAATGATAATGAATATGTAGATGCTACATAATCTTGTTATAATATACGTATATATATG
This sequence comes from Artocarpus heterophyllus, assembly GCA_025403435.1. NCBI lineage: Eukaryota > Viridiplantae > Streptophyta > Magnoliopsida > Rosales > Moraceae > Artocarpus > Artocarpus heterophyllus. Next base: position 3,150,413 of record CM046330.1, on the reverse strand, counting down.
ATATACGAACACGGTAATTATTAAGTATCCACTTATTTTTTTCAAAGAAAAAAATAAGCAGTACAAAGAGATTAGACTCTCAAATGAGACTAAGTAGCCACCGATAGTTCTAACGCACCCCTGACCACATACATACTTTTCTTTCTTTCTCCCATAAAGCCTCCTTTCCTGAATCTTAGAGGATCCACATAGCCTTTGATTTTTGTGTTATTTATCCATTTTGCCTTATTCTATGCCAATGTTGGTGACTAGGGTTATGGACATAATGGGCTTGTTAAGATATATTAATAATGTATTAATGAATAAACTAACCATGCTGGTTCCATATGGTATGTAATAAAACCAAAGGGTGAGTAATGGTTTTCCTACAGAGCATATTATCGTTCATTCTCCTATATTTTCATCTTTTCAGGATTTATAAAGTGTGAAGTTTTAAAAGTTTTATTTTATTTTTTGATCTTTTTATTTAATTTATTAAAAATACTAACCCACTTAGGGGCGTTATATTTTTTTTTTAGAAAAGTTAGTAAATTGTAATAAATTTGGGTTCGTTAGGTAAATCTTTATTTGCACGAAGATCAAATTTGATAAATTCAAAATTTATTGGTTTTAAGTTTTCATCGACACTTATGAATTTATTTATTTATAGGGTGTTTGACAAGCATAGTTAAAACTAACTTTTTAGTTACCAAATAGTGTAAAGCTCTCATATGCCACAGTAAAAGTAAAAAAATGCTATAGTATAAAGATGTTATATTTTATAGTGTTTTAAACCAAAAAATTGGTTTTAAGTCTAACCAAACACCCTATTACATAATATTCACCTATTGTTTAGTTAAATTAATTTGTTATCCCTATAAATGCTATCTTAGAATTAAAAATGATCAATTTACTATTGTGTAAAATAGAATTTACCAATGAAGATTCAAACTGGCTATCGGCTTCATTATTTTTATTATTACTATCATCATCATCATCATCATCATTATCATCGTCATCCTTATCATCATGTTTGCTTAATGGAATAGGCTGCCATGCAGTCCACAGACAATGTGGGCCAATTTGGTCATTAAGCCGGAATTGAAGAAACTGGATCAAAATGCACAAGGAGGGTCCAAATATCAAAACACTATGGGCCGTAGGAGAAAAATATAAAGCCCAAGTTGTAGATGAGAGATTAGCTGCCTACAACCCCCATTTTTTTCGCCCCACTGTACGAGAGTACAAGGTTAGCAACGTTTTGTCACATTGATGTCATTAAAGGACATGATCATCATGATCAGAAAAAGCATCTCAAAACAAAAGCCCTTTCGATATGGTTTTAACGCCGCTGTTTGCAAAGCTGTGTATCTCAAATTAAAGCGCACGGTTTTATTGATAACAAAATTATATAAGGTGTTTAAAAAGATAGTGAGAATTTATATTAAAAACTATTTTTATTGTAGCATGTAAGAGTTTTTTATTATAGTATATTTTCTTATTGTTATTATAATATGTAAAAATTTTATACTGTTTATAACTGATATTGTGGTGAAAATTAAGTGGTTTTCATCACTGCCAAACACCTCATAATCTGCTAAAATTAAATGAGATTGTTCGTCTCAAAAAGAATAATAATAATCTCAAGAACATTCAGGCCTAATGGTCCATAAATTCCTAAATAAAAGGTAGGAATTTAAAGTGCGTTAACATTGGCAACATGACCACAAAATTTCTGTTCAACAGTATGTCATGTAATAGAATATGACTAGAAAAACGATAATTTTTTTTAGATATTAGGTTATTAAACTCTAGCTGAAACAGAGGTGAATTTCAGATCGATGTTAACTCTTGCATGGGATAAAAGCTGACAAAAAATGTTTTTGAGTACTGAGTCTTTCATGATCTGTTTACCACAATAAAGTTTGTCATTATTTTAGTGTCGTCCGTGATGACTTATAATCTATATGTACAATATATATATATATTATTTATTGGCATCATATCATTCACTTTTCACCTATCAAATCTCCCCTAAATTGCAACTTTTGTTTCATTCTCTGTTTTTATTTGCTTTCTGCTTCACATAAGGGTACTATTCACAGGCAAATAGGCTTGCAGGCACTGCCTAATGATCTTTGCAATTGGAAACAGATAAAATATCTTTTTATTATTGACATGTGGATGAGCACGTGAGAGGGATGTGGAGTGTGTAGAATATGTTTTTTGAATGGCCACTCAACAAAAATATGGTCATTTTCGGGTGGGGATACCCACCAATAGTACTTTTTAAACTTTTAGATTTATTTAAAATTATCTTGTTTTTTTTTTTTTTTTTATGTTTGATGAATGAAAACATATGCTTACTGTTAAGTTATATTTGCAATACTTACTGAGTAAGTCTTTCAAATATAAATTTAACAAAAAAAAAACAACGAGCTTTTCCAATATCTTGGTTACATTTTAGACTCTCTTGGATAATACCATACGCATTAGATTTTTATATTTTTTTTATTAGGATCCTTCAAATATAAGATATTTTTTAAGGTTTTTTTTTGTAATGTTAGATTACATTAAAAGTATATCAAATTAAAAATATACGTGAAATTAATTAAACTTAATGAAGATTTGATATTCCAAGATAATGTATAGAGTGTTTGGGAGTACTGGTTAGAACCAATTTTGGTTGAAAATATTATAACATATAAGAAATTCATATTTCAGTACACTTTTTTCTTAACACTATAGCATTTGAGACCTTTACATTATAACAACCAAAAGTTTTGGTTCTAACTCATATTTTCAAACACCACAGTAATATTAGTAAGATATCAATTTCCATACCTTACCATTTTTTTATTCTAATAACACTTAGATGTTCAAAAAACATATCGACACATCCCATAAAAGAAAAAATATCGATACATGATGCTTACCATAGAAGGGCCTAAAATGCTTCCTTATTTTTGTTTTTGTTTTTGTCCTTTCTTAAGCTAAAGGTAATAATTCTCACAATGTAGATATACTAGTGGAAACTACGTGCTTCGCATATAAAAATTCTATGTAAATGTTATATATTTCTTTTCTATTACAAAGTATTTAAGTTTTAACTTGAGTTTTTTAGACTTTATTCAAAAGTAATTTTTCTACTTTCATTGAAAAACAAATTAAAATTTTATAATCTAAATAACAATTGAATATTTTGTTTGTAAAAGTAACTAATTATGTCACAACGAATAAATAGAGGCTAGATTTTAAGAAAAGTAAAAATAAAATAACTTAGAAGAAAGATAACTTTTATATTCTTATAATAGAAAGAGGACAACGTGAATTATAAAGTATTTTTTTAAGTACAACATATTTAGAGAAAAATGATTTTCATAAAAGCAAAATAGAGAGAAAACTATTGACAATTACTCATGACAAAACCATATTTGAGAGGGTTGTTAATAAAATATTAAGTTAGACAAATTGTTATTGTAAGGGCAACATTTGCAAAAGATAATACTTTGACAAATTACAAGGAAAAAAAATTAGTAGAGGACAAGTGTGAAAAAAGTTATTGCAATTAAGTATATTATAAAAATTATGTTAATAGGACTCACTTAAAAATATAAGATTAAAAAATGTGGACTTACCAAAATATGTGTTTTAGTCAAATTATATCTTTCGGTGGAATAATATACATGTATACATAAGTAGAGCCAACTAATAAGAAAAAGGGATTTAGATTAGCCCAAATCAAGTAGAGAAAATAATTGAAGTGTACATATGAGAGCAAAAAAATATACTTAGATAAAGACATATTTGGAAAAAAAATTACAGTTTGTAGAGAAAATAGGACAAATTTAAATTAGGTTAAGAAAAAAACAAGATAGTTTATTGAGTAATAATCTTATAAGGTTATAACTTTATTATTAATAAAATAATATATAATTTAAAAAATATAATACATAATACACTGATACTTGCAATTTGTGAGCCAATAAGTTATAACAAGTAAGGATGAAAAAGATTTTTCTAGTGTCATAGGGTGCTTTGACAGCTACCAATCTATTGCATGCAACTTTTTTTGTGAGTACAGTGCGTAGTAGATTTGATCTTCTTTTGTACTACTCTGATCTTTGATTTATTGCCGTTGAAATTTGAGGGGAAAGTATGGATGATCACTTCGATCGTCGTATCTGGAAATTACCAATAAATTTAATTCTAGTGGCGTGGGGATTGGATACTTGTCATTTTCTAGGATCTTCTGCAGGGTAGGAGATGTCGATTTAATACGCTGTTAATACGCTTCTTAAATAGTTCCACCTTGACATAGTGCAAAAAGGTTGAGCTATATACTTAGAGATATATATAGCTTGTAGACATAATTGATTACAGGTTTTTTTTAATATAAGCTTTTTCCTGAAGAACTGGTTTTTGCATGCCCAGTAGGCCTTTTTGACTTCCGCTATATCAGCTCAAAAATAGCACTCAATTATTCATCTTTCTGTCTCATCTTCCATTTCAACTTCAAGTAAGAGTTACCACAGGCTAGGTGGCATAGGCGGCAAATGAATGACTCCTATCAATCAATATCGATTTCTCTTTCTCTATAATGAGGTTAAATTATTTCACCTTTTAATAGACCCGTTTGGGTTGGTATCTTTTTGAATACTAATGGATGAAAAGATATATAAAGTTTTCTTTATCGTTCTATCTGATCTTATAACAAATTCTTGTAATAGACATTCGGTGACGAGTAATAATACCATTGATTTTCTTATTAGAGGAAAAAAAAAAAAAAACCGAAAGCAGCTTCAACAAAAGGTACAAGTAGCAATAAGCTACACCAATCATAATAATTTCCTCCGAGAAAAAAAAAATGAATTTCCCCGTTAACATTAAATACAAGTCAACTTATAAAATTTCACCAATAAAAAATTAAGATCTTTCTAACTAGTGATATTCGAAAAGATATTCCGAGCTTACAAGTACTCTTGCTAGAGTAATAACTCATCACTAGATTGCAACTACATTATCTTCCTCGTATATACACACATTAACACACACACTTTTTTTCCTCTATATTAGAGTGACAGTTGTTGATATGTTTATATAGATATATATGTACATATATATATATATATATATTGTACCTTCTACAACGTTAATGTGTCTCATTAATTTTCTTGAAGTCGAGCCTCAAGTTACTACCCCTTGAACTCGAGCCCATGATCTCTATATCCCTTGCATGATTGATGTCCTTATCGACTCTCCTATCAAGGATTAAAGGTTAACCCTCTAGGTGTATGTTAGTGTTGCCTTGAGCGTACACCTCGAGTTTCGAAGCATTTGTATTGGTGTCAAAGTCCTTCGGTTATATTGAGTTTCGGCCTCGAAAGTGTAAGAATATTCTCAATCTTAAAAGAATCACGTGTTACACGATTTGATCTTTTTAGGGTAATCCCTCGACACTCTTCAAAGTTTTTCTCTCACAAAAACAAAATAAAAGACCAGTTTCTATACTATATAAGTTATGTGATTGAATAAGATATGACAGTGTACATTATAAGTAAATATTTTGCATAATTAAAGAATTTGTTGTTATTCGTCCTTTGTTAGGATGATAAGACTACCTCTTCTATCAATCTTACTGCAATCGATGCATATGATTATCTATTTTGTTAGTTCTATTAGCTTTTTTTTGTCTTCAGCGAAAAAAATGCTTACTTGTCCTCGACTTAAATCTTATAAAAATTCTATGGTAGGATGCGTTATTTTATATCAGTTTTACTCCACTGATAGAACAAGTTTCTATTTGATTAAATTTTGAAAGAACTTGATGTCATACACTTTTTTATATATGCCATATCTATAACTGTTAACTTTAGAATTGAACTGTTGAAACTGGCTCGGCACGTTTCCTACCAAAAATATCTTCAAGGACTTACCGACAGTTCTGTTTTATATTCGCCATATATATGTATGTATGTATGTATAATGTGACACGTATATGAGATTATAAATGCTCAACTATTCTGGTCGTTCCCATATATATATATATATATATATATATATTGTTTTCTCTTTTGTTTCTAACTTTTCAAGAAGTATATATCACATATATGTGATCTGCAATTGCATCTTCTCCATTGATTTAAAAACTCTGAGCCCAAGCAGATTCAGATCATGGACCACCTACATATATACACACACACACACACACACATGTATACATACACGCGTATATATTGTGTGGCCCAAATGTAACTCGAGTAGATTATGAGAGAAATTCAGAGCAAAAAAAAAAAAAGTGAAAAAGAAAACCATTTTTTTCTAACAAGAAAAAAGAAAGCAACTTGGACATAGAAATTTATTGCTTGCAGATCATTTTACAAAAATGGAAGACCAAATATTTCTTGCGAACTTCCTTACATATGTTGCTTTTGGAATCTATATTATATGCATAACGTGACATATGATGTGGTGTATATTGTCCAGTTATATAGAGTACAACGTTGCACGTCGAGATAAATATTCTTAATGGTATCTTAATTCTTAAACATTTTTATTTTTTTTTAAGTTGAGAAAAAAAAGTAATGAAAGGGAAGTCTCGGGTCAAAATGTAAGAAGTAAAATGAAGCTCACAGGCGGAATCTCTTACAAAGAGCATTAATCTAACTTTATAAAGAAAGTATTTCACAAGTAGAATTTTCGTTGTCATAATCGATTATTTCATTAATTACACTAATATAACCACGAGTGATTATTAAAAAATTGTCAACAATTGCAACAATAGATCGTCATAAATTATAATAATTGAAGTAGCCGCGACAAAAACCAAAAAAAAAAAAAAAATCAGCTATTCATGAAATTTTTTAGTGCTATATAAAAACTAGAGAATTTAGTACCTAATTTTGAATTTTTATAATAGTAATTAAAAAATAGCATATCTATTATAATTGTTAATAAATGACATATCTAGTTCTGAATTAAAATGTAGGGCAAAAAAGAGTTTATTAACCAAAAAAAGTAGTAAATATCGCGTACATAAAAGAATTAGTAAATATTAGATTTTTTTATGGTTTAGAGTTTTATGAAAGCAAATTCAATAAATTTTAGATATACTAAATTTGATCCTAAATAAATTTGAATTTATCAAGTAAACACCAAATTTACTAAATTTGGTCATGCAATAAATCCAAAATCCAAAAATCTTGAATTTATGACTACATACTAACTTATCTAAAATTTCGGACATATATTTTATTCTGTCAAAAAAAAAAAATTGCCTCCCTTTAGAAATTATCCCTTGACTTTATGTAGACACACACATGAATACTATATTCTACCTTAACGTTTGGTATGCAGTAATCCTAAAGTAGGAATGAGAATCTTATAGATTCCTATGTTTGGTATTCAATAATTCGAGTTTTGGATTCCTGAGAAACTCATTCCCATGGGATTCAGATGACCTCATTTTAGGGTAATCTGAATCCCACCCAACAAGGTGATATTCATATTCCTAGGAATCTTAAATCACACCTTTGATGATGATGACGATGATAATAGTTATATTATTAAATTATTATATAAATTAATATTTTTATACAATATAAATTAATATTTTTATTACAAAAATTATATCAATATAAAATAACAATTTGATAATAATTATAATAATAACATCAATAATAATAATAAAAATATATAATATATTACATATACAATATCTAAATATAATATATATTATTATTAATTAATATTAGAATATAATATATATATACTATAATAATAAAATAAAATAATTTCATACTATTATTATAAATTAATATTAATATATGATATAGATATAAATATTATATCAATAGAAAATTATAATTTAATAATAAGGATAATAATAACATTAATAATAAAAACATAATAATATAATATCAATATGAGTAGTATTATATTAATATTCATAGTAATATCAATATTAAATTATATAAATACTATTATAATAATTATAAATATAAAATATAACTAAATATATTTTATATTTTTTATGACAATATTTTTATTTGATGTTAATATTAATATAAATAATAATATATTATTAAAAATTATATTTTTATTATTAATTCTATTCCTTTCAATATATTATATATTATATACAACATTTTAATATTAATAGATTGTTAAATAATAATTCTATGACTATTATAAATTAATATTTTTATATAATATAAAGAAAGTATTATATTAATATAAAATAATAATTATTTAATAATAACGATAATAGTAACATTAATATTCATAGTAATATTATGTTAAATTATATGTAATATTATTTTATTATTTATATTTATATTATTGTTATTTAATATTAATACTAATATATTATATGGATACATTTAATGTTAATACTATAAATTATTTTGTTAATTATACAAGATTCTTATGTACAATCAAACACAATAATGTATTATTTCTAGAAATCTAATAGAAGATTTCTATGTACAACTAAACGTGATAATTTTGGTTCTTTGAAATCCTATTCCCTACAATCATTTTCCTGAGAATATGATTTCTACTGATTACTGCATATCAAACGTCTGTCAGAGACACGTGTGGGTGTTCATTATATATAGAGGAAATCCTAACATAATCGCCCTTCAAAAAAAAATAAAATAAAAATAAAAAGAAATCCCAACATAATCTAGAGAAAAATGATCATGACGAAAATCCAAAGAAAGTAACTGAAGGAAAAAAAAATGTCTGGTGAAGGGATATTGTGTCCCTATTCATGCTAGGCACCAACGTAACTATAGATCATGTGACGAACCATCATGTACAAAAGCAGCAGTTGAATATAATCCCATGATCGAAAAGTCAGAACTACCCTTTCTCGGCTAGGCCCAGCATTTGCCCTTTTGATTTTCTGCACCGCAAACTTGCATATAATTGGTAACACTTTTTAAGGGCATCTTTGACCTTTTAAGCACATTGGAACCAGAAAAATCATCATTCTCATCAGAATAACTGCCAATGATGCACGTTTTTATATCATTTTATTGGCATGTTTAGGAAGGCTTTTTAAAAACTACTCGTGACTTTTTTAGTTTAAAAATTACTTCTAAAAATATTTAAATGATTTATTATAAGTATTTTTACTCTTTAAAAGTGATTCATGTTAAAGGTATGAAACATGGCTTCTCAAAAAGTACCTTTAAAATAGACTTTAAAATTTGTAACAGAATTTTAATAATACATTATAAGCTTAAATATAATATTTTTGTAACTTTTAAAAAAATTAAAATTATTTTGACCCATTAAAGCTTTTTAAAAATGTAGTTCTAAATACTTACTAAAAAGTTACAATTTTTGCTTTTATTTTTCTGTTGACCCAAACCACAAGCAAAAGTTGTACCAAAAGGGTCCAATATGTGTTTGCAGAATTGGTTTAAACTTAAACAATGTAAAATTCTTTTTTATTACAATGTAAAGCAAAATAAACCACTATGTAAAGCTCTTTATCGCTGTAATATTCTAAACTAATTGGTTTAAACCAAACTGTTTTTAAATACCTTATTGATCTAGTCAAAAATAATTTATTTTTTTATTTTTACAAATTTAACGAGCAAAAAACTTTTTTTTTTTTTTTTTTTTTGTATCTACTAAAGAAATCCTTACAAAAATCCTTGTCTTTTTACTCGGTAGAACCTGCGTGTATAGTCCCAAATCAATGCAAAGGAATCAGATTTTGGTTTGACCACGCGTGAGAGAGAGAGAAGAATTAGACACAAAAATCGAAAACGAGTAGAAGAATCCTCCAAACATCATAATTTATTCATATCTAAACAAGGCAAAGAGGCAGATAAATATAGTCAAATTGGCGTAATAAAGGAAAGAAAAGGTCTTTATAAGGGCATGTACTCAGTTGGAGAAGATATATATGTCTCAGATTTTGGGATATATGACTTTATAATGGCGTGAGTTGTGATGTTATGGCGTTATTTGAAGAAGTATGCGCCTTCTGTGGTCTACTGATCAGTACTCCTGCTGTTGCCATTTGCGTACGGACCTTTTACTCTTTTGCCATTGCCCTATTCCCTCTTTGTCTGTTATTTTGGAATCTCACCGCAAAGGGGTTGTTTGTTTGGCCATCTTTTTAAATTCAAATTTTTGTAATCATTTGAACATATTTTTGTTTCTCTCAAAATTTAAATCAAAGTATCTTTTAAATCTAAGTTTTTAAAGTTTTACCCCTTAAACTCTTTGGACTCAAATATCTTTGCTACATTAAAAGTTTTGCGTTTTCAATGAAGAGAGAATAAGTCAAGATCAATGTTGCATATTTTTTTTGGATCATGAACATTAAGATTTTATTAGATTTGTTAATAAATCAAAAAATTTTTCTACTATCTATTTATACATAAATTCTAATTTTATTCCATATTCAGATCAACACTTTAAATGCACATCCAAAAGTCAATTCAAATAACAATTTAGATCACTAATTCAACTCATACGACTCAAATCAAAACAATTCGAATTAACACAATTCGAATCTATTTGCCAAACAGACCAATAATATACATAACATATTTATAGTGTCACATTTGCACAGTATGTTTGAGCCTTAAACATGATGAAAATCACACCAAAATTAAAAAAAAAAAAAATCAACAAAACATACGACATGTATATGTCAATTTAAAATAAAACTTAGTCTTTTGAAGGAGGTTTTGTAGGGCCTGAGTCTGGCATCGCCTCTCAACTGGCCTCCAAACTTCTGCTCATGTGGGAGGGTACTAAAGTGACGAGACGAAGGAAGATATGAGGATTGCATGGTGTATTGATGGTTTGGGGCTGAAAGAAGGTTTTTAACATGGGTTGGGTTGCTATGCTAGTCGTGTTTGGATGTCGGCGACCTCGAGCCTCATTTGGTGTGGTTACGTGATGGTTAGAGGAGGTGGAGGGACGACTTCTCTCTTCATATGCTGGTTGCATGTGGAATAGTTTCTCAGCTATTTGGGATCTTTGGGCTTTCTAGGGCCACAGGTCCATGGAAGTAAGGATCTCCTTGGTTTATAGGGGTAAGTGGTGGCGGATGATTTTTACATGTTGGAGGCCTAGATCTTTTATGACTTCCCCCGTCTCACCGATGATGCTATAGATTCTACGCCCCTTCTTGGAGGTGGTTGGCTTGTCTCTAGATTGTTCATCGGTGTCACTTGAGTTTTACATATTCGTTTTAATATTTGTATCTATCAGATAAATACAATGATTTTTTTGTGGCTTAAATGTGGTGTGTCTTTATTGTTTTATTGCCTTTTTACTGTAATAACGGAAGTGGTCTGCCCAATTTTTGGTATTATTTGTTTGGCTAGCTCATGTGTCATTTTTGTTGTGATTAGCCTCGATGCTTTTAGTGATCTCATTATCTTGATTGATTGAAGTAGCCCATAGTTTGTAGTGATAAATTTAAAAGAATAGTTTGTGTGCTCAATTAATTGTATGCCTCTTCGATTTTCTCTTGTTGGAACTTAGGACACATGTTATGTCCTTGAATGTTTTAGTTGAACGTATTGGTGATTTCGATCTATAGTTCAAAATCAAGTCGTTAAATGAGTTGTGATTCTTTATGTTTGGATTAGTATCTATATTGTTCTAATTAACAATGCAATTACCACTTTAAAAAACCCCTCAATTACTATATTATTTTCTTCAAATTCCAATACAATAACTTGTTAGTGCAAGCCCTTTTCTCACTCTTCTATTCCTTTGATGCCAACGTTGGCCTAACGTTCTTCCCATATGCACAGCGATCACATGAATGCAATAGGATTCACAACCTTTTTTTTTTTTTTTTTTGCATGAATTATTCGATCATATTTACACATTTAAATATGTAGCCTACAATAGAATTCCATGGTTGCTTCGCAGTTGGCGCTGGAATCTTAATGAATTTGGTTTCTATAATAGATACAAGTACAGCACAAATTCTGTATTGTACCATATTTAGTTTACTTACAACTTTCTGATAAACATCAGTCATAAATAATTGAGACGAATAGTACAAATAAATTATATTGATACATTAATAACATCTTGCACTAGTTTAAGATAATGATGTAGATTACTTATGATAAGTAAGTAGCGAACAATGTTTGATGAAGGCCTGTTTCCGAAATCAATTTTCTATTCCAGATTGACACAGCACATTATTAACTTATCATTATTTGCAAAGAATGCAAGTGAAATTCTTTTTAAAAAAAACAAATTTTATGCGACAATGCAATAGATTGATGATAATACAAAAAATTAAAGAGAAAATTCGTTAAGTGATAAAAAAAAATGTTAAAAGGTAAGGGGAAATGAATAAGAAAAAGGTAAGATTGCCCTATACCAAAGACAGTGAAGTCTGTTCCGTGATAATATTGTAAATATTTTTGAAGACACAAAATTATGGAGTAATCAAATAAATAAGTTGTAAACAAACAAAAAAGAGCCTAATGTCTGATATCCAATTTTTCTTTAATTCATTTCTCCAATTCCAAAAACTGACCTCTGCTAAAAATAAAAAATAAAAAATAAAAATAAAAAATAAAAATAAAACTGTCAAACCCCATGCTTTTTTCTTTTTTTTTCGCTGGCTGGAAAGCGTGCCCATCTTTGAAAGAACAGGAATATCCTTTTTGACACATTCTAATATCCACATAATTAAAAGGAAACACCTGATAACGAGTATCTTTTTCTACTTTTTTTTTTATTTTCCTTATTTATTTCATCTAGGTGGAACTAATTCAGTTCTCTTGCAAGAGTCATGTCCACCACCAAGGATTAACACTTTGGCCAGGCCATAAAAACAATTTTTTTGTCCGGTGAAGTAATCATATGTTACTCGTAGGAGGTGTTAGTAAGGGTAGAAACCTACTTAATTTTTATCACAATTTTAGTTATAAATAATATAAAATTTTTATATGCTATAATAATAATAAAAAAATATACTACAGTATAAAACTTTCACATACTACAATAAAAATAATTCTCGTACTATTAATTTTCATCATTTTTTTAAACATGCTAGTAAATACAGACGGTGCAAAAATGGATTTTTCTCTGAAAATTAGAGAGGGTACCGTCGTACTAATTTGCAGTTTTTTTTTTTCCACCCAGCCCAGAAAAGAAAAAAAAAAAAAAAGAAGAGTGAGTGCTCATATGGGTAAAACAGTAATTGTAAATTCTAGTTCTTTATTATACAAGGGACTAATCCCATTTGCACTTTTGTTTTTGTTTTTTTTTTTTTATTTACCGTTTTCCACCGAGAACAGTGAAAAGTCACTGTTCCCTTGTCTTGTCATTTAGCACTTAGCACAGTTAAAGAGAGAAGGTGAGAGAGCCACAAAGTAGACTATTCATAGACAGCCATTTGGTTAGAGATTTAGGGTTTTGGGGAAATGGGCTCTTCTTATTTCTCGACGAGGACCCTCTTATAATTTACTACACACGGCAAGATAACGGGGAAAAGGCTTTTAATTTTCAGTTCATTTCCTTTAATAATTGTAATTGTAAACAAAACAGAGAGAATTTCGTCCATTTGTTTTCCAAAAGTGTGTAATTTTCCTTTCTTATTTATTTTCTTACTTATATCTAGTGCCTTTTTATTCTATAGAGTTAAAATCTTACTCTTTATTAACTCTATCGATTAGTTAAAAATTATAAGTTTTAATCTAATATTTAGTATATTTTTTAGGTTAAAATCTACTAGTCTATTTAGTAAGTCACTCTAAACAGATCAAAACTACTTTCTTGATATAAAATTTTTACATACTATGATAAAATAAAAATTCACTAAATATAAAACTTTTATATATTACAATAAAAATAACTAATAACCCTAACCACCTATCAAATCCCACAATTTTAGTAATAGATGTCAACAAAAACATGCAGTGAATGTTTCTAAACTTTACAACCAATACCTATATCAAATCAAAACCAAAAGAACTCAACGCATTTAATTTCAGGTTCAAAACTAAATTTTAAATAAATGTTTTTTTATATATTTTAGGGCATTTTTTCGTCTCTTCTTCTTCTTCTGATATATATATATATATATAATCTCTTTTTCACCACAGTGTTAGAAACACTTTTAATTCAAACTTTTCGTATAATTGAAATTTTTATCTCCCTTTCTACACAAGAGTGAGTTGTCATCTTTTTATTAACTAATTAAATTTGTTCATTATAATTAAAGTGAATTTCTCAAACAACTACCATAATAGTTGTTAACAACTACCATAAAATAACAATTATTGAAGTGAAAAAAATTCAAATATTTGTATAAAATATACTTATCATACATATTAATTGTCTGTAATTTACAAAAACGTGGTTGGATTAAAAGGAAAAATGAGGTAAGTAATTATAATAGTGTACTACACCACGCCACCTCCTCTATAAATGAGGACAGCCCCTCTCTCTCTCTCTCTCCCTCTCTTTCTTTGTAATTTCATTGGTGACAGTGTAACACTAGCATATATCACCTGCCAGCGCCGCTCTCTCTCTCTCTCATTATACACACACAGTCCAAGCATTTCTCTGCCTATGTTAATGGCTGCTGCTCCACCAATATCTCTTTGAACCCTGTCCATAATTCAAACAGTCTCTCTCTCTCTCTTTCTCTCTCTCTCTCTGCGGATATCAGAATTGAAGAAGCACACATTAGGAGGAAATAATAACATGAATATGGTTGGTTTAATTTTCTCTATACTATAAAGTAATTGAATTTTGGTGTTGAATTTCTCTAATGGGTTTTTGTTTTTAAAGTTTGTTTCCTTCTTCAAATCTGCTTCCTCGGTGGCTTGAAGTTCTCCTGACTGAGAAGTTCTACAACGCTTGCATAATTCATGAAGAGGCCAAGAAGAACGAGAAGAACATCTACTGCTTGGACTGTTGCATCAGCCTCTGCCCTCACTGCTTGCCTCCTCATCGCTCTCACCGTCTCTTGCAGGTTCTCTCTCTCTCTCTCCCCTCTCTGGCTCTCTCTCACTATAATTCAACTAAAAAAAGAAGGAAAAAAAATCTCCCAAAAATACTCTCTTCAAGTTTTTTGAAAAGGTTCAATTTACTTTCTTCCTCATGGTTCTTCATGTGTTTAATCAATCATGTTTTTGCTCTTTTTTTTTTTGGTTTTTTGTTTTGATCATGTCAGATAAGGAGGTATGTATACCATGACGTTATAAGATTGGATGATGCTACCAAGTTAATTGACTGTGCTTTTGTACAAGTAAGCTCACAAACACTCAATTTTGTAAAAACCCATGTTTTATTTTTCTCTTATTATTATTTTCTACTTTATTTTCTACATGCTGAGAAATGGAAATATGCTAGCTCTTACTGCAAAGAAAGAAAAACGACATGAATTTGAAATTCTTTCTTTAATACCCTCAATTTCTCTTTATGATATATGTGCAGTCATATACAACAAATAGTGCAAAAGTGGTGTTCTTAAACCAAAGGCCTCAAACAAGGACCTTTAGAGGCTCCGGCAACATTTGTAGCACTTGTGACAGAAGCCTTCAAGACCCTTATCTCTTTTGCTCTCTCTCTTGCAAGGTCTCAAAAAAAGAAAAAATTACCACCTTTTTGTTTTTAAATTGGGGTTTCTTCCAAAAATCCCAAAATTTTAATTTCTGAGCCTTTTGGTTTGTCTAACAGATTGATTATGTGATAAGAACCGAAGGTGGGCTTGTAAGGTACCTACTGGAGTGCAAGTTCTTGTCCTTGCCTGAATCGGGTTTGGACGACGGTTTGATGACACCGGATTCTGTACTCGAACCGGCCGGTTCAGGACGGACCTCTTCCGGTTCTGGAGGGAACGGAAGCGTGGGGTGTAGAAATACGACTTCCTTGGCTTGCACTGCGACGACGGAGATTGTGAGGAAAAAGAGGAGCAGCGTCTCGGGTTACCGGTCGGCTTGCCTTCCGGTTTGCTCGCCGGTCTCGGAAATCTCGGCGGCTCTGATGAACCGTAGAAAGGGGAATCCTCAGAGGGCTCCCCTTTATTGAAATTGCATGTGTGTGTACGGACTTGTGGATGAGAGAGAAAGAGAGGTAAGGGAGTCTTTTTTTTTTTTTTTTTCTTTGAAATGAAAGTTTATACTTTTGTTAGTAGCAGCAGCAGCATATTACAAAAAAGGTAATTTGGGGCCAAAAAGGAAAAAAAGAAAAGAACACAAAAAAAAAAAAAAAATCTCCCAATTTTGGTGAGGAGTTTGTTCTTCTCATCTCATTCTCTCTCTAGTGTTGTTGTTCTAGTGGATACATTTTGTGCGAATTCGAAAAATATTGTTTAGCGGTCGCTTCGGTGATCTTTTACAAAGGTCTAGTAGCAAACAGTTGGTAATGAGTTATTGACAATGTGTTTCTCTTTCTTGCCCTATTTTCTTGGGGTTACTAACATCATATGGAACTTTTTCTTATAAAGACCTCCATCGCTGAAGCGTGTTATTATTATTTTTTAGATATTACGACCAAAATACAAATATTAATATGTTGGTTTTCTAATACCGAGAAATTGCCGATACTATATTGTGTCTTTGTGGTTTTTGTGCTTTTGCTTGTAAAATGCTTGTTCTAGTCAAGTTGATGGCAGCTAATAATCGAGTGTTGTGTTTAGAATTCCTAGAATGAAAGATGCGATTTTTTTTTTTCTTTTAAAAATGAACATTCTGTAGTAGATTATGACAATGTATTTTCTATTGTGATGGCAATTAAAGGGTGTTTAGAATTAGAACTATAGTTTGTGTTTATTAAATAGTATAAAACTTATGTATTCTACAGTATAAAAGCAAAAAAAGAATTAAGAATTAATAGTACAAAGTTATAATATGCTATAGTATTTTGAACTATAATTATTGTTTTAACTGTATTTTTTAAACACCTTTTAACCGTTTTTTGTAATTTGATGTTTTAGTTTTGACTAGAGATGAAATTAGATTTTTTCAGATAAAGTAAAACATTTGATGGTTAAAAAACTTATATGCAATTGGTGAGATTTTTTTCATGCCCTACTTAAAAATGTGGAGTGAAAAAAAAGAGCGGCAAATAGTTATAAAATGAAGAATTTTGTTTTGGAGTAGGGAAAAAAACGCTTTTGAGACATTAATTACATTCGTTTTACATCAAATTAAATAACTTAGTTTCATGGTATTAAATTAAATGTGAATAATTTCATAGACTTTGATGTTTATTAGTAGGGTATTTTTTGTACCCTATTTTAGAATTTTTCATATTTCTTTTTGGGTAATTTTTATTGAGAACAAACTAAACTTGGTCTAAGAACTACCCTTTTTTGTATTCGATTGTAGAATCCAAACCAAATACAATTTGAACCAAGATACATGAGTTTGACATTCTATTATCCACCAGACGTTTGATTGAGATGCAAGAATTGTACGCTAGCCACTTCTACTGTGTTGGTTCTTTTCTTCTCTCTCTATTTTGATAGGACAAAGTTGAGACAAATTTGAAAAAGGTCCAATACCATTCAATTATTTTACTGTTTTTTCACTTCCCCAATGTCTCTTTGTTCTATTGGCTAATTTTTCTTTTTTGAACATCTCAAGAAAGATAAATAATATTTTTTGGGGAACTTGTAGCGCCAAAAGTATATTTTAAAAACTTTGCTACGGGAAATTTTGTATTTATCCTAAATAAAGTAACTAAGTTAGGCATATTGATTTGCGTGGGCCACTCTGAATTTTGTCTTCGCTTCTCGTTCAATGTATTACATAACACATATTTGCATGCAATTATGGTATTTTGTTTTCATTTTTGGTTGTTTTTTCTCCCTTCCCTTTTATTTCATCCAAATAACATACTTTTAACACTATCCAACGAAGATATTTAAGTGTGTTTTTACTAGTAAGAAAGGAAACAGGAAATGGGTGGTTCGTTTCTTCTTCTTCTTTTGTCTTTTAAAAGAATTATTATTGACAGATGGGTTGTTCGTACCTTAATAATCCTTGGTCTTAAAAAGAAACACTTGGTAACGCTATGCAATTACAGCTTTGCACTTAATGGAATGCATGGACTTATTGCAAAACAGTGAAAATGCTTGTTTAGGTAGACAACTCAATGAAATTTCACTATCTAAACCGCAGTAGTGTCTCCCAACAGCTTTGCTGTAAGGTGATAGGGTTGCGAAACTTTTATTTCTGGTGAGATTTTTATTTTCATATTTTGATATGATCCTTCTACAGTGAGATTTCATTTCGGTAATGTATAATTTTGACTGTTGAATTTAGTTAAAATCATATAAAAGCAAAAATAATACGCAGAATAGACAATTTCTGATACGTATCTAATGGTTGAAAAATACAAATGTATCGATAATTTATTTTTTATATGAATTTTTTCAAATCATACAAGAAGAATTTCCATTTTAATAGAGAGAGGATGTTACGGTAAAAAATATTAAAAAATACTTTACCTGTCGGTACAATTTTGAATCATTAGTCATATATATCTTATTTAACAAAGTATGACCATTAACAAAACTTGATACTGTTACGTTCATGTATGATTAAATGATAAGCCGTTTGTAAAAATGATTAAAACTATCAATTATAATTGTGAATAATATAAAGCTTTTATATGCTATAATATTAAAAAACAAAAAGTTATTATTTTATAAAACTCTTATGTATTATAATTTTCAAATCAAAATTATTAATTCTAACTATTTTTTTAAATGGTCGATTAAATTTTCCTTTTAGTGATTCTCCAACGTGCACCCCTCACATGATAGTGTTACTTTCATTTACGTGACTAACTAGGGTCAAATGAAAACTAGCTTGGTTACTATTTCTCAATAGGAATTGCAATCTAGTTGATGTCTGTTTGTTTTTTTTTTTTTAATTTTTTTTGTTTTGTAAAATTACTAAAGAAGGTGCAATAAATTAATTGATGTGTTCATTTAAGCAGGTCGTACGGGCTATAATATCCCCAGGCCATGGGCATTGCGAAGAGGTTCTAATATATGTGCCAACCCTACTAAGACCGCGATAGCTCTTTATGAGATGGAACTTGACAGTTGCATGAAATGATGAGGTTGGAGAACACATTCATTATTTTGATTTGGTGGGGTTGAGTATTCATTAACAGCTTCATTCCAAACCTTTTTGGAAGCATTTGCCAAACATTAAGGGCCTGTTTGTTTCGTGGTTTAAATCACAGTTTGAATCATTTTGTTACAGTATTTTTTTTCACAAAAATTTAAATCTTCATTTAAATACTTTATTCAAATACTCGAACCAAACGGGTTCTAATTAATTATCTTTTTAGATAACCCTGATTGACTCAAAAATATTTTGGGTCTGTTTGGTAAATAAATTTAAATTAATGTGATTTAAATTAGGATTTAAGTTAGTGATTTGAATGGTTATTCAAATTGATATTTGGATGTGCATTTAAGTTTTAATCTAAGTATAGAATAAAATTGAAATTTATGTTTGGAAAGGTAGTGTAGATAGTTTTTGATTTATTAATAAATCTAATAAAATCTTAATGTTAATGATATTAAAAAATATAAAATATGGATATTGATTTATTCCTCTTTTCATTATAAACACAGTGAAAAAAAAAATCATTTCAATTGGATGTCAAATGAAGAAGTTATGATTTTTTCCTCAAATATATGAGAGAGAATTTTAGTTTTTACTGTAGCAAAAATATCCGACTATTAAAAGTTTAAGGGGGATAAGAATTCTGAAAACTTGGATTCTTGATATTCAAATGATTCGGATTTTAGAGCAAACAAACACGTATCCGAAGGATTCTTGATACTCAAATCTAAATTTGAGTCTATTGAGTTCAAAGAATGTATGAACCACACATACCCAAAGCTCCAACTCTTCTTTAAGCATGGTTAAGAGAAAGAGCAAGGGTGTTTGGCTAAAAATAGTTCACACCATAAACTCAGTTATAAACAGTATAAAGCTCTTACATGTTACAGTAAAAAAAAAAGTTGCTACAATGTAAAGCTTTCACGTGTTACAGTAAAAACGGTTCCCACCAATAGTTCCCGCCACTAGCCAAACACCCATTATTGAGATCTTTTCTCCCATCCTTTTTATGGGCGGTAATGTGACTTTCTTTCTTTGAAAATAATCCGAGTACAATTTTTCTATATTTGGAATTAGTGGGTTCCATCACTAAGGGCAGGCTCAACAAGCCAGCCAAATTTTCCAACCGTCCGCTGCCCGTCAAAAAAAAAAAAAAAACACAAAGAAGTCGTTTGGTATTGTTTTTAAAATAAGTGAAAATGTTTTTGTTTTTAAAAATGAGAATTTTTTAGAAATTGTGTTGAGAGTGTTTTTAAATTTTTTATCTTGTAAAACGTGCGAAAACGTTGTTAAAAATTTTGAGAACAAAAATAGATAGGGCCAAAGTGTTTGATGGCATCTCGTTTTAGCGATTGGGCATGCTTGGATGCACAAACCCTAAAATATATAAAATATATGAATTGTTTAATCGTATAATTGAATAATTTTAACTCACCCTTTACTCATACTCTCTCAAAATGTTTCGAGTTTCGAAAGTGAAAAAATAGTAGATTATTCTTTTCATTATTTAATATTTTATTCTTTATTTTCCTTGTTTATTGTATGATCCTATTATTTCTTGTAATTGTTCTTCTCGAAAACTTGTGTTCTGTTAAGATTTGTTTTGCTTACACTTTTTTCTTGTAAGATGTCCTACAAGATATGAATTAGGTATGAAAATTTTGAAGGGAAAAAAGATTAAAAAAAAATAATTGAATCACATAATATAAATAGATCTCTACAAGGTTGTTGAAATTAACAAAAAAAAGCAAGTGCAAGTGATAATCAATTATACATAATGTTGTCGTGTCATCGAGTTAGGCCTGGTCGGGTATAGGGCCCAGAAAGGCTTGATGTTGATCGCAACCCATATTGCATCTGTGTGTTCTAGAAGCTTCTTTTCAAATAATATCCGAGAAGGGTAAAATGGTCCATTTACATCCGTGTTTAAATTAAAAAATTTCCAAAATGGCGATAAGCACTCAAGCTGATCGCAATCAACTGAATCTAAAATACTCATAAAGGATCAGGCTTATAAGAGATTATGGTCATGAGGTCTAGCCAATCGGAGATGAGATTATCTTGTATTTAAATTTAAAATAGGCTTAAGGGGTAAGGCATTGGCTATCCCCATGTACTATGAATAAAGGCCAGTTCTATATAATAGCCTAAGTCCAAATTCTTGGCACAAATCTATTATATCCATATTTTCTCATAGTAAAAACCTACCGCTCAAGAAAATCCATAGTGAACGTAGCCTTCAATTGAGGTGAAGCACTCAAAATTCTAGTATTCTTGCTATACTTGCTTTACTACTTTAATTACTTTCTTCGAGAGTGATTTTCATGGTGAGGAATTAGGAGAATCTTGTTTGACGATTTTTGTCTGTCAACACGTAATACATGGAAGAGAACGACTACTGGTTTGTTTGGTGTGCAAGTTCAAAATGGTTTGGTTTAGAACTGGATAGTTTGAACTATTCTAAACTATGTGGTTTAAATCATAGTTTTGAACTGGTATTTAGAATGTAAATATTTAAAACAAGAGTAATGGTTTAAAACGAGAACTGATGTTTAAAAAACTATGGTTTTTGAAGGAAAACGAGAATGAGAATGGTTTTACTGTAAAAAATAGTTCAAAACCCCCTAAACTTGAGGGAGGACAAAGTTTGGATTTTGAATATTTAAGTGGTTTAAAGCCATCTTTATGATTAAAATTGCCTCTGCTATTATTCCATGAAATGTAAGTTTAAACCGTCTCATGTTTAAGAACATCTCCATGGTTTAGAACATACATACCAAACGACACATAACTAATTGTTGAAAATGGTTTTCAAGATGAAACCTGGTTCAGAATTCGTCTCTTAACACTTGATGAATCGATGGCTAAATTGTGTGATACTTCATGTGTATTGTTTGTTCTTTAATTATTTCAGTCATGTGACAAAGGGAAGAAAGAGAGAGACATGAACCTACTTGAAGAAAATAAATGAAGCAAAGTGTCACGTAAAGCTAAGACTCTTTGGTCTAGTAGTACTAATATTTAAGCGAGGTGGAGGTTTCATGATGATTGCAAATTCCATCCATCTTTTATATATAACATAACATAACCTACCTTCCCATCCTTTGTCCCCATTCTCTCCTCCAAGTAATTTTGATCTAGGAATAGGTCGTCAAGCTAAATGTGCTAAGAAGAGAATTATAGAATATGACTTTTTTTTTATTATTTTTTACGTTAGTGTAGTCCCAATTTTTTGGTTTTCAACAACAGATCATTCACACATTTCACCACCTCAATCAAGGACAAGTGTAAGGCGGGTGTTGATCCTCTCTGGGCGTCCAACAGTGTGACAAACATCACTTTTGTCCTTTGCAGTGTCGTGTGTTGGACTGATTGGGCAGTCCAAGACCACTGTTTTCTGGCCAAATTTCAGGCATAGCCACATAGAGCATAGCCCAAATCAGAAACTAATGAGGTATATATATGTTTCGCCTGTTCTCTGGGGACCACTATATCCTTGCCGTACATAAATATATATACTTGTATCTATCTAGTATGTATGTGATGCCAATATTTCATTTTAATATATATATATACATATACATGATTTAGTCTTCAAAAATGATTAAAAATATTTTTTGGTTTAAATTTATGAGAGAAAATATTGTAACAAAAATAAATCTAACCGTTTTTACCTATCAGCATGTTAGTCTAAACTTAATTTGTGAGTTGTGACTATGGATGAATTAGGTATAAATTGAAGGGTCTTGATAATGGATTTATGTCTCGTTTAGTCAGGTCCGTTCTGGCCTATTAATGGTTGGCGAGAAAAAGGAAAAGTCCATAAACATAGATATGTACTTAGATAAAGGAAAAAAAAACATATATTGAAAATGAAGATTTTTTATAGTAAATAAGCAAATTATCCTATTCAGTATTGTGCTATTTTAGATAATTTCAGTCAAATTTACGTATATATTTTTTTATTCTGGTAGATATTTTAATATGATTGGACACGCATATTATTAATTACACAATATACCACGCAATATACAACAAGTCATTCTCTGACGAGTATATAGTATTAACTGCGAACGTAAAGCACCTAAGTACTTAACCATCTGTATCCGACCTAAGAGAAAACAAAACAAAACAAAGATATAAGTCGTAAATACTAAATATAAGTCTTATTAAAGTGAAAAGTTTTAAGTCTTTTAGAGTTATTATCATTAACTTTAGTAAGTTTATCTTAGGTTTGATAAAATATAGATTATTTTACATCCATCCATTATAGATAAAATATTTGTTTTCATAAATCATCACTTTATTATTAAAAGAAACTACATAAGAGTCTTTTAGAGTTATTATCATTAACTTTAGTAAGTTTATCTTAAGTTTGATAAAATATAGATTATTTTACATCCATCCATTACAGATAAAATATTTGTTTTCATAAATCATCACTTTATTATTAAAAGAAACTACATAAGAGTCTTTAAATAAACAAGCCACAGAAATTCCTTTTAAGTTTAGGAATATAAAAATAATCTCGCAAAAATAAACTCTTATAATTATCAAAGTAAAGATGGACGTCTCCTACTACTTCAGCCAACACCAAGGATCCATCGTCCATCCGAAGCGTGAAGTCTTCGTGTAGCAAACTTCTTGTTTCTTTGAACTTCTGTAGAGAAACACAAACATTATTAGTTGCTCTTGAATCTATGACCCAAGTGTCACTGGATTCCACAACCAAATAAGTTTCAATAACTAGAATATCACGCCTAACTCTTCAGGAAAGGAAGTCCTTGCAATTCTTCTTGATGTGCCCGACCTTCTCGTAGAAAAAGCACTTGAGCTTCTTTGGATTTCTTCTTTTTCTTACTCTTATCGTTTGCAGGAATAGAAGACTTCTCGTTCTTGGTTCGTTTATTCTTTCCATTCTTAGGGTTAGGATTGGAACCAGAAGCAGCCGTCATGTTGGCCTCGCCACCCATAGGAGTTTTCCCGATCAGAAGTTCGAACTTCTGTAACTGCTTCATCAACTCAGTCAAGGTCTGATCAAATACAATTGGATATTATGAAAAACATGTTCAAAATATGTTTTGGGGGATATATAATTGTCAACTTTTTCCCAGATATCAATTAAGGCTAACCTTAACCACATCTAAGCATGGAAACTTGGTTGCATGGTCTGAACCACTACATCACTCTTAACATGTGTTTTAAAAATGAGTTCAAGTTCACGAGTCTGAACCTTTCATAGTGTAAAGCTTTTTTATACTAATCTAATAACAAAAATATGTTATAATGTCAATTACTCATATAATACAATGTTTGAACTTAGTTTTTGAATTCAAATTCATAGCAATCACGACATATTATCAACAGCCAAAACCAATAATCATGGAATTGAAAAGTCCAAGTAAGAACATCACCATGCAACTTTGTAGATAAATTTCAACAAATATTTTGAGGAAGTATATCCAAATGGATTAAGAAATATGTTATTTCTCTAATAAGAAAAGATGTCATGGGTAACATTAGAGCTGAGAGCATGAACACACCTTAACTTCTAAAAAAGAAGAAGATATAATTGTAAAAAATTAATGTGTGTAAGTGCCCAATATTTGTAATAACTTATGAATAATCTGTCCAATAAAAATGATCATGTAAATAAAAAATTTCAAGCTAGAAAATTCTTTAATTCCTCCTCTTATACTACTATAATTGCGTCTCAAATTATACATATTGCGAACGTCACGTATCAAGTTAAAAAAAAAAAAAAAAAAAGCGGTTGCAAATTTTCATTCATATCCTTGGGAGAAACTGCAAACTAAAAATGCAAGGGTATTTTAGTCAAACTGTGTCGACGACTCTTCCGGATCAAGACCAGAAAACCTTTTTCAGTTTTTCCACAACGACGAAGCTAGAGAAACGCCACCGTTGGATTGGATTTGAACTCCTTTTGAATCCACTTTCTGGGTCCCACATGTGTCGCACAATTCCACTCCCACGCCACGGTACGGTGCTATAATTACAAGCTTTTTTCCTTTCTTTTTGTTAGTTATTTGGTTGTACCGCCCTTTCTGTTTCCCAGTTCTTTCGCTGAGATAATTAAAAACAAGTTTTTTCAAAAAATTTTCTTATCATTTATGTTTGGGCGAAAAGAAATTAGGAGAAACTTTTGATTGGTTCGTAGTCATGAGTACCGGGGATCTTCTCAACGTTCAACCTTCAGAGCTCAAATTTCCTTGTAAGTTTCTTCTTCTTTTTTTTCAATTTTTTTTTCTGTATAATTTAAGATAGGAAAAATGAATTGGGAATTTGGAATGTTTAATTGGAAATTTGATCAAGAAATTGTGAGAATTTGCTGAGTAGGGTTGTGGAGATTGTTCTTGATATTCGACGGTTCCCAATTGTTTGTGCCCCTGTTTGTTAGCCGAGAAAATGGAGGGAAATTAGGAAAGTTTCGATCTTTGATGTTGTCGGCAACTAGAATGTGGAGGCAAAGAGAAATGAATGTGATTGTTGATAATTTGAGGTTATATTTTATTTTCTTTTTTGTAGAAAGAAAAAGTTGGGAGTGTTTTGTTTTTTGTTTTTTGTTTTTTTTTTTTGCCCCACACAAATATTGCAAATGGGTATTAATTGTGAAATTGGGTTCCTTCGCATGTGGTGACAAAAGTTGAATTGAGGAAGCAGAGCTCATGTTCTATGCAGTTGACCAACAAGACAGATAAACATGTGGCTTTCAAGGTTATGCATTTATACATTTCCTTTGAATTTTCATTTTATTGGCTATGATATCAATCATGCCTATGTACTATGCATAATTTGGTTCTACATTTTTCAAACAGGTTAAAACAACCAATCCTAGGAAATATTGTGTTCGACCCAATGCTGGAATTGTTTCGCCTCGAAGTACCTGCAATATTACTGGTAAAGACTAAATGCAATTGTTTTTGGTGCCGAATAGTTCTTTCTGATTCCCTAAGTTTGGAATAACAGTTTTGTGTTTTCCACTTCTTGAATTTCTTTTTCACACCTGTTTTAGTTGTTTAAGCATCTCTGCCTACTTTTATTAACATTTTCTTGATTCGGATGGATTTTGGTAGTCACAATGCAAGCGCAAAAAGAGGCACCTCCAGATATGCAGTGCAAGGACAAATTTTTGCTTCAAAGTGTTTCTGCACCTGACGGTGCAACAACAAAGGACATAACCCCGGAAATGGTGAGATGGCACTTCTTTTTTGGTTCAAGTTTTTTTCTGTTAGGTGTGTTTTTTTTAGTCTTTAACTTTTGTTTTACAGTTTAACAAAGACGACGGGAAGGTTGTTGAAGAGTTCAAGTTGCGCGTAGTTTACATTTCAGCGAATCCTCCATCACCTGTCCCTGAAGAGTCTGAAGAAGGATCTCCTTCCAGTGTTTCTGGGGCTGAGAACGGGAAGCATAGTTCATTATTGTTTGATTCTGTGAGAGATTTTCTTATGATTTTTTGTTTGAAACTGTTACTTTTGATGCCATTGTAATCCCAAGATTGGGTGGAAGTTTGCACCAATCCGTGACATTTTTTTTTTTTTTGTTTTTTCTTTTGTTTTTTGTGAGGGGTGGTCTGAGAAGTTTCTGTTTGACATTTCATAAATTTTAGGTGTCAAGATCGCTTGAGGTGTCCAAACAGAAGTCATCAGAGGTAAAAGTGAAACAGATCTCTATGTTCGGGACTCTTTGAGATAAATCCTCATTTTGTCATCTTATTTTTGATGGTTGACATATTTGTGTTCATTCTACTTTCTCATCATAATCTATGTCAATAGTGTGGAGATTGTCTACTGAATGAGTGTATTGCCCAAGAAACTTTTGCCCATACCATTCTCTGCAATATTCTTTTGCTTCAGTAGCCAATATTGATGTATAAAAAAAAATGCAGATTCTTGAAACTTGGAAAACTCCACCATCATGAAGTTTTCTTTTGGTTTATTCTTCTTTTGATTGAAATACGCTTTCAACTATACGGTCCACATTTCAAAAGTATGGATCCTGTTGTTAGCCATTCATGATGATGATGATGATCTATCTTTACGTGCCATTTGTGGCTTGTGGCAATTTATACTAA
Organism: Artocarpus heterophyllus; assembly: GCA_025403435.1. NCBI lineage: Eukaryota > Viridiplantae > Streptophyta > Magnoliopsida > Rosales > Moraceae > Artocarpus > Artocarpus heterophyllus. The sequence continues at coordinate 3,123,239 of CM046330.1, read as the reverse complement.
TGTGCACTATGATTAGTATCATCACAATTATCATTGTCACTATGATGATGATGATGATCATCATCATCATCATCATCATCAATCTTTTGTTCCTCGTCACGTACAATTTGTGGCTGGTCAAGTTGTTGTGCCCACTTATAGTAATGTCCATTTAGATGACCAAGCGTTTTTCTGTAGAGCAGTTTTTAATATATGTTTTTTTCTTTTAGGCGTGGTCTGTGATTTCCAAGTTGACTGAGGAAAAAGCTTTAGCTTTGCAAGAAAATCAAAAGCTTTGTCAGGAACTGGTATTTGGTTATGCTTATGCCTTTACATTACCATATATATTTTTTTCTTTTGTGATTGTCTTGATGTCTTGATTTGGATTACCTTCATCCATTTTGTTCTTTGAAGTGCTTCTTTCATCAAGTTTTGATATACTGATTAAGTGCTCTTCCACGTTTGGGCTTGGAACTTGTCAATAAATCGCTTCCTTGTCTTAAAGCTCAGTGAACATGATACAAGAAAACTAGTCCTTTTCTTGTAAAAGAAAAGAAAAATTATTTTAAAAAGAGTGAGAATTCTTTGATAGGATATGAAAAAATGCATATTAGTTTATGTCAATTTTACGTACTTTTCATTCTGATATGATCTGATATGATCTTGATGATCTAACATTCAAACTCATGCAACACAAGATGAAAGAAGAGTGAAACTTGTCTCTACTTCAATTTGTTTATTTGACTCGTTGTTATGAAGACTGCAGTGACATATCAGCATTAACCAATTGTCTTCTGTTCCAGTTCAGTAAATGCTTTTGTTTATCTGTTCATAATCATAATAATGTGGCATTTTTTTTTTCATTGACCAGGAACTGGCAAAAAAAGATTCCAGCAGAAGCGGTGTCGGTGGATTTTCCTTCCTGTTTGTGGCGGTTTTTGGTCTGTTGGGTATCTTGATAGGCTACTTCATCAAAAAAACATAGTAGCTCTTCATTACTTGGGTGCCGACATCGAATTTGTACTACTATTCCAAAGTTTTCTTTTCAGGTGCTGCTTATTTTATCCGAACAATCTAGTGGTTACCTTGTATATTATTTAAAGCATTCATTGGTTGATCTAGGGGGCCCAAAGGAGGGCCAGGTATAACTGAGAACTTAAATATTGGGGAACACATCTTTATGTTTTCTCTTTCAAGCCATGTTTTATTCTCTTTTGTATCCAAGTCATAGGCAAAACTATATAACTAAGATAACAAAATGAAAGAAAGTCATTCATATATTAAAAATAACTCCTTGAATGCAATAATTTAAACAAAGAGGATCTCAAAATACTTAAAGGACATGCTCAGCAAATGCTCCAAAGGCAGCTGCAAGCTCAATAAAGGAAGGAAATTAGAGTTTTACAAAGATCATTCGTTCGAAGCCTTGTCGCTGCCCTCGTTCTTTCCGTTGGGTTTGCGGTACGTTTCTTCTATGTGTTTGGCCATGAAAATGCCCGAACTCGCCAACTTTTTAATGTCGGGGACGTTGTAATTCTGAGCTACGTAAGCCCCATAAAGGGTGCCGAGCATGAAGCAGAAACCTGACCTGATAATTCCCATATTGGTGAACCAAAACCGAAGGTCGCTGTTGAAGTGGATGATGATTGTTTGTGAGAGAATTTTTAGAAGAAAAAACTTTGCTTTGAGTGATTTGAGTTAGAGGCTTTGGAGGGTCTTTATATAAGTTATGGGAAGGAGTTGGAGTGGAGAGTTTCTTATAGCGCAAGACACTTTTCTTGGCCGAGGCTTTCGCTGATTGGTTACCCCTTCCCCAAGGGTCAACACCCAACTAATTTAACTTGACTTTATTCTTTTATTCTCTCTCTCGTTTTTATGTATCATATCACCTGGATATTAAATATTATTTAACATCCCTTTAAAATGGTACATCGGAATAGTTAATTTTTAGAATGAGATGCCTATTCTAATGTTTGGTTGGTGTAGGAAAAAAAAAAAGTTCGGTTGGTCTTTTAACCTTTAAGAAAAACAAAAATCAGTTGGTAATATTGAATTTCCCTCTACTTGTGAGAGTTGTTCAACTTATTAATGGACTCGTCTCAATTCAAAAATAAAATAAAATATTGTTTTGACGGTAACTATAGATATCTTTGCCAAAGTAGTATCTATTCCATCCCATTTTAATATTTAACCAAATATTTAACCAAACACGGTAATTCTTTAACACAGAAAAAAAAAAGCACAAAAAGAAACATAGTAATTTATGCCGGATAAACATTGGAATTATTATTCCAACATTCACTCCTTTCTTAGTCAAACTCTATTATATTCTTGTTCCAATTCCCATTCCAATTCAATTTATTCAACTAAACATTGCTTAAGAGTTATAATCCGAAAGGACCAGGATTTTCTCTCATTTTCCCCATCCTTTCCTGGGATTATTGAATCAAACTTGTTTCTTGTTGTTTATAATTTGACAATTTTATTTGTCACTAGATTCAATGAATAATTACCTAGGGTCTGGGGTGTTTTCAGATGCGTTAAAAATAAAAATGAAAATAATAAAAAAATAACGAACTTCAAGTGCAGCAACTAAGAACATGGCATACATTTTCTGAAACTATAAAAATTCATTAAATGATAAAAAAGTAGCCAGAAACCATTGGAGCCAACCTCACAAAACAGACATGAAAGTAGTATGCTATTACAACATCTAGATTAACTCTTATTAAAATCATAAACTAGAATCAAAACTAGGAACTGGGTCATGGGCAGGCCTTGATTTTTGATCTTCCAACATTAATTTTACATGGTACTAACATCATTAGCAACCGTTGCTACTGCTGACTCATTCCCTAATTTTCCTTCTAGGTGGGAGGCATTATTTTTCTTCTCTTGGATTTGCCGAGGACAAGACCATCGTTGCCTAGATTCATCATGATGACAACGTTGGAATCCTCTAGTTATGAAAGCTCCAAACATGGCTCCCAATACAAAGGTAGCACCACTTTTCACAACAGGCGTCATTTTGGTTCTGAGTCTCACAAAATTGAACTTGTATATGGACTTTAGAGAATATATGAAAGATGAGAATAGATGGAGAAATGGGGTTTGAATTTTTTGGAGGAACAGAAAACTTTCATGGGGGGTTTTATATTGCTTGTCTGGTGTGATTGATTGGTTCAATAGCTTACCCCTTTCGCAAGGGTCAAATCCCCACTAGACCCCTTCCCCAAGCGTCAAATCCCCACTAGATTAACTTTATTTTTTATACGCTCTCCCCCTCTCAAATTATTGAACATCTCTTCTAGATGAGGCCTTTAATAAATGAGTCAACTGAGCTTGAGTCATTAGAATGATTAAGATGGTAATAGGAAAAAAAAGAAAGTTTGGCCCGAATCGGTATTTTTAAAGGCACTTAACTTTTTTACAATGAAATAGTTATTTTATTGTTTGGCTGGTTTTATTGAATATGAATATTTTTTTAGGGTGGTAATATTGAATATTTCACTACTTGTAGGAATCGTTCAAATTAGGAATGGACTCGTTCTAGTCCAACCAAAAAAAAAAAAAAATCAAATTTTGTATTGATAGTAACTATAGGTTTCTTTGTCAAAGTGGTATCTATTTCGTTCTATTTAAACATTTAACGAAACACAGAAAAAAGATAATTTATTTTAAACAAACATCGGAATTACGTTCCGACATTCACTCAGTAATTTCTTATTCAAAACCTACTATATTCTTATTCCAATTCTCATTCCAATTCTATTTGTTTAACCAAACATCACCTAGATTACAATATGAAAGAGTGAAGATCTTCTCTTACCACACTTGTTCAACCAAATATCACCTAGATTATAATATGAAAGAACGGGGATTGTCTCTCATTTTCCCTCCTTTTTTTCCTTAGACTATTGAAGTTTTTTCTTTAATTGTTTGTCACTAGATTTAATGAATATATAGTTAGTTGGGAGGGTGTTCAATTTGCGCTGCGTTGAAAATTTAAAAAAAAAAAAAAAAATGAACTTCAAGTGCACAAACAACAGGGCAAACATTTTTCTCAAACTGAAAATTCATTAAATGATAAAAAGTACCCAGAAACCTTTGGAGCCAATCATCACAAAGCAGATGCCTTAAAATAAATACTTAAAAAAAAATTACATCTAGATTTATTGCATAAAACCATAAACTAGAAGCAGAACTAGGAACAGGGTAGTCCTTGAATTTTGATCTTCCAACATCAATTTCACATGGGACTATGTCCAACATCATTAACAACTGTTTTTGCTGCTTCTTCATTCCCTTTTCCTTCTGTGCGTTTGAGGGCATTTTTCTTCTCAAGGATTTGGCGAGCACAAGACCATCTTCGCAAAGCTTCATGATGATGAAAACGTTGGAATCCTCTGGTTATGAGAGCTCCACACATGGCTCCCAATACAAAGGTCACACCACTTTTCACAACCGGCGTCATATTGGTTTTGAACCTAAAAAACAAAAAAGAAAAATTGGACGTTATATGGAATTTTGAGATGTCAGAAATACTGCTTCTGAGTATTGATGGAGAAATCAGAAATCGGGTTTGGAGGAGAAGAAAGGTTTGATGGTTTTTTTTTTTTTTGGTGATATTGATGGGGGGTTTTATAGTGGCCTTTTGGTATGATTTGAGTGGTTCAAATAGCTTACCCCTTCAGCAAGGGTCAAACTACCCAAGCCTATGTTTGTGGAGTCAATCACTGGGGCCCTCGGCAAGTCACCTTGTTGTTCAAGAAACTTTTTTCTTGTAGAAAAAGTTAAAGGGTATAAATAAAAGGGATTAGTTTTTAAAAAGTGAGTAAATAGTGTTTTGCCCAATAATCAAATTTAAGAATTATGAATTTATTCTATATAAATTTATTAAGTGTGAGATTTAACTCGTAAATTCCAGAGTTTTTAATGATTGAAATTGATGAATACGAGATTTAGTATATTTACTCGCCTAAAACCTTAAATTATATACATTTTTAATCAATATTTATTATTTTTTTTCTATTTACATAATTTTTAAACGTTTAGTTAACAAACTCATCTTTATCCTCATTTAAGTTTACTTTAAAATTAAAAATACTATTTATCAATAATTTTAGTGAATTATGCTGTCTATTAATTATACAAATTTAAAATTAGATCATTGGTTTTTCTTAAGATAATGACTTTCGAAAGTTGTTAATCATTGGTGCAACTTTGAGATTAGAGGACTGTTATCGAAAGCCTCGGCATTCTTGCAAAAGAAAAATAAGATGATTTAAGATGTTGCCGTCTTATCATTTTTCTTAATATTCTTCAAATATGATGTCGCTTTTCTAGATCATTTCATTTTTCCTAATACCTTTTCAAATATGTTGTAGTTTTAAAGTTGGTTAAGTTCTTTTAAGGGTTTTTTTTTTTTTTTTTTAATGACTGTTCTCTGAGATTTATTATATCGAAAACAACTTGTACACCTATTAGTCTCAATTGGCAAAAAGCATTTTTTGTGGGGATGAATTTTTCTTATTTGATTAGGATACCATTTAGAATGCTAGTGTGGCAAAATAGATAATAACCTATAAAGAATGGATTTTTTTTCAATGAAATATAAAGAAAAGATGGGAATCTTAACGGTGGAGAAGACAATTTTATTTTATAATATTTTTTTAACTTTTGATTTGCTAATGAATATATTTTTGTATCGTACGCTGCAAACTTTTAACGTGGATAATCGTAAATTAGATTGTTAAATGTTAATCCAATAGTTAACACACTATGCTCTATCGGTGAAGTAAAATTGTGTTCTCCACCACAATAATTCCTAGAAAAGATAAAAGATTAATAAGCAACTATGTTGTATGAATTTACAAAGACAATGTCAAAGGAAAGCAAAACAAACAAAAGAAGAATAAGAGAAAGAAAAATGAAGTTAATTAGAATAGATGGGATCTTATGTATAAGATAGAATGATAGATGACTTAATTAGATATGAAAAAGACACTCTAGATAAATATATTGGTTTGGAATTTAGCAGACAATTATTTAACATACTCCTCAAATAGCATGCATATACCGGATTTGTAAATCGACAGTTAGAGATTAAAATATTTGTGATCAATTTCCTGTTAACAAATGTGTCCTTTTGTTGACTTGAAAATTAATATGAAATTAAGAACCCGACCTGATAATACTCATTTTGAGAATGCCCAACGTCAAAGTCATTGAATGGGTAAGTCGTCAATCCCTAAAATAGACTATATAATGTTTTTTTATCCTCTGGGCTAGGGGTGGGCATTTTACTAGAGGTTTATATTGTATAAATCCAACCTTGTGTGATTCCTATTGAAGCATATACTTGGAGGTGGGTGTAAGGTGGACGATTTTAAAAAGGACTCCCCATTCATTGATAGATGTATTGAACATGAAAAATCCGACATGAATAAGTTTCAAAAGTTTGTTATTTCTCTCATTCTCCCTCCAAAAAAACAATGAGAACATAAAAACCATTGTATGGACTTGGGTTTGGCCCTGTGCATAGGCTTGGTGTTAGACATGCATGCCCTAAGAAGTAAAAATTTAATATGTTTGTGGAGACATTTTTATCAATAAATAATTTATTCATTGTTAATATACCAAATCTTGTCTTCTTTACGTTCATATTTGTTGAATGTATGTTAAGCAAACAATAGTCTGAGACTGTCAATCTAAACCTTTAAGAATTGGGCATATGATGGACAGATTATATGGAAGACACGATTCTTAAGGTGACGATCTAAATCATAAGATCCGTAATCGAGGGAATAAAGTTGAGCACTTTATTCATGTAAAGATTGTTATGTTGTCTATATCCCTATGAGGAGATGGTTTGTCTTGACCATCGGATGTGGACTCCATGAATAGAAACATTGGTACATTGTCATATGTGACAATGTGTTGGATCAGAACATAAAATGAATTGATTTGGATTAATAATTTCGTCTTGGCAAATCGATTCACTTTAGACAATCATTTGTATTGTATCTTAATCTTGAGATGAATAGTGAGCCTGTTGTCTTGACTTGTGTCTTTTGATATACCAAAGGGTAACACCCATATTTTAATAGTGGTATGCATGCCGGCATGACTCTTGATAACGTAGACTTGTTATTCATAGATATAGAATCCATAACTCCTCTTTAGGAGTTGTGATATCCTTTTATATGCGTTATCCTGTAATTGAAAAACTAGAGCGCCCAATCATTTGGATACATAGGTGTAACCGAATGGTATACCGTCTTTAGATGGTAAGTTTTTCGATTGTAAGATAATGGAACGTAAGATAAAAATAATCAGGAAGGTAAGACTAAGCTTGTCCTTAAACCGATTATGGATAATCCTATGGGGATACGATACATTATGACATGTCATGGAGACTTAGCTATACAGGCTTCGTAATTCTATGTAGTTCGAGAGTGCAGCTCCAAGCTTTTAGTGGAGTAGCGTTGGAGTTGATAATTATGAATTATATATATGGGATATTGGGTTTCATAATTATCGGAAGCTTGAACTATATCGGTCCATTTGGTCCCCTTTGCTAGCTCACAAAATCCTGTAATGATACGGCGTGCTTTTTCAATAATTGGTGACTTTTGTTGGATTTATTAGATTAGTTGAAATTTGAAAGAATCAAATAATTCATGTATGTTTATCGGTTAAATTAATTTTGTGATAAAAATTAATTCAAGATAAACTTGTTGAATTATAAGGATTGGATAATTCTTGTCTGTTTATCGGTTGATTTAATTTTGAATAAATTAGATCAAGATAAACTTGTAGAATTATTAGGAATTCATTTATTTTCCTAGAGATTATCTAGATAAAGTTGTTTTAATCAGATAACTTTTCTATTGGGTTATTTGCATTAAAATTGAGACTGAATCTCGGGTGGAAAATAAAAGATTCGTTGAGATTTTATTCGGCAGTTTGGCATGCCGATCATGATGTTCGGCATGCCGATGAGCGAAGGATAAGATCACGCGTTTTTACACGGATTTTATTAGATATTGATCCGAATTTGATTCTGATTTGAATTTTTGAGACCTAATCTGATAAGGACTGACCCTAGAGCCAACCTCTATAAATAGAGAGTAAGTCTTAAGAGTTACTTAGATCAGTTGAGAGATTAAGAATGATACTCTACTGGTGAGAATCTGGAAACTCTCTGAGAGCTCTTGTTCACAAATCACGAATGCTAGCTTTGGGTTCTCTTAATTGGTTGGAAGGAGAGTCACCTAGTGGAAGAGCTGTGCGTGTGAACTCACACTCACTCCGATCGTGGATAGAGAATAGTAAAGAAGACCAGTTGGTTGAGGCTCTTCTGGAACGTTACTTCTCTTCACAGATTGCGAGAGTTCTTCGGTATACAAAGGTTAGTAAGATTTAGTTAATTTATGCATATAGCGTGTCAAACTTGCATTTTAGAAAATACTCTGATATAAAATTTTAAAAATTCCGCTGCGTACCATTTTTCCAACACTTGAGTCCGAGCTTGGGCTCATGTTGACTTTGTATATTTGTTTTTGACCTTTTTATTGTGCCAAAATACCCTCCAACGTTGCTTACCAAAGCCCAACCAACCATTAAAGTTAATATCCCATTCTAAAGCTTATTCTAAGGAACCAGTGGAATTAGCATCCCATATTGTTAAAGCTTATCCTAAGGAAAGAATGAAATAATAGAGTCAAGTTAAACTATTAAGGAGTTGAACCTTGGGGAAGGGGTCACCAGTTTGTAAAAAGTACAAACCTCGCCCAAGAAAAGTCTTGGGTGTTAAGAAATTTCCTACCCTTGGGCCACTTCACATAACTTGCATAAAATCCTCTGAAGGATCAAACACAAACCGCTCAAACCAAGCCTCTTTCTATCTCTATCTCAAATAATATTCATCAATATCTACTTCATAAGCAAGCGTAATTTGATTTGATTTGATTTGGTGTAACTAAATGGGCAAAATAAGGTCAGCTTTATGCATCATGCTCGCGGGTCTTTATGGGGCTTACACTTTCATGGCTCAGAAATACAATGTCCTCAATGTTAAGCAGTCGGCAAATTCAAGCATTTTCATGGCCGGCCACAATGAAGAAAGGTATCGAAAACCAGACCCTAAGAACGATGGCAGCGACAAGGCTTTGAAAGAATGATGTTTGCTCTTAAAAAAAAAAAAAAAAAACCATTGTAACTCTTATCTCTTTCCTTTGGTAAATTTGTAATTGCAGCTGCCTTTGGAGCATTTGCTTACAGTAACGTTCCGAATTCTTGTGCTTAAATTCTTGCATCCACGGGGTTATTGTCAATATACAAATTATTTTTGTTGATTTTATTTTCATGGTCGTATAGTTTTGTACAATCTTATAACAAGTTCTTGATTTCACATTAATTTTCAAGTCAACAAAAGGATACATTTGTGAACAGGAAATTAATCACAAATATTTTAATCTTTAACTGTCGATTTACAAATTTAGTATATACAATCTATTTGAGGAGTATTTTAAATAATCTCCTGCTAAATTCTAAACCAATATATTTATCTAGAGTATCTTTTTCATATCTAATTAAGTCATCAATCGTTCTATCTCGTACATAAGAATCTTATCTATTCTAATCAACCTCATTCTTCTTTCTCTCATTGTTCTTTTGTTTGTTTTGCTTTCTTTGACTTTGTCTTTGTCTTTGTAAATACATACAATATAGTTGTGCATTAATCTTTTATCTTTTCTAGGAACTCTCATGGTGAAAAACGTAAATTTGCACCACCGATAGCATATAGTGTTTTAGCTATCAAATTAAGATTTTAACAGTCTAATTTGTGACTGTCTATGTTAAAAATTTACAGCGTACGATATAGAATTATATTTGTTGATAAGCCAAACCGTTAAAAAGTTAATCTTATAAGGTAAAATTGTCTTTCTCTACCGATTCCCATCTTCTCTTTATATTTAATTGAAAAAAAATCCATTCTTTGAAGGAAATTATCTGTTTTGCCATGCTAGCATTCTAAATGATATCCGAATCAAATAAGTAAAATTCATCCCCACAAAAAATGCTTGTTGCCAATTGAGACTAATAGGTGTACAAGTTGTTTTCGATAAATTAAATCTCAGAGAACAATAATTTAAAAAAAAAAAAATCTCCGCAAAAGAACGTAACCAACTTTAAGACTACAACATATTTGGAAAGGTGTTAGGAAAAATGACATGGTCTAGAAAGGCGACATCATATTTGAAGAATATTAAGAAAAATGCTAAAGTATTTTCATTATGTTGAGAAAAAGACAATGGCTCAAACAATATTAATATTTGACAAAAACGACATCATGTTTCAAAACGTCAACAGATTAAAAATAGCATTAAAAAAAAGGAAACCGTCTAAAAGAAACTAGAATGTTATGAGAACGGGACAATTTTTTTAAAACGGCATTATCTTCAAAATTTAGGAACAATTGAAACAAAATAAATTAGGAACAACGACAATGAATTTGAAACGACAGTATATTCACAAAACGACAACACATTTTATTAGGCAATATGTTATGATAATGACAAGATCCTTCTTTAAAAACGAGAACATCTTTAAGAACAAGTAGACGGCAACATCTTAAATCATCTTATTTTTCTTTTGCAAGAATGACGAGGTTTTGGATGACAGTCGTCTAATCTCAAACTTGCACCAATGATTAACAACTTTCGAAAGTCATTATCTCAAGAAAAACAAACGATCTAATTTAAAATTTGTATAATATATAAACAACATATTTAATAAATAAAATTAAATGAGGATAAACATGAGTTTATTAACTAAACATTTAAAAAATTATGTAAAATAGAAAAAAGTAGTAAATATTGATTAAAAATGTATATAATTTAGGGTTTTTGGCGAGTAAATCTTCTAAATCTCGTATTTATCAAATTCAATAATTAATAACTCTGGAATTCACGAATTAAAACTTAATAAATTTATATACATATATATACACACAATAAATTTATATACATATGCATACACACGAATATATATATATATGCGCAGGAGGTATAAGAAAATCTTCCTTGCCTTATCTACATACGTTTAAAAAAATAAGATTTTATGATTTATGCCTCACTTTTTTTGGTGTGAATTGATTTTAAAAAGTCATGTTAAACTCCTTTATTTTCTCAATTTTTGAAGGTTCTCTTATAATATAAAAAAGTAATATGCACACGAGATATGCCTTCCAAGAAAAAAAGAACGAGGATATAGACGGGTTCAAAAGACAAAAAAAAAAAAAAATTACTTCAAAAAGAAGTCTTTCTTTTTATGATCTGATAATATTAAAACTGAAAGACTCAATCTTATTATAATTAGGATTAATCTTTAGCAACTATAAATGCCCTATAGGGGGTCTTTATTAAGTGTTTGAGAGAGTAATTAGGGCTTTGGTTTGTTTGATAGAATATCAGAATACGGCTCTTCACTCTCCTCTTCAATATTAATTATTGTTTTTTTTTTGTGCAGTACTTTTGCGTTTTCTTTTCCTTTTCTCTTTTGCTTTCCTTTTTTTATTCTCACCAAGCATTACAAATATTCCCCTTGCTTTACTTCATGCATACATTATTTACATTTCATTGGCTTATCTTGCGTAATTAATAGTTTTCAAACTTTTGTATTTAGGTGAGAGGCCAAAGTTTTACCAAGTATGCAGTTCATGATTTTTATTAGGCTGTACACCTCGTAAAACTTTGGGCTTTCACTTTGGTCAACATTAATCTGAAACCTGTTTCTGAACTTTACTTGCATTATTAGTTAATAGCTACTTTAGAACATTGTTATAGATGGTTAATGATTTATTTTGTATAAATAAAATGACTGGTTTTACATTGGTTCTTTAAGAGCCAATTAACAAAGTAACAAGTTGATTCCTAGTTTTTGCTTGACTTGAGGTAATGGTGTGCGCTCGTTAAATTGCAGTCTATAAAGATTTTGAAAGATCTAAACTTGCTCATCGCATTCTTAGTTATGGCACGTTTATAATGTTTTGGATAAATTGTTAATGAAATTGTTAACATATTGCTCACTTTTCTTTGTAGCTTAACCCGTTTGCCTTGAAGGTGAAATGTTTTCACTTGACACTTGGCTGCAACTTCTTCACACAAGGCTGGCAGATCAATTTCGGAATATCCTACATATAAAGGTAACAGCTTCAATAAATTTAATGACTAGAAGAGCACACAAGAGGAAGCAGGTTCTTGGTGTGACAAAGGAAAATGCTTGGGAGGAGGTTTTAAAGGTCAGTACTGCACTTTCTTTGTTCACAAGGTTTAAAACTTCAAACCTTAACTTAATATGTGTTTTTGTACATTGGTAGAAATAGAACAATTTATTTGAGACAAATGCCAAGGATGGAAGCTTTTACAATAGCAGAAAAAAATACTATGAATTCTCCACATATTTAGTTTCTAATATGTTAAATAATACTAGTCATCATGCAAATATAAAATAAATTCGAATGCAATTCTAAATACTTCTAATACCCTAATTCAAACTCACAATGCAATAGCAAGAAGCATCGAGAGTTTGCCAATAAAAACCAAAGTCTGCAATATTTTGCGTCCCCTTTCATGTGTGGGCCTAGACCAATGCAAATGCCATAAGAGAAACTAGAGCAAGGAAAGAAGGAATTTTCATAAATGTAATCTTTTAAACTAAATTTTTATAAGTGTGATATATTTTTAAAGTGATAAAACTTAAACATGTAATATGAGTGCTAGTATGAAAGAACACCTTTAAGTGTGGCATGAATAAAAACAATTTTTAAAAGCATTACATAACATGTAATTTTTTACAAGAAAAAGGAGGGGAATGCAAATGCGGGGAGAGTGCAAATGCCCAACATGGGCCAATCAAGGAAGAGCGGGAGAGTGTAAATGCCCAATACGGGCCAGTTGAAGAAGAGGGAGGATACAAATACCCAACACAAGAGGGAAAGACATATCTACCTGCAATGAGGGAAAGAATTCTGGTCTAAACATTTAATTACAATAACAAATAATTCATTCATCCTTCTGGGAAAATCAATGCAAAAAAGACAAATAAAACAGTCACCAATTAGGAACACCACCAACAACAGCTCTTTCCAGGGGAACTCTGGCTTTCTCTCTCAAGCCTCTCCTGTCAGCAAATCTTTCAAAGTTGTCCAAAATGTGCGGAAAAGACGAAGAGAAAGCCCATGTAGCAAGACAAAGAAAAAAGAGATATATTATAAAGAGAGGAAAAGCAAAAAGAAATGTCTCCAGGTCCAAAATGGATGCCACCTTTTTGTGAGGCACCATGAAATATTTCATCTGGTTTCTCTTGCAATTTAACTTGTTCCTTGTGTCATTCCTGATTGCGAGGTTGTCGTAAATACAGCACTGCACCAAAAGTAAGGTTGCCATCCAAAAATAGCAATCTCGAGTGTCGGTTTTACTGCATACAAATCAATAGAATGAATGAACTTATCAAATTCTTAGGGATGCATAGCCAAAATACCTGTCTATATCTATGGGGCAAAACACAAGCAAAATTCTGTTCAGATCACAGTTTCTCTATAACAAGGAAATACCAGAGACAAACCATCTTTGGATTAAAGAAGATGGAGAGAAGAAAACCATGAATGCAGCAAGGCACAAAACAGGATTTCAACAGTCCAAAACCAATTCCACTCTAAAATCAAGTGACATAATAAAGCAACGATTGCATGCCCTTATTGGATGCTCACATGGTACAACAATGAATTTGGTGGCATATCAAGTAAAAATCCCTACCACAGTTTATGCCCTTTTAAAAAAATAGCACATATAGCATGTGTCATTCTATAAATAAGAAATAAAGATTACAGCACCCCACCTAAAGCCCTCTCCAAACTCCCTCCCCATTCTATGCTCACAGTTTATGCCCTTGGATTCGTATTGAATACATTATACTCCTAATCATCCTGCATTTGCTGCCCATTATGAGCTACTGAATTCAAGTAAACACTCAATACTCCTTATAGGATCATACGATAATCTCTATGATAGTCACACAAGTACTTCTATGTTAAATCTTTTACAATAGCACAACTGAAATTGACTAACCTTTATCCTAAAAGGTAATTTCATCGTCTCAATAAAGTATTTCGAAGAAAACATCCAGATCTCAAAAGACAAAAATTGCAGAACATGAAAGAAACAATTTATGAGCATGGTCGTCAATTATCTGTCTAGGTCTAGCTTCCCAATCATGAATCCAAAGCAAAATTGCCTTGTTGCCCAATTACCTACAAAATAGAGCAAGTCTGGGGGAGCACTTTAAAATACACACACACAAAACTTAACCCAATCAGATTTTTGTTCTAACCATGTGTTAGTACCCTTTTGTCATTGGACTCTTAACAAGGTTACAAACAAATTGAAACATTAGTTCAAGTCATCACTTCCCTTTCTATATAATGTTAAACACTACCCAATTCAGACTCTGTGTTAGCAACATAGAAGCCTATCAAGACCTGAGATAACCCTACAGTAAACAAACTCTCTTATATATATATATATATATATATATATATATATATATATATATTAAAGATATGAATATTGAAACAGGCATGAAAAGTGGACAGACAACCTGCAAACGAGAATGGTGCAATAGAAGAATGTACAGTTTGCAAAGTGTGCAAACAAGACTACACAAGTAAATCCTCTTCTAGTACTAGTCACTCAGAGAGGCATCGCAAAAAGTGCGAAGCTAAGCATGGTGCACCTGGTGTTGGATGTCATCAACAAACACTTCAATTTAGCTATGATGGTAGTGTTACCAACATAAAGAGCTAGAGAATGACACGCTAGATATTTGGCTAGTGCTCAACAACCAATTAGTCTTGTTGATGATCCGGCCTTTAAGGAGTACATTCAAAATGCTTATAATCCATAATAGAAAGTCGTTTCAACACACAAACAAATATCAAAATTTCTTATGCAATGATGGTTCCAACAAAAACTCTTGTTAATTCTCAAACTCTTTACACAACACAAAAGACACCAGTCCCATTTATCCATCCAGCAGAATACAAGGAGAAAAATACACAAAGAATATGAATAAAATAATCAAATTTGCGATATATATATATGTATAAACTCATAGAATAAAATCCAGAACGTCCTGTGAATGAGGTACGTGATTACAAATGCCCCCAGTAGAAGAAGGAAAGCAATTCCTTGATCTGGACTGTAATAATTAAAAAACAACAAAACACAAACAACTTACACAAACACACGGTCCCCAGAACAAGAAACAAGAATTATGGCCGTAACTAAGGGTTTCAGCACACCATATTATATTACATTGTATTTTTTGTATATAATATAATACAATATAATACAATACCTTATAATATAATATTGTGCGAAACATGCCCTAAGCTAACAAAAAAACAATTCATTGGTAATGGTAACCGAAAAATTAAAATAGCTATTACGGCATCAATACCTTAAACTGCATCAAGATTGCATCTTGGATCCTAAACTTCACTCTTTATCTTTAAAAAGAGAAAAAATTTGAGAAAGCGAGGGAAAATCGATTGAAAAAATAGGAAATGTGCAAACTATAACCCCTAATTTCTCTCTACCCCTGTTTTTACCCCATTGGGAAAGTTTTTCTTCTTGCAAACGTTGACTATAGCGTCGGACAACGTGGGAACAGCCGACCGTCCGATGTCGGATTTCAGTATCAGTTGCATCTCCACGGGACGTAGAAAGGAGGAGTAGACCGTAGACAGCGAAGAAGTAGAAAAACAAAAAGAAAGGAAAAGAAAAAGAGAAAAGAGAAAAATTGTAGAAGAGGACAAAGTTATTTTATGGTGGATAAAAAGGACAAATTAAGTTAATGATAAGTTTATTCAGCAAAATAAAGCGTTAACAAAAGAAAAAGTAAATAAAAAGTTAGACAATATCTCTGGTTAACTGAAAAAATAAATTAATTAATTAAATGGAAATTGTAAACATAAAATGATCGATAGACACTTGTAAATAATATTTAAACTTAAAATCTATTTTTTATAACTTATCATCAACAGAAGAAACAGTTGGGCAATTTCTCTAACTAAAAAAATAAATAAATCAATAAATTAAATGGAAATTGTAAACAGTAAACCATCTCATAACTTGCAGTGAACAAGCTCATCTTATACATCAATATAACTAATTCGATGCACAGCAAAACCCATGGTTTTATATACGTTGATTGGGATACGTGTAAATAATATTTAAACTTCAAATCTATCTTTTTAAACTTCAAATCTATCTTTTAAACAGAGACTTCTATGTGAAATTTTTTGACTTCTATGCGAAATTTCGTAGGTGGCTAGATGTAGAGAAAGACTCTAGTAGGTGGCTAGATGTAGAGAAAGGCTCTAGTATTTATACATATCAGGGGATGTCAAACTTTAATGCTTAAACAATGTGGGACTACGTTAGTATTTATACATGTTAGGGGATGTTAAGCTTTAATACCTAAGCAATATGGGACTCTACATTTAAACTTTTTCTAACAAAATTCAAATGTCAATGAGCACATTTTGAACATCAATTTCTTATTCACCCGATTACCATTTGAGCATATAAATATATGATTTCGATCTCCTCGCGATGGAGAATGCAAGCCCGTTAAGACCTGCCACTTTTACAAAGTTGGTCCCACTAAAAATTAAGCCTCAAAATAGCTCCTCAAAATGGTTATTAACCATTTTTTTCCAACAATCCCCCACATAAATGAAATTGACCAATAATAAGAGAAAACAAAGACACTATATAGTGATAGAGTTCTACAGTTAATACATGCATAGGATAGGTAGACGTTAACCCTTGAATCTTTCTTTGTGAAAGTATATTTACTTTACTGGCTGACCAGTATACGCAATGTCCTTAAATTATTTTATTGTTTATGTAAATGATAACATACCTAATACAAATATTTTCCTGACACAGTTTCAGTTCTCATGGTTATGTTCATTTTGGCTATGAACATCTCCCTGGTTCTGTAAGAGTTTTCAAAGAATTAAGCCCTAGCAATCCTCCTTTAAAGTGGCCCCACTTCTTTCTCACATAGGTGGTTTCTTACTTAAGAGAAACCTGCATTACTCCACACAAATTCCCATTGTATTCAATGCATAAGAATCATTAAAAGCAAACTACTTAACCTTTCTCTATAGGCATCACTGTTTTATCATAGGAATGGGTTGGGGTCACCCCCACAGTGATCTGATTCGGTCTATTCAATTTAGTTATCCCATTGAACCTAGATCTTGGGATGTCCAGTCAACAAAGTTGGGTTATCACTGTTTTGACCTATTCTTTCATGGGCTTAAGTCTCATTTCTCTTGATGTTTTCTCAACTTGATCTCTATTCAGTCCTTTGGTTAACGGATCTGCAATATTCTCTTTAGACCTTACATATTGTCATGACTCCAGTCAAGATCAGTTGTTTAACGGTAATATGTCGACGACGTATATGTCTTGACTTACCATTGTACATCACATTTTGTACCCTATCAATAGCTAATTGATTAGCACAATGTATGCATATTGCAGGCTTAGGCTTAGGCTATTTAGGAATATCCTTCAAGAATGCCTTAGCCATTCAGCCTCTTCACCGTTTTTATCTAAAGCCATAAATTCAAATTCCATAATGGATATGGTTATTACCGTATACTTTGAGGACTTCCAAGAAACTGATGCGCCTCCTAAATTGAATACATATCTACTTGTAGCTTTAGAATCTTGTATATCAGATATTTGACTTCTAACTTGTGTGAGAATACCTTTCAAGAACAGAAGGATCTCTTGTATAGTGTAGCCCATAATCACGAGTATATCATAAGTACCTAAGTACTCTAACAATCACTTTCTAGTAATCATCTCCTAGATTACTTGTGAATCTACTCAGACTACTCATAGCGTAGGCAATATCTGGTCTTGTACAACTCATTAAGTACATGAAACTGCCTATCACTCTAACATACTTGTCACAACCCGCCTTTTCGGGCTGTAATAAAACTCTTTCTATCTTACTTTAGGGCCAAAATTTAGAATTTTTTTTTTCTTTTTAATTAATACTTTACATATACTGGTTTAACAACTTTTGAAATACAAACATATACTTGTATTTAAATAACTATCTTTCCCTTGCAATATACTTTATCAAACGTCACTTTCAAAATATCTTAAAAGACAATACAACGAAAACATATTGCAGCGAAAACCATACCCAGTCTGCACACATCATTCATCCGTCAGCTCATCATTACGATTTATTCTGACCTTCTCGTCAGAATACCTACAACATGAAAACTTAATGAGCTAACGCCCAGTAAGTCCCATAAATCTCACATGGACATTCAAATAAATTCATGAATCAATTATGTTTTCTTATAAACTTTCCTTATCTTCATCATTTCTTATCTTTACTAAGGCCCAAGTGTTCGTACTATTACGCAATTTCATTTAAGTCTACATAACATCGTGACCATACTATATCCTTTAAACTCCCCTTGAATCAAGAGTCGGTACGACACTTTTTTTAATTTCTGGTGACATATTCAACAGTTCATTTATTATGGTTAACATACCATGTATGATGTGATATTCACATGTTATCCATAACACATAAATTCACTTGCATAGCATAGTACACACAAGTACTTACTTTATATACACATAGGTATTCATTATTGTACACATAAGTACATAACATTCAATACACATAGGTATTCATTATTGTACACACAGGTAGGTAATGTACTGTACATATTGATACATAACATGTTATACACTTAGGTATTTCAATCGTATACTCACAGGTATCCATACATGACTATACCCCTAGGTATTCATATCATGACAAACATACAAGTTTACACCGTAATATACACTCAATTGTACATATACATACATCTTATACCTATATTTTCATACTGTAGGTGGAAAGGGTACTTACTTGTCTTGTGTACCGAAAAATCGACTTCGGTCTCCTTTCTCCTAGGCTCCTAGGATCTTGTTGGCCAATTACAAAACTATTAGCCAATTCCACTACGTTTTGTTACAAAACGTTCGTTACTTAACTAGTCGAGTTGCATAATCGTATACAACTCTTAAACTACTGGTTTCCTTATTTCTACCTTACTCTACCCTATTGTTACTTACGAAGGGCGGATATCTTCCAAATCATCTTTTTATCTCATTGAAAACATTGCTGAGCTGTTCGGGTTATTCGGGCAAAAATGACGATTTTGCCCTTCGTGAACCTACTGACTTACCCAAACTCGATTTCGTTATTTTAATAAAAATAGCCACATATTATCTTTAAAGTAATGCTCTAGTGACTCGTATCTCTTCATTTCACACTAATACTCCTTTTCTATAAAACTTTACAATTCAGTCCCTAAACTGAAAATTATTGACAATTTTGCCCCCAAGGCTAAAATTGTCTTTTTTATCCCAAAATTTTTTATTTTTCTCAAGGATCATTTTTGCTCAAAGTACCATATTCAAAATCTTTTAAGAAAAGATGTTTCTGCCCCTTTTTAAAATTTTTTACAATTTCGTAAATTCTTTGAAAAATTAAAATTTCACAAACGATTGAGTTTTTTGACGAACCAACTGCTAAACCTAACAGTTTCATCGAGATCTACAACTTTCATGTTTTAACTTTTCTCAAAATCTCACTGTACATGGGTGTTTTTGGCCATTTTTCAATTCTGCTGAGAGAAATCTTTTTCTTTCAATTTAGTCCCTACGGTATTTTTACAAAAATCCTCTTCAAAATTGCAAATCTACCCCTACAGAGACTATTCCATGCTTTATTCAAATCATTCTCATGCTCAAACATCATTTTTGCAAAGTCTAACATCAAAATTACAAAAACAACATTTTTTCCAAAATAATCGTTTTGCATCATAATTCAAAATTTCACAACTTACACATGCCATACTTCACATGTGCATGAAATTTCATCAAGTACATGCTCAAGAACCCTCATGGGTTTGAAAGAATAGAAATCAAAATAAAATTCATTAAATTTCAAAACTTTGAAATCTTAAACTTACCAAAATAACACTCTTTTGATTTCTAACCTTCCAAGGCTCCTTGAACTCCTTCTTAGGCCTCCTTTTAATGCAAAAATACCATGAATCAATTTCCCCTTAGCCCATGAAAAATCCATTGAAAACTTGCTAAAAAGTTTGGGATTTTACCTTAAAACTTGTGAAAAATCATTGGGCTTTGCTTCTAAAATTTGTTTGGGGTTATTTTTGCAAAGTTTGTGGTTGAGAAATTTTTTTAGAGGTCTCAACAATGGCATGCCGAACATGGAAGGAAAGGAAAGGAAATGAAAATTTGTGATAACCTTGTAATCAATGCTTCCTTATCCACTTGATGACTCATGGTCATCTATAAGGTTACCCTAGGTGTCATCATGTTATTGGGCCACATTGCATAGCTTGTTGGCCCAATAGAATTCAAGTAAGTGTCCACTTTGTGGAGTTAAAAATTCATATTGTGTAATTTTTCACCACATAGTATTTTTCTTATACTACCATGGTCAAATCAATGTACTTTCTATCCTTAGACTGTATAAAAATATTTGACTTACTTTTCGTTCACTTTTGGAGTCCAATCATAACATTTTTCGTATATGCGTTTTCACTTAGCAGTATTCTTATACTGCATCAGCCTCTTTCTTACACTGGGTTAGGTCTCGGTGGACTCTACATCATATATATATATTCTTTGTACCCATGTGTTTATATCACAATTTTACAATTAATTGTAATATAAAATTCATTTTATGGATATTATTTACAAATTTTTGAGTAATTAAACTCATAAAATCTGTATTGGGCATCCAACATTGCATCACATTTGCCATAAAATTTACAATCAATACCGTTTATTCATACTTTATCGTAATTTTTACAAAAATTACAATTTTATAAAAATTTACATTTTTTAAGGATAAATTCATTAATTAAACCTAATTAAATATTAAGTTTTATTAATAAAATTTTCTCGGTCATTACAATACTCCACTTAGGATATACTTTTTTCTCTATTTTTGAAAAAAATGTTGACTAATATCAATTAGTATTCTGACTACGCCAGTGTTATTTTTACTAACTTTGTCAAGTATCTTGTCCACATAGTGTAACTGACTTAAGATGAGTCCATCAAGTGACCTTTTGATTTTGATTCTCAAAATCATATCGGCAGGTCCCATGTCTTTCATGTCGAACCTTGAGTTCAACATGTCTTTAGTAGATTTGATCATCTAATTATTGCTACCCATAATTAGCATGTTATCTACATACAGACAAAGAACGACATATCCATCGTCTATTGCTTTGATATAAACACACTTATCATGCTCATTAATTTTTAAACCATTTGACATTATAATACTGTCAAATTTCTCATGCCAATATTTTAGTGCTTGTTTAAGCCCATACAAAGACTTCATCAATTTGCAGGCTTTCTTTTCTTGTCTTGGAGCAATCCAACTCTCAGGTTGTTCATATATATTTCCTCTTTAAGGTCTCCTTTAAGAAAAGCAGTCTTTACATTCATCTAATGTACTTCAAGATTCCGCGAAATGGCAATCGCCAAAATCATTCTAATGGAGGTTATTCTCATCACAAGTGAATAAGTATCAAAATAACTAAGGCCTTCTTTTTGTCTATAACCTTTTATAACAAGTCTAGCCTTCTATAACCTTTTATAATAAGTCTAGACTTATACTTGTTAATTGTTTCATCTACTTACATTTTCTGTTTGAAAATTCACTTAAAATCTAGCGATTTACTTCCTGGAGGAAGGTCTACTAATTCCCAAGTATAATTTTGCATGATGGAACAATTTCACTCTTTATGACTTCTTTCCATAAAGGATGCCCAGACGAGCTTGTAGCATCTTTAAACGTTTGAGGTTCAGCATCTAGCATATAGGTCAGAAAATCTGGTCTAAATGACTTTTCTAACCTTGCCCTTTTGTTTTGTCTAGGCTCTTCCTCTTCTTGTTCGGTATTAACTTCTAGGTGATCCTGACTATTCTCTTCAATAGTCTTAAACGTTTGTTTAGACGAACTTGGACCATCCATTGTTGAGAGGGAAGAGAGAGAGAAGGACTACTCTCTACTCACTAGTGAGGGAGGGACCAGGAAGGAATATTCTTCAAGGCGGGGGTGTTCTTGTAATTACAGGTTTGGGGATTATTGACTAAGGGGGTGTTTGGCAGGTGATGGTCCGGACCACTTTCTCAGTTATAACAGTACAACGCTCTTACATGCTACAGTAACAATACAAAAATCGCTAAAATGTGAAGTTCTCACATGCTATAATAAACACAGTTCTAATCAACGGTTCTAACTACCTTATCAAACACCCTATAAAATCTCTTCCAATTTCTAGTTCATGTTAGGACAATTGGGATTGAGAATTGAAACACTTTTTTTTGGAGATATTTATGCTATAAGTTACCTATTTTATAATTGGATTGATTTATGCCACGTGTTTAAAAGTTATTTGAAAATATGCCATAGTAGTGTAAGTAATATTTTATAAACAAAAGGTCAAATGATTTTAATTTTTGACATAACATGACTACACATTCTCTCATCATGATATTATTTCATTCAAAATAATAACCTGTTTTATTTATAGGTTTAAATATAAATTTAAGTTTTAATAAAAAAAAATACTATAATAAAATAGCTCATGATTCAAACTTACTAAAACAAACGGGTCGTAATTATCTATTTGATATGTTCATTGAGTTAAGGGAAGCTACCTTGCCAATTACGCATCTTTGATACATCTTGCTTATAATAAGTAATATCATGTAAGCTGAAACTATGAAATGCATTTGCTCTTGTCAAAAAAGAGAAAAGTTCAGAATAATTAAAATGTAAGAGAGACAAAAATGCACAGCATTCAAATACCAATAACAGAAATGGTAGGAAATATTACTTTTTCAAAACTTATTGTAATAGATTATAAAGTTTTGAGTATATTTGTAATAAATATCAAATTTATAGTGTAAATAATTTATTTATTTATTTGGTTATTGTGTAAACAATTCTTATTTAAACATTAAATATATATATGGTATAAATAATATATTTATTCTTTTGTTTACAATGTAAATATATCATTTTTACATAATAAATAATTTATTTCTATCGTAAATTTGATATTTATTTCAAAAAGTTTCAAAAATCTGATATTTTCATTATTCTCTCTATCAATAAAAATAAAATTACATACTAATTATGAGCTCTTAAGGAGCATAATGAATCAGTGGCAAAAGAGGGGGGAAATTACAATAAAATCACAATATTATGAAGTTAAACAAAATATATCACTCCGACAAAGTTTAATCATCAATCTTGAATGGCATTTCATGTATTTGCAGGAGTCATCCAACCCCGTCTATGTCTTCCACCCACAACATAATATAGAACATTTAGCAGTACATTTTTTTGGGGCCAAAAAATAAAGGTACTCAAAACAATATCATATGATAAAAAACTTTTACAACATTGGATAAAGTACAAGTAGATAATGAATATGCGGAGTAACGAACTCTGCACAGTGTACGTGTACAAAATCAGATTAAGATCGATCAATATAGAGAATGAGTCTATCCCTAACATTAAATTCTGAATTGAAGTTGTAATTCTTTGGGCCAAACAAGAGTAGGCACTCTGCTGAATGAATCGCGTTACCTACAAATGTGAAGGTTCCGATTAAGGGTCCATGCTTTTGCTTGTACTTTTAACAAGTAAAAATAAGTTTTTAGAACTATATTTTTAAAATAACTTAAATAAGTCAAATGGTTTTAAAATTTTTTAACAAATAATAATAATGTTATAACGAAGTTTATAATGTCTTTGAAAGTTAATTTTAGAATTTTTTTGAAGAAACATTTTGTTACTTTGATGGAGAGCTTTTCATGAGTGTCTAAATACTTCTAACAAATCATCTTAAACGCTTTTAAAAACAACTTTTAGACTTAAAAAACTAAAAGCAACTTGTAGAAAGCACTCCCTAACCGACCCTAAGATTAATGATCACCTAAATCCCAGCCTCGTCACAAAGTTAGAAGCTCAAGTACAACCCAGGATATGTTTTGGAAGTTGGAACCCAAGCATACCCTGAACTAAGAAGAGCTCCAGTAGACCTTCACATCAAAAAGAAACAATATCCTGGCAAATGGTTTAATGGAGGCAAAATTACTACTTATGAAGTGACAAGCATCTAATAGAATAAATAATTTTTATGCCTCAGCCCAACGCTGCATACTACGGTTGAGCATACATTTTTATTGCTACGTGTTTCGTCAACTTTTGAACTGGTTAATCCTGCAAATTAGGCTATGATTATTGACTATTTAAAAGAAAAGGAGAATTGGCGGTTCCTGTCCATTATAATATCTAAGCTAGTAACTAGAATCTGATACATCAATCTCTATTCATATTAATGTTATAACCCAGATCATGGTGAGGAGCCCAAACAAAAACCAAACCATTAAACAAATACTCGTATATACCAAGTAGCAGAGAATAATAAAGAAGAAATTATACATCAATTTGATCACTAGTTCATCATTACGATTTTTTTGCTTCGGTTATCTAAGATGACAAACATAAAACCGAGTGCAGAGTGCTATAGCTTAAATCCGTAGTCAATCCTATTTCTGATAGCAACAACTGACAATTGTGTCTAATTTTTCTGATTTTTTTTAAAAGTGAATTTTTCTGATTATTTTCATATTGGTAATAATGCAAAAATTATCCAGAATCTAGTATAAACAAATAGAACACCTGAGATGATTGAAGCAATTTCATTTGAAATTTAACCAATATATTGTAAACGTGTAAATCTAGAATTCACCTAGCGTGATTGCAGACATAGAGCTTTTTGGGCACGGCTTCTGCTTGTGTTTTTAGTAGTAGAAGAAGAGAAGTAAAAGCTATAATTTTTTAATAAGTATTTGAAATTATATTTTTAAAAGACCTTTTATGAGTCAAAATGGTTTCAACTTTTTAAAAAAGTTATAAAAATGTTATATTTAAGCTTATAATGTGTTATTTATACAAACACCTCCAGAAGCAGTTTTTGGACTCAAGAAACCAAAAACATCTTTTAAAAAACCCTTTCAAACAAGCTCATAACCTAACAATAAAACCACACTAGACTTCGCTTAGAAGTGAAGAGTTTAAATCTTCCACCCTCGAGTTAAAAAAGAAAGAAAGAGAGAGAGAGAGAAAGAGAGAATTCACCTGCCAATTTAAGGGTCTATCAAAATCTGTATAGACTGCAATGTAACAACGATAACACCAACATGACAGAGTGGAAAAAAATTGCCACAAGTTAAAACAACGAATCAAGTTATCACTTTTGTTAATAGTTTGTTCATGGAATCTATGATAGGGTGGAAAAAATTACCCCAAGCTAAAACTACGAATCAACTTATTACTGGTGTTAATAGTTTGTTCATAGTTTCATATAGTTCTATCAGGAAAGAACCAAGGTAAAAAGGACATTCTCTATATACCTATGTCCTATACTAAAGTAGCAATTAAAATTTAAAATTACAAACAAACAAATATAAGTAAATTAATAAGCCATGGTTGCTATTTAAATTTTGTTAATCTTAATCATATATGTGTGGCAATCAAGTGAAAATTCCGACATAAAACATCTATAAGGTTTATTGATCGATTACGAGAGAACCCTTAAAACAAGCAAATTTTTCCATGATAACATTAAATCAAGCCCTAATCCTACTATAGGAACTTCAAGGCCCCCATCAAAATTTTATGTAGACTAGTAATTAGAATCCAATAAATTATGAATCATCTGAATAGTTTTCAGATTAATGTTAGCCCAGATCAAGGCCAATGTTTTACAAGGTGTACAGAGAATCATAAACTGCATTCTTGATAAACCATTAATTATGCAACATTAGCAAGCAAACTGCATATAATGAATGAGGTGAAGATAACGAATATCTATGATATTGCTTAGAGAGATTCCTTTTCTACAAGCATGGTTTTCTACCTTTCTTCTCACCATCTTCTTAAATCAAAGACGTTTTGTCGTTTCATCGCAACTCTCTAGTATTTTTTTTTTAGCTTGTTATCAAGAAACCGTGACAAGTGGACCTGAACAGAATTTTGCTTGTGTTGTTTCCATGAAAATAGACTGTTTTTTTTTTTTTTTTTAATGCTTTCACAAGTATTTGATAAGTCCATTCGTGTTAATAAGCCGTCTGCTTTAAAATGAGTACTCCAGATTGCTAAGGAACATGTTAAATTACAACAGAAACCAGATGAAATATTTTATGGCGCTGCTGTTGTTGGTTGTTCGCAGGAGCGAAGAAAAATTACTCACGGGGCCGTGCATAAAATTAAATGAAGGAGATGTAAAATTTTAGGAGAGGGGATGGAACTTAATTTCAAGGGGATGGGATATTATTTTAGGAGAGGCAAAATATAATTTTTATAAAATTTTATGTATAATATTAGAAAAAAATCAGGGGTGGCCACTTACTTTCATCTTGTTGCTGCTTCACTTTTAAGAAAAGATAAAGCCTAGTTCAATAAATAAATAAATAAGCACGGATGAAAATATAGGTGTGGATGAGGCATTATTGTAATTAATGTCTAAAGAAATATTGGAAAAAGGGGACATCAATCAGTGAAGATAGCCTAGTTGGTTGTAACTCCTTCTATCCTAACCATAAGTTAAGCGTTTGAATCACGTTGAACCTCACTCAATAGTGTTAGTATTATCCTCCCCCTCTCTCCCTCCCCCTGTATAAAAAAAAAAGTATAAATGCATGTATATGTATAAAGAATTGCCCCTCTAGCAGCAGTCCATCACCATTATATGATCAAGCAAGTAATTACAGTACATTTATGAGTAGATATCTATTAAGTTTTCAGACTAATTTTGTACACAAAAAGCGGAAGACCCCCGTTTTACAAAGTGTACAGACTATGAGAATCATAAACTGTATACTTTGTAAAACGGAGGACTCCCGCCTGAATACAAAAATCTGAAATTCATTAATTATGCAATATTAGCAAAAACAATGGCTGCATATGCATGAGAAGAAGCACATGCGTACAACAAATATTAATGATTATTAGAAAGATATCAAAAAAAAAAAACTACAGCAAATAATAATGGAGACAATAAGATCAAAACAAAGACAATAGGAATAGGAGAGAAAAAAAGAGCTGTATTCTCCCGCAGACCAAAGCCCAAAATTTCACAGAACGTGGAATATGAATAGGGTATTTATAGCCGTCAAGGATTAATCATGGTTATAGTAGGAGTGAGCATATTTGTTTTTGGGCATAGTGGCTAAAGGAGAAGATTTGAAAATTAGTTAATTTTGGTTTATTTGTGAGCTTACTTTTGGTTTTTGATTCAATGTGTATCTTAATATTAAATTTAAAAAGATATCCATATCTTTTTACTTAACTCGTGATTTTTAATGTGCATCTTAATATTAAATTTCAAATAGATATCCATATCTTTTTACTTAACTCATGATTTTTACCTAAAAATGCTAAAAATACACTCAAATAGAATAATAAAAAAAACTGAGAAACTAAAAGAAAAACTTTGAACTTAGAGTTTTATCCCCAAAATGGATGTTTTGTGTGTTTTTCTTTTTTCAGCTAATTTTTCATAAGTTTTTGTTTTTTTCTTTTTTTTAAGGATAGTTTTATTATTTTAAAGGTCAACATCAATTTTCGATGTATAGATATATGTAGTGTTGCAAGAACGGGCCGGCCCGGCCCGTTCTCCTTAGGCCCACACGGCCCGCGGGCCGGCCCGGGCCGGCCCATGAATTTCGTAGCCGGCCCATATTAAAAATAACTTGGCCCGGCCCGGCCCGCGGGCTAGTTTTATATGGGTCGTGCCGTGGGCCGTGTCGGGCCGTGCCGTGGGTCGTGCCGTGGGCCGTGCCGAGCCATGCCGTGGGCCTTAAATAGGCCGGCCCATCTTGGCTCATCATGGGTTTAAATGGGCCAGCCCATCTAAGTATGTAATTTTTAATTTTTTAATTTTTTAATTTTTAAACAAGTTAATAAATATAAAAGTTTGAATAGTTAAGGAAAATATAAAAAAGGATATTTTATTTACGATTGCCTCGTTAAAAACCTTTCCAAGGAAAACCCAGTGGGACAAAACCTTGGTAAGGAAAAAAGAGTACAATCGGGATAATTATACATTAGATGTTTACAAAATTACTAAAAATAAAAAAAAAACATAAAAAAAAAATTGTTCATAATTAATTACAACGTATTACTCCCAGTGGGAGTATCAGAAATGTCCAAATTTTCAAAGTCATCAACCCAATCATCTTGAACTTCTTGGCTTCTTCTACGAGCATCCTCCCAATCTTTGACGCACATTACTGCTTCCAGAATATCGTCACTCATACGTGCACGTCGTTCATCAAGTACTCTACCACTGCAACTAAATACTTGTTCACTTGCAACTGTGGATACTGGTATGGTTAGTATATCACAAGCCATTTTAGAGAGCACAGGAAAAGTTCTTGACTGTGATCTCCAAAATGACAAAAGATAAAACTTATTGAAATCATGACCACCACCTTGCTCATTGAAAATAAATGCTGCAAAATTTGTTTCCAGATAATTTTCCAATTCACTGCGTGTTGAAGATATAGACGATGCACCGAAACCAAATCCTGTGTAGCTAATCATACTTGCCCATGAAGAACCATGTGGAACAGAAGTAGTATTTGCTAAAGGTGTAGGGGATATTGTTTGGCCTCCTCCATATTTTTCATTATATGCAGTAAATATGTTGTTAACTTTTGCTTGCACATTTTGAATGGTTATGATGTCAGAATGCACCCTTAATTTTTCCCCTATACCCTTAAGCAAATATTCAACACCAGCTAATTTAACTCTCGGATCCAATACAGCAGCTATGCAATACAACGGTGGAACACGCTCCCAATATTTTTTGAATTTTTGCTCCATGAACTCAACAGATTCCTTAAACATGTCAAAATCTCTATGCATATTGAAGGTTGCAACAATGTCGTACAACTTATGTAATGCATGAGGAGAGGTAGGATAGTACACACCTGAGAGTTGGATAGTGGCTTCATAAAAAACCTTTAAGAAATTGTAAAAGCATGAAGCAATTTGCCAATCAAATTCTTGAAGCAGCTCAGTTGGATTCTTCAAGTTGTAATACGCGGTTATGACCTCTTTGTATGGTAGGCATGCATTCAGCATCAAATATGTTGAATTCCACCGGTGTCCTATGTCAGTTGGAAGTTTTCTGGGTTTCATGCTTGCTCTTTTGCAAAGCTTAGCAAACTCTTCAATTCGAGAGCCAGAACTTGCTATGTAACCCAAGACCGTTCGAATATTTTCCAAATAACCTTGAAAAAATTTCATGCCATCTTGAACACACAAGTTAATAATATGACAAGCACATCTTTGGTGAAAAAGTGTTTCGCCATGTTGTGGTCTCAATGTTGTTTTGAAAAGGTTAATAGCAGCAGTATTAGCAGATGCATTATCAAATGTGATGCTCAAAACCTTTTCTTTAATGCCATAAAAATCAAAAACTTCCATGATGACATCATGAATGGCCTTGGCATCATGCGGATATGGCATTGGTCGAAAAGCAATTAATCTTTTTTGAAAAGACCAATCTTTATCCACATAATGTGCAGTTACACAGATATAACTAGTTTTGGTACGACCTTCCCACAAATCAGATGTGCATGCAACAGATGCAGTGAATGAATTAAATTCAGTTACTAACTTTTCTCTCATTGAATAAAAAACTTTCATGGTGTCAGCTCTTGTGGTAGTTCTTGAAACACGCCTATATTGTGGATTATAGGCATTTTGAATGTACTCCTCAAAGGCTGGATCATCAGTAAGACTAATTGGTTGTTGAGCACTAGCCAAATATCTAGCATGTCATTCTCTTGCTCTTTGTTGGTCATATGACCAATTGGTAACACTACCATCGGGGCTAAATTGAAGTGTTTGTTGACGACAATCAACACCACCTACACCATGCTTAGCTTCGCATTTTTTGCGATGCCTCTCTAAGTGACCAGTGCCAGAAGAGGATTTACCTGTGTAGTCTTGTTTGCATACTTTGCAAATTGCGCGCTCTTCTGTTGCACCATGCTCTTTTGTACGTGTTACGAGATCAAAGTAATTTCAAACTGGTGAAGTTCGTTGAATTTTCCTTTTGCCCTTACGAGTGACTTCAGAGGAGCCATCAACTTGAGATAGCAAGTCAACTCCAATTTCTTCCAGTGGATCATTAAATTGTTCTTCTTCGTTGATCACCAAATGTGAAATGTTGGCTCTCCCTCTAGGTGATGATGCCATAGCTTCAATAAAAAATAACAATAAATTAACGTAACATAAAAATTAAATAAAATAATTACACAATAAAATTAACTTATAACAATACAAAATTAATGAACAATAAATGAAATAAATTATACCTTCAAGTTTTTTTTCCTTTCTGAAGAACTCTAAGTAATCTAAAAAACAAGACAATACATAAGATCTTAGAAGTTTGTTGAATGAGTATCTCTGTGAATGTTCTACATTTATTTATAGGTAAAAAAGTTTATTTTTTTATTTTTTTATTTTTTAAATCTTTTTTTTAATTTTTTTTCTTTCAAGTGTAACTTGATTAGACAATTCGCTGAAGACTTAACGTCTCAGCTTTGCACATTGCAGGCCTTCCTTCTGAGCCTCTATGTTAGGCCTGCCCCTTTATAATTGCATAGGGGAATCTAATGCCATGTTCACTCACAGGTGAATATGACATGCATAAATTATATAATATTTAATTCTTATATGTATTAAATAATATATATATATTAAATGTATAGTATTTTGATGTGATAATACATGACCTATAGACTTAATATCTGATTCTTAGCTTTGCTTCTCCAAAGCAAAGCATGCCTTATATAAAAAACCTAAACTGCCCCTATGTAAAATAAACTTGCATATAAAATTTTTGCCCAGGGGGCTCCGCCCCCTACAACCCCCGGGAGGGGGGTTTACCACCCCCCTTCCAACCCCCACGTCGACCTTACCGCGAAGGTCGATCCGCGTACAACCTCTGCATAGGGGTAATCTACGTCAAGGTAATAATTAAGCTCCACACATACTAACAATGCCTACAAGAAAAAAATTTTAAAAATGCAAAGAAAAGAAAAAGAGCTTGTCAGGCCTATTGCAATGTGATGTGTTCAATATGGTATGTATATATATTATATAATATTTAATTCTTACATGTATTAAATAATATATATATTAAATGTATAGTATTTTGATGTGATAATACATAACCTACAGATTCAGCATCTGATTCTCAACTTTACTTCTCAAAAGCAAAGCATGCCTACAAGGAAAAAATAAAAAAATAAAAAGAAATGAAAAGAGAAGAAAAAGAACTTGGCAGACGTATTGTGATGTGATTGCATTGGAAAAGTCTCATGGCATATTCAATTATTCATTCACGGGTGAATATGGCATGTATATATATTATATAATATTTAATTCTTATATGAATTAAACAATATATATATTAAATGTATAGTCTTTTGATGTGACAATACATGACTTACAATGAGCCTTACATGACTTATTTGGAGAAGGCCATACTCAGCCATGTTCACCCGTGAATGAACATGAAAAAATATATCTAAATATATATATATATATATATATATATATATATATGAAATTGGCCCACAATGGGCCTCTTGTGGCCCTGTATGGGCCTAGATGGGCCAGCCCAACTTGGGCCGGTGGGCTGGCCCATTATGGGCTGGGATGGGCCGACCCATTGTGGGCCTAGATGGGCCGGCCCAACCTGGGCCGGTGGGCCGGCCCATTGTGGGCCTAGACGGGCCGGGCCGCCCCAGGCCCAGCCCAGCCCAGCCCGGCCCATGGGCCAACATATATAGGCCTGGCCCAGCCCACAAGTATTTATGGGCCGTGCCGGGCCGTGAACAGTGTCGGGCCATGCCGGCCCGGCCTATCACTGTATCAGGACGGGCTCGGGCCGGCCCACGGGCCCCGGCCCATTGTTGCATCTCTAGATATATGTATTAAATTTGATTTGAATATAAATAGTTAATGAGATCAAAAATTAAAGATATAGTTTTTAAATAAACTATTTTAAAGGGTAATAATTTAAAAAATATGGTATAAAAAATAAATATCCTTATCTTAAAGTATATATTTGATTTATGATTACTAGCTACAGAAGAATTGAGCTAAATTAAATTAGCCTCGAATTAAACAATTCTATTTCCCCACACTCCCTATGCCGGTCCTAAAAGATCACCTCAATTTTTTCCACTTTAAAAGAATGTCACTCGGTACTTTTTCCTTTTTTTTTTTTTTTTGAGAGTATATGATCAGTAGCGGCAGAAGAATTGCACAAAATTAGCCACGAATTAAACAATTCTATTTCTCCACACTCCCCCTATGCTGGTCCTAAAAGATCAACTCAAAATTTTCCAATTTAAAAGAATTTCACTTGGTACTTTTTTTTAGAGTAAGTGATTACTGGCTGCAGAAGAATTGAACTTATTACTAGGCTAGTTATTCAGAGCCAGCAACTGGCTGCAGGATTCCGCTCCACCACTAAAAAAAAATGCTGCGGGGGTCACTGTGGCTTGGCTGAATATTGAACAGCCCGCCGCTATAGCCTTTGATCCGTAGATTATTTAGAACTTCGGAAGATGGTCAAGGTAAGGGTTTGAGTTATCCATTGAAGTGCGGAACAAGACCTGAATTAGGACGATATTCATATGGATCAGTTACTCTTTGTGTACGTTATGGAGTCTCCACTCCATGTTGAAAGCTCTTTCAAATAGCATGAGCGTTGAAAGTCTTCAATTAGACTAGAGCGTTTTATTCTTTTTTTTAGTTCTTTCAAAGGGGAATGAATGGAATGAAGAACAGAAGAGAAGAGAGGAGGATCCCTTGAAAATGGTTTTCTTTCTTTACTCTCTTGAGGGTCTTTTTCTCTATTTTATTTTTTGGTATCAGAGCCAACAAGAGAATTAGGGTGCTGAAACAATAACCCAAAACCTGCTTGCTTAGAGAATCAAATTGTTCCTGTCTGCTTTTTCTTTTTTGATTTTAGAAATGGAAACTCTTTTGTTATATGCCTTATACCTATAAAATTTCTTTGGTAGATCCTAAGACGAATTATGTACACAATGAGGATCACAATCATTGATACAGTTTGGGTACCAAGCTATCTTATGAATATGCCCTCTAACAATGCTAGCAATTTTCAGAATTTAAATCTAGACCTCTCTTTTAACCACACTATTTTTACCAATTGAGCTAAAAAAAAATGTTGGTTTGAAGAGAAACCTTCATCCTAATCTCCCCTTTTTTTTTCTTTTTACTTTTTCTAAGGTGCTAATATGGCTATTTAAAATTGCTATTAGTTCTTACCAAATAGATTGAAAAATAGATTAATTTCAAAAATTCTTCCATTACTATATTGTCTGCATCAAAGTGCCCCTTGAATTCAAAATGCAACATCCCTCGAAGTTTTAAACGTATCACAAGTTCCCCTTCCGTTGGTTTTCAGTAGAATCTTTACAGTTTGTTTCATAGCGTGTTTCTACTGGCCAATCAAGATATTTACCGCAAGCAGTCAAGAACTCCATATTGCAACCTCAGTTCTGAAAGTTTGAAAATCACAAATTCGAGCTCCAAATTGCATAATTGGCTCTATTTCTTTGAAATAAAATATGAGTAATGAAAAACCCAAAAAACAGAACATTGACGAAGCTCACCACAAATTACATGAGCTTACAAACACTAGATTTATCAAAGGCATTAAAATTTAAAAATCCAAAAAAGAAAAGATTCTAATATGCTCCATCCCCATCCCAATTTCGTCGCGACCACTTTGGAATTTATTGGGTTTTATTAGGCCTGTTTGGTTTCATTCTCAAAATTTTTAAAAATATTTTCGCACATTTTTTGAGGCAAAAATTTTAAAAACATTCTCGACATAATTCTTAAAAAATTTTTATTTTTTAAAATAAAAATATTTTCACCTATTTTGAAAACAATATCAAACGGCCTCATTGTTTTGTTTTCGTTTTATCATAATTCTCAAAATTAACAATATTCTCCTTTACGGCTATGCCAAATCAGTCTGTTTATTATTGCCCTCTCCTTCTCCTCTATTTACCCTTGCCCATTGCACTTGTAGTGACCTCTTTCGCAACAAGAAAATGTAGAGGATTTGAAGGCAACTCATTGTAGAGAAGAAGCCACCTGCCTGACTCCTAATATTGCCTGAAAGAAGAAAAAGATGAGGCTTTTGCGAGGATTCTTAAGAGGAAAAAACATAAAGCTTGCGAAGTTTGAATAAGGTAAGAAACTGTAAACTTTCCAGGGAAAAACAAAGAGTTCGGAAGATAGAAATCAGGACGTAAGTGATGGGATTCTCCAAAACTGCTGGACTGGTGAGGGGCATACGTTTCAGAGAGACTGGAGACACCATGGAACCAAGAGGAAGAAATTAAAATGAGAAAAAAAAAATGAAAAAGCCGGTGGTTGTGAATATTTAACAAACCCAGATTTTTTTTTTTTTTCAACAAAAGGGGAGAAAAAAGAGAGAAAGATGAAGAAATACCTGTGGTTTGAGACATCAAAAGGAAACTCAGCAGTCCAGTAGAAACCGCCATTGCTGATTGAGAACTGCTGGGGCCATACGAAAACATGATTAACGCACATTCAAATTCAAGATTATCAAGAATGGTAATAGAGAATGAAAGGAACCTTCTTCTTGGGAGCAACTATGAGCTGAGCATTTGCTTCGGCAAATTTTTTCAAGAGTTAGCCTACCTCTCATGTATCTGCAATTGGAAAGACTCTTACAGTTATAAAATGAAGGTTATCATCGAAGATTATATACTGTCCCTAGCCTCGTCTTACCGCCTCTCCCAGCCTACCCCAGCCATGCGAGGTCACTGTGTTTCATTAAGTCATGGTGCTTACTATGGAAAAATTATTACACACATCCCAACATGCTCTCAACAACTAGATTTCAAAATGCCTCTTCTGTCCAAGTCAAATATTAAAACCGTGCCTTTTTTATTATAAGAAACCATGCAAATATTAAAACTGTGCTAGCATGTATGTGCAAATGACCATGATGATTTAGCTAAAATAAAATCTACTCACGAGGCTAATGAATCCAGTTCAACGTCAGTTACAAACCACAATGGTGGAGGAGAGCGACTCTTTTTCTCCTGAAAATATCAAACCAAAGGAAGAGCAAACTTTTTAATATCCTGTTTTTTCCTCACAGCACATGAATTATGCTACACATTTGAATGAGAATGAAAAAATGACTGTTAATAGCTACCACCCTGCCTTTAGTTATGGTCTTTCAAAGCACCATTTTCCAAATGAAAAGGATAATTTTATTGTCAGAGGAAACAAAGTGTTAAACACCATTATGACAGACATTAATTCAAACATTCTTTTGTGAATTATTTGGAAGATAACCTACTCAATTCATCTGATGTTCTCATAGTTTAAAGAATTCCATATACGTACATAGTTGTCACGTTATCAGAAAGTTTCTGTGATGGTATGGGTCCAATAAGATGATTCCGGCTCAAATCTCTGTAACCATGAACCCAGTGAAAAATTAGACATGATCATAATAGAATTGAGAAGAATTTTTGTAAGAATAGACGCCACCATGATAGGCACAAAACAAACTCTTCATTGTCAAACCATGAACTTACAAATAACTAAGGTTGGCTATCTTGCTAAGATCAGGAATAACTCCTTGCAAGCTGCAATTCCTAAGACTTCTACCAAGCCAAAATGAGGGGGGAAAAGGAATTAGAAAAAACATTGGAATTCTGCACAGTACCTGCAGTTGTGCAGCCGTATTGCTGCTTGCTTCACCTAAAGACATGTCCATGTGTATTTCTGATATGATGTTCTGATTCTTCCAATACGTGGTTTCTTAAGTATGAGTGAATGGCGAGATTCCAAAATTATTAAAATAATATTGAATCCAAAGGACTAATAAGCATGCATACCATTCCCAAAATAAGTAGTATTTATTTTCGAATAATACTTACAATTTCACTAATCTGTAAAGGTCTCCATATGTAACTGGAATCTGAGACCCAATGAAGTTGTTGTTATCAAGTTGACTGCAAAAGAACACAAGACACATTAAAAACATCAGTACTTTGTCGTTTCCCTTCTTAATCGCGATGAACAACCCTAGTTTAGAAATATTTTCACAAGTTCAATAAATGTTAAATAATAATATGGCAAGGTAAAGGTATAAAATGAAGCTGTTTCTCCATAACATATATAAGAGGAAATTCTGATAGTGTTCTGGGAAAATCTTCCCAAATCAGACGGAGGCTCCAAAAGGAAAGTATGGTCCCAGTAGGGTTTTCTGAGCGACCAAACTATTGTGGAAATGGGAATAATCTGTAATTCTGATTTATGTACAGGATGATACAAAACACACGTATAAATTCTGCTACAATGACACTAAATCAGGAAAAAAAATACCTACAGCTATCAATTAGCTTTTAATACCATGATACAAGGGATTAGTTGACCTTCTAAACTAAATGCTTTCACACACACAGATTCTACTCCTGATAATCAGATAATTAGCTGTACATTTCCACACCAACAAAAAGTGGGGGAGTGTTGACATTAAAGTCATCAGGCTCATCCTCAAGCCTCATAGACCCGAAACAAGCATCCTGTTTAAAGGTCTCTGGCTGCAAACTAGAAGCCAATAGGGATATAAACTCTCAAGTCTCCAATGTCAATCAAAACAACATATCGAACTTAACATCGAAAAACTAGGTAGTCTACATTACCATTTGTTATTGTCCAAATTCAGTGTTGACAATCTTTCAGGAATATGTGAGGGGACGTAAACTGACATGCTCTGCAATTTCTTCCTCTGCTTCAGTTAGGCATCAATCATTTTCTGAAAATCGATTGTCCAAATTGATGCTAGCTTTTAGAGCTTGGAATATAAATCAATGCAAAAAAAAAAAAAGCAAAATTTTTAAGTAGCCCTCTAAAAATTGGTTCTTTGTTATTATTATTGGGCCAATTGTATGGCAGTGCATCAAACAAATGGATTAATATCACTGTTCCTAAATTTTTCCGCAACGAAGATAACCAAAACAACGTTTTTGAAAAACCATTGTCAAAAGGAAAAAAAAAAAATCAACTTTATCATTTCCATCCCTTACACCACCACCTTGACAGCCCAAAAAAAGCACAATTGACCTAAAAGGAACCAAAAAAACAAAACAAAACAAAAAAGTAAATTCAAAGACAGATAGAAAAAGGAAAGAATAAAATTACTTTAGCTTTTGGGATAGCTAGGGTTTCTTCACGCACGCGGTCCTTGATTCCCTGAACCTGAAGCTCCATGGCCTTCAATTCGGCGTGGACCTCCAACAAATCCGCGACGCTGCTCGCAGTCGCGGGATACCCTGAAAATGGAACAGCAATTGAGATCCAACCTTGTTCCTCTGGTTCGATTAAATTACAGGAAAATAGAAAAGTAATGCAAAATGAGAGAAGAAAATCGTCAAAATGGAAATTGACCAACTGTTTCGAGCGATTACGAGATCCTGAAGCTCAGAAATTCCAGAATTGAACGCAGAGATCAAACAATCCAACGAAGCTCATGCTTTGTTCCCATCCATCTTCTCTTTCTCTCTCTAGAAATTGGACTGTCTGCCTGCTCTGTTCTTTGTTGCTGAGATTTTTTTTTTAATTTAGCGGGAATTTATTTATTAAAAAACTTTAGGCGGTAAAAAAGGTTAAATAATAGGAGGTCAAAAAAGAAAAAAATTTCTCAAAAAAGAGAAAAGGAGAAATATGAGTGCATTTGAAGAAGACTGATACAAATAGGGATATTTGCCCCATAAGCCCCAAATTTTCTAACCTTTAGCATTTACGTCCTCAATTTAAGAATTTAGATACTCAAGTCCCTAAACTCTTAATCTGTTGATACTTAGATCTTTATTTTAAGGATTTGGACACTCAAGTCCTTAAATTCTAAATTTGTTAGCATACTTATTATTCCCATTCTAAGAATTTAGATATTAAGATCCTAAACTCTTAATTTGTT
Source organism: Artocarpus heterophyllus (assembly GCA_025403435.1). Classification (NCBI taxonomy): domain Eukaryota; kingdom Viridiplantae; phylum Streptophyta; class Magnoliopsida; order Rosales; family Moraceae; genus Artocarpus; species Artocarpus heterophyllus. Next base: position 3,084,943 of record CM046330.1, on the reverse strand, counting down.
GTCACAATTAAACTATTAATTATCGTCATTCTTTTGTTGTTAAATGTCATACGAGATGACAATGTTATGGTTCCTTAGGTATCAAAAACAATTTTTTTTTACAAAAAGGTCCCCAAGAATATATATTTTTGCATTTTTACAAAAGCAATAACAAATTATACTTTAAAAGAGAGATAGCTTTTGAGGACCTTTTTGCTAAATAAAGAAAAAAAAATATATATATATATATATATGTTTTCAGATCTAAGGTATAAAAAAGACTCAAAATATTAACATCTCTTATGGTATTTAACAATAAAAACATGATAGGGATTGACAGTGTCAACAATACCTGAATGCCATTCTTAAAATGAGGACCTATAGGCCAATAGATTAAGAATTGCAAGATTTAATTGTCTAAATTCTTAAAATAAGGATATAAGTACTAAAGGTTACAAAGTTTAGGGACCTATAGCGCAAAAAATCTCGTGCAAATATCATTTCTTGCTACAAGACGACATCGTTTGTTCTGCCAATTTTTATCAGCCACCTTTGCTAAACCAAAAGAAGAAAAAAAATCTCCTTTTTCTTTTCTTCTTTTTTTTTTTTTTAAGTTGATTTATGAAGAGGATTTGAAGAACAAGTATGTCGTATATACGTAATATATATATATTTTTTTTATGTTATCCACAAGACATAAAAACCTTAAACAGATTGTAGATAAATATACCAGTCACGTATGATCTAACCATGAGTAAATTTTCATAATAAGAAAACGTGTGACTAGGTTTGTATAGACCGTTCTTTTCAAGTAGGAAAATAAATAAAGTCAAATGAAACCCTCCACACAAGTAGTATTGTTAGTTTTAGTTTCCCTCACAAGAAAATGAAATCCTCAACGAAAAGACAGGTAGAGTAAGGTGGGACTTTGAAGACTATTATTTTTCATCATCTGTATAGAAAAACATTAATGCACATTCTAAGTCATGGCCTTGTGAGCTCGACCTTACATTTTTATTCTTCTTAATTCACTACTTTGCAGACTTTCCTCTCGCCCCACAGGACCCGTGTAACGTCCTGAAATTTATTTAATGTTGATGTACTATAAATGATGGATTAGTGTGCCATAATTAACGTTTTAACATTAATTAGATCATTTGGTTGGATTTTAAATTTTTGGTTGTTTTGTTAAATTGATGTGTTCAAAAGATTTCTTATTGTTTTAAAATGATGTTTTGAGTTTTAAAACACAATAATTTGTAAAATGTTAAAAATACTCTGTTTTACAAAACCGTTGACGGCACATGGTTTTCGCACAGTAAAACCGCCCACCGATTTTCTCTATTTATTTCCTTTTTCTCTCTCTCTCTCCTCACTCTCCCGCAACACCTCTCTCTCTCCTTCTCTCATCTCTCTCGGCAGCCTTCCTCTCTCTCAATTCTCTCTCAAGTTTTTGAACTCCATTTCGAATCCAAACTTCGGGATAGCTAGGAGGAAGCTCGGGGACGTGATTCGGCAACCGAGAACGCGGATTGAAGCTTCGATTCGAGGTTAGATTCGAAATTTCTAAACTTTTTACAAAATTTTCAATTTTGTGCATTTTTGAAATCTAGGTTTGATTAAGCTTAGGAAACCTTGTGTTTGAGTTAAATGAACTTAGAACAACTAGAATCTAAGCTTAGATTGAAGAAAAACGGATTGAATTCAAGATTTTTCATTTTTCCCCTCATTTTCTCATTTTATGATTTTTGAGGATTTTGAGCCAAAATCTTGTTTAAATGAGACCAAACATGTTTTAGTATGTTTTTCTATCAAGTATAATTGTTTTTCATGCCTGGGATTTGAGAAAAACAAGTTGGAATCCGGATTTGGATTTTGGGGATCGAGAAACCCGTGGCTGGGATTTCTGGATTTTCCCAGTTCGGCAGGCCGAACTGTGTGTTCGTCAGGCGGGAGTGATGATCGGCAGGCCGATGTTCTTCCGACCGGCAGGCCGAATCTGGGGAAATGTTCGGCAGGCCGAACCTTGTTTCCGGCAGGCCGAACTGTGCAGTTCGGCAAGCCGAAGCAGGGCGTCCGGCAGGCCGATCGAGGCATGGAAAATTTTGTGATTTTCACCCGTTTTCACTGTTTTGAACCCTGATTTAAATCCCAACCTTATAGGATGATTTTAAAGGTACAAATGGCACACTAGGACATCATGAAATGATTTAGTAACATAGAATGTCTCGAACTAGATATTGATCGACTTAGTTTGTATCTAGGATCGTTCGTGGTTCCGTGGAGCTAACGTATAGCGGACCGGGATTACGGTGTGGGGTACCGGCATGAGTATTGAGGTAGGACTTCTATCCTATTTCTTTGGTAGCCTGGTTTTGAAATGATTTGGCTTTGAAAATGATTTCTATCAAAATGTTTTCAACGGTTGTTTGAAAATGGTTTTATCGGTTATATTTTAATATACCGTGATCTGAAATGAATTTCATAATAAATGTAATTGACAACAATCTGTAATTGGGTTTTGAATGATAATGATAATAAACACATGGGCATGATGCCATATCAGAGATCGGGTCGTGTAGCGATCGACCTTGGGGGCAAGTCCCGAAACCCAGCTGGGCCACTACGGTGGTGATATCATGGTTTGCCTAGGTAAAAGTAAATTGGTGTTTTGATTTGACGAGTGGACTGTTCTGTGACAGAACAGTTCTACTCAAATTATTTATTTATTTATTTATTTAAGTTTCCTTTGAATAACTTCTAGTGATGCTATGTTTCCTTGCCTTAAATTATTTTATAAAACATAGTCCTACTGAACCTTTCGCTCACGTTTTATTGTTTTAAATTCCCCCCCCCCCCCCCCCCCCTCTAGGTGGTTTCCCATTTAGGTTTGGAGAAGATTCTTCGGACCGAACTCAGGAGCAATAGGAGAGTTTATTTATATTTTGTATTATTTAATCAAGGCATGTAAGACTTAACTTTATTTTTACTTGGACTGTAATTATATTTGTGATATTGTCAGAACCATGTGTGTGCATAAGTTGTGAGTTGTGGAACCCATATTCGCGGTTTTTATTTAATTTTTATTACCCGCTTAATATTTATAAATTCTTTTATAAAAAGGTGGTGGAAAATCTTCTTAATTTTTATTTAATTTGATTCTCAAACTCTCGATTTTTAATTAAATTCTCTTTTAATTAATCTAAATATTCCGCCACGTCACCTCCAGTACTCCGGGGCCTGACAACCCGGGCCAAGAAATTTTAGTTTAAACTAGTCATTCTTGAGAACCGAATTATCCGGAGCTATTACTGTCACGCCCCGGAGTACGGGAGGTGACGTGGCGGAATATTTAGATTAATTAAAAGAGAATTTAATTAAAAATCGAGAGTTTGAGAATCAAATTAAATAAAAATTAAGAAGATTTTCCACCACATTTTATAAAAGAATTTATAAATATTAAGCAAATAATAATAATTAAATAAAAACCGCGAATATGGGTTCCACAACCCACAACTTGTGCACACACATGGTTCTGACAATATCATAAATACAATTACAGTCCAAGTACAAATAAAGTTAAGTCTTACATGCCTTGATTAATAATACAGAATATAAATAAATTCTCCTATTGCTCCTGAGTTCGGTCCGAAGAATCTTCTCCAAACCTAAATGGGAAACCACCTAGAAGGGGGAAATTTAAAACAATAAAACGTGAGCGAAAGGCTCAGTAGGACTATGTTTTATAAAATAGTTTAACGCAAAGGAACACAACATTATTAGAAGTTATTCAAAGGAAACTTAAATAAATAAATAGATAAACAATTTGAGTAGAACCGTCCTGACACAGAACATTCTACTCGTCAAATCAAAACACCAATTTACTTTTACCTAGGCAAACCATGAAATCACCACCGTAGTGGCCCAGCTGGGTTTCGGGACTTGCCCCCAAGGTCGATCGCTACACGACCCGATCTCTGATATGGCATCATGCCCATGTGTTTATTATCATTATCATTCAAAACCCAATTACAGATTGTTGTCAATTACATTTATTATGAAATTCATTTCAGATCACGGTATATTAAAATATAACCGATAAAACCATTTTCAAACAACCGTTGAAAACATTTTGATAGAAATCATTTTCAAAGCCAAATCATTTCAAAACCAGGCTACCAAAGAAATAGGATAGAAGTCCTACCTCAATACTCATGCCGGTACCCCACACCGTAATCCCGGTCCGCTATACGTTAGCTCCACGGAACCACGAACGATCCTAGATACAAACTAAGTCAATCAATATCTAGTTCGAGACATTCTATGTTACTAAATCATTTCATGATGTCCTAGTGTGCCATTTGTATCATTAAAATCATCCTATAAGGTTGGGATTTAAATCAGGGTTCAAAACAGTGAAAACGGGTAAAAATCACAAAATTTTCCATGCCTCGGTCGGCCTGCCGGACACCCTGCTTTGGCCTGCCGAACTGCACAGTTCGGCCTGCCGGAAACAAGGTTCGGCCTGCCGAACATTTCTCCAGATTCGGCCTGCCGGTCGGAAGAACACCGGCCTGCCGATCATCACTCCGGCCTGCCGAACATGAACTTCGGCCTGCCGAACTGGGAAAACCCAGAAATCCCAGCCACGGGTTTCTCGATCCCCAAAATCCAAATCTTGTCTCTAACCTGTTTTTCTCAAATCCCAGGCATGAAAAACAACTATAGTTGATAGAAAAACATTCTAGAACATGTTTGGAATCATTTAAACAACATTTAAACTCGAAATCCTCAAAAATCTGAAAATGAGAAAAAGAGGAGAAAAATGAAAAATCTTGAATTCAATCCGTTTTTCTTCAATCTAAGCTTAGATTCTAGTTGTTCTAAGCTCATTTAACACAAATCCACGGTTTTCTAAGCTAAAACAAACTTAGATTTCAAAAACACACAAAATTAAAAATTTTGTAAAAAGTTTAGAAATTTCGAATCTAACCTCGAATCGAAGCTTCAATCCGCGTTCTCGGTTGCCGAATCACGTCCCCGAGCTTCCTCCTTGCTGTTCCGAAGCTTGGATTCGAATGTGGTTTCAAAAATTTTTGAAAGAGATTGAGAGAGAGTGAGCTGCCGAGAGAGAGAGAGAGAAGAGAGAGAATGAAACCGGGTGAGTGAGGAGAGAGAGAGGAAGGAAGGAAATAAATAGAGAAAATCGGTGGGCGGTTTTACTGTGCGAAAACCATGTGCCGCCCACGGTTTTGCAAAACGGAGTATTTTTAACATTTTACAAATTGTTGTGTTTTAAAACTCAAAACATCATTTTAAAACAATAAGAAATCATTTGAACACATCAATTTAACAAAACAACCAAAAACTCAAAATCCAACCAAATAATCTAATAAATGTTAAAACGTTAATTATGGCACACTAATCCACCATTTACATTACATTAACACTAAATAAATTTCGGGACATTACAATTACCCGTGATACTTCTGATCTAGAAAGTAACAACCTAAATTATCCGAAGTAACCACCTAAGTAAATTCCACTCTCCATATTATCGAATGATAAGGAAAAAAAGAAAGTCGCCATCCGAGAAACAAAGCTACAATCGAGAGTGAAGGGTGTGGGAAGACTGTTACTTCCACAGGGCTACACTTTCACGAGTAAAGGACATGGGAAGATGGTTACCTCCACGTGAAAAGGATGGAGCTGCATTCTCAGATGCGAGAGGGAGAGTTGGGGAATGCGGTTTATACCCTATGTTAGACAAATTTAGATATCGATGGTCCTATAAATAAAGGGGAACACGGTCAAGAAAAAGGTGAGAAATCTTGTATCGTTGGTCGTTATTAATTATATGAAATTTTACTGAGACTGCATGAGTGAGATCTTGAGTGTGTGTTGTCTGTTTTCAATAAAATAGTGCATAAAAATAAATGGACGTACCTAGGTTACTTTAGGTCGAACCATTATAAAATATCAGTGTTCTCTCTCTTGTTGCTCAGATCATCTTTATCTTCATTCTCTCTATTTAACGCCCTTTGATCTGTTCCAAGTCGCTTTCGTTTACTATCATTCATCATCTGGAGGTTGGCAAATTTTGACCGTTTGATTATATAAAAAAAAAACTATGAATAAATTAATATAGTGTACTCCCTCCAAGTGGGAATGTGCTCAAAGTTTTTTTATTTTTATTTTTAAAAAGGAGTTGCCCTTTTTTCCTCACAAGAAAAAGAAATTTGCTACGAAAAGAACAGGTAGGGTAGAACAGGAATCTAGGAGTTTACTTTTCATCTTTATAACAAATTACACATGTCAGAGCTTTATACAATAACGTATTTTTACTTTTTTATTGTAGCATATAAAAGCTATACAATATAACAGTTAAAACTTATTAATTTCAACTAGGGTGTCAAACAAGGTCATAAGTGCTCATTTTTTGTCATAACCAATGACTAATATTTAATTGGTCTTCTGTTGTCCTCTTTTTCATGTCTCAATGGTTGTTCCTTTAATATTTATTTACCATATCATCTAAATTTAGGAATCTAACCATATAAATAGGAACAATATAATAAAAATACTTAAGCAATTCATGAGATGTCGAAATTTTTAAATAAAGTGATAACTAATAAAACAGAAAAATAGGACACTAGATCTTGATTTTGCTAGACAGTAATCAATTAATGCCAATCCTTAAACATCCATGGGCGATCAAGACATTCAATAAACATTGATTTTGAGTACATTTTGTTTTCCATAGTATTTAGACATAAAATCCTCCACTCATCTCAAGAAAAACTGCCAAAGAAAAACATAGGAAATAATAGTATGGGCATTTCGGTTAGTGATTCTAACCACAAAATTTTAACCTTAATAATATAAAATTCTCATATGTTATATATAGTGTGCGGTTGAAACTTTATGGTTAAAACCACTATTCTAAACACCTTAATAGACTAATACTGTAAAAATTGACAAGCTGATTTGAAATGAAAAAATTGTTTCAAATACTATAGCATATAAGAGTTTTATATTATAGTAGTTTTTTTACTTTACACCGTAGTAAGAGTTAAACACTATCATTGATTTGGTTTGAGCCAATATACTAAACACCCTATAAATATATGGGTATATAAAAAGTAGAAAAGTGGTCCTTCTTCGATACTGGCCTTCAAGAAAAATGAGAAAAGTAGAAATTGTTATAGAATTTACAACATGTTTAAAACTTTATGGTTATAATAGGTTAATAATCATCTCAAGTTGGGTTACCTTTATGTAATTATATATGGAAATACTTTTTTTTTTTTTTTGCTAAAGATATATGGAAGTACTTGGAAGCTTCAACATTGGTTGTTGAAGAGAGTTTGTTAATTAAACTATCATGAGAACAAGAACTCGGGAATTCTTGCTTCTCGGTGAAGTTTGGTAGCCACATTTAACTAATGTCAACTCCGTTGTATTAATTTTTACCACATGATATATGTTGGGAAGAGAGAAAATATAATAATAATAATAATAACAACAACAACAATAATAAAACAAGGTTTGTCTAGTGGGATTAGTCAAAGTGTAAACTCAGCCCTACGATCGTATTGGGAAATGCCACATTTACGGATTTACCGCCATTCTCGGAGATTCAGCCTTCTACTTCTGGTTATAGGATGTTTGTTTTCTAGATTACAAACAAAAAGAATTCCAATATATACTTCTTTGATAGACATTTTGCTTCATTGGGATTTTGAAATTAAATTGAATCTTTTCAGAGTACAAGTTATGTTTGTTTCCGAGACACACTCCCTCGAAATTGTTAAATCTTTGTCTCAGTTGTTTGGGAATAAGACATACGTGGTGCCTAATTTACCCCTTCATAATCCATATAAATATTATAGACTATATAGGTTTGTTATAATGTGAGTTTCACATGTGTTGTCTGCAAACATGTAGATGTATGTGTAACATAAAATGAATGACAAAGTAAAAATTTATGTGAGAAATTAAAGAAGAAGAAGAAGCAGGAAAGTACGTCTTTAGACTCCAGCTAGATAACTAACAAATGTTAATTAATAACTTTAGGATTAAAAGAAAACAACGGTTTTTAAGTTATATGTTTAAAAAAGACTATAAAAATTTAAAATCTGTGAGAGAAAATACTATAACAAAATTGATTTGAACTAATATTTTTATGGTTTAAATTTATACTCTGAAACGGGCTCTAAATTCTCTGCCCTAAGAGAATATTGTCGTGCTCTTTTATATATATATATATATAGATAGAGGTATAGATAAACAATATTTTATATTATGTTGTATATATATATGTGATAATTAAGAGGTTCTTTCCTTGACTGGATAATTAAGAGGTTGATTGCACGGTGAACATGATTGAAGTATTAGTTTTAAGATTCGGATATAGAGTGCGTAACAAAGATCTACTTATTAATTAGCAAAAAAATAATATAGTCATACTCATATATATCATAAAATCCTTAATTTGGTCAAGTAACAAATAATTAGCTAGTTAAATTTCCCGTACCAAATATTGCTAATTAATAAGAATCTCATTTTGAAAATGTATCGAGCAATCAAAGAGTTTGAAAGTTTGATTTTCAAGCATGTGACTTTGCATGTTACTCAACCAACAATGAACAATCTCTCTCTAGACTAGAGCTACTACTTATACGGCACTATAAATGCGACTAGTGACAATGGCCCAAAAAAACGTGTAACAACTAACTAACTACAACCGCTTGTCTCTTTCTGTCTCGGAAAATTTATTGCTTGGCAACCAAAATATCAAACTCTTTGTTAGGATTTCAAACATTCAACAGCAAAATGTTGGTTCGTACCGTGGGGACTAACCTATAGTTTAAGGTCCACACAACCTCATTAATTCAAAGGAAGTGAAGAAACCAACCACCCCAAAGGACTCAAATAATTAATATACATGCTCACCCAACAATGTCTAAGATATACATATACATATATATGTATGCATATATAAATACATTTATGTAAATGGGTTTTTCTCCGATATATCCCTCCACAGAGAGCATCCCTCAAACTATCATGTATAAGTAAGACAACACAACACAATGATCATTGAATATAACGTTAATGTTGAATGCAACTATAGTTTTTAAATGACTAAATTTTTTGTTACCACGCTAATATATACACCATCAAATTAATGTTGAAGGTACATAATATAATTTTTGGATGATTAAATTTTTTTTTGTTATGTCAATCAAACGTTGATGTTACCTTTAATAACTATATGTTATTTTTTCTTTTTTATCTCCCACCCGAGACTGTAGAAAGACTATATATACACGCACATGTACATATAGTGACAGCGTGCCAATGTGAATACATTAAATTCATGGTCATCAATTATCAGTACATTCATGTATTATTTCGATCAGTAAGCTAGCTAGCTAGCTAGCTAGAACAAATCTTTTGAAGCTGAAACGAATTACATGAACATAAACTAAAAATAACACATGCTGACATATAGCTAGCTAAACTAATAATTTCGAAGTCTCAGTTTTTTTTTTTTTCTATTCTTTTCTGGAGCTGTTTGTTTCTGGTTGTTCCTGGTATTTAATTCCAAGTACTTCAAAGCTTCTGGCAATATTGAAAATTTCTTTCTAGCTAGTCCACAAGGCTAATATTACTATACATTAACCATAATAAGGTCATTGTAATGGTTTGGACTGATATTACACGTACAAAACTCATGCAATAGACTGCACCGCACAATACTGCATACACGTGTGTCTCTGTGTGTGCGTGGATGCATGCACAGATGACAACACACATTATAATATGCTATAAATTAAATCTGATCTGCCAATATATATACGGTCATGAAAAGAAACACTACTAATTGTAGCTAGGAAATAATTACTTGGCTTGAACTTTTTTGCAACCACTACCATTTCTGTTCTTTATATACGTACTCCTAGGAAAAAAAAGCTGAGAGGAAGAGAGGTAAGATTCTCTCTGAGAAACATTCACTGATCATAAGCATTTATAAAAAGTAGAACAATAAAAGGATGGCTAATAATTGGTAAAAACGTAATTAATATCCACTTGATTATCTTTTACAGTCATATAATTACATATATAGAAGAGTGTTATAGTTGTGCTAACTAGAAGTGTACTAGCTAGCTAGAACATCTCTTAGCCCTAGCGTTATATGGTGAGGCCCCCACAAAGTTCTTCGTGATGATCGTCAGTAGATGACATGATCTTGTCCTTTTGGGAATAACTTCACGGATATGATCATAGAGGGAAAAACATGAGGCCCCCAAATCATGATACAAAAGGCAAGATGATAAGAAAACTAGCTAATTAAGAAGCAAAAAATTTGATATACTTAGTAAGTTGAGATTTAGTTGTGAGAAGGAGGGTGTGTCTTGGGAGGTGAATAGTCCAGGTTAAAGCCAAGTTGTTTCTCACCGCGTTTTTTGTGTGGAACGCGCCATGAAACCGAAACAAGCGACTTGGTTTCGACAGTACTAGCAACCGAACTTTTTGTTCCTTTTCGAGAGGTGACCTTTTTGTCTTTGAGATTTTGGTGATGATCTTTTTCTTCATTTTGATTGGCCTTCACCACAGACTTATCTTCTCCGTTTTCCTTATTTGATGATGATGGTGGTGGTGGTGGTGAGCACTTGACTTCTGAAACCGCAATCTCATCAAAACCACTTTTACCTTCATGATCCTGAAAAAGAAACCAACAAATAATTTAATGACGCGCAATTGGTGTTTTGTGAGTGTATGGGTGGTTTTCAGCATATTGAGTCCTGGATTCAAGCTCGAGAAATAGTTTAAAAAAAAAAAAAAAAAACTCACAAAATATAATCATGTCGATTTTGGTAAAGATATATATATATATATATATATATAAAGAAATATAAATCTAGATAGGACTTGCACTGACCTTGGTGGAGAAGACCGATTTCTGTACTTGAGAGATTTTGTTATCAATGGAACTAAGACGGCGAGCATTACATGCATGCAAAGAGAGGCATAGAAGGAAGAGAAGAAGACAAGAATTACAAGTGATTGACATATTAAGTTAGACAGAAAGATTTTGATGGAAGTGATCAATTGGCAAGGGAAAGTGTCTTCTAGTGTTGAGATGATGATGATGCTCAGAGCTATAATTTAGGAATGTTGGTGATATTGGTATATGTATTTGCGGGAGAAAATACTATGCATTAAATGAAGATTTAGGGGGTACTCTTGTAGAACATGGAGGTGTATGGGTAATGAGAAGAAAGGGGGAGCAAAATGAAAATATGGGGTGGGCTCGCTTTTGTCCCTTATCTTGATCTATCACAATGTTTCACTCTGTTGGGTCCCAAAGACAAAATAGAACCACAAGAAGAAGAAATAAAAGAGAGAGAAAGGAACTTGGATAATTCTTGACAAATATATATGCACAAGACAAAAGAGCATACTCCCAAAAAAAAAGATTTTCTTTAAAATATATATATACATATATAGGATTATGTTAGAAGTCAAAAATATTTATATATTTACATACATAGCTATTTAATTTTAATATAATAAATAGCTAGTGGGTGACAAATGGTTTCTACCGAGGGAACTCCATTCCTTGTCCTTGTGTTAGAGAGTTTCCACTAATTGCATGCGCTTATGCCTCCTTGTTCCTTGCTCTTGCCTGCCTTTTTCACCTTGGAAATCTTATTTTGACGATTATTAAAATGGGAATTTGTTTTGGATCCATCTCATTCAAAAAGTAGCAACACTTTTTGATTCGGTGGAGTTGTACTATAGTTGACAAGTATAAACAACAACATCGGTATTAATGTTGTAATGACAAGTCTTGTCCTTAATTTGGTTTACACACGTAAGAGGAAATTCATGGAATGAATAAACAAGACATGCTTCTATGGGTTTCCTCTAGTTCTTGAAATTAATCAACTTAGACGAAAATTGAATTTCGGACTCAATAGGGCTAGCATGGACCCATATATAGCTAGCTATAGATATATGTATTAATTAAGCGCTTGATCCATGCTTTTGGGGAAAGATGTTTCGTTAATTAGCACACATTATGGTGAACAGTTGGTCAGCAATAATCACCTAATTATTAATGATACCTAAAAGCCTCTTTTTTACTATTTATATGTGTTTTCAAAAACTGAAAAAGGAGCTATTAATCCATCCACTGTAGAGGTATATATATATATACACACATATATATTTTAATCTGGAATACATTATACCATTTAGAGAGAGAGAGAGAAAAAGAGTTAAAAGAGCTATCTATAGATGCATTAGGCCGTAATCCAATGTTATGTATTGTGGGGCGCTTGAACAATTTTGGTATACATATTTCATTTGATAGTGTTTTCAAAGTAGGTGAACATAGTTTTGTTTTGAAAAATAAGAATTTTTAAAAAATTATATCAACAGTGCTTTTAAGATTTTTGTTTAAAAAAATTTGTAAAAACATTTCTAAAAAATCCTAAAACAATAAAACAATAAATAACGGGACCAATTATTGAAATTATCAATTGTAGTTTAAAGTTTGTCGTTGTAGTAATATGGTATTTCAATATTTATAAAGACCCTTGCGATGAAATATGAATTATCGCGACCTTTGAGTTAATATCTGTGGGTTTTAGCAATGTGTGTGTGTGTATTTATATATGGATGGATAAAATTCAAATTTAGTCCGCAAATTGCTGTCCTGTCTCTTTTGTCAATAGAGTTAATTATAGCTAGAAACACAGAAATAATTTACTATTACTGCTGCATATGTTATCCCTGTGTGAAGGTACGTAGGCCCACTCCATGCACGTGACTTGGACACCGACATGGAAGTTTTCGTTACAAGAAATTGAGGCCTTTCTGTTAACTCTGCGACTTCCACGCCTTATAAATAAGGGATAACACGTTAAAGCAGAGGAGAAAAGGATGGAAGGTGGGACCCACATGATCGGCGAAGCCCCCACGTGGGGTCTATGCAAAAATATGTGTGTCAGAGGTCAGGGCCCAGCAGACAAGCGCTGCGTGGAGTATCCCTTGTGTGTTCCTCCGCCAAGGGACATATCGGAGTGCCCCAACCGTCGTTAACGGCTAACCTGACACGTGGCGCTCAGCCATGTGCCCTGATGCAAGGGAACGCGTTTTTCTGGGCTCCACCCCCAGCCGCCAAAAACCCATACTTCTCTTCCCTTGGTCCCCACTATTTCTTTTATTATTATGACTATTTATTTTTTCCCATTGCTGGGCCTAATAATCCAGTTGATCTAAGTGAGCTAATACAGCATTTCGGCTTCAACAAAATGCAAAGCAAACCTCTTCCTTTATGTATATGTAGATTTCCAATTCCAGGTATTAATCTAAGTCTAAGGTTCAAAATAAAAAGCAAAAGGACCACTAGCTTATGTTCAAAGTCTTACAGAGAGCACTTGAGAGTATTTATAAATTATAATTCACCCCGCTTTAATGGGGCTGAGGTGACACGCTTCGTCTTTAGGACAAGTAGTTATGATTCAATGTAAACATTCCTTAAAGTATAAAAAGGTCTTTAAATCACGTTTAGAAAATTAGATGGTTACCGTTGGTCTTTCCACTTCATACTTTTACCGACCAAAAAAAAAAAAGCAAAAGGGCAAAGAAAAAGTTTATGTAAATGTCTTATGAGTTTTGTAGGCTTTTTTGTCAAGAAAAAATTACAAGGTTAGAAAGGTACTTGGATAATTTTAAGGAGCAAAATTGTATTTGTATAGTATACAGATCTCTCACGAAATAAATTGAGTGTACGTATCGAAATCAAGACCTTATCGAAGAAAACAAACAACTTAACTTGAATGGTTTTAGATCAATGAACATACATAACAAGAAAAGCAAAGCATGTGCATCCCATCATCACAATTCAATCGATTGAATAAGCATGGATGCGTAAGTATATGCTGCATATATATAAGCATTTAATACATGTATTCATGTATATTAATTTTAATACATCGTCTAGGGACTTCACTCCAAAAGGATGTTTGTTACTTTTCTTCTCTTGGGGTTAAGACAACTTGTTCCTTTTGGTTTTGGTTTTTACTCACTGGAACGCATGTAACGTGTAAACTGTATTTGCATTTTCCATCCCTCGACTGTATTTTATCTTTCTCCCGGATTTTTACTAATATATTTTCCTTCTCTTATAGCATTATCATATATCTTTTCCCCCTTTTTTCTGGGTCATTTTTAGACCGCGTTTGATCATATAATAGTTGGATAAAGTCAGTTTTTGTCAACTAAGGACGTATAAAAAAGGACACGAGGAAATTACGTTCCCCTGAAAAGGCAAAAAACTGCAACAACATTAAAGTTTATTTAAAAAAAAAAAGCCCTTCTACCATTTTCTAGCATGTACCAAACTGTTAAAAAGTTCTTTTGGTTAAGATGGAAGAATAATTCACCATGATATTATTAGGCAGTCACCTGTGAATGAAAAAATATATATATACATATCCTTAAAAGCTATGAAAAATGGAGTTTTCGATACCGAAGGCTGAGAAGAAGAAAATTCTCAATGACTAATTACAAAGTTAAAAGTCACATGGGATTTCATCACAAAGCATAAAGTTTAAATCTTCGCTACAAATTAAAAAAATGGCTATCTAGGTCCAACTCCAATTTAATGACGTGTAGTGGGAAGCAAGTCCAATTGCCACCATTAAGAATGTAGCAATCAAATATCTAGAAAAGGCTTTTGATCTACTTGACTCTTGGAGGCATTTCTTTTGTGGGGTATCATGAAATATAATTTCACAATAACAACACACACTATGAAATAATTTCAACATGAACCCCATAAATGCACCAAGTGTGATTATTCTGTGAGTCACACGAATATAGAATTACTATTTTGTCTCTTACTCCTCGACAAGTCAAATTTTAAATTCATATCACGTTTTCTTTTTTTTTTTACATCGCAAGTATCATATATATTAAAAATAAAATAAAATAGAACCACGTAATCAGAAAGGAAAAGAGAAACTTCACACATCCAATAGGAAAGGAAATTCTTCACGAAATTGGTGTCTTAAAGGTTGTTGAAATTCCATATTTACATATTCCATCCGTACATGCAAAACAGTAAAGGAATTCATCTACGCAAATTGATGCTGGTAGCATGATGCTTCAGGAGAATTGGGAAACGATGAAAACGCTTGGAAGAAAACATGTTCTGTTAACCAAATGTGTTCTCTCCGCTGTAACTAACGTAGAGGAACCCGTCTTCGTCCTTCTTCTCTTCATAGATGAAAGACATCAACGATCCTGCAATATTCAAGAATAAACTTCAGCGCTCAATCTTTGAAGGTTAAACATGACATGTCAAAATTTGTGATTAGTAAACAAGCTTGAACTTTCTCGAACTCATTTTGAAAAACAACAAGAGACTGCCGCGAGACAGGGCCGTATAGGGACAGAGTGAGGTTGCAGTTTGGTTTACCTGTAGGTGGGAGGACATTGTCCACAAATATGAAGATTGCCTTTTCTGCACTAAGCTTAATTCTCTTCCGAATTACATAAACAAATTGACCAACGGTCAAGTCAGCGGGAACTAGATACCTGTAATTTTTACTTTCTTTGTTAATATTTCGAGTGCATCTACTCTAAGGCATAACATCCGTACTTGGATTTGAAACAAAAAATTTGCGGTACATGGAGGAATGCTTCAACAAATTCAGACAGAGTCGAAAACAGCATCAAACATAGAGGCAGTAAGAGAAGCAGATCACGCTCACTGATGGTATGTGATTGGAAAGAAACAGAGAAAGGAAAATGTAGATGACATAAAATTGGCGCTTACTTTTTCTTATCAATGTTGGGAATATCGCTTCTCTCAGCCTTCTCCACAATCACCTTATAACAGCAAAAGAAATATATCAACAGAAGCAAGATAGAATATCAATAATCAAGCAAGGAATCAATAAATATCCGTTACAAATTCTTGCCATTCAAGTTCATTCCTTTTTATTTGTACAAGAAATATACAAGTAGCCGAAGCAGCCGCGCTATGCATATTTTTAACAATGTAGTTCTCCCAACCAACGAGTGAGTGTGAAACCTTTTCTACAGAATTCACCTTAATTGGATAGATAAAGATTTTGATTAATAATCTTTACACTTTCTGCATTCAGTGTCACATTTTGAAGCATGTCATACAACTTATATGCTACAATGACTAACAATTGAAGTCGGAGGAATATTACTAGATTGCACAAATAAATCTGGTGTGTAATATAACAGAATAAGATGAAACAGATAATCAATAAATAAAATTGCAAACTTAAAAATAAATGAAACGTAATTCCAGACCAGGGACGAGATAATAAATAAAAATGTAATTCCAAACAAATAGAGGCAGATTCTCACAGGAATTCTATCTGGGTATTTCTCTCTAATTCTTGCAGCCTCAGCACGCCTCTGCTCTGTATATATTCATACAAGGTGACAATTTTGTTAAACCAAATTAATGGAAAATTGAGATAATTTAAACTTGATTAAGCTAATGTGGTTAAACTATAGAAGATAGGGTTTTACCGAAGTCATGCTCTTGCTTGAACACGCTATTCGTCATTTTTCTGCATAAGAAAAAAAAAAAAAAAAAAAAACCAATCTTTCACTGGACAATCTAAATAACTATTTCCAAAAATTCAAAAAAAAAATGTATTTTTGGGTAAATTAATTAAATACTCGATGATTAAAAGGGCAAAAAAAGAATAGTGATGATCATTGATCAAATGAAGTGGATGATCGTAGAGGCAAAATTAAAGAAAAAAACAAGAGAAACAAAAATAAGAACATGAACTGATTTTTTCAAAAGGGAAAAAAAAGAACTCTGAGAAAAACCCAGAAAACAAAGCCGGAATTGTTTTTTTTTTTTTTTTTTTTGAAAAAGATGAATTAATTACCAAAGAAATTTACTCTGCAGAAGCGAAAAAAGAGTAATCATTAATCAATAATCAATTGCTTGAGAATCAAAGAACATATGAAAAAAAAACAAAAAACAAAAATTTGTTTCTTGATTTTCTTCTCTTCACAGCCACAGGGAAGCAATTAAACCAGAAATCAAGCATGAAAAAAAAATCAGAAAAAGAAAGTTTAAAATCAGTTGATGAAGACTTACGCAGAAGATTGGATTGGAGAGAGAAAGGAGAAAAGGAGGAGACTGAGAAGACCGATGAGAAGCGATCAGAAGCGGAGTTCTTGCTTGAGTTTGAAGATAAGAGAGAGAGATTATTAGAGAGAGAAAGAGAAAGAGACTAGCATTTCCCATTATTTGCGTGATGCCAGCGTATTTTAATAATGATTTTTGGTTTTCTCTACGGTGAAGTTGGTCAAGTACGGTCGGATTACCAATAATCTTTTGCCATCTCACTAATATCGTTTTTTCTTTTTTCTTTTTTTTTTTAAAAAATTAAGGACCCAGCTCTAATATCAATGTAGCTCTCTTTTTTTTAGGGATCAATCTAGATTTCCTACAAAAAGATATTACCAGAATTTTATCAATAAATATATAAACATTATTGCTTCAATTAATATTGAAAAAAACTTTCAAACAAATAAGAACGGTACGGCCGTTTGTATTTTAGGTTAACTTGACTTTTTGATTCAAAATTTTGGATTAGACTTATATATATATATAATGGCATTAATATTCTCATTTCAACTGAGTTTTGGGCGCAATATTTAAGTTTTGGCCCTAATTCAAATGCTATAATACATGATTATCTGTTTTAGATTTTTTCTCTCCTTTTTATAATAAAAATATTATAACTTTTTTGTTTGATATCTAATTGAGACAATTATTTTTTATTATGTTTTTAATAAAGAGATGATTAAATCAATACATATATTGCATATTTTTTATTAGATTTATTAATAAATCAAAAACTTGTTTCCATTATCTTCATTACTATTCAGATTAACATTTTAACTCTACAACCAAGCATCAAAATTTGGATAGTACTTCAAATCATACTGTTGAGGGTAAGCTCGGCGCCACCGTCGAGGACACTAACTTCGGTGGTCGGCTAATAAGCTCGACAAAACTCCTGTAAGCTTGCTATTGGCTCCCGATACGTCGTACTTCTTTCCGAGGTGCCTCTCAGGCATCCAAGGCTGTGCCCCAAGAAGGCTGTCACCTCGGAACATACAGTAGCTCGGGTCGGACCACCTTACTCGCAAGCAAGCTGCTACTCGCCATTATAGGCCAAGTGGCCAACACAAGGCAGATAACTTGCCGTCCAATAGAGTCCAATCCATTGGACGAGGTGTGACGACCCGCCTTTTCAGGCAGTCACTTTATTTTCATAAACATCGTTTCATAAACAGTAATCTTACTTACTTAGTAAGAAAAATACTGAAATAATTTTTTTTCTTTAAACGTTCTTGAAAACTGATGCGACCTCTGTCGCCATTCAAGTTGAGACATCGCTCAACACTTGCCCTTAAAATCATTTCAAATCATTTCTTAAAACTTAATAAGAAACATTTATTAAATCATAACTTAAAACTTTACTTTATAATTACATAAAACAGTTCGTAAACTATATCTTAAACTTTGAAAACACAACATTAAACAATGGAAAACATTTTCTTTACGTAGCGGAAGCAAACAGTGATGGTATCCATACCCAAATCTTCGCATCTATCCTCCGCAGCACCCCGCTCTTCTAGCGGGTCCTATTGGTCACCCATAAATTACCTACAGCATGAAAAACTTTTAATGAGCTTTCGCTCAGTAAGTTCAAACATAAACTCCCAAAGCATTTAAACATGCTTTAAAAACTTTTCTCGTGAAAACCTTTCTCTTGAAACATTCTTCATAAACGTTTTCCATAAACATTTCTGAAAACGTTTTTCATAAAGCATTTCTGAAACGTTTTGCATAAACGTTTTTCGTAAAACATTTCTTGAACGTTTCTCTTAAAACGTCGTTTATAAACCGTTTCTTGAAAACATGAAAACGTTCTTCATAAACATTTATCGTAAACATTTTTCAGAATGTTTTCCATAAACATTTAACGTAAATACTTTATAATAAGGAATACAAGCAAATTCTTAATGTATTATTCCAATTATGCTCAATTATGAACTTTAATTATGAGCATTTTATGAAAATTCTATAAACTTAAATATTCCTTTCTTTCTTAATCTTTATTCTTATTCCTTAACTTTCTTTATCTTATAACCTTCCTTTTCCTTACTTTACTTTAGTGTTCGTACCAACTCATTAATCATGAGATCATAAACATGATGCTTCCCTTGTGGAAGACTTGAGACCATCAAACATTGAGGTCTTGTACCTCACATTTAGGAGGTCAAACTTTAATTTTACTTTCATTACCTCATAACAAAGAGGCTGGTACGACACTTTCTTTTTATCTTTACGTTACCTTCTTATTAACTTTAGTGAGCATTTCAAATGCAATCACATCATATGCAAACACACTTGTAATTCATAGCTTGTACTATAAAATCTATTGCGTAACAAATGCAACATATTGCTTAACAAATACGTCATAAAACGCAAATACATTTCACAAATCTTAACTTGTATTCTAACACTTATTGCATAACAAATGCAACATATAATGAAATCATATTTTACAAATTATAACTTTTATTCTAAAACTTATTGCACAATAAATGCAACTTATTGCATAGCAAATGCATCATGAAACTTATAACTTAAACTATAAAACATTTTGCATTGTCATAATGCAAAACATACTTTCAATACTTTGAAAATCATAACTTAAACTTTTTAAAAACGTTATGCATATCAATATGCAAATAAACCTTTAACATAACGGTTGCAAATTCATTGCAATTCTTTTTCTTGAACTTTAAAACTTTTTTGCATAATAAATGCAAACATACTTTAAAAACAACTTGCTTAACAATTACAAACACATTTGCAAACATATAAATAAGCATTTAAAAATCATTTATTTCATGCTATAGGTGAGATTTGAAACTTACCCGAACTATGCTCTAGCGTTCTCTATTTCGTTCCTTTTCCTTCCATTACTCAGCCTTTGTGTCCTGATCAAACGACAGCCGGCTTATTAATTAAATTTCTTTATTATTAATCAACTTGATTGATAATAAAACGTAAACATTAACCATTCATTCCTTCTTAACTTGACTAGTATACTTTTGTTTACTGTTGTCTTCACTTAACCTTATAAACCATCGGTTTACCTTTCCTTCAATTAGCCTTGTAACCCATCGGTTTACCTTTCGTTTACTTAAACATCCCTTATTAAATCTCTGGTCTCACATGACGGTTACGTTACTTAACGTATTACGGAACATTTTTCGTCTAATAACGTTATGCTAAATTGGAATGTTCGACTCTGTTCTAGCCGTTTCCTTAATAATGACGATTTTACCCTTAACGGGTTTTTCGTCACTGTAACGCCCCTATATGGGGGTTAGCAGTTTTTAATGAGATAAAATAAAAATAAATAATAAAAGTATAACCTTAAAAATAAAATTTGCCCGGGACTTAAATGAAAACTCTCAACTCAAAAATAAAAATATAAACGATAAATAAACCACAGTTTTAATGTAGCACCTTAAATTTAATAATATAAACTGTTGTCATCATCATTTTAACCCTCAACACATTATAATACAGTCACAGAAAGTAACAATTGATGCTTACATTATCATGAAGAACATTCTCAACGATTGAAGCAGTCCCAATGTAATATAGTTACATCACTTCCTCAACTATATTTCTCGTAGCCACCTCACACTTAGTGAGTCCTGAAAAGATATAAACATAAGGGAATGAGCAACACTATGCTCAGTAGAGAAAGCCATTACTCACCTCTATCATTACCACATTAAAATCTGCATGGTTAGTAAGTCACATCATATTTCAGATTATGAGGTTTATTATGATCACATCTTATGGATACCGTAGTTAATCATTACCAAGTGTCATAATTACACATTTATACAAATATTACCAATCATCATTGTTCCTAGGTATCCATGTTAAATTGAGTATCACTCAACTCATCGAAACCCAAATGGGCGCACTTGATCACCCTATAAACATTCCAAGGGTGTTCCGGTGAGGGGACATCAAGCCCCGAGTCCTCACCAAATCGATTCCTGTACAGTGTGTTCTGGGACTTTCAACCCAAGGAAGCGTCATCGCCTTCCCCCTACTTTACCTTTTAGGGTATTCATGCCCAAGGACGTAACCGTCGCCCTTTTCATGTCTCACAATTTCTCTATATTAAATCATTATTAATAGAGTTAATTTTCCTAACCATGCTTCTCAATTTATAACATGTGTCAATTCATTATGTTCCTCGCCGTACAATACAAGACGAGTCCATGTCATAGTTTCATATGTGATACACATATAATATCAGTTCAACATAGATATATATATATTGCGGCAAAACAATCAATTTTAATTCTATAAAAACCTCACAAAAGATGAGTAATAGAATCCCTACCTTTCAAGCTTATCAACAGTCTCTTAATCCTGGAATCAATTAACGTTAGCTCCATACTCCCTTGATCTTGAACTCCAAGCAAAGCAGATCCAGTTGTATCTCGCTGTATCTATGAAGCATCCTCTGTAGTGCTCCTCGAGCGACTATGAATGGCTAGGAATGCTTCCTGGAGATCATACATTCTTGAAAACGTCATTCTGGACTCCGATACTGCTGTTTGAATCGTCTCGATTCGCGTGCAGTCGGTACTGGATGATTTTCATCGGAGTGGAATTTGCTCGAACGGAGGTCACCATTGCATCCAGAGCATCGAAACGAGTCAGGAGGCGGTCTCGGATCTTCGATCGGAGGTCCGGATCACAAAATCCCATTTTGGCCTTTGACTGGCCGTTGACCGGCGTTGACCACTGTTGACCGGCGTTGACCGACTTTGACCGTCGTTGACCGGCGTCAATCGGGGTCCGTTGGCAGCTGGGCTTGGGCCTACCCCCCCTAAATCGACCCTTCTGAGTCCAATGGCGGGGTCAATTTCACCCAATTCTGCCTCTAACATAGCGGGTCGTGAAGTACAACGTCGGTAGAAATGGATGAGCTCCGATCTTGATTCTCCGACGATGGAAACCTGAAATTGGCTGAGGGCTTTTGCTACCCATCCTCCTATGAGCATTTCCCCTCATCCAATTTGAAGAAACGTGGCTGGGAAGAGCCAAAACGGAGACTCCCGCGGCGGTTGACGGCGGCGTTGGCCGTTCTCCGGCGAAACCGGCTCCTTCCGTGCAATTGATCGAGGGGTTTTACTCCCCTTGATCCTCTGAACTCATTGGGAGGGGTGGTGTCAGTCACCTCCTCCGGCAAGGCGGAGTTCCACCATGGGGGCGGCGGTGCACGGCGGCAATAGACGGGCGTAGCAATCCGACGGTTGTTGAGCTGCCACCAAGGGTGGGTTTTGTTCCTCTCATCACGGTGGTCGTGTAGGAACAAGAATCACGTCGATCGGACGTCGGACGGCGAAGATATCTCGTCGGAAAGAAATGGGTTTTGCCGCCACTTTGGGCGGCGCGTGTGGTCTCCTCCGGCGGCGTTTTGGGCGGCGCGGCACCTCGTTGGACTCAGCTCGTCGAGAGCTTTCCATTGGTGCGGGAGGTGTCGAAAACGGATGCCAAAATCTCAAACGATCTTTGAGGAGAAAGAGAGAATTTTTTAGAGAGAGAAAGTAGAGAGAGAGAGAGTTTCGAATTATGAGAGATTTTCTGATTTTTTTTATATATATACTAGGTAATTAATCTAATTACCTTAATACCCTTAGGAGAATAACGGGTGTCACAGTCACCCTTGTAACGTTATAAAACTCATTCTCACATAAAATAGTGTAACAATCACCAATCATGCATTTCATAAATTTTTATGAAAGCATCTAAAACAGTTCATACTGTATGCGAGATTCCTACTTACTTGAACTCCAAGCTAAGCAGATCCAGTTGTATCTCGCTGCATCTACAGTATGTGAAGCATCCTCTGCAGTTCTCCTCGAGCTACCATGAATGGCTAGGAATGCTTCATGGAGATCATCCATTCTTGAAACTGTCATTCTGAACTCTGATACTGCTGTTTGAATCGCCTCGATCTGCATGCAATCGGTACCAGATGATTTTTATCGGAGTGGAATTAGCTCGAACAGAGGTCACCATTGTGTTCAAAGCATCGAAACGAGTCGGGGGGCAGTCTCGGATCTTCGATCGGAGGTCTGGATCACAAAATCCCAACTTGGCGTTGACCGACCGTTGACCGGCGGCGGTTGGCTCCGTTGAGGGCTGAGCTCGAGCCTACCCCCCCTAATTCGACCCTCCTGAGTCGATTGGTGGGGTCAATTTCACCCAATTCGGCCTCCATCTACTCTAATCGAGGATGGGCTTCATGGCCAAAACTGGCGGCTCCGATTTCGGTCGTCCGACGGAGACACCGTGCAATTGAGGTGGGGGAATTGTTCCCCGACCTCCTCTGAGTGTTTTCGAGCCATCAATTTGGCACGAAAGCACCGGGGATGGTGAACCCGAAGTGCTCACGGTGACGGTAGACGGCGGTAGATGGCAGAAGCCCTCGATTCGACGGTGTCCCATGAAATTGGGAGGGGGAAAACGTTCCTCGTCCCTCTCTGAACATAAAGCCGCTGCCAATTTTGGGAAACAAGGTCGGGAAGTACAAACACCATGGCTCCCATGGCGTCGCACGACGGTGCTTTTCGATCTCCGACGAGGGGCGGCAGAATGGAGCAATTGACCGAGGGGTCTTGCTCGCCGTCACCCTCTGGTCATTTTGGCACCGGCGGTGTGCCACACCGCCGCCGGAGACGGTGGGTCCGACGGTGGCTCCACGGCGGCGACGGAGCTCCTCCAGCGAGGCTTTTCCAACCAAAATTGAGCTAAAAAAATGGTACCATCTTGCTCCTCTCCTCACACTGAGTCCATAGACACCAAGATCACGTCGATTGGTGGTCGGACGACGGAGAAATGACGTCGGGAAGAAATGGGTTTCACCGCCACTTTGGGCGGCGCGTGAGCCTCCCTCCGGTGGCTATTTGGGTGGCACGACACCTCGTTGGACTCAGCTCAACGAGAGCTTCCCACTGGTGCGGGAGGTGTCAAAAAATAACGCCGGAATCTCAAACGAGATTTGAGGAGAGAGAGAGAGAAAATGTAGAGAGAGACCCGAATTTTGTGTGATTTTTTGATTTTTTTTCCTTTTTTTTTCATTCTTATAAAACAAAATCATGGTCCATATAGTCCAATTCTGTACTGCATGATCTTAAACAGTCTAATTTCTATATTGTTTTGCTCTAATACTGTATAATTTTTCATGTTATTATACAGTATTTTCCTTTAATTGTACTTTTTATCCTAATATAATCCTTAATTTAATGTATTTTTAATGCATTAAAAATCTCAGGTGTTACACGAGGGGCGTGACACTTGTCACCTACTGCTTGACACGCCTTGATGTGACACCCACGTAGTGGGTAAAAACCCGCCTTACACCTGATCCAAGTGGTGGCCTATAAATAGGATGCATTTATGGCATTCTAGAGAGACTTTTTCTTCCCACCTAACTGGCTGTCGCCCTCTGTCGAGCAAACCCTGCCTCGAGCATCGGAGAGCCTTTGTCTGTTGACTCACTATTCTATTACCGTCGAAGCATCCCTCCTCTTGCAGGTGTCTTCCCCCGGGAAAAGGTGAATCCAAGGAGAGGTCAGACCGTGCGCAGCTGCACGTGGGTGTTGATCCGACGCCAGATCATGGTAGGCATCAACATTTTGGCGCTAGAAGGAGGGCGCCTACGCCTTCACCCAAACGTCAGCTACATTACCTCTAACACCCGAGATGACGACTCGAGGAAACATCAAAGACGACACGGCCCTACAGGGAGGGTCGGGCGATGCAAGGACTAGGCAACCGAACACCTGTAAGCCTAGGGGCCTTCCCTTGACCGCGAGGTCCCGGTCCGGGGGGCAAGGAAGTACAGCCAGGGCTGAGCCGCCAAGAACTTACAGACGCAGTCCGGATCCTAACGCAATAGCTCGCGCAGCAGGCTCAACACCAGGCTGCACCAGCTTTGCCGCCCCCGGCCCAGGTTGATCAGGTTGGAGGTCGGATAAAGCGATGCGCAGCCGACAGCGATAAAACCCACTCCGAGCACTCTAGAGGATCCACTCGTGGCGTCTCGGCCAATAACAGGTTGGTCCAAGAGGGCCGTCTTGGATACCAGGCGGCTCGCTCTCCCTCACCGCAAGGTTCTCGGGCCTCGGTATTTGACTGGCTCAGATCTCAGGGGTAAACCAGAACCGTCGGCCTGGAGCTGAAGGCCGTGTCGAGGGCAGAGTACCTTATGGGGTCGAACTGCCCCAGGACACTAACAGCCGCCAGCTTTGGGCATTGCAGTGCCAGATCGACGAGATTCAGAATTGTCAGTTCGGCATAGACGAGACGGGAGCTTAGGATTCACCCTTCTCGAATAACATAATGCGGGCCCTTATACTGCCAAAGTTCAAGGTACCGTCAATAAAGTCCTACGACGGGACGACGGACGCTGATGAGCACGTTGAACTCTTCAGGGGGCACATGCTGCTGCAGAACGCTAGCGACGCAGCGATGTGCAAAAGCTTTTTCGCTCACGCTGACAGGGCCTGCTCGGTAATGGTTCGGACGACTCGAACCATCATCAATTTCTTCTTTTCGGCAGCTGGCCGATGCCTTCTCTTTGGCATTCTCTACAACCAAAACGCGGAGGAAAGAAATAACATACCTGTATGTTGTCAAGTAGGGAGATGGCAACGTCAGGGATTACATCAACCGGTTTACCCGGGCGGCTCTCGAGGTCAAGCACGTCGAAGATGAGACCCTCAAACACATTTTCGTAGGGGGTCTCCGAGACGAAAAGCTAACATGGTCTCTGGCCTTTGAGCAGCCGAGCATGTTTTTCGAAATGCTCAGATATGGCAAAAATTTATTAACACCACCACCTAAGCTTCGGGGGAGCAAGGTGAAGCAAAATCAGTCAAGATTTTGTGACTTCCATAAGGATGTGGGCCATAGCACTAGCGAATGCATCCAATTGAAGGACCAAATCGAAAGGCTGGTTCGAGAAGGCCATTTGCAAGAGTTTGTTGAGCGGGTTATAATGAGGCCCGCCTTGGGAAGGAATGATTTGCCGAGCCGAGACATACATATCCGCCTTAGAGCCGACGCTGGGAACACCTCGGATCTCCCGAATATCATTCACACTATATTCGACGGGCCTGTTACCGGGGACACGTCGAGTGGGCGGTGATCATATGTCAGAGAAGCTCGGCTGATCGAGCGGGGTGAATTCATAAACATATCTGAGCATATCAACAAGATATGTCGCCAAGAAGACACCCTAATCACGTTTATCGAGGAGGAAGTAGATCGATTGATGCACCCCCACAACGATGCCCTAGTGTGCGAACTGCCCATCGCCAATAATCTAGTTCGGTGTGTCCTAATCGACAATGGCAGTTCAGCCGACATCCTTTTCAAACAAGCTTTTGACAGATTGAGGATAAGCAACACCCCTTTGGTCCTGGTTCAGACCCCGCTTTATGGCTTTGCGGGGGAATATGTTCGAGCAATAGGAAAGGTCAGTTTGCCCGTGACCTTCAGAGAAGAAGTAGCTCGGGTCACTCGGGTTGTTGACTTTTTAGTCGTCGACAAACCCTCCCGGTATAATATTATCATCGGCCGACCAACGCTAAATGCTTTGAAAGCCATAGTATCTACATATCACCTGGCCATGAAATTTCCAACATATGGCGGTGTCGGAGTGATTCGTTCGTCCCAGGTGGATTCCCGAGCTTGTTACGCCAGTGCCGTAAGAGTAGCCTCAGCTCTGCACCAAGGCGTCGCAGCCATCTATTCGATGGACGAAGTAGATCTCCCTGCCGACCTAACACCTAAGATGTTGGCGGACTTAGACCCCAGATTGCCCCAAGAAGAGGTAAGAGCCACCCTAGTCGAAGACTTGGTGCTGTTCTCCCTAGACCCTGAATGGCCTGAATGCACTGTCCAACTCGGATCACAGCTGAGACCTGAGATCTGGGCCGACCTGGAAAGGCTCCTCATCGAATATCGAGACGTTTTTGCGTGGTCTCATAAAGACATGCTTGGCATTGACTCGAGCATTATTAGCCATCGGCTCAATGTCCAACTTGGTCACAGGCCGGTGATACAAAAGAGAAGGGCCTTTAACCCGAAAAGGTACGCTGCGATTAACGAGAAAGTCTAGAAACTTCTCAAGGCCGGATTCATCAGAGAAGTTAAATACCCAGAATGGTTAGCGAATGTCGTCCTCGTCAAAAAGGCGAACGACAAATGGCGGGGCTACATTGACTATACCGATCTCAACAAGGCCTGCCCAAAGGATTGCTTCCCACTTTCTCGGATAGATCAGCTCGTCGATGCCACTGCCGGCCACGAGCTCCTGAGCTTTATGGACGCGTACTCCGGGTACAATCAGATAAAGATGGCCGAGGAAGACCAAGTCAAAACTGCCTTCGTTACCGACCAGGGCTTATACTGCTACGTGATGATGCCTTTCGGCCTGAAGAACGCCGGAGCTACATACCAATGCCTCGTCAATAAGATGTTTGCTTGGCTGATTGGGAAAACTATGAAGGTCTACGTGGACGACATGCTAGTAAAGTCTATCCGGGCAAAAGACCACATGGCCGATATCCATGCTAGCTTTGACATTCTCCAAGAATATGGGATGAAACTCAACCCGGTGAAATTTGCGTTCGGGGTAAGCTCGGGCAAATTCCTCAGAGTTTTAGTCAATCAACGAGGCATCAAAGCCAACCCGACAAAGGCCCAAGCGATTATAGACATGCATTCTCCTTGGACAAAAAAGGCGTACAACGGCTCATTGGCATGGTGGCAGCCCTGTCAAGGTTTGTCTCTCGGGCTACCGACAAGTGTCACCCATTTTTTAAGGCACTTAAGGGGAGGTTTGAGTGGAGCGGGGAGTGTGAAGAAGCTTTTCAAAGCCTGAAGACCTACTTGGCTACGTCCCCACTCCATTCAAACCTTTGCCCGGTGAAGCTTTAACCGCATATTTAGCCGTATCAGAGAAAGCCGTCAGCTCGGTCTTAGTCTGAGATGAGGACGGAGCCCAAAGGCCCATTTATTACACAAGCCACGCATTCCAAGGTGTCGAGGAGCGGTACCCGCCGATGGAGAAATTGGCTTTTGCCTTAATTACTTCGGTCCAAAAGCTGCGACCGTACTACCAAGGCCATACCATCAAAGTCCAGACCAAGTTTCCTCTTTGACAGGTTTTTCAGAGTCTGGAGATATCGGGCCGTATGACCAAATGGTCTGTAGAGCTCGGCTAGTACGATGTTCATTTCATGCCAAGGACGGCCATCAAGGCTCAGGCCCTAGCAGACTTCATTGCGGAGTTTACTGACGCCTGACAGGCAACTCCGCTTGTCAAAAAGTCACCCATCGAAGTGCCCGATGCACCCAGCTGCAGTGAGGACAGTCTGTCCTTGGAGCCGGACTAGAAACTATATGTCGATGGATCTTCTTGTGTCGACGGATCGGGCGTCGGGCTAGTCTTAACCAGCCTAGATGGTTACAAGGTCATCTATGCCCTCCGGTTCGATTGCAAGGCCTCTAACAATGAGGCAGAATATGAAGCTCTCCTGACCGGGCTTCGGATAGCCCGAGATCTCGGGGTAAACCGCATCACCATCCACAGTGACTCAATGTTTGTGGTTCAGCAGGTCACTGGAGGATTTCAGGCCCGAGCGGACTCTATGGCTGCATATTTGCAAGAGGTAAAACAACTGCTCGGACAATTTAAGTCTTATTCTTTCAAGCAGATCCCCCAGTCAGAGAACGCGGAAGCCGATGGCCTTGCTTGATTAGCTTCCAGCTTGGGCGGAAGTGACTTAACTTTGGTCCCCATTAAAAGGCTTTCCGAGCTGAGCATCGTCAAGAAAGTCGTAAGTGTAGCCGAAGAGCCCAGGACTACTTAGATGGACCCGATCATCCGATACTTGATCACGACCGAATTACTCGATGACCGAGAGGATGCACGTCGGGTACGTAACGGCTCGACCCAGTATTCGATGATCGGCGAAAAATTATACCGGCGAGGCTACACCACACCATGCCTAAGATGCTTGGATCTGAAAGAGGCTGAATACCTAATGAGAGAGATCCACAAAGGCCTATGCGGCAACCATTCTGAGGACGCTCTTTGGCCCAAAAGTGCCTCTGACAAGGCTACTACTAGCTAACCATTCAGCGGGACTGCAGGAATTTTTGCTCAAAAATGCCTCAAATGCCAGCAATTCGCCAGAATTCCTGGATCTCATGTGGAGCCGCTCACTTCAGTGACCTTGGCATGGCCATTCTCAAAGTGGGCCATCGACTTGATCGGACCCCTCCCGTCTGCCCGATCGTAATTCAAGTACTGCATCATGGCCGTAGATTATCTTACAACATGGATCGAAGTTGAACCCTATACCAACATGACCGAAGCTAAGTGCACCAACTTCGTGTGAAAAAACATCATTTGCCGGTTCAAAATCCCGCACACCATTGTGACCGACAATGCCAAGCAGTTTGAATCTTCAGGTTTCCTCGGTCTATGTGAGAGGCTCGACATCAGGAAGGTTTTCTCCTCCCTGAGCTATCCACAGAGTAACGGCCACGTCGAAGCCGTGAACAAGACAATCAAAGACAACCTGAAGAAAAAACTCGAGGGGCTCAAAGGTGCGTAGATCGACAAACTCCCACAAGTACTCTGGGCATACCGAACAACTGCCTGGACGGCGACCGGAGAAACACTGTTCTCCCTCGTGTACGGAGTGGAGGCAGTCATCCCAGTCAAGGTGGGGTTGCCTAGCTTTAGAGTTAAACAATACGAAGAGACTCTGAACGCGGAGTTGATGGTGACCGAGCTCGATATACTCGAAGAAAAAAGAAACAGAGCAACGGTTCGTAACGCAACTCGGAATCAGGTAGTAGCTCTGTATTACAACAAGAGGGTCTAGACCAGAAGTTTCAAAGTCGGAGACTTGGTGCTGAAAAAGGTTACGGTTCAACAGCCCGGCCTCAGGTCCTTTAGTCCAAAGTGGGAAGGTCCATTTAAGGTTGATGACATCGTACGCCTGGGCACGTACAGATTATCTGACATAGAAAGAGATCGGCTCGGACATCCTTGGAACGCCGAACTTTTGAAAAATTTTTTTTGTTAAATTTAGGGTCAGAAATTCCTTTTTGACCTCTGGCCAGAATTTTTTTGTAACTAGACCTACTTCATAGGACTAGAAAAATGTATATACATAACACATTAAGGGAATACAACTTTCTTACACCATTCCACTTGAGCAATGCGTTTAAAGGAAATGTAAAGCCAGAAATGAACACCGTAACTCCAGCTCGGAGGACAAGACAATAACTCCCGACAAGGGAGAGTCATCATGATTAACCGAGCTGGGGGGCTAGTCGGTATACCAACCTAATGATTGTTGCCGTACAGACGACCCAATAATTTGCTTGGCACAAAAGTTTGCCTGACGAGTCCTACACTTGTGAAGTTCCTTTAAAACTCAAACAAGTCTAGGGGCAACGGGGTAAGGGTAATCACGCGCCGTTGTGCTCTGCCCGATCGAGAACAGGAAACCTGAACCTCACTCGAACTAACTGAGCGAGCAAGGATAACTACTCAGATTAACTGAGAAGATAGGGGGGGACCACCTTGCTCGAAAACCTAAACCTCGCTCGGACTCACTAGGCGAGGAGGGATAACTCGAGATCGGAAACCTAAACCTCGTATTGGGCGAGGAGGGATAACTCGAGATTGAAAACCTAAACCTCGCGCGGACTAACAGAACGGACAAGCAAAACTACTCGGATAACTCGATGCTATCGAGATGAAACTTGGTCCCAACTAGGAATCCTCCCCGAGGAGCATCTAACTTGGTCCTAAACTCGCATTCTGCTTCAAGTCTGAAGACCGAGGTATATGGTTACTTGGCAGTTCGTATTAGTAACCGGATCTCCAAGGAACCTCTCGCGTCGAGAACATAATAACCCGAGGACACTCACACTTGGAAAGTATTGTAAAACAAATACATACAACAATCCGAGAAGTGAAGAACGGGAAATAAATTTTTATTTATGGAGGAGGTACAATAAACCGGACACCTCCCGAGCCCGGACACGTCAAAAAATAAAACAAAAGGCAAAATTAGCCTAAGCCTGGGTCTCACCCCCAGCTGTGTCCTCCTCGCCTCCGCCGTCGGCTGTGCTCCACCCGTCCCCGTCGTCATCGTCGTCCACCACGACGACCTCATCCTCGCCTTGCTCGTCCTAGGCAGTGCCTTGGTCGGGCTTGACAATAACTGACTAATCAAAGCCCTCGGCGTTAGGGTGCCGCTCGATCAGATGCTTGCGGAGGTCGGTCATGCCATAGAAGTACAGATCGACGTATTCCGGGGATGATTTTGTAACACCCGAGATTTTTAATACATTAAAAATGCATTAAATTAAGGATTATATTAAGATGAAAAGTACAATTAAAGGAAAATACTGTATAATAACATGAAAAATTATACAGTATTAGAGCAAAGCAGTATAGAAATTAGACTGCTTAAGGTCATGCAGTACAGAATTGGACTGTATGGACCATAATTTTGTTTTATAAGAATGAAAAAAAAGGAAAAAATCAAAAAATTCAAAGAAAATTCAGGTCTCTCTCTACTTTCTCTCTTTACATTTTCTCTCTCTCTCTCCTCAAATCTCGTTTGAGATTCCGGCGTTATTTTTTGACACCTCCCGTACCAGTGGGAAGCTCTCGTTGAGCTGAGTCCAATGAGATGTCGTGCCACCCAAATAGCCGCCGGAGGGAGGCTCACGCGCCGCCCAAAGTGGCGGTGAAACCCATTTTTTCCTGACGCCATTTCTCCGCCGTCCGACCACTAATCGACGTGATTTTGGTGTCTATGGACTCAGTGTGAGGAGAGGAACAAGAGGGTACCATTTTTCCAGCTCAATTTTGGCTGGAACAGCTTCGCCGGAGCTGTCCCGTCGCCACCGTGGAGCCACCGTCGGAGCTGCCGTATCTGGCGGCGGTGTGGCACACCGCCGGTGCCAAAATGATCAGAGGGCGACGGCGAGCAAGACCGCTCGGTCAATTACACCGTTTTGCCGCCCCTCGTCGGAGATCGTGGATGCCCGCTACCGTCGCCGTGGGTGAGGTCGGGTTGGCCGTTTTAGGCCATTTTGTGCCAAATTGAAGGCACAAAAACCTTCAGAAGGTCGAGAGGAAGAAATTCCACACCTCAATTGCACGAAACGACGGTCGGTCACCGGAGAACCAGGACCCACCGCCTAGCGCCGCCGTGGAGAGGTGGAGCCATCGTTCCACGAGGTGTTGAGCTGCCCCACCATAGGGGAAATGCTCAGAGTGACTCGGGGAAGGAAACGCCCAAGTCAATTGCACGGTATCTTCGCTGAAGATAGGAGATCGGAGTTGCCTTTTCCCACCGTCCACGGCAACTTTGAATTGGGTAGATGGAGGCCAAATTGGGTGAAATTGACCCCACCAATGGACTCAGGAGGGTCGATTTAGGAGGGGTAGGCTCGATCTCAGCCCTCAACGGAGCCAACTGCGGCCGGTCAACGGCGGTCAACGGTCGAGGCCAAATTGAGATTTTGTGATCCGGACCTCCGATCGACGATCCGAGACCGCATCCTGACTCGTTTCAATGCTCTAGATGCAATGGTGACCTCCGTTTGAGCAAATTCCACTCCAATAAAAATCATTCGGTACCAACTGCACATAGATCGAGGCGATTCAAACAGTAGTATCGAAGTCCAGAATGACAATTTCAAGAATGTATGATCTCCAGGAAGCATTCCCAGCCATTCATGGTTGCTCGAGGAGCACTGCAGAGGATGCTTCGCATACTGTAGATGCAGCGAGATACAACTGGATCTGCTTAGCTTGGAGTTCAAGTAAGTAGGAATCTCGCCTACAGTATGAACTATTTTAGATGCTTTCATAGAAATTTATGAAATGCATGATCAGTGATTGTTGCACTGTTTTATGTGAGAATGAGTTTTATAACGTTGCAAGGTGACAAAAAACCCGTTAAGGGTAAAATCGTCATTATGAAGGAAACGGCTAGAACGGAGTCGAACACTCCGATTTAGCATAATGTTATTAGACAGAAAATGTTCCGTAATACGTTAAGTAACGTAACCTTCATGTGAGACGGGAGATTTAATAAGGGATGTTTAAGTAAACGAGAGGTAAACCAATGGGTTACGAGGTTAAAAGGAAAAGTAACCCCGAGGGGTTACAAAGCTAAGTGAAGGAAAGGTAAACCGATGGTTTATAAGGTTGAGTAAAGAGAACAGTAGACTGATAGTATACCAAGCTATAAATAAGAAATGAATGGTTAATGTTTACGTTTTATTATCAATCGAGTTGATTGATAATAAAGAAAGTTAATTAATAAGTCGGCTGTCGTTTGATCAGGACACAAAGGCCGACTAATGGAAGGAAAAGGAACGGAATAGAGAACGCTAGAGCATAGTTCGGGTAAGTTTCAAACTTCACCTACAGTATGAAGTAAATGGTTTTTAAATGCTTATTTATATAATTTGCAAATGAGTTTGCAATTATTATGCAAGTTTCTTTTAAAGTATGTTTGCATTTTTTATGCAAAAAGTTTTAAAGTTCAAGAAAAAGAATTGCAATGAATTTGCAACCGTTATGTTAAAGGTTTATTTGCATATTGATATGCATAACATTTTTTAAAAGTTTAAGTTATGATTTTTAAAGTATTTAAAGTATGTTTTGCATTATGACAATGTAAAATGTTTTATAGTTTAAGTTATAAGTTTCATGATGCATTTGCTATGCAATAAGTTGCATTTATTATGCAATAAGTATTAGAATACAAGTTATGATTTGCAAAATGTGTTTGCATTTTATGTTGCATTTATTATGCAATGAGTTGCATTTGTTATCCAATAGGTTTTATAATACAAGCTATGAATTTCAAGAGTATTGCATATGATGTGATTGCATTTGAAATGCTCACTAAAGTTAATAAGAAGGTAACGTAAAGATAAAAAGAAAGTGTTGTACCAGCCTCTTTGTTATGAGGTAATGAAAGTGAAATTAAAGTTTGACCTCCTAAAGGTGAGGTACAAGACCTCAATGTTTGATGGTCTCAAGTCTTCCACAAGAGAAGCATCATGTTTATGATCTCATGATTAATGAGTTGGTATGAACACTAAAGTAAAGTAAGGAAAAGGAAGGTTATAAGATAAAGAAAGTTAAGGAACAAGAATAAAGGTTGAGAAAGAAAGGAATATTTAAGTTTATAGAATGTTCATAAAATGCTCATAATTGAAGTTAATAATTGAGCATAAATGGAGTCATGCATTCTGATGTTACTTGAATGCTTTTTATGAAACATTTATATATTATGTTATGGAAAACATTCAGAGAAATGTTTTATGACAAATGTTTATGAAAAACATTTTCATGTTTTCGAGAAAAGGTTTATGAACGATGTTTTAAGAAAAACGTTCAAGAAATGTTTTACGAAAAACGTTTATGCAAAACGTTTCAGAAATGCTTTATGAAAAACGTTTATGAAAAATGTTTTCAGAAATGTTTATGGAAAACATTCATGAAGAATGTTTCAAGAGAAAGGTTTTCACGAGAAAAGTTTTTAAAACATGTTTAAATGCTTTGTGAGTTTATGTTTGAACTTGCTGAGCGAAAGCTCATTAAAAGTTTTTCATGCTGTAGGTAATTTATGGGTGACCAATAGGACCCGCTAGAAGAGCGGGGTGCAGTGGAGGACAGATGCGAAGATTTGGGTATGGATACCATCACTGTTTGCTTCCGCTACGTAAAGAAAAGGTTTTCCATTGTTTAATGTTGTGTTTTCAAAGTTTTAAGAAAATCAGAGTTTGAAGAATTGTATTCAAAGTTTAAGATACAGTTTACGAACTGTTTTATGTAATTATAAAGTAAAGTTTTAAGTTATGATTTAATAAATGTTTCTTATTAAGTTTTAAGAAACGATTTGAAATGATTTTAAGGGCAAGTGTTGAGCGAGGTCTCAACTTTAAATGCGACAGAGGTCGTATCAGTTTTAAAGAACGTTCAAAGAAAAAAAAATTTATTTCAGTATTTTTCTTACTAAGTAAGTAAGATTACTGTTTATGAAACGATGATTATGAAAGTAAAGTGACTGCCCAAAAAGGCGGTTGTCACAGACTTAAACTCTTCGACCGCTCTGGCCAGGCGTCCTAGGAGCTCATCCACGAAGTGCTGGTGCTCGGCCTGGAGGTACGCCAGCTGCCCCTTTAGCCGTGCAGCCTGCCCAAAAGCCTCATCGGCGTCGGCCTTGGCGTTCCGGGCTTCTTCCTGGGCCAGAGAAAGAGACTCCATGGCTTGGTCAAGCTCAATGTTCTTGGCATTGAGCTCCTTGTCGGCCTTCGCCTTCTTGAGGATGGTCTTCTTGTGCATCTCCTTCTCCTTATGGATGTCTTTCATCCCAGAGGAGTGCACCATATGTAGAACGGTACTCATCTGCAAGAATCAAGACGTTAGTCCTCGGCAGCGTGATAAAAAAAGAATCTAAATGATCAGTCCGGTCGAATACTTACGGAGGCAGCGGCTCTTAAGGCCGTATAACAAAGACTCTGGAAGTCCTCCTCCCGGATGTTCATAAAGAAGTCGTCTTGAGGAAGCGCATCCCCGAGGCGTTCGAGAACGATGCCACGGTAATTCGGGCGCCTTTTCTGCAAATCCTTGGACGAGCCTCTGGCGGCCTCATCACCTAGGCCGACCTCCAGCGCGTCCCTGGTCGGCTGTGGCGGAGGTGGTGGTACTTGGACTGCTGTAGAGACCTGTCCGATGTGAGGAGGAAGCTCAGGCCTGGGCGTCTGCTTACGCTTCCTCCCGGTGTCGACGGCCTTGTCCTTTTGCTTTCTCAAGCTCGTCATGTGACACCCGTTATTCTCCTAACGGGTATTGAGGTAATTAAATTAATTTTTAATGTATAAAAAAAAATTGCTTCATTTAAATTTATTTTATAATATTTATTTTTATCTATTTTTAAATTTTCTAAAATTCTCCTATATTTATTTAGTATGATTACTAAAAAGCCTTAGAACTTCTAATAAATCTCAAAAATGTCATATTGGCATTATGTGTGTTAAAGTCTTTAGATGAGACATAAGGATATCTTTTCCAACTACTCTTGACCCTCATTTTCTTTATTTCCTCCGTGACATGCTTCAACATGTCTCCTCTATAATTGTTTCTATCACTTCTCTTCAAAGACTTCATTTTTTCTTCCTTTCTCTTCCACGGTTCCCACACTCTTCTTCATATTTCTTTGCTGAAGCAAAATACTTAGAGAACTTCTTCAAGGCAGCCATAAAAATCAGCCACCATCACCTCCATTTGAGTAAGAATTTCAGTCATACCGAAGTAAAGGAACCTGTTTTGAAGCCATTTCAAGCTTCCAACTAACCATAATCCGAGGTTAGAATCTTATGAACAAATTTAGTCTTTCATTTATAAATTTTCTTTTATACTAAAGGATTATTCAAATTTGCGTTCTTAAACCTAAGTATATGTTTGTTGCTATTTTGGAGCATATGTATGAAGTCTAAGTGTATATGCCCTAGACAGAAAATTTATATTGTTAAACTTTATAATACCTCTATGGGCAGTGGTTATTTCTTGAAATTCTAAGATTAAATTAAAATAAATTTTATGAATGTAGTTGTATGTTGTGCTTTAGTTTTAATTGTCCTTATGCACGCCTTAGGATCAAGGGAGTATGGAGCTAACGTTAACTGATTCCAGGATTAAGAGACTGTTGATAAGCTTAAAAGGTAGGGATTCTATTACTCATCTTTTGTGAGGTTTTTATAGAATTAAAATTGATTGTTTTGCCGCAATATATATATATCTATGTTGAACTGATATTATATGTGTATCACATATGAAACTATGACATGGACTCGTCTTGTATTGTACGGCGAGGAACATAATGAATTGACACATGTTATAAATTGAGAAGCATGGTTAGGAAAATTAACTCTATTAATAATGATTTAATATAGAGAAATTGTGAGACATGAAAAGGGCGACGGTTACGTCCTTGGGCATGAATACCCTAAAAGGTAAAGTAGGGGGAAGGCGATGACGCTTCCTTGGGTTGAAAGTCCCAGAACACACTGTACAGGAATTGATTTGGTGAGGACTCGGGGCTTGATGTCCCCTCACCGGAACACCCTTGGAATGTTTATAGGGTGATCAAGTGCGCCCATTTGGGTTTCGATGAGTTGAGTGATACTCAATTTAACATGGATACCTAGGAACAATGATGATTGGTAATATTTGTATAAATGTGTAATTATGACACTTGGTAATGATTAACTACGGTATCCATAAGATGTGATCATAATAAACCTCATAATCTGGAATATGATGTGACTTACTAACCATGCAGATTTTAATGTGGTAATGATAAAAACCTAAAGGTGAGTAATGGCTTTCTCTACTGAGCATAGTGTTGCTCATTCCCTTATGTTTATATCTTTTCAGGACTCACTAAGTGTAAGGTGGCTACGAGAAATATAGTTGAGGAAGTGATGTAGCTATATTACATTGGGACTGCTTCAATCGTTGAGAATGTTCTTCATGATAATGTAAGCATCAATTGTTACTTTCTGTGACTGTATTACAATGTGTTGAGGGTTAAAATGATGATGACAACAGTTTATATTATTAAATTTAAGGTGCTACATTTAAAACTGTGGTTTATTTATCGTTTATATTTTTATTTTTGAGTTGAGAGTTTTCATTTAAGTCCCGGGCAAATTTTATTTTTAAGGTTTTACTTTTATTATTTATTTTTATTTTATCTCATTAAAAACTGTTAACCCCCATATAGGGGCGTTACAGAATTTTTGGTATCAGAGCCTAGGTTCAGTTAACCTAGGGAGTGTAGCACCACTTTAAAAAAATATATTTTTGAGATGGTTTTGAAGCTGAATTTTCATTGTCATCATCAAAATGAACCTTCACATTGATTTATACAGTCTAGAAGGATGTAACATGGAAAGGCCATAGAATGAAAATACTTATGGTTAT
Organism: Artocarpus heterophyllus; assembly: GCA_025403435.1. Classification (NCBI taxonomy): domain Eukaryota; kingdom Viridiplantae; phylum Streptophyta; class Magnoliopsida; order Rosales; family Moraceae; genus Artocarpus; species Artocarpus heterophyllus. Next base: position 3,046,700 of record CM046330.1, on the reverse strand, counting down.
ATGAGTACAATAATTATATAGAAGGAAAGTATTAATAGTTATGAGGGAATGATAATTATATGGAATGAGTTTATAAGTAGAATGCTTATGAGAGATTCGTATAATATTAGGATCTATAAGCATATCTAATTCGTATAAACGATGAGAAATTCGTGTAGATACGAGGATTTAAGAGCCTTTTGTCTCGTGAAAAATAATAAAAAAAATATATATATATAAGGCTTGATTTATTGATTTTAAAGTTTGACATAGATATGCCAAATTTTTCGTAATTGATTCAAACCTAAGTAATGATTATGTGTGGATTCGATGGAGCACATAAGTGTCAATATCTTTTCTTGAAAGTTCTATTTATTTGAGGAATATGATATAAGTTGGGAATCATGGTATTGAATTTTGAGAGAGATAAATGTTAGACTTTTGGTCTGTTGAGACTGTGTAAAGTCTAGAATGCATGAATCTCAAAATTGGAATATTTCGTTACGTACATTGTATTTAAGTGTATCAGTGAATCTTTTGGTTACCTAAGGTTTTGTTATATGAGGAAATTATATATTGTATGAGTAGAATTGTGGGGATTGTAGATGTTCTTAAGTAGTAACATCTAGTGTCTTTGTTCATTGATATGGTCTATGTTGAAAGACGTAAATCGTATTGATTTCAAGGTTAGTCGCATTTTAAACCCTTGGTAGTAATGATGATGAATCCATTGATAGATGTTAAGTATTATGAATAACATATGGGTGTATGCATTGTTCAATAAGGTTTTGATTAAAACAAAATTATTTGAGTTGCTGGAAGATTATGTTGTTATGAAATGATTTTAAATATCATTCAGGAAGATCCTTGTTGTCGTTAAATTAGATTTGTTGTTTATAGTCAACTTTATCTATAGTGGGCTTTGAATTGGGTTTAAGATTCATACGAATTGGTTTTCAATTCTATGTTTGTTATTTAACTCGTTCTAAATGTGTTAAGGCTCGAAACAACCTGACCATTTTCAACTAAGAACATTTGGGCCTAGTTCAAATCTTAAATCAGTTTGATTCACACTGTCTCTCCCACGTGGTCTCTATACGTGTCATATACAGTGGTTTAATCATTGTTTACATATACGTTTACTGTGCATATGAGCTTATTTCTCTGAGTTCACTTTTTCTCTCTTAATTTGTTATTTTCTCTCTAAATCGCAAATCCACTTCTTTTTCATTAGAAATTCTTCTTTTTCTCTAAAAGAAGAAGGAATTCTAGGATTCTGCAATTTACTATCTTAATTTTTCCTTTCTATTTACTCTTCTTTCATATCATCATGGACCCAAAGTACCAACACCTGAGAAAGTATTTCCCATCACTCTCCCAAAAGATTCTCAGAAAGAAATACAAGGCTAGAATTACTCGGTTGTGGATTCTTATGCGTTTTGGTATCCCTTGTGATGTGAGAATGTTGATAGAGGGGAAAATCCGTCCGAGTGACTTTAGTCAAGATGTCGGTTTACCAGGAACAGGTACCAGTCGTAGTGCAATGAAAAGAAGAGCTCGTGCCATCGTGGTCACTTGTAACAAATGTGGAAGACAAAATTGTAACGGTAAATGTACTTCACCTGGTTATATGTCTACGAATAGAGAGGATAAAATAAGGTTTTGTAGGGATGGACTTTCAAAGGAGAACTTGGATAGCATCCATCCTCCTCTTCACGGTCACCCTAGTGGATATGTTCAAGGAGCTATTTTTAAACTCTGGCCTAAATTTTATACAGAAAGACAACGCCTCAGGAATATGGTATTTCTAGATCCTGTTTGCCAAGCCATAAGAAAACTGGATGGGGAATAAGTCATCTCTCTATAAAGGTTATTTAGTCTTTGCTTATTTGAAGCAGTTTTAGCTGATGTTCAACAGTTTGTGTTTTTCTTTTACTCAGAATATTTGCTTTTGTGTTTGAAATAATTGTGATTATTAGATTGATACAGTAAGTGTTAATATCTTATTTAATTTATGATTTTCTTAAATATATATATAATAAAATATATTATCTTATCAGACACGTTACATACGGTACAGTAATATGTTTGAATTTTGAAAAGCTTATCCAGATATTTCAAGATTTGTGTCTCAAATTTCAAAAGTTCTACAGTATTTGTCGTTTATATTAAATTTCTAGACTTGGTGTATATTTGTCAAAAAGTCTACAGTTGTGTCATGAGGGTCTTTTGTCGAATTGTTCTCAATTGTCAAAAGTTATACAATTAGAGTCTAATCTTTTTCAAAAAGCGAATCAGATTTTCTGTAAACTATCAATCACCTTATCTTACTTTCTTATCCGCACAAGATTTTGTTTAAATCTTTGGATTACCTTTTCATTACCTACTCGTCTATCTCTTTAGCCCTTTTTGTATATTTCTCATCTTTAAAATCTCATGTAAAACCCGAAGTCTAAGTGGAGCAGACATTAAGCAACCACTTCTATAAACCAAATATGTCTACCTCCCAGTCCACGAAGAAAATAAAGAATGTCTGTGTCTTTTGTGGTTCCAGCCTTGGAAAAGATAAAGCTTATTTAGAAGCTGCAAATCACTTAGGGCAAGTCCTAGCACACAAGAAGATTAACATAATCTATGGGGGTGGTAGTATAAAAATGATGGTAAATATGGCACTAGCAGCTAGGTCTAGCGACGCTACTGATGTAAGAATTTGGCCTCATATTCCAGTTGAAGGAAACCTTTGTAAGGAAGCCATAGGTAAGGGAGAAGGAGTCAGGAGTATCCCTAAAAATTTTAAAGACATAATCTATAATTCTGATGCTTTTATAGCATTACCTGGTGGTCTAGGTACTCTTGAGGAAATATTTATAATTGCTTGTGGGCAATTGTTGGGCTTTTATTCCAAACCTTTGGGACTGCTGAACGTAAAGGGTTTTTATGACGGTCTTTTGAAATTTCTAGATTACGCTGTGGAAGAAAACATCACTACAGAATCGGAGAGACAAATCTTTGTCACTGCTTCAACAGCTGAGGAATTGATAGATAAAATGCAAATCATACATCCAGAATCCGACACTGCAACATCCAAGCTTGAATGGGAAAGGGAAAGCCGGGAGCGGCCAATTGATTTGAATCTCCATCTGTAATCTTTTTGTTTTATCTTTGGCATGTAGGCATGTGTGTCCGTATTTCGTGTGTTACAAATAACCGTTTGCCTTGTATTCTGTGTTTCTTGTGGTACGTTGTTGTTCAATCTTTTAGATTCATTGAGCCTAATGCCGGGATGGCTGGATACGGAGTACTTGATGCTCTCGAAACGCATCCTTCTTAAGGTCCGATCTTTTGTTTATCGATGTTTTTGTATCCTCTAAGCATGCATGATATGGATAGCTGGTATACGGAGTGCCTTGTACTCTCGAAACGTATCCGTATTATGTTTGTAATGTGTAATATTCTGTTAATATTATGTGGAAGTACCAGAGTCAGTTATGGGAATATTCCATATGAAATATGAGTATAGTATTTGGGTTGAATGTTTGTGTCATGAGGATAGCTGTTTAATGAAAAATATGTCGAGTATGTTTGCAACTCTGAGATTCCGTTTAATATCTCTATGAGTAAGTTTAATGTATAGTTTTGAATAAAAGTGTTTGTGATATATGTTTTATGATTATGTTTTAGTTTATTAGTTGAGGTATGAAATCAAATATATTTGACTTTTCCTTACTCAAAAAGGAAAAGGAACCTAAAGATGAAGTATATAAAATTTCTCTAGCAATCTCCTTAAATGTGATTGTAAATCACAGTCCATGGACAATAAAGGACTGGAATCATGATATGGTCAATATGTATGCCTGATCAGATTCTTAGACTATTATACGGTGTTATAAGTTGAAACTTGTCAGAAATACTCTTATTGAGGGATTTAGGAGTAAGATTTATTATGCAAGTAAATAAGTGGAAATACGATAACTTAAATTTGGAGGACAAACAACATTAACGGTTTAGACTCAGAATTGGAATCATAGTGGAATCATAATTTTTACTAGTATTGCTAGAATTGAAATTTCGAGGACGAAATTTCTTTAAGGGGAGTAGAGCTGTGACACCCGTTATTCTCCTAACGGGTATTGAGGTAATTAAATTAATTTTTAATGTATAAAAAAAAATTGCTTCATTTAAATTTATTTTATAATATTTATTTTTATCTATTTTTAAATTTTCTAAAATTCTCCTATATTTATTTAGTATGATTACTAAAAAGCCTTAGAACTTCTAATAAATCTCAAAAATGTCATATTGGCATTATGTGTGTTAAAGTCTTTAGATGAGACATAAGGATATCTTTTCCAACTACTCTTGACCCTCATTTTCTTTATTTCCTCCGTGACATGCTTCAACATGTCTCCTCTATAATTGTTTCTATCACTTCTCTTCAAAGACTTCATTTTTTCTTCCTTTCTCTTCCACGGTTCCCACACTCTTCTTCATATTTCTTTGCTGAAGCAAAATACTTAGAGAACTTCTTCAAGGCAGCCATAAAAATCAGCCACCATCACCTCCATTTGAGTAAGAATTTCAGTCATACCGAAGTAAAGGAACCTGTTTTGAAGCCATTTCAAGCTTCCAACTAACCATAATCCGAGGTTAGAATCTTATGAACAAATTTAGTCTTTCATTTATAAATTTTCTTTTATACTAAAGGATTATTCAAATTTACGTTCTCAAACCTAAGTATATGTTTGTTGCTATTTTGGAGCATATGTATGAAGTCTAAGTGTATATGCCCTAGACAGAAAATTTATATTGTTAAACTTTATAATACCTCTATGGGCAGTGGTTATTTCTTGAAATTCTAAGATTAAATTAAAATAAATTTTATGAATGTAGTTGTATGTTGTGCTTTAGTTTTAATTGTCCTTATGCACGCCTTAGGATCAAGGGAGTATGGAGCTAACGTTAACTGATTCCAGGATTAAGAGACTGTTGATAAGCTTAAAAGGTAGGGATTCTATTACTCATCTTTTGTGAGGTTTTTATAGAATTAAAATTGATTGTTTTGCCGCAATATATATATATCTATGTTGAACTGATATTATATGTGTATCACATATGAAACTATGACATGGACTCGTCTTGTATTGTACGGCGAGGAACATAATGAATTGACACATGTTATAAATTGAGAAGCATGGTTAGGAAAATTAACTCTATTAATAATGATTTAATATAGAGAAATTGTGAGACATGAAAAGGGCGACGGTTACGTCCTTGGGCATGAATACCCTAAAAGGTAAAGTAGGGGGAAGGCGATGACGCTTCCTTGGGTTGAAAGTCCCAGAACACACTGTACAGGAATTGATTTGGTGAGGACTCGGGGCTTGATGTCCCCTCACCGGAACACCCTTGGAATGTTTATAGGGTGATCAAGTGCGCCCATTTGGGTTTCGATGAGTTGAGTGATACTCAATTTAACATGGATACCTAGGAACAATGATGATTGGTAATATTTGTATAAATGTGTAATTATGACACTTGGTAATGATTAACTACGGTATCCATAAGATGTGATCATAATAAACCTCATAATCTGGAATATGATGTGACTTACTAACCATGCAGATTTTAATGTGGTAATGATAAAAACCTAAAGGTGAGTAATGGCTTTCTCTACTGAGCATAGTGTTGCTCATTCCCTTATGTTTATATCTTTTCAGGACTCACTAAGTGTAAGGTGGCTACGAGAAATATAGTTGAGGAAGTGATGTAGCTATATTACATTGGGACTGCTTCAATCGTTGAGAATGTTCTTCATGATAATGTAAGCATCAATTGTTACTTTCTGTGACTGTATTACAATGTGTTGAGGGTTAAAATGATGATGACAACAGTTTATATTATTAAATTTAAGGTGCTACATTTAAAACTGTGGTTTATTTATCGTTTATATTTTTATTTTTGAGTTGAGAGTTTTCATTTAAGTCCCGGGCAAATTTTATTTTTAAGGTTTTACTTTTATTATTTATTTTTATTTTATCTCATTAAAAACTGTTAACCCCCATATAGGGGCGTTACACGTCATCAGAGCCCGTCTATTAGCGTGGGAGCTCGACGTCGATGACATCTCTGCACAATGAAATCAGTCAAAACGAGGTCGACAAATAAGAACAGGAGAAAACAAAAATAATAAGTCGGGGCTGACCTCCGATCCAGAGCTGGCGGGATGGGTATAGGAGCCGAATCACGTCCTCGAGATCTTCGTCAGCTACAGGTGGCCCCACATCGAAGGAGCCACTAGACGAGTCCGCGGAGCTAGACAATGAAGGCTCCCTCGTCGGCCACTCGGATCGAGAAGTGCTTGGTCCCGGGACATCAGTGGCACTGGGCCGAGCAATGGTAACCTGCCCGGTACTCCGGGCAGGGCGGACTATCTGGGGATTCATTCTGCTGGGTTCCCCGAACCAGCTGTAACAGGATAAAATGTCATTCCTTAAAAGGAAGGACTGCTGCCTGGTCGACTCTGGCTTTTCGAACAGCTCATCGACCGCCCTGATTACGCGGCTCGGTGCCCAGGGACGCTTGGTCCATACATGCCCCTATTCGAACGCCCTCGGCACTTGTTGGTCTACGGGGACGGCCTCACTGGCTCGGGCTAGAAAATTTCCCCCGATGTAGAACCACTCATATTTCCACAATTTCTCCGAGTCGTGGTTGCTCAGGATGAAATCCTTCCTGAAGCCGGTGACGTAGTACCAACCGGACTATCGAGGAAGCTTCTTCATCTTGTACACTTGCTTGAAGGCTTCCAACGGCATCTCGGTGTCCCGGTGGTACCTCCATAATATATGCATCCCGATCAATGACCTGTAGCTGTTCGGGTTCAGCTGGGCTGGGCACACATTAAAATCATTAAGTGCCTGGCGAAGAAAGGGGTGGAACAGGAGACGCAGCCCAGCCTTGAAGAACTCAGCGTAGAGCGTAATGCATCCCTCGAGCACGTCTAAAGGTGAGTCGCTCTCGCCGGGGACGGTGAGAATCATGTCGTCTGGGATGCCGTACTCGACGCGTAGATTCTCCAACCGTGACTCCGTGATGGCACTTGTATAGCCCGTCGCTGAGGTCAGTCCGGGTTGGGTTACCCGATATGCCGTCACTCCTCGGACGCGGGTGACCTGGACCTCCTGCTCTATCTCCGACTGCTCCGCTTCCACCTCCTCGGTTGCTTGTTCCTCGTCGGAGGCGTCTACCGTTATCACCCCCACGACTTGGACAGGGACCTCAACATTCCGGTCGGATGTACTCAGAGCATCCTCGCGCGCTCGCAGCTCGGCCCTCTCCCTTGAAAAAACTCGGGATGAGCCCGCGCTAGCCGACCCGACATAGGGGTCCTGCTCCCTAGATGGCCTAATCGGCCTTTGCCTGTAACACCCGAGATTTTTAGTACATTAAAAATGCATTAAATTAAAGATTATGTTAAGACAAAGTACAATTAAAGAAAAATACTGTATAATAAGATGAAAAATTATACAGTGTTAGAGTAATGCAGTATAAGAATTGAATTGTGTGGACCACAATTTTATCTTATACTTTTTATAAAAGAAAAGAAAAGAAAAAAAAAAAGAAAAATCAGAAAATTTAGGCAAATTCGAGACTCTCTCTCTCTACTTTCTCTCTCTAGATTTTCTCTCTCTCTCCTCAAATCTCGTTTGAGATTCCGGCGTTATTTTTCGACACCTCCCATACCAGTGGGAAGCTCTCGTTGAGCTGAGTCCAACGAGGTGTCGTGCCACCCAAATAGCCGCCGGAGGAGGGCCCACGCGCCGCCCAAAGTGGCGGCGAAACCCATAATTTCTCGACGTCATTTCTCCGCCGTCCGACCACCAATCGACGTGATTTTGGTGTCTATGGACTCAGTGTGAGGAGAGGAACAAGATGGTACCAATTTTTCAGCTCAATTTTGGCTGGAAAGGCTTCGCCGGAGCTGCCCCGTCGCCGCCGTGGAGCCGCCGTCGCAGCCGTCGTGCCTGGTGGCGGTGTGGCACACCGCCGGTGCCAAAATGATCAGAGGGAGACGGCGAGCAAGACCCCTCGGTCAATTGCTCCTTTCCGCCGCCGCTCGCCGGAGAACGAAGGCACCCGCCACCGTCGACGTGGGTGAGTTTGGGTTGGCCATTTTAGGCCGTTTTGTGCCAAATTGAAGGCACAAACACGTTCAGAGGACCGAGAGGAAGCTTCCCAACACCTCAATTTTGGGGAAACACCGCGAGAAGGCGGAGAACCAAGGTCCACCGTGGAGCGCCGCTGTGAGGAGGTGGAGCCGCCGTTCCACGTGGTGTTGAGCTGCCCCAACATAGGGGAAATGCTCAGAGGGCCACGGGGAAGGAAACGCCCAAGTCAATTTTGGGCTACCGTCGCCGGAGGACCGAAATCGGAGCCGCCGGTTTTGGCCGTGAAACCCGTCTTCGATTTGCTATGTTAGAGGGCAAATTGGGTGAAATTGACCCCACCAATCGACTCAGGAGGGTCGAATTAGGGGGGTTAGGCTCGAGCTCAGCCCTCAACGGAGCCAACCGCCGCCGGTCAACGGCGGTCAACGCCGGTCAACGCTCGGTCAAAGGGCAAAATGGGATTTTGTGATCCGGACCTCCGATCAAAGATCCGAGACCGCCTCCCGACTCGTTTCGACGCTCTGAACGCAATGGTGACCTTCGTTTGAGCTAATTCCACTCCGATGAAAATCATCCGGTACCGACTGCACGTGGATCGAGGCGATTCAAACAGCAGTATCGGAGTCCAGAATGATGTTTTCAAGAATGTATGATCTCCAGGAAGCATTCTTAGCCATTCATGGTAGCTCGAGGAGTACTGCAGAGGATGCTTCACATACTGTAGATGCAGCGAGATACAACTGGATCTGCTTAGCTTGGAGTTCAAGTAAGTAGGAATCTCGACTGCAGTATGAACTGTTTTAGATGCTTTCATAGAAATTTATGAAACGCATGATCAGTGATTGTTGCACTATTTTATGTAAGAATAGGTTTTATAACGTTACAAGGTGACGAAAAAACCCGTTAAGGGTAAAATCGTCATTTTTAAGGAAACGGCTAGAACGGAGTCGAACACTCCGATTTAGCATAATGTTATTAGATGGAAAATGTTCCGTGATACGTTAAGTAACGTAACGGTCATGTGAGATCAAGATTTAACGAGGAATGTTTTAAGTAAACGAGTGGTAACCGATGGGTTACAAAGTTGAAAGGAAATGTAACCCCGGTGGGTTACAAGGCTAATTGAAGGAAATATAAACTGACAGTTTATAAGGTTGAGTAAGAGAACGGTAGACCGATAGTATACCAAGTTTGAATAAGGAATGAATGATTAATGTTTACGTTTTATTATCAATCGAGTGGATTGATAATAAAGAAAGTTAATTAATGAGTCGGCTGTCGTTTGATCAGGACGCAAAAGCCGACCAATGGAAGGAAAAGGAACGAGAAAGGAACGGAATAGAGAACGCTAGAGTATAGTTCGGGTAAGTTTCAAACCTCACCTACAGCATGAAGTAAATGATTTTTAAATGCTTATTTATATGTTTGCAAATGTGTTTGCAAAGTGTTAAGCAAGTTGTTTTTAAAGTATATTTGCATTTATTATGCAAAAAGTTTTAAAGTTCAAGAAAAAGATTTGCAATGAATTTGCAATCGTTATGTTAAAGGTTTATTTGCATATTGATATGCATAACGTTATTTAAAAGTTTAAGTTATGATTTTTAAAGTATTGAAAGTATGTTTTGCATTATGATAATGCAAAATGTTTTATAGTTTAAGTTATAAGCTTTATGATGCATTTGTATGCAATGAGTTGCAATTGTGGTGCAATAAATTCCAGAATACAAGTTATGACTTACAAAATGTATTTGCATTATATGTTGCATTTGTTATGCAATGAGTGTTAAATTACAAGTTATGATTTGCAAAATGTGTTTGCATTTTATGATGCATTTGTTAAGCAATATGTTGCAATTATTATGCAATAAATTTTATAGTACAAGCTATGAATTGCAAGTGTATTGCATATGATGTGATTGCATTTGAAATGCTCACTAAAGTTAATAAGAAGGTAACGTTAAGATAAAAAGAAAGTGTCGTACCAGCCTCTTTGTTATGAGGTAATAAAGTAAAATTAAAGTTTGACCTCCTAAAGGTGAGGTACAAGACCTCAATGTTTGATGGTCTCAAGTCTTCCGCAAGGGAAGCATCATGTATATGATCTCATGATTAATGAGTTGGTACGAACACTAAAGTAAAGTAAGGAAAATGAAGGTTACAAGATAAAGAAAGTTAAGGAACAAGAATAAAGGTTGAGAAAGAAATGAATATTTAAGTTTATATAATGTTCATAATATGCTCATAATTGAAGTTAATAATTGAGCATAAATGGAGTCATGCATTCTGATGTTACTTGAATGTTTTTTTATGAAATGTTTATATGTTATGTTTATGGAAAACATTCTGAAAAATGTTTACGATAAATGTTTATGAATAACGTTTTCATGTTTTCAAGAAACGGTTTATGAACGACGTTTTAAGAAAAACGTTCAAGAAATGTTTTAAGAGAAAGGTTTTACATTAAATGTTTATGAAAAACATTTCATGTTTGCAAGAAAAGGTTTACGAATGACGTTTTAAGAAAAACGTTGAAGAAATGTTTTATGAAAAATGTTTTCAGAAATGTTCTATGAAAGACGTTTATGAAGAACGTTTTTAGAAATGTTTAAGGAAAACGTTTATGAAAAATATTTTCATAAATGTTTATGGAAAACGTTCATGAAGAACGTTTCAAGAGAAAGGTTTTCATGAGAAAAGTTTTAAAGCATGTTTAAATGCTTTGTGAGATTATGTTTGAACTTGCTGAGCGAAAGCTCATTAAAAGCTTTTCATGCTGTAGGTAATTTATCGGTGACCAATGGGACCCGTTAGAAGAGCTGGGTGCGGCGGAGGACAGATGCGAAGATTTGGGTATGGATACCATCACTGTTTGCTTCCGCTATGCAAAGAAAATGTTTTCCATTGTTTAATGTTGTGTTTTCAAAGTTTAAAGAAAATCAGAGTTTCAAGAATTGTATTCAAAGTTTTAAAATACAGTTTATGGACTGTTTTATGTAATTATAAAGTAAAGTTTTAAACTATGATTTAATAAATGTTTCTTATTAAGTTTTAAGAAACGTTTTGAAATGATTTTAAGGGCAAGTGTTGAGCGATGTCTCAACTTGAATGCGACAGAGGTCGCATCAATATTAAAGAACGTTTAAGGAAAGAAAAAAAAATTTTATTACAGTATTTTCTTACTAAGTAAGTAAGATTACTGTTTATGAAACTATGTTTAAGTAAGTAAAGTGACTGCCCGAAAAGGCGGGTCGTCTCAGGTGCCTGTCTAGCATATTCAAGAATTCCTGCTCAGGTACGGTCTAGGAGTCGACCCTCAGGATTTGCTCAAGGCGGCCGGCCCCGTCCCGTCCTGGGGACACTCCTTTGGCATCGGACTGGGTGGTAGATGAACTATTACTCTTCGGGTATATAACTGGAGCTCGGCAGCTAAACTCTTCGGGTGCAAAATTTTTGACAATGAAGTGAAAATCACAGAGAGGATGGCCCTATTTATAGCCATTTCAGGCGGAAAACATGGGCGCGAAAAACTAGGATGCGCGATCATTACGCCTGTCAGGCGGCGCAGACCGCCATGACGTGACACGCGTCCTCTGTCTGATCCGCGCATCTTTTCGCCTCACCTCCCTTCGAAGTGTCGTATGGCTTTCCTCTTTTCAGCCGACCTAACCTACTCGGCATAGTCCACCCAGCCGGACACCGACCAGGTGAACTGGGGGGCTAATGTTGAGGGTAAGCTCGGCGCCACCGTCGAGGACACTAACTTTTGTGGTTGGCTAATAAGCTCGGCAGAACTCCGGTAAGCTTGCTATTGGCCCCCGATACGTCGTACTTCTTTCTGAGGTGCCTCTCAGGCATCCAAGGCTGTGCCCCAAGAAGGCTATCACCTCGGAACATACAGTAGCTCGGGTCGGACCACCTTACTCGCAAGCAGGCTGCTATTCACCATTATAAGCCAACACAAGGTAGATAACTTGCCGTCCGATAGAGTCCAATCCATTGGACGAGGGGCGTGACACTTGTCACCTACTGCATGACACGCCTTGATGTGACACCCAGATAGTGGGTAAAAACCCGCCTTACACCTGATCCAAGTGGTGGCCTATAAATAGGATGCATTTATGGCATTCTAGAGAGACTTCTTCTTCCCACCTAACTGGCTACTGCCCTCTGCCGAGCAAACCCTGCCTTGAGCATCGGAGAGCCCTTGTCTATTGAGTCACTATTCTATTACCCCCGAAGCATCCCTCCTCTTGCAGGTGTCTTCCCATGGGCAGAGGTGAATCCAAGGAGAGGTCAGACCGTGCGCAGCCGCACGTGGGTGTTGATCCGACGCCGTATCACGGTAAGCATCAACACATACAATTCACAATACACAAATTAAATTAAAATATTTTGAACCAATACAATTCGAATGCGTATACCAAACAGGCCCTATGTCTGTCAACAAATTCACCTTAGTACCCTCTGTTGAGGCTTGGCCTCAGCCTTCCGGGGTGGTCAGACCATGCCCCGGGGCTCCCGAGCTGGACGGATCCGAGCTGGGGCACACTTTACGTATTGTGAGTTTGTCCCCCTTAGTTTAATCCAAGGGGGCGCGTCCCCCAGGGGTTGAACCTGTGACCTCCTGTATAAGAAGGCCTTAAGGTACCCATCCCGCTGATCAGCGGGATGGGTACCTGGGGGTACCTTAAGGCCTTCTTATACAGGAGGTCACAGGTTCAACCCCTGAGGGACGCGCCCCCTTGGATTAAACTAAGGGGGACAAACTCACAATACGTAAAGTGTGCCCCAGCTCGGATCCGTCCAGCTCGGGAGCCCCGGGGCATGGTCTGACCACCCCGGAAGGCTGAGGCCAAGCCTCAACATTAAACGCGCGTTTAATGTTGAGGGCTTCAACACAACGTATTGTCCGGCTCGGGCAGCCCCGGGGAGACCCAGGAACGAACCGGCACGGTTTTGTCTCCCCTGGTTTTATCCTGGGGGAGCGCGTCTCCCAGGGGTTGAACCTGTGACCTCCTGTATAAGAAGGCCTTAAGGTACCCCCAGGTACCCATCCCGCACCTCAACACCCTCCAACAAAAAGAAATCAAAACAAAACAAAATCACCTTAGCTGTTATCCTTCCTCTATTTTTTTTTTCTTGAATTTGCTAGTAATAATATTACCTTTTAGCTAATTGATTTTCAATTAAAAAATGAAAAAAAAAATCTAATTTTTTTGAAGGGACTTTTAGCTAATTTTTAATTAAGTGTCCAACTCTTTTGTGTTTAAGAGAAAATCATTTGATTGTAAAAGACTATTTTGAGGTATATAAGAAATGATTCTTGAGTCTTATAAAGATGATCCTTGATAAGACACCGATGAAATCGTGCTTGAACTTGAAATATGAGTGGTGATTGGTGGCTAGTTTTGAATCTATATTAAACTCTACGCATCCTTATTATGATAGATTTGATTTTAGTCGATTGATATCGTTCATCGATTGTAGTTTTTTTTTTTTCAGGAATCGTTGATGTTTTACTTTAAACATTCTCAAACTTTATAGAATGAGAACCAATAAATATATATATATATATATATATATATATATATTAACTTTGAATTGCAAGGATTCAAATTCTTTATGTTAAGGTAGAATAAGGCATGGTTTCACTATTATACTATGTTTGTACCCACAATAAATATAATAATTTTGATGGATGCAACGAAATTAAAAACAACTATAATTTTTAAATCCATATATAAATAATGGATAATTTTTCCTTTTAATTTTTTTGAAAATATTTTTCCTTTTAACTTCTGAAAAACATGATAGAAAAATTATTTAAATCTTTGTTCCTTAAAAATTAATTTAAAAATGAAATGGATCTTTCTAAAATCACAAAAATCTAATCTGTAGTATTTTAAATTTAACCTCTTTTTTATTAAGAAAAAAACGAATCCTCTTTTTATTTTGTTTGAGGGATTTTTTTATTTTTGGAAAAAAATATTTAGTTGAAGGACCTTGAGCTTAATCGAACTCGACTGGATGGAAAGCCAGCAATAACCGTAGAGGATATGTAAAGGATTGCTAATCAATGAGGCCATCTGCTTTTCTTTTATTTTTCTTTGCGGTGGCCGTCTTCTTCGCACAGGCTTACGTGTAACGTATTTATCCAATGCGTTTCGCTCAATGCTCAATTCTGGTCAAATGGCGAATTTGTCCCCCCTTAGGTGGGTCCCATTCCTAATTCTTAAAGTCGACGCTCGAGGGCAGTTCCGTAAAATTAAAGGACAAGAGGACCCACAAGAGCTACTGCCATTAATAATAATGGATTTAGCACAATTAATCCTTGAATTTTGTGCGTAATTAGACTTTAGCGTTATAAACTTTTAATTTTAGGGTGTTAGTCTTAACTTTAATTTTCTTTTTCACACATCTTCCTCAAACACTAATTAAAAAAAGAAGAAGAAAGAATAATCAAGAATCAACAAGGACCAATAATTTTTAGGTTACTCCATCTACTTATTCATTTTTTTTTTCTTTTGGGCTTTGAGACATATACATTTTTGTTTATTAGAATTTTGTGGTAGGTATGAAAAACAAAATCAAAAAAGAAGTTTTTCTTTTTGTAAAGGTAGTTGGTTCTGCCTATTTAACAAAAATAATAATGTGATTTTGACTAGATTTAATATTAAAAAAATACTATTAGCAATAATACCTACCCTAAAGTGCTCCTTAATAAATCTTATGAATGTCTTGACTAATAAGTATTTAGATGCTAGTTTGTTTTGGGAAATGACATGGTCATAATTTATTTTCTTTTCTTTTCTTTTCTTTTGAAAAAACTGGATGATAAATTTGTCACCTTTGAAGCATATTTGTTAATTTTTTGTTTGACCTCAAAAAACTCAAATGGAATTTGGAAGTTGCAAGTGCAACACTTGTTGTCTTTCATTTAAGCAATATTAGGTTTCAAAATCTCAATCTCGTAACCAATTCTTTTGAGGAAACAGATATTAACTATAACTCTCTAATAGTGATATAAAATGAGAAAATTATATGTTATGCCATGCTTTTAAAAGTTGTGTTTATTTACGCCACACTTAGAAAAAAGTTATGCCACACTATCATTCATATTATATATTAAGTTATGTCATAAATAAACATATGTAACATTTATACAAAGCAAGTCTAAAAAGAGGACATTTATGAAAATCCCTCATATAAAATTAAGTAGCAAATGGAGGGCTTAAAAAAGGTGAAAGAAAATAAATACTTTACATTCTTTTAAGTGGTAGCGAAATATTTTATTTTAGAATTGATATTTCAGCAAAAAAAAAAATAAAAATTAAATAAATTATAGAAAATATACAAATAAAAAATGGAAAAATATAGTTGGCCACTGTTAGGGCTTTTTGTGGCGTGCTTGCCGACGTTGAGGGTGAAGCTCTTGTGGCCTATTCTGGTTAGTCCATGTTAGGCACGAGGTGACAAAGCCTATTGAGAATGAGATCACGTCTCGAACGTGAAAAACAGCCAAGTTATCGTCATTGCAAGCGGCAAATATTAGCCCTAGCTGGATACGGGCTAAACTTGGATGACCTTGAGGAGAGAGTTTTAAAGGCGACACTAGTTGCGATTCCAATAACGTGGTAATGAAGACTCGATGGAAGGAGACCTCTCAGCGAGCGGACGGTGTGGGAAAGGAATGTGACTGGTTTATGGAGGCAAAGACAAGTCTATTAACCCAGCTATGTGAAATAATGAAGGAATACAATGCATTAGGTGGTGTTGTCTACTGCACCAGAGTTAGAGTTGACTAAGAGAATTCGATATAGCCATGGATATTTATATTTTAGTCCTAATAGAAAGTGTTCTCATGAAAGCTTGTGGTTCTATTGGGAGTAATGCTTAGAAACTTGTTCTGGAAGGACCTCACTGGAAACCATGGAGCTTTTGATATTTTGATGAGAGGATTAAAGTGTTTCAAGGCTAAAAGGGCATTTTCTAGACGTATGATCGTTGTTTTAGGCTAAAGCATGATGGTTGTGAGATATTTATATGAGCGTTGAGAGTCTTAAGAGTGTTGTGAGAGAGTTATATGCCTTTGGGTTGACGAGTATTTATAGGCAAGGAATATAGGCCTTGAAAAACCATAGATTTTCTAGTTTAGTTGAGACCTTGCCATTCTAGGTCTCTACTTGAATGATTTTCAGCCAAAGTTGGGGGTTTTAGACCAAATGGGATAGTCATCTGACGCAAAAAAAACTCCCTCCAAGGGGTTTTATAAAGATGCTTAATTTCGTTTTGACTCTTGCAATGTCACCTGATGCATATAGTATATTGGGGTGGCTTATAAAAAGAGACAATTAGGCTTTAGAAATGTTTTTTCCTTTTTTGTGCAAGCTTGGGTTTGGGAAAGAGATGCCTAATTTGATTTCTAAGTGAAATGAAAAGGTCATATTTGTTGTTTTCTATGGCTTTTTGGCTCTTTCCTTAGACCACTTGGCCTACTTGAGCTAATTGGGTTAAGTAACCTAGTGGAACAACTACATGCGCTAGTTTGGGCTTGATGGACATCTTTCTAAGAGTGGCTTTTGATGCCTTTTGCTTGACTTAGGGTTAAATTCCTCCGTAACCTATTTTATTCTAATTCCTCATAGACTTAAAGCCCCCAAGTGAGCCAAAAGTTTAATTGGACCGAATAAAAGGAGCTCGTTTATTTTCCTTAGCCTTCCAAACCACAGCCCACGTAGAGATCCACATGTACTTATTGGATAGGACTAAACAAACTATAAACACTCCTACTACATCCCATGTGCTCCTTTATGCTATGTTTGATTGAACCGTTTGGCTCTTTTTTATATAGCTCTTGCCTTTGAAAATAGTTGAGAAAGTTACATGTTTTGCCTCACTTTTTTACGCTACACTTGAAAGAGTTGTGCCACACAAAAATATGCATAGCATTTATAAAAAGGAAGTTTCAAAAAATTATGTTTATGAAAATTTCCCTAGATGGTTTGATTCTTTTCTCTTTCTGGCCCAATCTAAAGTACAACTCAAACTTTTAGAAGATATTTATGAATAATACCATCTTATTGAAAAGTGAATTAACTTTTCCACTTGTAAAAAAAAAATTACACAATATACCACTCACGAGAGTTAATACAAAAGTAAAATTATAAAAAAAAAAACAAGTGACCTGTGATATTTTTTAAAAAGTTTTTTTTTATATAGCATATTTTAATCTACTGTCTAATGTAGGATATTTGAATAACTCCCAACTTTTAGAAACTCTTCTTTAATTTAAAAGGGCCCGAAAACGCATCCATAAGAAAATGGGCCCATAAAGCCCATGATCATTGATTTCCAAACGGATTTGACGTTCTTTTGCGTTGATTTCACGTAAGATTATGTCATCACATTTTTCGGGTGATGACACCAAGGTGGATATCATATTTTGTTTAGTCATAAACAAAAGAGTTGTAACCAATAGTTAACAAGCATATAAAGCTAACGGGTTGGTGAAGCTATAGCTTATATTTAATTGACGAAGGAACACGGTTGAGATTAAATATTATCATTCTTTTATAACTTACATAGATTAAGGTATGTAAATTTGATTCAATCCCTAATTAACATTTGCCTTCTCATATGGTGTGTGTCTTTGAGTAAAAAAAAAAAAAGGTCAAGAGATCGACTTTGGGAGTTTCTTTCTTTTTTTTTTTTAAGTTTATATTTTATTCTTTTCATAGATCCTATTCCTAGATAGTATATAAACAAATATAACGGCCACGATTGATTGCTCTCCACTTTTGCTGATACATGTATTTCCCCTTTTATGTTTTCATTACATTTTTTGCTCTTTTATGACGAGGTGGCGTGCAACCAAAACTAGAGGCCTATTAGTGCCGTCCTGCAAATACTTCCAAAGTACCATTTGCAAATTTATGCATTCAAAATATGATTTTTGTAATTATCACGAGAAAGTGACAATCTGTCAAAGAAAATATCCCATAATTAAATAGACTATTAATTCTCAATAGCATGTAAAACCCAATTAGAAGACTACACGGTTTTCCTACCCAAGTGCCCATAAAAACTAAATAAAGATCAAAGACAGTCGGCCACAATTGGGAAAGAAACAATGTCAACGACATTGCAGATCAAACATGTATATATTAGGGAAAATAAATAAAAAAAGACATGCAATTTTCAAGATGTTAAACTTACGTAATCTTTAAGTAGCTTCAACTAATTTACTATAAGCCTTGGCAAAAGGGAAAAAAAAAACTACAAATCCTCCCCCATGGTTTTAAAAATATTACATGATGACCTCTTTCACCAAAAAAATGGTGATCACCACCATTTCCACTATCATTCCACGTCCCATGTGGTTCAATGAAGAGAAATTTCAATAGTGGATAAACAATGGATAATTGGTTATTTCTTGATCAAGACTATATATGAACATCATGGCATGTCCCGGACAATACAAAGTATATATGTTAGCTTTTTTCACAAATGTGTGATGGAAGGCTGATCATTTTGTTGATGTAAAGACTCTCCTTCGACTTTTCTTTTTTTAAAAAAAATTATGGATAGAAGTGGATTTTGTTTGATATGATATTTTCTCCAATCATAGGGCCTTCACTATAACAAAACTATAAGAAAAGTTGTCATTAGTGTCGCAAAAGCTGCATTAGCTTGAAAAAAGATTTCTTCTTAATGCAGTTTAGGAGTCGGCACATCTTGACGTGGTGTTTGCTTGTGGTGTGGGGTGTCTTGAGATTAGGGAAAAGAACATATCACCACTCCTTTTGGACATATACATACATATATATATGTATATGCGTATATATATATATATATATATATATAGAGAGAGAGAGAGAGAGAGAGAGAGAGAGAGAGAGATTGTTCAAAAAATATTGGGGCTTTGGATTAAAAAATTGGAAAAGGAAGCAAAGGAGGGTTCAAATGTCTACCAAGTTGAGTCACTTTACACTACACATAAGGGGGAGTTGATGAGGAGAGTGAGTTGTTACTATAACAATCACATGGGGCAAGGAGAGAGAAACTAAGCCGCTTCTCTCTCTGACATGTCCAAATCATGGTTTTCCTAAAGAATTCATTGCTAACCTACCCATGTTCCCCTCCTTTACCCCTCTTATTACCGCCCAAAATTTTAAACTTTGTCTAGACAATGAAAGCACCAAACCCCAAGTACTTCTTGAACTTCCCAAATTGTCCACAAAGGGTGTCTATTGTTGTCTCACACTCTTATATATACACTCCCAATATTGATCACCATAATGGTTATGATTTTATATATGTGCATAGAAAAAAAATATAATAAAAAGGTTTGGAGAATGAAAGAATTAGTACGATTCACAATGTTGTTCAAAGGGTTAGTGGCCTTTTTCAGAATTTGGACAACATTATGAATGGACATCCCAAGCAACGTGCACTGATAAAATTGAGCAATTTGAAAGCAAAAGTTAAAAAGATTTAAGAGGGTTTGAATAAAAAAGTTTAAGTCCAAACAAATTTATTTTAGTTTTTTTTTTTTTTTTTACAAAATTTATACTGTTGTATTGTTTTAGTTTCAAAATTTTGGTACGAACTATGTTCCCCAACCGGCTCTAGTTTCTTTTTTTTATTATTTGTTTTGGCAAAAGGTAATATATGCATGTAATGTGTTGAAGCATGGGTAATGTGGCTACTACTGCTGAAAAAGATATAGGAAATAATCAAACACTTGAGGGTGCGTTACATCATGTTCCCTCTTACATGGGTTTGTTTCCAAATGATATGATATGACTGAGAGTAACATATTGCCTAACCCCCAAATTTAAAACAAGAAGCGAAAGTAGGAAAAAATAATAATAACCATCCATATTGATTTTTTATTATTAAATATATATTTTTATTTTTTTCCCTCTCTTTAGTGGGGTTACATCCTTTTGACATTGTAATTTACCAACCTAAGAGTTTTCATTGTTGAAACAAAGACCAAACTAGTAGAATGAAAGAAACCAGATGCCTTGGAAAAAGATTATGTTGTTTCTCCATGTTTGTACCCCGGCAAACAAAGCAATCTATATGTTAATCCTCAAAGTTGAAGCAATTATTATTCTTTGCTTTCTTTCCAATAAACAATTAATATTTGAACAACACGTTTCTTATAGTAATTAAAATAAAATACAATTTTTTTCTTTTTCTTGTTGAAACAAAAATCTATTAATTCCAAGCACCAAGTAGAGAGCCCCATCTAAGTAAATCCACCAAGATCAAGAAGGATTTAACGCTTATTAATATAATATGTCTTCCATAATCCTCTAATTGAAAAGAAAAATGGGGGATTAATATAAATCTTAAATTAAATTTCTAACTACTTAAGCTATAAAAATTACTTGGAGGTGAACTCAATAATCTAGGATAAAAACCTCTAGTTGTATTATCCAACAATTAATCATTATATATTAGATGTCTTAAAAAATTAATATATCAAATAATGTTTAAAATAATTAAAATTTGTATTTAATGGTGTGATAAACAAAAACTAATTAGAAATTATTTGACGTGCTTAAAATACTTGGATCATTTATATGGTGGAGTTGGAGAATGCAGCTGGAATGTAGCACACCATATAGTCAACTCTCAAACAATGAAATGGACAAAAATGGTGGGAGTTTCAAGTGATTTAAACGCACAGCTTTAGTGATTTGTTATTTTGTCTGTTGCACTAGTCCAATCAAATTCAGTGCACCTCATTTTGTTGTCCTGCCTTTGGTTCTTTAATGCAAGTGTCCTTTTTTTTTTAGTCCTTTTTATTTTATTGTCTGTATTATTTTCAACATTAATAACTACAAATGACAAATTTCTACAAAAAATAAAATAAAATCAAGTGGAACATCCTCAGTGCAACTTGGAAGAAATGGCTGCTTTTTTCTTCCCTCTATCTGACAACATGAATAGATTATGTTAAAAGGTTTGAATTTTGCAAGGATATACTAATTACTCTCATAAAATAAACTAACTATTATTAATCCACTTCCACTTTTAGTTTCTCGTCCTCTTGTACAAAATAAGGTCGTGAATGGATTAAAAAAATGTCACAAGGGTAACTACAGATCCTATAGAGCGACATAATAAAGGTGAAAAGATATGTTTTGCCTCCTTGGGTCAAATTGTCTATTTAAGAATGAGTTTTTCATATATTAAAATTACCAAAAGATTATATCTTGTATATTTTAGATTGTATTATATTTGTACATTCACATGTTAAATTTATGTTTAATTTTTACTTTTTTTGGTCAACAGTCAGTATATTAAAATGACTCAAATGCCCTTAAAAAATAAAAAACAAAAAAAAATTCAAAAAATATGAAGGATATTTAAAGTTTTCTCGTATTCGGTATGAATATTTGATAGAAAAAAAATATAAGAATTTAACATGAATTTCAAATACAAAGATATCAATGTAACAAAATCTTAAATGGAAGGTATGATCTTCTCATAGCATCAAAATAGAAGGTTTAAAAGATATTATAATATTATTTCCTCACAAAGATAATAGTAGAGCTGGATTTTTTTGTGAAAATATGTTAAGAAATGGTCCAATATATTATGTAATAACGTAAAAGAAAAAAGAATCAATATGGTCCAAAATGTTATGTAAAAAGGTAAAAAAAGAAAAATCTTTGATTCGTGAAATATTAGAAGTTTGTTATCAATCCCTTTCTTCCATATATTTTATAAATTAATGATTTTTCAGTCAATATTTTCGGCCCCTGAATTGAATACCAGATATTAAACATTTAAAACATTATTATTAACTTTCCTATATTCATATAAATTATATTAAATTTCCCATCTCTATGAAAGCTCAATGCCAACCACGTTGTGGCCATGAGCAGGATCAAGAATCTCTTAAAAACAAATTTTAATGTCAGCTAAAAGTTGAAGTTGAAGCTTGAACATGGTTTAACACTTCATTGGAGCTACCTTAGAAAAACATTAAAACAAATAAAAAGAACTCCATTAAGAGAAATAAACGAAAATTTACAAGTTATTATTTGTTTCTATCTTATTACACCATAAAGACAAGAGTAAATAAATTATTTACATCATAAGTACAAGGATATATAAATTTATTTATACTATAAACATGTTATTTATTTTAAACATTTTCAAACATGCTATTTACTTATTTAAGTTTTTACGATTTTTTATTAGAAGGGAAAAATTGGAGTTGAATTTCATTTAAAAAAAAAGGAGCCGATTAGGGCAGATTTCGTAATTTGGACAAGGGAGCGTATTCAGCGAACCCAAACGATCCGGGCCCAAAGGTCAAACCCAAAACCTGGCCCAATAACTGAACAAATATTTGTTTTTTTTTTATTTTCTTTTTTTCTGCCCCAAAAAAAAAAAAAAAACTGAAGCTTCAACCTAAACCACACGTTTTTTACTGCAACTAAATATCCTGTCCGTCCAATCTGTCTCGATGTTTTCAATCCCCCCAAAAAAGCTACTCATGATAATGCCGTCAGATTCAGTTTCGCAAACCAGACCCGGAGATTGTTCAACCAAAGTTACCATAATACCCCTCCATTTACTTTTGCCTTGTAGCAATAGTTGCACTAGTTTTTAGTGAGAAATTAGGAGGGTAAAATGGAAAATACAATTAAATTACGGAACCCCTGTGAGCAGTACACCTTTTCCTCTCTGTCTCGTTGGTCTCTGTAAAAGAAAAAAAATTAAAATATTAACCCTTTGATATGTCACGCGCCACCAGTGGTAAGTGTAGATTTAATTGGCTATTTTATTTATTAATTAGTATTTCAATGAAAAGAATTTAAAAATGGGTATTAGTATTAAAACCCAAAACCAATATTTAGTTGGTTCAGTTAGTTGGAGATTATTCCGCTTAAGCAAGTGATTCGAGTTTGAGTCCTTACGAATCTTCACCTTCGGGTCTTTTTATGAGTCGACTCTAGATTAGTCAGATTAAACCACCCAAACGTTGAGAGACTCTTAAGGTTCGTGCTGTTCGTGGTAGGCCTAGACATTGGGGTTTCAAAAAAAAAGTATTAAAACCTAAAATTTAAGATCAAATTATGTGTTTTCTTTGTTTAGTTATTTAGAGGCGGAGATTTTCTTTCCTTGCTTACAGTCATAAGACACTATCTTTTTAGTGCAGATAAGATATTATTTTTAACTGTTAAATTATTATCAAATTTTATGAAACAATTATCTATTTTAATTTGATATGATTTATAATTTTAAAGTCTATTTGGCAACATGGTTGAAATCATAAAATTACAGTTAAGTTAAGTTTGGTTTAAATTTTATGAGTGAAATATTGTAACAAATTTGATTACAATTGCGTTGCCAAACAAACTATTAGAGTTAAAAACCACGTAGTTTCACACAAAAAAAAGTATTAAAACCAAATTTAAGATCAAATTATGTGTTTTATTCGTTTAGTTATTTAGAGGAAGAGGTTTTCTTTCTTTGCTTCAAAAATATTTTATAAAATAATGAAAATATCATATATGACAAGGTATGAAAAGTATATTATAGTCAAAATACACTATTTTTTAGTGCAAATAAGATATTATTTTTAACCGTTAGATTATTATCAAATTTTATTAAATAATTATCTATTTTAATTTGATATGATTCATAATTTTAAAATATGTTTGGCAACGCGGTTGAAATCATAAAATTACAGTTAAATTAAGTTTGGTTTAAATTTTATGAGTGAAATATTGTAACAAATTTGATTACAATTGTGTTGCCAAACAAACTATTAGAGTTAAAAACCACGTACTACTGTCACATAATTAAATTCTTTTTATTTAATAAGCCGTTTGAAAGAATGATTAAAACCAATAACTTTGTTTTAAAAACTGTAATATGTAAAAAATTTATACTATTTATAATTATAGATAAAATCACAATTGTAAATGACCGATCATTCTCGTAATCATACAAGAAGGAATTAGAGGATGTTTAGCAACGGTTTTCACTACAAACTCAGTTATTAACAGTGTAAAGCTCTCATATGTTACAATAGTAATTACAAAAATTGTTACAGTATGAAGCTTTTACATGTTACAATAAAAATGGTTCTAACTAATGGTTTTTATCACCCGTCCAAACACTACGTTAGGCTTCTTCAAGTAAAAAATTGGAAAAAAAATATTATGATTACAACTTACGCGTTAGAGATGAGAGTGGGGTTGAAGGGAGTGACAGGAAGCCCCAGGGAGATAACTACGTCCACAGACAAAAGCCACATAAAAAATTAAAATGAAACAGAGGAAAAAAAAAAGGAAAAGAAAACTAGTGAGAGAAAGAGGGAGGGAGAGAGGGAGAAGGCAAGGCACTTTACCACTTTTATATGTTGCACGCATCCAAATAGCAGAAAACAGAGGGAAGACAAAATACTCCCAAAAAAACACACCATAAGAGGAGAAGCCAGGAGAAGAACCCACACCAAACCAAACAGAAGAAAAGAAAAGAAAAGAAAGAAGATGATGACTCAAGAAGAAGAAAGAAAAAAGAGGAAAGAAAAAAATGGGTCTTTGAGGTTTTACTTCTAAGTACAAATTACAATTTGACTTACAAGAAGAAGAACAAGAACAAGAAGAAGAAGCAACATCAACCAGAACTAAACCAAGGTGTGTTGTGTGATGGGTTTCTAAAAAAAGTTGTCTTTGTTGAGAGTAGAGAGAGAAAACAAGAACACCCATCCTTTTTTGTGTTTTTATTATTTTGTTTTGTGTCTTGAGAGAGAAAAAAAACTGGAGGTTTTAGGGGTGGTGTTGGGAAAAATTGTTGTCAATATTAGGTTTATTATTGTTGTTGTTTGGTTTAGATGAAGGCCATGCCCCTACCCTTTGAGTACTTTCAAGGGAAGGGGGTGTTAAATTTCTCTTCTTCTTCTTCATCATCTTCCTCTTTAGATTCACCTCAAAACTGGAACAACAACACCAACACTTTGAACATCATAAACACAACCTCAAACTCAAACACAACAACCTTAATAACCAAAAAAAGCAGCAAAGACAAGAATTGCTATGTGGGCTCTGAGCCCACCTCAGTTTTGGACACCAGAAGAAGCCCAAGCTCTCCCACTTCCTCCTCAACCCTGTCTTCCTCCCTTGGCGGCGGCTCTAACGGCGGTGGGTCCTACTCCACCGACACCACCCCCACCGGCGTGGCGGCTGCTGCTTTGGTCTCCGACACCAACAACATCACTACCACCAACACCACCACCAACAACAACAACAACAACTTCTCAGTGACGACATTACTAGAGAAAGAAGAAAAATGTGGGCTTGGAATGGAGGATTGGGAAAGCGTGTTGTCTGAGTCACCGGGTGGTCAAGAGCAGTCCATTTTGAGGTTGATCATGGCTGATGTTGACGACCCTTCTCTTGGCCTCAACAAACTCTTACAAACTTCTACAACAACAACAGGAGTTTCTCATTCTCAAGACATGGAATTCAATGCTGGCTTTGGAGTTGTGGATGATCAAGGTGGGTATGGATTTGAACCTAGTCCTAATATCATAGACCCTTGTTCTTCTTCTGATTTCCCTTTTCATAATAATAATAACACCCCAAATGTCAGACTTGCCCAAAACTCAATCCCAACCCTATTTTCTAACAATCTCTTGCCAGTTGTTTCTCTCTCTCCTGTTGGTTTTCCTCATCATCATATGGAGTCTGTTGTGGATGCAAAGCCTCAGATTTTCAACAACCACCCTCCTCAGATGGTGATGATAAACCCGAATCAAGCTCAATTCTCTCACAACCCCACATCAGCCTTGGTCATGCCTTTGACATATTCCCACTTGCAAGAACACCACCATGTCGTTTCTCCACCACCTGCCAAGAGGCTCAACACTGGTGTTGGTGTTGGTGTAGGTGGGGCCAATTTTCAGGTCCAGCAACAGCAGCTACAATTGCTCTCACACCAGATTAGGCCAACAACAGCAAGCATGGGAGTGATGAAGCAGAAGAATGGTGGTGGTAGTGCTACTACGACTACTAGTGATGAGCAATTGTTGGTGAGCCAACAGCCTCAGCCTCACCAGGTTGTTCAGCAGGCTATAACTGACCAACTCTCCAAGGCAGCAGAGCTGATCGAAACCGGCAACCCGCTTCTCGCGCAAGGGATATTGGCGCGGCTCAATCACCAGCTCTCTCCTCTGGGTAAGCCTTTCCAAAGGGCTGCTTTTTATTTCAAAGAGGCCTTGTTATTGCTCCTCCAATCCAACAACAACAATCCGTTTGCTTCGTCGTCTTCTTCGTCGTCACCTTTCAATCTCATTTTGAAGATTGGGGCTTACAAGACCTTCTCCGAGATCTCGCCTGTTCTCCAATTTGCAAACTTTACTTGTAATCAAGCCATTCTTGAGGCTACAGAAGGGTTCACTAGAGTTCATGTTATTGACTTTGACATAGGCTATGGAGGTCAATGGGCTTCTTTTATGCAAGAGCTTGCCTTGAGAAATAGTTCTAGCGGTGGTGCTGGAAATAGGGCGGTTTCTCTTAAGATTACCGCCTTTGCATCCCCGTCCACGCATGACGAATTCGAGCTCGGTTTCACTCAGGAAAACCTCAAGCACTTTGCTTCGGAGATCAACTTGGCGTTTGAGCTCGAAATTTTGAGCCTTGAGATGTTGAACTCTGGGTCTTGGCCACTGAATCTTCATGTCTCGGACAACGAGGCACTTGCTGTGAACCTCCCTATCGGTTCCTTCTCCAATTACCCCATATCCCTCCCTTTGGTCCTCCGCTTTGTGAAGCAGCTCTCTCCTAAAATCGTGGTCTCATTAGAGAGAGGGTGTGACAGAACAGATGTCCCATTTTCTCGCCAGCTTGTCCATGCCCTTCACTCCTATTCGGGCCTGCTGGAGTCCCTTGATGCCGTCAATGTCAACCTCGACACGATGCAGAAGATAGAGAAGTGCCTGCTCCAGCCGGGGATAGAGAAAATTCTGCTCGGCCGCTACAGGAATTCGATGCTCGAGAGGATGCAGCTGCCTCCCCAGCCGTGGAGGTCCGCGTTTTTGAACTCGGGTTTCTCACCGTTGGCATTCAGCAACTTCACGGAGTCACAAGCCGAGTGTTTGGTGCAGAGGACTCCGGTTAGGGGCTTCCATGTTGAGAAGAAACAGTCTTCTTCGCTCGTCCTCTGCTGGCAGCGGAAAGATCTCATCTCGGCCTCTGCTTGGAGGTGCTGAAAAATGTTGAAGTTAAAGAAAGAAAGAAAGAAGAACCAGCATTTTGACATATTGGTTCTCTCTACAGCCAATTGATTTTTCTTCAGGTCGTTTGGAGGTGCTTCATAACTTATTGCTGCTAGCTTTTTCTTTTTCTTTTGTTTTTCCCTTGTGTTTCTTATCCTAATTGTCTATGTGCTGTAGGCCCTATTATTTTCCAATCAAGAAACTAAAAAAACAGTTTATAGTTAACTTGATGATGATGATGATGGCTTTGTACAGTTCTTGGATTCTCAGTTTCTTTTACTTCGGATATGGGTTATTATTTGTTTCTGTTTCTTTTCCTGTTTACATGATCATGGTGATGACTGTTATTTGTTGTACATTTTGAGCAACATAGACAAAAAGTAAAAAACATAACCAAGAAAAAATTTACCATTGAATGTGATGTTTTGCCGCTTTGGGAGTCCTGTTTTTGTTCTCAAATGCTCTTGCAAGTTTCCATCATATATTTAGAGCTTTTGAAAACATGATTCGAACCAAAAAGGCTGAACTGAAAAATTGTAGTTATTTAAATTTTTCAAAAGAAAATGTTATAATAAAACTGTTTTAAATTGAAACTTCTTGGTTTAAACGAGTGAATTGAGAAATGCTACTGTTATTCATGGCCAAATTTTAATGCTGTGTAACTTGCCATGCAAATTAATCATACATCACGCGTATAAAATGTACGGTCTGCATTGGCTCTGAAACAATCATGACGAGTCTTTGGAAGCCAGTTTTGGTCCATCCATGGCATTTGTTGTATGGAAGTATGTGTATGTGAATTTGTGAATTTGCTTTTTGGATTTTGGTTCAGTTTTTGCTAGAGTACTTCAAAGTTTTAAAATTTCCATTTGTTTGCTTCTCCCCTTTCTGGCCTTTACTTTTGGCATTCTCCTCAGCCCAGGACAAAGGGAAACTGTTTTGGCTAATATTCAAGTACATGTTAGGCCAGGTTCTCTTGTAGTTTTGTCAATCTGTATTTGGAACCCCATTTTGACCAAATTATGTATAAAACCAGTTCTTCTTAAATGTTTAAGGTCTTTGTCAAGTGGGTATTCTTACAAATAATGCACATTTTCAAACCATGAGATAAGTCAAAGTCAATTTTTTCTCCATATTTAACGATTGAAAAACATATTTTTCAAGTCGATTTTTCCACTTATAATGCACGTTTTCAAACCATAAGACAAGTCAAAGTCGATTTTTTCTTCATATTTAACGATTGAAAAACATATATCTATTGAGGTTATGTTTTCAATCCTTTCAGAGGACTCTCCATACCTTTATTGGTTCCATTGTTTTAAGAAACTTTTATGATGAGAATTATCATTTTTTACTACAGATAAGAATTGTTGTTTATCTGTAGGATTGATTTTTCTACACTATGATCGTCAAAATCTACATAAAAGATATTACATCAAAAATATTACAGCATGGATGGTATAGAATTGCTCCTAATAACTTATGAGAAGTAATTTAATCCTACGGCTAAAAACAACCGACAGTTAAAAAAGACAATTCAAAACGTAAAAGTTTCTTCACTTTTAACCTGGACATTCATAGCTCATATTATTCAAATTTAGTCAAATGCCTAATAAAATTTTCCAAACAAGATTGGAGATAGAGTTCCTCAGATGTTTCACTTCCGGTCTCCAAGATAGGATGTTGGCCTAAATTCCCTCTCGATACATGCATTTTTTGAAGCTTCAATTCTTTAAAAATATTTTCCCTGTTAATGCCAATTATGGAGGTGTATCATATCATCATCCTCATCATATATAGTTTTTTTTTTCCCCTCTCTTATGTATTTAATCATATCTTAGATTAGACATGATTTATCATGCTAGTTATGCATGCCAAAGCCTACTATACCATACATTTAAGTTGGCTTTTGTTAGGCTAATATTTTTTTATTCCTCCCTTGACGAAATCACATGGGTGTTGTACCACTGGACCCCCACATGATTAGGTTAGAGACTTTTTCTTTTTTGGCACCTTGGAAGCTCCTCATTTAACTATATTATTATTATTGTTATTATTATTTTGTTGAACATCATCATATTATTAAATGATTAAGGCCATGTTGCATGAATAAAAACTGTTTGGCTTTCCTTGTATTTAGTACAATTATTACTTGTTATATTATATTAAAGTTTTACTTTTTCCCCTGGACTTGTTATTACAATATAAAAAAAAAAGCTAGCCACACAGGACGGCTTCATGGACAATTATAGATGAATACTATAGTGTAGAGGGAAACATATTTTTTATAATATTACTAATATATATAAAATTTCGATAAAACTCTATATGTCAAAGGGTATTATTTAATTTATGAGATTAGGTTATATGTGCCCTTCCTAACATAATAGAACACTGGTCCAACAAGGCAAACAAGGGTTTGCATTATTACCCTTAAAACACTAGGAGGGACAAGTATGAAGATGGGCAAACCCTTTATTTTAAAGGTTGGGTACTCCTCCAAGTAAACTCAAAAATTAGTTGTCCTTGTGACCAAGTCATCCTGTGGCATATGCTCTAAAAGAAACATAAAGAATATTTGTTACCATCACGATTGAAGCAATATATAACATGTAAAGTTGAAGCTTGTTCATATTGCTTGTCTCCTGACGTGGCTTTCTGTATATGTAGTTTTTTTTTTTTTTTTTTTTTGGTGATAGAAGATCACCTTAACTCCTTTTTTTTATTTAAGAAAAAAGAAGAAGAATAAGACCTTAACCACTAATAATGAAAAAACACTTCCCATTGAAGAGTACCATGGTAGGGTATAAAAAACACTTCCGCTTTTAAGTGTACACGTTATGTAAAATTTTCCTACTTGTTTATTTTGAGTTTGAGGAAATTCTTATAATGGAGAACGTAATTTTGCTCTGATGGTAGAGTAGGATGTTTAAACTATCAAATTAAGATTTTAACGGTTTGATGTGCCAGTATTCATGTTAAAAATTTGTAACGCATGATAAAAAATTGTTTCTATTCATATATCACACTATTAAAAAGTTAATTTAATGGTTAAAACACTCATGCTTTATTGATGGAGCAAAATTGTTTTCTTTATTGTAGGATTCCTTTATTTTGATGTGATTTTAATCAAATACGAGAGGATATATTCTGCCTTCGAAAGCTAAAGAAAAACATGGTAAACTATAATATATTATATATATATATATATATATATATATATATATATATATTATGGAGCCAAGGGGAAAAAAAAAAAAGAAAGATGGAGAGGTCTCTTTCACTTTCCCAGTACTCACATCGTCCCCACCCCACAAAAAAGGAGGTTGGCTTTCTAAGACATTGTTTGGGGTTGAGATTGGAATTCTTTAAAAGATGTTCTTTGCTGTTTTGATTTATTTCTTAGCATTATTAACTTAGAGTTTTATGTAGTTATATGGAATTCTGTATCATTAATATTAAATTTAGTCGAGAATATATAATTAGCTACTACAAGAGTTTCAATCAAAGAACATGTCGGTTGTTAAGTTCTTATCCATCTCAACAGATTGAACTAATAGACTTAAGGGCTTGATTGAGAACTTATATTAAAGTAATATGATTAAATTACTGTCAGACAATATGATATGTAACAATTAATCATTATAATGCAAATTTAAATGTGAACTACTAGTTGTTTAAAGCAAAAACTATAAGAGTGACAAACGTCATCATTCATTGTTTTCTTTTTGCTCTATAAAACCAATTTCCACTTTAAAAGATTCAATTTGAAGAACTAACTCTAATCATTGGTAAGATCTAAGAGGTTGAAAAATAGAAAAGAAGGCACTGATGTAATTTCTCCCCTTGTTACTGCCGACTTGGCCTAATTCAAAAGCAGCAGCTTTCTTTAAAAAAAAAAAAAAAGAAAAGAAAAGAAGGAGAAGGCAAAAGTTAAAATAAGGAAAATGCAAAGAAAAAAAGAAGTTATCTATTCAAATTTATGTTATTATAGATATTAATCCTTCAACAAAGTGAATGAATGGGATGTAATTAAGGGGAAAATATGTATTTCATAATGCATGCAACATGTGTTTTTGGGAGATTTTTTCTCTTCTCTTTTTCATTTCTTAAGTATTGAATAATAATGGGCATCAAGAAAATTCTTACTTTATTTTCTAATTTTCCATCTACTAAAGAGCTCAATATTCTGTTTCTTTTTCTCTCTCTTTAGAATCTTTCCTCTGGTTTCTTTTCCACCGCTTTTCTACTCTACCAAACATAATTTAAGTTTAGAGATTTAAAGAAAATAATTAAGATTTTTAATAGAATTTTAGTTATAAGGTTAAAAACTCTTAAAATCCAAGTTATTGAAGAGATGTGCTTCCAATTTAAACAGAGGGGGAGAGAGATTGAAGTTTCTTAAGTCAAAAAACTCTTTTCTTCTTTCCACATGAAACTGGAGCTTTATAAGGTGGGAGAGGGCCTACTAAGCTTACAGTGGACCAAAGCAGAGCAAATGCCAATCCGACGATTTTGACCGATTGTCTCTTGTGCTTGCACGACTAGGGACACACATTAAAGATGACGTGATTTCTCCTACTGAAGCAATTGGGTTGGGGTAGGGCCCACTACAATGAATGGTCGTAGTCGTAATGCCACGTGTACGGGTAATGTTGCAATAAAGTTTCTGACATTTTTTTTTAATACTAACACAAAGAACAACAATCCAAAAATCTAAGGATAGCATTGAAGACAATTGAGGGGCCCCATCTATGTGTGCCTCAAAATTAGAACTACATTTGCTGATGAACACGATACCCTGTGCTTCCTTACATGCTAATAATTCACGCTCATCGTGAAATGTCTATCAAGTTGATCAGGTGATCTGGACCGTCGATGACTGTTATTATTGTTTGAAGTTGCCAAATGGTATTGAATATTTGTGAACTGAGCAGTTCTTTTCAGAACCATGGCTGAGGCAGGGGCCCATCCTACGTGAGGGGTGCGGGCCCCAATCCCATCGGGCAAAATAAGGTTTTTCTTGTCTACTTGGTTTTTTGTTATGGTTTTCTCTCGTGTACTGGTTCTGTCGACATTAATGGCTTCCTAAAAAAGTAACTCTAAGTAAGCACAGTTAAAATTGTAATTTTACCATTATAATCAAATTTTCTCCCTTTTTTTTCTTATGTCTTATAGTATTTTTGATTTTAACTTATAATTTTAACCATGTTTTTAAACCTCTTATAAAATATTGTACAATTATACACCGTCGGATCTTCGATAAGCTCCATTCACTTTGCATATTATTTTGAGTACTGTAAATTGGGCTCGGTGGAGATTGGAGCTCGCACCACACAAGGGAGTTCAAAAGCATAAATGTACATATATGTTTTGATCTATGATATGATCATATGATGGATAAGGTATGAGAAAGACCCTGCCGATAGTACTTACTTTTTAACTATCATGTTCTTTTGAATTGTCATAAATTTGATCTCATAATTAATAATCATGTCATATTAAAATGATATTATTTCATATTCTAGTACAAAATTTTCTTTATATGAACTAAGATTTAAAACTACAAATAATATTAATAGATTTTTTTTCTTTTTAAATTAATACATTTTATAATGATTAACATGGATCATTCTGTAAATAAAAAATAAAAACTACACGTGTGATCAAACTGTAACGCCCCGAAATTTATTTAATGTTAATGTAATGTAAATGATGGATTAGTGTGCCATAATTAATGTTTTAACTTTAGTTAGATTATTTGGTTGGATTTTTAATTTTTGGTTGTTTTGTTAAAAATTGATGCATTCAAATGATTTCTTATTGATTTAAAATGATGTTTTGAGTTTTAAAACACAACAATTTGTAAATTGTTAAAAATACCCCGTTTTGTAAAACCGTGGGCGGCACATGGTTTTCGCGCAGTAAAACCGCCCACCGATTTTCTCTATTTATTTCCTTTTTCTTTCTCTCTCTTCACTTCCACGCTCACTCTCCCTCTCTCTTCTCTCATCTCTCTCGGCAATCTCCCTCTCTCTCAATCTCTCTCAAAAATTTTAAAAACAAATTCAAATCCAAGCTTCGGGATAGCAAGGAGGAGGCTCGGGGACGTGATTCGGCAACCGAGAACGCGGATTGAAGCTTCGATTCGAGGTTAGATTCGAAAATTCTAAACTTTTTACAAAATTTTCAATTTTGTGTGTTTTTGAAATCTGGGTTTGTTTAAGCTTAGAAAACCGTGGATTTGAGTTAAATGAACTTAGAACAACTAGAATCTAAGCTTAGATTGAAGAAAAACGGATTGAATTCAAGATTTTTTATTTTTCCCCTCATTTTCTCATTTTTGAATTTTTGAGGATTTTGAGTTTGAATCTTGCTTAAATAAGTTCAAACATGTTTTAGTATGTTTTTCTATCAAGTATAATTGTTTTTCATGCCTGGAATTTGAGAAAAACAGGTTGGAAACAAGATTTGGATTTTGGGGATCGAGAAACCCGTGGCTGGGATTTCTGGATTTTCCCAGTTCGGCAGGCCGAACTGTGTGTTCGACAGGCCGGAGTGATGATCGGCAGGCCGGTGTTCTTCCGACCGGTAGGCCAAATCTGGGGAAATGTTCAGCCGACCGAACCTTGCTTCCGGCAGGCCGAACTGTGCAGTTCGGCAGGCCGAAGCAGGGCGTTCGGCAGGCCGACCGAGGCATGGAAAATTTTGTGATTTTTACCCGTTTTCACTGTTTTGAACCCAGATTTAAATCCCAACCTTATAGGATGATTTTAAAGGTACAAGTGACACACTAGGACATCATGAAATGATTTAGTAACGTAGAATGTCTCAAACTAGGTATTGATCAACTTAGTTTGCATCTAGGATCGTTCGTGGTTCCGTGGAGCTAACGTATAGCGGACCGGGATTGCGGTGTGGGGCACCGGCACGAGTATTGAGGTAGGACTTCTATCCTATTTCTTTGGTAGTCTGGATTTGAAATGATTTGGCTTTGAAAATGATTTCTATCAAAATGTTTTAAACGGTTGTTTGAAAATGGTTTTATCGGTTATATTTTAATATACCGTGGTCTGAAATAAATTTCATAATAAATGTAATTGACAACACTCGGTAATTGGATTTTAAATGATAATGATAATAAACACATAGGCATGATGCCATATCAGAGATCGGGTCGTGTAGCGATCGACCTTGGGGGCAGGTTCCGAAACCCAGCTGGGCCACTACAGTGGTGATATCATGGTTTGCCTAGGTAAAAGAAAAAGGGTGTTTTGATTGGGAGAGTAAACTGTTCTGTGTCAGGACGGTCCTACTCAAATTATTTATTTATTTGTTTATTTATTATTTGTTTAAGTTTTCTTTTGAGTACTCCTAACAATGAATTGTTTCTTTAAATTAAATTATTTTATAAAACCTAGTCCTACTGAGCCTTTCGCTCACTTTTCATTGTTTTAAATTTTCCCCCCCTCTAGGTGGTTTCCCATTTAGGTTTGAAGAAGATTCTTCGGACCGAACTCAGGAGCAATAGGAGAGTTTATTTATATTTTGTATTATTTAATCAAGGCATGTAAGACTTAACCTTATTTGTACTTGGTCTGTAATTGTATTTATGATATTGTCAGAACTATGTGTGTGCACAAGTTGTGGGTTGTGGAACCCATGTTCACGGTTTTTATTTAATTTTTATTACTTGCTTAATATTTATAAATTCTTTTATAAAATGTGGTGGAAAATCTTCTTAATTTTTATTTAATTTGATTCTCAAACTCTCGATTTTTATTTAAATTCTTGTTTAATTAATCTAAATATTCCGCCACGTCACCTCCCGTACTCCGGGGCGTGACAGAAACCCTCAATACTCCATGTAAAAAGCCCACGGTATTGCACCAAAGGTCTTACACAAACAATATTGGTAGGTTTTTTCTGTGTCTTACCTCATAATAATAATTCTCCATAAGTTTATCCTTTATTTCTTCTTTTCTTTTTGGACGGTTGGATAATGAAACAAGAATTCTCTGAGTCCTGATATGATTTTTAAGCAAAGCACTACATGCATGGGCACGATTTACATCTGCTCTTTAATGTACTTTAATAATACTCTTTGTGGAATTCATCAGCCCATGATCAGATTTGCATGATGATCTTTTGGTCAGAATTTGAGATTGGCTTTTGTACTTCAGACCAAGATCATGGAACGCTGACGATTAGATTCTCCTCCCATCTTCATCTTTCTTCATGGTGATATCACTTTGTTGTTTTCCCCTTTTTATTATTTATTTTCTTTTTAGCACAATCTCCATACCTCAAGTCAAGGTCTTCGATAGCTCTTGCTTTTTAACTTTTATTTTCCTTTTATTTATTTATCCTTTTTTCACTCATTTTTTGGACTTTTTTTTCCACTCAAACTTGTTTTCAACTGGGGTAGTGTTTTTCTTGCCCTTTCCATAAGAGTTATTCCAATTTCTTAACTTGGTAAAAAACTCTAAAGACAAATGGAAGCAATTGATTTTTCTTTGGAATTTCTTCCATACCGATATCAGTTTTGGCCTTTTAAGTACAAGGACACACATTGGAGTTGGTACTTTTTGAAGTACTGATGATAAAGTTTTAGCGTTAATTGTGCTTATAATATAATGGTTAAGCATTGCTCATCAGTTTAGGTCACTACAAATATAGATAATTTTATATAAAAGTGTGAAGCAAACTGAGCTTTTTTTTTTCCCTGATCAGTTTCTATTGCAGTGGAATTAATGGTGGATACCCCATTTCTTAACTCTTGTCTTTGTCATCTTTCAATGGCACCAAAATTATGCCCCAAGTCAACTACTGAAAATGCCCACAAATTCTGAGAGGGCAAGAGATCTGATCACTAGCTTAGTGGCAACAAAAAGCCATTTCTTTAATTTGATTCAATATTGAAGGATATATATGTTTCAGAAAAATTTTCCAAAGCTATTATATTTTATTGAAGAAAAGCATTGGAGTATGATCTATATAGGAACAAAGGGAATTTTTACTATATACATATAATTGGCTTTTTAAAAAGGCTATATATGATCAGTCAATTTCAGGATGAAGAGTTCTGCAATTATTAAGGTATTTGGCTAAAGAGGAGGTGGAACCCTTGCCTTCCACAAACTAAACAACCCCACATGAGAGTTTTTAGCTTTGGACAGTAATTGTCAATGAGCATAAAGTGTATTACTAAAATACCTAAGAAAAATTGGAGCCCGTTTGAGATCCATGCTTTGAACTCAAAATTTTTGGTTCAAATCAGTTTTATTATCTTAATTTATATTGTTATAATGTTTATAATTCAAATTTTTAAGTTGAACCATGTTTTTCTTACTCTTATAGCTTGTTGACAAAAACGATTCCAATCGTTTTTTATGGTTTCAACTACTTTTTTTATAGTTTTTTCTCTCTTAAAATTTAAACTAAAAACAGTTCAAACTATAAAAAAAAGTGGATAAAGTTGTTTCAAACAAATGCTCAGTATTTAAACTTAACCAAGAATCTGGCTATATATCTAAATTTTTGTAGTGATTTTAATGAGTCAGTAAGAGGGGTTTAATTTCAAGTCTTGGTTATTGGAGATTTATTGAGAGGGAATAAACGTGCCCTTTGATCTGAATTGGGTATTATAATCTGTTAAACTAGTATTGGTGGTTCTTCTATTGGCCTCTATACGTGGCCCATTTGGGAGGAGAAAGGGAAAGAGCATAAGCAAATTATGGTGGAAAAGAGGATTTCCTTTAGAATGCATTATATTTCTCAGTAAAAATTAAAAAAAAAAAAATGAATCGCTCTTGACTTGCAATAGTTCTGGCTTCAGTCACCTCAGAAGCTGAAAGCTGATTCCATCGTGAAGACGAAGATATAGAGAGAGAAGAGAGAGAGAGAGAGAGAGATCAGACACACACATGTAAGCTATCTTCTAGATATGGAAGCCCTTAAAAGTAGCACACTTTTTTTTTTTTTTAAGCTTACAAAAAAAAAAAAAGAAAAGAAAAAAAATAAAAAGAGATCAACCTGCCTTGGAAAGTGTAATGATAAAAAACTTTTCATCAAGGAATTGAGGTAAGCACTTTTGTCTTGCAGAAGCCTCCTAGGAGTGGGGAATTTAGTTATTTTGAAGAACAAAAATATATGTGCTAAAGAGAGACTCCAAAGACATTTTGGCAGCTTTTTTGTCCTCTCCAAATGTTAAAAAAAAAAAAGAAAAAAAAAAAGAAAGGGTAGGACACTATTAAAGCTTAATTCAAACACCCATTTCTAATCAAGCTCAAGCCACAAATCAATCCTTCTAGAGTGCATAGCAAAAGGCACATTAAAAGAAAATGGGACCCTCATTTTGCATGGTTGGAGAAT
Organism: Artocarpus heterophyllus; assembly: GCA_025403435.1. Classification (NCBI taxonomy): domain Eukaryota; kingdom Viridiplantae; phylum Streptophyta; class Magnoliopsida; order Rosales; family Moraceae; genus Artocarpus; species Artocarpus heterophyllus. Next base: position 3,008,927 of record CM046330.1, on the reverse strand, counting down.
ATGTTGAAAAGTGCCTTGTTAACTATATGTAATCCAATGATTGTTCACTCTTTAATCCATCCATGATCGGATGGGATATTTGAAGAGAACTATTTGATCGATCAACCAAGTGAAATATTTAAATAATTCACTATAGGGGGGTCAATTATTTTATAAGAATCATATTCCATATCCTTTTTGTTATTAATATGCATTGTACTATTATTCAATTCCCTTTTTTTTCTTGCTCTCTTTTTGATCCTTATTACACATAATTTTCTATAGGTTTCACTTCACACATTTTACTCGAACACGTATTCCAATCGAATCTTTGTAGAAATTGATATTTCCTTAATAGCGAAGAAATGTTTCAAGAGAATTTATAGAAGATGCTCTCAAGAAAAGTTTACTCTTATAATATATGTAATTATATATAATGATAATTGATGTACTTATTTTATTTCCACTTTTTTTGTTTCCGTAATATTATAGCATGCTTGCTCTTGTTTGCCCATGCATAAACAAGTGGGAATTATTTTTTCACCGTCGTCTTAACTTAAAAATTAACAAACAATTCACATGTTTGTCCTTCTAATATATATAAATATTTTGCCATAATATACTCGTAGCAGGTTTGAAAATTTAAGATTTTGGAATTGAAGCATAAGTAATCGAGGAAATAGTTGGTAGATACGAAATTAATACAGAGAGGGTAAAGCACTAATTATAAAAAAGTCTAAACCAAAAAAAATGAAGGATTCGATTCATATATCTCTTATTCATATCCACTTTATATCTCTCTAATGATATCATGTCATGTTAATTAAAATGTAAATATGTATGTCAGTTAAAATATTTTAACTGGTGTGACACGATATTATCAAAGAGACATGAAAGAGAGCAAGAAAAAAAAGATATGTGAACTGAATTCGAAAAAAAAACTCTAATAATATCATGTCACTTCAATTAAAATATTAATATATATGTCAATTAAAATATTCTAACTGGTATGACACGATATTATTAGAGAGACATAGAAGATGACAAGAAAAAAAAAGACATGTGAATTGAATCCGAAAAGGAGGAAGTTAATAAGTATTTTAAGAGTTTAAGCTGAGAAAACACAATGAAAGATGAACAGACCAATGCCAAAATCATGTGGGCATCCAAGGCAAATAGCCTAAGAAAAGTAAAAAAAATAAATAAATAAATAAATTCAGGTTGGCAAGGCTAGCTTATAAGGTGGAAGATGTGGTGTGGAGGTGAGATTTACATGGGTGTGCGTGTGCAAGAAAAGTTGGGGTTTTGTAAGCAGACAATCTTTAGCTTCTCCATATCTTTCTTTCTTTCTTTCTTTTTTCCCTCTCACTTTTCTCTATTTTAACTTTTATAGATGCTTGCCCACCATATCTTCCCTCAAACCTCTCTCTTTCTCTTTCTCTCAATGTTGTTTTTGCGATTTTTCTCTTCCTTTCTTCCTACTTTTCTCTCCTTTTCTAATTTTCTTAGTCAGCTTAGAAACAACGCATTCTTTGTATCCCACACATTTCCTTTTCTTTTATGCCAAAAACCCAAAAAGTAAGCACTCATATGATTGTCAAAAGCCACTTGTCGTAGGCCCTCCATTAACAAAACAAGACACTCATTGGTGTCCCTTCACTCCCTTATTGCTCAAGTCTCTCTCTCTCTCTCTCTCTCTCATTTTCATATATTTGGATGGTGTGTTATGGCTCCACACAAAGCTTTGCATGAATGAGTTGGCTAGCCTCCAATGCATAGCTCGTTTCTCTTTATCCCTTCTTCTATTATCTCCATCTATAAACTTCTCTTTTTTTTTAATATGGAAATTATCTTCTACGGTCAACCCAATATTCATTTATTTCTTGTCGTATTTATGCTTTTCATTTTTGGATGTTTCTTTTATATTCAAACATATCGAGTTTGGTTTTGTATTTTGTTTTCTTCCAAACGCATTTCTCTCCCTTGTTCAATATACTAACCTCCTTACAAGCAAAATACGTATATACATACGTCTTTAATTTGTTTCCATGATCAATCATGGAAGCATATACAGTATGGAGCACGTAAGAATCTTGTTAGAGCCTTTGAATAATTTGCGTATATTTCTATTCAAAATCCATTTAAATTGGAAGAAATTGCCACGATATTTTTTCTTTTTGTTTTTTTAAGTCTCAAAATGCCAATATGAGGAAGCACTCAAAAGATTTTCACTCGCTAAAATACTCTGGTTCTAACTTAATCAAGTACATATATAGTGAACGTTTATATTGTGCATAAAAAGAACTAGATGAAAACTGATATACAAATACAAGGCCACTAGGTGTTTGCCGTGAGGCAGATACGATATGTTTAGTTAAATTTGGCGTCCTTCAAATATTTTTATGAAAAAAAGAAGGTACAAAAAACGCAAATAATTGTTGAGCAACACATTTTTGGGGTTGATGAAATTTGTCATATTTGATATACACACGTAAGGCCACGACGATAAGTTAAAAAGGTCACAATTTGCATGAAATTTTAAAAGGGTTGGCAATCTCTAGTTTGGACCATCCATGTCCTTTGAGTGGTTGGTTGCAAATTGGAGAGATAATTGGTGGCAACTTTTCTTCAATTATTTTAGTCCTTTCGGTTATATGATAAGAGATTGACTTTTGTTCTTCATTCATAATGATATTTCATAGTTCTACGCTCACACGGTGCTAAACAAAAAAAACAAAATAAAAATAAAAGTTGACAAGCAATCATAATTCAATTTGATATTAGAAACCTATCTCAAAATGGGTGAAGGTGGGAAATTTGTGAGGGCCTTGTTCCAATTAGACCCCCCTTTGTCTCCCTCGACTAAGGTTGACGTAATTGAACCCATGTATCACTTTCAATTTTGAAGTGATTAAAGATTTAATGGGTCAACAACTTGGGAGCTAAATCATTATTGGAAATTGGAAAAAAATTATATTATTAAGTCAAAAAAAGTTAGGTGCTTGGGCATGCCTTTGCCCACTGATGGAAATTGTTCATTTGTTTGTTTCTACTTGGCATTGAAATGGGCCAAAAGGTTGTGTAGTGTGGAAACATTATCATGATTCATGACCACCAAAAATGTAATTGTGTGTTGGAAATATATTTTTTTCTAATTAAACAATTCATAATTGAAAACTTGATTGACATTTTGGCAGTGCTAAATTGAAATTTGGAGCTCAAGACATACTCTGAATTTTTCTGGCAGCACAATTCTAGTAGTGAAAATGATCATAAAACGGGTTAGACTAAAATGAATTTATAAGATTTATTTGGTTAAAAAGTTAAAAAATAAAAATCTTGAAAAGTAAGGTGTTCAAATACCAACCAACAAAAGTCACTGATTGTTAGAATGGTGTGTGGCACTATAAGTCATTATCTTAACTACCAAGTTAATTATGACAAGATAGAATAGTTGCCATTGATTATCAAATAATTCCCATATTTTGAATTGTAAAAAAGTTCTTCAAATGCAAAATCATGGTTTTTCTAGCATAAATACTTTTGGTAAACTGGAAATAAAATGCCAGCTAAGTTGAGTCCCAAAAACATTGGCGTGGTCAATTTTCCGAAGCTTTAATAATGTGATCCGTGAAATCAATCTCTCACGTACTTGGACCTTTTGCAAAATAATAATAATAATAATAATAATAATAATAATATAAGCTTTTCTCAATGACGGTTCAACAAATTGTGACTGTTTTATGTGGATCCATTTGATTCTAATTTACTAGAAAATTTATTCCAATAACGCAAAAAGATTTTTTTAAAAAAATTTTTTGGGAAAACAATGGTGATTCTGTAATTGTTCTAGTAACTACTAGGAGAAATTTTGAATGTCTAGAAATCAACAGTACTTCGAAATGGCAGCTTTCACGAGTTCACGTATTGAAATCCTGTCGTTTCAGCAGGAAAGAACAAGCTATTTGTCGTTAATTACCAAAAACGAAATACCGTTTCAATCGAAAAGTTTTTGGTGACTCAAGTTCGGAAACGACATATCACTTTTTCTGTAAAGCTCGTGGTTTTTTATACCAAAATGAGATCTAATTTTAGATCCAAGTTTAAACACGACATAAACTTTGTTGACATTTGAGCAGTAAAACGACATGTAGCTTTTTGTTTAAGCCTTGTCATCCACGTGTAAACCAACATATTATAGTCGAAAGATGCTTCGGTATAAAACGGAATGCCGTTTAATAACCGATGCTGTTTATCTGTACAAATAACCTGTCGTTTTTTTATTGGTGTTGTCATTTTAGGAGAAAAGATTTTTTTTCGTGTCGTTTGTATGTGAAAAGTTTCTTGCCCTTTAAGTTGAAAACGACGTGTGGATTCTCAACTCTACCGTAAAATTCAGTGTTTAAAATTTTGTTGTCGTTTAAGTGGCACATATTTCAAACAAAATCTTCACGTCTCTATAATTCAAATGAAAGATAAATTAAGATTATAAAAGATAGGCTGGACTATTCATTAAAAAAGGTGAATTTCTGTGCACCAATACATGACATGTCGTTCTGGAGTAAATGACATTGAGTTTTTTAGAAATCACATGTCGTTTTTATATCACGCTGTGATTAAAAAGGTGTAAAGGAAAAAATTTCGAGTCCCACACCATTAGAACATAAAAATAAACAGTAATTTATAAGGACACTAGATTACCTTACTTAACAAGCTTAAGCTTTTAAGACGAAAGTCCAAGCTCATAGCAAGATAAGTAACTCCAAAAAGATCACCATCTTGCGCGGCATGCGTGCAAAGGGACAAATATTCCGACTCTCACATTAACATATGAAATTTATTAATATTTCGTCTTTTGAAGAATAACCAACATATGGTTCCTCGTGCAGAGTTTTATGCTGTTTTTAGTTCAATCGATATGCTTTCTGAATTTTACGGAACAGCCTTGTACATGCAACTTTTTATGACGAATGTATCAAAACTTTACCCTCTTTTCACTTTAATCCAGTGAATTTAGCACAACTTTTCTTTTATTACAGCGTGATTTTGGTAATAATTAAATAATGTCACAAGCAGGCCTAGGCCTAAAATTCAAAAGAATAAAAAGGGGAACAAAATGGATCATAACAATGAGAATAATGAAGACTTTTAAAAAAATAAGTAAAATTAGATCAAAAATGAAGAAATACTGATAACGACTAGCCTCGGTAGCTATCACAGACTAGTATAGATTAATATAAGCAATTTGACCTCTGAGTAGCCTGAACTGCAAGCGAGAAGCCGGAAACCTTGTCACCAAAACCCCTCTTCTCCGGCGCATGCCATTCAGGAAAGAAAGTGCTCTCCCTTACTATCACTAGTGGAGTTGCCAAAGAGATCTCAAAGTTCTTTGAGACAATTTAAAAAACAAAAACGAAGATTTCTTTCAGCTGCATGCTTTCTAGTATATTTTTTACTGCTCCAGCAATCCAAGAATGAGAAGCACCCGGAAAATTTTTCGTGTGTGACTTTGCTTACTGGCTATTATTCTAGCTGCTGCTTTTTGATCTCAACTTTATTTGCGACTGACCATTATTCAAATCAAACTCCATATAGTGGCAGGAAGATTTTGACAAAAGAGTATGCAAGTGCACCTGTAAATACATAACTGTCCACCCTATCTAGTATCCCACCTGCATGAAATGGGAAAAGCTTAACTTAAGATGAGCCTAAAAATGATTCTAGAGCTTAGTTATATGATGGGTAGAAATTTCTGCAAAACAAAAAGAAGAGAGAACATAGCTCAACATGAAATGAAGTATAGATGTCCTATATCATGTCTTAATGAAATAATTCTAAGGAAGATAAAAGATGAATATAACCATGAGAGGAAAGATAATTACCATGTCCTGGTATTATAGATCCGGAGTCCTTGACACCCGCATCACGTTTGATCATTGATTCAGTGAGATCACCAAAAACGGACCCGAAGAAATTGAGAAACCCGAAAGCTATTGCGCTGAAAACGATCCAAAATGCACATTAACCAAAGTATCTAAGACTGGTCAAGATGTCAAGAAAGAGAAGAAAGAGAACCCTCTTATAAGCATATGCTTAAACTATGAAAACTGCAGAAGATTGTATACCTAAGCAAAGATTTCGGCCAACAAAGAACCCTTGACAAAATGACAGAAGTAGCTATACAACCGCCCAAGCCCACAATAGTTCCCTCCCATGTCTTCTTTGGACTAACACTAGTAAGCGGCGTTCTTCCAAATGCCTGCAGTACAGCATACAACATAGAACTATTTCAGTGGTTCACATGGTCAAGGGCACTTCAAACAATATGAATAAACAAGTTCTCTACATCGTTTCAATGATAAAAGTAAAAGAAGAAATGGCTTAAACAACAAGAAACACATGAGTTTGACGAGTTCAAAACAAAACTTAGCTTGCTTCATTACTTCAAAACCATGACCATAGAAAAGAGAAAACAGAGGCACGGCAGATTGAGTTCAAGTGCCTAAATACCTTGCCACCCAGGAAAGCAAAAGTGTCTGCTGCAATGATGTTGCTGAAAGAAATTAAGGTCGCCACAAGACCTACTGTCCAGTGAGTTTGACCACCAAGAAGAATGGGCCACGATCCACCTATTCCTGCCATACGGGAAATATAGTTATACACAAAAACCAAGCAAAAAACGAAATCATGGGCACATGCATGGACATGGACGGCCACATTGAACTGAATATCAATCATCACAGTTCCACATAATGTGAAGCCCAATGCATGTATTTATCAAGCAAAATAACAGAATAATAACTAAAACAGGAAAACGTAGTGCCTCTTGATGAGTCCAGAAAGTATTTAACTTCAAGTAAACTAGCCACCCCCTTAGTTCTTACCAGTGTTTAGCGCTGGAGCTGCTAGACCACATCGAAGCTTGACCCAGAAACAAGGAAGATATCCACAATAAAATAGCCCAAACACAGCACTACTAAGCTGGGCAAAACGAGGGTTCCCTCTCTGCAAGAGCAGTGCTATAGCAAGGACAAAGGCAGCAGATGTCACAGAAACATCAATATGACCAAAATACCTGCCCAAACATCGGAAACACAAATCAGCATCCAATATCTCTCACCTTACAAACCTCTAGATGACACCTACAAATTATGATTAAAAGCATATAAGTTCGTTGGTACAGCATATGCCAACGACTCTTTTACTTGTTACATCTCTTCTCAACTTTTCCCTTTGTTAAGACATAACTAGGTATGCTTCTTATCATACAATGTGAGAATGGGCATGAGAGCACAGATGACGGAGCACACTCGTGAAACATATCGAGGAGGAGGTGTCATTCCTGCAGTGATTCCACGACTCCTAACTAATTCAAAATATTCCCGAGCACCAACAAAGACAGCAGCAGCTAAGGCCACAGTGAATACCCATCCTCCAGCCAACACAACACCCCCAACGGTAATTCCTATGCCGAGTCCAAAAACAATTCTTTTCTTCAACTGACTGGATTTCTGTTGGCGCTCTGAAGCAGTTTCCTCTTTCGTTGATATCGTTTTGCCTTTGTCAACTTCCTACAACATACCCATTTCAGCAAGTCCTTTCAGTTATACATGTGTTACCAACTTACAGAAATCAATGTTGCATACAAGTTCAATCCGTTACTATTTTCTCATCGACAATTGCACGAATAAGCAATAAAATTGACCTTAAATAATAAAAATTCACAACTTTTCCGTTCTATCATTAGAATTGACCTTAAATAATAATAAGTAGAGAATTTCCAACACAGCCCATATTAGTTACATTGGACATGTTTGCTGCGGAAATTTTTTTTTTAAAAAAAGCTCCAAATACGTTCAATTTAACTGAATTCCACCCTTCGAATTCCCAGACCACTTTACCATCAATCAATTTGCAACAGTACCCAGAACTATCTCCAAATAACATAAAAATTCCAACTTTTCATACTCTATCAATAAGACCAAAACATGATAATCCTTAAATACCATAGTCCCATAAAGCTCATATCCATTCAACAATTTCTCAAACTTCTATTTGACCCACATTTATTTATTTATTTTTATCTGAAAGACATGAAAAGTCCCAGTTTTCACTAAACAAACCTGTTGGGCACTGTCCTCATCGAAGCGGTCGGGCTCCGCCCGAGCCACGGCTGTGATGACCCGCCGGCTCACCGATACAACGCCGTTTCTTCTCAACCGAAACGCGTATTTGGTTCTGGACTCGTCAATGACCAGACCCAGATGATCAAGTATGGAGCGACGCCGAGCCAGGATTAAAGCTTTGGAGGGAATTGGACGACATGGGCAAGCGCAGAGGGAGGAGGAGAAGCCAAAAGGGACGAGCTTGCGTTGCTTGATTTTTGAGCAAGAAGTTGTTGTCGTTGCCGCCGCCATTAGAGGGTGGAGTTTGGAGGCGGGATTTCTCAAGAGAATGTTGATGAAAAAGATGGGTCGTTAATGGTTGGATTTGAGGACATTGGGGTTTTCTCTCTCTAGTTCTTCTGCTACACTGATGAATTTGCAGAGAGAGAGAGAGAGAGAGGCACTGAGCTTCCACGGAGCTCTCGATGCGATTTTGTTGAGGATTTTTCGTAGATTTTTTTAATGGGATTTTTCGTAAATCAATTATTAAAATCTTATAGTTCCTTTTGGTGGGCGCTTTTGAGACTTTTTGGGATACTAGCTAGGTCTCGCGATGCACTCATTAAGTTATGTTTAAATTTTTATAATATAAAATACAAAAAAAAAAAAGGATGCACGAAAAAATAGAACAAAAAATTTTACTTGAATTTCAAGATGTTGGTAAGAACAAGTTACAACAACCTGTGGGTAATTGGGAGCATTAAATAAGTTGGATAGTTCTCCGATTTTCCAACATGATCTACTAAGCTATACCCATTTAATATATCTTCGAAATTATTTTGATCAACCCTTGCATCAGGGCCTTGATGTGATCTTATGATCAACTGTTAGGCAACAAAACAGATTAACCAATCTTTGCAACCTGAGTTTTCAATCAAGTCTCCAAGTAAAAGTAAATTATCGTGCTATAATAGAAAAGTAGAACCAAACATTTTAAGCCAAGGTATATTTCTTCTCGCGAAGAAAACGAAAACGATAAAGTAATATCCATACAAAGCTTAAAGCTATATCATCACATAATTATAGCCCCATCGCTTATGTCGCATCATGAGCTTTTCGGTCGGGTCAAACAAAATTTGCGTGATCATACTCTAACTGGTAGTGATGTATTATTGTAATAATTAGTGAGTTTGATGTTAAATTAGTAGTAGGTTTGACAAATAATGTGATGATTGTTATGCGACTTCTCTATCTCTATCGCATTCTTGACCTACCAATTACATAAAATGATTAGCGATTGCTAATGCCTGCAATTTGGATGATGAAATCAAGTATCATGTCTCATTAGTTGAAAATTGAGCCTAGTATACAATAAATAAAAAATTCCGCTAGTCGTGAACTATAAACGCTTAGTACTTTTTCACTGCTTTATTTGTAACTTCACTTAGCTGAAACATTATTTTAGCCGGTGAAGTAGGACTATATTAAGAATTTAAATAAAATCAGCTTTTAAAAGAAACATTGAAATCATAGAAATTCAGTAATAGTATGTTTCAGTGCGTAAAGATTATTAGACAAGTTACGGATATAATATGGTGAGTTCAACTATGAAAGAGAAAACAAATAAACTAAAGAGTGTAACTTTCATAGTAGTCCTCACTTTTGACAGCAATTCCTGGTTCTAAATAATCGTAATATGTGGTTTTTACTCTTTGCTTTGGTTCTTGAGTTCAATCGGTAGTAAACACACTTGGTTCATTTGAATCTCTGTTGCATTCATTGACAATTGTTGATCCAAAAAAATCATTTGAGGCAAACTTCTCTTCCATCATATCTCCAATCACACTATTAAAAATGAAAGGTGCAAGAGAAACAGTAAAAGGACTCCATCATATCATATTATAAGACAAAAGTGATAAAAAAAGAAGACTAAACTTGTTGTCGACAACCTATATTTATGGGTTAAAGATTGTTCATTGTTATATTATAAATGATCAACTTGATTGTATTTGTCTGTAGTTTCATGAAAATTTTGTAATAGCTCTTGTTAGAGGAATATTTACTCAATAAAAATAATAGTTAACCTTTTGGGTCTTGCAGCAGAAACTTATAGTTATACACAAACGGTGTGGAAACATGTTTGATGTGATTTAGAGTCTAAGCAGGCGAATTCTTAACAAAGAGAGTTAAGCTAACAATGGAATATAGCGCATTATTGAACCATCGTTATCTTTTGGCACAAAAGCAAAAAACAAAAAAAAAATGAAGTAGTTAGGTAAAAGAAATGCAAAACAAAAAGGAGCCACCTAACAGTTTGCCTTTCTAAATACAACCCATTAATATCTTGCCAAGTCGTACACAGTATAGTCTTGAATTTTTTTATCGTGAACTTCGTGAAAGATCCAGGTAGCCTGACCAAGGAAGAGTACTCAACCAGGCAGAAAAAAATGAAGATCAACGGGGAGATCAAATGAAAAGAGGGCAGGTTTTTTAAGCTAAAACTTAGAAGAAGCGGGGAAAAAAGAACAAAGCATGCAACGCACACTTATACTTGAAATATAAAAGAATGACCCATTTGTTGTTTGGGCGTGTCACCAAATAAGTTATGAGCATAGTTTGAATCATTGTTAGGTGTAAATTCACCCAACATTCAGGCTCTTATATTAAGTCAAATACTGATCTTTCACGATATTTAAACGCTTTTTAATTTTCTTGATTAAGATTATTTTTTTAAAATAAAAGTTATCACTGCTCTTTTCAACGTGTTAAAGATTTTGTGATTAATTCTAAAGTTGACATAATACATTTATTTCAAAGGAAGTTAATATATGATTAGTGAAAAATAAGCTCAGTGAACGGTACTTTTGTTCATGTTTTAAAAAATAGGTATTAATATTAAAATTATTAAACGTATTTTTTTTGTTTTTAAAAACAAAATACAAATTAGAGTTACTAAAACATGTTTTTTGTTTTAAAAAAATAGAAAATGAAAACAAAAGAAAATATTTTTTAGTTTTCTATTTAAAAATTTAAAAATGATACCAAACAGACCCTTAATGAACTATTGAATTGTTAGCTTATTTGGTGTAGTCACATAAAAATTAAAAAAATAGATTATTTTTTTTTAATTTTGAAGGTTTTTTTAGATTTTTTTTATAACAACTAGAATTTTAAAGTACATCAACTTTTAAATTTAAATTAGCTTTAACATAATAAAGTTAATACATGACTCCTATGTTTCCATACCAAATCTTAATTATATGTGAATTTTAACTAAAAATTCTAGCAAAAATAGTTTTTTTAATAATATTTAACATATTATGTACTAAATCTTAATCATGTGCTAATTTTCACTAAAAATTTTAATAAAAGGCTTTTTTTTTTGGTTAATATTTCACTCATTAGGGTTGTTTGAATGCCAGGGAACACACTATTACAAGGTACAGTTGAGAAGAATTTTGTAATTAATCCAAAAGGAAAATTTTGAAAACGGTCATAAAGAAGCAAGCAATAATAATATTTGAAAACGACACCAGTGCAAAAAAAAAGAAAAGGAAAACGACAATAAGCATTTTACTAGCGACAACAACGACAGAACACAAGCAGACATCATTTTATAACGTCATTATATTATATAAGAAAAAAAGGAAATCAATTTTTGCACTTCTTTTTGGTTTACAAAGTTACGACGAAGATGGAGAGGGAGTCGTTTGAGTTTTTTTAGGACACGGCGATATATGGCCATTTTTAGGAGGCAACCGTGAATGACACGAGAGCTTAGAATTAGATGTTTGTAACCAAATCAAACCAAAATTCTATCAAAATCGTTCATGTTAAATCATTGAGAGAAATAATTTTAAATTACGAAAGCGTACCTTGATTTATGATTATGGATCAATTTGGGTTATTGAATTCCAATCTAATATGTATTCGTTGAGTTTTTTTTGAAGATGAGATTTCAGAGAAAACATGAAGAAAAAATATGTACGTATGGATTGGTGACCATAATCAAAATAAATAACTTTAGTTATTTTAATGTATTTTCAGTTTTACCCATCATAAAATCTGAAAATTACAAATTGATATCTACAAATATATTAATAATAATAATAACCCATACTTTATATTAATATGAAAAAGCCTTTTAACTTTATCTTAATTATATCACTTTAATTTAGGCTTTACCTTAAAATAATATTAAACAACACATTTAGATACATACGTAAGCCCACATGAAAAAATATTTTCCAACATTACAAGCACACAAATCCAACTTATTGTTGTTGCTTCTTACTTTTCTTCACAACACCAATACATATATTACAACTTATGTGGACTTTTTTCCACTGCACTTGTAATCACCACATGTTGAGAAACACACCAAGCCCCAACAAAACAAAAGCACATTTTATTTATTTATTTTTTTACCTTGTGCTTTTGTCTTGATTTATTCACACTCTCTCTATAATTTTTCATTTTTTGTTGAATGGGTTTCAAGCATCACACTTGAAATTATACATGTTATACACAAGAAGGGCATGACTTTGGGTCATCTTTCTGTCACTTGAACGTTTGCAGCAAGCAGCCTGTTCATTTTTCTGGCATTGCAAGCTAGCTGCAATCGATGAACTTGTCCGAAAAGGCCTCTACAAGCTTGGGGAAGAGCTTAGAGAGCAATAATTTTGAATCCTGTGGAGCTTCCGCCTTGATGGTCGTTTTCGGTTTCGGCAAAACCAACGGCACACCCAACTGGAGCTCCTTCCATGTACGCCTTGCAAGCCATTAGAATGTGCTGCGAGCGTCGATTGAAGTGTTCCTCCACAAGTGCCTCAAAATGCTGCAAATTATATGTTTACTCACATCAGGACAGGCAAAATAAAGAGCATTTTTGTAGCAGCCAACAACGCCATAACTCATAATAAAATAGGTCCACAAGTCCAAGCCAACTCTAGTCAAGGGCTAGGAGGCCGCCGTTTGCGGTACCCATTTGTTTTCATTGATCATAGTTTGATTCATCTCCAATCTGCCCAGAGTTTTATTATTTTTATTAAGCCAATCTTGAGGAACATTTAGAACTTTGGTTTTTGTTTTTTTGAAAATGTTATATACATAACCATACCTCTTAGTTTTATTAATTCCTTAATTTATTTTTTTATTTTTAGAAATTATGAATTTAAAATACTTGTTTTAATTTTATTCTTTATAAACTTTTTAGATAGAAAAAAATATAGAGATCAGATAAATATACGTTTAATTAGACCCGATTTGTTTATGAGATATATATATTTTTGAGAAAATTTTAAAAAATATATTATATTTAAAAAATTGCAACAGTTATAGAGTGTTTGGCAAACTCGATTATAACTCATCAAAACTAACTTAAACAATGTAAAACTTTCACATGCTATCGTATAAAGTAAAAATATGCTACGGTGTAAGATCTTACATGCTACAATACTTTCAGTTTTAACTCTCAGTTCTAACGCACTTCCTAAACACTTTATTAAGACTTTTTTTTATTGAAATTTAATTTGTTGTTTTAAGAATTTTTTATTTTTTAAAAAATTTATAAAACATTTTTCACAACTGGTTAAAGGTTGTTACGTTGTTTTGCCTTTTTTTTTTTCTTTTTTTAATCATTATGAGAAGAAAATTGAAATTAGTTTTGTAAATTTAAAGAATACTTTTATAGTTTATAAAAATAGAGAGACAGATTGTATAATAGTTAAACTAAAAGTTTCAATTACGTAATTAACCTTGCTGGAGTCAAATCTTCTTTACCAATCTTTGCCGTACACATGTCGGCTGGGTCGAGCACGTAACGGTAACTATAAATGAACTTAACAAAATTCATGGAGCTTACTAAGAGAGGAGGCTACATGTTTTGAGTCGCCTACGATAGGAGGAATCAATGAGCCTTGTAAAGGGCCTTATAAGAGGGCCAAACACTCTATGTAGTTTAGTTTGGTAGGAGCATGCATGGTTCATGTCGCCTCACCCTTTTGGAACTTGCATGGTATACGTCATCTACTAGGAGGATACATAGTGCACAAAATCTATAAGTAGATGCACAAAATCTATAAGTAGATGCTACGTGGTTTATGTCACCTTCTAGAAGCCTACGTATTTCATCTAGGTTGCACATTACAAATCCGATATACTATATGGCAGTTACTTCGAATATATTAAAAATCAACGGAGACCTTGTTGATCAGGACTATATCATGGAAGATCTAATTCAAATTTGAGTCATCCTTATCGAGAGGATGCGTATCAAATGGTCTTATTCAAATTTAAATCAATGACATCAGGAGCATACGAATCAATCTCGGGTATGGGTCCATGTTCAAGATACGAGGAGGGCGAGCTGACTCTATTAATAGGGTGTGGTGTCATTTGACACGAACACACACAATTATAGGGCTACTAGTCTTTACTTCATTTTATGCACTTTGATCTTTGAATACTGAAAACCCTACCTCTATAGTAGACGTGTTCCTCGCATTGAGAGTGAACCATTTTGAATTTTAGTGTTTTTATTTACTTTTTACAGTTTGTTGTCTTGTTTACACGCGAGACTTATCGACACAACATTAAATTGGCCATTAACCCTACTAACAAATAGATCGTAGATTTCACTGTCTACAACCCTCAATCTTTTGATAAAGAGATTTCTATTGCTCCACCAATACAAATACTCTTTTGGAATTACATACAGCCAATACCTCTTGACCATATCTTTCTTCCAGAGCAAAGCTCTAAAATTATAATTGTAATTATTTTTTTAATATAATCCTTATAACATTATTCAACAAAAAATAAAAGATTATTTTCATAAGTTCCCCTCAAACTATATACCCTAATTTATTTTACTCTTGATTTTGTAAAACTGATAAAAAATGCCCGTCTATAGAAAACTAATCAAAATACTCCCTCGGTTTAATTCTGCCTATAAAACTAATGGAATTGCTGATGTTACATTTTAACGAGGGCTTAAAAATATTTTAAAATTCAAATTAGCAATAAAAATAATTAAATAATAAAATAACATATTTATTTTAAAATTCCAATAACAGGTTTAAAAATAACATTTCTAATATTTCTATATTAATTTTTTTCTCTCTCCTCCTCCTCCTCTTCTCTGTCTCATATGTCTCAGTCTTCTCTCTACTGTGAATCTGCCAAAAACCCCTTTCCATGGCGACCCCAACCACGGCCCTTCTGCCGCCTTCCCGCCACGCCACCTCACGACGGCCAGCTCCGGCCACGCACTGTTGTCCCCAAAGCGACCCCCATCCCCGGCCAGCCCACCAGCGACTGCCCTTCCCTCGCCGACCCCGTTGCAGCCCCTTCCCTCCCTCGCCTTCCACTCTACTACCCACCCAAGATCAAGAGAGAGAGCAGTTTTGCGAGGCAGAGGGCGTGGTGTTGCGACGGTGAGGCGATGAGCTTTGGTTCACAATGGGTGTGGGGGGTGACGGCGAGGTCGATGGGTGCGACGGCGAGGGCGTGGCGATTTATATCAGCGGCTTGGGACTTCGATTTCCTGAGATGGTGGTGTCACGTGGTTCACAGAGGTGGCGGCATCGGACATTGACGATGGCGGCTGCATTTTGGTTTTGGCCGGGAACAATGGCGGCTGTTCGGCGTTAGGGGCGGACAGCAGCAAGTGGATAGAACTTTGTTACGGGTTTTTTTTTTTTTTTTTTTTTGGTGTTAAAGAGGAAAGGATGGCTGAGATTAAAAAGAGTTAGATCAATGGCTAAAATCAGTTCGAGAATGTTTTTATTTTTTTTAGGACAATTATTTTTTATAAATTTAATTAAAGTTTATTGGTTTTAATTTATTTTTAACGCATATGATGTAAGCAAAACCATTAAATTGATAAACGAAATTAAACGGAAGGGATAGCTTAAATGGTTTTTTATAAATTTGAAGTATTTTGATTGGTTTTACAAAATCAAAAAACAAAATAAATTATGGTATATTTGAAAGAAATTTATAAAAATAATCCAAGAACAAATGACTACGAAAAAGTTCATCATTGTCTTTTATTTCTGAATTATTGTTATATATAATTCCATTTATTTTTTTTGAGTTTCGGTAGAGTAATTTATTTCCTTTATTATCAGTCTTCTATTTAAAAATCCCTTAAGAGGAACTATAAAAATTAAACATAAAATTTCAGCCAATTAAAACACTAATATCATAGAATGTTAAGAGGACAATTACGTGACAATATACATTGACAGGTTTACACAATAGTAATTTCATATCCAATTCTAACGTGAAGTTTAGAGTCTAATTTTTCATCTTCAAATTAAAATAATAATGAGTTTTTTTTACACTAAATCAAGCTGTAACTTCTTAAAAAAATATAAGAATCAATAACTCCATAACTCTCTAATACAAGCAATAAATTGGCATCTATTAGTATATAGATATAAATTAGATGATGGATGGTCGAAAAGTTGGAGGTCATCCGGTAAATACCAACAATTATGAGTGAAACATACTGCAATTTTGATAAAAACTAGGGGTTGAAATATAAGTTTTCCTTTTATTTTCTGTCTTCTTCTCGTACGATAAACGACACACCAATTGTCGCGAAAAAGAGAAGCGAGACCCAATATGCAGAAGCGAGATTCCTCAGATTCTGAATCCTCAGAAGCCCATGAGAGCTCCAGTTCAGAGGAAGATGGAGTTTCCGCTAATGGGCAAACGACGGTTGAAAAGGGCGTCTCGGAGTACGAGAAACAGAGGCTGTCGAGAATTGCGGCGAACAAGGCCAGAATGGAGGCTCTGGGTCTGCCCCAAATGGCTTCCTCTCTGATGGGTTCGGCTCAGAAATCGACGTACAAGAAGATTAAGGGCAAAGCCAAGGCTATGGAGGATGATGATTATAGGCCTGAAGAAGAGGAGGGTCCCACCTCTTCCAGTGAGGAAGAAGAGGAGGAAAATCATGATGATGATAATTATTTGGGTGGAAAGATTTCTGGGTCTAATAAAGCAAAGGTATTAGCTACTGAGATTGTTATGAAAATTTTAATACTTCAGGATTTTTTTTTTCTTGATGTGGAAACAATTTTTTTTATTGGTATTATGAGTGATACTCAAATATTGACATCTTTATTTATTTTTATTTTTATTTTTTTGTATCCATTGGATGTGTGGAAGTCTAAAAAGGTGAGGAATGCAGTTCCAAAGTCTAAGAAGAAAGTTGCTGTTCGAAAGATGTCAACTACTCCAGATTACATTGACGATGATGATGCATTGAAAATGGTAAATTTCTATAAGCTATTGCGTGCTCTCTCTTTTTTTTCAATTACCTTAGCATAATATGATTATAACAGTCTGTAGCTATATTTTATATATATATATATATATATGTATGTATGTATGTATGTATATTGAAAATATGGGAGGTGAGGGTTTGAACTTTTCCTCAAGGTGGAGTCACAGTCAGGTGCAGAGTTAACTCTAGATTATGTCTGCAATCATGTCTAAAACTATTATTGGACGTACTAGTAGGGTTAACCAATGATTATTTTGTGGTTACTGGCTGATCTTTATTCTCCTATGTTGATACACAGGCCATTGCTCTTTCATTACAAGAAAAAGATAGTGGGCCTTCAGGGAGCTCTGATATGGTCAATCCTAAAGTTGGTGAAACAAGGGAAAAACTGCGGATGAAAGAAGATACATGGAATAAGAAGAGGAAAAAATCGGTTAGTTTTTTTGTCATTTTCTTGTTCCCTTCTTTCTCCTAGTGTTTACTCCTCTAACTATATCCTGGTTTTCTTTGTCATTTTTTGTGAACAGTTTGCTAGTAGGCTGCAGATGACTGAGGATGAACTTATCCTTCACTTCTATCAATTTGATGGTAAACCACATTTCTTTTGTGTATATTTGAATTGAAAACGTTTACATGGTTTAGGCCGGGTGCTTTCGTTTGCATGGTTGGTTCTCTCTTGGTGAAGCTTTTTTGAACATATATATAGAATATTTGATAAGAAAAATTCTTGGCATACAGAAAGTTGGAATGATGGGATTTCTGTGAGAGATCTAGAGAGAGTAGCCATTGCACAGGATTTTACTTGGACGGACGAGGAGTTACATGATATGATTCGTTGCTTTGATAGTGATGGAGATGGAAAGGTCTGTGCTTGCGCTAACTTTAAAGTCTCTTTGTATCCTCTTTGGTTTGGAACTTTGCTTGATTTGTTTGCAGATTTTGCGTCTATTGCAGCTGAGTCTTGACGATTTTCGGAAGATTGCTGTCCGTTGTCACATGATAAAAAGGTGTGAGGATTGAGGAACCCTATTCCTCAAAAGCAATTGTGAATTGCTATGATAATGATGTAGAGTTTCTTTTCTATGTTGTTTTAAGGGATGTAGGGACTTTCGTAATATGCCTTCTTTTGCCTGGATTATGGCTTGATCTGGGGTATTGTCAAACTTCAGAGAGTTGATTTCACATGTTGTGTTGCATATTTGGCAGACATTTCATTGTTGGCAGTATAACTGAATCAACTAGTTTATTGCACAATGTAGTTGTATCCGAATCATAACAGATCGACAGACCCTTGAGACATTCTATGGGACATCTACACACATAAAAGGACCTCAATTGCTCAAGTTTGAAGTGAAAAACTTTTTTCTTTTTGGCTTTCTAGGAAAATTAAAATAACCCATCTGAGCAACTTCTTGAAATGTCATCGTCTGTTAATTAATAAAATAAGCAAAAAGGGTCACACATTCAGATGTTCTCTAATGCCATACACAACAGTTCTCCACTACCCATTCACACATTCGTTTTTCTTCTGGTTTTTTACATATCATTCGTTTTCCCTAAGGAGGAAACGCCTGCGGTGGAATGAGAAGCGACAATGTTGGTCATGTCTTCTTCAAAAGGTACCCCACAATAATGCCAATCAAGGCAACGATAATGACATACATCAATGGGATGCCACCGCGACTTCTGCTGGTTTCCCGCTTCAAATGCTCCTGCACATGAGAGCCCCAATATAAGCCCACATACCAAGGTGGCAATGAGTTCCTCAAACACTCTGTTTCTTTTCAAAATACATATTATTACAAGAAAAGACCTCTTAATGCAGAGAAGATGAGAGCTAGAATGGCAGAACTTTTATTCATTCTGTTAGGGTTTTGGTGTCGTTAACCCATGAACTGTAAGCAGTGTAACAGTTTGGTACCTAAATTTTTCTTTAAATTTAATTAATTTTTTGGCAGTTCTGATCCTTAACCATAAAATTGAGGAAATATTTTTAAAATCTAACAAAGGTTGGTAAACTTTTACAAAAACAGTCAAATAAGTTCGACATGTTCTTTATTGCCCTTAAAACCCCTTGAAAATTGCAAAATTCTGCATCTCAAGCGACTGTTTTTGTAAAATTTCAAGTTAAAATGTGACTGCGTTTTTTAAACTTCAAAAGTCTATTGTCAGTTTTAGGTTAGGGACCAAAATTGCTGGAAAAAATCAAATTCAAGGACCAACCGGCTAAAAGAAAGATTTTAATGACCAAACTATAACTTTGAAAAGTTGGGGACCGACACCGAAATATACCCACCTCCCCACCTCCCTCTCTGTCTCTCTCTCTCTCTCTCTCTCTCTCTTCCCTCAAGGACTGATTGCAAGAGCTAATTTCATGAATCTTCAAAGGAACATCAGTTGCAGCCAGATAAGGTCAAAATTACAAGCATAATACAAAAACACGTTAAATTGGTTTTAAAAAATATCCGCTAGAACCACTAATGACAGAGTCCCTTACCAGTTCTTGCTGGAGCTTGTTATTTTGCTGAATTGCGGAGTTTTTCTCCTCCGTCAGCTTTGTAATAAGAGCCCTAGCCTGAAATCAAACATATTTTATGGGGTGTTGGTAATCAGATACATGTATCAGTCAAACAAAACATGTGCAATAGTTGATAACGAAAGAAACATAGTATAGTAGAGTGATTCTTTTTCATTGTATAAAGGCAACACAAGTACGTTATGTGGTGCCGGTGATATAGCCTAAATAATAGTACTTTTCAAACTAAAGAACCGCATATAAACTATCAAGAAAGTAGAAACTATTGCTGAATAGCATACTCGAAAAGAACTGCATCTGGCAGCAGAAAATAGAGCCACCGTTTATTGAACTCTTCCACAGGGAAAAGAAGCCATATGTATCAATGTGTGAACTTGTCAACTCAAGTAAGTAGTTACACAATAAAAGAGAGAAGGTATGGGCAACACAAAGTATAAAAAGTCTAGAGACAGTATTAGCTTAATACAAGAAAAAAAGTTGAAATTGGCTATGAGAGAAAAAATGCTTTACAGGCAACATTGAAAGGGAACTACCATTCAAAACTTTCGCTTTTTAGTTTATAAACAATTGTAAAACATGAATCATGCATAAACGACTAGCCGGCCATCAATTTGCGGGGAATTTTTTTTCCAAATACTCTCTTCATTAACAACCACATATATGCGCATCTAGATTGACAAATAAAAACAACACATTTGAAATAAAGTAAATATACGTCGGAAGAGTGGTCCTGAGTCTCAACTCCCCCATGCTGCTCGATGGAACCTCTCGAAGCCTACAAGATAATAACACAATCCGAAAGATCAGATATCAAATAATGTGCTAATTGAATTAAGACCCTTGATTGAATTCGATCTACAGATGCACACAATACTCACAGTAATACTGAAGTCAGCAGAACTCGGGCCATTGTCCGATATTGAAGCCCTAGGTGACGAACCTTCCTCTGATCCTTCCCGAACCGGAGACGGCGGCCTAGGTGGAGCGACATAGACAACCCTCAATTTACACTCTTCCACAAGATGCCCGGATTCCTTACTGAACTGAAAAGTAACAAAGAAAACAAAAATCCCGGTTGCACAATTCACATTTCACACCATTTGGCTAAATTATTAACTTAAACAACTTTTGGAAACTCCTAAAGAAGAACAATTAGTACTTGTTTAATTACCATTTCGGGTGTGACATCCTTTGCAGTAGCGGCCGCGCTCACTACTACGCTCTGAAGCAAGAACTTGTCCTTGCATTGCATATCTGGTGGCGCTTCTTTTTGCGCTTGCATTGTAACTGTAAAAAACATTAAACTTACATAAAAAATCACTGAACTGAAATTTAGAAAATCATAGTTAAGCTTACTAAAATTAATTGAGCAGAAAAATTGTGTCTTTACCAATAACATCGCAGGCAGACCTAGGCAAAACAACTCCAGTGTTGGGTCTAACACAATACTTCTTTGGATTTGTAGTCTTTACCTAAAAACCCAATTCCAATTTCACCGTACGAACAGACATAAACTTAAAGGTCACAAACATTTGATGGGAAAAAAAGGAAACTCACGAAATCCAAAATTAAACAACATAGAAATTATCAAAAAAATAAATAAACACAAAATTGGGGGTAAAACGGGCATTGCATATTAGTTACCTTGAAAGCAACATAATTATCGGTCTTGTTCAAGAGTTGGAGAGAGCACGAGATCTGCTTCCGCAATTCAACTTTTTTTGGGAAATGAAATGAAGAGGAAAAAAATCAGAACTACTAGGAATATCGAAAACAAAAACACGGATCTGAAAGCAAAAAAAGCAGCTTTTTTTGGGAAATTGAAATCAGAGGAACTTACAGGGGAATTGGAGCTCCTGGGGCTCGATATTGAGAAGCTCGCCGGTGCTCATTTTGCTGAAGCAATCGGCGAGAGACCGCCGAAGAAGAAGAACTGCGGTTTCCGGCGGAGAAAAGCTGGTAAGCCGGTGACGGGAATCAGGGATGGGTACGGGTTGGGGAGTAGTTTTCCAACTCAAGAGGAGAGAGAGAGAGAGAGTGGAGAGACAAAGAAAAACAAGATGAGCACAACATGGGCGGACCTTGGTTTCTTTTGTCCCTCCTTGACCTCGAGTCGCGGTTTTCCATCTCGTTCTTTGTTTTCGCGTTACGTCCTTAGTAAGGATGGTTTTGTCATTTCACGCTGAAGGCCTTTATCGTTGAGTTTAGTTTTAAAGAGAGTTTTTTTTTTCTTTTATTTTTTTAAACAAATTTCATTAATTAAAAAAATGATATGCAAAACACTAATTTAATTATTATCAGGCCGTTTGAAAGAATGGTCGAAAAATTGTAGCTCATGTTGTAGTAAAAACTAAAAATTATTACTGTATAAAACTCTCACATACTATATTTTTCACACAAAAACCATTGATTTTAATCATTTTTCAAACGACCTATAAGTGTGAAAATGTTATTGTTCAATCAAGAGTACGTGTCTGTAACTAGTGTCTATGTTAAACAACGACATAGAACATGAAAACGCCACCGCCAGAAAAATCGACTGAAATTGCTACAAGAAATGGAATGAACCTCTTGTAATATAAATATAAGAAAAACCCTTTCTCATTTCTATAGAGTTAAAATACGGGACTCATAAAACAATATCTTAGAAAAATTTAAGACCTATTATTTTTTTAAATAGCGGGGTTTTAATATAATAAGAATGCTCTAAACCTAAACTTGAGGGCAATCATGTCAAAAAAGTTCACTAAACTCCTCTTCGTGCATTTTACTCCCTCACCGTTTATTTTTTATCCACTTAGAATTTGACACGTCATGTCAAAACTCAAAACAGTTCTAACGGACGTCAACCAACATCCTTGTACTTCAGTCTCTGTCCCACTGAAAAGCTTCGGGAAAATCGATGATGGTCGGAGGAGCCACCACTGCCCAACTTTTTACCAAAAAATTGTCCAAGCCTTCCTCCACTCAACGACACGGACTCAGGGCCTTGGTGCGTTTCTCAAGTTCTATATATGTACATGTAGTAGAGGCCTTAAAACTGGGAACGTAAATATTTTTGGGACTTTTTAACAAGAAACAAATTAGTAGGTAGGATTAACATAATCTTTTTCTCTAAAAAAACGAAAATATTTAAGGTTGGTTTGGTAAATGGATTTGAATTAGTTATTTGATTTGAGTTAGTGTGATTTGAATTAGGATTTGAGTTAGTGATTTAAGGCCCGTTTGGTTCGAGTATTTGAATAGAGTATTTGAATGAAAATTTAAAATTTTGTGAGAGAAATAACTGTAGCAAAACGATTCAAACTGTGATTCGAGTATTAAAACAAACGGACCCTTAAATTATTATTCGAATTGACGTTTGGACGTGCATTTAAGTTTTAATCAGAATATATAATAAAATTGAAATTTGTGTTTAAAGAGGTAGTGAAAATAGTTTTTTATTTATCAATAAATCTAATAAAATCTTAATGTTAATGATCCTAAAAAAAAGCAATATGGATCTTAATTTATTCCTCTTTTCACTAGGAATACAATGAAAAAAGAATCATCTCAATTGGATAACACATGAAGAAGTTATGATTTTTTTCTCAAATATAGAATATAGAATTTTAATTTTTACTGTAGCAGAGTCAGAACTTTGAAAACTAGGCCCGTTTGGTTGGATATTCGAATCACGGTTCGAATCATTTTGCTACAGTATTTTCTCTCACAAAAATTTAAATCTTCATTCAAATACTCTACTCAAATACTCAAACCAAACGGGCTGGGCCCGTTTGTTTCGATACTCGAACCACGGTTCGAATCATTTTGCTACAGTATTTTCTCTCACAAAAATTTAAATCTTCATTCAAATACTCTATTCAAATTCGTTTGAGTCTAAAGGATTTAGATTTTAGAGGAAACAAACACGTATCCAAAGGATTCTCAATACTCGGATACAAATTTGAGTCCAAAAAGTTCTCAAATCAAACGGGCTCTTGAATCTACTAAGACGGCTTTCGTGGATTCATGCATTTGAAGCCATAAGTTTAGTTCAAGTTGGTGTTTGGATGTGATTCGATGAGCTAGTTGTGACCCCTAATGCGATGTTTAAATTAAACTTATCCAAAATATCTAAACTAATCCTGAATTGTCTCCATTAAATCAGATTGTTGCCTTATAGTATTTTTCTTTTTATTTTGAAAATCACTAGCTTTTTTTTTTTCTTCAGAGTATAAAATGCTAGGTGCTATCAGTTATTACTTTTATCCTTTATCCCCACTAGAAAATTTAAAAAAAAAAAAAGAAAAAAAGAAAAACCATACATATAGATGGGTACCAAAAATTCAAAATATGTAAATTCTGCTTCAAACAGGTGTCCGTCATCTTTTATCTGATCTTTTTTTTTTCTTTCTTTCTTGGAAGATATATGATCATCTTATGATATCACAATTTTTTAGGACAATAATATCACAATTAAGAAACTCAGTCCAACTATATTTATAATTATCTTTTTCAGCTTGTTGTCGTCGTTGTTTCTTTTTTGTCCTGTTCTTTTCTTCTTTATTATTAGCAGCATTACTTTGTTTTTTTTTTTTGGGTCAGGAGTCTCTCTAAGCATTATTTATGCTTCATTTCGTGCATTCATCATTTACATGTTGGTTGCTAATATTGCATAATTAATAGTTTTCAGATTTTTGTATTTAATTAGGTAGGAGGCCGATGTTTTACCAACTACCAAGTTTGCAGTTTATGCTTCTCAAAAGCTGTACAAGTTGTAAAAATTGGGCTTCTTCCTTGATCTGTTAGTTTGGAAAAATTATGTTTGATGTAAATATTTTCTCGTACTCAATTACCATATCGTAGATGCTTTTGTCTTTTATTGATTCTACTCCATTGCGTATGTTGGCACTTCACTGGATTATTAAAAATCTGTATTTTCGTTTTTCGTTCTTTAAGAAATTAGGATCATTTCACTTTGATTTTCGACACTTTAAATGATACAAATTTGACCCCAAAAGTTTCAATTTGTGAAACTAACCGTCATTTCCTCTCCCACATATTAAATTTTTGATAATTCTATGTAACAAGTTATTAAAGACAAGTAATTTGTCTTAAACAAATTTGGGTTGAGCATGTTTGTCCCAATGACTTGTTACCTACATATCACATACATTCCACCTACATAGATTCTTAGTAATTTAACCTTTTGGAGACAAAAGGGTTTTTGACATCACAGACTGAATTTGTGCCTTTTAATGTATCAAAAGTCAAGATGAGAAGATTCCAATTTTTTGGAGGCCAAGAATAAACTCCAATATATTATATAATATTTCCTCATATTTCTCTATAAGTATTTATATGTTTATAAATGACAGAGATTATAATATTCTCTGTAGAAACAGGCGCTGTAGAGATTCATGATGAACGAGACGAGAATGCAGAGACAATTTTATCCTGAGTTGTGGTAGGGTAGAGACAGGAAGGTATTTTTTGTCCCGGCTGTGCCCCGATATACATATCATTAGTGTTTAAATTTTATAATATAACCATTTCTTTTTACTAAAAAAATAACTAGTATTTTCCCTTCTTCTTCTTCCAAGAGGGCAATTACTAATTAGCGACCTAAGATTGATGGTACTATTCCTTGATTTCCTATATACACTTGGCAAATGACTTAATTCGAACCTAGCCTATTACGAAGGAGAATTCACATTTATGTTCTGTTTTGAAATTTTTTAGCTTATGTGTTACTTTTTGAATTTGATGAGATTTTTACCATTTTATTACTAAGATTTGGTTTGCATGTATTTAGAATTTGGTTCGTGGAACCTTTAATTTTTGTTTACGTTAACAAGAATGACTTTCTACTTTATTTTAATAAGTTGCTATAATATTCAAATTAAAAGTTATATTCAATGGGAAATGGGATTGGTATGGGAAAGGTGTCACGCCCCGGAGTACGGGAGGTGACGTGGCGGAATATTTAGGTTAATTAAAGGAGAGTTTAATTGATATTAAGGGTTTAAAAATCCAATTAAGCAAGAAATAAAGAAGAATTTCCACCACATTTTATAAAGAATTTAAAATCATTAAACAAATAACAATAATTGAATAAAAACCGCGAATATGGGTTCCACAACCCACAACTTGTGCACACACATGGATCTGACAATATCACAAATACAATTACAGTCCAAGTACAAATAAAGTTAAGTCTTACATGCCTTGATTAACAAATACAGAATGTAAACAAATTCTCCTATTGCTCCTGAGTTCGGTCCGAAGAATCTTCTCCAAACCTAAATGGGAAACCACCTAGAGGGGGGGGGATTTAAAACAGTAAAACGTGAGCGAAAGGCTCAGTAGGACTAAGTTTTATAAAATAATTTAATGCAAAGAAACATAACATTATCAGGAGTTTTACAGAAAGGGAACTTGAATAAATAAATAAATAAATTGAGTAGAACCGTTCTGACACAGAACAGTCTACTCGTCAAATCAAAACACCAATTTACTTTTACCTAGGCAAACCATGATATCACCACCGTAGTGGCCCAGCTGGGTTTCGGGACCTGCCCCCAAGGTCGATCACGACCCGATCTCTGATATGGCATCATGCCCATGTGGTTATTATCATTATCATTCAAAACCCAATTACCGAGTGTTGTCAATTATATTCATTATGAAATTCATTTCATGTCACGGTATATAAAAATATAACCGATAAAATCATTTTCAAACAACCGTTGAAAACATTTTGATAGAAATCATTTTCAAAGCCAAATCATTTCAAAACCAGGCTACCAAAGAAATAGGATAGAAGTCCTACCTCAGTACTCGTGCCGGTACCCCACACCGTAATCCCGGTCCGCTATACGTTAGCTCCACGGAACCACGAACGATCCTAGATACAAACTAAGTCAATCAATATCTAGTTCGAAACATTCTATGTTACTAAATCATTTCATGATGTCCTAGTGTGCCACTTGTATCATTAAAATCATCCTATAAGGTTGGGATTTAAATTAGGGTTCAAAACAGTGAAATCGGGTAAAAATCACAAAATTTTCCATGCCTCGGTCGGCCTGCCGGACGCCCTGCTTCGGCCTGCCGAACTGTACAGTTCGGCCTGCCGGAAGCAAAGTTCGGCCTGCCGAACATGTCCCCAGATTCGGCCTGCCGGTCGGAAAAACACCGGCCTGCCGATCATCACTTCGGCCTGCCGAACATGAACTTCGGCCTGCCGAACTGGGAAAATCCAGAAATCCCAGCCACGGGTTTCTCGATCCCCAAAATCCAAATCTGAATTCCAACCTGTTTTTCTCAATTCCCAGGCATGAAAAATAACTATAGTTGATAGAAAAACATTCTAAAACATGTTTGGAATCATTTAAACAACATTTGAACTCAAAATCTTCAAAAATCCGAAAATGAGAAAAAGAGGAGAAAAATGAAAATCTTGAATCCAATCCGTTTTTCTTCAATCTAGGTTTAGATTCTAGTTGTTCTAAGCTCATTTAACACAAATCCACGGTTTTCTAAGCTAAAACAAACTTAGATTTCAAAAACACACAAAATTGAAAATTTTGTAAAAAGTTTAGAAATTTCGAATCTAACCTCGAATCGAAGCTTCAATCCGCGTTCTCGGTTGCCGAATCACATCCCCGAGCTTCCTCCTTGCTGTTCCGAAGCTTGGATTCGAATGGAAATCAAAATTTGAGAGAAAATTGAGAGAGAAAGAGGGACTGCCGAGAGAGTGAGAGGGAAGAGAGAGAGAGAGAGAGCCCGTGAGAGTGAAGAGAGAGAGAGAGAGGAGAGAAATAAATAGAGAAAATCGGTGGGCGGTTTTACTGTGCGAAAACCATGTGCCGCCCACGGTTTTGTAAAACAGAGTATTTTTAACATTTTACAAATTGTTGTGTTTTAAAACTCAAAACATCATTTTAAATCAACAAGGAATCTTTTGAACACATCAATTTAACAAAACAACCAAAAACTAAAAATCCAACCAAATAATCTAATTAAAGTTAAAACTTTAATTATGGCACACTAATTCATCATTTACATTACATTAATGTTAAATAAATTTCGGGACGTTACAGCTCTCCACCCCTAAAAGAAATTTCGTCCCCGAAATTTACAACTCATCTCAAAAACAAAACAAATGCGGATATAACTCCCGCATACCAGACTCTCGTTCCCAAGTGGCTTCATCAACCCCGTGATGCTGCCACACGACCTTTACCAATGGTATCTCACGACGACGCAAGCTAATCACTTTCCGGTCGATGATCTGAATCGGCACTTCTTCGTACGTCGTATCCTCTTGAACCTGCACATCGCGAAACGATACTATCTTACCCTGCTCAGGTGGACACTTCCTAAGCATCGACACATGAAACACATCGTGCACATGAGAAAGTTCGGGCGGAAGATCAAGCCGATAAGCGACCACACCAACACGCTGAGTGATCTCGAACGGCCCAATATACCTCGGCGCGAGCTTCCCACTCACTCCGAACCGCATAGTTCCCTTACGAGGTGACACCCTCAAGAGAACAAAATCTCCAACCGCGAACTCTAAGGGTCTACGTCTCTTATCTGCGTAGCTCTTCTGCCGATTCTGAGCTGCTCTCAACCGATCCCGAATCACCGCGACTTTCTCGTTGCTGTCATGAATCTCATCCGGCCCAAGAATAACTCTATCCTCCGGCTCGACCCAACACACAGGTGACCGACACGGTCGCCCATACAACGCCTCAAATGGTGCCATACCGATACTCGCCTGATAACTGTTGTTGTACGCGAACTCCGCCAAATGCAAATATTGCTTCCAATTCCCGCCGAAGTCCAACGCACAAGCACGCAACATATCCTCGAGAACCTGAATAACCCTCTCAGACTGCCCATCAGTCTGAGGATGAAACGCCGTACTGAAGTTCAAATCCGTACCTAAAGCTTCCTGAAAACTCCTCCAGTACTTAGCATTAAACCTGGTATCTCGATCAGAGGTGATGGACAAAGGAACTCCATGCAACCTCACAATGTTCTGCATATACAACTCCCCGAGAATCTTCCTAGAACACGTCGACCTAAACGGAATGAAATGCGCCGATTTCGTCAACCTGTCGACCACAACCCAAACTGCATCTTGCCGCTGCTCCGTCCTCGGCAAACCCGTGAGAAAATCCATCGTCACATGCTCCCATTTCCACCCTGGAATAGGAAGCGGCTGAAGCTGACCTGCAGGCTTCTGATGCTCAGCTTTCACCTGGAGACACGTCGAACACTTGGCCACGTACTCGCGAACATCTTTCTTCATGCCTCTCCACCAATAGTGCCTCTTCAAATCACGATACATCTTGGTGCTCCCCGGATGAATAGCGAACTGAGACCTATGAGCTTCGTCTAGAACGGCTTTCGTCACCTCGGCGATAACTGGAACTGCAAGACGCTCCTGGAAGTACAACGATCCATCTGCATGCACGCTCCATTCCTCGAACTGCTCCCCGTTCTGAATCCGCGACCAAATCCCCTGCAAATGTCGATCTTGCCACTGACCTTGCTTCACCATCCGAACAAGAGCTGGAGTCGCTTCCACATGATACAACAAAACTCGATCACCGTCTTCATGATACTGTAGTCGATACTCACTCACTGTCGCATCCCTGCTCCAGTCCTCAAAAATCAAACAAGCGAGAATCCCTGAAGACTTTCTGCTAAGCGCGTCCGCCACCACATTAGCTTTGCCGGGATGATACTGCAACGCGAAATCATAATCCTCCATGTACTCCACCCATCTGCGCTGCCTCAAGTTGAGATCCCTCTGAGTGAACAAATGCCTCAAACTCTTATGATCGGAGAAGACCTGAAACGATGCTCCATACAAGTAACATCTCCAAATCTTCAGCGCGTAGATCACCGCTGCAAGCTCTAAATCGTGAGTAGGATAATTCCGCTCGTGAGGTCGTAGCTGTCTCGATCCGTACGCAACCACACGTCCATGCTGCATCAACACGCATCCAAGTCCGCGCCCTGAAGCATCAGCATAAACCTCATACGGCTCATCACTACTAGGAATAACTAATACTGGAGCTGAAGTCAACCGGTTCTTCAATTCCTGAAAAGCAGACTCACAGTCTTCATCCCACTCAAACCTGACGTTTTTCCTGATCAACCTCGTCAACGGAGCTGCAATCTTCGAAAAGTCCTTTACAAATTTCCTGTAATACCCAGCAAGACCTAAGAAGCTGCGAATCTCCGCTACATTTCTTGGTCGTTCCCACTCCAATATAGCTTCAATCTTGGACGGATCCACTGAAATACCATGCTCCGAAATGACATGACCCAGAAATTTGACCTC
The DNA here is from genome assembly GCA_025403435.1 of Artocarpus heterophyllus. Lineage (NCBI taxonomy): Eukaryota > Viridiplantae > Streptophyta > Magnoliopsida > Rosales > Moraceae > Artocarpus > Artocarpus heterophyllus. The sequence goes on along the minus strand of CM046330.1, from coordinate 2,978,664 downwards.
AGTCAACCAGAACTCACACTTTTCCCTCTTAGCATACAACTGGTGCTCCCGCAGAGTCTGAAGCACGATCCGAAGATGCTGCTCATGCTCCTCCCATGTCTTAGAATACACAAGAATATCATCGATGAACACGATCACAAACTGATCCAGATATGGCCTAAATATCCTGTTCATCAAGTCCATAAAAGCTGCTGGAGCATTCGTCAACCCGAAAGACATAACCAGAAACTCGAAGTGCCCATACCGAGTCCTAAAAGCTGTCTTGGGAATATCCTCTTCCTTGATTCTGAGCTGATGATAACCTGACCGCAAATCAATCTTCGAGAAGTATCGCGAACCTCCCAACTGATCAAATAGCTCATCAATCCTAGGCAAAGGATACTTGTTCTTCACCGTAACACGATTCAGCTGCCGATAATCCACACATAACCTGAGAGTCCCATCGTGCTTCTTAGCGAACAAAACTGGTGCTCCCCACGGAGATGTGCTATTCCGAATATATCCTTTATCAGCAAGCTCCTGAAGTTGCCTTCTCAATTCCTTCATTTCTGCCGGCGCCATCCGATAAGGTGCCATAGAAATCGGTGATGTCCCTGGAAACAACTCGATACCAAACTCAATCTCCCGATGCGGTGGTAACCCTGATAACTCGTCGGGGAAAACATCCTCGAACTCACCAACCACCGGAATCGCTACACTACTACTCGAAACATAGGGCTCGCAATCTAGATTGGCAAGAAAAGCAAAACAATCTAGATTCCTTCGCCCTCCTAGACATGACTTCATGAGACGCTCACTCATTAGCCAATCACCACCACCCTGGTAAGTGATTACCGTCCCCCTATCAGACACTAGGGTCACTTTTCTAAGTTGGCAGTCCACAACTGCACTATACCTGGACAACCAGTCCATCCCTAAAATCACATCATAGGAACTCATGGGGAGTATAATCAAATCACTTTTCAAAATCTCATCCCCAATCTTTATTTTACAAGATTTACACATACAATTCACACACACCCGCCCCAAGGGAGAAGTTATAACTAGGGGTTCATTAAACTCTTCTACTTCTAATCCCAAGGCATGTACAAAGGAACTCGAAATGAGAGAATGAGAGGCACCGGTATCAAATAAAACGCGAGCTAGAGATCTAGAAACCAAAACCATACCATCGACAACCGCGTTACCAATCTGAGAATCTGACCCTCCAGATGCCATTGCATGAACCTGCACTGGCGCCTTCCCTTTTCCTCTACCAACATTGCTGGGTCCTGCATTACTCGGCCGATACTGCTGAGATGGAGATGACTGCACACTACCTGTACTCGGAGCTCTATACTGAGGAACACTGCGCTGAAAATATTGCGGCTGCTGTCCCCGTGCCAGATATGAGAATTGCTGAGGAGAAAACTGCGGATACTGCAACTGCGGGTACTGCGGAGGCGGAGGTAGGGTCTGAGGCTGAGGCTGAGATGAACGACTGGCATCCTCCCCGGTCTGCGATCCAAGACGAGCACTCCTGATCGGGCAATTCCTCTTGATGTGTCCGGGCTGCTGACAGAAATGACAATGAAAGCTGTAGGGGTTGCTGCGCCCGCTGCCAGACGAACTGCTGCTGCCACTGGTCGTACCGCCTTGCTTGCCTTTCCCCGAAGCTGGACGACTACTGGTGCTCTTCCTGCCACTCCTCTGCGGTCCTCCTGAAGCCTTGGCTCGATCCTCACAATACTGCACGTAATCATTCTCCACGGAGATCGCCGACGACACAAGCTCTCCGAAACTCCTAAGCCGTAGAGCAACCAACTGCCGCCGAATAGGAGCCTTGAGTCCTTCCTGAAACTTGATGCATTTCTCGCGCTCCGATGCCACAGCTGATGGAGCAAACCTAGCCAACTCGCTAAACTTTGCCTCGTACTCCCGAACTGACATATCACCCTGCTGCAATCTATAAAACTCAGCTGCTTTCTGATCTCTATACCCCTGCGGAAAATACCGATCATAGAACAGATCCTCGAACTTGTCCCAACCGATATCGCCACCGCGCTCCAGACGCTTAGTTTGTTTCCACCAGGTGTTAGCGCCACCCTCGAGCTTATACGCCGCGAATTCCACACGATACTCCTCAGGCACACCAAGAGTATCAAGATGCTTCAAGATCGAATCCAACCAATACTCTGCTAACTGCGGATCCCCATTGCCATCAAAAGTCGGAATAGACGCTCGCCGAAATTCCTTAAAGAAGGCATGCCGACTACCAACACTGGAGTCCTCCGGTCTAGCCCTGGCTGCCATCTGCCGGAAAGCCGAAATCATAGACCTCATCAGGCCCTCATCATTTCCGAACTCGGCGTCAGCTGTCGAACGACGTCTAGGTGCCATTCTCTCACTTCTGAAAACAAAATTTGGACTGTCAGATGTATTTCATTGTCAAACCTATGTGTGCACAATTCCCAAGGTTCATAACCTTGAGCTCTGATACCATTCTGTCACGCCCCGGAGTACGGGAGGTGACGTGGCGGAATATTTAGGTTAATTAAAGGAGAGTTTAATTGATATTAAGGGTTTAAAAATCCAATTAAGCAAGAAATAAAGAAGAATTTCCACCACATTTTATAAAGAATTTAAAATCATTAAACAAATAACAATAATTGAATAAAAACCGCGAATATGGGTTCCACAACCCACAACTTGTGCACACACATGGATCTGACAATATCACAAATACAATTACAGTCCAAGTACAAATAAAGTTAAGTCTTACATGCCTTGATTAACAAATACAGAATGTAAACAAATTCTCCTATTGCTCCTGAGTTCGGTCCGAAGAATCTTCTCCAAACCTAAATGGGAAACCACCTAGAGGGGGGGGGATTTAAAACAGTAAAACGTGAGCGAAAGGCTCAGTAGGACTAAGTTTTATAAAATAATTTAATGCAAAGAAACATAACATTATCAGGAGTTTTACAGAAAGGGAACTTGAATAAATAAATAAATAAATTGAGTAGAACCGTTCTGACACAGAACAGTCTACTCGTCAAATCAAAACACCAATTTACTTTTACCTAGGCAAACCATGATATCACCACCGTAGTGGCCCAGCTGGGTTTCGGGACCTGCCCCCAAGGTCGATCACGACCCGATCTCTGATATGGCATCATGCCCATGTGGTTATTATCATTATCATTCAAAACCCAATTACCGAGTGTTGTCAATTATATTCATTATGAAATTCATTTCATGTCACGGTATATAAAAATATAACCGATAAAATCATTTTCAAACAACCGTTGAAAACATTTTGATAGAAATCATTTTCAAAGCCAAATCATTTCAAAACCAGGCTACCAAAGAAATAGGATAGAAGTCCTACCTCAGTACTCGTGCCGGTACCCCACACCGTAATCCCGGTCCGCTATACGTTAGCTCCACGGAACCACGAACGATCCTAGATACAAACTAAGTCAATCAATATCTAGTTCGAAACATTCTATGTTACTAAATCATTTCATGATGTCCTAGTGTGCCACTTGTATCATTAAAATCATCCTATAAGGTTGGGATTTAAATTAGGGTTCAAAACAGTGAAATCGGGTAAAAATCACAAAATTTTCCATGCCTCGGTCGGCCTGCCGGACGCCCTGCTTCGGCCTGCCGAACTGTACAGTTCGGCCTGCCGGAAGCAAAGTTCGGCCTGCCGAACATGTCCCCAGATTCGGCCTGCCGGTCGGAAGAACACCGGCCTGCCGATCATCACTTCGGCCTGCCGAACTGGGAAAATCCAGAAATCCCAGCCACGGGTTTCTCGATCCCCAAAATCCAAATCTGAATTCCAACCTGTTTTTCTCAATTCCCAGGCATGAAAAATAACTATAGTTGATAGAAAAACATTCTAAAACATGTTTGGAATCATTTAAACAACATTTGAACTCAAAATCTTCAAAAATCCGAAAATGAGAAAAAGAGGAGAAAAATGAAAATCTTGAATCCAATCCGTTTTTCTTCAATCTAGGTTTAGATTCTAGTTGTTCTAAGCTCATTTAACACAAATCCACGGTTTTCTAAGCTAAAACAAACTTAGATTTCAAAAACACACAAAATTGAAAATTTTGTAAAAAGTTTAGAAATTTCGAATCTAACCTCGAATCGAAGCTTCAATCCGCGTTCTCGGTTGCCGAATCACGTCCCCGAGCTTCCTCCTTGCTGTTCCAAAGCTTGGATTCGAATGGAAATCAAAATTTGAGAGAAAATTGAGAGAGAAAGAGGGACTGCCGAGAGAGTGAGAGGGAAGAGAGAGAGAGAGAGAGCCCGTGAGAGTGAAGAGAGAGAGAGAGAGGAGAGAAATAAATAGAGAAAATCGGTGGGCGGTTTTACTGTGCGAAAACCATGTGCCGCCCACGGTTTTGTAAAACAGAGTATTTTTAACATTTTACAAATTGTTGTGTTTTAAAACTCAAAACATCATTTTAAATCAACAAGGAATCTTTTGAACACATCAATTTAACAAAACAACCAAAAACTAAAAATCCAACCAAATAATCTAATTAAAGTTAAAACTTTAATTATGGCACACTAATTCATCATTTACATTACATTAATGTTAAATAAATTTCGGGACGTTACAAAAGGTCCCTCCAGTAGAGAATCCCGACCCCAGCCCCACCTCTCCTCAAGCAGGTTTCAGGAAAAGATGGGATGGTTTTGGAAGGGAAAGGAATAGAGATGGAAAGTTAATCCTTGCCATGTTGCCATCCCTAATAAATGACATAATACGTTACTATTCTATAAAATCTTAGAAACTAACTTTATTAACGAGAAAAATTAGCATCATCATCACATCATGCACACCTGATCTTTATTCTTTATATTTTTACTTTTTTAAGGGGACCCCTGAACATGATTTTTGGTCTGAACGGGAAATTAAGCTCTAGATTTCTAGCCAAGTTTCTGGCTCGATGGTATTATAAGAGTGCTTGTTGCATTCTGGAGTTTTTATTTCATGGTACTAATTGGTGCACAATTATCTAATTCCTTTTGGGGTGGGGAAGTTCTAATGTTAGCCAAAAAAAAAAAAAAAAGTACAAGAGCGAATAATTCAATTCGTAGAGAAAAAGCAAGCCATATCTTAAGTACTAGGAAGTCTAATGCATTCAAGGACCATGTATAACAGTTAGTGAAGTACATGTTTCATTCTGCTGACGAGAAGAAAAAGGTCAAAAAAATCATAGCTGTAGGGAAAAGACATCTTGGATTTGAGATGGCTCAGTTATTGTTTCGAGTTAAGACTTAAGTCTATTTGACTTTCCAGGAATGGGGTCACTGTCAAAGTTACGTGACAAATAATTGCTGCAGTAGCCAAATGAAGTTCTGACTCAAAAAGACATGGACCATATTACTATTCGCTGAACTCAGTGTGATTAAAATCTCATTCTTAGTCCAAGTCTATGACGTTTTGGAACCAAAGTGAAGCAAATCACAACTACGTCAAACTCCATTCATGAGAAGCCATGCAGCAAATAACCAGTTGGCTTCAAACATTGGGAATAAGTGATTGGAAGATCTATTTGCATGGTCAAACTGATGTCTCTAGAAAGTTGACATTCAGTTGGTAAACAAGACAGACTTTCAGCCACTCATTACCAATCAGTTCCAACAAGACAATAATAGTCAACTAGTAATGCATAAAATGTTACATGTGTTGAAAAACCAAAATCCATTTTGGTATGTCTACAGAGAGGTGTATTAAAAAAAGTCGTCTTAAAAACATCATGATTTGGGCAATCAAACCACCTATTCTTCTCACCAAAAACTTAAAACAGTTGTACAAGTATAAACAAAGAGAAACATCCGGACCAAGAACCATATTGCAATACCAACCGCAAATATGACTATTTATCAGCAGCAGAAGAAGCGGCCTGCTGCTGACGAGCAGCTCGAGCAGCAAAGCCTGCGAACCAAGCGACCCTCATCAACTGCATCCCAAGAATCAGAACCCACCAGCACACAAGCCCTCTAATTGTATGCATCATCCACATAGGTGCAATGAGCTCCGCCCCAAGCTTCAAACCCCTCATGAGCTGTAACAAGCGGTAAGCCTCGTAGACTACAGGGGTCACCAGCCAAATCGGTGACTGCCAGTGCCACGTCAAAATCTCGGTCAGCATCTGAATTGAAAGCAGCAAAAGATAGGGACCCAATAAGACTGCAGATGTGATGAAAGTTTGCTGGGGTTGGAGGAAGCCCTTGTGTGAGCCCAACAACATCATCAAAGGGATGATGAAACCGGTTAAAGTGGCAAGCATGTTCCAGAACTTGTAACTGAAGGGGGGCTTGCTGTTGCAAGATTGCGTTGTGAGCTTCGGACGAGCGCAAGAATCAGCCATGAGAAGGAAAAGCGTCGCACCAATATTGAATATGCAGTCGAGCCCAATCAAGGAGAGCAAGCTGGCTATGTTGGGACCAAGGAATATGGAAGATATCGGCAGCCACAAGGTTGGCACCATGCCTGTGATGAGGAGAACTGAAGGTCCTAGAAGCCACATTGGCCATTTGAGGAACTGAAGCCCTGCGGTTTGCTGATTACTTGCGATTATGGACTTCTCATTGTCGGTTTCAAGTGTTTCTTCTCCGTTTTCAAAGCTAAGAGTTTCGAAAATGTTGGCAGTTTTCTTCAGCAAGTTGTCCTCTGTACTTTTAGTTGGGGCGTATGACGGAGAAGTCGTCTCCCAAAGGGTCAATTTGGAGCAGCAAATAGGAGAATGTCTTGTGCAAAAATTGGAGGGGGTGAGTACATGGAAGGCTTTTGAAGGTTTTAAGAAATTCAGGCTTTTTCTGGTATAGATCCTAGGAAGAGTTATGGAAGATGTGAATGAAGGTGGAGCTAGTAATGCCATTCCTTGATTCATAGTTGAACTCTGGCAAGACTAAGAGAATCACTTCTTTTCATTGCCTAAAAATCCTGAAAAGTAGAAAAGAATCACAGGATAAAGCAAATTAGACATGTTATATAAAAAAGAACAGGTCTTTAAAGAACAGGTCTTTCCCATGACAACAAGGTCACAGTCCTTGTACATAAATTTTATTCCATATTTTACTAGTCTTTTGACTTTCAAATGGTAGATAGTAAGAAAAAATTGTTTTTGCTTTCTCATTGAAGAGTTCAAATACACAATTTCTCTGAAACCAAATTTGAGTGCCCTAAGCAAATCCTAGAAATTACAAGAAAGTATTTGAATAGAATATTTGAATGAAGATTTAAATTTTTGTGAGAGAAAATACTGTAACAAAATAATTCAAACCATGATTCGAGTATCGAAACAAACGGACCCTTAAACATCTTGCATTTTTTTCCTCGTTTGCGCGAACGATGTTGACTAACAAACAATGTCATCTGATAAATAATGTCAATGAAAATGAGGTCCTTTTATGGAATTAATCTGGTATAAAAATTATGTCGTATGTCCTAAAATATGCCCTTGTTTTACACATTTGATGTCGTTTTTTTTTTTAAAAAGAAAAAAGACACTAATGGCATGTTTGATATGCCTTATTATATTGTATTACATTGTATTATATATAAAAAAATATAATATAATACAATACAATAAAATACAATAACAAGCCCTAAGATTTGATGTTAGTTAGTTAGTTTTTTTTTTTATTTTTTCATTTTATTTTTAAAGGAGATGGCTTACCTCAAGTTTAGCACCGATTTGTCATGTTTAGACGCTGCAAATAATATCGTATAAGTGTGAAAAAAGATGTCGTACAATGAATATTTTCGTAACTTCACTGTGAAAAAAAAGATGACGTACGAGAAAATTTTGTCGTGCAAGTGAGAAGAGTCCCACGTCAGGGAAATTTTCTTTAATGTCGTATGCTCACTGACCGGTCATTGAAAAGCATACTGCACTAATCCAAAAATTCTAAAAAAAAAAAAAAAATGAATCCAGATTCCATGAAAAAGTACCTGATCTTCACATCGGCAGTTGCAAAAGATTTCGCACTCTGTTTCGCCCAGAATAAGATTAATACAACTTGACTGAATACAAAAAAAGCTCGATAATTTTTCAATAACAAATATACAAAAAAAAACCCAGAAAGAATCATTTTTTTTCTGGGTCTGAACCTGCGAGAGCAATTCAAGGACGAAAACACAAGTTAGGACGATCAGAACTGAAAAATAGGAGGATAAATCATTAGTTATGGAGACAAAACTGAAATCGAATCGAACTTAGGGCGTGAAAGTAAAACTTTACCTCTTCTATCTAAGTCGAAAATCAATTTTGACTCTGATGAATGGCCCAAACCAAATCGTCATTAGCTGGGTTTTTTTTTTTTTTTTTTTCCTGGAGGTGTTATATTGTTAATTTTTTTTTTCTTTTGTGGGAGGAGTTAAATTGTTAACTCTGAACCATCAATTTTGTCGAAGTAATAAAATAAAATTTATTCCCAAAATAAAACAAAAAAATTAAAAAAATTGAAACAGCCTCAAATGGGCTTGGTCTGTTTGATATTGGGCTATGTTGTCCGATTTGGATCAAGTCCAGATCGTGAACTTTCGTCTTTCATTTTGCCCCTCATCTTTTTCCTATTGAACTTATTCTCCCCATATATATATTTTTTTTCATTCACATGGGTAATTAATTATAGCTTTTTTTTTTGTTACAAATTTTCCCCTTAAAATTTTTGTTTCTTGCAATATAGTTTCAAACTTTTTTGTAGCATTTGAGTTTCTAAACCTAACAAAGTGTGGCAAGTAAATCCAAATCATAAATTTCTATCAAAATTGGGCGGAATAATTACGTGAGTGCACATGAACATTTTAGAAGACTATGCATCTCATTTGCTTCTAAAAAAGGGACAAAAGTGGTATTTAAGTAAATATAGGGGAGTTTTGGTTATTTTATTTTTTTTAACAATTTTGTTAACTTGTGTGTATATTTTAATCATTGTAATCCTCAAAATTCAGGCCATTCCTTTCTAAATGGGTCACATGAGTCTCACTTGATTGTTTTTCATCTTAATTTTAACAAATGTTTATGATTAGATACTTAATTGCTACACTTAGCTAAGTTTTGAGTCTTAATTGTCACGAAAAAAATTAAGAATCAAATTGCAAAAAAAGTAAAGTTCAAGGGAAAAATGTGTCAAAAACCTTTAATTATAAGGTAGGTACTCTGGTTTCTCATAAATTATGATGGCAGATACAAACATTGTAAACTTATGTGTTCGGGTCTAGAAAGTAAGTTTGATGTAACCGTAATTATAAGTTATTCAATTAAATTATTTGTTCAAGTCAATCCCATAAGAAAAAGATCTTGCAAAGTTTCTTTGCAATATATTAATTAAGTTATTCGATTAAATTATGTACCGAATTTGAAAATTAAAGTTAGTTATTTGCAAGTTATTTATAGATTATTTACACATTTTGTAGATTTTGCCATCTTTATGAGTTTTGTGATTCACCAAGTTTAAGTGAAATTAACAAATTTGATTGCAACAGAAAATTAAATAAATCCCAAAATTTCAACAACAAAATATATGTTTAATTTTTAATATAGAAAACAATATTTATGAAAATATTGATATTCAAAGGATCCACCGTGGCGTTTACTTAATTATATTTTAGTTTTTCTAAAACTATTTATTAAAAATTTAAGAATGTAATATGCCATTTTTTATCAACAATAAATTAAGAATTATCAAGCATTTAATGTGTCAGTTTATATCTATAATGCAACAAAAACTCATTTTAATAAATAAATATGGTCTTAGAATTAATTAACTAAAATAACTAACAAAATAAAGAGTTAAGCATTTACCATGGCAATCTTTGTCAACTCTAATAAAAGCCTTCCTAAGCATTATCCATAACATTCTATGTCTATGATAAATCAAAACTCTATTTTGCAAGAATTTTGGCTAAGTTATCGTAGGTTTTCTGAAAAAGAAGAAGAAGAAGAAGAAGTTATAATAGCTTAGAAAACCGAGAAAAACTAAAAATAATTAAATTAAAACTATTAGAGTTTTCCCTATCTCACTTTAGCTAAAAAATAATTTAGAAAAACATATTGAAAATAATAATAATAACTAAAATATTTTTAACTTGAAACATAACTATTATTACACACTGATTAAGGTAGCAATGTCACAACATCATAACTAAAGCATTTTGGTAGTAGGAGAACCCAAAACTAAGGCCGAAGGATAATATTTTGGACGACTCCTTCATGGCAAACTTCACCGCCTTTTATAGGCAATTTCAAGCAGGTTCAAACAAAACTCGAGGCACTACTATTTATTAAGGTGTAGATCCTAGGAAGAGTTATCGAAGATGTGAATGAAGGGGGAGCTAGTAATGCCATTACTTGATTCACAGTTGAACTCTGGCAAGACCAGGAGAATCACTTCTTTTCATTGTCTGAAATCCTGAACAAAAAAAAAATAAAAAAAAATAAAATATATATATATATATATATATATATATATATATATATATTAAACATGTTATAAAGAAAAGATCTTTCCATAACAATAAGGTCACAGTCCTTGTACATAAATTTTATTTGTTTTTACATATCTTCTGGCTGTCAAATGGTAGAAAGTAAAGAAAAATGGAATGGTTTTTGCTTTCGCATTGAAGAGTTCAAATACACAATTTCTCTGAAACCAAATGAGTGCCTTAAGCAAATTCTAGAAATTGGACAAATAGCAAACAACGTCGTTTGATAAATAATGTCAATGAAAACGACACGTTTGATGGAATTGGCCGGGTGTAAAAATTACGTCGTATGTCCAAAAATATGTCGTATGAAAAAGATATAATTTGACGGATTTGATGTCGTTTGAGAAAAAAAACAAAAAGAAAAAAGACACCGAGATTTGACGTTCGTGTCGTTTGAAAAGGGGAAAAAAAAAGTAAAGAAAAAAGAGATGGCTTATCTCAAGTGTAGCACCGATGGGTCATGTTTACACAGCGCAAGCAATGTCGTATAAGTGTGAAAAATATGTCGTACTGTCAACATTGTAGTAAATTCTCTATCAAAAGGGCTGTCGTATGATGAAAAGGATGTCGTATGAGGAAAATATGCTTACTGGTGAGTAGTATGAGGGAAATTTTCTCCAATGTCGTATGCTTGCTGATCGGTCTCTGAAAAGCATGCGACAGTAAACCAAAAATTCTTAAAAACAAAAAAATCCAGATTCCTTGGAAAAATATCTGATCTTCACATCGGCAGGTGTAAACGATTTCGCAATTTGTTTCGCCCAGAATAATACTAATACATCTTGACTGAATACCAAAAAGCTCGATAATTTTTCAAGAACAAATATAAAAAAAAAACCAAGAAAGCATCAATCATATATATATATATATATATATATATATATATATATATATATATTCTGGGTCTTAACCTGCGAGAGCAATTCATGGACGAAAACACAAGCTAGGACAATCAGAATTGAAAAATAGGAGCATAAATCATTAGTTATGGAGACAAAACTGAAATAAAAGCGAAATTAGGCTGTGAAAGTCGAAGAAAATCAATTTTGATTCTGATGAATGGCCCAAACCTGATCGTCAGCAGCTTTTTTTTTTTTTGGTTCCGGGGGGCGATAAATTGCTAATTCTTAATCATCACTTTCTTGAAGAAATGAAATAAAATATGACGAGTAATAACACCTTAGTTGGTTATAAGTTTTTCTACTTCAACTATAGATTGAATGTTTGAGTTACGCTGAGTCTTACTTAGAAGTAGTGACATTCTCTTTCCCTATTGTACATAAAAAAACAGAAATAAAATTTCTAAAATAAACCATATAAAAATTTACAGAAGTCATAGAAAATACAGCTTTTTCAAAACTAATTATAATAAATGTCAAGTTTTAGAAGTATTTGTAGTAAATATTAAATTTATGATATAAATCATTTATTTATAACTTTATTTATTTACACAATAAATAGATTTATGGTGCAAATAATATATCTACCTTCTTGTTTACATTATAAATATTTCTTATTTATAGAGAAATAAGTTGTTTATATTATAAATATGATATTTACTACAAATATTTTTAAAATCTGATTTTTAATTTAAAAAGTTTTAAAAATCTCACGTTTCTCTCATTCTCCCTAAAATTAAACAAAATCTAACAGCCACAAATGGACTAGGCCTGCTTGATATTGGGCTAGGTTCTCCACTAGGTTTGGGATCAATTTGATAAATATTACTTCTGTGGTATCACTTTTGATTTCCGTTACTTCTATGAAAAAATTTAAAATATACCACTTTTAGGAAATAAAAAGAGAGAGGAAAGGGAGAAAGAAACACAAGGAGAGAGAGGGAAGAGTGTGAAACATAAAGTGAGGGAAGAGAAAGAAGAAGAGCTGGGTTGTGAGATTTTTTGTAATGGTAATTTGGATATGTTATACGTCAAAAGTGATATAATTCAAAGGTTAAGAAAAAAAGTGGTACAAAACATTAGTGATATAAAAAAAGAGGTATGGGGACCTAATTTTGTCTAGGTTTGGACCCAAACCCATATCATAAATATATTCATCTTTCATTTTATTCTTGAATCTTTTCATGTTTGTCTTATTCTCCCTATATATTTTTTTTCCAATCACATAGATAATTAATTATAGGATTTTTGCACATTTACCTATTAAACTTTTGCCCTATTGTAATGAGATTCTTAAAGTTTTTTTTTTAAGCAATTAAGTCTCTAAACTTAACAAAGTTTGATAATTAAGTCTTTTTTTTTGAAATATTGTAGTAACTTAGTCTTAATCAGAAATTTTTGTCATAATTAGGAGGGGAAATGATATGTGATATACACGTGACTTATTTAAGAGATTACAAAACCTTATTTATAATAAGAGTCAAATTATTCAATTTTATACAGCAAAAAAAGAAAGTATGTCATTAATCTTTTTTTACAATTTTGTTAACTTATATATATATTTTAATCATTGTAATGCTCAAAATTCAGATCCTTTCCTTCTAAATGGGTCATATGGATATCACATGATCGATTTCCATTTTAATTTTGACAAAATTTTGTGATTAAGGACTTAATTGCCATATTTAGCTAAGGTTAGGGTCTCAATTGCCACAAAAAAATTTTAACAATCACATTGTAAAAAAGCATAAAGTTTTAAAAATAAATGTGTCAAAAACCCTTATTTATATGGTGGGTACTCTAGTTTCTTACAAAATTATAATGGTTGACACGGAAATTCCAAACCAAAGTGAATAGATCATATTGTTACTTGTTGACGATGGAAAATGTTCAATTAATAATACTCACAAATCACTCATGGTTCTCACAGATTAATTCAATAAAAATGAAATGAAAGGATAAAAGCAAGTATTAGAGACACAGATTTATAGTGGGTCACTCTTTAATGAGCTACATCTATCGTATATCGTATTTTCCTTATCAAGAGTTCGTACAATACATTATCAGATTCTTGGAAATGAAAATGAAAAAAATGGAGATATTGTGTCCGAGATTCGAAGGGAGAGGAGAGCCAACCCCTCCTTTTCTCTATCTCCCATTTTATATAGTGCTGTGTTATTATTTAAAATGATTAGAATATTGTTATTGGGACGAGAATGTTCATGTTTTGTGCAAGCCTATTCTCTTTACGCATGGTGTCTCTGCACACATAAAGAGTATATCGAGTCTTGTGCTAGACACGAGAAACCATAATAGTAAAGTTTTTATTAACCACAACCAAGGCAAATCATAAAAAAGAAATAAAAGAGGTTGTCATTCGTGTTATTCTTCTGTTTTTATTCTAATATCTTTTATATTTTTTTTAAAAATAAAATGTTACACCGATAGGCAATCATTCAAGACAAAGAAGGAGAGAAAAAAATACTTCATTAGTCAACAAAAATCAACAACACTTGAACCCTAGTTGTTCTTTTTCCTTATCCTAACTTTTTTTTAAAGATTTTTTCACTTATTTTTATGCTTATTTTTATTTGATTAAGTTATAGTAGATAATAGTTGAATTTTCTAAGGACTTCTTATATTAGCATTAGTTCTACTGGTTGTACCTGCTACTGTGAGAGGGTTTTTTTCCTCCTATAAATGTGAAGAATCACTTACGTAGTCAAATAAGAAATTAATTAATAAATGATGCTATATACATATATATATTTTGCTAGAAGAATGATACTTGTGTACATTGATCAATTAATATCTAGTTTATCTAGTTGATAGGTGGATTAACATTTATCAATGAGAAAATCATATTTCTAAATCTGGTAATGGAAAGTCTTGATGCTAAGAAAAAGTAGAGGGCCTTAATCTTTCAACATGAGTTAAACTTGTATGTTTTAAGCAAATTTAGCATTTAAAATTGTAGACAAGTATATCATAGATTTGTAAAATTATTTTCTACCAAGTGATTTGTCATTTACCAACCTCTAGTCATGTATTATATATTATTATTATTATTATTATTTATTCTTTTGTTAGTTATAGAGATGAAACTTTTCTTGAAGCCAAAGAGGACAGGGTGAGGGTTGTGGGATGCAGCGGCTAGGTTGTAGTTATAGAAATGAAACTTTTCTAGAAGCCAAAGGGGACAGGGCAAGGGTTGTGGGATGCCACGGCTAGGTTGTTCAAGAGCATGAGAAAAAAGAAAATGAAAAAGAAGAAAAAAGTTAAAGAAAAAGTTGGTAAAAGATTGACTATAGAGGATAGAGAAAATATAACATACAACACACGTCATAAAAGATGGAATATGGAGAAATAAGAGAGTATAGGGTGAGGATGAAAAGGTTCAAAGACGGTAAGAACTAAAAAGTCGATTGAAAGAAAAAGAGGAAAGAAGTGCTAAACATGTTACTATTGAAAAAGCCATTTGGGAAGAAAATATTTAACTTTATATAAAATAGAATAATGGTAAAAGAAAAAGAAGACAAAAGTTAAAGAAAGAGGGGGCAAAAGATAAAAGATAGAAGATAGAGAAAATATAACACAGAATGCCATAAAGGATGGTATAAGGAGAGATGAAAGAGGGGTATAGGGTGAGGATGAAAAGGTCAAGAGAGGGCAAGAAATAAAAATTCCATAGAAAGAAAAAGAGGAGAGAAGTGCTAAACATTTCAAGATATTGAAAAAGCCATATATCTAGGGTGAAAATATATTTTTTTATACAAACTAAAATGAGATATTACTCCCGTCATACTTTGCAATGATAATTCCATCAGCTTATGAGAAAGGCCATTTAATTGGATTTGGAATTGTAGTTTCGATGTTCTAAATAACCAGAGAAATAGTTATTTCATTTTCATTTGATACGTTGGCTAGAAATTGTGTGATTTAGTCTTCATAGTTTGAATTAATAGTTTTGAACCTATATAATTTGAACAATGATTTTGAACAAATATTTAGAACGTGTTAGGCTTTCTGTTGGCATAATTGGTATATAATTATCAAGAAAAAACACATTTAAAAAATATCAATGTTTAGAAGATTTTGAAAGCTTGGAGAATATATATGTCAGAAAAAGATAAAGATTTGAAAATTCGCTTGAAGAAAAAGTAAAAGTTTGTCTCATATCTATGCTTTTTAATTTTGTTAAATTATATTTTGGTTTATTCAAACTTTTTCTTTGACGTTGTTTTTAAAAAAAGTACGATAAAAGTTTTGTTTTAAACTGAAGCAAAACGAATTTGATTAAAACTCAAAGTTTTATCTCTTGGTTTCAAACTTGAATTTGATTACAATTCAAAAGGCACGTACACATCCCTATATAAACATTGGTTATCAACGTGAATGTGTGTGCCTTACGGAGTGAAAAAATTGCTTTGAGCTTGTTTTGGTTTTTAATGCTTTAATCGTTTTGTGAAAAGCCTAAGCTGCACAAAGGTAGCTTAGAGAGAGCCTATTTGGTTTAAGATTCTTAGTTTTAAATCTAGATTTTTTTTTCTAGGTGTGTGAGACCATTTACTGTATCTTCAAAAGAAGGTGCTTTCTTCTTTGAAGAAAAATTTGCAGCCTTTGAGAGAAGGCATTTTGCGGCAAACGAGGGTCTCGTGAAGCAGAGTTAAAGACGAGTAGTGCTCGTTAAAAGGCCATAGGGAGTATAGCAACATATGCATCAATTACTAAGAGGAAGTCTTACATTCATTAAGTCCAATTTTTGCTTGTATGCAGTTTTTCTTAGTGGATTGTTCCACATCTAGACGTGACCCTGAGGATGAAGGTTTACCGAACCTCAATAACAATTTGCTGCGTTCTTTTGCTTAGTTTATGCATTGATAAATTTAATTAATTGGACTTTAATTAACAATTCAACAATTTTTTAAAACAGATCTTTCAATTGGTATTAGAGCGGTTCACTATCCTTGTTTTGGTGAGATTTTGGGACAAGATCTGTGTTGCAGGTAAGGATTTACTAAGAGATGGAAGCTTAATTATGAAACCACCATTTTTGGATGGTTTAAACTATTCATACTAGAGGGCATGTATGAGAGCATTTATCAAGACAATTGATGAAAAAACATGACAATTTATTCTGATGGGCTGGGATCATCCTATTGTTGTTGACATAACCATTCTCAAGCCCGAAGAACCATGGTCTAAAGATGAGGTAAAGTCAACAAATTATAATTCAAAAGCCCTTAATGCCTTGTTCAATGATGTAGATGTGAATCAATTCAAGCTCATCTCTACGAGTGAATCTGATAAAGAGGCATTGAATATTCTTCAAATTGTACACAAGGGAAACTTTGTTGTTAAGGTTTTCAAACTATAATTGTTGGTACCAAGTTTGAGACTTTAGGAATGCATAGCGATGAACACATTGTTGATTTTAATGTGAAGTTATGTGATATCGCTAATAAAGTTTTTCCTCTTGGTGAGAAAACTTTGACTCAAAACTTGTAAAAAAAAAACCTTAAGGTCTCTTCTTGAAAGATTTGCTTACAAGGTTGTAGCAATTGAAGAAGCCAAGGATGTAGATTTCATGAAACTGGAAGAATTAATGGGCTTGTTGTAAACTTTTGAGATGAAATTGAAGCAAAATAAGAAGGAGAAGAGTATAGCCTTGCAAGCTGAAGTGCATGATTCTCGTGAGAGGGAGATATCTGATGATGATGATGAAGAGGATTTGACAAAATCTCTTGCTTCGTTGACAAAAATTTCAAGAAAATTTTGAAGAAAATAAACAAGAAGAAAAAATTCAATAATTCATCAAAGGTTGAAAATTTCCAAAAAAACAAAGGCTCCTTTAAGCAATTTGATGGCATTAGAAAGGTCAAAGCGATTCAATGTTGTGAATGCAAAGGTTTTGTCTATATTCAATCCCAATATGCTAAAACTCTCAAAAAGAAATCTAAGGTTATGACTTCCACCTAGAGTGATGAAAGATCTGAAGGGAGTCAAGAGGATGATGAGGTCATGAGCAATTATGTGGCATTCAACATAGCCATTACATCTATCATTGAATCTATCACAATAGAAACTATGACAAAATGTGATAAAAAATTTGTAGAGTTCAGATTTGGATACAGAAATTGAGAATAACAGTGAAGATCATGATATCACCAATGATTCAATACAAGATGTCTATAGAATTATGTATACCAAGTGGGTGAAACTATGCAAATTTAAACAAGATCCTACAAGATCAAGGGGTTGAACTTACTAAAGAAAGGGATAAATTAAAGAAAACAGCCATAAATTACGAATTCCTAGCCCCAAAAAAGGGGGAGAAATTATCCAAAACAAGGTCGGGATTAGACATACTTTAAAAAGACCATGAAGATGTTGAATATCGGTATGATTAAGCTTGATCACATTCGGACGATGGGTAAATCTAGTGGAGACCATCACGGTCTTGGGTACACAGGTGGAGGCAGAAGCACAACAACAACTTTTGTTAAGGAGAGAACAAAGTCTACATCGCCTCCACCATCTGATAAGAAGTATGTTCATTCATCTCCTTAGTCATCATATGAGTTGAAAAGGTTTGTACCTACTTGTCACTTTTACAATATCAAAGGCCATATTCGACTTAAATGCTTTAAATTCTTAAATCATTGAAAAGTGGTATGATAAATAATTCATTGTTTTCCCCCAAACCAGAAAGGTCCCCTAGATCCAAAATTAACTTTAATAGAAAAGTGGAAAAATTTGGATTAAAAAGTCTGATTTGTGTGTGAAAGAAAAAACCTGAGATATATAATGCTTTCAAAGATTTATTCATAAGATTAAAGAGTGAAATGAAATTAGCAAACATATTTTCTAAGGCATTCCATGCTCCTAGGTTCAAGTCACTTTGGAAAACATTAGGAATTTCCATTGTTTGACTTGCATCTGAGTTTCTTTCCATTTAATGTATACATATTATAGTAGACACATCTTTAGGTTCACGTTTATTTGTTTTATACATAAAAAATTTGAGAATTTAGCATGAAAAATAGTTAGATGGATATGGATTATTTGAAAGGACTCTATGTTTATGCATAAACCAATCTTGATTATTATAAAGCTTTAATCAATTGACTTATGTGCATTAAAACTATCATATTCTAAATAGATATTTGAGAATGATGCAACCATAGTCTTGCTTTTTTGAATTATGCTACGATTGTTTTCCGGATTCTTTCAAACAAATATGACATGTTATATTATAAATAAAGTATAAAAAGAAAAAAGATAAAGAAAAAGGAGAAAAGCTATCTATGAGTTATTTGCGCCTATGTATCATCAATATGTAGAGGATAGTCTACCATAAGATGAAAGCCCCCAAAATGCAATAGAGTTGAATATAATAATGTTATAATAAGTAGAAAATATGTTCGCATAGTGTGCTTTTGCATATGATCTAGATAGTTAGAACAAGTTTTTCAAAAATTTTGATATGACAGGTAGTAAAGTTTCAAGAAGCTCTATACAGGTATGGTATATTTTTTTACACACAATTGGACTATATTATTATGCTCTTGATAGTTTTAAATTTGATTTATGTTCAAACTTTGATGATTTGAAGATAATCCATGTTTAAAAGATGAAAAAATAAATCTAATTCTCACAAAAAAATTTCCATTTGTGTTTAGGTGCATCATGTTTAGTTTCTGTATTTTAGATCTTTTTATTTGTATTCACATGTTTACACTAGGTGCATGTACGCACACACACACACAAAAGCATTGTCATATCATTATAAAGAAGCTAGGTGCATTATGATCTTAGAAATTTTGTTTGTCAATTAGCTCTTAAGTCTGTCAAGGAAATTTTGATTTGAGAATTTGTTTGGAAAAGATGAACTAATTTAGGGGAGCAATGACTTGAATCGACATCATATTCATTGTTTCATTGGTATGAAGGATTTTTTTTTTTTTTTTTTTTTGTCTCCACCCCTTTTTATGAATTATTTTCACCCCTTTTAATGAATTGTTTTGTTGGACTAATGCTCTTTGGCTGACAAAAAAAGAGAGAAAAAAAGAATATTCTTTTGTTTTTCGGTTGAATTATTGTGTTTGCAAGAACAGTACATGAGAATATCGTGCACAGTGGGGAGCAAGATGAAAATTAATTTTGACATTTTTAACAAAAGAGGGAGTAATGTTTTTTTTTTTTTTTTTTTTAGTTTTGCCAAATATGCCAAAGGTGAGATTGTTAGGTTTTTTGTTAGCATAATGGGCATGCAATTATCAGGAAAAAAACAAAATTGATAAATATCAAAGTTTAGAAGATTTTAGTAGCTTGGAGAAGATATCTGTCAAAAAATGATAAGGATTTGAAGATTTACTTGAAGGAAAAATAAATGTTTATTTTATACCTAGAAGATATGTTTTTTTTTAATTTTTTTTAAAATTATCTTTTGGTTTATTCAAACTTTTTCTTTGACGTTGTTTTTAAAAGAAATACGATAACAGTTTTGTTTTAAACTGAAGCAAACGAATTTGATTAAAATTTAGAGTTTTATCTCTTGGTTTCAAACTGAATTTGATTACAATTCAAAAGGCACGTACGCTTCCCTATATATACATTGGTTATTAACATGAATGTTTAGTTTTTTAAATTTTAAATAGGTTAGTTTCCATTTAATTTTCTAATTTTTGAAGTTATTTATTTTTCCTATTTTTATTGTAGTTTTTCATTAATGTTTGGGCTAATTTAGGCTATAAATATGCTATTTCTAGCATATGTAATGAGGAGGAAAATTTATTAATGAAATTATACTGTTTATTCTTCTTATTTTTCTGGTTTTTTTGGTATTGTTTAGAATCAACGAGTGATTGATACTTATTCTTTTGGTATTCTAAGAAAATCAATAGGTTTATAGAATATCTATCTTTCAGTATTTAGATTGAATCAATAAAATCTTTTGGTATTCATAGAGAATTAATGGATTATTCAGCATTCTAATTAAATTAATGGATTCTAAAACTTTATCTCTTTTTCCTATTTTTTTCTTACGCTTCCGCTATACCAGTTTATAATTTTGAGAATTCCAACTACAACTTAAACCTTTTTATTGTAGTGTTTTTCCTTACAAAAATTTATATTTTTATATTTGTATTCAAAATTAATGTTTAATTGGTTTTCGTTCATAATTCATTCGAGTGTGTTACACTTAGGTATAATAGATCTCCTTGGAATGAAGCTAGATTCTATATTGGCGGAGATTCTTGGAATGATTAAAGTAGTGATAATTTACGCTTTGATTTTTTTTCTTTAATCTTAACTTGACGTTCATGTTTAATTTTGACCTTTTACCTTTTGCAATAATAGTGTATTATCTATCATGGCAGACAGATCACTTCTTTCCTAGCAAAAATGGGAAGAGAAAGAAGGCCAACAACAAAAGACTACAATATAATATCACTTAGTTGATATCCCAATTCCTTAAGAGATAAAAGATACCGTGGAAAAAAAGAAAGCAAAATCTAAGTAAAAACTAATTACCCCAACGATATCTAAAAGCAATGAAATGGTAAAAAGGAAATGATGAAAAGTTAATTCCTTTTTGGAATTAGTGACGAAGAAGAGCATGTTCTTCAACTTTAAAATCTTAGCATAATATTGGAGGGCCCAAAGTAGAAATACCAACAATTTTTTATCCTTAATTAAGCAGTAGTGGGAGCATAAAAAGAAAGTTGTGGAAATTAAAACCTTAACCATGCGCTTCCCATCATATAATGAAGAAATTTGGTAGAACATTTAATTAGCATTTTGTAGAAGCAAAAGTTTGCGAGTCAAATATATAATCCGTGAAAACGCGGTAAAAAAGCGTTGGAAATTCTGTGTTTAGTTTCATAGAGCTAGATAAAGAAATGGAAGAAGAAAACTAGAAAAATAAATAATAGAGCAATGTACACAAGTAACTATAAATTCTTTTTTTTTTATTTTCTCGTTTTGAGCACTAATTGAGTCAGTATATATCGTTTTCATCTTTTCTTCCCTACTTGTAATCAAAGAGAAGCCAATTGTAGTTCCACTCTTTAGTCGTCCAATTTCGAAGAAACTTCGTCACAAATAGGAGTACTTCGGAATAGGAAAGACTTTCTCTACTGGGAGTCTAGTCTACGGATATGATGCACTAATATTGTATCTATATGTTTCTAGAGGACTTTTCACATTGACCATATGTATCTTTTAAATTAATGATATAAATTAAGCTCGCCTTTGATATAAGCAAAATGTTAAATGCTTCATAATTAGTTCCGAGGATCAAGACAGAAAAATTTGCCATAAGAGATTGAGGCATCATTGAACTAATGAATAGAATAAATAAAAAGATGTAAAATTTTAATAAGATGAAATAAAATTTTAGAAGGAAATATATAAATTTTGTATACAAAATTGAGATAAAAAAAAGGTTCAAAAAGAGAGGTTATAGCCGTCCACTCTCGTTTGTCGTTTGTTACACATTAATTAGATTCTAAAGCTAAATTGTATGCTGCTGATCAAGAGACAGTATGCGGCGTATTACTTATTTGGACTTAAAACTATTACGTAGAGTTAATTAGTTCCAAAAAAAAAAAAACTATTACGTAGAGTATATTATGTATACTTATTATCCCCGACTCATATATATATATATATATATATATATATATATATATATATATGCTTCATTAGGCTGTAGGCATTTTTCCTCGAACTAAGAATTGTTTTACAGACTTTCTCCTAGTTTATGCAGCACTATGTGGGTATAATTCAATGGTGATATACTGCGCTTAAAGATAGTAAGTGATGAGTTCAAGTTATCCCTTTAAACTTTCCAACTTTTTTGATTAAAATAATGAGAAATACGAAAAGCTTAAGAAGCAAAAGAGATGTCAATTGGGTCTATCGGCCCAACTGGCACAATAGCACAGCATGAAAAATGTTTTACGGGCACTACATGGCACAAGATTAGATTGGATAGAGCTAAGCACGACACGAGATGGTGGGCGTGTCGGCCTTATGATTTAGGCACGTAGATAGTACATGACATGATGTGACAAAAAACATAAGCACGATACGGTACGGCACGACCCATTGAGTATGAAAATTATAAAATTTTTATTATATTTGAGCATGACATGACCCATTGACGAATATATTATTTTTATTTTTATTTTTATAGATTTAGTGATGATATTACAAATTTCTCAATAATTAAAAATTTTACAATCTTTATGAATATAGTTAATTGATTTCACCTTAAAAAATATCAATTGATTTGCATTAGTGTGTTTTTTTTTCCTCAATAGTCAACACAATATGTATAACATGATATAGAAACCAACTATTGCTTACCTCAATTACTTTTGACAACTCTATATTTTAGCTTAACAAGCTAAAATATTGCATTTTCTTTTTTTTTCTTTTTTATTTTCAGTAAAATGTTGAGTAAGGGACTTGAGTATTGGATTTAAAGTGGTATGAAGTTTTTTTTCTTTTAATTTGGTAATAAAATATAAAGTTTATTTTTTTTATTTGTTTCTTTGAATAATATAATTACTTAAAAAGTATTGAAAAACAATTTTAAAATTAGTGGGTTGATCCAATGGTCTATTGCACCTGGCATGATAAAAAACACAAGCATGACACGACATGAGCATGATATGTGTTGTATTTATGGGTCGGGTCGGGCCTATGTTTTTTAATCTTTTGCTAGCATGAGCATGACACAAAGCTTTGATGGACTAGGCCGGATAAAGCACAAAGCACGCTTGCCCTAACCGATTATGGGCCGGGCCGGCACAACACGGCGCGATTGACATCTCTAAAAAGTAAGAGCTACCTTTTGGTCCAATGGTTATGGGAAGCGGGAAGTTGTGGATCAGATTATGCAATTTTTAGTGGGAAGGAGAGAAGTAGTAGGCCATCATTAATTGTGAATAAAAATAAATAAACTAAAATATAATAGTTTTTAGTAAATAATCCATTTAAATTAAAGTGAAATTTATTTTTGTATAAAATGACGTATAAAGAAACAAGAAGTGTTTAAAAAAAACACATGATTCTAAAAATTTTATGTATTTAAATGTTTTAAAAGTATGCTATTTACTTACATTATGAATTGAAATTGTGTTATTTAATGTAATATCTCTGCTTCTTATTATCACCCCATGTCTAGTTTTTTAAGCTCACTATCAAAAACTGGACTTTTAGTCATAAAAGTTTTTAACAAAACTTTTAGTTACAATATTTTATTGTGACTAATATATATTTAGTCACAAATTTTAGTTCAATTTTTGCTGTAACTAAAACTTTTAGCCATAAGGTTTTTAGTCACGGAATATTAATACCATTCCCTTTTTTTTATTGGGTAATTTAGGAGAATACTATTTTTGCATAGTTGAATTTCAAATGTAGTACTTCTGTTAAATTTTTTTTTAATTTCATCTCAAATTGGTACACATAAGCAACAAAATTTAAAAATTGTACTGTACAGAGTCTAATTAACACCTTTTTTATTAGTGATAAATCATGATGACCAGATGACCAATATTGATATAAATTAAGCAGTTGACAAGAACTACGTGGTATTACAAGCGCCCATGGAGACCAACGAGCACAGCCTCATCCCAAGCAGCAGCAGCAGCAACAATATTTCAGTTGGTTTTCTAGTTGGGAGCAGACGTACTAATAGCGGCGTATTAAGATATGAACGCAAGAGTTTTATGAGATCAAAGAAATACAGGTAAATATCAAGGGCCTCCATCATGATCTGATCAATAATTATCATATATATACTTCTTGTTTTCTTCTTCATGTCTAATGAAGAAAACTGATATTAGCTCTCTAGATCTGTCTCTTTCAAATATAAATTTCCTTATCATTGCCCACACAATTTAAATATCCTCTATCCTTCGAGGAAAAATCGGATAAACTCTAACATTAGGACGTTCATCCATTATTTTACACACACACACACATAAATATATATTATTTTTTCGTGTATACTGTTTGAGTGTTTGTTACACGCATGATCCCAGTAGTACGTACCTCAGGCACTAATATTTCTAATTACAAGCTGTTTTGATGACGATCTATTTGACAGCCTGTAGCGGCAAATTATAATTCATTACTATTATTAGCAAAAAAGAAAATAAAGAAGGAAAATATGTACAAGAAAAGAAGAGGCACATATACATACATACATATATATATATATATATATATATATGTTGTACACAATCATCATATTATCAAGATACTACTCCTCCGTATGTTGTTTAATAAGCATGCCAGCCTTCAAGAACAGGCCGAAATCCATAAATTATTAGTATCATGCTATATTATTCATATATATATATATACATATTACGTACACACATATGAGGTATCTACATAAATATATATTCTATTTTATTTTTTCTCAATTTATCTTTTTATTTTTAAAAATAATGATATTTTTTGAGTTCGAAAAAATTATATAACTTGAAAGGAATAAAATGGAGCAAAAAGAGAAAAATACCTATAAATAGTTTTTGAAAAATACTTTAAACATATTAAAAGTCATAAAATCCTCAAAAGAGAATAAAATTTCTAAAACTACTAAAATCCTCAAAAGAGAATCAAATTTCTAAAACTACAACGAGCCTCTTTGTCTTTTACATTTTCTTTAGGGATTTTTATCATCTTTTAATTTTTAGCAACTACTTAAGATTGTCTCCCTCTTTTTGCCGTGTTATTCTCATTCACAAAGTTTAGTACAAGAGATGAAATCGAATGGGGATTTTCAAATTTATAAGACAATTTTATACACAGTTTCTAAAAGCAAAAGGATAAATTGTGAAAACTAATCCAAACTAATAATTTCAGTTTAGGTATGTGTATTATGGAAGCAATAGTTTGAAAAAATATCTGCCTGGTTTAGAAATATTGGTTTCATTTGAATTACGAAGTGAACATGCATGGGATGTAACATTATAATTTGACAGAGTTTTCTGTGCCATATTGACTGCACCAATAGATAATTAATTATAAATGGAAATAAATCAAACTATTGACTATGTGGTATTCATTCACTTTCTTCTTTTTGGTTGTCTAGTTCCGAAGACTTTTAAGCAGGCAAAACATGCCAATTTATAATATTGTATACAGGGAATCCAGAAATGCACAAGGCTGCTGGAGGTGTTCAATAATTAATTAGACAATTTGTTGTATGTTTTTTTCACTTTTTCTTTAGTTTCCCAACAACTTATGTCCCATCATATCCATATAAGCTTTTTTCATGTTCCTTAACTTTGTGCAATTTAGTGCGACAAAATTTTGCTTTTTTATCCCTACTTGATTGGGGCCCTATCATTATGGACCCTGAGGTTGTCACGCATATGCATATATACGAATATAAATATAAATATATGTGTGTGTGTGTGTAAGCTTGCTCTAGCACCATATGATCTTTTATGGGTTTCAGATTATGTAAGAGGTCTGTTTTTATTCCTGTTCTTCTTTCGTTCTTCCCTTTTTCCGGAGGTACCACGTGACCCTTCTCCTTTCTATTCCTTTTGGGCGTTCCCCATCCTGAATTCTGCACGCACGCACGCACAATATACACATACAAATATAATATATAATATTTACTAGTATAATTTTAAACCCACCACCCTCTGTCTCATAAAGATTTGATTTTGAAGCTGAGAAAGTCTCCTTGGGATAATTTCTCTACAAGTTATTTGTACCTCTATACGTTTATAAATGACGCAATGTGTAATGTGTTACTATTTTGGAACCGTAAAAAAGTTAGAAACTAACGTCAAAAGTGAGAAAAATTAAGATCATTGTCCTATTTGGGATAAAAAATTGGTCACGAGCATTTGATCGCTTTTTATTTTATCTTTCTAGGGGACTCATGGTATTGTGGTAATGGTATCAATCTTTGGACCATTATCCGTTTAATCCAGCATTATTCCTTTTAGGGTGGGGAAATTCTAAATCCTGAAAAAATGAAAAAAGAGAAGTACAATGCACTAATAATTTAATTAGTTAGAAAAAAAAACCGTAAGTACTAATTACTTTAATGCATTCAATATCTGTATTAAATAAAACATGTACCCACCTATATATTTTACAAATTTCATGTTGCATGCCATATTAATAGATGGAATCCCTTTCTGAGCTTTGTCAGTTTTCTAGCTTGTCAATATATGGTTACTTGTTATTTTTTCGTTTTCAATATAGACTTATAGTCGCTTTAAAAATACCAATTTGGTTAAACTTATGTTAGTTCAAATCAGTTTCATCATATTATTTTCTCATAAAATTTGAATTGTTATAATAATGTTTTTGATTTAAACTAACCCGATGATCCAAACTTCTTATGTCTTTTTTTTTCTTTTATTAAAAATATCGGGTGTGAATTTGGATATGAAATGGGGTTATTAGAAGTGCCATCCTAATCGAAATGTTCTAACTCTCTCTGTCTTCTCTTTCCTTGTCATTCATTAAAAAAAAAAAAAAAAAGTTGTCATTATAGATAACCTATCAAGAGATATGTGTGTAACGATTTTGGATATACAAAATGTGTAGGGCAAAAGGGTTCATTTCATCAACGCTATGGCATGCGGTGTTTGCATTTCTAAATCCACTCTTGATTGGAGTGATTCAAGTGGAATGCCAAGCTTCAAAGTCATCTCCTTTCCAAACACACCGTGCGAATATGTGGACCTTTCTGTTGGCCACTCTCGTGTACTGCTTCGCCTTCGCAGCCAACATAAAATGCCGCCGCCGGCGCACAGTTTATGCTTTATTCTCCGGTGGAGTGGCTCTCATCTCTGGATCCCTTTCTTCCATCTCATTATTCTCCATATTTCTTCCAACGCTTTGGGGACGATTCGTTTTCTTCTCATGGATCATTTTGCCCCTCCTGGTGTTGCGACAATTTATAAAATATTGGCCTTTCCAATGGATTCTCAAGTCAGTTTCCCGACTTCTTAGGAACATAAGGAAAAAATTCAATATTGATGGCATTATCTTAAGTGAGCGTCCACAAGTGTAATTGTTATCAATTAATTAACTACATCACTATATTATTTCTTTATATTATTATTAATAGTCCCAATCGAGCTTGCCATTGTATTTATATATTTCTGCCTAATCCCCATTTGTGTACTAAACTTCTTCTCTTGTTAGAATGTAAATTATGGATGTTTAGTTATATATATATATATATATATATATATATCTGCTTAATTTAATTGACCATATTCTTCCACTATATGTAGGACCACAAACTTCGAGTGGAGGATTTACTCCTCTCTATTTATTTATTTATTTAATTTTTAACATAGGACCACAAACTGCTGCTGCACGTAAGTTTCTTTTTTTTTATCAAATAGAAGATTTTTTTTTTTGAATAATCACACCTTTTGCTTTTATTATAAAAGCGAAAACATAGGAATAGGTATACTGAAATACTCTTGTTTTAGCTTTTTTTTATTGAAAGCCATATCCTTTCTGGATATGTCTGTGGTTATCAACCTAATGCATCTTTGTGGCAAATTAATGTGATTGACAACATAAGTCTAAAGGATGTCGGCCAGATTAGATTTGATCCAAGAGGGCCCACCACCCACAAGGACTAAAATCTATGACTAGCTGCCGATCAAGATTTCTGTTAAACCTAACAAATAAAATCTGTAGAAATTCTTGAAGAGCCAAGAAATCACATAATCAAAAACTCTAATCCTAAAATAATTATAGTGGTTTGGACTTAACAGTCCTACATCTAATGTCACAATCTATCCCAGAGACTTTATTCCAATGAATCAAGAATAAAAGATTTTCTCAGAGAAGTTTTCCACACAAATCTCACAGCCCTTACAAAAATTTTCCCAAGGAAGAAAATCCTTACAGTATGGAAAGCAATCATTCAAAGAAAGAATTCTCTCAGAAAGCTTATTGTTCACAACAGAATGATGATCTGAATCCTAATTACAAATAAAGCTTATTTAAATATAAGAAAGAAGCACTATTAGAAAACGTAACTTAAACGAAGCGGATACATATAATAAGAATATGTGAGTGATTCATATACAACATTTCTTTTTTTTTTTTTTTAATCAACGGTCCTACCAATTGATATGTTTCCACTAATAATTGAAACTCAATTTCTTGATATGTATCTTCAATTTTTGGGAACTTATAAAGTTCTTCTCAAGGCCTCTTGTTCATATCTCTCATCAAAAGGTGCTATTCAATAATGTCTATCTAGCAACCCCCCCTGCTAACTCGAGCGAGCATTCAAATATCTATCCTACATTCATTCGTGAAGGTACTTATCGCTATGTAACAAAAATGCGGCACAGAGACATTCGTCTTTCGAAAATCTGTACCATACTTTAGACGACGGTTTTCTAAAAATTGTCATCTAAAATTTCACTTTTAACAAAGGTTTCTAGGAAATCATTATCTAATATTAGGCAGCCTTTAATTTTCTGAAAAAATGATATCGTACCTAGTATTCCCCTTTCTCTTTTCCTCGTACTCGCTTCTCCCTTTCCCTCTTCGTTACCCCCTTAATCACCTAAATGTGGTTGCTCTCCTTCCCTCTCCCTTGTGATGGCGATGAAGTAGGTGATGGGTGACGACAATGGAGTGGGTGACAAGAGACAACAATAGGACAAGGGGTGCAACAAGGTGGGATGACAGGTTGGGTGATGGGCGACGACGACAGTATGGGTGAATGGATGGGCGAATAAGTGCGATGCTTGTTTATATTAATAAAGCTTTAAACAAACCTAGCTTTTTGGGTTTTTGTTGAAGTACTTATATTGTTATTGTAACACCCAGAATTGAATTAAGTGTGATTAGTGTGTGAAATAGTGGATTAGTGTGCCAAATTCTAATTTGACTTTAATCTAATTAATTGGTAATGATTTCCCAACCAATCTGATTTTGAATAATTTTAAATTATTTTTATTTGTTAATTTGAATTTTGGAACAAATAATTTATCAAATACCCAACTAGTCCCATTTGGAAAACCATGTGCAGGACATGGTTTTCCCTCTGCAAACCACTCTCCCTCTCTATTTCTTTCTCTATTTCCTTTCCTCTTCTTCACTCTCTTAGCTCTCTCTTTCTCCTTCTCTCTCTCAGACGCTCTCTCTCTCTCTCTTTTTCCTTCTCTCACTCACTGCCTCTCTTTCTCTCTTTCCTCTCAAATTTGTTTCAAAATTTTGAGCTCAAGCTTTAATCCTCTGCTGGATTGGAACTCAAAGAACGCAATTGAGCTTCCACAAACTCCATTCAAAGATCAAATTCAAGGTTAGTTTGTTTATTTTTCAAAATTTCAAAATTTTCCCTAAATTTTCAATTCTCTGTGTGTTGAAAATCCAAGTTTTCTCTAGTTTAGAAACCTTTCTATTTAAGTTGTAGAGCTTAAATCATCTTGAATCTAGGCTAGATTTAACAAAAATCGAATAAAATCAAACTTCTCATTTTTTCTCCATTTTTGGATTTCTTTAAAAATTCCTGTGTAAATCTTGTTTAAAGTTATTTAAATATGTTCTATCGCGCTTTTCTATCATTTATGATGTTTTGTATGCCTGGGAACAAAGAAAAATAGGTTAAAAGAGGATTTCGAGCTCGAGGAGACCGAGACTCGAAGTCTGGAAATTTCTAGATTTTTTCAGTTCGATAGGTCGAACTCATGAGCTCGGCATGCCAGATTCATCTTGTCGACAAGCTGAACCTGGGAACAACTCAGCAGGCTGTTCTGTACAGTTGGTAGGCCGAATTGTAGAGTTCAGTAGGCCGGACCAGGAAGTTTGACAGGCCGACTGGACTTAATGAAAAATGACCATTTTTCATCCATTTTCATCGTTTTAAACATAGATAAAGACATTAACCTTATAGTATGATTTTGTTAACTTTAATGGCACACTAAGACACCATGAGATAGTTTAGTAGTGTAGAATATTCTAAGCTAAATATTGATGAACTTAATTTACATTTAAGGTCATTCGTGGTTTTGTGAAGCTAACATATAGCGGGTTGGGACTGCGATGTTAAGCATTAGTGTAGGACATCGAGGTAGAACTTTTACCCCTTTCTTTGGTAGCCATGTTTTTAAAAAAGGATTTTGGCCACAAAAATGATTTCTTCAAAATGTTTTCTAGAAAATGATTGATAAGAATTTATTTATGTTCTCATGACTTATTGGACAATGGAATGAGCATAATGAACATCATAATGAATGTAAATGAAATCACTTGGTAATATGAGACTTGAATAATGACATAGAACCAGACATGTCGATAACACCGTCCAGAATGATATACTAGAGCATGATGCCATACTCAGAGATCGAGTCGTGTAGTATATGACCTTGGGGGCAGGTCTCAAAACCCAGTTAGGCTACTATGTTGGTGATTCCTATGGCTTTACCTAGAACAATATAAAACTATAAGATTATTTCTAAGAGTATAATGAATTAAATGGTAATAATAAATTTAATGGATCTTAATTATTGTGTTTTATATATCTGTTGTTTATAAATGACTTGCATAATCAAATAAATGATTTTCAGACTTAGTTCTATTGAGCCTTTCACTCACGTTTTTCTTGTTTTTAAACTCTTTTCCCCTAGGTGGAATTCAGCTTCGGACAAACCGAGAGTCCACCAACCAGACTTGTAAGCAGTAAAAGAATTCGAGTAGGTTACTTACATATTTCGTTCAAGGCACGTAATATTTATTTAAATTTCCTTTATGCGGGACTGTGGTTGTAAACTAATTATTGTTGATACTATGTGTGTATACTAATGTGGGTCTGGTGAGGCCCAACCCATATTTAGTTGTTTTATTATTTTAATTTGTTTTATCTACTTTAATATTTCAATAATTGTTTGAAATAGGTTTTTAAAAAAAAAGTTCATCACGGCTTCATAAATAAGTTTTAATTAATTTAGTTGGTGGATTTAATTAAAATTTAGTTTAATTATCTTAATTAATTCGTCACATTACCGTCCGGATTTCAGAGCATGACAGTTATAGACGTTTCTTTTCTCTTCCCTACTCTATGTTTTTTATTATTTATCATACGTTAGGTGAAACTTTTTCTAATATTTGTATTTAAATAGATTTCTATGAAACTATTATTTTATTATATCTTAGTTTTGTAATTTCATGTAAATGAATCTTCCCCTTTTTACTCTAACTTTCATAACGCGCGTGCGAAAGTGCACTATCACTATACACACAATATATGTCTAACCATATATATACATAAACCTAGAGAATCTAGGGCTTCTTAAGATTTAAGTCATAAAGAAGACACTACGGAGAAAGTTTAATAAGGTAATATTTCAGTCATGCTACGTTTTGTTAATAATGATCAAGCAGCTAATCAAGCTACGGAGGAAGCCATCAGTGGACCAGTATGAAGAAGTAGAAGGCGCTTTCACACCCATTAAATCAAGAAAACAACTTAACAGTAAGTAATAAAGCAATAATACAACTAGAGCTAGAGATTTTGAAGAGGCTACGCACTACAAGAATATGCTGTCAAGAGAAATAATTGATATATAGTTATACAGTTGCTCAGAAAGAAATGGAGTTAGTGATTTCAGGGTCTTGGGATAAATTGGCGGAATTCAATAAGCTTTGTAAAGGCATGACCATTGATTCTGAAAAGAAAGATGCCTACACTCTTTGTGTTAATTTGAAAGCGTATAAGGGTTTCAAATGTATAAATGATTTCGATATTTGTTTCCTGTTGTTTTTATTTGCCTTCTCTGTAAGGTTGTTTTGTTTTATATTTCTTGTTTTGTTAGGTTTGTCATTTGGTTAGATTATAAACTTCTTTACTTTTATTTTTTCATTTAATAAAATAGATTAGGAGTTTGGTGGAGTTAGTGGATGCCAACCTAGTTGCAAGGTAAAGTCTCTCTACTTAATTTCGATCTTTCTATTTATTTGTCAAATATATGCATACATATTTATATATAAAATTACATAAAGAGGGGGGGGGGGGGGGGGGGGGGGGGGGGTGGGGCGCTGCCATTTAACCAAAAAATGCCAGCAACACCAACAATCCAGATCTAAAGCAACACAACTGATAAAATATGGGTCTTTGTTATGAGCCTTATAATGTGAGATTCATCTTTTATTGGTGTGTGATGCTTAGCGTCATTAGTACACATCCAAATGCAATCAGTTTGCATGTAGCAAGCAATTCATTTGATTATATAATATATATACACATATATTCCTCCGCATTAGTTCACTCGAGCTAATTCCCCCCTTGCTTCAATTTATTAGAAAAGTGTTCTGAGATAATGGTTTTGCCTCTCGTTGATTTTCTAAAGATCATGCTATTTAGGAGAGCAGTTAGAACCGTATCTTGGTTTAAATTTTATAAGAAAAAACATTATAGCAAAAACAGTTCTAATTAACCATAAAAAGTAGTTCTAACTATTTTTACCAAACAAACCAATAACCTGATCATTACATGGCTTATGTACTAGTTTAATGAACAGGTTTCTTTTTTTTTTCTTTTTTTTTCTTTTGTATTATAGCTACAAAAAAATACCTTGTAATATTATCAGTGTACGCAATTGCACAATTCTTGTAATTATGAAAGAGTTATCGAGGTAAGGTAAGATGATCCCTTATCTAGTTCTTGTGCAAGTCATCCTTCTTCTTGTTGACTTAATTCCTTTCATCGACCGTATTTGGTCAACATATTTTCTATATTTTAATTTATAAGAAATATTGGTACAATATCTGAGAAATTCTAGGCCCCTTGTTTGGAACTTTGGATGTTTTATCACTTTCAAAACATAGCAAATTTAGCATTGGTTAGTTTCAACTAACTTTTTAGTTAAAAACAGTATAAAGCTCTCACATGCTATAGTAAAAGCAAAAAAATTGCTACAGTTTAAAGTTCTTTCATTCTGTTTACAGTAACTATCATGCCAAACATACATAACTACAAACATGAATTATGGGATTTTCGAAAGATATGAGATTTTATCACGAAGGGAAGGAACGTACGTGCTTGACGAGAAAAACCTACGTCGTTAACATTATTATCTTTATATGAATATATATATATATATATATATATATATATATGCATAAGTGAGATAAGATAAATGAATATATATATATATATATATGTATAAGTGAGATAAGATAATAGTAACTAAAATTGCGTTTGGAGAAAAAGAAAATTACAAAAATTAAGGATATAGTTTTAAAAAAAAAGAAAAGAAAAGTAAACAAAATAAGTGAGATATGTCATGGATAATCACAGATTATTTCGGATGAGCAAAGTGCTTTTGTTCCAGGCCGATGAACTGCAATCCCTTGTCGCTAGATTTTGGAGGGAAGGTGGGAGAGATGATAGAAAAATCCATTGGTTATGTTGGGAACTCTTGTGCCGAGCAAACGGAGAATGTGGTATGAGTTTTCACAATCTTTTAGCTTTTAATCGGGCTCTTGTTGCTAAACAAGGATGGAGGATTCTTAAAAATCCGAATTCCTTAATGGCTCGAGTACTTAAAGCCAACTATTTCCCTAATACCGACTTCCAACTTGCTTCTTGTTGTTACAACTACTCCTATGTATGGCAAAGCATCATGTGGGGTAATGAGCTACTTGATATGGGAATTAGATAGAATATAGGAGATGGGAGAAATGTTAAGATTTACACGGATCCATGGCTACCTAGGTCCTACTATTTTAGGACTATCACTCAACCAAGACCGGAAGATCGAGATTTAAGGGTGGCGAATTTAACTGAAAATTGTAATTGGTCGAGTACTGCCTTGGATGGCCTTCTCTGGCCGATTGATAAAGACATAGTTCTTGGCTTACCTCTCTGCTCACGGTGTGGTGAGGACTTTCTTTCATGGCATTTTGATCGAAGAGGCTTCTATTCTGTACGGTAGGGTTATAAAGTGGAGATGAGCGAGAGGATGTTGGAGGGCCCTCCACACTAAGCAGTACTATAAAGTGCCGGAGGAGTTTATGGGATTGTCGTGTCCCAAGAAAAATCAAAATCCATATTTGGAGGGCTGCGTACGACGTTTTGGCGGTCAAAACGAACCTTGTCTCTAGGAGAGTTCATGTGCCCTTGATCTGCCCTTCTTGCTCTGAGAGTCAGGAAGATGTTATGCATGCCCTTTGGGATTGCCAGATCGCCAGAGTAGTTCTTTATGGGAGAGTCTTAGCCAGTTCAAGGTGGCCTTTTCTTTTCATTATGCTCAAGCGGTTTTTTCAGAAGGAGAACACGGAGGCTAAGGAGCCATTTTGTATGCTGTGTTGGAGTATTTGGCATAATAAGAATGCTTTCTCCTTTGGAGGCCGAACACTTACCTCCAGAGACGTGTTGGAGCGCGCTGGAAGAGGCTATGGTGATTGCATGGCAGGTAAATTCTGAAGCAAGACCGCCCACTCCCAGGCCCAGAAGCAAGTGGAAAGCCCCAGTGGAAGGTGTAATCAAAGTTAATGTGGATGCGACTATAGTCAAGCATCTAGAAGGGATAGGAATTGGAGTTGTTACTAGAGATCACGATGGTGTTGTTCTTGCAGCAGCAGTAATCCAGATGCGATAGCGGTTTGAACCTCATGTTGCTGAGAGTTTAGCGCTCTGTGAAGGAGCGAAGCTGGCGAAGGAGTGGGGTCTTTCTAGCTGGGTGGTTGAATCTGACGCCCTTATTGCTGTGCATGCAATTCAAAAGCCAGGTTCACGTGCTGTGGAACCTAGAATTATTGAGGAAATTAATACTATTTTCTTAAAAGCTCATTACGCTTCCCGTGTCGGGAATGAGGTAGCCTACATGTTAGCTCACCATGCTTTATTGTGTCCTAGCCTTATTAGTCGGTGTATTCGTAATGATCTCTCTTAGTAATAATATTAATATCAGATTTCACCTAAAAAAGTGAGATATGATAAATAGTAACTAAAATTGCTTTTAGAGGAAATGAAAATTAAGGATATAGTTCGAAAAAAGAAAAACAGATAAGAAAAGTAAACAATATATTCCAGCATATACATAAGCGATCCGATTTAGTTTATTTTTGTAGGAGTTTAATGTTACAAGAAAATAAATGAGGTGCCACGTATGATAACCAATGAGTCATAGGATGTATCTTTTTTTTGGATGCAAAAGTTGAAGGTAAACAATAATAAGATAACAAATCTTTAAGCAGGGGTAAGCTCTTAGGATGACAATTCTTATGTGTGTGTGTGTGCGCGTGTGTGTATGGATATGTCTTTTGATATATACTAATCTTTTTTAAGCTGGGGTGAGCCCTCTTTTTTGGTACTAAACTTTGTTTTTTGATATGGATATGTTTAGTTTTTGGTTGATTATAGTTATATGTACTATGAGAGTCGATATAAATGGCGAATATTATACTCCTAGCTAAAGGATCCCAAAGGGATTTATTTCGTATCTTCTTTTTTCCTATTCTTCTAGAAGATTTATATATATAATATCCACACACACAGCACACATGTATGGGTGTGTGTATATATATGGTACTTATTTGTCTATGGACTATTACCTAAATGCACGGAACATCAAAAGCTCCGCACATCCTTTGGTTACATATATAAAATAAAGCCGTCTACATTAAATAAAATCTAGCTCCACTGCCAACAATAACATATATACATATATATATATATATATCCACACATATACAGGAATCTTCATATATGCCTAGTTTGGAAACTCTTTTTATGAATGCTACAAATATTTTAGTGTGACGCAACTTAAATACATAATATAAATAATAGTGTGACATGAATAAAAACTAGCTTTACAATTGTGGGATAACATGTAATTTTCTCGTATGCATGTATATATATATGAGTACGTAGCAATATCCCTCTTTCCTCATGCGTGGTAAATTAATTTATTTATAGTATAGCTAAAACTCGAAGCCTTTCTTAAATATTAGAGCCAAAAAGCCCTAGCTAGCTAGCTGATTTGGCAGATTTTGGCAGATTAAAGTCTTCAATAACGAGACAAATGGCTGATTCGATAAAAAGGTAATTAATAGTACCTATATTTAATTAGTCCAACTCACTACTTTTATCTATATTCCAACTATTTACATTTTATAAACGAATATACTAATTAATTATCCTTTTTCCTATGCTTAATTCTTTTGGTTGTGAAATTTATAGACGACCGTTTTATAGAAAGGTTTTAAGTTGTTTAAATAAAACCAATATTTATTTTCGGCTGTCTTTGCTATGGTTGTTTCTTCGTATATTTTTCTTTTGTTTGGTATGCTCATGTGCCTGGATTGGGCAAATAATTAGGGATCCGCCGTCGCAATCAGATCCACTATTTGGCATTTGGCTCTACCTTAACGTAATTCCTCACTCTTGTTGGATTCAAGTACCAAGGCTCACCCACAACTCTATTCAAAGAGCACAGCTTACTTGTTTCTTTCTTCACCGTTGGCATACTTATCTATATCATTGCTTTTGTGAACGTGGCTACAACTATAAAATCGACAAGTACTAGTACTAGTACTATTATTTTCGAGCCTACCGGACTCACCTACAAACACATTTTTCTCATTTCTATCCTCTTATCTCTCGGTCATTTATTCGTGACTATCATGTTCGTGTTGTTATTTTTTGAGGTGCCATGTTGTTGGCACCGACAAATAAACGAGCTAGTCGTGACCATCACATCTTCTATGATTGTGCCAGCCATTAACTACTTGATTATCAACGTGTTTCAGCCTCTTTTTAGTAATGGTTTTGGGATGGTAGCCAGGTTGTGCTTTTTCGGACAGGAAGTTTTTGCTGTGTCTCCCTTTTCCAGTACTCGTGGAATTCGTGCAGATCAAGATGATCAAGAAGTTGGTGTTGGTTACAATTTATTTTGTACCACTGCGTTCCATTCCGCACTTTGTCGTGAAAATTCTTGGTTTCTAAGGGTTTATAACGGCGGACTTTCTTTTACTTTTGCTGGTACTAGAACTATGGAACATGAAGCAGGTGGTGATGTTCAGGCGACACACATGGTGTAGTTTTAGAGTATGAGTCTTATGGGATAATCACCTAATTAAGCTTATCATAATCTTATGGTGCAATTATTTTAAATTCAAGTAATATTTGAAATTTTTTTCATTTGTTATATGTAGTATTTTCATATTCTATATATTTGATATGGTCAAATTCCAACCTCACTTAACACTTCTGTGCCACAAGATTAAACAGTGTTAGGCATATATCATGTTCATATATTTCCAAAATTGTTTTTATTATTATTATTTTATTATTATTTTTTTTAATAAAAGAGAAGGCAAACTCTTTTTTTTTTTAAACGAATAAAGAAAATGAGCAACACTAACATACACTCACACACACACACACACACATATAAGGAATTTTTAGTACGTATCTTTTAAATAAATAGTGAGGAGTAAATCATTCTCAAATTTATTAATAAGAAAAAGAAAAAATGAAAATTATAGACAAGTCACAATTGTTACCAAAACAATAAAACAAATTAAAAAATGTAAAAAAACCAACAATAACTAGAATACGCTTAGAGA
The DNA here is from genome assembly GCA_025403435.1 of Artocarpus heterophyllus. NCBI lineage: Eukaryota > Viridiplantae > Streptophyta > Magnoliopsida > Rosales > Moraceae > Artocarpus > Artocarpus heterophyllus. Next base: position 2,940,657 of record CM046330.1, on the reverse strand, counting down.
TGTCAATTTGGGCTAGCTAGATATATGCCAAAAGGGAAAATCTGGCTTAACCCACATTTTAATAAAAAGACATAGATGGTCAAATATAAATAGTAGAAAAATTAAATAGCCTCTTATGAAACTAAATTCAATATTGACCAAACTTAAATAATTCGTTAAGTTGTGAAGGCAATAATCTTCAATGACCATGTTATTAATGATCCAATATTTACGTTTTGATTCTAAACATAAAAAGAACAAATCTGGAAAAAAAAGAAAAGAGGGAGCGAAATCTACAAATGAAAGGTTAGTGAGTATTATTAGTAATTTTAATGACAAAGTTTTGATGAAATACATACTGGAAAATGGATTTAAACATTCACAAATATATATTTTAATAATTGCATTTATCTGCTCTAATTCGTCAATGTAATATATATATATATATATATATTTTTTCTGGATATAGTATAATATATATTTAAATGATTAAGTCATTATAGTAATTATATAATGACTACGCTTTTCTAATTATAAACTTAACAGTAATTGTAAAATTATATATAAAGGCGTATCAAATAATCGCACTCATAATTATTACATATAAAAATAGTTTTAATGACTACACTTTTCTAGTCAAAACTCATTTTTAGTCATTATTTATAACAAGCAAATCATAAACATACAAACCTTTATATGAATTCATATAATTTTATAATGACTGTTGAAACCATTTCAAAAAAATCATTTCATATAAACGTAGTCTTATAAAATTATATTATATTCAAAAAGCAAAGCATAACAGCGTAGTCATTAAAAATATACCTTCCGAGCATCCTGAATAAATACAAATAGCAACTATATTATTATGAAAGCATATAACATCAAGTGGCATTGAATTTAAAAAAAAAAAAAAAAACTGCAGGAGAAGTTGAGAATTCGTGAAATCAAAAGGGAATACAAAGAGGAAAAGCAAATAATGCTTATATAATTAAAAATCTATAAAATCGATACATAAATCACGGTATATAGAATGGAAAATAACTAGCTATAACAAATGGTTAAACGAATATTAAACCGTGTACACTAGCTAGCTGTTTTGCATTTCAACAATCTTGCAATTTACACAAAAATATAATCCTAGATTAATTGTCTCTGTGTTACCCGTTTTCTTATAAGATATATAATATTTTTCTTGTAGTTCTATATATTTGTATGTGTTTTTTGAAAAATGTCGCAAAAGTTGCAAAAACAAAATTTAGTAAATATTCCTTCTTCGAACGAACCAACATAGCCGCATATAACGAGAGATCCATCTACACCCCACAAACCCCTTTTCAATACGCTTTTGTTCAATTTGATGTCTTTATATATTACTAGCGTTACAGGGTGTATATTTGTTGCACACTTCAAATGTCTCGGTTGTCCAATTGGATTCGTTTTATTATTATTGTTATTATTATTATTTATTTTCTTTATCATTTAAGGTAGAGTAGTCTTTTCCCCTTAATTTAGTTTTTATAATTTACATCTTATCAAGCTGATCATCTTATAGCCTTTTTTTTCTTACGATCTCATCGAAGAAAGTTTAATCTCATATTATTATTAAAACTTATTTTTAAAACTATTAGACTCTGGTTCACTATTTACGCAACTTAAATTCCCTTTCACATCGAGCACATATGCCTTGGATTTCAGAATCTAATATTCAGTCTTTCAACAAATTAACCCAAGACTCTAATGCAACAATCTTCATGTACTTGAGAGCAATTGTATGAAACTGGTCTGTTTGGTTTATGAGTTTGAATTTTTTTAGTTTAATATAGGAAGATTAGAAGTAAGGTTTAAAAATTGAGTTTAAAATCTTAAAAATAAGGAGAAGGTATTCTTAAATTTAAGAAGAATTTTGAGTTCAAATTATCAAATTATGATTTAAATAGACTTTTAGCTTTTTGTTTTGAATATCTACTCACGAAAATTTAAGTTTGAAACCCATAAAACAATAAAACAAATACCAAAATTAGAATTTTGAATCTAGCAGATAGTAAATTCTCAAATTGAAGATTTTAGGTAGTTCAAAATTCACTTCATAGTTTAAAAACTGGAGACTCAATTAGTATAAACATTAGGTTGGATTAACTTTTTTTTTTTTAAAAAAGAGAATTGGGTATAGGTTCAGAGGTGTAGATGCAATAAGCGGTCAACTAAAACATGCGGTCAAGCAGAAAAGTTCGAAACTTTGCGGCGGCAACATCTGCCTGACAAGTGCATTGGCCATGGCGCTGGCCACAGGAACAAAAGACAAAACAATTATTAATCGCCACGCCGACGTAAAATAAATTATGAATCAAATTTGTCGACGTCATCTCATTCATTTCCTCACCGCATGACGCCCCGTGACAACACATGTCCAGTACATGATACATCTGCCAATATATATATATATATATATATATATATATATATATATATATATATATATATTCTTGAGTCCCTCTGGGGGACGTCTTGCCTTTTAAATGTGGCCGTTTAGATTTTGCCAACTGTAAAAATGGTATTGCGGGTAATCGGGAGCACATTTAACTGGAGATAGACAACAAGCAGTTAAAGCAACTTTAATTCAACGTATTGGTCTGCGTTTGACTACAAATTGCAAACATGGAATAGGAAAAGAGCAGATACCCATCATTAATATTCTTCTATTTCTTTACTTTTCATCAACTCCTTTAAATTGAGGATTCATATGATGCAGTCTTGGTTTGACTCTCAGTTAATGGATCTCTTAATCTCATTTATCTCTTAGAATGACTCTTTGTAATCTGGGTTTTGTTTTGGTTCAACAATATTTAAATATTGCATCTCCTTAAATTTTTTTTTTTTTGTGAAACATGCTTGAATATTAATAGTACATAAATCTAGACCTAAATTATCAAAGAGGATTTATCCAAAATACAAGTATTCTAGACTAGATATATATTTTGGGCTAGTATAAGTTATATTTACTATATCATGTGAGAGTTTAATATTGTCTACATTAAAACTATGAGTTTCAACTAAGGTTATCAAACACATGAAACATATTTAAGGTGTGGATTAGTAAATAATAGCATAAAATTTTAAAAAGAGTTAAATAGCAAAGACAATGAATTAGGTTTAAAACATTGTTAAAAACCCCAAAATACCCTAAACCCTTTCTCCTTTCTACCCTTCTATCCCCTTCCTTGTTAGCGCCAGCATTGGAGCCACCGACCATTAAATACCATATTCTAAATAAATATACATATTCACTGGCATAAGTGCCAGTAACGTCACTGACCGTGCCATATTAAATGGTAAATATATAAATTTACCGAAACAACTTTAGTGACATCATATGTTGATAAATACTTGGATTTACGGGTGTTAATGCTTGTGAAAGATTAATGATTAATTTAGAGAAATTTGTTGTTAGCATAAGAATAAATTTTGCAACAAACTCCATGAAATATCCCCTCTTATACTTTATTTTACAATTCTTAGATATCCAGTAGTTGTCGTTTAAAATAAAGAATGTAAACAAAAACGGCATAGAGAATGATGTCATTCCTGAGAGCATAAGGTGAAATTTTGGTGTCTGCAAAGGTGATTTTTTTACATTTTTTTAGTAAATGGTTTGGTTAACGGTTCGGAGTACTCCAACACCAAAACCGATCACCAAACAATATATGTGTATAATTTTTCATTTTTAAAACAGTTTTTTTCTAGTGTATAATTTTTTTTATCGGTCATAAAAAAGCTCCAAACTAGTAAAATGCACCCTAATACACTTTAATAACTAAACTTGATACTCTTCAGGCTGCTCCCTTTAATTTAGTTATTGGTTTGCATTAAAACTTTTAGACGTTAAACTATGAATATTATCTTTTATTTTTGTGAGTGATCAACGTTAAAATTTATGTGGAAGTATTGAAAAAAAATTTAGTCACAAGTCTACACAAACTAAATGAAACCAATCAAATCGTTTGTGAGTGATTTCGCTTAATTTATTTTTTGTTAAAAATATAGAATTGCCTAGAACGTCAAAAAAATAATCTGTGAAAAATAGAAAAAAGGAAAAAAATCACCTAAACCATCCGCGAACAATCTTAATTAGAATTGCATGATTTTAACGTAAACTATTTTCTGTTATTAATTAACATCATTTTTTTTTGCTTGCCTTATGGCCTTATGCACAGGACTATTGTTGTCTTTTACTTTCTCAGAATTACTTTGTTCCATATAATCTAAGTTATGTTTTGTGTGTGTATATGTTTCGTATTTGATATTCTATCCACAAGGCCACAAAATTTTGCTTGGAAAAAAATTAAAGAAACAACATGAAATGACTTAAAAACCAAGTATTCGTGTTCAAAATTACAGCTACACCAGGTCAACAACAACTACACCTTTCCACCCACAACTACCGGTTTACAAAAATAAAAATACGAAGTCACCTTACTTTCTTATGTCCACATCCAAATAATAAAGCTCTCAAAACTGATGCTAAGGCCAATAACGCATAAAAAAAAAAACCACGGGGGGGGTCCTCGGGAGGGACGCAAGCCTATCACCACACACACACACACATGCACGCATATATATTACTAACAAAGTCAGAGTATATAAAAAAGTAAAACAAATTAAAGAGAGAAAGACTCTGCAGGTTTTTTTTTTTTTTTTTGAAATGAGACCTTGCAGTTTCTTTACTATGGATTTGTAACTAAAATTTACAATTGGTCAATCATCCATTACAAGCAATCCTGATAGGAGCCAACAAGTACCCAAGAAATTAGAAAAATATGTGTTTGTAGGTGGATGGATGGTTAGGGAATTTGAGAGGTTTCATGATTAGAAGAACTGCTGTATACATAATAAAATAGGATAGCTGGTTCTCACAAGCATGTTCGCAAACTCAACGATATGTAGAAAGATAGAAAATTAAGCTGTCTTCTTTGAATAAAGTTGTACATGGCTGGGCCTATTGGTACAGGAATGTCTAAGTATAGGACTTTGTTTCTATAATATTTTTTTTTATTTACAAGAATGTCTATAATTATGTAACATGTAAAGACAATTTGAGCCTTACATGACCAGAGTGTTGTAAGGAATCATAAGCAAATCAAAATTGGAAGATGGTGATGATAATATTCACTTCACATACATACATAGGACCAGAATGATGACATAAAACAAATATTACGAGAGTGTTTGGAAACCAAATTAGAATTTAAAGTTAAAACTTAAATATTATAATATATAAGAATTTAATTTATACTGCAGTCCTCTCAAAAAATCAAACCTAACTTTCTCAGCCCTAACTTTCACAGCGCCTTTACCTCCCCCTCTTTCGCCCTCTCTCTCCCTCTGTTGCCAGCTTCACATGCAAAGCCCCATCGCGAAGCCCCAAGGTGAAGCCCCACCATTGCCACTCGAAGCCCTACCGTTGCCACCTCAAAGGCCCACCATCACCACGTGGTTTTTGGAAAAACTGTCTTCTGTTCTCAAAGTTCAGCGACTATTGTGGCCCAAAGCAACATTAGATGACATTAATCTTCATTTAATGTCGAGATATATTAAATCTGTTGATTAGACGACGGTCAAGCTTTAGATTGGTTTTTAACAGTCGTCTAATCTCCCGCGTGTAATAGTAATCGAAAAAGATATTTTCAACAACCTTGATAATAAAATTATTATGAAACATTTTTAAGGCATCGGAGACAGTTGTAGTGCATTGCTATACATATATAATATTGATTTTCATTAAATTTTTGTTTTAATTATTAGCCATTGACAACAATTTATGGCTTCGTCCCTGGTTCATTTATCTATATATTTATAAATCACTCAATATGTTACTATTTTTTAACTATAAAAATATTAGAAACTAAAGTTCTTAATTAGGAAGGAAAATTAGTATCATTGTCCAACTTGAGATAAGAAAAGTGGTCATGCATGCATCTGATTTTTTATTTTCTATTTTTTATAAATTTCCAGCGAAGTTTCTGGCATCCCTCGGTATATTAATTGATAAAAACTTTTACAATCCTGAAAAAAAGCAATATAAGAAAAAAGTAAGAGTATATAAAAGTACCGGTCTGCACCCTTCTGTGAATAAAGGGTTAGTTTCATTTATCTCTCCCCTTTTTTCTTTTTCTCTTTATTAAGGCTCTTTATGAGTTGGTCTAATATTAGACACTATTAACCTTTATTAGAAAGTGAATTTTTGCAATTATATAGTATAAAATTGTCTATACTCTTTCTAGGGGGCGCTTTGTGCACATTATTTCGCATATATATAACTTTCATACATGCATGATAGTATTAAAAAAATAGAGTGGGTGAAGCCTCTCCCATGCCCTCTTTACCTCCGTCCCCGTTCCTAACTCCTTTTGCTTGGTTCTTGCTCAATACTCTTCCATTAGTTTCTCTTACAGGGCAATATTGTCACCGAAAATATAATTAGAATTACATTTTGTAGTTAAAAAAAATATTAAAATGTTTTTTCTTATAAAATTTGAACTAAATTTGGTTAGAACTATTAAATGTAATTCCAACTCTGTTTCCAAATGGGCTATTATTCTACTCAAAACTGATAAGAATGGTACTTAATTAGCAGACTCGAACTACTAACATTAGTCACATAGGATAAACCACTGCCTCTCAGGTCCTTCACTGATTCAATCATAGAGACCAGTGCTGTTATTACCCCAAAAGAAATCTTAATTTTTTTATGTTATATGCTTATGCACTTGTTTTTGAATTTGGATTGGACGAATTCGAACTCTTTATCTTTAAGTAGAGTAATGTGTGGTTTTAGCTTTAAATTATGCCTGTAATCCTTTATTTCGTTATCCACTTGATGCTACTGTTATTTTTTCCATATAACAAATATTATGATGCTACTATTATGAAAGCTACACGGGACTTTTGATGTGTGTGCATGTGTATGTAGACAGATAAAAGATATCATGATGTTACTACTCCTTGTTTTTTAAAATTTTTTCATGAAGGTGTCTTACGAGATATATATATTTTTCTCTTTTTTTTTTTTTTTTGAGGCGATGTCTAGTAGTTTCTTGCCTGCATGAACAGTAAAATAAAGTACGCAATGACATGTGTTTATAATTATTTGATATGATTTTTTTTCTAAGGAAAACTATTTGATGTTATTACTAATTGTATACGTGCGATTTTGGCTGAATATGACTTTTTCTTTTATGATTTACTTTTCCAATAATATTACCTTTCTCACGTTATATAATAAGAACATAGACATTGGCATCATCAATTAAACAATTTATATTTAATTCAGGTATTTAAACAAATTTAGAACCTCTAAACAATATCTAATTGGCAATTGCACTAGGCCATGTAGTTATCAAAATACCATTTATTAACCTTTTATTCTTTTTCTGCTACTTAATTGTGGCCAAATCAAACTATACATCATGTACATATTTGTAAGTATGTAATATTTTCTCCTCAATTCATATGGCAAACAATTTTACATGATAGTTAGCCTTAAAAAGGTCTGATAACTAGGAGAGCGATTCGACAGAGCCTCTGAAGAACTATGAATTTCACGTTTAGTTCTGAAAATGGAGAAGATTCTAGTGGGATCCTTGGGCTTATTGTGCTAACTGAACTCGAGGAACTTGATAGGTTACCATGCTACTAGTTTTTTCTTCATTTATTTAATTTATTGCTCCAATAAATTCAACACAAGAACATTTCAAATGAGAACAAGGAGACCTGTTTGTTCTCTCATGGTTTTTTTTGAATGAATGAGGGAAGAGGAAAGTATCAAGAAAATACAAGACTTTGAAACTAGGTACTATCTTGAGCAAAACCTCAACCTGAATTTATTTTAAAAAACAAAAAGAAAAAGGAAGTACAGAGTCAGGAACATACAAAACCAAAAGAAACAATCCAAAGACTTATACAAGCTAGAAACTAGTGCCAAAAGGTCAAGCCGAAATTATTCCTCTGAAAGCCAGCTCTGAAGATAGGTCTTATTAAAAACCTTGTTAGTAAACCTAACGAGGAAAAGCCTAACAACGGGAAAAAGAGTGCCTATGCTTGCAAGTTTACAAAACATCAATACATAAATTTAGAATTAGATAAGGATGATATATCCCTGTTAAACAAAGACGCACAAAACTCTAGCATATTAAACCACCAAAAATGATGGTGACTAATAGCATATCCAGCGAGCTTATCTACTACTTGATTTCCTTCACAAAAATTATGAGAAACATGAAATTGGATAGAATCTAGATGTAGGAGGGACTTTTCCTATTTAGATCTTATCCTCTAAGGAGCCTCCAAACTTTTCTTCTGAAAAAGATGAACAACGTATAATGAGTCATTCTCAATCCACATATAATTCTAGCCAAACCGTTTAGCGCAGTGAACCTGGGGTGAACGGTGGACGGTTTGATGGTTTTTGGACAGATGCGGTGCGGTTTTTTTGGATAACGGGTTGGCGATTAACCAACCCGCAAACTGTCCACCACATGGCGGGTGGTTTCGGTTTGGTTTTGGATGGTTGCGGGCGGGTGCGGGTGGGTTGAGGCGGTTTAGACCTATGCTATTGCCCAATGTAATTTTTTGGACCTTTTTTTTAGAAAGTGAAGAAAATTTGTAGAAAATATAAGATGATAATACATAAAGCATTCCCAACAAGTTTGATGCTTAAAGACAGTGACCATATTCAAAAGTACAAATTAAGAAACATAATCATTTACTGCAACAAGAACATCAACTACAGATGAAGTGATAAACAAAGTCAAGAGTCCATAAAGATTAAAGCCTATTCACTGGGTTCGAAAATAATAGAATGCTACAAATGAAATGATGAACAAAGTCAAGTGTTCTTTTTCTTTTAGGGCTTTCTCTACTAACTTATTTGATTTGAATTTTGATCACTTCATAAAATAATAGGAGAATTTTCAGTTTCCAATATGTCAACAGACAGTCGAGCCCGTGCTTGGAGTGTTAGATTGTTCAATCATCTCTAAAATAAGAACAAAATCAAATAAATGAGAAGTTTTTTTTTTTTAATATATAGGCGGGCGGGTTGAACCCGCCCTCAAAAACTTAAAACCAAACCCGCTCACCGAATATATTGGTGGGTGGGTTCAACCCGCTCACCGAATATATTGGTGGGTGGGTTCAACCCGCCCACCAGTGAGTTGCTAACGTAAACCCGCTTTTTTCGAGATGGACGGGTGCGGGCGCGTGTGGTTGGCGGGTGCGAGGCGATTTTTGTACAGCCCTAAGTGAACCCCATGAGTAATCCAATAAAAATCCATTTTAATTTCCCAAACATGGCTTGGGCCCATATATATTCATGGAATATTTTGGGCCTAGTTCTTGATCCCTGCACATCTTTTAGGATTAACAAGTGTTTGAACCTCTAAATTATGAGAAAATGACATATTATGCTACACTTAAAAAGTATGTATTCAGGTTATATTTAAAAAAATTTATACCACACTTGTACTTATATTAGAGATTTAAGTTGTGCTGCACTTAAACATGTATGATATTTATGAAAAATACGTTGTAAAAGATGGCATCTATTAACTTAAATTAATTATTATATATCATTTTCTAATCTAGAATGATAGCCAATAAAATTTATCAACTTTACAAGTAGAATATTTATCAAAATAACAAGTAATGGTTAGAATTTTATGCTGATAAGGTATTGTAAATCAATAGCAAAATGCATAAAAGATAAATAACAGTATGAAAGAGAGACGCAAGAGCAGTAAATGATCGTGTGATTTCGTATCCTATTGTCAGTTTATTGGTTTATGTTAATCTAAATTTTTATTTTGGTTTTAGAAAAATTTCTACAAAAAAAAAATGATTTTTTTTACTGATTAGATTCTTTACTTATTTTATTTTCATAAATCAAATCAAATTAAAATTAAAGTGGAATTATGATAGGGTCAATTATTTTATAGAAATTTTAAATGTTTTTGAGGTGATATATATTAGCTAGTAAATTATTTTTACACTCAATCATAATTTTTAATTTCCAGAAAAATATAGTCGGCCGTCGAGAGTAATATGCTAGATTGTTTAGATTATCATTCATATCATTTTTCAATATCCAACTAACATCAATCTTCTTCTTCTTTTTTCCCCCAATTTACGTAGGTAATTAATTATATGGTACTCCAGTTTCTTCCTATGGCTTTACACTGGCATTTTTTTCTTTTTTCTTTTTTTTCAATTAGGGATGACGAGATTTGAACCCTGCATGCTTTCTGATAGAGTAAAGTGTGAACTGTTTCTAATTAATTAAAATCATGCTACTTGAAAAATACATATGCACAAATTTCTGGATAAGAAGAAAAAATTCGACTATATCTTGATTTTTCAAGCAAAGAATATATCTGAGTTTCTCATCTTTCACTGTGAAAAAAGATCCTCTAAAGCTCTTATAGAGACACCAAATTTCGGATTGCATGAAATTATAGCTGTAGTTTTTGTTGATGTTGTGATGTTTGAATTATAATTTAAACTTCTTACCTAGTGTTTTCTCTTACAGAATTAAATTTATATGCGAAATTAATGTTTGATTAATTTTTTGTTTACAATCCATTTAGACTGTATTATATTTGGGTATATCTAATTCTCTTTGGTATAAAGTTAGTTTCCATGTTAGCGGAGATACATAGAATGATTAAAGTAGTGATAATTTACGTTTTTTTCTTCCCTTTAACCATTTTCTTAACTCGATGATCTTGTAGTATATTACGATTAAAGCAATGATAATTTACGTTTTTATTTTTTTTTTTCGTCCTTTAACCATTTTCTTAACTCGATGATCTTGTCTTATTTTCATCTTTTACCTTTTGCAATAATAGCATTTTATCTATCATGGCTGAGCGATCACTTCTTTCCTAGCAAATATGGGAAGAGAATGATGGCCGACAACAAGAGACTACAATATAATATCTCGTAGTTTACATCTCATTCGCTTAAGAGATAAAAGATACAGTGGAAAACTACTAAATAAAGTCTAAATTAGTAAAAAATAATTTCCCTAACGATATGCTAAAGCAATGAGAGCTAAAAGGAAATGATGAAAAGTTAAATTCCTTTTTGGCATTTGGTGATGAAGACGAGCATATTCTTCAACTTTTTATACCCCTATAGAACTTTAAAAATCTTAGCATAATATTGGAGGGCCCAAGGTAGAAATACCCACAAATTTTTTATCCTTAATAATTAAGCGTCAGTGGGGGCATAAAAAGAATATTGTGGAAATTAAAACTTTAACCACGCGCAATTCCCATCATATAATGGAGAAATTTGGTGATTCATTAATTAGAATTTTCTTGATCCAAAAGTTTGCGGGTCAAGTATAATCTGTCAAAAAGCGGTAAAAAAGCGTTGGAAATTCTGTGTTTAGCTTCATAAAGAAATAGAAAAAGAAAATTGGAAAAATAAATAATAGAACAGTGTACACAAGCAGCTTTCAATTTTCATTTTTAATTTCTAGTTTGAGCAATAATTGAATCAGTATATATCATTTTCATCGTTTCCTTCCCTTGTGGTCAAAAGAGAAGCCAGTTGTAGGTCCAGTCTTTAGTCGTCCAATTTCCATGAAACTTCAACACTAAGGGTCGATTTGGTAAATAGATTCAAATTGTGTTGATTTGATTTATTTTGATTTGAGTTGTATGATTTGAATTGTCTGATTTGAATCGCTATCTAACTTAACGTTTGAATGTGCATTTAAAGTGTTAATTTAAAGAGGGAATACAATTGAAATTTATGTTTAGATAAATAGTAGAAAAAGTTTACGATAATATTTACAAATCTAAAAAAATATTTATGTTCATAATATTGAAAAATATATAATATAGACGTTAGTTTATTCCTCTATTCATTAGGAACTCAATGAAAGAAGAAACGTCTCAATCGGATATTAAATGAAGAAGTTATGATTTTTTTTTCACAAATATAAGAGAGATAACATGGGATTTTACTACAACAAACTGATCCGAGTCCAAAAAGTTTAAGAGGATTAGAACTCTAAAAACTTGGATTAAAAAGATTTATTTGGTTTGAATTTTGAGAGAAACAAACATATATCCGAATGATTTTTTAAACTCAAAATTCAAATAATTAGCTCAGTATACCAAATAAACATGCCCTGGCAGTAGTAATTCGGCATAGGAAAGACTTTCGCTCCGCTGGAAGTCTAGTCTACGGATATGATGCGCTAATATTGTATCTATATCTTTCTGTAAGACCTTTTATATTGACCATATATGTCTTATAAATGCATGATATAAATTAAGCTTGACTTTGATGCAAGCAAAAGGTTTCATCTTAAATGCCTTATATAGTTTCGGAAATTAGTCGGAGAGGTTAAGACGTGACTGAACTAATAATATAGGATAAATAAAACGATGTAGAATTTTAAGGGATGAAATATAATTTTAAAAGGGAAAAAGACAAATTTTTATACAATTAAAAGAAAAACTTCAAAGAAAAAGAGAATGTAGCTGTCCACCTTATCCATGGGTGGCTCTACCCCTAAATTTAGAACATAATTTCTTACACATTGATTAGATTCTAAAGCTAAATTATTTGCTGCTCATTGTATGCGGCTTATTACTTATTTGGACTCAAAACTATTGCGTGGAGTATATATATGTATATATGCACTTACTTGTTATTTCCGACTCAATGCTTCATTACGCATTAGGTACTTTTTTTTCAACTAAGAATTCTTTTACAGATTTTCTCCTAGTTTATGCAGCACTATGTGCCATGTGGGTATAATTCAATGGTAAGATAGCGCGCTTGAATTTAGTATGCGATGAGTTCAAGGGATACCTTGAAAATTTGGACCTTTGCTATCAAAAATAATGAGAAATACGTAGAGCTTAGGAAGTAGACCCGCCTTTTGGTCTACTGGGCTATGGGAAGCGGGAAGTTGTGGATCCCATCATGTAATTTTTATTACCCATGGTATAAAATGTGCGTTTTTTAAGTACGTATGAATATTTTTATTGGTTTAACATCTATATATATATATGTATTGTCATCCGTCTGCATCTATTAAAAGTACTGACCGTTTACACCAACGTAATATATTTTTTTACATATATATAAATATGTATATATGTGTTTTATATTATGTACAATCACTGGCCATTACGCTTACATATAATTTTCTAAATATATTAAATTCAAAAAATAAAATAAAATAAAATCTGCCGTATAGGTTAATGAGTTAAAAATGACTATGTGATTTATTATTCGTGGATGGGTCAATGTTAATGCCGCTGCCAATTTTTTTATTGGGTAATTTAGGAGAATACTATTTTTGCATAGTTGAATTTCAAACGTAGTACTTTTGTAAAAAATTTCTTTAATTTAATCTCAAATTGGTACATATAAGTACCTAACTTTAAAAATTGTACTGTAGAGAGTCTAATTAACACCTTACTTATTAGTGATAAATCATGATGACCAGATGACCAATATTAATATAAATTAAGCTCGCAGTAGACAAGAACTACATGGTATTACAGCCACCATGGAGACCAAGGAGCAAAGCGTCGTCCTCAGCAGCAGCAGCAACAATATGTCTGTAGGTTTTCTAGTTGGGAGCAGACGTACTAATAGCAGTGTCTTAAGATATGAACGCAAGAGTTTTATGAAATCAAAGAAAAACAGGTAACTATATCAAGGGCCTTTATCATGATCTCATCAATATTTATCATACACTTCTTGTTAATTTACTGCTTCATGATCTACAATTATGAAGAAAATTGATATTAGCTCTCTAGATCTGTCTCTTTCAAATATAAGTATGTTCCATCATTGCCCACCATGTATATATTCTCTACCCTTTTAAAGAAAAATCTAATATATATATATATACACACATGTGTACATATATATATTTGTGTGTGTGTACATATATACATATATTTTCAAAGAATGGACAGGTTTTGTATACTGTTTGAGTGTTTGTTACACGCATGCTCCTAGTAGCACGAACCTCATGCAGTTTCCAACATACTGCTGTAATCACCATCTATTTGTCAGTCTGTAGCGGCCAATTATAAATATTCATTACTATTATTAGCAAAAAGGAAATATAGAAGGAAAATATGTACAAGAAAAGAAAAAGGCATATATATGTTGTACACAATCATCATTTTATTAAGGTACTACTCCTCCCGTCCTCCGTATGTTGTTTAACATAATCTTGAGCACGCCAGCCTTCAAGAACATGCCGAATTCCATGTATGATCAGTATCATGCTATATTATTCATTCTTACATATATACATACAACATACACACACACATATGAGGTAATTACATAAAGATATACTTTATTTTTAAATTTTTTCTTATAATTATCTTTTTATTTTAAAAACTATAATGAGATTTTTTTTTAGTTTGAAAAACTTGTTTAACTTAAAAGAAAAAACAGAGGAAACAGAGAAAAATATATATAAATAGTTTTTGAAAAAATATTTAAAACATATAATAATTTCATAAAATTTTTAAAGAGAATAAGGGTCCGTTTGGTAAATGGATTCGAATTAGTGATTTAATTTGAGTTAGTGTGATTTGAATTAGAATTTGAGTTAATGATTTGAATTGTTATTCGAATTGACGTTTAGATGTGCATTTAAGTTTTAATTTGAGTATGAAATAAAATTAAAATTTGTGTTTAAAGAAATAGTGAAGATAGTTTTGATTTATAAAATTCCTAAAAGTCCTACAAAGAGCCTTTTTTTCTTTTACGTTTTGTTTAGGGGTTTTTTTTATCTTTTAATTTTTAAGCAACTACTTAAGATTGTCTCTCCGTCTTTTTGCCGTGTTATTCTCATTCACAAAGTTTAGCAAGACATGAAATGGAAATGGGATTTTCAATTTCATAAGATACTTTTATACATAGTTTTTAAAAATAGAAAGATAAACTATGTATTATAGAAGCAATAAATTAAAATCAGCTTATCATATAAAAAAAATCTGCCAGGTTAAGAAATATTGGTTTCAGTTGAATTACGAAGTGAACATGCACGAGATCTTAAATTATAATATGTTAAAGGGTCTGTGTACATATATATAGTGCATACTGGTAAATTATACCGCACAAATGGATAATTAATTATAAACGGAAATAAATCAAACTAATTGACTACGTGGAATCCAAGTTCACTTTCTTCTTTTTGGTTGTCGAGTTCCGAAGACTTCTAAGCGGGTCAAACATGCCAATATGTAATATTTGTATATGGGGAATCCGGAAATGGATTTGGCTGCTGAAGGCTTTCAATAATTAATCAGACAATTTGTTGTATTCTTTCGCTTTTTCTATCTCTCTTCTTTAGTTTCCCAACAATCACAGGCCCATTATATCCACACATTTTTTTTAATATTCTTTAATATTGAGCTATTTAGGGCCATAGAAAATCTCGCCTTTTATCCTTAATTTATTTGTCGACCTATTATTGACTATGGACCCTCAGGATGTCACGCAGATGCATATACAGACACACACACACGCGCGCGCGCACGCGCGCATATATATATATATTTATATGTAAATATGATCTATTTATTTATTCCTTGTTTTTTTCGCTCTTCCTTTTTTTCGCAGGTAGCATTGTGGCCCTTCTTCTTTTGTATTTCTTTTGGGCGTTGCCCATAATAAATTCTGCCTGCACGCACAATATACACCTTTACATAAATATATACGTACATATTATTCATATAATTTAAAACCCACCCCCCTGTCTTACAAAGACTTGATTTTGAAGCTGAAGTCTTCATGGGATAATTTCTATATATATAAGTTATATGTATCTATTTGTTTATAAATGACATAATATGTTACTATTTTTGAACTATAAAAATCTTAGAAATTAACTAACGTTTAGCGAGAAAAATTAGTATCGTGTCCTATTTGTAGGAAGAAAAGTGATCATGCACATCTGATCTTTATTCTTTACTCTTTTTTTTAATCCATTTTGGACCCATGAACATGATTTTGGTCTGAACTGAAAATTGAGCTCTAAATTTCTAATCAAGTTTCTGGTCTTAATGTTATTATGGTAGTACTTGCCCTATTATATATCTATTATTTAATTAATGGTACTAATCGTTAGACCATTGTCCAACAAAATCCAGCACTATCTAATTCCCTTTAGGGTGGGGGAGTTCGCAAAATGAAAAAGAAAAGTACAAGCACGATGAATTAATTACAAAGGAAAAAACAAACTATGTCTCAAGTGCTAATTATTTCAATGCATTCAAGATCTGTATATAACATGGACTTAGCCATAAATTTTATGAATTTCTTATTGCATAATTAATAGCCATAAATTTTATGAATTTCTTATTGCATAATTAATAGATATGAAATCCCTTTCTAGTACGTCAATAGTTGTGACATATTGATCATGACACTCTATATATATATATATATATATATATATATATATGTAACGTTTTGGATATATGTACAAAATGTGCAGGGAAAAAGGGATCATTTCATCAATGCCATGGCATGCGGTATTTGCATTTCTAAATCCACTCCTGATTGGAGTAATTCAAGTAAAATGCCAAGATGCAAAGTTTTCTCCTTTCCACACACACTGTGCGGACATGTGGATCTTTTTGTTGGCCATACTCATCTACTGCCTCGCCTTCGCCGCCAACATAAAATGCCGTCGTCGGCGCACAATTTATGGTATGCTCTCCGGTGACGTGGCTCTCATCTCCGGATCCCTTTCTTCCATCTCATTATTCTCCATCTTTCTTCCAACGCTTTGGGAACGACTCATTTTCTTCTCTTGGATCATTTTGTCGCTCCTCGTGTTGCGACAATTTATAATATATTGGCCTTTACAATGGGCTCTCAAGGCAGTTTCCCCACTTCTTAGGAATATAAGAAAAAGGTTCAATATTGGTGGAATTGTCTCAGAGGAGCGCCCACAAGTGTAATTATCTGTTATTATTAACAGTCCCAATCGAGATTGCTATTGAATGTATGTATGTAGAATTTGTGAATAATCCCCGTTTGTGTGCTAAACTCCTATGTGCTAAATTGTTAATATGTAATTACGGATGTTCAATTATAAATAGAGAAATGCTATATGATCATATTGCTCTACTTAATTTAACTGATCATTATCCAATATGCATAGGACCACAAACTTCTAGGGGCGGATTTACTCCTCTCTACTTATTTTTTAATATGTAAGACCACAACTGCTTTTGTTTTTTTTCATTTTTTAATCAAATAGAAGACTTTTTGCATAATCACACAGTTCTTTTGTGTTGGGGGAATTAGGCGACTCCTAATTCTAAGGATCGCAAGAACGAACAATTGCAGAAAATAAATAGGAGAAAAGAAGAAAGAAGAGACACCAAATTTTATACAAGTTCGTCCAAAATTGAGACTACGTCCTGTTTCTGCCGCTTGCAGATTCCACTATGATGAAAGAGATTACAGATTACAAGAGCAGTTTCTCACACACTCACAAATTGTGCTTACCAAAACTCTCTTCTATCTAACACCCTGTGGGAATTTTTCTCTCTCAAGGATGGAGCTCTCAAGAATTTTGCCTCTCACAAAATTATGTCACTCTTAATTTTTACACACACCCAACCCTAGCCACCTTGTGTCTATTTATAGCCAAAGGAGGAGAAAAATAGCAACTAATGGAAAACCATAGTAGTTTCTCCTTTTTGAGACCTTTGAATCCGACTCTGACTCAAAAAACATCGTGCATCACAGCGCGTCAGCTCCGCGGCGCTCATAGCGCCTAGGTGCCATGCACCTGGCGCCTAGGCGCCATCTTTTTGACGCCTCGGCCTCACGTTGCTAGCGCCTAGGCACTCACCCCTTGGAGCCTAGGCGCTCTTGTCCCGGCGCCTAGGCGCTCTTCCCTTGGCGCCTAGGGGCCCTCGTTTGCCTTCCGAGGACTACTTTTCTTCACTTTTTTCTTCTTTTTGCTGGGTTGTCAACTTGATTTGGCTCCACATCTGCAACATTTTGAATTATCAACGCAAATACATAGGAATAGATCTGTTTCAACCCTTTTTTTGGAAGCCCTACCCTCTTTGGATTGGTCGGCGGCTGAAGATTCCGGGGACCATCTGTAATTTTGAACCTAATAATGCATCTCTGTGGCAATAACAATGTAATTGACGACAAGATACTAAAGGATGTTGGCCAGATTAGATTTGATCTAAGAGGGCCCACCACCCACAAAGACTAATTTTTGTTATGAGATGCATTGACGACAATATTAATGTGATTGATCAGCGACTGAAGATTCTAAGGGCTATCTAAGCACTCATATTTAATCCCATAACCATGAGTTTAAATCTCACTACTTAAAAATAGTAAATCTCAATTTTAAAAATATACTGTATATTAAATTAGAACTCATTGTTTCATAAACAATAAAGTTTTAATGTTACGTAAAGAATTTTTGAACCTAACGCGTCTTTGTGCAACTTTAATGTGATAGACGACATGAGTCTAAAGGATGTTGGCCATATTAGATTTGATGGACTAAAATCTATGACTATTGACGAGTGCTAAATATTTGCTTCGTCATGATTTCTTCCAAAAGGGGTTGTGAGACAGAGAACGAATATTTCTTCATTAAATACGTTAATTCCAACGCATGCGTGTCTTTAATTATATTTAGTTGACGGGTTATAGTGGTCACATTAAATCAATAAAACGTGTATAGATTTGGAATGCGTTAACTGTTAACCATGGCATTGCCCGGGCTAGGTCATTTTTGAAAATCCTACAATTATATTAGCCAAGTACGTGAGTAATAAGAGGTTGCATATAAAGCAATTACGGAGTGTACTATGTTTAAAAAAAAAAAAAAAACGGTGTGACTGGCGATCAGGCCTTTGAGCTACCTATGTTATTGGCAAATAGTAAACTTTTTGGTGTTCAAATGGTAAGAACATCTTCAATACAATGTTAAAATGATGTGTCAATGGTAAATTTGACATTTGAGTGTGAAAAAACACTCTCTAATGTAATGCTACTTTTTATGCCAAATTTACCATATGCTAAACTTTGTAGAAAATTTAGCACCAAATAATAATATGATAAATTTAACATATGATTCTTATTAGTTGATACTTTTATTACTTCTTTTTAATTATTACAACCTTGTCATTTTTAAATTTTAGGCTTAATGATTATGACAAAAGATAGATATAGTATTTGAAATAGCATTATTATTTGAGCACAAACTAAAATAGCACAACAAATATGCTATTTTCACTCACATTCTAATAGCAAATATAATACTAGCATTAGCACTTGCATTAGAGATCCTCTAAGTACTATTTCTTTACAATAATAGAAAAGCAAAAAATGGCATCATAGAACTTTAGTTTATCCTGATAAAATTGGCACGTACTAAATAAACTCTCATCCTACATTAAGTCCACTCAATTTTATTAAAATACATAAAAAAATAATTTTTGACGAGGAAGAGGTGGCGCAT
Organism: Artocarpus heterophyllus; assembly: GCA_025403435.1. NCBI lineage: Eukaryota > Viridiplantae > Streptophyta > Magnoliopsida > Rosales > Moraceae > Artocarpus > Artocarpus heterophyllus. The sequence goes on along the minus strand of CM046330.1, from coordinate 2,921,117 downwards.
TATGTATTTAAGATGGAGGGCGTGGTTTTCTTCAGCAAGAAATTGATCTATAAAAAAGGAAGGGAGGAATCTAGAAAAAGGGTCCAAAATTTTGTATCTTAAGCACTTATGCTATCAATTTGTTTTATGAGAGATTGTAAGGAGATCTTGAGTGTGCAATCCCAGAAGTTAAGAAAAATTTCGGCAACCGAGTGGACGCATGCATTCTTAAGCTTACCCACTATGCATTATCTCTTCTACTTTCCACTTTGTATTTTACGTGTGTGTTACATTTAATCCATTTTTTTATTCGAGAAATGAATTTCTTCGAAGTTGGAGATCTTTACTATTGTCTATATATCCACGAGAATATAAATATCTAATTAGACAAGAAAAATCAACTTTTACATGGTTAAAACGCAATACATAGTTTAAGAAATTCCAATTTATTGGCCATATTGATAATTACAATACATTGTGTCCATCTTAGATGCTTATCACTTTAATATTAGTTTATTTTTTTAACTCTGAAATTCTTAACAAGTACGAATTTTGAAAAGTATGAATGAAAATTGTATTGAAGTCTTCAAATAATTTGAAATTTTTAGAGCGGGACGCATGTGTAAATTAATAATTGCAATTAGCTATTTATTTTTTTGGATTTTTTTGAAGTATTTTTATTAATTACTATGGACCTTTTCACTTCCTTACTTTTTTTCAATTTATCATACGTTTATTTAATTTTTTATATTCATAAATTTTAAAATATTCTTATTTTTGTAAGTTCATGTAAATCAATTTTCCATTTGGGCATGTTTGATATCAAGATTATGAAGGATTTGGTTGGATTAAGTCTTGATACTTTGTTTGGTAAAAAATTCTAAACGATTGGATTCTTGAATCCCCTTGGAAGGGGATTATACAATCCCTTGCTAAAGCATCATATTAAACATAACCTTTGTCCATTGTGAAAATCTTCAAGGACATATTTGCAAAAATTTATAAAAATTTTGGGGTTCAAATTATAATTTTTTTAAAAAATTAGGTCAAAATATAATTTCTATTAATTATTTTTTTGTCCTCTAATTTTTATAAATTAAAATTTGATCCAAATTTTTAAAATAAAATTACAAAAAGGCCTGATGAGACGGTAAAAGTGTATATTTTATAAGGATAAAATCATTTATTTATACTTTTATTTCTCATTAAATCCTCTAATTAATAGCATTTTTGTGTTAGTAGGTTTTTTTGTGCCTTAGTATATAAATGTGCTTAAAAATGTATTTTTAGTGTGTTTTTATGTTTAATAATATTTTTAGTAATTTTTAGAGTCGTTTTGGTATGTTAAATGTGTTATTAGTTTGTAAATAGTCAAAACCATAAAAATAAAGTTGTGTGATTTTATTTTGAGTCATAAAATATTTGTAAATAAGTTTTAAGCCTGCAAATACATTCTATTATATCTCTAGTAATTTCTAAAAATAATCTCGAGTTTTAAATAGCATATCTGTTAAGGTTTGTTAATTTTAAAATTTTTATATATTTTCAGTAATTTTTGTGTGTTTTATTATAAAATAAATATTTTTAATTATTGTGAAAATTATATTTGTAAAATAATTAATTAATTTTATTTATTTTATTTTAGATTTAAAATCTGGAAGAAAAACAAAGAAAAATGGAGTGATAACGGGCAAAAAGGGACCTCAAATGCTCAAGAAATTTAAAAAATAAAAAAACAAAATTTGACACGTGGCTTGATCTTATCCGTCGGATCACTTCAGATCAGCACATCTCAGCCGTCTGCGTGTTTTGTCCTATGCCGATCACGTACATTATGTCTGCACGACTGTGTCTTTTTTTCATCCGTCGGATCAGCTTGAGAAGACTAGATATCGCGGTCAAAAATCGTTTACTTCGTTCCATTGACTGCATTTACGCCGTTCCGAGAGTCAAAGTCAGTGATCTAAGGGTTTCTGTGCGTCCATTCTACGTACCGCGTCACACTGGATTACCCAGAATTTTAGTCTCCATTTCCACTAATCCGAGAGAAAAAAAAATTTTAAAAAAATCAATAAAAATCAAAATTAGTTAAGGAATAATGGAGTGGTTGATTATAAATTATTCCAAAAAATTCTCCATCATAAATTGCATCCTACATAATTCTCCACTTAAAAATATCTTAATAAAATAATAAAAATAATAAAATAAATAAATAAATAAATGTAAAAATCTTGTAAATAGTAGGTTTTCTTCTACTATAAATACCCCTCCTCTCTTCATGTAATTCACACCATTCTCTTTTGGAGAAAATTCTCTTCTTCCTTCTTCTTAGGTTAGTCCTCTTCTAAATTTTAGTTTTATATTTTTATAAAATAATTCTAGTTTTTATGCTGTAAAATAGTTGTGATCAATAAAAATATGTGTGTTTCTTCTTTCATCATGTCCTTCTAAATTTCTTCTTTGTTGGGGAGAGAGGGAGATATTTTGGCAAAATTAAGGTAAATATTTTTAGTTTTTTAAAGTTTTCTAAGTTGTTTTAATGTCAAAATCATTTTTAAAAAACTTATAATTTTCATGTTAATTTAACTAAAATTCTTGCAAAATTAAGTTTTGATTTATCATAGACATAGGATGGCACGAATAATGCTTAGGAATACTTTGATTATTCGTAGACATGAAATGACATGGTAAATACTTAACATTAAATTTTGTCGGTCATTTAAGTAAGTTAATTTGAAAACATACATATTTGTTAAAAATATGTTTTTGATGCACTATAGACATGAATTGACACAATAAATACTTAGTAATTATTGATTTATTATAGACAAAGGATGACATATTGCATGCTTAAACCATGTTAATAAATAAGTTTAGAAAAACTAAAATATAGTTAAATTAATTGCCAGAATTAAAACTTTAATCCTCAGTGTTTGTTAAAATTGTTGTTACCTTTAAAATTAATTGCACTTATTGTTAAAGTTCCATCTCCTACATTAAGTTCTACTTATTAAAGTTCCATTTACTATTCAAATCTAAGCTACATTTCTTGTTGTTAAAATTCCAAAATTAAAAAAAAAATCTAAAAATAAAAAATATGTAAATATTGTAAATAAATAGTAAATAAAATTAACTTTTATTCTCAGATTCTTCAGCTAAACATAATAGAATTGATATATTGGACCTTTGCAATATCTTTTCCTTGTGGGATCGACCTCAGACTCATCGAGATTTATTACTTGGACAACCTTATACTTGAGGTTATATCAGACATATACTTTTAGACCTGAACAAGGCCCCTATCTTATTACACAACATCAAGCATAGGATTGGATTAGCTAAAATTTTATCATATCCTTTTCAATACAATCCAAGCCATTCCTGTAAGATTTTCCTATCTAATGCACCAAACAGCTCCTTTATACTCTTACTTATATTGAGCCACGTGCAAAACAACACCATCACTAGTATACGTCTGTTATGAAAGATAATGTATAACCATATATATAAAGAGGGGAGTTTGGTAGAAAAATATCTAGGACACGACTTCTTGTATTAAGCACTATAACTATATATAATGTCCAATTATATACATATATATAGGCACTAAAAAAAACTATATTTAACAACATATTATTTATGATATGTAGTTTTTTAATGTCATTAAAAAGTACATAGAACGACATCTCCAACAAATGTCTTTAATGAAATTTAAAACAATAATTAACGACATTTATATAGACGCCGTATGAAAGGCTTCCTTTCAACGATAATAATTTAATGTCGTTAAATTATTAACGAGAAGTAGGAGAGGTCGTCAATGTTGGAAACACGGTGCGCAGCGGAATTTTAAAAATTTTCATCAGGGTAATTTTCAAAACACAAGTTTGACATGCTATATGTATAAATTAGACAGATCTTTCTAACCTTTGTGTGAAGAACCTCCGCAACCTGTGTAGAGAAGTAACGTTCCAGAAGAGCCTCAACCAACTAGTCTTCTTTGCTATTCTCTCTCCACAACCGGAGTGAGTGTGGGCTCACACGTACGGCTCTTCCACCGGTGACTCTCCTTCCAACCAAGAGAGAGAACCCAAAGCTAGTGTTCGTAATTTGTGAACAAAAGCTCTCAGGGAGTTTTCATATGCTCACTAGAAGAGTATCACTCTTAATCTCTCAATTGATCTGAGTAAATCATGAGACTCACTCCCTTTATATAGCCATTAGTCCTGGGGTCAGTCCTTATCAGATTAGGTCTCAAAAACTCAAAACAGAATCAAGTTTGAATCAACATCTGATAAGATCTACGTGAAAACGCGTAATCTTATCTCCCGCTGATCGGCAGGCCGAACATGCCCCATCGGCAGGCCGACCACGTCATTCGGTAGGCCGAACTCCCGAGAAAAAATCTCCGTAAATCTTTTACTTTCCACCCAAGATTCTAAAGGATAAAGTCTTAGTTTTGATTCAAATAACCCAATAGAGAAGATATCTGATCAAAACAAACTTTATCAAGATAATCTCTAAGAAAATAAATCAATTCACAATAATTCTACAAGTTTATCTTGATCTAATTTATCCAAAATTAAATCAACCGATAAACAGACAAGAATTATCTGATCCCAATAATTCAACAAGTTTATCTTAAATTAATTTTATTACAAAATTAATTCAACCAATAAACAGACATGAATTATTTGATTCTTACAAATTTTAAATCAATCTGATAATTCCGACATAAGTCACCAATTATTAGAAAAGCACGCCGTGTGGTTACAGGATTTTGTGAGCTAGCAAAGGGGACCAAAATGGACCTATAAAGTTCAAGCTCATGATAATTATGAAATCCAATATCCCAGATATACATTTCACAATTATCAACTCCAACGCTACTCCACTAAAAGCTTGGAGCTGCACTCTCAAACTTTCTAGAATTACGAAGCTCGTGTAGCTAAGTCTCCATGACATATCATAATGTATCGTATCCCCATATGATAATCCATAATCGGCTTAAGGTCAAGTTTTGTCTTACCTTTTCGATTATTTTTATCTTACGTTCCATTGTCTCACCATTAGAAAACTTACTATCCAAAGATAGTATACCATTCGGTTACACCTATGTATCCAAATGGTTGAGCGCTCTAGTTTTTCAATTACAGGACAATGCATATAAGAGGATATCATTACTCCTAAAGAGGAGCTATGGATTCCATATTTATGAATAACAAGTCTACGCTATCAAGAGTCATGCCTCCAACTTATCGGCATGCATACCACTATTGAGATGTGGGAGTCACCCATTGGTACATCAAAAGATACAAGTCGAGACAACGGGCCTACTATTCATCTTAGGATTAAGATACAATACAAGTGATTGTCTAAAGTGAATCGTTTTGCCAAGACAGAATTATTAATCCAAATCAATTCACTTTATGTCCCGATCCAACACATCGTCACCTATGACAACGCGCCAATGTTTCTATTCACGGAGTCCAACTCCGATGGCCAAGACAAACCATTGCCTAAAAGGGATATAGACAGCATAACAATCTTTATATGAATAAAGCGCCCAACATTATTCCCTCGATTGCAGATCATATGTTTTAGACCATTACCTTAAGAATCGTGTCTTCCGCATAATCATCCCATCATATGCCCAATTCTTAAGGTTTAGACCGACAGTCTCAGACTACTGTTTGCTTAGCATACATTCAACAAATATGAACGTAAAGAGGACAAGATTTGGTATATTTAAATGAATAAATTCTTTATTGATAAAAATGTCTCTAAAAACATATTACATTTTTACTCATTCGGGCATACATGTCTAACAATCTCTCACTTGCACTAAGTAAGTAAATACAGCAAATTTCGCATCCCCATAGCTTCCACATGCCTCTCGAAGACTCTCCTAGTAAGTGTCTTCGTAAATGGATCAGCTAAATTGTCCTCTAACGCGATCTTGCACACCGTGACATGCCCGCCCTCAACAAAGTCCTTTATCACATGATACTTTCGATCAATATGCTTACTCTTCTTATGAAATCTTGGTTCCTTAGCATTAGCTACCGCCGCACTGTTATCACAGTACAGTGATACCGCTTTATCCATACCAGGAACTACCTCAAGATCCCCAAGGAACTTACGGAGCTACACTACTTCTTTCGAAGCATCACTAGCCGCCACATACTCGGCCTCCATCGTTGAATCTGAAGTGCAATTTTGCTTCACACTTCTCCAACTGATAGCACCGCCGCCTAGAGTAAACACAAACCCCGAAGTCGATTTCCTAGAATCCAGACAGGATTGAAAATCCAAATCAGTGTATCCTAGAGGAGTCAAGTCCTCACCCGAATACATAAGCATATACCATCGAGTCCTTCTTAGGTACTTGAAAATATGTTTTACTATAACCCAATGGTTCGGTCCTGGATCCGCCTGAAATCGACTTACAATTCCGACCGTATAGCTAATATCCGGTCGTATGCAAAGCATGACATACATGAGACTACCTATTGCCGAAGCATAAGGCACCTTCTTCTTGTATTCTCTCTCTTCATAAGACTTTGGAAAGTCTTTCTTAAAAAGAGTAATTCCAGACCTAGATGGTTGCCCACCTTTCTTGGAATCCTGCATTGCAAACCTCCTGAAAATTTTATCTATGTAGCCAGCCTGTGACAAAGTTATCATTTTGTTCTTCCTATCCTGAAAGATCTAGATATCGAGAACAAAATTAGCCTCACCCAAGTCCTTCATGTCAAACTGCTTGGTCAACCATAATTTGACCGATGACAACGCCCCAACGTCATTGCCAATTAGCAGAATGTCATCTACATAAAGCAGTAGAAAAACCACCTTCCCATCCTTAATGTGTTTGTAAACATATGGTTCATCCACATTTTGTGAGAACCCATAAGTCTTGATCACTTGATCAAATCTTATGTTCCAAGAACTGGATGCCTGCTTAAGTCCATAAATTGACTTTAGTAGCTTACAAACCTTACCCTCTTGACCCGTGACCTTGAACCCGTCCGGTTGTTCCATATAAATGGACTCATCAAGATAGCCATTCAGAAAAGTCGTCTTGACATCCATCTGCCAAATCTCGTAGTCGAGAGCAGCAGCTATGGACAAGAGAATCCGGATGGACTTAAGCATGGCCACTGGTGAAAAGGTTTCCTCATAATTGATTCCTTCCTTTTACGTATAACCCTTTGCTACCAGTCTAGCCTTAAAGGTTTCGACCTTTCCATCCACTCCTCTTTCCCTCTTGTAGATCCACTTACACCCTATGGGCTTTACCCCTTCGAGAAGATCCACAAGCTCTCAGACCCGATTAGTCTCTATAGACTTTATCTCTATGTTCATGGCCTCTGTCCAGAGTCTTGAATCAACATCCTCTATAGCTTCTGCGTAAGTATAAGGATCCCTGTCATGTTCATCCGGTTCAGCCAAAAAGACCTCCCCATTGAACATATACCTCTCAGGTTGACGCCTGATCCTCCCACTACGCCGAAGCCCCTGAGATTGTTGTTCAAGTTTGTTTGGTTTTTCTACATCAATCGGAATAGTTTCGTTCAGAACCTCCAGAGTGAACGGATCACCCCTTAACTCCTTAAGCACCACTTTGCTTTGAGGTTTAAAGTCGTCCATATAACCTTCCTCAAGAAAAGTTGTATTAGTTGAAACCACGACTTTATTTTCCTTTGGGTTATAAAATAACCCCCTTTAGTCCCTTTTGGATATCCTACAAACACGTAAACTTTCGAACGTGCTTCCAACTTATTTGAATCCTTAAACAGGACATGAGTCGGATATCCCCATATGCGAATATGGTTTAAGGATGTCTTCCTTCTTGTCCACAACTCGTGAGGAGTTTTAGGGACCGATTTTGAAGGCACATTGTTCAAAAGATAACATGCAGTTTGAAGTGCATATTCCCAAAAGGATAAAGGTAATGATGAATAACTCATCATGGACCTAATCATGTCCAACAAAGTCCTATTCCTTCTCTCCGCTACGCCATTCTGCTGCGGAGTGCCCGGTGCAGTCAAATGGGATAAAATCTCATTCTCTAACAAGTGTCCCAAGAACTCATCAGAAAGGTATTCCCCACCTCGATCAGATCGAAGTGCCTTTATGGGTTTACCCAATTGCTTTTCCACTTCAGCCCAAAACTCCCTGAACTTATCATAAGTTTCGCTTTTATAGTGCATCAGGTACACATACTCATATCTTGAGTAATCGTCAATAAAAGTGACAAAGTACTCATACCCTCCTCGTGCCCAGATGTTCATCGGTCCACAAAAATCGCTATGCACAAGTTCTTGAACCCCTTCGGCCTTATTGCCCTTAGACCCGTATGGTCTTTTGGTCATTTTACCCTCCAAACAAGATTCACATTGAGGTATAGATTCCACCTTTAAGTGACTTAAAGGTCCATCCCTTACTAACCTTTGAATCCTATTCAGGTTAATATGGCCAAGGCGCAAATGCCAAAGATAAGTCTTATTAGAGTGAGAAGTTTTAAGTCTTTTTGAGTCATTATTATTCATCTCAACATTAAGCAATAAGTCCATTTTAGGTTTGATAAAATATAGATTATTTTGCATCCATCCAGAATAAATAAAAGATTTATTTTTACGAATCACTACTTTTTCATTAAAAGATACCACGTAGGAGTCTTTAAATAAAGAAGATACATAAATTAAATTCCTTTTAAATTTAGGAACATAAAAACAATCTCGTAAAATTAAATTCATATAATTATCAAAGTAAAGATGGACATCTCCCACTGCTTCCACCGAGACCAAGGATCCATCGCCCATGCGAAGCGTTAAGTCCTCACGTAGCAGACTTCTCATTTCTTTGAATCCCTGCAGAGAAACACAAACATGATTAGTTGCACCGGAATCTATGACCCAGATGTCACTGGATTCCTCAACCAAACAAATTTCTAAATATAAAAGATCACACCTACCTCCCTTGGAAAGGAAGTCCTTGCAATGCTTCTTTATATGCCCGACCTTACCACAGAAGAAGCACTTAAGCTTCTTTGGGTTCTTCTTCTTCTTCTTCTTGCTCTTGGTAGCAGCAGGAATAGAAGACTTCCCGTTCTTGGCCTGTTGCTTCTTTCCATTCCCTGAGTTAGGATTGGAACCAGAAGCAGCTACCATGTTGGCCTCACTACCAGCAGGAGACTCCCTGATCAACAGTTCAAACTCCTATAACTGTTTCATCATTCTGTCAATGTCATATCCCGTCTATTACTTAAATTAAAAGTGGCTCTAAACTGAATAAATTCCTTAGACAGAGTCTCAAAGACCATAGTCATCTAAGTTTCAGCATCGATGTCGGCTCCATTGGTTTGAGCCTCAGCGAGGTAACCCATGACCAACATCATGTGCTCCTTTACAGATGTCCCCGGTCTCTGTCTACAGTTTAAGAGTTTTCGAAGCTCTCATTGCCGCTTCGTTATGGTCTGGCCTCCGAACATATCCTCAAGATTATCCAAGATATGCTTCGCAGTCTCATAATCCTGATATTGAGCCTACAGCATGTTGTTCATGCTAGCCATAACATAGCAGCGGGCTTGATCATTAGCATCTTTCCAGCGATCATACGCTTGGAATTGTTCATTACTTGAGTCTCCCATAGGCTCAGGAGGATAAGGGGTTGTCAGCACATATTTCAGTTTCTCAAAGGATAGGACGATGTCTAGGTTCCGTTTTCAATCGTTATAATTCTCACCGGTTAATTGGTTTTTATCAAGTATCGATGATAAAGCGTTTTTAGACATTTTCAATCTATAATAAAGAATCATATACCAAACATAAGCAAACATATACAATAATTTAGTAAGATAACACAATCATATAAAATCATACAAATGTATTTATGTGTCAAAACCTTGAAAATATCACAACCTTACAACGATAATTCCCAACTCAGAATTCAACAAGCTCCTAGGGGAGTCATGCCAAATTCAATCAGGAATACGGATCTCCTCCTAATTAATATATGCCATCCAGGACTCGTATGATCCAGCATATACTAATAATCGTTTCTTTGGCCATTAATTTTATTAACAGAGCTCCTAGGGGAGGTTAATAATAAAATTAACGTGAGTGTATAACCATCATTTTAATATTTTATCCATGATTTATAATCACCACCTAGGGGTATGCAACCATAAATCATACTAAAATACCTTATCCTTTCAGAGATCCAATCTGGTACATGATAGAAATCCCTTCCTAGGGGTCGGGACCACCATGTTCTTCCTATGTACCAACGATAGAGGCCTTAGGTCCTCTCTTCGAAAACCTTCTCCCACTCAATCTTTTAAAGTCAAGGTTTTATTTTAAAATTATGCATGAACAATTTTAATATGAGCGGCACTCCCTATCCTATATGACATGTTATCAATATACATGGTAAATCATATTACAATGCAGACAAGCAAAGCAATCAAGCAAAGCTACAAGCAAAATAATAACCATAATATTATGGCTCCACCCTAGAGAATAGAAAAAAATAAGATTACAAGAGAATAATCGAGACATTTATCAATTCTTCATTCTTGGATCCTCAAGCTGTATCCTTCTTCATGCAATACCCATCTTCAAGTCCTCAATCCCGTATGAATCAAAAACTTCATATTTCCAGTCATATCCAAATTTAATGTTTCTCATAATCGTTTCAAAAATAAAATTAAAACTACACTGAAAAAATTACACATTTTCTAGACATTTGGCAGCTCTCAGTCGGCAGGCCGATCTGGATAATCGGCCTGCCGGTCATAAAGGTTCGGCCTGCTGAACTGAAAGTTTGGCCTGCCGGCAGAGCTCTAAAATTTTTGCCCCACTGTCGGCCTGCCAGACCACACGTCTGGCCTGCCGATCTGTGACCTTCGGCCTGCCGAACTATGATGTCCGGCATGCCGACCGAGTAGAAAAACTTATTCCAGAAAATACAACTTTAATGCAATTCATCAATTTTATTTTCAACAATTCAAAAACATAAAATTAGAGACTCAAGAAATACCTAGGGGGCGCCATCATCATTCTTTCTAGATTTGTCTTCTAGATCCGTTTTCTCTGAATAATTATTTATTTACAAACATTCTTACAAATTTAAAAATTAAATAACAATTCCTAGACAGAGATGATAGTCTGCCATCTAATTACATGAAAAACTTAAATACATATTCTAACCTCTAAGGAACTATAACCAGTATTAATTAATTAATTAATTAATAATTAAACAATGATTTAATCAACCATAATTAATTAATAAACATTTACCACATAATCCATGACAACATATATAATTTATAGAAACCTAGAGTGCCATCTCTCTATAAAATTCAATTCAAGCATAGGAGAGATAAAAATCACAAAATTTATGCATATAACATGATCACAAACTTATAAATTTATGTAAAAATCATGGCTCTGATACCAATTGTTGGAAACACAGTGCACAACAAAATTTTAAATATTTTCATCAGAGTAATTTCTAAAACACAAGTTTGACATGCTATATGTATAAATTAGACAGATCTTTCTAACCTTTGTGTGAAGAACCTCCGCAACCTGTATAGAGAAGTAACGTTCCAGAAGAGCCTCAACTAACTGGTCTTCTTTGCTATTCTCTATCCACAATTGGAGTGAGTGTGGGCTCACACATACAGCTCTTCCATCGGTGACTCTCCTTCCAACCAAGAGAGAGAACCCAAAGCTAGTGTTCGTGATTTGTGAACAAAAGCTCTCAGAGAGTTTTCATATGCTCACTAGAAGAGTGTCACTCTTAATCTCTCAATTGATCTGAGTAAATCATGAGACTCACTCCCTTTATATAGCCATTGGTTCTGGGGTCAGTCCTTATCAGATTAGGTCTCAAAAACTCGAAACAGAATCAAGTTCGGATCAACATCTGATAAGATCTGTGTGAAAACACGTAATCTTATCTCCCGCTGATCGGCAGGCCGACCACGTCATTCGGCAGGCTGAACTCCCGAGAAAAAATCTCCGTGAATCTTTTACTTTCCACCCAAGATTCTAAAGGATAAAGTCTCAGTTTTGATTCAAATAACCTAATAGAGAAGATATCTTATCAAAACAAACTTTATCAAGATAATCTCTAAGAAAATAAATCAATTCACAATAATTCTACAAGTTTATCTTGATCTAATTTATCCAAAATTAAATCAACCGATAAACAGACAAGAATTATCCGATCCCAATAATTCAACAAGTTTATCTTAAATTAATTTTATTACAAAATTAATTCAACCAATAAACAGACATGAATTATTTGATTCTTACAAATTTTAAACCAATCTGATAATTTCGACATAAGTCACCAATTATTGAAAAGCACGCCATGTCGTTACAGGATTTTGTGAGCTAGCAAAAGGGACCAAAATGGACCTATAAAGTTCAAGCTCATGATAATTATGAAATCCAATATCCCAGATATACATTTCACAATTATCAACTCCAACGCTACTCCACTAAAAGCTTGGAGCTGCACTTTTGAACTTTATAGAATTATGAAGCTCGTGTAGGTAATTCTCCATGACATATCATAATGTATCGTATCCCCATATGATAATCCATAATCGGCTTAAGGACAAGTTCTGTCTTACCTTCCCGATTATTTTTATCTTACGTTCCATTGTCTCACCATTAGAAAACTTACTATCCAAAGATAGTATACCATTCGATTACACCTATGTATCCAAATGGTTGAGTGCTCCAGTTTTTCAATTACAGGACAATGCATATAAAAGGATATCATTACTCCTAAAGAGGAGCTATGGATTCCATATCTATGAATAACAAGTCTACGCTATCAAGAGTCATGCCTCCAACGTACCGGCATGCATACCACTATTGAGATGTGGGAGTCACCTATTGGTACATCAAAAGACACAAGTCGAGACAACAGGCCTACTATTCATCTCAGGATTAAGATACAATACAAGTGATTGTCTAAAGTGAATCGTTTTGCCAAGACAGAATTATTAATCCAAATCAATTTACTTTATGCCCGATCCAACACATCGTCACTTATGAGAACGCGCCAATGTTTCTATTCACGGAGTCCAACTCCGATGGCCAAGACAAATCATCTCCCAAAAGGGATATAGACAACATAACAATCTTTGCATGAATAAAGCGCCCAACTTTATTCCCTCGATTGCGGATCATATGTTTTAGACCATCACCTTAAGAATCGTGTCTTCCGCATAATCATCCCATCTTATGCTCAATTCTTAAGGTTTAGACCGACAGTCTCAGACTACTGTTTGCTTATCATACATTCAACAAATATGAACGTAAAGAGGACAAGATTTGGTATATTTAAATGAATAAATTCTTTATTGATAAAAATGTCTCTAAAAACATATTACATTTTTACTACTTAGGGCATACATGTCTAACAGTCAAAGCCTTGGGGATTCTACGACACTCCTTATAGACGACATCTTGACCAATATCGTCTATAAGAGGTGTCGTAGAATTTTCAAGACTTTGACGACATCTCCTACTTGTCGTTAAATGATTTAACGACACTAAATTATTTCGTTAAAAGGAGAGTTTTAATACGACGTCTATATAGATGTCGTTAATTATTATTTCAAATATCATTAACGACATCTTTGTTAGAGATGTCGTGATATGTACTTTTCAACGACATTCAAAAACTGCATGTCGTAAATAATATATCGTTAAATGTAGTTTTTCTTGTAGTAAGGGGAGGTTTGCTATTTAGCAAAAAAAAGCTCAGGGCACTACATGCTAAGTATCAAAATTAATTATAAAAATATAGGTTTTATTTTATAGGTTGTGAAACCCACATTTTGTTAATATGTAGCGTTTAATATTACTAGCACCTTTTAATTAGCATTGTTCTATTTGGCGCCGTACCGGCTATTCCGACCTTTTTCTCAGTTTGCGCCATATGCCACGCAGGAAACAATTCATGTGATTATATATACGCTTCCTCCGTACAGTTCATTCGGCCAGCCTCCCCCTGCTTTAATTCATGGGAAATTACTGTTCCTAGATAATGATCGTGCCTGCCGTTGATTAATTCTGCTTTTGATCATATATTTCTTCATTGGCACAGCCAATGGAAGTAATTTGATCATCACATACCAATTATTCCGTTATGAGTACTTAAACTGCTCAACAAATTTCATTTTCTTAAGTGGGCAGAATATGGCCGAGCTATATAGTTTGACGTGGGTTGTCACTCCTTTAAACTTTTTTTTTTAATAGTGTTTAAAATTTTATAAAAATTATATTTCATCTCAACCTCTAAAATTATATTCAACCCTTATAAATTATATTCCACCCTAAAGTTTTATATCATTTTTATTTAATTTTTCTAAATGTTGTCAATATACATTCCACCCTGGCTAATTACCTTGTCTTTTCGGTGTACGCAACGGGACAATTCTTGTATTATCGAGATAATTTGGTAAGAGGATCCCTCATCTAGTGTTCTTGTGCACTTCATCCTTCTTGATATTGACAGTTCCTTCCATCGACCAGGTTAATTTGGTCAACATATTTAACATATTTTATAATACAAGAAATATTGGTACAATATCTATGATACTAGGCCCCCGTTAAAAACTTTGGATGTTTCATCCCTTCCAAACCAAATCCAGTTAAAGACATACTACAAAAACATGAATTATAGTATTTTCGAAACACACGATTTTATCATGATGGGAAGGAACGTACGCGCTTGACAAGACAAACGTACGTTGTCAACATTAATATCTACATACAAATATGTATGACACAAGTGAAATATGATAAATTGTCACCTAAATTGTTTATTTGGGAAAAGAGAAATTTAAAAATATAGTTTCACAAAAAAATAACAGAAAAGAAATTAAAGATTATATTCTAGCGCACATATATAACCGATCCAATTACTGTTGTTTACTATTACAAGAAAAAATAAATGAGGGGCTAGGTATGACACGTAACGAGACATAATATCTGTTTTCTTTTTCTTATTTATTTATTTATTATTTTGTGTGTATTTCAAAAGTCTAATGTAAATTGTTAAAGTATGATGATCTGAATTCTATTTGGTCTGATTTGAAAAGTTTATGATACGATATATTTGGTGAAACTAAAATTATAGAAATTTTTTAAGGTCTGTGGTGATAACTATTATATATGTGTATTATTTTTGCTCCTTTTGTACCATTTTTTTTCAAAATAGTAGATTTGTTTCTATTTATGTCCGTGATTTTTCTCTTCTAAAGTTTTCCACATATACATGTGTTTTTATTCTTCGCTTTTTCTTTTGCCTATTTTCGCTATTTTCTAACATAAACGATAAGATAACAAATCTTTAAGCTGGGGTGAGCACTTGGGACAACAATTCTTAAGAATATTTTGTTTGGTAAACTTTGTTTTCTGATGTGTGTGTGTGTCTATATATATATATATATATATATGATTAGTATTTGGTTGATTAGTAGTTATATGTACTATGAGAGTTAATATATATGGTGAATATTATACTTTTAGCTAAAGGATCCCAAAGGGATCACTTTCGTATCTTCTTTTTTGCTTTTCTTCAACAATATATATATATATATATATATATATATATATATATATATGTATGTATGTATGTATGTATGTATGTATGTATGTATATTCACAGGAATTTGATACGGTAACCCGGGGGTTTTGTTCCACCCCCACGTGGCATGCCGTTATAAACGTAATTATTGCTCTTAATTGTGGTTTTAGGCCCTTGTGGCCATCATTTGAACAAAGCATGGCTTTGGGAACCGGTGGATGGCTGTTGAAAAGTTTAATTGACCTGGCAAAGCTGTAATATATTGTGAAGAGAGGAGCATTTGAAGAAGCAAATATGTATGGCTTGTACGTGAAAAAGGACCACGTAATTTCCAGTTAATTCATCGTAACCTGACATAATAGTCGTGGACGTAACTTTTTTTATTAATTTTTTTTAACATTTTAATGTTGCTGTCTGTCGTATAATGCAAACATTTTACATAGACAAAGAAGTTGGCTGAAAGAACGTCGTAAATTTTGTTCTTTCGTCGTAACCCCAAGTTGATATTAACGCAAGATTTTTTTTTTTTCAAAATTAAAAAGGGGGCATACTTGATTTCAACGTAAGGTTTTTTATTTTTGTTTTTTCGAAATTAAAAAGATGGCAGTACATATGGAATTGTAATTGGTAAATATGTTGGACTATATTTATCAAATATTATATACAAATAAATTGAGTGTTACATAAATATATAAATAGAGTTACATTTATGAACAAATAAAGTTACAAATGCTAAACTGATTTAATGCTAGACTAGAGACCAATCTTGCTTCCTGTCATATGAATTAGCACATGTGAATGTTAGACTGATTTAGAGCATGCAGAGAAGCACGCAAATAGTGTTATATTTTTAATAAAGTCTTCTTAATCAATTGGTTCCCGTCATTTTCATGTGTTAATTTACTTTATATTATTCCTAAATGCATTTCCTGTGGTGACGTGCGAAAATAGTAGAACAATGATAATAGAATTGTCACGCCCTGAATCCTACTGATGACGTGACGGACTAATCAACTTAATTAAACCAAATTTCAATTAAATCCACCAATTAAATTAATTAAAGTTTATTTATGAAGATGTGATAAACTTTTTTTTTTAAAAAACCTATTTCAAACAATTATTGAAATATTAAAGCAGATAAAACAAATTAAAATAATAAAACAACTAAATACGGGTTAGGCCTCACCGGACCCACATTAGTGCACACACATAGTATCGACAATAGTTAGATTACAACCACAGTCTAATACAAGAAAAGAAATTAAAGTGTTACATGCCATGAATCAATAAAGCAGATAACCTACACAAAATCCTCTACTGCTCACGAGTCTGATTGGCGGACTCCTAGTCAGTTCAAATTCCACCTAAAGGGGGGAAAAAGGTTTAAAAGAAATAAATATAAGCGAAAGGCTTAGTATGACTATGTTAGAAATCATTTAATTTGCATATAAAATCTATCATTTCAGGAAAATATTTAAAACACAATAAGTAAATCAATTCAATTAAATTATTCTCACCAAAACAGTCCAGAAAAGGGTCTTATTATCTTTGCTTAGGCAAACCATAGATATCGCCACCGTAGTGGCCCAGCTGGATTTCAGGACCTATCCCTAAGGTCGTTCTCTACACGACCCGATCTCTGAATATGGCATCATGCCCTAATGTATAAATCATTATTCATATCTTATTTACCAAGTGAGTTTGTTTACATACATTATGTGGTTTATTATGAATATCACCTCATTCAACAATTTATGAAAAGAACTGTAAAAAATCCCTTTCAGTCATTCATTGAAAATATTTTGAAAGAATACACTCTGAGGCCAAAATCTTTTAAAAACATGGCTACCAAAGAAGGGGTAAAAGTCCTACCTCGATATCCTGCATTGATGTTTAACACCGCAATCCTAACCTGCTATACGTTATCTCTACGGAACCACGAACGACCTTAAATATAAACTAAGTTCATCAACATCTAGCTTAAGATATTCTATACTACTAAATTATCTCATGGTATCTTAGTGTGCCATTAAAGTTTATAGAATCATACTATAAGGTTAAAGTCTTTATCTATGTTTAAACAGTGAAAACGGGTAAAAAGCCCGGTCGGCATGCCGAACTTTCTGGTTCAACTTGGAGTTCGGCCTACCGACTGTACAGAATCAACCTGCCAAAGTGTTCCTAGGTTTGGCTTGCTGACAATATGAATCCGGCATGTCGATGCCCAAGGTCAGCCTGCTGAACTAGGAAAATCTAGAAGGTTCCAAGCCTAGGGTTTTCATGAAATCCGAGCCCAAAATCCATCCAAACATGTTTTTCTCAATTCCCAAAGCATAGATAACAATAAAACATAGTAGAATAGCATAATGGAACACATTTAAACACTTTCTAATAAATCTTTGTGCGAATTTAAAGCTTAAACCTGAAAATAGAAAAAAATGTAAAAAATAGTTTAAATCTCATATTCACTCAAATCAAGCTAAGATTCGGGGTGTCTAAGGTCTCATGAACTTAAGGTAAGTATTATGTAAGCTCATACAAACTCGGATTGAAACATTCATGGAAGATTCTAAATGAAAATCCAAAGTTTTTGAGACAAAGGAACTAACCTCTTGGTGGACATTCTTGGGGAAGATTTGAGGCTTGAATCTTTGTTCCTTAGCTTCAATCAAGCAAGAGTGAGGCTCGGGATTTAAATTTTGCAGAGAAAATGAGAGGGAGAGTGACGGGATTTGAAGAAGGGAAGGGAGAGAGAGAGTGTTACATGAGAGAGAGGGAAAGAGTCTGAGAGTGGGAGGAAAAAGAGAGAGTGAGAGAATTTAAAGAATAGAGGAGGCTTAGTAGTTTCAAGACCAAATACCATATCCAGCACATGGTTTTGGTTACGTAGTCTAAGATTTGTCTGAGTATAAAAGGATTTGTTTGGAATTTCTTTTTGCAAATTGTTTTATTCCGAAAATTCAAAATAACAAATAAAATAATAAAGAGATGAAATAAATTAAAGTACACCACAAAATAATTAAATTAAATTTAAATTACATTTAGGCACACTAATATATCATTTTACACATTAATTACACTTAATTAAAAATCTGGATGTTACAAGAATATTGCAAGTTTTGTTTGGTTAATTATAACATGCAATGCAACTTGGCAATAAAAGTAAAGCTCCTAAATGAGTAATCGGACAGAGCAAACGAATATATAAACAGTAATAATCGTCGACACTCTAGAAAAACTAAAAACATATCCAATGTCAAGTGTTAAATCAGTTTGTCAACATCAAAATTTTATTTTTAGTAGAAAAATTACTCTACAATACAAAGCAATTTTTTATGCTAAATTTAACATATGCTATATTTAGTATCAAATTTGATATCATGAGAGCAAATATAAAAAATTCAATAAATTTTTTATAACTATTAATTGATATCAAAAGTTTCAACACTAATCACACTTCTTAAATACCTTAATGTATTTGAAATGACATTATGCAATAATATACTAAATTAAAAAAAAAAAAAAACACAACAACTATATCACTTCGTACTTTTTATTATTAAATATAATATTAACATTTTCATTTATATCGAAGCTGATCTAACACATGATGAAAAGAAGTCAAAGTAGGACCTAAGGGAAACTACAGATTCTGCATGTTCTTACATCATCAAATTAAATGCAACTCCGATCACGTAGGGAAGCATGTAATAAAACAGTGGAATTTGATCTCATCTTTTTATTTATTTAAAAAGGAATAAAATATATATATAAAGAGAAAGCATCCCAATAAAATAAAAAGAAAGCAGCAGACCCAGAAAATGCGCAAAACTTGTATCCGGACATTTATTTATCGAAACTGATCTATTTGCTGATAATAATGTATATATAAACAAAACTGATAACAAAAAAAAAAAAAAATCCCTGAATTCCTAGTACGGACGCCGAAAAAGAAAATGTCAAACGAAAAAGAAAATTGTATATATATTGCAACTATTTACATTTTATTAAGGAATAATATACTAATCAATTGTCCTTTTTCCTATGCTTAACTCTTTTTGTTGTGGAATTTACAAACGACCATTCTATAGAAAGGTTTTAAGTTGTTTAAATGAAACAAATATTTATTTTCGGTTGTTTTTGTTTGTCTTTTCTATGACTGTTTCTTACTATATTTTTCTTTTGTTTGGTATGCTCATGCGGCTGGGTTGGGCAAATAATTAGGGTTCTGCCGGAGCAAACAAATACGCTAATTGATATTTCCTCCATTGAGCTTTTGGCTCTACTTTGACGCTGTTGCTCACTTTGTTAGATTCAAATACCAAGGCTCAGCCGCCATTTTATTCAGAGGGTACAGCCTAGTTATTTCTCTCTTCATCGTTGACATACTTGTCTATATCATTGCTTTTGTGAACGTAGATATAGCTATAAATTCAACAAGTGCTAGGACTAGTGCTATTATTTCCGATCAGTCTTCAATCACTGGACTCAGTTACAAACACATTTTTCTCTTTTCTGAATCTATTGGTTGCGAGTTATTCTTTCCATCCTCGCATCTCTTGGTCTATTATTCGTGTTTAACATTTTTGTGTTGTTATTTTTTGAAAATGCTATGTTGTTGGCACCGTCAAATAAACGACTGTCGCATCTTCTATGATTGTACCAGCCAGCCATGAACTACTTGATTCACAACGTGTTCCAGCCTCTTTTTAGTAATGGTTTTTGGATGGTGGCCAGAGTATGCTTCCTGGGACAGGAAGTTCTTGCTGTGTCTCCCATGTCTAATGCTCACGTAATTCATGCAGATCAAGATGATCAAGAAGTTAGCGTTGGTTACAATTTATTTTGTAACAATGCGTTCCATTCGGGACTTTATCGTGAAGATTCTTGGTTTCTAGGGATTTATAAGAGCAGACTTCCTTTTTCTTTTGCTGGTACTAGAACTATGGACCACGAAGCAGGTGGTGATGTTCAGGCGACACGTATGGTGTAGTTTTAAGATGAGTCTTATGGGAGTTACGACGTCGATTGGGGTAATTACCTGATTAAGCTTATGACCAACAACATTATGGTGTAATTATTTTAAATTCGAGCAATATTTGAAATTTTTTGTCATGTGTCATATACAGTATTTTCATATTCTATATATTTGATGGGATCGAATTCACAACCTATCTTTCAAAATCCTAACCCGTCTTAACCCGTCTGTGCCACAAGATTAAAGGGTATTAGGCATATAACATGTTCATATATTTTTAAAACTGTTTTTTTTTTTTTAATGAATATAGAGAATGAACAACAATAACATATATATATATATATATATATATATGTATATGTGGAATTTTATTACATATCTTTTTTAAATAAATAGTGAGGAGTGAATCATTCCCTCAAATATTTTACTAATAAGAAAAAGAAAAAAATGGAAATTATAAACACGTCACAATAGTTAACAAAACGATAAAAAATTATAAAATAACCCACGTAAAAATCCAACAACTAGAATATAATGTAGTCACGATAGAATAAGCCGATCATATTAGCGTAGTCATTATTAAATCATATTATATATAAAAATTGTTTTCATAACTATATTTTTTTAGTTATAAACTCATTTTTAGTCATTATATATAAAAAGGAAGTCATCAATATAAAAAAGTTTATATGAAGTCATATAATTTTATAATGACTGCTGAAACTATTTAAAAAACCATTTCATATAAACGTAGTCATTATAAAATTATTATATATAAAAAACAAAGCATATAAGCGTAGTCGTTGAAAATATAACTTTCGAACGTCTTGAAAAAGATATGAATAACAACTATATTATTATGCAGGCATATAACATCAAGTGGCATTAAATTTTTTAAAAAACTGCAGGAGGAGTTGAGAATTCGTGAAATCAAAATGGAATATAAAGAGGAAGCAAATAATACTTATAAGATTCAAAAACTATAAAATCGATACATAAATCACGGTATATAAAATGAAAATTAACTAGAATTAAATACATATTAGCTGTCATCAGCAAATCAAGATGAAACTAAAAAAATGGCCTACCTGAAACTTTTTTTCATCACATAAAATTGAGATTTATATATAATAAATAGGAGTAGTTTTGGTATGGAGAAAAAGATTTAATGATTGATTTGGTTACTATTGACAATTATTTAAGATAATACCATTTAGTCCATTAGGATATCTAAATAGGCCAAAATGTGTAATTTTTTACGTTATTTACTATATTGAAAAATTACAATACATTACCAAATTATTGTTAAGAATTGAAATTGAGTACAATATTCAAAATATCCTAAATATCCTTACTTATATAGTAATTATTTAAATAATATAATATATTATACTATATAATTACATATAGTAATTCTAAGTAATTATAATGATATCATTTTAGAACATATATAAAATATCTATAATTTTTTTATATTTTAATTTAATAAATATAATTAGGCTATTTGTTTCATTAACTCTGCCTAAATCTTAGCCCGTGCTAACCCAATTCTTAAATCAATCCGAACCGTTTGAAATGAGAACAACAAAATGTTTGTGCTTTCATGGTTGCTGAACTACGATCTATTTGAGTTTCCCAAACATGGCTTGGGCTCATATATACATTGAATATTTTGGGACCAGTCCTTGATCCCTGTTCATCTTTTAGGAGTAAAAAAATGTTTGAATCTCTAAATTATGAGAAAATAACATATTATGCCACATTTAAAAAGTATTTATTCATGTCATATTTAAAAAAATTATGCTATACTATCACTTATATTACATAATTAAGTTGTGCTATAGTTAAGCATGTATAAAAAGAAAGTCGTGAAAGAAGGAATTTATTAACGTGAATTAATTATTATATATCATTTCCTAATCCAGTATGAAAGCCAATAAGATATATTAACTTTACAATTAGAATATTTATCGCTATAACAAATAATGGTTGGAGAGTTATAGGAGAGTTATAGCGATAAAGTATTATAAATCAACAGCAAAATGCATAAAAGATAAATAACAATTATGAAAGAGAGACACAAGAGCAGTAAAGAGAAAATGATCGTGTGATTTCGTACCCTCTTGCTCAGTTTATTGATTTTCGTTAATCTAAATTTTTATTTTGGTTTTAGAGAAATTTCTACAAAAAAAAAAAGACAATTTTTTTTTACTGATCAGAGTCTTTGATTAGTTTATTTTCATAAATCAAATCAAATTAAAATTAAAGTGCAATTATGATAGGGTATTTTACAGAATTTTGAAATGTTTTTGAGGTGATATTAGCTCGTAAATTAGGGATGATGAGATTTGAACCCTACATGCTTTGTGATAGAGTTAAGTGTGAACTGTTTCTAATTAATTAAAATCATCCTACTCGAACAATACATATGCACAAATATCTTGATAAGAAGAAAAAATTCTACTATCTTGATTTTTAAAGCAAAGAATACATCTGAGTTTTAACGTCCTTAATATTTTGGCTTCTATTAACCGTTTGTTCCACAAGTTTAGTGGTATCCTCAAGTGAACTACCTTAAAACGACGTGTTCATTCCCATCTAAATATTAGTCGTTGCATTTTTTTTTTTTCCTGTTCTTGATCATATTAATAACTTTATAATATTCCATATCCTATATATAGTGTTTTCGTTTTAAGATTCCTATATGTATAGGCTTATGATAGCCTCCAAAAGGGTTAATCATGAGATGAACTTTTTTGTTAATTCTCACGATAAATCCACTAACATCTGTCATTCCATGAAATAATGATGATATTGCTGGTTATGGTGCGTGCATGAACTTCTCATCTTTCGCTTTGAAAAAAGATACTCTAGAGCTCTTATAGAGACATCAAATCTAGGATTGCATAAAATTATAGTTATGATGTTTGAACTATAATTTAAACCTTCTTATTTGGTGTTTTCTTTTATAGAATCAATTTTTTTTTTGAAATTAATGTTTAATTCATTTTCGTCTACAATCCATTTAGAGTCTATTACATTTGGGTATATTAAGTCTCTTCGGCATAAAACTAGATTCTATGTTGGCGGAGATACATAGAATGATTAAAGCAGTGATTTTTACATTTTGATTTCTTTTTTTCGGTCCTTTAAACATTTTCTTAACTTGATGATCTTGTCTAATTTTGATCTTTTTCCTTTTGCAATAATAGTATATTATCTATCATGGCAGAGAGATCATCTCTTTCCTAGCAAAATGGGAAGAGAAAGATGGCCAACAACAAAAGACTACAATATAATATCTCTTAGTTGACATCCCATTTGCTTAAGAGATAAAAGATACCATGGAAAACTACTAAATAAAATCTAAATTAGTAAAAAATAATTACCCTAACGATATGCTTAAGCAATAAGAGCTAAAAGGAAATGATGAAAAATTAATTCCTTTTTGGCATTTAGTGATGAAGAAGAGCATATTCTTCAACTTTTTATACCCCTACAGAACTTTGAAAATCTTAGCATAATATTGGAGGGCCCGCAGTAGAAATACCCACAATTTTTTATCCTTAATTAAGCAGTAGTGGGGCATAAAAAGAATGTTGTGGAAGAAACCTTAACCACGAGCTTCCCATCATATAATGAAGAAATTTGGCAGTTCATTTAATTAACATTTTGTAGATTCAAAAGTTTGCGGGTCAAATACAATCCGGCAAAAAGGGGTAAAAAAGCGTTGGAAATTATGTGTTTAGTTTCTTAAAAAAAAGAGAAAATTAGAAAAATATTGAGCAATATGTACACGAGCAACTATATCAATTTTTATTTTTTATTTTCTCTTTTTGAGCACTAATTGAGTCAGTATATATCATTTTCATCTTTTGCTTCACTTTAGTCAAAAGAGAAGCTAGTTGTAGTTTGAGTCTTTGGTCGTTCAATTTCCAAGAAACTTCAGCACAAATAGAAATTGGAATACGAAAGACTTTCTCTCCACTAGAAGTCTAGTCGACGGATATGATGTGTTAATATTGTATATGTGTTTCTAGAGACTTTTTATTAGAGAAATTTAGTATTTATTACATAATTATCTTTTATTAGTAGTTTTAACTTTATTGTATTTATGATTTGATAGTTAGTAATTTTTCCGATTCTATGATTGTAAGTTATATTTATATAACGCCTTGTAATTCATTCATAGTATTTCTTACTAGCGAATTCTATATCTTTATCCTTAAGTTGTAGATGTAAACATATTGTTGAATCATGTAAAATTTTCCCCTTTTTTATTCTTTTTTATTTTCTTATTTAATTTTACATACTTTTTACTCGACCGTATCCTATAAATGCATATGATATAAATTAAGCTAGAATTTGATATAAGCAAAAGGGTTTCATGTTAAATGCCTTAAAATCAGTTCCCATAAGACATTCATCGAATATGATAAATAACACATTATTTGTTGCACATAAAATTGATTCTAAAGCCAAAATATTGTTATGTGGCTCACGTATTTGGACTTAAAACTAACTAAAAATTTACAGCTTTTCTTCTAGGTTATGCATCACAACATCAATGTTAGATCTCTTGATAGGTATAATTCAATGAATATAGGATGTGATGAGTTCAAGTCCCTTTTAAATTTCGACATTTTCGATCTAATTAATAAGGAGAAGTATGTATGTATGAGCTAATTAAGAAGTAAGACCTACCTTTTAGTCTAAATGGCCCAGGGAAGCATGTATTAAGGAAAGTTAGTATTTTATAATATAGTTACCCGTTTTAAGTAGTTTTGATGTTGTTGTTTTTATTATTTGATAGTAGGCATACCTTGTATTTATATAGAGCCTATTCTTAGTGCTTCCTACTAGGTGAATTTTCTCTTTTTATTCCTAGTATATGGATGTAAGTATATTGCTAAATATATTCACGAATCATGTTAAATATTATTCTTCTCTTCCTTTATTATATTTTCTTACTTAATTTTCTATAACAAGAAGTTGTGGATCTAATCCCACATGTAATTTTATTATAATATCTTATTTTTAAACAAAAAAAATTAAATGTGTGTGTGTAAAATACTATGTACAATCACTGGCCACCACGTTGGCATGTAATTTTTCTATGGAAAAAACAAAAAACAAATAAATATATAAATTGTAGTACAGATTTAAATAGTTTAAAAGGACTGTGTGATCTATTATTCGTGGATGGGTCAATATTAATTCCCACTCCCAATTTTTTATTGGGTGATTTAGGAGAATAACATTTTTGTATAGTTGAATTTCAAACATACCACTTTTGTGAAAAATTCGTTTAAATTTCACTTTAAAGTAACACATATGAATAACTTTAAAAATTGTACGGTACAAGTCTGACTAACACCTTTTTATTAGTGATAAATCATAATGACCAACATTGATATAAATTAAGCTCGCAGAAGACAAGGACTACTGGTATTATAAGCCCCTATGGAGACCAACGAGCACAGCCTCAGCCTCAGCAGCAGCAACAACAGTATTTCTGTAGGTTTTCTAGTTGGGAGCAGGCGTACTAATAGCAGTGTCTTAAGATATGAACGCAAGAGTTTTAGGAAATCAAAGAAAAACAGGTAAGTATATCAAGGGCCTCCATCATGATGTCATCAATATTTATCATGTACTTCTTTTTAATTTACTTCTTCATGATATACAATTAATGAAGAAAATTGATATTAGCTCTCTAGATCTCTCTCTTTCAAATAAAAATATCCTTATCATTGCCCTCCACGCATGTATCTCTACCCTTTGAGGAAAAATCGGATAAACTCAAACATCAGGACGTTCATCCATTATCTTATTTGTGTATATATAACATATTTATGTACGTATATATATATATATAATATATATACATATATATACTAGGATCCATGAAAATTAGTAAAAAAACAAATAAAATAAAGGACGAAATATAATTTTTTTAGGAAAGAGACAACCATCTATCCTTATGTTGCTCCGTTCTTATATATATATACACACATATATAGTCAGAGTATGGGCAGGTTTTGTACTGTTTGAGTGTTTTTTTACACGCATGATCCTAGTATGTAACTCACGCAGTAGCATTTCTAACACGCGGTTTTAATCACGATCTATTTGTCAGCCTGTAGCCGCCAATTATAGATATTTATTACTATCATTAGCAAAAAGGAGATAAAGAAATGAAATATGTACAAGAAAAGAAAAGGCATATATATATATTTATATATTTTGCACACAATCATCATTTTATCAAGATACTACTCCGTATATTGTTTGACACAATCTTGAGCACACCAGCCGTCAAGAACAGGCCGAAAACCATGAATTATCAGCGTCATGCTATATTATTTATGCATACATACATATTACGTACACACACATATGAGGTTTTAACATAAATATATATTCTATTTTTATTTTTTTCTCAATTTAATTTTTTTTAAAAAAAACTATATCTTTTGAGTTTTAAAAAAAAAACCTGTTTTAACTTTGAAGAAAAAAGGAGCAAAAAGAAAAAATAATTACCTATAAATAGTTTGTGAAAAATATTTAAAACACTTAAAAAGTCGTAAAATGTTAAAGAGAATAAAATTTCTAAAACCACAAAGAGCCTAATTGTCTTTCACGTTCTGTTTAGGGATTTTTATGATCTTTTAATATTTATCAACTACTTAAGATTGTCTCTTCGTCTTTTTTTCCTTGCTATTCTCATTGACAAAGTTTAGTACAAGAGAGGAAATCGAAATGGAATTTTTCAAATTCATATATAGGATACTTTAATGTGGATGTTGTTTCTAAAAAAACAAAAAGATAAATTGTAAAAAAAAAATTAAGACTAATAATTTCTGTTTACGTATGTGTGTATCATGGAAGTAATATTTTTGAAAAAAGGTTTTCATAAAAAGAATGCCTGGTTTAGAACTATTGGTTTCATTTGAATTACGAAGTGAATATGCATGAGATAGAACATTGATAAAAAGTTGTCTGTGTACGTATATATACTGCCATACCGGTGAATTATATCGTACGAATAGATAATCTATTATAAATGGAAAATCAAACTAATTGACTACGTGGTATTCAAGTTCACTTTCTTCTTTTGGCTGTCTAGTTCCGAAGACTTCTAAGCGGGTAAAACATGCCAATATATAATATTGTATATGGGGAATCCGGAAATGGACAAGGCTGCTGGAGGTGTCCAATAATTAATTGGATAATTTGTTTTATTCTTTCGCTTTTTCTTCCTCTTTTCTTTAGTTTCCCATCTATCTGTGGCCCATTATATTTACATCCACACATGTTTTTTTAATATTCTTTAACATATTGTGCAATACATACACAGCGAGCTAGGGCCCTGGAAAATCTTGTGATCCTTCACTAATATTGTGGCCCTATTATTGACTATGGACCCTTCGGTTGTCACGTTTATGCATATATATATATATGTGTGTGTGTGTGTGCGCGCGCGCGCGTGCGCTCTAGCTCTTTGATCTTTTTCATGGATTCCAGATTATGTAATAAGTCTGTTTATTTATTCCTGATCTTTTTTCGCTCTTCCTTCTTTGCAGGTACTAGGTTGCCCTTCTCCTATCTGTTCCTTTTGTGCGTTGCCCACCCTAATAAATTATGCATGCATGTACAATATACACCTTTACACACATACATACATAATATATTTATATACATAATTCATATAATTTAGAACCCACCTCACCTGTGTCTTACAAAAATTTACTTTTGAAGCTCAGGTCTCAAGTTTTATGAATCTATATGTTTATAAATGACATAATATGTATATGTTACTATTTTTGAACTATAAAATCATAGACTCGAACACGCGAGGAAAATTTAGTATAATTGTCCTATATTCAGGAGAAGAAAAGTGGTCAGTCGCATCTGATCTTTATTGTTATTTTTTTTTTTTTTTTGATCTTTTAAGGGGACCCATGAACATGATTTTGCTCAAAATTTCTAGTCAACTTTCTGGTCTTAATGGTATTGTGGTAGTACTTGTTCTGTTCTAGCCATTATTATTTTACTAATGGTACTAATCGTTAGACCATTATCCATTTAATCCAGCACTATCTAATTCCTTTTAGGGTGGGCAAGTTCTAAAACTAGCAAAATGAAAAAGAAAAGTACAAGCACAAATAATTTAATTAGTGAAGAAAAAACAAACCAAATCTTAAAGTTCTAATTACTTTAATGCATTCAATATCTGTAGAGAATATATAAAACATCTACCAAGCTATATATTTTACGAATTTCGTGTTGCATATTAATAGATGGAATTCCTTTCTTTTAGCGTGCGCGTGTGTATATATATATATGTAAAAGTTGTTTGTTTTTCCTGACTTGTCATTATCATCGCACGGTTTTTTGTTGTTTTTTCTGCTTCAATATAGACTTATAGCTTGTTTGGGAACATCAATTCAATCTCACTCATTCCACTTCAAAACCAAAGTTTTGCTCAAGCTTTTTTCACAAAATTTAAATTGCTAGTATTTTCAATTCAAACTAATCAGCTATCCGTGCAGGTTATTAGTGTTTTTTTTTTTTTTTTTTTTTTTTTTACACAGGCCCAATTTTTGTTGGCTTCAAGCTTGATATTGTTTTTAGAGTTTTTATGTATTTCTTCTATTATAAAAATATTGGGTGTAAATTTTGATAAGGAATAGGGTCATTCAGAGGTACAATCCAGTTCGAATGTCCTAACTATATCTCTGATATCTTCTCCAGCCTTATCATTCGTTAAAAAATGTAAAAGCTGTCAGCATCTTGAGATATATGTATAACGATTTTGGATATATAAAATGTGTAGGGTAAGAGGGTTTATTTTATCAAAGCCATGGCATGCGGTGTTTGCATTTCTAAATCCATTGCTCATCGAAGTAATTCAAGTGAAATGCCAAGGCGAAAAATTTTCTCCTTTCCAAACACACCCTGCGGACATGTGGACCTTTCTGTTGGCCACGCTCGTCTACTGCTTCGCATTCGCCGCCAACATAAAATGCCACCACCGGCGCACAGTTTACGCTCTTTTCTCCGGAGACGTGGCTCTCATCTCAGGATGCCTATCTTCCATCTCATTATTCTCCATCTTCCTTCCAATTCTATGGCGACGACTGGTTTACGTCTCATGGATCATTTTGTCCCTTCTAGTCTTGCGAGAATTCATAATATATTGGCCTTTACAATGGACTATCAAGGTAGTTTCCCGACTTCTTAGGAACATAAGAACAAGGTTCGTTAATGGTGGCATTGTCTTAGATGAGCGCCCACAAGTGTAATTATTATCAATTAATTAACGACACCATGTAACTCTATATATATATATATATATAGAGAGAGAGAGAGAGAGAGAGAGAGAGTCCTAATCAAGCTTGCTATTGTAAATATGTATATAATTTGTGAATAATCTCCGTTTCTGCACTAAACTCCGAAGTGATAATTATTAATATGTAAATTATGGATGTTTATTATATATATAGAAGCATATATTGCCCTGCTAATTTAAACGATCATTAGCCAACATATGTAGGACCACAAACCTTGACTAGTGGATTTACTCAATGTCTCTATTTATTTTTTAAAAAATATATAGGACCACAAAATGCTAGTGCACGTATGTTTTATTATTATTGTTGTTGTTGCTGCTGCTGCATCAAATAGAAGATTTTTTGAATAAAAACTTTTTTTTCTTAAATTATAAACGCGAATACATAGGAATAGGTATACTGAAATACTCTTGTTTCAGCCTTTATCTTTGGAAGCCTTAGCCTTTTTGGATTGGTCGGCGGCTGAAGATTCCATGGGCTATTGTAATTTTGAAACTAATGCATTTTGGTGGTAATATTCATATGATTGACGACATGAGTCTAAAGGATGTTGGCCAGATTAAATTCTGATCCAAGAGGCCCACCACCCACAAGGACTAAAATCTATTGCTAGTACTTAAATAATGCTGGTCATGATTTCTTCAAAAAGGGGATGTGGGAACCAATATATCCATTTCAATTATTTCCTACGCATGCCTGTCTTTAATTATATGTAGTTGACGGGTTAGTATTCACCATTAATCAATAAAACATGTATTGATTTGGAATGTGTTGGTCACGGGATTGCCACGGTGCTAGGCCGTTTAAAAATTCTACCCTGGCATTAGCCAAGTGTGTGTACTTGTGTGTGTGTGTGTGTGTGTGTGCATGTTTTGTTATCCTGTAGAAAAGTTATTACACCAACACTTATGCTAGCGATTATTGAATCGTCCGAAGTTCGGATTGAGCTTAATTCCTTTATTATCCTTAAATAATCCAAGTTTATGTGTTAAAATTGTAAGTGCTCTAATTTTTTTTTTCCTTCAAACCAACACAATTGCTTGCCTTTTTTTCAAACCAACACAATTGCTTGCACTAAGAGCTTAACTCCCACGACATGAATTAAAAAAAAAAAAAAAAAAAAGCGTTGACTGAAATCTTTGATAGCTAAACACCCCTCTCGTTGCAGAGAAGGGCATGGCTAGCTCAAAATCGAGCACATCATAACCATCT
Source organism: Artocarpus heterophyllus (assembly GCA_025403435.1). Lineage (NCBI taxonomy): Eukaryota > Viridiplantae > Streptophyta > Magnoliopsida > Rosales > Moraceae > Artocarpus > Artocarpus heterophyllus. The sequence goes on along the minus strand of CM046330.1, from coordinate 2,889,974 downwards.
AGCCGAGGCACCAATATGGTTGGCAAGCCACGACTGCTCCATATATAAGGAGCTCCACGACCACATGGACCTAGCCGATAGGCCTGCTCGCTGGTGGGCAGACCACGACCATTTTAAGCATTCTCAATAACAAGAGGCAGACCACGACCATTTTAAGCATTCTCAATAACAAGCACTCAAATCTATGTAGTTGAGGCCAAGATGCCACAACCATGTGACCAAAGTCCTATCTCTCTAAAAGTTTCTCGTTAGTGGCAAAAAAGACCACAGTGCCAACAGTTATTTTTTTCCCCCTAACATGTGTGTAGCATGATAAACCCGGCTCAATCCCCATCCACAATGTTCGAGTTATCAGGAGTACTCTTTCCCATATTTACAACCATATATTGCTCTGAGTGCCAAGGCATGATATCCACAATCTGAAGATGAGGAAGGTTGCGAGTTACGCATCCGAAGATGGAAGACATAGTTTTAACCATGTCAAGCAGTTTCTTTGACCAGAATTTTACGGATAGGAAGAGAGTTCTTATCCTTTTTTTTTTTTTTTTTTTGAGATTGTGCCAAAAGTTATTTAAAACCTAAAAGTTCAAACTAGTAGATGTAGGCATTATTGAGTTGAACCGCTATATATTATATCTTATTCGACTTTCCATTTGTATTATATGTTCTTGTTTTCTAATCTATTTAAATCAGGTTCTTTCACGCTGGAAATTTTTTTTTTTTTTTCAAACGTTCATTCTCGAGACTTGACTTGAGATTGGCATATCTTGGCCACCAACAAGAATATTGGTATATTAATTAGAAATAGATAAGCGTTTGAATGGTTGAAACTTATAAGAGATAACATTAGAAATTTCAGTGTATTTGTCTTATAAAAATATTACCTTGTGTCTATTTTAAATATATGCTTTTCAGTTTAATATTAGTTGTTTTTTTTTTTTTTACTACTCTTCAATTCTTACTAATTACGTGCGTATTTTGAGTACGTGCGTATTTTGAGACTACGAATGAAAAATTGTAAACATTTTGAAATTTTTCTATTGGACATTTTGAGACGATAAGCTTTTTTTGGAAGTGCTTATATTGTTATCTTGGCGAACCGGCAAAAGTGCTAGCAGTGCATGTTGAAATATAAAGTTGTTGTGGGCCCAAAACTTGGTAAAGTTAAGATTTAAATCCAAGCCCAACTCTTGGAAAGATTTTCTAGATTATTTTTCAAAAATATCTAGATATTTTTTGGAGTGAATAAATCGTAGAGAATTCTTGATAGAAGATATTTTAAAGGAAAATTCTAAAGAGTAAAATGTAGCCTTTAAATTAAAAGCGTGTTGACATAATCCTAACCATTGATTAAAGAGGTGTCATTGGTATAAATAGGAGCGATTTCTCTCATTTTGCACCAAGAGAAGAAGTAAGAACTTCTAAGAGCGAGGAAGAGAAGAACCAAAGGTTCTTAAGTGAGTTCTTTGAGAGTGTAAAGAGTTATAATTATAAGAGTATTTAATCTTGTAATAAAAGAGTTTGATGTTTGAGTTTGAACAAATTTCCAACATTGCACCGTCACTAGTATATAACATATAATATATATGTGTATCCATATCTATAAAATTAAAGGACACATATTCCAGACATACATATATGCGTGTGTAATCTTATTCACAGTAGTCATTTCATTTAATTGTATATGCGCTCCTCCTCCCGCTTTCGGTCATTTCGGCTTCCCCTGCTTTGATTTACGTATGTTTCTTCTTAGATAATGATACACACACACACACACACACACACACACACATATATATATATCTTTTTTGTTGGCATAGCCAATAGATGTGCAATCTGATCTTCACATACCAATTGTTAGTTAAATAAGACTTATAAATTAATAAATATATTTCATTTCATTTTATTCTCTCTTAAGTAAGTGCAATCTAGATCTGGTACAAAAATATACCTTGTATTATCCGTGTACGCAACGGGACAATTCTTGTAATTGTCAAACAGTTATCGAGATAAGGTTAGATGATCCCTCATAGCTAGTTTTTCTTGCGCACTTCATTCTTCTTGTTATTGACGCAATTCCTTTCTTCGACCAGGTTTGGTCAAATGCATATATTTACTATATTTTAATATATATCAGAAATATCGGAACAATATCTGAGAAACTAGACCCACGCGTTAGGAACTTTGGATGTTTCGTCCAATCCAAACCACATCCAGTTAAAGACATACAAAACTACAAACATGAATTGCAGTATTTTCGAAACAGACGATTTTATCACGAAGGGAGGGAACGTACTTGCTTGACGAGACAAACCTACATCGCCAACATTAATATCTCCATGCGGCAAGTGAGATATATACATATATATATATATATGTGTGTGTATATATATGATCAATTGTAATCTAAATTAAATTGCTTTGGGAGAAAGAGAAAATTAAGAATATAGTTTCAAAAAAATGGAAAGAAATTAAAGAATATATTCCAGCATATACAACTGACACGATTAAGGTTGTTTTTACAGGAGTTTACTATTACAAGAGAATAAATGAAGCGCCACGTAATGACCAAGAACGAGTCATAAAATGTATCTGTTTTTTTTTTTTTTTTTTTTTTTTTTTTTTGGTGTTGTGTGTGTGGTTGGGGGGGGATTGTGGGGCAGGCAAAAGTCTAATGTAAACAATAAGATAACAAATCTTTAAGCTGGGGTGAGCGCTTGGGATAACAATTTTTAAGAATATGTTTTTGGTAAACTTTGTTTTTTGATATGGATATATAAACTTTGTTTTATATATAGTTATATGTATTTTTTTTCTTTTTTGAGGGATAGCTATATGTACTATGAGAGTCAATATATATGGCGAATATTATACTCCTAGCTAAAGGATCCCAATGGGGTTACTTTCGTATCTTCTTTTTTGCTTTTCTTCTGGAAGATATATAATTTATATATATATATATATATATTCACACACACATGACGTATGTATATGTGTGTATATATATAGTACTTTTTTTGTCTATGCACTATTACCTAGATGCTTATCCTTCGGTTTCATAGAAAAAATAAGGCCGTCTACATTAACTAAAATCTATCTCCACTCCCAACAGTAATATATATATATATATATATATATATATATATATATATTACATATATATGAGTACCTAGCAACATCCCTCTTTCTTCATACATGGTAAAGTAATTTATTTATATTTGCTAGATCTGGAAGCCTGTCTTAAATATTAATAGAACCAAGAAGCTCTAACTAGCTAGCTGATTTGGCAGAGATTGAAGGTCTTCAATAAAGAGACAAATGGCTGATTCCATAGAAAGGTAATTAGTAGTACCTAGTAATGAATTAGTCCAACACACTACTTTTATCTATATATTGAAAGTATTTACATTTTATAAAGCAATGCACTAATTAATTGTCTTTTTTCCTATACTTAATTCTTTTGGTTGTGAAATTTATAGACGACCGTTCTATAGAAAGATTTTAAGTTGTTTAAAAGAAACCAATATTTATTTTCGGTTGTCTTTTATGTGGTTTTTTCTTACTATATTTTTCTTTTGTTTGGTACGCTCATGTGCATGGATTGGAAAAATAATTAGGGATCCGCCGCAGCAATCAGATTCACTATCTGATAATTCCTCCATTGAGCTCCTGCACACAGCTTTTAGCTCTACCTAATTAACGTTATTGCTCACTCTTGTTGAATTCAAGTACCAAGGCTCAGCCACAACTACATTCAGAAAGCACAGCTTAGTTATTTCTTTCCTAATCGTTGATGTACTTGTCTATGTCATTGCTTTTGTGAACGTAGCTATAGCTATAAATTTAACAAGTACTAATGCTATTATTTCGGAGTCTACCGGAGTCACCTACAAGCACATTTTTCTCATTTCTGGATCTATTGGCTGCGAGTTACTTCTTTCAATCCTCGTGTCTCTCGGTCAACTATTTGTGACTAACACATTCGTGTTGTTATTTTTCGAGATGCTACATCGGTGGCACCATCAAATAGACAACCTAGTCGTGACTGTCACATCTTCTATCGTTGTTCAGGCCATTAACTATTTGATTCACAACGTGTTTCGGCCTCTTTGCAGTAATGGTTTTTGGATGCTAGCCAGATTATACTTCTTGGAACAAGAAGTTTTTGCTGCGTATTCCTTGTTTGGTACTTGTGGAAATCGTGCAGATCAAGAAGTTGATGTTGGTAACAACATATTTTGTAACAATGTGTTCCATTTGGCACTTTGTGGTGAAGATTCATGGTTTCTAAGGGTTTATAATAGCAGAGTTTCTTTTTCAACTGCTGGTATACTGGAAGTATGGAACATGAATTAGCTGGTGGCGATGTCCAGATGACAAATATGGTGTAGCTTTATTATTATTATTTTTTATTTAGAGGATGGGTCCTATGGAAGCTAAGACCTGGAATTGGATAATTACGTAGTTAAGCTTATGGCCAACAAAATAATGGTGTAGTTTTAAATTCGAGCAATATTTGAAATTTTTCTCCTGTGTTTAATATTCTATATATTTGACATAATATGGGATGAATTCACAGCCACTCCTCAAAGTCCTACCCCATCTAAACCTCTTTGTGTGACTAGATTAAACGGGTTTTTTTTTTTAATTATTGTTTTAATGAAAGAGAAAGCAAACTCTTTTTTTTTTTTTTATTAATACAGAGAATCATGACCAACAATAGCATATATATATCTATATATATATATATAAAGAGATTTTAAGTACATCTTTTCAAAATAAAGAGTAAATTCACTCGAATTTATTAATAAGAATTGAAAAAAGAAAAGAAATCATAAAGAAGTCACAATAATTTACAAAACAAGAAAAAAATATAAAAATAAAAAATAAAAAACAAGGGAAAAATCCAACAATATGTGGAATATGCTTGACCCAATTTAGATTTATTTACGCTGTTTGAGACCCTTCTCACTTCGAACACTTGATAACAAAGATCGTAATCATTTTTTTTTTCCGGGATCATGATCGACACAAATCTACCAATATATCCCAAGACCCTACAAGCACCCAACTCTATTTTTTTTATAACCCTAATCACGTTTCTTTCCTTGAAGAAGCGTAGATAAAACCTCATTGTTAACTTGCGGGCACCTCATGTGACTGGAATCTTTGGTCCTATTAGCTTGATAATTTGTTAAAAAATAACTGGAGTAAAATGTTCATCATCAATTTGTTTAGCCCAAGAGATAGGTGAAATCTTCATTGACAAAATCGATAATTTCATAACTGAGGTTGTCCCGGTTCAGCACTTTTACACTGAATCTGACGCATTATGCTATCAAGAATCTATTGCCACTTTATTGCCCTCGTAAAGAATGTCCAAAACTCGGAAAAAATCGTTTGTGTATCTCACTATAATAAAGGAGTATTGCTTAATTATAGCAAAAAGAATGATGGTGATGTCAGCTCTAACAAATTATTAGATTAATATTAAACCTTGTACACTAAGTAATTTGCATTTCACCAATCTTGTAATTTACTCAAAAATTTAATCCTAGATTAATTGTCTTTGTGATACCCGTTTTCTTAAAAGATGTGTAACATTTTTCTTGTAGGTCGATATATTTGTATGTTTGGTTTTTAAATTGTAGCAATTAAAGTTACAAAAACAAATTTTAGAATATATTCCTTCTTTGAACGAGCCACAGTGTCAACATATAACGAGGGATCAATTAGAGAAATACTACGTCTGTGACATTGTTTTTCAATTTTATTTCTTTTATGAAAAAAAGTTTAAAACACATCACTTTTAAAGAGTATAAAAACATAATTGATCACAAGTTATTAAGTTAAGGTAAGAAAAACAAAAGTTATCTAAAAGTATTTTGGTCTTTTTGACCAACAGAAATAGTATGAATCAAAAGAAGAATAAATAAGAGGTAGAACATAATAATAATAACAAAGAAGTGATATGCCACCTAATTTTCTCTCTATCTACACCCAACAAGGCCCTTTCCAATATGTTCTTGTTCAATTTGATGTTTTCATATACAACTAGTGTTATAGGATGCAAATTTGTTGTATACTTCAAATGTCTCGACTGTTATTATTATTATTTTTGCTCGACAAAAAGGCCCCAAGTCAGAGGACCAAAAATTTATCAAGCATACTAATACAAGCCATATTACAATCAAAGGTCTAAGGACCTAGCATCAGGTGTACACGCTAATTTTGAAAACCAACAAGGAACTCCGTGCTCCGAATGACAAAGCTATCTATGTCCTTAACCCTATACGGAGATCTTGTCCTACGATTTGTGGATCCAAAGACCACAAAGAAGGGGCAAAACGATGCCCAAACCTAACTCAGGGCATCAAGAGGCGTGAGGCTACCATCCTCTACACATAATACAACCTGCAACAGCATACTACAAACAACAAAAACAAAAACAAATCAAATTTCTAGTAGGAAAACCACTGCACTTATTACCACAAACTCAAAAAAGTACACAACAAAACAAAAACCAGAATAAGGACATGGTATTCATCGTATTCCACTAACCCCAAGTCCCTCAATACCAAACACCAAGAAGCCACCACTTTCCACCTCTAGCTCGCAGCCCCACCACAGCTGGTCTCTTGGCGCCCTTTCGGCCATCACCACGGCAAGGCAAAAGTCATCTCAGCCCACCCAAATCCCGTGGCATGAAACCAACCTCCTTATTAGTCAGTCCCTCAATGCCGGCAACAGGTGTCCGACGGCCAGGCATTCCCTCATGACTTCAGACTGAAGCATCCAAGCACATCGCCTCCTCCCTCCAACCAAGCTCCGACCCAACAAAGAGCCGAGCTTTCCACGACCACCGTAGGCAGTCGCGCCCCTTCTCTCCCCAGCCCCAAACCTAGATCGGTGGTGAGGCACATCCCCCTCCCATCTCTACGTGCATCCTGCACTCCAAGTGAAGCTTCTCAGACGGACCCTAGTGCGGTGACCATTAAAATGGCGAAGCACCAATCCTCCAGCCTCAGCCCACCAGTTCCGATTATTTCATTAACTATACTATCAAAGAAAGGAGATCCCACCCTCTCTCAGAGAGCCAAAGATTGGCGAACAACCTGAGGGCTGAGGAGAGGAGGTGGCGATGCAAGAGCATTGTTAGAGAAAACCTAGCAGAGGGTATTCTCTGGAGAGAGAGAAGTGTGTTTTTTCTTTTCTTTTTTTTTTAATTCATTATTCAGCAACCTCCATAATTCGTTTGTTATTATTAATTTAGGATATTCACCTTTTTATATCTTGTGTTTTACGTGTATTCAAAAATTATGTACCTTCGATTTTTATACTCATTAAATATATACCTTCATAATCAGATTAGATTTAGTATACAAATCAATACATAAAAAATATTTTGAGGGCCTTTTTTAGTATTTTTTATGTCAAAACCATCATTTTGAACTTCTTTAAAGTTTTGTTTTTAGTTTTTTGCTTTTCTATTTGAAGGTAATTTGGGTATTTTTGGGTCAAAATCAAGGGCTAACAATGGAAAAGTATAAATTATTATTAAATTTAATGTAAAGATATACATTTGATGAGATTAAAAGAAAGTGTAGTTTTTTAATAAACTTAAAACTGAGGGTATTAAAAAGTAAATAAACATATTAATTTTGTTATTTTCTTTAGTAGAATAGTCTTTCCTCTTAATTTAGTTTTCGGAATTTACATCTATCGAAGCTATCATCTTAGGGCTTTTGTTTCTTATGATCTCATTGAAGAAAGTTTAATCTCATCTCATTAAAGCGATTAGATTCGGTTATTATTTGCGCAACTTGAATTCCATTTCACTTCGACCATATTTCCTTTTGCCTTTTCAAAATCTTTTTTTACAGTCTTTCGCATATTGTCAAAATCCACAAATCAACCCAAGACCCTGATGCAACTATCTTTATATACTTATAAAGCAATTGTATAATTGTCGTGATATCATGAGCATTTTCCAAAGCTCAAATTTTGTCGTGATTTTTCTCCCCATTTTATGGACAATTGGGTTATTTCGAGAGGAATGATCTATAGCAAATAAACTCCTTTTTTCGCCACGAACTACTATCTATTCATATATAACGTGCTGGTTTAGTTTGCTACTTTCGTTTTTGAGGGATCAAAACATGCAAAACCAAAAAATAAACCATATTTAATCTATAAAGGGGCGTTTTATGATTCTATTCTACAGATCTTAATTCCTTTTTCAAGAAAAAAATTCCCTTTTTTTCTTGTTTAACTTTATGCCTTGTAGCTTTTTACTTTAAAATGAGCTAACTATACATATATATTCACAAAAGAGTCCCTAATTGGCTAGCTACGTACCTACTAATTATTGGGAGGAAAATTTCAGAAGCAAGGGAGAGAATGGCAGATTATGTGGACATATATAGAGTGTTTGGGAACTAAATGTTCAACTGTTGTAGTGTAAAACTCTCACATGCTATAGTATAAATTAAAAATATGTTACAATATAAAACTCTTGTATGCTATAGTGCTTAAGTTTTAATTTCAACTATTCTAACTTGGTTCTAAAACACTCTCGTAAAATTTGTTTTCTGTCATCACTATGGTCAATATTATGTGAAGTGAATGTGAACATTACCATCTTCCAATTTATTTGCTTTGCTTATGATAAGTGTTTCTCTACAACACTCTTGCAAGGGTCAAAAATGGCTTTACATGTTTTTTTAACTACGGACGTTCTTGTAAATAAAGAAAATTATAGAAACAAGGTACTATATATAAACATTCCTATGCCAAACGGCCCAGCCATGTACAACTTTATTCATGGAAGACAGGCTAATTTTCTAACTATCCAGATATATCGTTGCATTTGCGAGACATGCTTGTGAGAACCAGCTAGCCTACTTTATATATATATATATATATATATATATATATATATATATATATATATATATATATATATGCATTTGCGAGACATGCTTGTGAGAACCAGCTAGCCTACTTTTTATATATATATATATATATATATATATGTGTGCGTGTGGCAGTACTAGTAAACATGAAAGAGTAATATGTAAAAGCTTTATATTAACTAGCTTGAGACTCATAGGTCTCATCTCATAGTATTTAGTCAATCCAGTGCACCAAATACCCTCTTCTATTTCTTAGGAGAATCCGTATAAAATGTCACTTTTTAGAAAATTTTTATTTATACTATAAAATATTAAAAGTCCTTATGTCAAAAACTTAAAGCATGTCCTTTTAGGACATTTTTTGCATCTATTGAGAACATGTCGCATGTCCCACCAAGATATGTCCACATGTAACTTTGGGATAGTTTTTGCGTCTCTCAAGGACATGTCCGTATATCCCACGGAGACACGTCTACATCTCTTTGGGATATTTTACATGTCCCTCGGAGATATATCGTATGTCCAACTAAAACATTTTATGGTGCTTCTTTAGCACATGTCAGGTGTTTCCCCAGAACATTTGCAAGTGTCCTTCCAGGACATTTTGAAATGTTCCAAAGAGACATTTTGGGTGTCCCTTTTGAACTTTATTTTATGTTTCCCTTTCTCACCTCTCTCTTTCTCTCCCTTTCATTGCCGCGGCTCGTCTCTGGCACCGACGGCCAAACAAAACAAAAATAATCAGAAATGTTCGATAAAAAAAACCATCATAAACAAAAAAAATGCAACAACAACAAAAAAAAATCTACAATTAGAACCACCACGAACAAAAAAAAAAAAAAAAACTGCAAAAAAATCCAAAACCCGATCTATAAACAAAAAAATTCAAAACAAGATCTGCAAACAAAAAAATCCAAAACCAAGACGTCATTCCCAAGAAACCACCATGAACAACAACAACAAAACTGCAAAAAAAAAAAAAAAAAATCCAAAACCAAATCTGCAACTCTAGATTTTTCTCCGCGGACGATAAATTTGATCGAAACTGGACTTGCTTTGCAACTCTGATCTACAAATCTTATCGGCAAGCTGCAAAAAAATAACACAGCGATGGGATCTGTAACTTTGGATTCTTTTCCATCGATGATGACTCCTTTCCTCTCTCCGATGAACGGTGCAACTCGGGGTTAGACAATAAAATCACGCCAATGTTGGGAGGTAGCACTTGATCTAGATTTAGCAGAATCGAAATGGCTAAGGGCGAGCATATCTGACTCCACCACAGCATAATCGTGACAATCGATCAACAATCTCCCTTCAGTGATATTCGAGCTCACAGGCAAAGCCCCGTGCTGGAGAAGAAATAGTCGACGGTATAGAGGACGAACAGAGAGAGAGACCAAACGAAACTCTAGTAGAGAGAGAAATGGCAAGAATTGTTTTATTAGTTGTAAAAGGAATAAGAAAAAAGGAAATTGCTTAAGAAAAAGTGACATCAGTTTTTAAATTTGTTTTTGTCACGTAAGAAATAGATAGGAAAAAAAGATAGCATAAAGTATAATTTTCTCCATTTCTTATTTGTAAAAAGCCCATCAAGGCTTGTGCTCTCTATATATAGCACATCAGATTTTTGTGTGTTGCGTGTGAAGAGTGGGGTAGGATTCGCAGTTAGAAAAAGGAGAAGCAAAGAAGATCTCATACCGCCCTTAAGCTTCTCTCTTGGTGATCACAGTTCTAGACCAGACTCCGGCCAAATTTTGACATTTTTTGGCCACCATGGATGATTCTTATCCACTGCCAAGTGATAGAGGTAATCCTAGTACCTCCACTTTTACATATATTCCAACTCCATTAAGATTTCGGATTAATAGCTAGATCGTTTGTTTTGATCATGTCTATGTTCTGTTGAGATCAAATAAATCAAGCATCCACACCTTATGCTTGGATTAATTTTTTTATGCTTTAAGTCTACAATTAAGGAAAAGAAGAAATGGGTTACTTTCTAATATGATATTTTCAAAATAGTAAAGTACATTTTTGATATTTCAAACAACAAATACCAATTTAATGTTTCATCAAAATACATGGTATCAAATGATAATAATCTAAAGAGAAAATGAAATCACAGAAAACATGGTAAGTAGTAAGAAGATATCTAGTATCCACTCCTAAAGCGAGATATTTGCTTGAATATAAATGTTTTATTTGAATTATTTATTTTTAAATAATAATTTAAACAGAAAAATGAATGATTATTGTGACATCTACAACGGGACCATATACACTCTCTCTAACTTAAATCTCCACCTCTCAATCTCCTTTCTTTCTTTCTCATTCTCAGCCACCATCCCCCTCGTCTCTAGCCATATTTCTCTCTGTCACTTTCCAATCACTGACCGTCTTCGTCACCGCCGATCTACCACCGAGTATGGCCTCCTTCGAGTACGGCGGTTTCTTCCCCTTCGCCCTCAACGACTACTACCCCTCACTCTCACCTTGATCCACCACATGGCCAACCACATGCGTCGTCGCGACGGACTTATCCCCCTCCTCTGTCTTGCAAGAGACACGCATCATCGCGGCTCACTACCATGGGAGAAGCAGACTGTGGGTCACGAGACAGAACCGCTTCCAGACCACCTTACTGTCTTCGCCTCACGCTTCTCCCCCTCGGCAAATGCACCACCATCTGCAAGCAATGGTCTCACGTCCCACGGCCTCACGCTGTCACAGTGCTTCCAAGCCTATGGCCTCATGTCGTCACACCAGCTGGTTTTTTGAGATTAATTTTTGTATTAATTTGTGTATTTGAGATCCATTCGTGTTTTTAGATTAATTTGTGTATTAATCTATTAAATTGTTTGTGAAAGAACTATTTTAATTTGTGTAATCTGGGTTTAATTTCTTGAAATGGGTATTTTTGAAATGTGTATTAATTTATTAAAATAACGGTTTAATTTTTGTGTTGAAATGTGTATTAATTTGTGGAAATAGGTTAAATTTCTGCGTTGAAGTAGGTGGTTAAGTTTGTGATTATTTTGATTTGAGAGTGAGAGATGTTGCCAAATTCACTTACAAAAGTCGATGGCAATCCAAGTGCGCAGGTGAAGACCGGAATGATCTATAGCTAATTAACTCCTTTTTCGCCACGAACGACTAATATTATATTATACGACATATAATGCGCTGCTTTAGTTTGGTACCTTCGTTTTTGAGGGATCAAGAAATGCAGCACCAAAAGAACACAATCCATATTTGATCTACAGAGGAGCGTTTTATGCTTCTATTCTAGAGATCTTAATTCTTTTTCCAAGAAAAAAAAACTTGCTTCTTTTTTTCTTGTTGAAGTTTATGCCGTGCAATTTTTACTTTGTCATTAGCTATTATTAACAATGCATATATTCACAAAAGCGGCCCTAATTGTATAGGTACGTACCTATCAATTATTGGGAGGAAAATTTCAAGGAGCAAGCTAGAAACAATGGTAGATTACGTGGAGATGTATAGAATGTTTGGGAGCCAAAGTTTAACTGCTACAGTGTAAAGTTTCTATATTGACATGCTATAATGTAAGGCAAAAATATGCTACGGTGTAAAATTCTTTTATGCTGTAATATTTAAGTTTCAACTTTAAGTTCTAAGTTGATTCTCAAACACTCTCGTAATATTTGTTTTATGTCATCACTCTCGTCATATGTATGTGAAGTGAATATCAACATCACCGTCTTCCAATTCTCATTTGCTCATGATGAGTGTTTCTTTACAACACTCTGGTCGTGTAAGGGTCAAAATGTTTTTACATGTTTCATAATTATAGATATTATTGTATATAAACAAAGCTATAAACATGGTTATAATCAAGGTTCTATATTTAGACATTCCTGTAACAATTGGCTCAGCGATGTACAACTTTATTCGCAGAAAGCTTGATTTTTCTAACTGTCTACATATCGTTGAATTTGAGAACATGCTTGTGAGCTTATTTTATTATATATATAGCAGTACTACTAATCATGAAACCTCTCAAACTCCCTAATCATCCATCCCCTACAAACACAAATTTTTCTAATTTCTTGAGTAATTGGCTTCTATCAGAAGCCAATTCTTGTTACAAATCTTGTGGTGGGTATGATTGACCAAGTGCAAATTCTTGTTACAAATCCATGGTAAAGAAACTGCAAGATCTTTCTTTGTTTCTTTCACTTTTTTTTTTTCAATTTGTTTTTCCCTTTATAATCTACCCCTTGGCTTTGTTTGTAAAATATATGTGAACTTGTTTTTAATGGTTATAAAAATGTTTGAAAAATGTGATTAAAACTGAAATTTTTAAACTGAAAACTATAATATGCAAGAGTTTTATATTATTGCTTTTTTTTTTTGTCACTGTAACATATAAGAGCTCTATACTGTAACAACCAAACGTTTATATTAGAATTAATATTGTCGTCTAACACATACATTTTAGATAGTTACCTTTTTAATAAAAATAATAAAAAATTAATATTATTAATTATCATAATTTTTTTAGTTAACTATTTATTTGGTTACGACTGTTAAATTTTTAACCTTATGGATAATAATAACCGTCCTTGTTAAAAATGTAATCACTAGTGTGTGTTTATACGTATATATTTTTGGCAGATGTATGATGTAATGGACTTGTGCTGTCACGTGCAAGTGCTGGCGTCATGTGGTGAGGTAATGAATAAGATGGCATCCATAAATTTGATTCAACCAGCGTCGGCGTGGCAATTAATACTTGTCTGATGCACTAGTCAGGCAAATTTTACTGCCGCAAAGTTGGGAACATTTATGCCTGACCAATAAAATTTCCGTATGTTATAATAAGAGAAAAAAAAATATAATATTAAACTTTTATATATTATAATTTTTATAATTTTAAATTAAACACTTAATACATTATTGACCTATATACCCAATTGTTTCTTTTTTTTCTTCTTTTTTTAATCCAAACTAATGCTTGAAATATTAATAGGATGTTTAACAAATATAGTTAAAACTAATTTTAAAGCAAATTAAATTATTAAAGTGTAAGGCTCTCACATGTTACGGTAAAAACAAAAAATTATTATAGTATAAAGCTTTTATATGTTACAATGTTTTTAAACAAAGGGGAAAAAAACTATTATTGTGTAATGTTTGGAAACGTTTGACGTATTTTTAAGTCAACTTTGAACTCACATTACGCCCGCATGAATTATGTTATAATCCCATAACATAGAACTGTGCCAAGATAGTTCAAAATGTGCATAGCCATAAAAAAATAGAAAAATAAAAATAAATAAATAAATAAATCTTACCCAAATTTTGGACACAATCACATAACACTATATATATACATGTATATATTTTGGTAAGATAGAACACTATATTTTACAGGGGACAAAAATCATGACATTATCATGTATGCGAAATTAGGAAACATGGATATAATAACTGATAAGTACCACGCATTAGAGAATTAGTTGATCAATTAATTAAACAATTTAAGACATGCATAACAATGGCATTATGATGAATCAAATTTGTCGATGGCATTCCATATACCATTACATTATAACCACACGTGCGAGGCACAAGAAGAGCACACACAAGACAAAAAATAATAATCCTAAATTTGTGGAGGAAGGACTCCTTGCAGAAGAGAATCGGAAAATTATTCTTTGAAGACTACTAAGAAGTCCATACATAATTAAAATGGTAATTTTTTCTTTTAGAATATCAAGCATATATACAACATGCTCAGCATTAAACATTCTAAAAAAAATCCCACATTGAACATGACGCCTCCATTTTAAATAGTAAGTATATATATATATAGGTCTTTATATTATTACGTGCACCATAAATATCATATAATTACATTAAAAAAACCCATAAATACCATGTAATGAGTTGTGTATATGTACAAAAGACACGAGTATTTAATGGCCGGTCTCTTATCTTTAATTTTATCATTTTAAAAAGAAAAAACTTTTGTGATATGGTTTTTTAAAAACACAAAAAAGATTAAAAAATTAATATTGTAGGCTGCTTACTTATTATAGAATAAACAATTCCAGAAGACTATTTATGCCTTCTTTTAGCTCACATTTGTTGAGGAACTTTACCAGGCACATTCATTGATTTTCTTCTTATTCAGCTTGACTACGTGCGTCACTTAGAGTTTCAAGATACATCCAAAAACTAATTAACTCACGTCAAAAGTTTCTAGAACTAAGCTTCTAAAATTATTATTATTATTGTTATTATTAAAACACTTCTAGAGCGGGCCCCTATTGACTGGAATATTCGTTAATATATCGGCTGATTTTGGCAGTTTATTAACTTTTTAATTAATGCTGTCGGCAATTAATTTGATTAACAGTCCTAGAAGGTATATATAACTGGCCTTAACAACTGATCTTATATCATAATCGATCGCAGCAACAAAGCTCTATATTAGTTATTTACTGGGTAAGAAGCTGCTGAAGTACTAGATTATGTCCAGTGTGCAAGAGAGGTTAGAACACGAGCTTTTCAACTTCAAACAATTAAATTGCTTATGTTTTTGTGGTGTTTGGAGAGAAATTGCTTTGTTTTTGTTCTTTTTGGTTCCTTCTTTATTCACGATTTATATTCAAAGCTAGATGAAATTAAGCATAAAAGTTCCAAAAGTTAATTGCCTATTTGGAAACACCAGCTCAATCAAACGCAAACACGTGCTTCTCAACTTCAAACAAATTGTTTTTGTTTTTGTTTTTGTTTTGTACCAGAGAAATTGCTTTTTTTCGTTTTTTCCCTACTTTATTCATTATTTATGTTCAAAGCTAGATGAAATTAAGCATAAAATGATTCAAAAAGTAAATATAACATGTTTATCAACACCAATTCAGTCAAATTCATTTTAGCTTAAATTGGTTATGTTATCGTATTTTCTCTCGTAAAATTTTAATTATTATATATATAATATTTTTAGTTTAAACTTTTCAGTCCAAACCAATTCGATCTAAATGGGTTTTAAGGTTCTTTCGATGGACATAACATATAATATAGCTCATGTGCGTAGATACATGCATGTTTCTTTCTTTCTTTCTTTCTTTCTTTCTTTCTTTTATTATTTTTTTTTAAGTTTCTCTCTCTCTCGATCTTGTTTTTCTTTTACTTATAAAACAGATGAGAGGAGACTAATATTAAGCCAAGACACATCTCAAATAGGTTGCACAGCATCCTAGAAGCTGTTAACCCGCGCTATGCGGCTTATTCTATCTTACTTAAAAAGAAAAAGAAAAATACAAAAATTAAATGAGAAAAAAAAAGGTAATAATATAAAGGAACAAGATAAGCTCTCATAATGTTAAAAAAAAAAGTGCCAGAAGCAAAGCTGAAAAGCCTAGAGGCTGTAAGTTGATCCCAATGAAATAGGCCGAAACTTGCACCTTATTAGCAATTAACCATAAATACGCCTCATTAATTTATCTTCTTTTGATTAAAAAAAAATCATTAATTTAACTTTCTTTTCTTCTCTTTATTATTTGTTTTATTTTGGTTATATATATAGTACTGCGAATCATGAGCAACAAGAACATGAATATTCCTCTAAGGACTTGCATACGGCCTTCGGCTTCATCATCGGACTCCTACTTACCCTTGTGGGAGTGAAATACCAAGGCTCCGGTACAACCCTATTTAGAGAAAACCGACCAATCGTCTCGCTTTTCATCATGACCATATGACTTTACGCCACGGCGTTGGTGAAGACGACTCTTGTTACAAGAACTCATCAAGATAACCATGATCGGAATTCTTCAAACCCTCTCACGCCGCCGCCGTCACATGACTACCATGCGCCTATTTTTCTCGTAGCGGGAACTACTGCCTCGGAGCTGCTTCTCTACGTTCTCCTCACTCCTTTTGGTTGGTTGTTGCTCAATATTCTTGTACTAGGTTTTCTAGCGTTGCAACATTATCACCAAAAAATAAGAAACTTGTTTGCAGCCATTTTTGATAAGAAGTCTTCTAATTCGACTCAAACAAATGAGCATGGGAGTGCTACTAATGATGTTCATGAGATGTCCAACGTAGTATGATCATCAAATAACGTTAGATTTTTATTGGTGTACATGACGTCACTAAATGTTTTTCAGATGAAAGAGAAAATATTATTGTGTTGGCTAGATGGAAGCTACACGGATCTTTTGATGTATACTACTCTTCTTCAATCCAGTGGGGCCAACCCCATGATATGGACCCGTAGGTTGAATCCCATTTTTCTTTGATGTATATATATGGACAGAGACCCAAAAAAAAAAGTGTTTTATTATATAAAAATTAGCTCCTTTTTGCTGAGCAAGTGTTTTATTATATCTATCTTTCATTTTTTTTTCCTGCATGATTAGTGAAATAAAGTTTTAGAAACAAAGATTATGAAGGTTATGGAATTCCAACCACTATATTAGAGAGATGAATCTCGTTAAGGGTATTAGGAGGGCGAACATTTGCGCAAGTAAATTTTATTTTAAAAATTTCACGTAAATGCCGATACGAGAATGAAGAATCCCAAGAAAATTAGTGGCCGATTCCGTTATAAAAAGGTTATTGGTATTTTGTTCCCCTCAATGGCTTTTACTTTTATAAAGAAAAAATGAAACCATTAAAAGTTTGAACTTTGGAAGGATAAAGACATACAGTCAAGCTCCCAACTACCTCAAGTTACAGGTTATCATTTGGTGTAATGAAGAGGCCATTTTAAAACATTAGGTCCAACCAAAAAGTTCTAGGTTAAACCAATTTTGTTACATTATTTTTTTTTATAAAACTTAAATTGTAGTGTTTTAAATTCAAACTTTTATAGGGTGGTGGGAACCAATGGTGGGAACCACTTTTACTGTAACATGTGAGAGTTTTATACCGTAGCATATTTTTTTATTGTTACTGTAGCACGCGAAAGCTTTATATTGTTTATAACTGAGATTATGATGGAAACTGAGTGGTTCTCATCACTGCCAAACACCTCTTAGTTGGAACGGAATTTTCAAACACTCCTGAATTCAGATAGTAGTTTTGGTTCAATTTGGGCCTAGTCGTTATTGGGCTATGTAATGACCGGATAGAATAAAATTTGACTTTTCCATTTCATAACAAATATGTGGAGGAGTGCTCAAAAAAAAGGGAGGAAAACTCATTTCTTTTCTGCTAAAAGATACTGGAGCATTTACCAAATTTGCCCTTGTCGGCTGCTGGTTCTAGATGCCGCTGCAATCAAGAGCGAACACAGGCAATCTCCAATCACCGACACCACTCATCAAAGAGTAATCTAGCAGGTTATTTTTGAGACTTCACTAGAATTTTTTTTTCCCAACAAAAAATCGAAAAGTAATCTGGTAAATTATTTCATTTTCAACAAAAAGATGATTAGTGTCTCTAGCTCCAATCGGCAAAAGTAAAGATTATTTTATCGTAATTCACCATATTATTTTCAAATTGTCTTGAAAACATTGTATTAAAAAAAAAAACTACAAATCCAAAACCTATACGGAATGACTGGGCATGCTACATAAATTTTCTCTTAATTTTTCAACCATTTTTTTTACATAAGAAAATGACTATCGTCTTTAAGTACTCACTTATTTTTGTACCTTTCTTTTTTTCCTCCGAGTTAATATTTAATTTCTCGACTTAAATCGTCTGCTTTTGGTCGTACACAACAAGAAGTTTAAAGTTACAATCTTCGTTGAACAAACTCACTCAGAAATCATTAGGACAAAGAAACACTGATTTTATCAAATCCTATCAATTATAACAGACCACTATAAAGCAATCATTATGAATTTCGCCAGATGTCACCAAAAAAAAAAAAAAGTAGAGCAAATAGATCAACTAGTGATGGTATCATTTGTGTAAATAGTTATGAACCTATAAAAATTCAGTCACGTACGTACCAAAATATTACTATCCTACTACAAAATATGTCCTCTAACAGGATCATATTGATAGATAGAGAGAGTAGACATTAGGTATGGAAGAGTTGCGCTGGATCAACTGGACAAGATCATGAGAGTCCACCAAGTTGAGAGCAGGCAGAGAAAAATGGCTCTCTAATCTCTTGTATTGTCATCAGCGCCGCGACGATGTTTCTGAATATTCCTTGACGGGCCATTGTTACTGCTTCGGTTTCTACTCTTTGCTTCTCTTCTCCCTCCGCCGGGAAAACTGCGTCGATAAGACTTTCGCATTCCTTAACTAGCTTTGAAACGAGATCGGTAGTGAAAAAGGGTTGCTCTGGAACTTTTTGTATGAACGGCAAGCGTAATATTCCTCCTGTTCGCTTGTCATATTTTTTCAATATTTTTGCCAACCCTACAAAATTACCAAGCATTTGAATATCAGCAAGGTATTAAGTTGGGCAAAATTTTCTAAAGCGTTAGAAATATTTTCTCTTTGACAATTTCTATGCCCTTAAAAGGGTTTAAATTAATTAAAAAAATATTGAACAAAAAAAAGAAAAGAAAGTTTATAATTTTTTGAAGAGTGTTGAGGAAAAGACCTGTGTAATTGATATTGCTGTAATTCTCTAAGAGCACCATTTCGTCATGGAAATTAACAATATCTTTTCTGATTTTTCCCATTTCTTCTTTATAAACTGTCTCCGAATTAGGTTGAGTTTCATTTGGCCCCCACATATCAATCACTAACTGTATTCTATGCTGTAATTCCTGCATTGTAATAATATTATATATATACGAAATATTATATAATGAGTTGTAGTGTGTATTTATCTCAACTAAGATATAATATTATATTAGGCAATTTTTTTTTATATATTTAGGCAATTAGGTGCAGCTTGCTTCCTTTTGAGTTTCTCTATTTGTCCTTTTGTGTGATTAATTGAGTAGGAGTTTCTAACGTTACTGGTCTTGATGTACCTGGATTTAAATCTTTGTATAATTTTAGCGTCTTAAATGATGTCTAACTAATAACCTTATAACATTATTTAAAAGTTTGAAACGGTGTAATTGATTTTTACTTGCTTTGTATTAAATAATGTGTCAAAATATAATTGGTTCGATATAAAAGTTAAACAGATTTTTATATATAATGAATAAATAATAAATAAACTTATATATTAGTGATCTTTCAACCAGGCTTGTTCCCAAAGCATATTTAGCAGATATGCCTGTTCTAACTTTGTGCCCAGCTGGAGCTAGCTCCATAAAATAAGATTGGCCCCATTTTATTTTCATGGAAAATACGTCTGCCTCACGTTTTCTTCGCATTTAAATGTTCAAAAAGTGTATCCGGTAGATACAATAAAGTAGACGCCATTTCTTTTTTAATAACTCATTTTACAAACAACACTATAATTCTTGTGTTTTTCGAGTTAATTAATTTTAAAGGATTGGGAGAAGCTAAAAAGGAAAGGACTTCTTATGCCTTTTGGTTTGATTTTGAGGAACCCAATAAATAAAAAAAGTCGCTTTTCGGCATCATATATATCACAGCATTTAGAAGTCCCTTTATACTTTCTACAAAAAAATGATATTAATTTTTTACCCTTTTCCTCCAAACATGGGGAAAAAGGGGCCGCTGACAACTTTATTTAACGTGCAAATGTAAACATGTGTGTGTAAATGTGCTTTTTACCTGATAAGCGTCACGATCATGCAAGCTACAAAAGGCACTATTTACGGAATATATAAACATAGGCAAAGTCTTTGAGTTGTACAATCCGGTGTATATAACCTTTTTCACACAATCTTGTAACACCAAAACAAGTTAAATGTAACATAGCAGTAGATTACATATAATGTGTTTGGTAGTATGATCTGGACCACTTTTTAGTTATAAACAGTGCAAAGCTTTCACATACTACAAAAAAATAAAAAATAAAATAAATAAAATCGCTACAGTATAAACTTATCACATGTTACAATAAAAACAGTTCTCACCAACGATTCTGACCATCCTGTCAAACACTTTATAAAACAGCACGAGTGTTATACGAAGACACAAACAATGTTATAATGTTGAATGAAAAATGTTACTGATGTCAAACCAATATGGTTTTAGACTAAGGACTATTTCTAAAAATATATTTGTTTTTGGATTATGAATCCTGCTTATGAATAACAAAAGGTTTTCAAATTCTAATAAGTTGCTTCTTTCTTCAAGCTCTAATCTTTGATATAATTGAACGTGTTAATCAAATATTGTTTCTCAATCACAATAATTGATGAGAGAGATCAAGTAATTAAATAATTTAAACATTTGTTATTTAATCATCTTTTTTTTCCAGTCCAACGACTCCCAACTGTTTTTGTTTCACAAAAGAAAAACACTTATCTGCCGCTTTTAAAAAGTAAGGCGCACAAACTTACCATGCGACTTTTACCACGTAATCATTCCCCTCTCCCCCCCACCCCACAACTGCATTAAGGCGCTGCGTCAATTCAGTTGGCTCGGCCAACTCCAAAACAAGAGCTAGACATAAAACGTGATAATTACATTTCTTTTGTGGTTAAGAGTTTAGACTGTATCAAAAAAAGAAAATCTACCAATTTATAGTCATCACAGAAAAATTAAAAAAGAAATAATTGACAAATTTAATTATTTATTAAGAAACTCAGTCTAACTAAGAAGCAATTTATGCTGGCTCTGGCCACGCGGCGTGCAATAAATCTAGCTTCACCAAAGCTATCAATATACCCGATCTCGCTTGATCAACAACACTACTTAGAAAATTTGATACAAATCCAAAAACAGGTACCTTATGTCGGATAATGAAGTCCTCTTGTTCCATGAAGAAAGCATTGAACTTCTCAATCTCATTGGTCAACAAATACACAAACTCAGCGTCAGCTTTTCCATACTCCATGGATCCATTCAACAATGTTGGAGCCAAAGAAATTAGCCTCACAAGCTTTTTCAACTTCTTGTACGACAAGAACTTGTCTCTCCATTCGGGTAACGTTTTTTCAATTTGTTTCTTTAATCTTTTCCCAAACTTCATGGGTATTAATTTTTTTAAAAAATTAGATATTTTGGGAATAATGAAAATAAATCAAAGAAATGATTAAAATCTTGAGATGGGTTTTAATTTTCATTGTAAAGAAGGCGGCTTTTAATTGCAAAAAAAGATTGTTGGAATATTAGGGAGCATATGCTTGGCGTGATAAAGTGGCCGTTAGGAAAGGCATAAACGAGTCGTTGAAGTAAGAGAATTCCTGATCAGCATATTCGGTGACTATATAGTATATAATCATAGTGATAAGTGATGACCAATAAAGACTGACTCTATGTTATTTTTATTTACTATATGCTTTGTTTAATTATTGGGGGTTAGGTGGACCATGGGTTACGTTTCATGAAGGGCAAATCTTATTGGTGCCGTACAACTCTTTGAAGTAGGTTCTCGGAAGATTTATTGGGTCTGTGATACCGGGGTGGGTGGTATGTGGGCTGTGACGATAGAATTATAGTGGGGAGAAATAGACTTTTTTGGACAAAGGAAAAGGATGATTCGGAGGAATCTCCGGAGGATCAAATATGGGAAAATTGAAAAGGAAATCAATAAAACAACTAATATTCTTTACCAAAAAAGACATTGACAATAAAAATATATAAACAAAAGTGAATTGGTTAAGCCTAAATTTACCAAGCCATACTCGACGTCATAACTCACAAGCTCATAGCAACATATGTATGATATTAGATGTTCCCAAGAGGGATGATACAGCGTTGATGAGTACTTACGAGTCATAAATTTTTAACAAAAATCATTTTCATCCTATGATATTATAACCCTGCTACTTATAAAACTATAGACCCCAGTCTAGTATATAGTGTATTTTTTAGACTATGACTCTCTATTTTATTGATAGCAGGGTAATCACCTCGTAGGGTTAAATAGGATTGCTCATGCATAATCACCATCTTAATTACAACAAAAAGAAAAGAACTATTGACGTATATACCTTTTATAGAATTGATGAACCTTATCTTTCTTTCTTTCTTTTTTTATATAAACTTGCATAAAATGTAACGTTTAAAATTGAAGTTATCAATCCACAACCTTTAGTCCACAATCCATTCGCTTGGTTTTTGAAAACGTTAAATTATGCTTCTGATTCATCTCTTGTTCATCTTTGGAAAAAAATACAAAAACAAATTTAGTTTTAAATTGTTTTTAAAACATAAATTGCGGATATTTTTGTCTTTTATGTTTTTTCATTCAAATTCAAAAGAGATGGTCATAACGGATGACTCTCAAGATAATGATATACAAGTATGTTCCTAAAAGGTAAAAAGCATGATATAATTCATTTTACTTTAGCGTTGCCGTTTTTGTATCATCGGGTTGTTAATATAGATTCATTCATCTAAATAATTACTACTAGAAGATAAGCTAATCTAACCCATACATATATTGTTCTCTAATATATTAGAGTATTAAATATATAGGTATTTATAGCAAAGTCAAAGACTAATTAATAGTAATGTGACAACCATAGTTCCCTTGAGGCAAATATGACTAAGAAGTGGTGGGTTGTATAGTCTCATATTGCTTGAGAATGATCATAGGCAATAGTTCAAAAGTAATGACACTACCTCCTAATGGTATGAAGCCTCTCGGCGTGAAGCCCAAGAGTAAAATAGTGCCACTTTAGGCCTAAAGAGGACAATATTATGTCAAGTAGAGGTGCGGGTCATTACAGATAGTATCAAAGACTTGACCCAGCCAAAAGTATAACCAACAAGGACATTGGACCCCCAAAAGTGGGATGATTATGACAATCATAATTTCCTCGAGGCAAAATCCACATCGCCTAGGAATGATCATGGGTAGTGATTCATAAGTAATGATACTACCTTCCAATGATACGAGGCTTTTTGGAGTAAAGCCCAAGAACAAAATCGTGAAAGTTTAAGCCCAAAGCAGATAATATCATGCCAAACTTCTTCGCTAGAGCTCTTGCCTCTGTTCTGCTTATTCAAACATTGGTTCCAACTTTTGGTGGATGGTCCATTTTTGTTATGTGGAAAATCTTTTTTGTAAAAATTTTTCTTATTGACTTGTCACGTATTCTAGTATTTTGTCATGTCTTTCGTCGGGTCTCCGTACGGAGGCTGCCAAGCTAAGAAGCGAAAAGAGCTATGTATCCTAAGGTTCAAAAATTAAAAAGGCATACCAAAAAAGATTCCCCATCTTCTGCTTGGATTAATTTATCAAATTCTTTGAGTCTAGCAAGGAAAGAAAAAAAAAAAGGTTTTTATCCAATATGATATTTTCAAAATAACAAGACACTTTTTTGATATTTCCTAAATAACAGAATACAAATACAAATTTGATATTTTATTAAAGTACAAGGTACCAAAATAATAATGACTAAAAAAAATCAATCACAAAAACATGGCAAGCAGCAGGCAGACCTCTAGTGTCTAAAGCCCAAAGCAATAAGAAGGAAGCTCAGTTCCAATTACCTGAAAAAATTGAGAGCTCTTTAAGAATCTCATTTTGTTTTTCTTGGTTGTGTATTTTGAATGTTATATTATTTATCTTCATATGATCACTTATATATTGTGTACTCATAAGGAAATTCACCCAAATACATTTAAGAGTCAGATGGTAAGAAATGACCAAGCTTCAATGAGCATACATAGCTTATAATATGGAATGCTCGACACACAGGTCTGAGATCAAATGCACTCAAACTTGTGCATCTCTGCTTCAAGGGAAGGCTGGAGTCCATTCAAACTTGTCTGAATGTTCAAGCTCCATGTGCATGTGACCAGGTGTAGAGTAGTTTCTAATAAATGGTGAAAGATTGTGTTTACTTTTTGACATTTTGCAAGGTGAAGGCGTGGGAAAACCACCTGAGATAAGCACATATGAGAGAGACAATGAATTGAGTGGGAACAGCAAGGCAAGAATTTTGGGTAAGCGGGCCATGGTAATGTTCCAAGATTTGCATAGCATGTGGTTAAGAGATGGAAAGAACTTTGTGGGAACAAATACATGTCAGCACTGGTGGTGGTCGCTGGTGTAGGCCAGAGGCAACCAGAAAAAAATTGATAGATTGCCATTAATAATCCACCAGATTATCATCCATAACGAGGTAGATTTACCAATTGAAATCTACAAGGTTAATTGCTGAGCGAGATTTGGTATTCACCAAACTGTGGATTGGTGGTCGTTCTCAACTCCTGGCTTTGTCCAACCATTTTGTTCCTAATGATATCTAAACTTTTTACACTCAACGTATGCAAAAAAGAATATAATGAAAACAAAAGGCTCCAATAATGCATGTTCTACTGTAATACTTCAAAATATGAAATTCTAATCTTAAAAAATTACATTAACGTGTTCAAATCCAATCCTAATAGTTCAAAAACACATACCATAGGAAGAGACAAACATAAATAATTTATGAATCCGAAATCGCAATAGGAAGTAATAAATAATGTTGAACAGTTATGAAGATCAATTCATAATAATTGTCTAATATCGTAGTAGTTCAAACTCTTTTTTTTTTTCCTTCAGTCCTCCAATTGCTCATTGAGGAGGATGACGCATTCCAGACTCGGCGATATCAATATTCCTAGCCAGCAAGTCAAAATGTGAACTACATTTTTCCAACACAGAAGCGCGAACGCTATTGAATTCTGAATTCACTAACTCAATTGCCATTTGCAACCTGAACTCGTCTGGATCAAACTGCAAATACAATGACTATTAAACAAAAGTAAAAACAACCATTAAACTTCTAAGCGGATTATGGTATAAATACCTCAGGAATACTATCCAACCCTTGGCTAGCTGCCCACATATGCTTCATGGTGTAAATAAAGCAATCATCGAACTTATCTTGTTGTTGCACATATCTTTCATGAATAACTTTAAATGATTCAAGGGATAATCCATTGGGAGATGTCGTTATTACGTTGTCCGCTAACAAATGGTCTAGAATGCGCAGCTGCAATGCAACGTTTTTAAGAGTTCAAATGTGTTATACTCATTTTGTTGTCCTAGTTGTTATCCTATCTACCACTTAAATATTGGCACCTCAATGGTGCCAATATTTTGACAATCACTTAGGCTTAACAGGATGCTCTTTTTTGACCATGCTTGAAAAACTAAAAAACAGAACCCAAAAACGAAAAAACTCAAATTACCTTAAAAATAATACCATTTTTTATTTTTCAATGAACAAGGCATGACTCTTTCTCTCTCTCCATTTCAGTTGAAATGAAGTCATGACTCTGTGTCTCCTAAACAAAAACTAAAAACCCAAAAAAAAAAAAAAAACGCACCAAAAATGGGCATTTCTTAATTCAAGAAGCTAGTTCTAGTTTTTGTGTTTTTTTTTTTTATTTTTGTTTTTTGTTTTTTTTTTTTCATTTGAGCCAAGAAACTTAAAAGAGGAAACCAACCAAACCTAAGCAGGTTTAAAAGAAATAGTACCAAAAAAAGAATTTTACTTGTTTATTGCATTTATCACAAAAGTCGGGATTTTGAAAGACATTGAAGAGGCAAATTATTGACTAGTGAGAGCTGTAAAATAATTTTTTTTTTTAAAAAAAAAAGGAGATGTCAATATCTCTATAACTACTGACTAGTGAGAGGCAAATTACTGACTAGTGAGGCAAGTTTGAAGAGGCATTTGTTAGAGTTCCGTTAATGTTAGCACTTAGCTCTATCATGGCTGATGCGTTAAAGCGTAATGAGATGTCAATATCTAAACGGAGGGATAGTCATAGCGACAATATATTTGGACTTCCCACCTTTAAAGCACCCAACTTACGCACAGAAGAACTAATTTGTAACCTCCACTATCCAAAATAATAATAATAATAATAATAATAATAATATTTTGAAAACTGCTTGCATTGTACCAAAAAGTTTGTTTGCAAATCGATATCATTTATGGTGCTGTTAGTGCTTACCATTTCTTTCACGCGCTCAACACTTTCTTCGCTATAAGCGGCCATGGAATCCCATAAAACAACATTCTCTTCCTTTAAATTGACTACAGCTGTCTTGCAAGCAACTCCAAACCAAAAGAACACTGGAATAATAATCTATTTTGGCGCAGGTTGTTAGTCGCCAATATATATAAATAATACCAGTTAACCTCAACATTCAATTAGAAATAAGGGCTCCATACCTTAGTGCACTTTGAAAAATTCCCAAAATATTTGCGCCACTCTTCCACTAGAGAATTATAATAAACCGTGTCATTAAGCAGTCCTTCTAGTTTCCTACAGTGTGCCGTAGACTGCATAACAATTTTCACTAATTAGCTATCGAATATTAAATTAATCTCTCCAATCAAATACTCTATATGTATGAATTATTTTGCTTAAATTGACCATATGGAATCAATGGGGCAATTATAAGTTCAGATCCTAATAAAGTACCGAAAGGGAAGTTGGGAGGAACCAGCATTGTCGGTTCTTTGGGATTTCATATTGCGTCAATAAATAGGCATATGCATTCATTACCTACAAATGAAACAATATAGACATCAATGAACGTAGCACCCTTCATTCAAGCTTAGACACGTGTTATAAGTTTCTACTATTCAATCTATCAAAGCTTACTCACCGAGTCATGTACCTCAAGACCAGGACTTAAGGACAGGAGGCTATGCCGACGAAGTTCTTTCGATCCAAAACGTGCTAATAATTCTCTTCAAGATAAAATCGATGCAATTGTCAGGAATCGACTTACGAGCAAAAGTTTAAACTAAATTGAAACTATGATATCATGCTACATAGATGCGTGTTCACCTCTCATCAAGACTGTAATCAAAAACATAGAGTGCAAGCTTCGACTCTGGCTCAGATAACGATTTGGTTAATTCAAAGCGACCAATTTGAAGACCACCACTACTAACAAAATCATTGTACATATCTATGGAGTCACCCTGCAAACTGACATTGCTTGAGTCCGTACTCAAGCTTTGGGAACCACCCTCGGGTTCATCATCATCCAAAGCAATTATATGGTTTCTCTCAATCCTACCACCACCATTTTCCCCTGCTATACCTTCATCACTCTTATTAACATCCTCCCTATTAGATTGTTGCTGCCCAATCACCAACTGCTTCAATTCTTGTATCTCAGAGGTTAATTTTGCTATCTTTGTCATCATATTAACCAATATGTCACTATGCATGGATTGGCACTTACAACATCCATCGTCCGACCCTCTCATTCGAATCTGTAAGCCGAAGAAAAAAGTATTACAGCCAAAATATGTCCATAAACAAAACACTCGTTTTAAGACTGAAAGTAGAAGGATATTACTTTTTTTACTTACATAACCAGTGCCCTTATTCTTGACCCATGAGAGGACATCCTTGGATTTTTTCTCTGTCCAAGCAGCTATTGGCAGCATTGACCTATCAATGTATTGATTGTGCCCCTCTAAATGATGCAGATAAAAAACCTTCAAAACATAAAACAATCACATAATCTGTACTCGATAAATTATCTAATTATAAACCATAGTAAAAACTAAAAAATCAAATTTGATTTCAATTACCTGTAGAAACAACACACATCCACCCACAAATGCTCCTTTCTTTTCCTTAAAATGGTGTATTGAATCCACAAGGCATGTAAACGATTTAGTTGCCCAATTCTTTTTTCTTACACTTCGCAGACCATTTATGCAACTCACTATTGATGTATCGACACAAATAGAAGTTGTGGGCATCAACAATGATCCAACGGCAAACAAGACAAACCTAGATACAAACAAATCGTCTACAGACTCTGCCTCAATCAAGTTCTTCTCCAACTGTGTAAGCGACAACGTAGGATTCCCATTCCTCACTGCATCTCGCCTTCTCTTAACATCATCTGTAGACCCCTCTTGCTCAAAATCATCGCCTCCATCTTTCACACCAATGACTGTCTCAAACAACAATGAAGTCAGTATGAAAGACTTCCCATGTACATTTAGTGATGCATCCTCAACATCAAAATTCTCAATCAACCACCCAACTAGCGGCAAAAATATAGTACAACTACTCATTTCCAACAAACTGGAAAATCCCATTTCTTTTACTGCCGTCAAAAACTCATCCTTTAATTTCTTGCAAAGTGTCACAAACCGAGAAGGCGAGCAGCGAGTCTGTATGCTTTTCCCGGAGTGCCTTTCTGAACCATCTAAACAACTTCTCATGCTCCCATTCTCATTGTTCTTCTTCTCTTCAAATTTTCTCTTCTTTAATCTCGATGTGCTAGCCATAAATCTGTCAAAAGAATTTTGACTTTAAAGTATACTTATATTTCAAATTTAAAAGTATACTTAGGGAGAGTTTGAAAAATAGTTGCATTGTTAATTTTTAATTCAAATATTAGCTTAATTCATGCCCATTAAAAAAAGAAAAAAAAAAAGACCAACAACAACAACACTGCCACTGAGTATCGTCATCTACCATTTCTTTGCTCTTCTTAAACATTTCAGTTTATGACAGAAGTTAAAAAAAAAAATGATAATAAAGGAGCCCAAAATATCTAAAACTAAGACTCAGTTTCCAAAGGCCTAAAACACAACCATAATTTTGAAAACGACAAACGATAACTTTGTTCAACAAAGCAACTAAAACGACCACAAGAATAAAGAAAGTTCAACAAATTATAAGCCAACAAAATAGAATTAGCGAAGTGAAGTGAATAACAAGCCGCATCAGGATGTCTGCTAAATATCAACTTCGGACTCCGAGGAACCACATTGTTATGTTTGGTAGGCCGTATTATAATGTATTGTATAAAGTTTATTGAATTATATTATATTGTGTTGTATTATCATAATATAACAAGGGGTTTAGTGTAAGACATGTAGTATAAAGGGGTCAAAATGTAATTTTTAAAGTTTGAGGGTCAAAATAATAATTTTATCAAATTTGAGGGTCAAAATATAATTTTTAAGAAAATATAGGTTAAATTATACCCCGTTTGTTTTTGTTCTCATAATTTTTAGAAATGTTTTTCACGTTTTTTAAGGCAAAAATTTTAAAAACACTCTCAGCACAATTCCTAAAAACTTCTCATTTTCCAAAACAAAATTTTTTTCACCTATTTTAAAAATAATACCAAACGGCTCCATAATTTTTAAAATATAGGACCAAAATATAATTTTTAAAAAGTTGAGGGGTTAAAATATAATTTTAGAAAATACAAATTTCCCCTCAAACTTTAGAAAATTATAACTTGTGGCACTATATTTTAGACACGGTATAAAATAATATAACATAGATCATATTAATTTATCATTTGTATTAACTTATACAATACAAAAAATCATATCAAACATTATATTAGTGTGAATCATACAATACGATGCTTTAACACATTGTACCCAACATAGCCTAATTGTTGTTCTCAACTTTATTTTACATTATTTAATCATTTTTTATTCCCTAATTTTTAATGAGAAGTTTATTTTGTTTCAATTCTAGAAATAGAAATGGTATGCTTGTGTTAGAAAAATGACAATTGGATGAATGAGAAATTGATCCTCATTGGTGGAGATTAATGGAGGTCATAAACCTCATATTGTAACACCCAAAGGCATGGATTAATAGGTGATTATGAGCTTCATAATCATGAAAAATGGAGGGTTACAACCAATGGTTTAATGGGAGACTATGAGCACCATTATCATAATTATGAGCTTCATAATCATGAAAATGGAGGGTTACAACCAATGGTTTAATGGGAGATTATGAGCACCATTATCATGGAAAATGAAAGGTTACAACCAATGTCATTATGCACATAAATTCTGAATAATGCCTCATTATAATGTGGATTGTAACGTCTATTATCTTAAGCTTGTATAATGAACTCTCCTCCACATGTTTGAGATACACACAATTGCATAGAATTTACACTCACTAAGTCATAGAGTTTTTCCTTTGTTTTTCAAGTTCCATCTAGTTTTTGTTGTAGTCATTTTTTGGTGATAGAAGAAAAACAGTTTCAAGTTCGCCGAAAACGGTATCCAATAGTGCTTAAGATTCCGTTAGTAGTCGTATCTTGGGAGACAGACGTCCATAGAATCCTCGTGCACAACCGGAGGGGACGAATCTGTTTTAAGGAAAGCGTGACCTACACGTGCCTCGACCATTTTCGTCTAATTTTCACGTTGCGTTGCTTCCATTGAAGTTGAAGTTGAAGGTTTTGTTATACCTATTTTGTTATTTTCATTTTTGAAAAAAATTTGTAACTTGTTTGTTTTATTCATGCAATATATTGTTTGCAATTCCTTTATCCATATTCTATGTTGTATTTACTAACAATCTTAAAACAGATTGATCCTTGAAGATGGACAGGTTACTAGAACGACTTATCGTAATTCCGTTGCTTATTGTTTATTCTATTTAGCTTAGTTATTATGCTAATCGTAGTATTTGTTTATGAGCAATTTTCAACTTTGACAGATTTGGTTTGCTTTTGTTATTGGCTTTGGTTGTTGTTACAAACATATGGTTTGTTAGGAACATTCAGTATTGTCACATTCAAGTTGCTTTGGTATAATGATTGTTTTTGGAATCATTTACTTCCTCATGATTGTTGATATTTCTGGACGTTAGAGTTTTGGTCATTGCTTTCTATTCTTTACCTCATTGGTAGTTTATGTATAATTTTTTTCCTTATAAATGGTTGTTACGGTTTTGTTTATTGGTATTTTTGATTTATTGATATCAAAAGGAACTGTTATAATATATTTTTAACCAATTTGTTTGTAGTCATCCTATGTACTTATTGCAATTTATTATATATGTTTTCTTATGCATAGGTTTATATCGTTTGTGTGTATAATTAGTGGAAATTTGTTTGTTCTTTTAGTTATCTTTGAATGATATATATGCATATTTGATATTTGGTTGTATGTTGTTGATTCTGTCTAATTACATACATGTGATTTTGTTCCCTTTGGCTCCGAACCTTTACATGCTTCGGTTTATATTGTTTTATTAGTCGGCTCTATTTACGTAATTGTTTAGTTTGTTTTGTTAAACTTTTTATACGGATATATATTAAGCTTTGTTCATATATATATATATATATATATATATATATATATGTTCACACACATGTTTAATTGCATAGGTTGTTATAACTTTTTCCTTTACCATACGTTGTTGTACAAATTTTGAGCTTCTGTTACATATACAGATTTTATTCTTTGTATTTTGTTATTACAGTTTTGTATTTTTGGTTTGTTATATATATAATATAACAACAAAATACCATATGACAAAGTACCGTCAACGGAATCTTGGTTTGTACGTTTATAAATATTTCAGTACATTGTAGTATACATAAACATTTATGTTATAATTTTATAGTTTCTTAAAGTTATTATTATAGAAAACTAATTCATAGTTTTATTTTCAATTGAAGAAATGGGTGATAACATGAGTGTTGTTCAAACTGAGAATGTTCTAACTAGGAGCACTTCTGAGACACCGATGCCATCTCCTAGGGTCCATGCTTCAACCTCGACACAACCTTTGTCGGTTACGGTTCCTGTGAACCACAATGAAAAACCTGAAAAATTTAATGGACTGAACTTTAAAACTTGGCAACAAAAAATGTTGTTCTATTTGACAACACTGAATCTTGCGAGATTCTTGAAAGAAGATCCTCTTACTGTTAGAGAGGATGAAACAGATGCTCAGACCTTGCTTGCTGTTGAAGCATGGAAGCATTCTGACTTCTTGTGCAAGAATTATATTCTGAATGGCTTGACTGATGCACTTTATAATGTGTACAGTCCGAAAAAAAGGCCAAAAAAGTATGGGAGTCCTTGGACCATAAATACAAAATAGAAGATGCTGGTGCTAAGAAGTTCATAGTTGGACAATTCATGAACTACAGAATGGTGGATTCTAAGACTGTAATTAGTCAAGTACAAAAACTGCAATTACTCATTCATGAAATTCATGCTGAAGGAATGGTAATTAGTGAGTCTTTCCAGGTAGCTGCAATCATAGAGATGCTACTCCCTGCGTGGAATGACTTCAAGAACTATCTGAAGCACAAGCGTAAAGAGATGAACGTTGAAGATCTTATTATTCGACTTCGCATTGAGGAAGACAATAGAAGATCTGAGAAAAAGCTTTTTAACAAGTCTGTTGCCGAAGCAAATGTGGTGGAGCATGATAAAAGCTCCAAGAACAAGAAAACCAAGTCGGGGTCCAAGCTGGGGCCTAAGGGTGGAATTTCAAAGAAGCAAAAATTCCAAAGAAAATGTTTCAACTGTGACAAGGTGGGTCACAAGTCGGCAGATTGTAGGCTGCCAAAGAGAAACAAGAAGAAAGAGGCTAATGTGGTGGACACCATCACACAAGAAGTGTCAGACATTAGTCTCTCTGTCGTGGTCTTTGAAGTCAACATGGTGGACTCCAACCCAAAAGAGTGGTGGCTAGACACTGGGGCCACACGCCATGTCTGCTGTGATAGAGCTGGTTTTGTTGAACTCGTACTGTCAGATTCTGGAGAGAAGCTATATATGGGCAATTCTGCCACATCTGAGATTAAGGGCCAAGGAATGGTGGTTCTGAAAATGACATCGGGCAAGGAAGTTAAGCTTCAAAATGTGTTGTATGTGCCTGATATCCGAAAGAATCTCATTTCTCAAAATGTGCTAAATATGGGCAATTCTGCCACATCTGAGATTAAGGGTCAAGGAATGGTGGTTCTGAAAATGACATCAGGCAAAGAAGTTAAGCTTCAAAATGTGCTGTATGTGCCTGATATCCGAAAGAATCTCATTTCTGGAACTCTACTGAGTTCACATGGCTTCAAGATGGTTTTTGAAGCTGATAAAATAGTTTTGTCTAAACATGGAATGTATGTGGGAAAGAGATATGTGAAAAATGGAATGTGAAAAATGAATGTAATGGCTATTAAGCCTAATTCCATCAATAAAATTAACAAGTCTTCCACTTATATGCTTGAGTCTTCTAATTTATGGCATGGTAGACTAGGTCATGTTAATTATAATACTTTGCGTAGATTAATTAACTTGAATCACATACCCACGTTCAATATTGATCCCAAACACAAATGTGAAATATATGTAGAGGCAAAACTAACGAGATCTTCATATCAAATGATTGATAGAAATACTGAGCCACTTGATTTGATACATAGCGATGTTTGTGACTTGAAATTTATTCAAACTAGAGGTGGGAATAAATATTTTGTTACATTCATAGATGATAGCACAAAATATTGCTATGTATATTTGCTTAAAAGCAAAGATAAAGTTATAGAGAAGTTTGCTCTCTATAAGCAAGAAGTTAAAAACCAACTTAATAAGAAAATTAAGATGGTAAGAAGTGACCCTGGTGGTGAATATGTAGAACCATTTAGTGAATTTTGTGCACAACATGGTATTATCCACGAGGTTATGCCACCCTATTCACCTCAGTCAAGTGGTGTGGCTGAACGCAAAAATCGTACCTTAAAAGATATGATGAATGCAATGCTGATAAGTTCTGGATTGCCACAGAACATGTGGGGAGAAGCCATTTTATCGGCTAATTACCTTTTAAATAAGGTACCCCGGAAGAAAGAAGACAATACCCCTTATGAATTGTGGAAAGCTAGAAAGCCTCCTTACAAATACTTGAGAGTGTGTGGGTGTCTTGCAAAGGTAATGGTACCTATACCAAAAAAGATGAGAATAGGTCCAAAACCAGTTGATTGCATCTTCATTGGTTATGCTCACAACAGTAGTGCTTATCGGTTCCTCGTGTATGAATCTAAAAACCCTGAGATTCACAAGAACACGATAATAGAATCTAGGAATGCATCATTTTTTGAACATGTATTTCCTTGCAAATCCAAAGAGGATGGTCCAAGTTCATCTAAACGAACGTTTAAGACTATTGAAGAGAATAGTCAGGATCATCAAGAAGTTGAAACCGAATATGAAGAGGAAGAGCCTAGACGAAGCAAAAGAGCAAGGATAGAAAAATCATTTGGACCTGACTTTCTGACCTACATGCTAGAGGCTGAACCTCAAACTTTCAAAGAAGCTGTAAGCTCATCTGAGGGTCGTTTATGGAAAGAAGCCATAAATAGTGAAATTGATTCCATCATGCAGAATCATACTTGGGAATTAGTGGACCTTCCTCCAGGAAGTAAACCGCTAGGTTCTAAGTGGATTTTCAAACGCAAAATGAAAGCTGATGGAACAATTGACAAGTATAAGGCTAGACTTGTTATAAAAGGTTATATACAAAAAGAAGGCCTTGATTACTTTGATACTTATTCTCCTGTAACGAGAATAACCTCCATAAGAATGATTATAGCGATTGCCGCTTTATGGAATCTTGAAGTACATCAGATGGATGTAAAGACTGCTTTTCTTAATGGAGACCTTGAAGAGGAAATTTATATGGAACAACCAGAAGATTGTATTGCTCCAGGACAAGAAAAGAAAGTCTACAAATTGGTGAAGTCTTTGTATGGGCTTAAACAAGCACCAAAGCAATGGCATGAGAAATTTGACAATGTTATGATGTCAAATGGGTTCAAAATTAATGAGTGTGACAAGTGTGTTTATGTCAAAAGAATAGACGATGGATATGTTATTCTTTGTCTGTATGTAGATGACATGCTAATCGTGGGTAACAATGATCGGATGATCAAATCAACTAAAGATATGTTGAACTCCAGGTTTGACATGAAAGACATGGGACCTGCCGATGTGATTTTAGGAATCAAAATCAAAAGGTCGCCTGATGGACTCATCTTGAGCCAGTCACACTATGTGGACAAGATACTTGACAAATTTAGTAAAAATGACACTGGCGTGACTAGAACACCAATTGATACTAGTCAACATCTGTCCAAAAATAGAGGAAAAAGTATATCCCAGGTGGAATATGCTAGAGTGATAGGCAGTTTAATGTACTTAATGAATTTTACAAGACCAGATATTGCCTATGCTGTAAGTAATCTGAGTAGATTCACGAGTAATCCAGGAGATGATCACTGGAAAGTGATTGTTAGAGTACTCAAATACTTACGGTATACTCGTAGTTATGGGCTACATTATACAAGAGATCCTGCTGTTCTTGAAGGGTATTTTGATGCAAGTTGGATATCTGATATACAGGATTCTAAAGCTACAAGTGGATACGTATTCACTTTGGGAGGCGCAACAGTTTCATGGAAGTCTTCAAAGCATACGGTAATAACCAGATCTACTATGGAATCTGAATTTGTAGCTTTGGATAAAAGCGGTGAAGAAGCTGAATGGCTAAGAAATTTCTTGGAGGATATCCCTGAATGGCTTAAACCTATGCCTGCAATATGCATACATTGTGATAATCAGTCTGCTATTGGCAGGGCACAGAATGTGATGTACAATGGTAAGTCGAGGCATATACGTCGTCGACATAATACCGTTAGACAACTAATCTCAACTGGAGTCATGACAATAGACTATGTAAGGTCTAAAGAAAATATTGCGGATCCGTTAACCAAATGACTAAATAGAGATCAAGTTGAGAAAACATCAAGAGGAATGGGACTTATGCCCATAAAAGAATAGGTCGAAACAGTGGAAACCCAACCTTGTTGACTGGAGATCCCAAGATCTAGGTTCAATGGGATAACTAAACTGAATAGACTGAGTAAGATCACTGTGAGGGTTACCCCAACCCATTCCTATAATAAAAACAGTGATACCCGTAGGGAAAGGTTAAGCAGTTTGCTTTTAATGATTCTTATGCGTCGAATACATTGAGAATTCGAGCGGAGTAATACGGGTTACTCTTAAGTAAGAAATCACCTATGTGAGAGAGAAGTGAGGCCGCTTCAAAGGAGCATTGTTAGGGCTCAATTCTTTAGAAACTCTTGCAGAACCAGGGAGATGTTCATGGCCAAAATGAACATAACCATGAGAACTGAAACTGTGTCAGGAAAATATCTGTGTGAGGTATGTTATCGTTTACACAAATGGCAGAACAGTTCAAGGACATCGCGTCTACTAGTCAGCCAGTAAAGTAAACATACTTTCACAAGGGAAGGTTCAAGGGTTAACGCCTACCTATCCTATGTAGATATTAACCGTAGAACTCTATCATCGTGTAGTGTCTTTGTTTTTCCTCTGTAGTTTGTCAATTTCATTCATGTGGGGGATTGTTAGAAAAATGACAATTGGATGAATGAGAAATTGATGCTCATTGGTGGAGATTAATGGAGGTCATAAACCTCATATTGTAACACCCAAAGGCATGGATTAATAGGTGATTATGAGCTTCATAATCATGAAAAATGGAGGGTTACAACCAATGGTTTAATGGAAGATTATGAACATCATTATCATAATTATGAGCTTCATAATCATGAAAATGGAGGGTTACAACCAATGGTTTAATGGGAGATTATGAGCACCATTATCATGGAAAATGAAAGGTTGCAACCAATGTCATTATGCACATAAATTCTGAATAATGCCTCATTATAATATGGATTGTAACGTCTATTCTCTTAAGCCTATATAATGAACTCTCCTACACATGTTTGAGATACACACAATTGCATAGAATTTACACTCACTAAGTCATAGAGTTTTTCCTTTGTTTTTCAAGTTCCATCTAGTTTTTGTTGTAGTCATTTTTTGGTGATAGAAGAAAAACAGTTTCAAGTTCGCCGAAAACGGTATCCAATAGTGCTTAAGATTCCGTTAGTAGTCGTTGTATTTTGGGAGACAGACGTCCGTAGAATCCTCGTGCACAACCGGAGGGGACGAATTTGTTTTAAGGAAAGCGTGACCTACACGTGCCTCGACCATTTTCGTCTAATTTTCACGTTGCGTTGCTTCCATTGAAGTTGAAGTTGTAGGTTTTGTTATACCTATTTTGTTATTTTCATTTTTGAAAAAAATTTGTAACTTATTTGTTTTATTCATGCAATATATTGTTTGCAATTCCTTTATCCATATTCTATGTTGTATTTACTAACAGCTTGCAATTCCATTTTTGTTTTAATGAAAAATCAAGCTTTAAGAAATAGTGCATGGTCTTATCAATACACAAATATTTAACTTTCTAGATACTGTGGTAAGGAGTAGTAAATTGAACTTGGTTATATAAACTTATAGGGTGTTTGGCTCTTAGTTAAAACCAATTGCTTCTAGCCAATAAATAGTATAAAGCTCTTACATACTACAGTAAAAAAGCAAAAACTTGCTACAATGTAAATCTCTCACATCATAATATATTTTTAACCAAAATTAATTTCAACTGTAAATTCTAACCATACTTTTTAAACACCCTATTAACTCATTCTTAAAAAAAGAACAGTATAGATAGATAATAGGGAGAAAAAAGAAGTTTCATAAATAGTTGCATTGTTACTTATAGTTCAAAGTTTTAGCTTAATTCATGCCCATGAAAAATTTAAAAAAAAAAACAAAAGACTGCCACTGAGCATCGTCATCTTCCACATTTCCATTTCATGAGAGAGGAAAAAAAGAAAAATAAAACAGCCCAAAAAAATCTAAAAGCAAAACCTAAAAATCAAAAAAGATATTTTTATTTCGATGCCTTATGTTTTAAAGAAACATCACATTAGTAACTTGTTGTTTGAAAAATATCAAAATGATACCCATAGTTTTCAAAAATATCATGTTGGTACTCTAAGTTTGTGCTTTTCAATCATGAATTTTCCTTTTTACAGTTTCATTAATGAGTCTCATGTTAATTTTGTATAACTTTTATAGAAAATCAAAACAAAATATCAACCAAAACTCATTAAAAAAAAATACAAAGACTTATTCATTTTTTGGCATTATTTATATTTATTTTCATTATAGTTTTTATAAAATAATTTAAGATTGAATAATAAAAAAGTAAATTAAAAATTTCACCTTACAAAAATACAGACTTATGATTTGAATGGGACGTTTAATCTAAAACATAAGTTGCCAAAATTGTAACATCTCAAATAAATAAAAAAAAAAAAATCAGTATCTAAAAGCAAGCAGGACCCAATTATCGACACCACAAAACTACAACCAAGTTCCACAAAGTCACTAAAACGACCACAAGTCAAGAAACGACAAGTTCCACGGATCACAAGTAAAAGCCAGCAAAACCAACTAGCAAAGTAAATAACAAGCGCTGCACCAGGATGTCTGCTTAACAAGTTTCGGTGTTTTTTTTTTCGTAAGAAACAAATTTTGGATTTCACCCATTCTCAATCGCTCTCTGTTCAAAGAAATCAGACTTCGGAAAAAGAAAACGTTGACCAAAAAAAACTTAAGGAGCGAAACTGTGGAACTTACAAGGAAATAAGGAAAGAAGAGCTCACGATCTGCGGGAGACCACCAAAGAAGACGAAGAAGACGAAAGAGGAGAGGGGCTCCGGTGGAGAAAGTCGTAGCAAATAAGCAAACAAGACCGTTTGTGTTTTTGTTTTCTTTTCTCGTCTCTCTCTTTTCTATGGTTGTGTCTACGGCCACGGCAGTGTGAAAAGCAAAAATAATTAAAAAAAAAAAAAGAAAGGAAAGAGGGGAAAAAAGTTAAAGCCCAGAACCAGCTATCAAACGATAGAAAAGAAAAAGGTCCACATCACTATCTTGCTCGTTTGCACGGTTCTTTTATTATTATTATTATTATTATATATTTTTTTTTTTTGGTCCTACTGAGGAATTCCATTAGTAGTTTCGGATCCGCTTGTGGCTGGTGTTAATGTCAACTTTTTGAACTTTAAGTTTGAGAAATTTCTTAAATAGATATTTGTTTTTTTAAAAATTTAAATAAAATAAATATTTTAAATTTAAGGTTTTAAAGTTTTGCTTTCCTTAAATTTTTTAGAATTGGATAAATTTGTTACAATAAAATCTCATATTTTTTTTATTTTTGTAAAAAATCATAACTTCTTTCTTACTGAAACGATTCTTCTTTCATTGTATTTCCTAATAAAGAGAGTAATAAATCAAGATCTATATTGTATTTTTTTAATATTATGAATATTAAGATTTTATTAGCTTTGTTAATAAATTAAAAACTTTTTCTACTATCTGTCCAAATATAAAATTTAATTTTATTCTCTACTCAAATTAAAACTTTAAATGTCATCCAAACGTCAATTCGAATAGCAATTCAAATAACATAACTCAAATTAAAACAATCTAAATTAACACAATTTGAATTTATTTATCAAACAAACCTTAGAGTTTAGAATTATCTTAAGCGCTGCTTAACATGTTTTTTTACAATCATGTTATAATGAAGAAGGGAAAATATTATTTTGAATGTTAACAACACTTTCGTGGCAT
The DNA here is from genome assembly GCA_025403435.1 of Artocarpus heterophyllus. Lineage (NCBI taxonomy): Eukaryota > Viridiplantae > Streptophyta > Magnoliopsida > Rosales > Moraceae > Artocarpus > Artocarpus heterophyllus. The sequence continues at coordinate 2,849,734 of CM046330.1, read as the reverse complement.
ATACATGTTTGATATAAGTTTTTTAAACTCAAGTAATTAGAAAAATAATTTGAGAAATAATTAAAATTAAGAAGTGTAATTAAAACAATCTTTTCGGGAAAAAAAAAGAAGATAAGATACGTTAATGAGATTTTTCAAATACGGATATACCAATTTGATTGCAAAATTATAAAATATATAGCAAGATGAGCAGAACGATATTTACAAAAAAATAATATTTTGTCAATCTTTAATGTTAGGAAGTCTTAAGAACATCAACATCTTATGTTAAATTTTGTAGCATCTTGAATCCTAATATGTTCCTGCAGTCCCAAGGTTAAAATGATATTTACATTTTACAGATGCAAATCAAAACGTTAGAACTTGACGTCAAAAAATATTTGTAGCGCGTTCCGACTTGAAATATGGAAAATGTTGTTTATACAACCAACCAAATAATTATTTAAATTATTTTCATAAATATTCTATTTTATTTTGCCTTTTGTTCTTTTAAATAATTAAAGCACCCCTAATTTATAAAATATATGTCAAAATGCGCCTTCCGTCTCGTGTATAAATTTAACTGATATGTTGACGAGGCATATTTTTAAAGATTAAAAAATTATTAAAATTCTAACTTAATAGTAAAAAATAAGTAAAATATTTCTTCTCTCTCACTCAACGTGATTCTTCACTCACCTTCCCTTTTTCTCTGGATCAAATCTCTCCTTTTCTTTTTCTTTTTCTTTTGAACTCATCTACCCCTTTTTGATTTAAAGGACAAAACACTCCGCACCAATACAAAATTTTTTGGACTTCAGCGAATTTGCATTTTCAAAAGGCTAATAGATTATTTTACAAAATAATTAAAACTATTGTATAAAATTATTTTTATTATAGTATATTAAAATTTTATTTTGTAATGTTTTTATTATTATAATTTGTAAAAATTTTATATTGTTTATAATCAAAGAAATAACCACTTTATTCCAAGTAAAATAAAATTACAGAGAAGCAGTGTCTCGGTTGGACGGCGGAAAAGAGACTCATGGAGGGACCTCGCGATGGCACCACCATCTTCAACAAATCCAACACCCATTTTCACTGCCACCATTTCCTATCTTCTTCTTCCTCTTTGTCGCCTTCACCCTCGTCTTCGTCGTTGTCGCCGTCGGATTCTAACCAATCGAACCCAGATTCATGGTGGCGAGTCAAAAGAGCCGGCGAAGCCAGTTGATGGTGGGTGGGGTGCGACGATAGGCTGGCCGTCGCAGAGCTTGGTGTCATGGAATGGGGGTGAGGGAAAGGGGTCGCGTGGAGAACGGCGGTGGAAGGCTGGAGTTGGCCGTCATTGGGTAAGGACGAAGGAAGGGGTTGGGTGTTGGGGAACGGAGGCGGGAAGTCACTGGAGAGGGGGGCGTTGTTTGTTCTGCTGGCTCTTTCCCCCCTGAATGTGAAATCGTTGATTAACAGTCGAGAGAAAGATAGAAGAGAGACAGTGAGGGAAGAGAGAGGGAGAGATAATCATGAAAAAATTGAAATTAAAATTTTTTGTTTATTTTTTAATATTTAATTATGTTTATAGCTTTAATTATAATTTTAATAATTTTTTAATTTTTAATAAAATGTCACGGCAACAACTCTGGTAAACGTAGAGACCATTGATTAACAGTAGAGAGAGAAAGAAAGAAGAGAGAGAGTGAGGGAAGAGAGAGGGAAGATAATCCTGAAAAAATTGAAATTAAACTTTTTTGTTTATTTTTTAATATTTAATTATGTTTATAGCTTTAATTAGAATTTTAATAATTTTTAATAAAATGTCACGTCAACTCTGTTAAACTTAAAACTAAATTATACTGAGGGAGTATTTTGACATATTTTTTTATAATTTTTGGGAGTGGTTTTAAAAAAATCAACAGCAAAATGAAACAAGGCTTTTAGAAAAATTTATGAAAATAATTCTTATCATTTTACTCCTAACATCTTACGCCAGGGCTCAACATGTTACATTCCCTGATATCTTACATCATAATCTTTAGCATCTTACACAGTCCCTTTACATGAACATGATCCAAATTCCTTGTATCTCTCATTGACTGACGCCTTTTATAATTTGCCTTTGACTAATAGGCTGTTTGATACTAAAATTTCAATTAAAGTTTTGTTTTATAAGAGTTGTAGTATGTAATAGTTTTATATTATAATAATTTTTTACTTTTTTATTGTAACCTCTGATAGCTTAATATTATAATTAGTTGAAACTAATTAGTTTCAATTAAAATGCTAAATGAATGCTCGATAACATTTTGACTCCTAAAATCTTATATTAAACTTTTTAATATGTTACACTTCTAAACCTTTTACGTTACAATCGCAAACATGTTACACTCTCCCAAAATGATTGTACGTTTACAACAGTAAAATCAACTTTTTTATTATCAAATAGTACAAAGCTATTATATACTAAAGTTAAAAGGTCAAAGTTGTTATACTATAAAACTCTTACATGCTACAATATTTTAAACTAAAATTAGTTTTAATCATACTTGTTAAACACCCTAATACGTCTTAGATTAATGTCTTTATCATTTGTCTTCCTAACATCACACTTTAGAAATTTAGGAAATGGATAATAAAACTCCCACTTTAGGTGAAAAATTATTTTTTATATATAGAATGTCCATGAACCCTCAAGACACGTTGTTACACTCCTTAATATATCGATCTTACATTGAAGTCTTTAACATCTTACAGTCCCTATGTACTCCGGAAAATAAAAAATAACATTGAAAATATTGAATCCTCAGGTCAACCATATTATCGAACGAAAAGGACAAACATATTGTTTAATGGACCCATCAAAGGCCACCACCAACACGGCAACACCAAGATCAAGATTATAAAACTTACATCTTTCATTGGTTAATGTCTTTATCGTTTGATTGAATAATATTCTTACTCCTGACATTTTACATTATAATTTTCAACATGTTACACTCCCCAATTCCTTGCATTACAATTCTACCAAAACAAAGACACTTTACACACTTCCGAAAATGATCGTACAATATTCCCTTCATTTTTTATTGACTGATTCTTTTCTGACTAAATCATATTCTTACTCGCAATATCATACATTAAAGAGTCCAACATGTTACACTCCCCTAACATTTTATCACAATTCTACCAAAATAAAAACATCTTACATTACAATCTCTAACACCTTACACAGTCCCTAACATGATCGTACATTTCCTACAACTTACATTAACACCTTTATCATTGCTGTCCCTTTACATCACCTTTACGACTTTAGGGAAAAAGAAATTTACATAACACCCCCACTTTAATTGGAAAAAGTATGTTGTTACACCACTAAAAATAAATCTTTACAATAAAGTCTTAAACATTTTACACTTATATAGTCTAGAACTTAAAGAACTTTGCATTAAACAAATTCAAAGCACGGAACCTAACCAACACCGAGACATTATAAAGCCTTGCATAGCTCATCTTTTTCTTCAACCAAAAAATCTTCACAAACACCATCCCCTCCCAAAAAATTTAAAAAAAAAAATGAAGACAATTTATGCTTTTTTTATCTTTGCCATCACCACTTTGGCCTCTTTCCTCAATTAAAATACCAGCTAAAAAAGTTTCCCCATTTCATACTCGTTATGGAAGCATGATTTTCTTCCATTAAACTTTTGCACTTCCAACCTCTTACATTAAAATCTTAAACAGATTACACTCCCCCAACATGATTGTACATTTACTACGTCTTGGATTATTGTCGTTATAATAACCAAAAAAAAAAAAAAAAGATTCTTGTCGTTATCATTTGTCTTTCTCGTCACACTTTAGGATTTTAGGATAAGGATATTGATATAAAACTCCAGCTTTAAGTCAAAAAAAATAATCGCTTATATATAGAATGTCCACCAAAAGTCAAGATACACTCCATAATATAGATCTTACATTAAAGTCATTAACATCTTACACGCCCTATATACTTTAAAAGAAAACTCTACGTCAAACATTGAAGATTGAACCTTCAGGTTTCATATTATCTAACTAAAGTGACGAACATATTATTTAATGGACTCACTTAAGCCCACCACCAACACGGAAACACCAAGATTCATGATTATAGAACCTAGATCTTTCATTGATTAGTGTCATCATCATTTGACCGAATAATATTCTCTCCTAATATGTGTAACTAAGTTTTCTACATGTTACACTCCCCAACATCTTACATTACAATTCTAAAAGAAAATAAAAATCTTTTGCATCAAGATCTCTAACACCTTACACCCTCCCTAACATAACATGACGTACATTAGTCCCTTAATTTTTCATTGACTAATGTCTTTATCATTTGATTGAATAATATTCTTACTCCTAAATCTTACATTAAAGATCTCAACATGTTACATTCCCCAACATCTTACATTTCAATTCCACCAAAATAGAGACATCCTACATTACAATCTCTAGCAGCTTACACGCTTCCTAACATGGGCATCATTCGTCTTTCTGACATCACGCTTTATGACTTTGGAAATATACAATAATACAAGACACCCACTTTAAATAAATAAAAAAAAAGAGTATTATTTATTGAATGTCCGCTAAAGCTTGACATATATTGTTACACCCCTTAGCACAGATCTTTACATCAAAGTCTTGAACATTTTACACTCAAAACTTTGCTTTCAAACATGTTGGAAACACGGAACCTAGCCAACACCATGACACTATATATAGAACGCTGTATGTATAGGTCATTTCTGCAACTTCGAGCAACCAATCTTCAGACCTTCCCTCCTGAAAAACCATGAAGGCAATTGATGCTATTATTATCTCTTCCATCACCACTTTGGGCCTATTTCTTCAAATAAAATACCAGCCTAAAGAAGTATCCCCATTTTATACTCATTATATAACCATGATTTTCCTTTTCATTGCATTAACTGTCTATGTAGCTGCAATGATAATAGATGACGGAATATCCTGGGTCCAGAGTTCAAGCTTTGCAGTGATTATTTCTAAACTCAGCTTCTTCTCTGGAACTCTTGCCTCCATTCTGCTAATGCAGATTCTAGTTCCAGTTCTTGGATGGTTACTTTTCGTTCTGTGGATAATCTTTTTTGTAAAGATTTTCCTCATTGAATTATCACGCATTCTAGTATTTTATCAAGTCCTTTGTCGGATCTTCTTTATAATCTGGCAGCAAAGAGCTATACAAGAGGGATTAATTCAGGAACAAAATCGGCTCCCTCCAGTCCAACTAGGTAAAAATTTTCCTCTTCATTTCCTCGTTGTCTATTCCTGAGAATATGAATTTAGAGGTAAAAAAAAAAAGAAGCCTAATTATCTAATGTGTAAGCCAGATGTGGATGATCTCGTGTGATTTCTCGGACGGAGCTTTGGATTGGTCGCTACCAAGTAATATTAACAAGTGGATTTTTCTTAGAGCCAAAAAAAAAGGAGTGGATTTTTTCAGTTTATCTTCGTCTGTTGTCATGGTACTTTTTGTTCTACTTTGTGCCCAATGTGAAGTCCTGTCTTCATACTGTCATATGTGAGTGTACTCTGTTGTAATTTGGTAATTGGTTGCTGGGTCTGTTCAGTCGCCTCAAGTTTTGAGTGAGAGAGCTTAATGGATCCAAATCTTGAGGGGTTTCATTTTTTTCTATGTAATATGTATGTGTCACTTCCAAAAAGGAAACATAATTTAAATACCAATATTTCACTTTAGTTGTGTTTTTTTTTTTTTTTTTTACCTGAAGGGTCCAATTGACACTACAATCTATTCACGCTGCACCACCAAACTAAACGTGTTTCTCTACCATAATAATTTTCTAAAAAAATATGAATTACAAGACGACGTGTAAACACAATAATATCAGTTTGACATAGCATGCACGTAGAAGGAACAAATTCGCAGACTTTAATCGGAAAAAAAAAAAAAAGACAGAAAGAAGGAAAGAATTTCGAACTTCTGATCTTACTGTCCAAAACCTGCAATTCTCGTCTTCATCTCCGCGATTTCTTCTCTCTCTGAAATCGAAAGTCAAAAATGGCGAAATCGGAATTCATTTCCCTCCAAAACTCGCTCATGACTCAGAACCAACTCATCGACGCGCTCGCCTCTCACATCTCTCTCTACCACTCTCACTCCCAACCGTCAAACACAAACCCGAATCCTAATCTGAGGTCTTCTGTTCTCAAATGGTTCTCACTCTTACCGTCAGGCTCACCTCACCGCCATCGATCCCAATTTCGTCCGGACTCGACTCCGGATACTCTGCACGCGCGGCCACGGCCTCTTCATCGTTCTCCCCGACCGTCTCTCCGGCAATCTCCCCAGCGTCTGTTTTAAGAAGTCTCGCGGTCTCGTCTCTAGGGTTTCGGAATCGAATCAGTTGGAAAGGTCGATTTGTGACGCGACAAGGTTGTTCTCGTCGAGAGAAGGGGAGGCGATCGAGGAGTGTTCGTCTTCGGCGAAGAGTCTCGATTCGGTGACTGTGAGCGAGGAGTTTGTGCAGAATTTTGATCGGTTCGTGGAGGCCATGGACGGAGTATCGAACGGAGGATTTCTGAGAGGCGAAGAGAGGGAATTGGGATCGGATTGGGTCGAATTGAAGTGGTTGAAAGCCAAAGGCTATTCTAGTATCGAAGCTTTTGTGGCCAATGGATTAGAGGTGGCGTTGAGGCTGGCATGGCTGAATAATAGCAGCGGAAATGGGAAGAAAAGAGGGGTGAAATTGAAAGAGAAAGCGAGCTCTGCAGGCGTGGCGGCGAATGTGTATTGGAGGAAGAAAGGGTGTGTGGATTGGTGGGAGAATTTGGATTCTTCAACGAGGAAGAAAATCTTCAATGCTGTTTTGGGAAAATCAGATTGAAATTTGGTACTTGAAATGTCAAGTCTTTAAACATTTGAAAGTTATGATCTTTCTGTTCTTATATGATGTTGATTGAATATCTGATTTTTGATATTCTCTATGATCGTTTCAAACTTTCAGTGTCGTGAAATTTTGAAAGCGACTGATTGTGGATTGGAGGATGAGCTTTGGCTCTTCAACACAGGATCAGAGAGACCATTGAGGTGCAAATATACTGTAAATACGCTAAAGACTGTGTCAACACTTGAAGCAGACGCTGAATTTGGGTCAAACATTGTCCCATCTTCTGTTTCTGGAAAATCTGCTTCCTTATCCAATGCCTTGAATGGTTTATTTGTGCTTCGGGATATTGCAATGATGACATCGTTATGTCAGGATTTTGTATATGATGATAAAGGGAAAATTTTCTTCAGCACATTGAGTTCAAATTGTACCGTTTCTGATTTTATAATAAGGAAAGTGAGAGGATTTCTAATGGTTATTTGGCTTGATTGCACAAAACTTGAACTTCTAGCAGAAGAAAATGTAAAGTCCTCACCTATTAAGTCCAAAGGAAAGGCTGGTTCTTATAGCCATAAGGAAAAGGGAAAGACCCGCAATATGAAGAAGTTAAATCCTGTTGAAGGGGGATGTGTAGATTTGCGTGATAAATCTCCCAAGGTATCTTCTCACCCCCTCTTTTTTGAGGTGTTTGCTCAAGTCCCTTCACACACACAATGATTGTTAACAAGAGTCTTTTTGTTTATATTATTATTATTTTTTGTTTGCCAGGATATTGATTTTACATTGGCTCATAAAGAGAAGAAAGGGTTGGTAGAGTCCAAGAAGACACCTGATGTACCTCAGGGGAAAGATATGTACAGCAAGAAATCTTTGTTTAAAGTAGCAATGGCTGCACTAGTTGTTTAATTTGGTTCTGATTTCTTGTCGATGGTTTGATCGGTTTATAACTGTTACCCTTTAATCAGGAACCTACCAAAGCAGTGGGTGTTGGGAAATCTCAATCTGCTGCAAGGAAGACGAGACGAGAAAAAGGCAAAAACAGAATTAGCGGCCTTAAGAATCCTGTTGAAGTTATCAATTGTAAAAGACCAGCGGCAGAAGCTTCTTCTTCTTCCATTCCTCAAAATGAGGCAGTGGAGAGCTATCCGGTGTCTGTTCATTCAACCTTCCAGAACATCTCAGGTGAAAATTCATCTCAGAATTAGGTCCTTGCGTCGAGCTCAGTTACTTGTAGTTCTGTAAATGGACCAATTGAGGAGGACCACACCAGTCAGAGAATTCAAGAGATTAAAAGGTCGGAATGTTACCAGTTAAATAAAAGTGTGACTGAAAACAAAACTAAATCTTCTATATTGGAAACTCGAAATTGTAATGCAGATGAGAAGGACATACCTTCCTCTTTGCCTGCATTGGACATTAAAGTTCTCAGAAGCGAAGATAGCAGTAATGAGAAGTCTGCTTTTACTTGTGAAATAGATGTAAAAACAGCTTCACTGGAGAAACAGGCCAGAGTTTTTGATATTAAAGAAAAACCGGTTTTAATTCAAGAGCAAGAATGTAGAAAGGTATCTGATACCAGGCCTTGGGCTTCTTCAAATGGCCCTCCTTATGAGTGGCCTAGTGTGGCTTCTACCTACTTCCCACCTGTTAACCCTCATCTCCCACCGGCCACTGATCGCTTGTACCTGGATGTTGGTTGTAACTGGCACCGTCACATTCGTCAATCCTTCTTACCCGCAATTCATCAGCGGAATATGGAAGGTGGGTGTAAGCCAGCTTTGTCTAGAGGATTGCCAATGAGTTTAGATTGGCCTCCAAGGGTCTGTGGTGCTTCTCGTTTGGCGCCATCACTAACCTGTAATTATGATTTTGGATTCATCTCTAGATGGCATTGTACTTAACCTCAGGGTTTTTCTAACCATGGTGTGCAACTTAATGCGACGATCACTGACGAAGAAAGGAAGCATTCTGGGGATTTCACAGACACGCCTGAGTTAACAATTAAATATGAACTCCCAGATGACTGGGACAATCATTGCATATCAGAGGATGAAGTTGATGTGTATGCAGTCACAGGGATTGATTATAATCAATACTTTGGTGGTGGTGTGACGTGTTGGAATCCTTCTGATCATCCACCTGGAGGATTCTCTTGCTCTCCTTCCCTTAGTTCAAATGATAGCTTGTGGGCTTGGCGTGAAGCGGACATGACTAGGGCTGTTGATGATATGGTTGCATTCTCCTCACCATACAGTACAACTGGTTTGACTCCACCAACTGCTTCTTTTTGCTCGCCTTTTGATAGTTTGGCCCCATATGTTATGACAGGAAATGAGGTACCTGGCAAGGTGCTTCATTCCCCATCAACAGTTGCAGATGCAGTGGTTGAGGAGGTTACATCTAGATTGTTGACAGATTTTTCTGGTGAGGGTGAGGGAAAGACAGGAGATCTGCTCCCTTACCACATTTTGCCTCATTTTGCCTCCCATCATCATTCCAAATGTGTCGAGGGATAGGTCAAGGTCTGAGTTCCAGTGTAGTCATGATGTTAAAATCCTTGTGTTCCTCTTACTAGACATGAACAACCTCGAATGAAATGGCCACCATCACCTGTTGTGCGTTGCGTTACACGTGCCCCATGTCCACCTCCACCCTCTCCTATGAGTGAACCTAGGAAGCACAGGGGTTTTCCAACTGTTAGATCTGGTAGTTCGAGCCCAAGGCATTGGGGTATGCAAGGTTGGTTCCATGATAGAACTAATTTGGAGGAAGCTTGCTTATACAGGGATGGTGCAGAAATTGTACGGCCATCTTGGAGAAATAATAGCTTTTCAGGCCATTCAATGATTCAACCTATTCCTGCAGCCTTATTGCAGGATCGTCTGATTGCTATGTCTCATCTAGCTCGTAATCAGGAACATGTAAGTATAGCATCTCTTTGTGACGATGTGAATCTTTATTAGTTATGAATTTATGCTAATTTGATGCTTGCATTATTATGCAGCCAGATGTTGCTTTGCCTATGCAACCGACTGAATCACAGAGCTCTCCTAGGCGAAAAGCATCTCCTTCTGTGATGCACAGCTTCCTTCATGATGAAATTGATTCTTTCTGCAAGCAGTTATGGAGCTTCACATTTATTATGACCATAATTTCATCTCCTATTTCTTATCGCGGCATTTTAGTATCCATTCCAAGGAGAAACCAAAATTTTAAGCTAAAAGTTTCTAGCTTCTATCAGCACCTACATGATATTAGATAAATTAAAAAAAAAAAAAAAAACTCACTGTTATACAAATATTAGGTTGCTGCACAAAATCTGGCTAGAAAGCTTTATATAACATGGGCTGTCACGTGGGTAACCTGGTCTCTCCAAGCGCTGTGGCCCAGGTCGAGGACAAACATATTTGGTTCGAATTCTTCTGGTTTGGCCCTTCCTACCAGCGATGTAGATCTTGTGGTTTGTCTCCCTCCCTTGAGGACCCTGGTAAGATCGGCACCATCTCATTGCTTATCACAACCTCTTCTTTTTCTTTTATGAGAAAATTTCTGATTGCAGAAATTTCTGTAGGAACCAATTAAAGAAGCTGGTATATTGGAGGGTCGTAATGGTATTAAAGAAACATGCCTTCAGGTACCTTGGCACGTTGGTGCTTCTACACCCCATTTTTTTGACTGAATGGAAAATGCTGTATATTGCTAATCTATTATAGAAAAGATAATTACATTGTTATTGTGGTGGTTACTGATAGGGCTGTTTGAATAATGACCCTGGTTGCAGACGTATGTGTTTGGCCTTTCTATGAGATGAATGAATTTTAAAGTTTTATCTAGCCTCCAACCGTTTGAAATTGCATGTTCTTGCTTGATATATGGTATATAGTACTGAATCTTAAATCTTGATTCATGTTTTATTGTATGCGCTGCACTATTTTTTAATCCCATATCAGTTACTAGCAAACAGTTTCTATTTTTCTATCATGCTTGTGTTTCTTTACTTGAAACTGAAGGTAGGAACACTGTGATGTTTTCTTGTCGTGTTCCCTGCAGCATGCTGCTAGGTATCTTGCAAATCAGGATTGGGTAAAAATTGATTCTCTCAAGACCGTGGAAAATACAGCTGTAATGCCTAATCTTTTTTATCGTTGTTTCTGTTGTTTAGGCCTTCTTGTTTTGCTTATCTTCTTACCCTAGTTCATTTTTTTTCTTTTGGTTTGGACGTTAGATACCTATTATTATGCTTGTGGTTGAAGTTCCTGTTGATGCCACTTCTACTTCTAATGTTAAATTGCCAAAAGAAGAACCTGCTCATATGTCTGGTGAACAAGGTTCTAATGGCCAATCCGATGTGGTTGTTTTAGACGAATCTGCTTTGCCAAAATGCTCACAGATAAACCATGATACTAACAAGGATTCAATATCAGTTCGTCTTGACGTAAGTTTCAAGTCTCCATCACATACAGGACTTCAGACTACAGAGCTGGTAATGTATCTCTCATTCTTTCTGTGTATGCAAAGAGAGCACCATTTATGTATACATATATTTGTAGATTTGGTGTATATATGTATGCATTTACATACATGTGCATATGCACAGCATCTTCAAGTTTCAAGTTCACTTTTTGGACTTTTACATGAAAGCCAATGTACTTGATATTCCACCGTGTATAGGCCAGTTATGTGCCTGTGTTGATAATAACTTTGTTGGAATAAGTTTCAAGGAGGATTGCTACTTGAGTTGACTATCATTTCTTGTTTTTTTGCATTAGCATTTGTACTTTGGTTTCAATAATGTTTTATATGTCATTTCTTATTTGAAATCACAGGTTAAGAAGCTGACTGAGCAATTTCCAGCAGCCATGCCTCTTGCTTTGGTGCTCAAACAGTTCTTGGCAGATCGCAGCCTGGATCAATCCTACCCTGGTGGCTTGAGCTCCTACTGTTAGGTGAGTAATGTTGCAATACCTATTTTACTGTATTTCGCTTGATTAAATGTATTATATTGATGTGAAGTTGTAGAGTTTCACCATTTCTTGCATAGAAGTTAATATTTTAGGCTGCTATTCAACAATAAAGGTTACCATACAATTCATGCATCTAAAACCTTGACTTTTACAAAGTATTATAACACGTTAGTGTTTGTTATTGGGATAAACATTCTGCAAGATGTTAAAGCTAGAGCTCTTGCCATCAGATTGGGGATATAAAGTATGATTATATCCTGCAACTGAGTTTGCAGGTCTCAAAATTTCATTTGAATCATCAACTTAGATGGTAATGGAAGATTTTAGGCAAGGGCTTGTGGGATAAGTTATGAAAAACAACTTATGTTGAAAATCCAATTTGTCAGGAGAAACACTTAATTTGAGCTGTTCCAAGTATTACAAAGATAAACTGATCACAACTAGTTCTGAAACTTTTCCATGAGGTCCAGTTACATTGATCAAGCTCGTTTTAGTATAGGTGACTGGAATTAGCAGAATATTCATATTACTATCCTAGATGTCTAGTTTTGTCTCTTAGTATTGTTTTCCTTATATTTATTTTTGTTTTTGGAAGATATTGCTAATTACGCGTTTTCTTCAGCACGAGCATCACCTTGGCCGGCCAATCAACCAGGTAAACTTTGCTACTTTATGTTGTTTTAACTGTATATTTTCTTGTCATTGATCATGTAGTCTTCTTTATGAAATTATAATGCGTCAACAACATATAATATGTACATGAGCTTCAATTTTTCTTTGTTACGTATTAATTATTATTATTATTGTCCCTCCAAAAAATTAAACTGAATGTAGCTTTATAGGTTGTTGTAGTTTTTCCCATATGTGCTGAAATAGATGAAGACAAACAGTTCAACTGGACTCAGTTGAGTGTCTGTTCTACTTGAACTTCAATTCCTCTCTACCATTTATTACGATGGGAGAGGAAAATATGGCGTTTCCTTTTGAACAAGCATCATAGAATTTTGTTTAACCTGGTTGTATACAAATATCGTTCACCATATGTATGTTTTTTTAATCCACGTTTCTGTTTTTCATTGATGTTATTTATGTTCTGAATGCTTGTCTGACTGCAAAATTCATTATATTTCAGAACTTTGGAAGCCTACTAATGGATTTTCTTTACTTTTTTGGGTAAGTCAGTTTGCTGGAATTCAATATTGGGTTCCGATATGCTTATTCAATGAGTTAGCGTTTTTATTAGGGAGCTGTTGCCTTATTAGCCAAGGTTAAAGCGATCTTTTGATATTTTAAGCATATGTTCCAGTAATGTACTTGACCCTCGACAGATGCGAATATCAGTACAGGGAAGTGGAATTTATATAAAAAGGGAAAGAGGCTGTAGGTAACGCTCTTACCATTTGCTTTCTTTAAGTGGTTGATAATTTTAGAAATTACTTAGTGTTCCCTTTCAAATCTTGACGGTGTACTTGATCCTGTAGCATTGAACCAATACACATTGACGATCTGTTTTTTCCAACTAAGAATGTTGGCCGGAATTGCTTTAGGATTCATCAATGCATTAAGGTACTCTTCAGTTCTTTGGTGGATTTGTTGTCTTTCTATTCTTCAGTTTAGAGCAATGGCAAGAAAATTGTGCTGATGTTTTCTGCTATGATCCTTAGAGAATATAGTGAGACAAAAAATTATTGATATTCGAATTACTTTCAACACGTCTGTTTATTCTTACTTTCAATAATACTGCACAATGTTGGCATTTGTAGAAGCTTATTCTATTTTGGAGAACGAGCTTGCTACACTTTTGAATGATGATGACAAGTGTTCAAAGCCCGCTTACAGATTGCTGCCAAAGATCATACCAAATATTTATTTATCATAGGGACTCTGTGTGTAATACATTCCTGTATATTGGAGAAGGTATAGTTCAATCTCCTTATAATTTTGTCTAATGTTCTTTTTAACTTTATTTATCTCACTTTATAATTTCGTATACATTCCTTGAGAAATTCACAAGAGGACTCCTTTACGATATGGTGTCCTGCTTTTCATGGAATATTAAAACGGCTCTTGGAAGGAGGACCAAATAGGATTTTTTCCCAAGGGAACTGGGGACATGTTTGATAGTTATTTGCATTGTAGTTCATTTTTTTTTTTTAAATTAACGTGGTCCTTATAGGACCTTTTTCTTTTGGCCTTTTTCATGTGTAGGAAGTTGGCTCATTCCTGGGCTCTTTTTCTACGATGATGACTGGGCTTCTTACTTGAGCAAGACCGGACTTGATGAATTCATGGATTTCTTTGTATCTTAAAAGGTGCTACATGGCTTTGGATTTTTGTAATCAATATATGTGTAAAGGTTCCAAGCAAAGTGCAGTTGAGTCAGAATGGATGGGTGAAACTCCCTGTAAACTGGGAATGGGCTCGTCTCGTTTTCGAATGGTGAGGATATGTGCCAAAGTCCTCCTGTTGACTGCTTCCACAAATGATAACAAGCATGGATTTCTAGTTGAGATCTTTGCGCTAAAAGAATCCCTTCAAGTATGGATCTCGATCCTTTAACTGGAAGTCAGAATAAACACCTCCGTCTAACAAAAGATCACCTGGTAATTTCTCTTTTTTTTCTCTCTAGCCTCGTCATTTATTTTGTATAACTTTTAGGCATGTTGTGTTGTTCTATTCCTTGCACAATTATTACTAGGAGAAAATTCAGCTATGGCAATGTTGCATTGATGTTTTCTCTGTTTATTTTCCCTTAATGTTAGTGTGCGCATTTGAGGTAGCTTCTTTGCAGTTCTGACGATGTTGAATATAGCATTATCGAACTTGGTTTAATCTTTATAACCTCATAGGAGTTTGTCATTATGGGTGTCCCTGCTTTATTTAACGATGGCTTTCTTTCGTACGTTGGTGATGTAAAAATACCTTTACACTCACATGCATAATTCCTGCCATCTTACACTTTAGGTATGATAAATTTGGTTTAAACAAACATGCTCTGCTAAAGTGCTAACCTTCTCTATGTTGGTTCCTTTTGTAAAGCTCGGCTACAATTTTTCCTAAGAAAATGCTTACAAGCTCTTGTAGTCCTGAAGCCGTTATGGAAGGTTAAGCCAAAGTGCACTTGCAAGACACGCTGATTTAGTTCATCTTATTGTCAACCAAACTGCAATTATTTATTTATTGTTTGTTTTCCTTAATGTCTACAGGCTATACAATAGTAATGGAGGAAATCATTAAACAAATAGTGATTATGGAGCTGGATTTATTATATGCATGCAAACAAGCTTGAGGTCGTGGGGCGGTAGCTTCCTCTCATGGGTTCAGACGGCGGAAAGGTTGGGGTGATCGGTGGTTTGTGATCTTGCTGAATCGTACAAATAAGATGCTTGACACAATTGTCACTACATAGCCCCTTAAACAACCAAGGTGTTCTTTTAGGCCAGTCTAAGCTTAGGGCAATAGCTTCCCAAAGCCTTCGAAGTTTTATATCTATCGTCACTATTTCTGGACAATTGTGTATTGTTTTATAAATTGTTTGTGTACATATACGTGGTTTTATTTGTGTGCATGTATTTTTCTGAAGCCAATTATCGGCCACCGGTCAATAGAGATTTTGTTTGGCTGGATGCATAACTCTTTTTGTTTTATTTTTTATTTTGGTTATTAACCTTTTTTATACCTTGGATTTTGGGTTTGTTTAAATAATATACATTTGGTTTTGATCCCATCGAATTTACACCTTCATATTAGATTTAATACATAAATTTATGCATTTTTTCTATCCATCTTTAATTTTGACCTAAAAAATTGTCTAAACTACCCTCAAATTAAAAAATAAAAGAACTTTAAAAACTTAAAAAGACTTTACACTAAGGTTTTTTTCTTTAAAAATGTATAAATACTTTCAAAAATAGGTGTTTTGTGTGTTTTCTTCTTATTTTTTAAAAGTTTTAATTTTTTCTTTTATTTAAAGATAATTTAATTATTTTAAATGTCAAAATTAACTATTAATTAAGATAATGTATAAATTTGTATGTTAAATTTAATCTGAATAAATAAAAGTGTAATTTTTAAATTAACCTAACGCAAAAAATATAGAAAGAAAAATATCCATTTTTATTTTTAAATCAAATGACTGGTGCAAAAGTCAACACAATTTCTGCGTAGTTCATATCCATGAGCTTGACCTGCTCCCCTTTATTAGCAATGCTCATCCTTTTTGTTTCAATTAGCAATGCTCATCTTAACCTTATGAAATCCCCTATCTAATTTGCAACTATGAGACATGTCACAACAGCAGAGTACCCTTGGTTCAAATTGACAATAGCATAAAGCCCTCAATAGCTATTATATTGTAAAACTCTCGTATGTTTATATTTTGAATCAATTAGTTACTAAACACTCTATTACATAGACCTTTTTCCTTAGAAAGATAGGAATACGGTCGATTGTTCCGGTCATAATTTGACTAGTTATCACCCACTTGTACAACATAATTGACTTCTCCAAGTAATATACAGTTGTTTCTCCCAATTTGTCAATTCTCATATTCTTCAGGAAAAAGATCAACGTCCTTTGCTGGACCCCTTCGGAGTCTTTCCTGTAGATCCACATTCTTGGGCACTACAAGTTCAGTTTCCTCGCCTGACATGGCAAAATATCTCTCTAGCACCATCTGCAACCACCAAAGGCAAGAGAATAACCAGCAATGCAAAAACAACATTGGTTCTAACCCAAACACAGCGTCAAGCTTTCAACAACCACTTACAAAACAAAAAGTTATTACAATATAAAGTTCTCACATGACAGTTTTTAGTTCAAAAGTTTCAGTTTAACCACACTTCCCAAACACCACCCAATAAACAACCCCAAGATAACACAATTAATAATCAGCAAAAGCCGAAGTGGTTAGTTAATACATACCATTGCGGCATAGGCATCACCTTTGTTTTGTCTAGCAGACTCACTAAGGCCCCTGAAAGAGACTTTACGTAAGTTTTATGTCCACATAATGCATATACAATCCCATAATAGTAATATTCCCATCATTTCTTGATCAGCATTTTCAAATGCCATGATAAATTTACTCATGAACCAACTCGATCTCCATTTTTAACTCCAACAACAACCAATTTTGGATTCTAATCCAAAGATGCAATAATTGAGGGAAAAAAAAAAAAATCATCAATCATACGTGGGGAACAAGAAGAATAGATAATTACATGCAAATCATTCGGTCAACAGCCTCTCTTGTCGTCCCATGCTCATCCAGCAAGTATACTCTCCAACCCGTGTGTGTAAAAAGCTAAGGTCAAGGCTCAGTTCCACAAAAGAATTGCTCAATATAAAAGAAAAAACACACACACACACACACACAAAGTACAAGGAAATTCACTAAGATATTAAATCAATATTTCTCATAGCAAATATTACAACCTTAAATGTGCATTAACCAATAAAACACATTAGGAAAAAAAAAAACCACAACAACAACAAAGAAAAGAAAATTTGTGCAACCTGTGAGCAGCTCGAACAGCAAGCCTACCGGCAACACTCCGAACTTTGTTGGACTGAGGCGTCTCCTTCCCATCGCTCGATCTCGGAAGCCCAATTATAAATTCATCAGCTTCCTACACCATTTTTCCCTCAAATTTTCCACTTATCCATTTCAATATAATTCAAAAAAAAAAAATTCTTTTGTAGATGATTGAGCAACCAAATAAAAAAACCTGCTTTTGTGCAATCTCAAGAAGCTGTACCTCCAGCTTCTCTCCTCTCAGTTTCAAAACCTACAAAAAAATTAAAAAACAAAAAGTTCGAGTCTTTTTCCTCTGTAAATTGCAGCTTTCGAAAATGGGCACGGAATGAGGGGATAATTACGGTGAGAGGACGGACGGAGAAGCCTTTGCTGAGAGCAAGGCCGGTGCAGGACATTCCCAAATCTACCCCTAAGCTAAACCCTCCTCTCCAATTGGGGTCAAGTTTCCGGCGAAGGGCATTCGGCGGAATTTCGTCTACCAGGGCTGCCCTCATTCTTCCCTGGTGGTAAGGCCTGTATTTACGACGTTGTTGCTGAAATAACTGGAGGGAGAAAGGGCCATTTTTGGGATTACGAGCGGACCAGAGGAGCGGAGTTTGTGCCGCCGGTGATGATGAAGCTCGATATTGTTGTTGCAGCGACCACATCTGAAATTATGAGTCGAAAAAAGAACGTCGTTTTAGAGGAAGCAAGCAAAAAGAAAGAGTGGTTTTTCCAACATTGTCGTACCCAAAAATAATTTAGCTTTATCTTTGTCCTAAAATATCTTAGGATCATTTTATGGTTATGTCGTTTTTTTTCGTTCATTGCAAATTTGATGCGTTTTCGTTAATTGTTAAATGTATGTCGTTTTTCTATGTTGTTGTCGTTCTCCCAACATTGAAATTGACGATAATCGTTTTATATTTTGATATTGTTTTGAGGTTCATGTTTCCGTGTTTTTTTTTTTTTTTAATTATACAATTGTCATTGTCCCACTTCATCTGGGTTTGATGCCGTTCTTAGTTACACTAATGTTGTTCTAGGTTATCGCGGTTTTCCTTTTATGTCTGTTTTCTGTAGTTGTTGCCATTTCACTTGACGTCGTTTTTTGTGATTTGTCGTTTTCATGATATGGAATGGATGATTCAATTCTAAGATTAAATGACGTATTTTTTTCCCTATAAAAATGATATGTAGTTTATTTTTTTTATCTTATTGACAATTAAATAACAAAATGATTAGAAGCAATTAACTAACAAGAAGATTGGAAACGGCTAAGTTATTCTATAATGTTAATTTTTGATAATGACTTCAGGTATTCACATAAAAAATTGCGTGAACAAATTAAGTGAAAGCAAAATAGTTTATTCGTATTAAATACTGTAGTAAAATGATTCGAATCGTGATTTAAAAATCGAAACAAACGGCTCTAAGTGAACAAGAATTATTAAGTTCGACCCATTGCAATCACCTTCTAGAATCAATTCGAAACCAAAATAAGAAAAATCAATTCCAGGAATAAACAATGATGCACATAACACAGCTCTTGCAAGATTATATATATATATATATATATATATATATATATATTTGATAGTTAAAACTTTAAAACTGCAGTTAAGTGTCAAGAATGGGATTCGTTCTTATGCCCCTTCGGACCGGTACTTGAAACTGGCGCTTTCAGCGCTTACAATATATGACCTTTGTAATTAATAAATAGTTCTTTGTACACAAAAAGAAGAAGAAAGTGATCTGAATATTATCAACAAAACTTCTAGTATTGGTTGCATTTGACGCAAGTGACACAAGTCGTCATGGGCTCATCAACACTCCTTGTCTGCGCGGTGGCATTTCACCAAAGCCTCTTTCTGCGATTTGCAAGAGGAAATATACTACGAGTAAACATCTTCATACTTGCAAATGGCATTATTCATTAGAAGCTGCAAATCCTTGCTCACTCAGCCATTCGTCAACGACTTCTGATGCTTGATCTTCTCAAACATCATGGTTTTCACGACGGCAGCAACTTCAACGGGATTACATGCCTCCATTGCTACTAATCCATGCTTGAGACTCTTCTGATGATCAACTCCTAAATAGAGCCACCACAAGGCCTTCTCTGAATTTGTTGCAACAAATTTTATCTTTGTTAGTATTGGTGAAAAACTTTGTTCACATGGATTTTTTTTTTTTTTTGCCTCCAAATTGAACCACTCTTGAAACTTTGATGACCCCATGACATCTTCTGCCTTAGTTTATAGTTTCTTTATCGCAATCTTCTGTCTAATTGTTAAGCTCTTTAGTAAAGAGAGCCTTCAATGTCTGAAAGCATCTTTTCCACTTGAAAATAATGTAGAGAGTAAATATTATTAATCTAATGAGGATTAAACAAAGAAGACAGAACATACATAAATATTTTAGGATTTTATTTGAGTTCAAAGGCAACAACAACAAGCATCAAGCCAATTTCCCTTTCTATTCTTAAGGCCAAAAAAAAAAAAAAAATCCTCTTTTGTATTTACAAACTCATTATAAAGTTCATGTCTTCCTGAAAATCAAAATAATATGCAAATCTAAAAAATACAATAAATAGGGTAATTTTGTTCTTATTATATCCTAATCCAATATTCTTCAAAATGTATATATATAATCCCGAAGAATTTTAATGCATGCAACAGATCATAAGGATTTCAAGCTTACTCTCTTAAAAGAATAAAACGAGAACAAGAGTTAAAGTAAATGTCAGAGCACACACCAGATTATAAACAAGAAAATTTGCAGTACTTTGAAGGGAAATATGTTGATAACATACAAAAACAATTGAGAACTAGAAAGAGGATAAACGAGCTCTTAACTATACCATGGAATTGAGGAGTGGCAGCTGTTGTGCATGGCTGTAAGCTGACGAAGACAACGAAGAATCTCAAAGCTAAAATTACTCAAACGCCATATATTCCCACCAAGTATCCGAGAACGAGATGAAGGGTATGTGTTGGACCTAGTAGAAATCTTCCCCTTCAATTCTGTCTTTGACTTTAAGCCTGTTTTTGAATACCTTCTACATAGAACAAATATTCAACTCACAGAGAGTGGTGACATATTTCAGCCCCTCTGGCATCATCCACAGTTTTGGAATACGCTTGATGTCTAATCTCTTGAGATTGGTCATTGCACTTTCCTCCACTTCCCACTCCTCTAATCCCTGTAACAAACAAAGAGCGAGAATCTCTAGCTTAGGAAACTCGCCGGCAGAGCACACCAACTTGTACCCATCAAAGTGTGATCTGTCCTTAGTAATCCTTAAGTTTGGCAGCTTTTCTAAGACCACGAACTTTTCCTAATTCGACAGAAAATAGGCCAGTTCCAATTTGGTGAGGTTTTTAGGAATAAATGAAAATTTCTGTTGTGATAAACTGCCAGACAGGCCCAATTTGGTGAGATAATGACAATGAGAATGCAATTCCAAATTTGGAAAATCGCATTTGTTCAGTTCGAAGCTCAAAATTTGAAGGTAGCCTAAGTGAGAGCCGAGTGACCTTAGGACCAAGAGAACTTGGTTATCACTTTTGAAGCTCCTTATCTCTAATTTCAAAATATTTGGCAGTGTGAGGACTACATTTCTTATGAAATCCCTAGCACAAACACCTTTCAATTCCTTGAGGGTTGTTAGGCTATTGTTCCCAATTAGAGGACTTCTGACTACAGGACAAGCTCTTGATGAGCATGGCATTGACAAATATCTCATATTAATCAGCCTTGATAATGTCCTAGGAAGAAAGAATTGAGAATCATCTTCACGACCTAGAGTGCACAAATTCAGCAAGTCACCTACAGAGTCTGGCAATTTCCATTTTTTCTCAATACTGCATTATCTAAATTACCTCAAGGGAATTAAATTACCGATTCCCCTCAGAAGTTTAGCATCTGTAAATCTGCCCCCAATAAAATCAAGTTCCAACACTCTTAACCGCATAAAACTCTTCTTTCTTAGAGATAAAAAACGAAGAGAATGCATACCAAAGCCTAAAAGCGAACAAAGATGAGGGTGTAATTGTTGCATCCATGGTGCACCGCTTTTCATATCATGGTCATGAATAGCGATGCGGCATGAATGAGTTGTAGTAGAGTAGTGATGGACTGAAGAACCAGCCATCATCATGTTCATGATCTTCTTTTTCTCCATGAGCTCAAAGAAAACCCCCTCCTTTGATTTAGATGTGCAAAAGTCTCAAAATAGATCGTGCAATTTGCATGTTTTGATGCCTTTTCCAGTATGGTCCCTCTTTCCCACTTGAACCATGCATCTATCTACCAACTCTCCCAAGTACTCCTCGGCTATATTTCTGCATGTAATTCATCTCCAAACATCGGTACAAAGCCTTCTGCAATCCATAATCGGATCAATTTTCTTTTTGGAATTTCACTGTCTTCTGGAAAGATTCCTAGATAAAGAAAGCATGGTTTCTGTCGAAATGTATAATAGCTGTTTTCCATGTTTTTAGGAGAGTACAGATTTTTAGGAGAGTTTGTTAGAATTTGTTTTGATATCCCAAAGATTGTGGGATAGGTCCAGGATCCCAAAGATTGTGGGATAAGTCCAGGATAGGCTCCATGATTCTAGGAATCATTAGTTATTTTTCTTTCTTCGACTGTATACTTGTATATATATACATATCCAGTGTAATTCTAAAATAATAAGAAGAAAAATACTAATTCATTTTTCTCTTAATTCTCTAAGATGGTATCAGAGCTGTAAAGTCTTCCTGGGGACTTGAGTTTTCACGTGCAGCCTTCATTGCTGCGTTCACCCCGTAGCCTTCATTGCTGCCCTCACATTTATTTTTATTTTCTTCCTCTCTTCTGTATTAAATATGGCCACATCCGAAACTACCATCACCAGCAACCCCAACCCTTTCGACGAGTCTAACTCAATCCAAAAGACTGGTGACCTGCAGAACATCAGATCATCATATCGACTCAATGGAAGAAATTACCTGAAGTGGTCCCAATTGATCCGGACCTATTTGAAAGGCAGAGGGTGTATCAGACACCTAATTGAACCTGGACCAGCAAAGGAAGATCCCACCTTTAGAGTTTGGGATGAAGAAGACTCTATGATCATGTCTTGGCTTTGGGACTCAATGGACCCGACAATCAGTGACACCTACATGTTTTTGGCTACAGCAAAGGAAATCTGGGATTTTATTCTGCGTACTTACTCCAAGGCTCGTGATGCAGCACAAATATATGAGATCAAGATGAAAACTGGGGCAACAAAACAAGGGGAGAAGTCTGTCACTGAATATGCAAATACTCTGCAAAACCTGTGGCAAGAACTCGACCACTATCGCGTGTTTGACATGAAGTGTACTTATGATGCTGCTATTCTGAAAACTTTCATTGAGAAGGACCGGGTGTATGACTTCCTCGCCGGTTTAAATCCTGAATTTGATCAGGTTCGAGTGCAAATCCTCGATAAGGATGAAACACCCTCTTTGGAGGAAACCATATCCATTGTAAGAGCTGAGGAAAGCCGAAGAAGTGTTATGCTTGAATCTCAAACCGTGTAAGCATCTGCATTAGTCACCAAGACTGATTTTCAGGAGAAAAGTAAAGGGGAACAATCAAAGAAGATGGGAAGAGACAATCAGTGGAGAGAAAATAAAGATAACTTATGGTGCACCTACTGCAAAAAACCGAGGCATACAAAGGAGAAGTGTTGGAAACTTAATGGGAAGCCACCTAGCCGAGAATGGTCCACCAATGGGCAGCAGAGATCTCAAGCTCATATGACTGAGCAGACTAAAACTGATGAAGGCTCGGACAAACGTAGTTTTAGCCCCGATGAGATTGAACGCATACGGAATCTGTTAGGATCACTAGAGAAACCCTCAGGAGCTGGCTCATTAGCTATCTCAGGTAATTCTTCACTATCTCTCTGTTTAAATGCCTCAGACCAGTATTATACCAATACATGGATCGTTGATTCTGGCGCCACAGACCACATGACCCACTCTTCACATTGTTTCCATACCTATACTCCATGCCCTAGTAATAGGAAGATTGTTGTTGCCAATGGTTCACTAGCAACTGTTGCAGGAGTAGGGGACATACTCATCTCACACTCTTTAACCTTAAGAAACGTCCTTCATGTACCAAAACTATCGGCAAGCTTAGTATCTGTCCAGAAACTCACTTACGACCTTAATTGTTGTGCTGTTTTTTCTCCCTCTTGTTGTGTTTTTCAGGACCAGGGCTCGGGGAGGAGGATTGGACTTGCTAAGGAAAGGAACGGTCTCTACCATCTTGAGTGCCCTCGAAAAAGCATGAATAATTTGTCCATATCATTTCTTAGCACTCCAAATAAAGATGCCATATGGCTCTATCATTTACGTTTTGGCCACACATCTTTTCGAGTCTTACAGTTTATGTTTCCCCATTTGTTCAAGGATGTTGATACTTCAAGTCTTCGTTGTGACATTTGTGAGTTAGCTAAACATAAACGTGTACAGTTTCCCATCAGTAATAAAAGATGTTCTCATCCTTTTCAATTAATTCATAGTGATATATGGGGTCCCTCTCCTATTTCTAATATTTCTGGAGCTCGGTGGTTTGTTTCCTTGATTGATGATTATACACGGGTCACATGGATTTTCTTACTCAAAAACAAATCTGATGTCAGTACTGTTATCCCTATTTTTCATTCTATGGTTCAGAATCAATTTGGGGTTAAAATTAAAACATTCAGATCAGACAATGGTAGAGAATATTTCAATCAAGTCTTGACACCTTACTTTCAAAAACAAGGGATTATCCATGATTCATCGTGTGTCGATACACCTCAACAAAATGGGATAGCCGAGAGAAAAAATGGTCATTTGCTGAGTGTCACCCGAGCTTTACTTTTTCAAGGACATGTTCCAAAAAATTATTGGGGAGAAGCCGTCCTTACAGCTACACATTTAATAAATAGACTTCCCTCACGCGTGCTAGATAATAAAACTCCCATGGAAATCCTTCAATCCTTTTACCCTAATTTCAGAACCTCAAATGGTCTCATTCCTAGGGTATTTGGATGTACTGCATACATCCATGTCCATAAACAACACAGAGGAAAGTTAGATCCCCGTGCCATTAAGTGTGTCTTTATTGGCTACTCATCCACTAAAAAGGGTTATAAATGTTACAATCCTCACTCCCGTAAGACCTATATCTCGGCTGATGTAACATTCAATGAGAACAAACCATTTTTTTCCCAGTCCTATCTTCAGGGGGAGATGCCTATGATGGAAGATAGTCCTTGTGAGTCAGTGGGTTTTGAACCTCTTAATCTAAGAGAAACCGCTCTGGAATCAAATCCTTCTCCTCCATCCGTGCCTGTCCAAGAGAATCCTAGTCCTGTGTCTGCATCAAAAAGCAATCCAGAACCTATTTTAGCTCCAGAAATAACAACAGTACCAGTTGTCTCCAATTCTGTTCCTACTCTTCCTGAAAACGTGCCTCCTTCAGAGTCAGTTCGTATTATTCATGAGTTTCCAAGGCATTTAAAGGTGTACTCTCGACGAGCAGCTACTATTCCAGATTTGCAGCAAGTTCAAGAATCCAATCCGAAAGCTGGGAATGAATTCATGATAAGATCCGAACCATCACAATTGCATACACAGCCAGCCGAGCCTGCTACAGATGACTCCCACCTACCCATAGCCGTCCGAAAAGGTATAAGAGAATGCACCAAAAGACCCTTATATCCACTGTCTCATTATGTATCTCTGAACCACTTGTCATCAGCCCACAAAAATTTCATCATAAGTCTTCATACCATTTATATTCCTAATACGGTTTCTGAGGCATTGACAAGGAACGAATGGAGGAATGCTATGAAGGAAGAAATGGAAGCCTTAGAAAAGAACCGAACTTGGGAAATTGTTAAGAAACCAAACGGGAAGAATATAGTTGACTGCAAATGGATCTTCATGGTGAAATACAAGGCCGATGGTTCACTTGAAAGGTATAAAGCGAGGTTAGTAGCTAAAGGGTACACTCAAACCTATGGAGTTGATTATCAGGAGACTTTTGCTCCAGTAGCTAAAATGAACACTGTGAGAATTTTACTGGCATTGGCAGCTCACTTTGACTGGCAGCTTCTACAATATGATGTGAAAAATGCATTCCTTCATGGTGATTTGGATGAGGAAATATACATGAACATTCCCCCAGGCTTCGGAGACAACACGGGTAACACAGTTTGCCGGTTGAAAAAGGCCCTGTATAGGCTGAAACAATCTCCTAGGGCATGGTTTGGCAGATTCTCCAAGGCTATGAAAAAGTTAGGATATAGCCAAAGTCAAGGTGACCACACTCTGTTCATGAAGCACTCGGCAACAAGGGGAGTTACTGCTCTTCTGGTATATGTGGATGACATCATTATAACTGGAGATGATGAGAAAGAAAAGGAAGAATTGAAGCAGCAACTGATCAGGGAATTCGAGATAAAGGAACTCGGGAAGCTGAAGTATTTCCTTGGAATTGAAGTAGCATATTCCAAACAGGGGATTTTTATATCACAACAGAAGTATGTGATTGACTTATTGAAGGAGACAGGTAAGATTGGGTGTAAACCAATTGCTACTCCTATGGATACTAATCAGAAGCTTGAAGATGCAAAAGAAGAACCTAAAGTAGATAGGCAGATGTACCAGAGACTTGTAGGGAGACTTATCTACTTAGCTCACACTCGGCCAGATATAGCTTACTCTGTAAGTGTCATCAGTCAATTTATGCATGATCCAAGGGAGTCACATCTTCAAGCTGCTTATAGAGTTCTACATTACTTGAAAGGAAGTCCAGGGAAAGGAATCTTGTTTAAGAGGAATAGTCATCTCTCCCTAGAAGCCTATACTGATGCAGACTATGCAGGATCAATGGTAGACCGAAGATCAACTACAGGTTATTGTACTTTTCTTGGAGGCAATTTGGTGACCTGGAGAAGCAAGAAACAGAACGTTGTAGCGAGATCTTCAGCTGAGTCAGAATTTCGAGCACTTGCTCAAGGCGTGTGTGAACTGTTGTGGTTGAAAATTATCCTAGATGACTTGAGGATCAAGATGGAAGGTCCTATGAGGCTTTATTGTGACAACAAATCAGCCATTAATATAGCTCATAATCCTATTCAACATGATAGGACTAAACACATTGAAATTGATAGGCATTTCATCAAAGAGAAATTGGAGGAAAGAATTATATGCATGTCATATGTACCATCTGGAAGCCAGCTAGCAGATTTCTTGACAAAAGGATTACACAGTTCAAATTTTCACAATAGTATTTCCAAGCTAGGAATGGAAGACATCTATTCCTAGCTTGAGGGGGAGTGTCGAAATGTATAATAGCTGTTTTCCATGTTTTTAGGAGAGTACAGATTTTTAGGAGAGTTTGTTAGAATTCGTTTTGATATCCCAAAGATTGTGGGATAGGTCCAGGATCCCAAAGATTGTGGGATAAGTCCAGGATAGGCTCCATGATTCTAGGAATCATTAGTTATTTTTCTTTCTTCGACTGTATACTTGTATATATATACATATCCAGTGTAATTCTAAAATAATAAGAAGAAAAATACTAATTCATTTTTCTCTTAATTCTCTAAGAGTTTCAAATAATAAGGCAAATCTTGGAAGCTCAAGTCCAAGATATCTTCCACTCGATATTGCTGCACCGATTTGAGCTTATTGATGATGAGTGTTTCCACATCTTTCTGCAGCTTTCTCAGTTGATGTGATGAGTTAATACTTGTTCTCAATAAGCCTGCAAGTACAACAATTGCAAGAGGTAGTCCTCCACATTTATCCACCATCTTCTTTCCTAGTTCTTCAAATTCCAACAGAATATCACCGCCTTCACTAAAAGGCCTTCCTTGAAAATGCTTTACGCTTGAGAAGCTCCCAGCTTTCTTGATGTGTTAAAAGTGGAGGTTTGACTGGAGAGCTATGAGGATCAGCGGCGGATGCCACCGTTTCTATGCTCGTGGTGAACAAAATTTTGCTCCCCGGCATCCCTTTTGGAAAAGCACTTTGAATTGTAGGCCAAGCCTTAATGCTTCAAACATCATCAAGAACTATGAGATACCTCTTCCCTCTTTACTCATCTTTTATGCTCTCAACCAAGTCATGATCTTCCAAGCCTTAAAATCTCCTGTCTATTCCTCCTTTCTTCTAGAAGCTCCTCGATAGGTATTTTTTCCTTTTGCAAAATTCTTTCCTGTTCGGAAGCCAACTTGCGCCATCCAAAGTCAGTGCTACAAATTCCGCCATCGAAACAAAAGACCACTTTAGTACTGGTGTTTCAAAATCCCCACAAATATTTTTGCCACTGCTTTTAATTCTCTCCCATTGCCCCACAGAACACTCATCTTTCTTCCAAAGAAATTTTCTTTTCTTCTGTTTTTTGTGTTGCCAGACAACTTTTCCTTTATTACCCGAGAATTATTGGACTGAAAATTCTAAGATTCCACGTCTCCACAAGTAGGTGGCCGTGGACTTTGACTTCATCCTAGCACGTCGTGAACTTATCCCTCCCCGGATTGCCCCAATAAGCATGAAGAAAATTTCTGACACGTTATAACTTGTAACAACCAAAATTTAACAGACGCAGCAAGGATTTAGTTCTTGAATGGCAACGGGAAATAAAAGAATGGATTTGTTGGATAATTGGTTTCACATGAACATAAGATGCTGAAAACTTAAACAGAAGGTCATATAATCAGCAAAATAAATTCTCGACTGTGAAATCGTAAAACATGCACGTACAAAAGAAATAAAAATGTTTTCTTTTTCTTGGAAAAAAGGAATAACAAAATAGTCCTTAATCCGTCTCTGTACTCGAATGAAGAACGAGGGAGAGTCTGTTACTACAAAAGGGACCTTGTAAGGGACGATAAACTGGCAAAATAATTGACTTATATTACATTAACCTCATGAGAAAGGTAGAGTGTTTCTATTGAGTAGTCTCTTTATTCTTGTTGCTTTGGATCAAAAGAGAGAGCTATATCCAAAACCGTCCCAGAAACATGCTCGTTAACACCCGAAGTCTCTCCTGGAACTGTAACTGCATTACCAACGGGAACAAGTGCATTCTTTGCTGCAACATCAACGGTTTCATTTGAGTTTTGGCTTCCGTATCTGTATTTGTAAGAGCATTTTGGTTTGCATCTTATAGTGTCAGATTGGTTCCTTGAGTCAGCAAGTCAGGTTGATTCTGAGTTCCAGAACTTGACCCTAGTGCTGGGACAAGCCCCACCGTCTCCAGTGCTTGGGCGACACCCACCATCCTTGGTGCTTGGGAGACCCCCACCGCCACCGGTGCTTGGGCATGAGAAAGCACGTAAGTCATCAGAAGCTGGGCCAAGAGGACCTGAGGGTTATTAAAACCTTGCTGAACTTGAGGAGCGAGTGAAGTTGACGGGGCATTAAAGTTAGGTGGATAGCTTCTCCATAGAAAGCTCGGTGGCCATGAAAGCACTTGAGGGTCGCTTGGTGCTTCTTACCAGTCAAGTGATTGTCAAACGCAACCCGCGACTCACACTTTACATTGCACAGCTCGCATATTAAAGGAAGCACCTATTTAGGCTTGGGAAGCTCAACAGGTCTTGTTGATCCTTCATTACCTCTCATGTACTTACAGCCTCGGCCACCTCTCATCTTGCGCTTAGAACTGCGGCCCCTGGCTGGAATTTGATCCGGCTGTTTCTTCTCCACTTCTGCCGGGGCTTTGGAATTGTCCCCCGTCACAGCACTTTGTTGTTCTGTTTCATTGCTATTATCATTAGTCATAACTTGGGAAGTGTTTTCCGATAAGGGTTGGTTCGCTTCAACTTTCTCAGGCTGACCAACATTTGGTTTTTAATTCGGTGTTGGGCATTTGTTCATTCTGCTGTCCAGTAGTGACTTTGTTGAGTTTCTACAACTCCTTTAAATACCTGCAAATTCTTTTTATGTCGCTTTCCATTCTTATGCTTCTCGAGTATTTCTAGAGTGTTGCAGTCAACCCTATAAAGTTCACACCATGCCATATGGGGGAGGCAGCCAGAATGGAGCGGTGGCCACTAGAGTTGGCACAGGCAATGGTGCCTGCAGGGGAACCGATACCCAAGGCTGCTGCTGCACAAAAGCAGCTTCACCTTCAGCCGGCACAGATGCTGAATTTGGACTGTTCAATACAGCACCATGTGATCCAAAGTGCCCACCGCCACCCTGGCCACGTCCCCTACCATGGAAAGAGGGTGTGGAACGATCTGGTCTAGGACCACGGCGACCAAAATGGCCCTGATCCCCTCTGAAGGGCCTATTGCCCCTTCTACCTCCTCTAAGCGGAGAATGCCCACTCTGCAGAACAGCATTTTAAGAATTAAAACAGTCCATCTAACCATTTCATCTCATTAACAAATATCCAGACATGAAACAATGAAAAATAATCGAATGTTTGATACCCAACAAAAAAGTAAAAAAAGAAAAACAAATAAATTTATAATTGTAAGTTTTAATACTCACACATTGAGAGAAGCAAATACTTATAAGGTTAGAGATTAATTCAAGGCAATCAGCTAGTAAATTCTCTAGCAATATAACCTATCATGTAGGGAGACAAAAGGGCGAAGATCTTTTTGTAATTAATCTTATTTGTCACAAGCACATGTGTTTTATAAATTATCACAAAGCACAGCCTTTAACTTTTGTAATTTATATAAAGTTAAGATTATTATGGAGCTTTTCTTTTTCTTAAGAATGAAATAAAGGATTTATTTTCTTGGAACACGAAAAATATTTCATTCTGGATTAAGACATAAAGACTCCAATTATGAAATAAATAAAGGGAAAATTTGATTAAAGTTTGAATTTTCAAAAACTTCAAAGTCTATTCTATACGAGAAACTATTAACACCTTTTAGGCCTTTAATTCACGCTCACATCATGCAAACACAAATGACCAAAATATGTCTGAGATTCTTAAAAAGTCAGCAATTTTCATCAAATACGGGATCCAAATGTCAAAAATTTGCATCAAAGAAATATGTCAGGTGAAGCAAAATCCATTTTCTCATCAAATATGATATTCCCTCACACATAAAACCATTCACTTATTCCTTCATCAATCTCTATAAATCAAGTCAAACATCTGAATTATTTATATAAAAAAAAAAAACGCAGAACAGTATAATTTTATGTAAACCCAATTACCTCGATTCTCAATACCAAAATATATATATATATATATATATATATATATATATATATATATATATTCTAAGAATTAAAGCCCTTACCGGCACTTGCAAAGCCGTCTGCGCAGCATCGACGTTACCCAATATGTTATTTTAAAAAAAAAAAAATTATGTACCTTTTTTATATTTTCTAAACACCATAATACAAATTTAATGTTTCGTCAAAATACAGGATACCAAAGCATAATTATGTTTATTGAATTAAAATCTGACTTTAATTTGTAAATATTCTATAAATATCTCAAAATAATATCATTAAAATAATTAGTTTGTAACAATATGATATAAAATGTGATATCATTAAAATAATTACTATATAATTAAGAATATTTTTAAAATATCTTAAATATTGTATTGAATTTCAATTTCATAAAAATATTCAGCCATGAATTGTAATTTTTTTTCAAAAATCAATCACAAAAACGTAAAGAGCAGCAGGCAAACCTCTATAGTATCTAAAGCCCAAAGCGCTCAGTTCCAATTACGTGAAAAAAGTGCAAACCTCTTTAAGAATTTCATTTTTTTTTTTTAATGTTATGTTATCTATATTCGTATGATCACTCATCTATTGCGTACTCAAAAGGAATTTCTCCCAGATTCATTTAAGAGTCAGGTGATAAGAAATGACCAAGCTTGGAAGAGCACATATGTTATATGGAATGCTCAAGACACAGGTCTCAGATCAAATTCACTCGAACTTGTGCATATCTGTTTCAAGGAAAGGCCAGAGTCCACTCAAACTTACATGAATGTTCATGCTCCGTAAGCATGTGACAAAGGTGTAGTGTAGTTTCTATAAATATGGTGAAAGATTGTGTTTGGGTGTGTTTTGGTACGTTTGACAACGCAGTTAGAATGAATATAGTGTAATATGCGAGTGCTTTACACTGTAAGATACTTTTGCTTTATATTGTAACATGTAAGAGCTTTATACTGTAACAATTAAAACCATATAGTTTCAACGATGTTGTCAAACTTTACTGTTTGACAAGTTGAAAAGGCAAAGGCGTTGGAAAACCACCTGAGAGAAGCACATATGAGAGACAATGAATTGAGTGGGAACAATAAGGCAAGAATTTTGTGTAAACGGGCCATGGTTCGGTTCTAAGATTTGCAGAGCACGTGGTTGAGATATTGAAAGAACTTTGTGGTAACAAAAAACATGTGGTCTCTGGCGGTGGTCGCTGGTGCAGGCCGATGGCAACCAGAAAAAACGGATAGATTACGATTAAAAATCTACCAGATTATTATCCATAATGAGGTAGATTACCGATTGTAATCTACAACTTTAATTGCTGAACGAGTTTCATCAAACTGTGGATTGGTGGTTGTTCTCAACTCCTGGCTTTGTCCAACCATTTCATTCCTTGTGACATCTAAACTGTTTACACGGAACGGATGCAAAAAAGAATATAATGAAAAAAAAAAAGTTCCAATAATGCAGATCCTACAGTAACTTTGAAAAGTGAAATTTTAATCTTACAAAATTACATAAACATGTTCAAATCCAATCTTAATAGTTCAAAAACACATACCATAGGCAAATATAAATAGAATATGAATCCAAAATTGCAATAGGAAGTAATGATAAAAAATGTTGAACAATTATGAATATCAATTCATAATAATTGTCTAGTATCAAAGTAGTTCAAACTCAACCTTTTTTTTTCAATCCTTTAGTTGCTCATTGAGGAGGATGACGACTTCTAGACTCGACCATATCTTTATTCCTAACCAGCATGTCAAAATGTAAACCATATTTTTTCAACACAGAAGCGCGAACACTATTGAATTCTGAATTCACAAACTCAATAGCCATTTGCACCTTGAACTCGTCTAGATCAAACTGCAAGTACAATGACTATTAAACAAAAGTAAAAACAACAATTAAACTTTTAAGCAGATTATGGTATAAATACCTCAGGAATACTATCCAATCCTTGGCTGCCTGCCAAGATGTGCTTCATGGTGTTAATGCGGCAATCAGTTCACCTATCTTGTTGCATATGTCTTTCATGGATAACTTTAAATGATTGAAGGGATAATCCATTGGGAGATGTCATTATTATGTTGTCCGCCAACAAATGGTCTAGAATGCGCAGCTGCAATGCAACGTTTTTAAGAGTTCAAACGTGTTACACTCATTTTGTTGTCCTAGTTGTTATCCTATCTACCACATAAATATTGACACCTCAATATTTTGACACATCACTTAGGCTTAACAGAATGCTCTTTTTTGACCATGTTTGAAAAAGTAAAAAAACAGAACTCAAAAACAAAAAACCTCAAATTACGCAAAAAATAATACCATTTTTTTATTTTTCAATGAACAAGCCATGACTCTTTCTGTCTCTCTTCATTTCTAGTTGAAATGAAGTCATGACTCTGTCTCCTAAACTAAAAGTGAAAACCCAAAAAAAAAAAACCCACCAAAAACTGGGCATTTCTTAATCCAAGAACCTAATTCTAGTCTGTCTTTTTTTTGTTTTTTGTTTGTTTGTTTTTTTTTTTTTTCATTTGAGCCAAGAAACTTAAAAAAAGAAACCAACCAAACCTAAGTGGGTTTTAAAAGAAATAGTACCAAAAAAAGAATTTTACTTATTTATTGCATTTGTCACAAAAAGCCGGGATTTTGAAAGACATTGAAGAGGCAAATTACTGACTACTGAGAGCTGTAAAACAATTTTTTTTGAAGAAGCGTTTGTTAGAGTTCCGTTAACGTTAGCACTTAGCTCTATCATGGCTACTGTGTCAAAGTGCAATGAGGTGTCAATATCTAAATGGAGGGATAGTCATAGCGACGACATATTTGGACTCCCCACCTTAAACTACCCAACTTACACAGATTATTCCTTTGAAGAACTAATTTGTAAACTCCATTATCAAAAATAATAATAATAATAATGTTAGCATTTAGCTCTATCATGGCTAATGTGTCAAAGCGTAATGAGGTGTCAATATCTAAACGGAGGGATAGTCATAGCACAACATATTTGGACTCCCCACCTTAAAGTACCCAACTTACACATATTATTCCTTTTAAGAACTAATTTGTAAACTCCATTATCAATAACAATAATAATAATAATAATATTTTGTAAACTGCTTGCATTGTACCAAAAAGTTTGTTTGCAAATGGATATCATTTATGGTGCTGTTAGTGCTTACCATTTCTTTCACGTTCTCCTCACACTCGCGATCAAAACTTTCTTCACGATAAGCGGCCATGGAATCCCATAAAACAACATTCTCTTCCTTTAAATTGACTACAGCCGTTTTGCAACCAATTCCAAACCGAGGTAACACTGGAATAATAATCTATTTGGTGCAGGTTGTTAGTCGCCAATATTTATAAATAACACCAATTAACCTCAACAATCAATTAGAAATAAGGGCTCTATACCTTAGTGCACTTTGAAAAATTCCCAAAATATTTGCACCACTCTGCTACTCGAGAATTATAATAATCCGTGTCTACAAGCGGTCCTTCTAGTTTCCAACAGCCTGCCGCAATCTGCATAAGTAGAAGAACTTTAACTAATTAGCTATCGAATATTAAATTAATCTCTCTAATCAAATACTATATATGAATGAATTATTTTGCCTAAATTGACCATATGGAGTTAATGGAGCAATTATAAGTTCAGATCTCAATAAAGTACCGAAAGGGAAGTTGGGAGGAACCAGCATTGTCGGTTCTTTGGGATTTCATATTGTGTCAATAAATAGGCATATGCATCGATTACCAACAAATGAAACAATATGGGAGTCAATAGGACCCTTCAAAGTTAGACAGGTGTTAAGTTACTATTATTCAAAGCTTATTCTCCCGCGGCTCCGGGGGTTCGAAACTTGCTGGACTTATGAACAGTATTTTGAGCGGAGTTAAATCTTCTGATCCAAAACGTGCTAATAATTCACTTCAAGATAAAATTAATGCAATTGTCAGGTATCGACTTACGAGCAAAAGTTTAAACTAAATTGAAACTATGATATCATGCTACATAGATGTGTGTTCACCTCTCATCAAGACTTTCATCAAAAACATAGAATGTAATCTTCAACTCTATCTCATATAACTATTTGGTTAATTCAAAGGGACCAATTTTAAGACCGTCACTGCTAACAAATTTATTGCACATATATATGGAGGAAGGCTGCAAACTGACATTGCTTGAATCCGCACTCAAGCTTTGGGAACCACCCTCGGGTTCATCATCATCCGGCACTATTATGCAGTTTCTCTCAATCCCCCCACCACCACCACTTTCCCCTGCAATACCTTCTCGATCACTCTTATTAACATCCTCCTTATTGGATTGTTTGTTGGGGAATTAGGCTACTCCTAATTCTAAGGATCACAAGAACGAACAATTGCAGAAAATAAATAGGAGAAAAGAAGAAAGAAGAGACACCAAATTTTATACAGGTTCGTCCAAAATTGAGATTACGTCCTATTTCTGCCGCTTGCAGATTCTACTATCATGAAGGAGATTACAGATTACAAGAGCAGTTTCTCACACACTCACAAATTGTGCTTATCAAAACTCTATTCTATCTAGCACCCTGTGGGAATTTTTCTCTCTCAAGGATGGAGCTCTCAAGAATGACGTCTCTCATAAAATAGTGTCACTCTTAATCTCACACATACACAACCCTAGCCACCTTATGTCTATTTATAACGAAAGGAAGAGAAAAATAGTAACTAATGGGAAACCCTAGTAGTTTCCCTTTTTGGGGCGTTTGAGTTCGACTCTGACTCAAAAAATACCGCGCAACACAGCGCGTCAGCGCCGCGGCGCTCTTTTCGAGCGCTGCGGCGCTCCCCTGCAGCGCCTAGGCGCCATCCACTCACAGCCTAGGCGTTTTGTTGCTGGCGCCTAGGCGCCCTTGTCCTAGGGCCGCGGTGCTCTCCTGGCAGAGCCGCGGCGCTTACTCCCTGCCTCACGAGCATGCGTTTTTCCCTCTTTTTTTTCCTTTCTACTGGGGTGTTGACTTGATTTGGCTCCACATCTGCAACAATCTCCCACTTGGAGACTTATCAATCACCATGTCTCCAACTGCAATAGCAACGACTTCTCACGCCTTATGGAGAAGTTCAACTTAAGTTGCACACTACTTTAGTTTCTCAATCGGAACCGTCTTGGTGAGCATATCTACTGGATTCTGACTCCCAAGAATCTTCTCAAGCTTCAACACTCCATCTTCCAAAGCTGACCTGATGAAGTGATACCGCAATTGTATATGCTTCGTCCTAGCATGAAATGCGGGATTTTTCACCAAATGAATGGCTCTCTAACTGTCACTATGTAATGCACTCCTTTCCTGTTTGTGACCCAGTTCTTCCAGAAACGACCGCAACCAAATCATCTCCTTACTCGCTTCTGTCATTGCCACATACTCTGCTTCTATTGTAGAGAATGCAACTATCTTTTGCAGCTTCGAGACCCAACTAATTACAGTGCCACCCAAAGTGTAGACATAACCGGTGGTACTTTTCCTGCCATCAATGTCTCCAGCCATATCAACATCAACATAGCCCTGTAGTTCCAAGTCTGACTTCTTGAAACACAATGCTAAACCCGCAGTACCTCTCAAATATCTGAGAATCCACTTCACTGCCTCCCAATGTTGTTTACCTGGATTACTCATGTACTTACTAACAACTCCCACTGCATGTGCAATGTCCGGTCTGGTACAAACCATGGCATACATGAGACTGCCTATAGCGGAAGCATAAGGCACCTTGGCCATGTGGTCTCGTTCCTGCTCCGTGGTCGGTGATTGCTCCTTTGATAACTTGAAGTGACTGGCCAAAGGAGTATTCACAGGCTTTGCATTACCCATGTTAAATCTGCTCAGCATCTTTTTAACATATTCTTCCTATGACAGTTTCAGACTGTTACGGTTCCTCGTGATTCTCATCCCAAGGATTTGTTTTGTAGTACCTAAATCCTTCATTACAAACTCCTTAGACAGCTTCTTCTTCAGCTTGTCAATCTCCTGTTTGCAACATCCTGCTATCAGCATATCATCGACATATAGCAACAATATAATGTAGGCATCACCATAATTCTTCACATAACAACAGTGATCTTCCTGACACCTCAAGAAACCATTGTTGCACATAAACCCGTCAAACTTCTTGTACCACTGCCTGGGAGCTTGTTTGAGGCCATACAAGCTCTTCTGAAGTTTGCACACTAAGTTCTCCTTACCCGGTACTTCAAATCCTTGTGGCTGCTTCATGTAGATCTCATCCGCCAAATCACCATGGAGAAAAGCTGTCTTCACATCCAACTGTTTCAAGAACAAGTCCTCATTTGCCACTAGCGCAAGTACCGTCCTGATCGTGGTTAGCTTCACCACCGAAGAAAAATTATCATTGAAGTCGATGCCTTCTTTCTGCTGAAAGCCTTTTACCACCAATCTTGCCTTATACCATTCGCTGCCATCAGATTTATCTTTAATCCGGTATACCCACTTATTGTGCAAGGCCTTTTTGCCCTGGGGTAATTTTATCAATTGCCATGTCTGATTGGACATTAAAGAATCCATCTCATCCCTTATGGATAACTCCCACTTGATCGAATCTTCAGCCTCTATGGCTTCATCATAGCTCTCTGGCTCTCCTTTGTTGGTCAACAAGATATAATGCAGAGAAAGGGAGTATCTCTACGGCGGTCTTATAGTCTTGCTAGACCTCCTGACTGGTGTGGCAGGAGTACTTTGGTGTCCCTCTGGAGCTACATTTTCTTGGTCTTCAAACTTTGGATTCTCCACTTCCACTTCAGGAAGATCCTTCAATGGAATCACCTCAGGCCTCTTATCTTCAGAACCTGAATTCCTGGAGTCAGTGTTGTCTCTGTCCTTGTACAGAACACCTTCATTGAAGATCACATCCTTGCTCCTGATAATCTTTCGACTTTGGTCATCCCAAAGACGATAACCAAACTCAAGTCCACCATAGCCAACCAAAAAACACTTCTTTGACTTGGCATCCAGTTTACTTCTAGCAGCAGAATCAATGTGAACATAGGAAACACAACCAAATACTCTCAAGTAAGAGAGATCAACCTTTTTATGGCTCTAGACTTCTTCCGGTAGCTTGAACTTCAACGGTGTGGATGGACTTCTGTTGATCAGATGAGCGGCTGTATTAATTGCCTCAGCCCAAAACATCTTTGACAGCCCCGCATGTAACCTCATGCTTCTAGCACGCTCGTTTAAAGTCCTATTCATCCTCTCAGCTACCCCATTCTGTTGTGGTTTCCCTAGAATGGTCTTCCTTATCTTTATTCCATTCTCAACACAGTACCGCCTGAAATCTTCATCTAAATACTCTCCCCCATTGTCAGACTGCAGGCACTTCACCTTCAAATCTGTCTCGTTCTCCACCATGGCTTTCCATCTCTTGAAAGCATCAAAGATATCAGATTTTTTTTTTCAGAAAGTAAACCCATACCTTCCTGCTTGAGTCATCTATGAACGTCACATAGTAGTTTGCGCCACCAAGGAAAGTCACTGGCACAGGTCCCCACACATCAATGTGAACTAGCTCCAATTTCCTGGACTTAGGCTCTCTACCCATCTTTGAGAAACTGACTATCTTTTGTTTACCAAAGATGCAGGCTTCACACAAACTGTGATCAACAGTTTTCAAACCCGGCAGTTTTTCTTTGCAGTGAAGCACCTTCATACGCTTCACACTCATGTGACCAAGCCTATAATGCCATAGCTCGGTATTAGCAGTAGAATCAGCAACTGCTATGGAATCTCTACAACTAGAGTTCATGTAGAGAGTTCCAGCCTTACGTCCCCGAGCAATAACCATTGTTCATTTCGTGACTTTCCAACCTCCACAATTGAAGGTCACTTTATGTCCTTCATCATCCAATTGCCCCACCGAAATCAAGTTGCGTATTAGTTTGGGAACATGTCTCACCTTATGAATCTTCCACACAGACCCATTAGGCATTTTTAAACTGACATCTCCAATGCCAACAATATCCAAAGGCTCTCTATCAGCAAGATAAACCTTACCATGATTTCTGGCAACATAATTTTCTAGGACATGACGGTGTGCAGTGGTGTGGAATGATGCTCCTGAATCTATCACCCACGAATCAAAAGAACTGTCAACTGACAAGATTAAGGCATCTTGTTGCTCTTCAGTGGCGGCATTAGCTGTGTCATTATTCTTGTCTTCGTTCTTCCTTGGAGCCCTACAGTTCTTCTTCAAGTGGCTAGTCTTTCCACAATTCCAACACCCCATAGTCCTACCGTTCCTTGCCTTGCTTCTCCCATTCCTCGACTTGCCTCTCTTGCTATTATCCTTGTTGGAATGCCTGTCAAGTTTCCTGCCCCTATTATCAACATTAAGGGCTGAGTTCGACGTTGAGGCTTCACCTGAGTCCTTCCTGCAAACTTCTTCCGCCATAATAGAGTTTCTGACATCAACAAACTTTAATTTTGCACTCCCAAGAGAATTTTTAATGGCCACCCTCATGGGTTCCCAGCTATTCGATAACGAGGCCAAGAGGATTAGAGCATTGATCTCATCATCGAATTTAATCTCTACCGAGACCAATTGGTTTAGGACGGTGTTGAAACTGTTCATATGCTCTACAACCGAGGCACTTTCAAGCATCTTTAAATTAAAAAGCTTCTTCATGAGATGTACCTTGTTATTGGCTGAGAGCTTCTCATACATCTCTGACAGAGCCTTCATCATCCCCGATGTAGTAGTCTCCTTCGCAACGTTGTGAGCAACGTTCTTTGACAGGGTCAAACGGATCACACCCAGCACCTGTCTATCAAGGAGATTCCACTCCTCATCCTTCATGCCTTTGGGCTTATTACCTAAGGGCAAGTGCAGTTTCCTGCTGTAGAGGTAGTCTTCTACTTGCATCCTCCAATAGGCAAAATCTGAACCATCAAATCGTTCCACACCCTCTTTCCATGGTAGGGGACGTGGCCAGGGTGGCGGTGGGCACTTTGGATCACATGGTGCTGTATTAAACAGTCCAAATTCAGCATCTGTGCTGGCTGAAGGTGAAGCTGCTTTTGTACAGCAGCAGCCTTGGGTATCGGTTCCCCCGCAGGCACCATTGCCTGTACCAACTCTAGTGGCCACCGCTCCATTTTATTGGAGGATGCAAGTGAAAGACTACCTCTACAGTAGGAAACTGCACTTGCCCTTGGGTAATAAGCCCGAAGGCATGAAAGATGAAGAGTGAAATCTCCTTGATAGACAGGTGCTGGGTGTGATCCGTTTGACCCTGTCAAAGAACGTTGTCCATAACGTTGCAAAGGAGACTACTACAGCAGGGATGATGAAGGCTCTGTCAGAGATGTATGAGAAGCCCTCGGCTAACAACAAGATACATCTCATGAAGAAGCTCTTTAATTTAAAGATGCCTGAAGATGCCTCGGTAGTAGAGCATCTGAACAGTTTCAACACCGTCTTGAACCAATTGGTCTCGATGGAGATTAAATTCGATGATGAGATCAATGCCCTAATCCTCTTGGCCTCGTTACCGAATAGTTGGGAACCCATGAGGGTGGCCATTACAAATTCGCTTGGGAATGTAAAAATGAAGTTTGTTGATGTCAGAAACTCCATTCTGGCAGAAGAAGTTTGCAAGAAGGACTCAGGTGAAGCCTCAACATCAAACTCGGCGCTTAATGTTGATACTAGGGGCAAGAAACTTGACAGGCATTCCAACAGGGATAATGGCAGGAGAGGCAAGTTGAGGAATGAGAGAAACAAGTCGAGGAATGGTAGGACCATGGAGTGTTGAAATTGTGGGAAGACTGGCCACTTGAAAAAGAACTGCAGGGCTCTCTAAGGAAGAACAAAGCCAAGACTAATGATGCAGCTAACGATGCCACTGAAGAGCAACAGGATGCCTTAATCTTGTCAGTTGACAGTTCTTTTAATTCGTGGGTGATAGACTCAGGAGCATCAATCCACATCACTGCACACCGTCATGTCCTGGAGAATTATGTTGCCAGAAATCATGGTAAGGTTTATCTCACTGATGGAGAACCTTTAGATATTGTTGGCATTAGAGATGTCAGTTTAAAAATGTCTAATGGGTCTGTGTGAAAGATTCATAAGGTGAGACATGTTCCTAAACTAATGCGCAACTTGATTTCGGTGGGGCAACTGGATGATGAGAGACATAAAGTGACCTTCAATTATAGAGGTTGGAAAGTCACGAAAGGAGCAATGGTTGTTGCTCGGGGACGCAAGGCTGGAACTCTCTACATGAACTCTAGTTGCAGAGATACCATAGCAGTTGCTGATTCTGCTGCCAATACCAAGCTATGGCATTATAGGCTCGGTCACATGAGTGAGAAGGGTATGAAGGTGCTTCACTACAAAGGAAAACTGTCGGATTTGAAAACTGTTGATCACAGTTTGTGTAAAGCCTACATCTTTGGTAAACAGAAGAGAGTTAGTTTCTCAAAAATGGGTAGAGAGACTAAGTCTAGGAAATTGGAGCTAGTTCACACTGATGTGTGGGGGCCTGCGCCGGTGACTTCCCTTGGTGGCACAAATTACTATGTGACATTCATAGATGACTTAAGCAGGAAGGTATGGGTTTACTTTCTGAAAAAAAAATCTGATGTCTTTGATGCTTTCAAGAGATGGAGAGCCATGGTGGAGAACGAGACAGATTTGAAAGTGAAGTGCTTGCAGTCTGACAATAGGGGAGAGTATTTAGATGAAGATTTCAAGCAGTACTGTGCTGAGAATGGAATAAAGATGAAGAAAACTATTCTAGGAAAACCACAACAAAATGGGGTAGCTAAGAGGATGAACAAGACTTTAAACGAGAGTGCCAGAAGCATGAGGTTGCATGCGGGGCTGCCAAAGACGTTTTGGGCTGAGGTAATTAATACAACAACTCATCTGATCAACAAAAGTCCATCCACACCGCTGAAATTTGAGCTACCGGAAGAAGTTTGGAGCCACAAAAAGGTTGATCTCTCTTACTTAAGAGTGTTTGGGTGTATTTTCTGTGTTCACATTGATTCTGCTGCTAGAAATAAACTTGATCCAAGTCAAAGAAGTGTTTTTTGGTTGGCTATGGTGGACTTGAGTTTGGTTATCGTCTCTGTGATGACCAAAGTCAGAAGATTATTAGGAGCAAGGATGTGATCTTCAATGAAGGTGTTCTGTACAAGGACGAGACAACACTGACTCCAAGGGTTCAAGTTCTAAAGATAAGAAGCCTGAGGTGATTCCATTGAAGGATCTTCCTGAAGTGGAAGTGGAGAATCCAAAGGTTGAAGACCAAGAAAATGTAGCTCCAGAGGGAAACCAGAGGACTCTTGCCACACCAATTAGGAGGTCTAGCGGGACCATCAGACCGTCGCAGAGATACTCCCCAACTTTGCATTACATTTTGTTGACCGACAAAGGAGAGCCAGAGAGCTATGATCATGTAACACCTGAGATTTTTAATGCATTAAAAAAGCATTAAGTTGAGGATTATATTAAGATGAAAAGTACAATTTAAAGAAAAATACTATATAATAACATAGAAAATTATACAGTATTAGAGCAATGCAGTATAAGAATTGGATTGTGTGGACCATAATTTCTTTTATAAAAGTGCCAAAAAAAGGGGAAAAATAAAAAAAAATTTGACTCTCTCTCTCTACTTTCTCTCTCTAGATTTTCTTTCTCTCTCCTCAAATCTCGTTTGAGATTCTGGCATTTGTTTTTGACACCTCTCGTACCAATGGAAAGCTCTCGACGAGCTGAGTCCAACGAGGTGCCGTGCCGCCCAAAAAGCCGCCGGAGGAAGCCGCACGCGCTGCCCAAAGTGGCAGAGAAATTCATTTATTCCCGACGTGAATTCTCCGCCGTCCGACCACTAATTGACGTGATCTTGGTGTCTATGGACTCAGCCTGAGGAGAGGAGCAAGATGGTACCACTTTCCCAGCTCGATTTTGGCTAAAAAATCCTTGACGGAGTAGCCCCGTCGCTACCGTGGAGCCACCGCTAGACCCGCCGTCTCCGGTGGCGGTGTGACACACCGTCGGTGCCAAAAGGACTAGAGGGCGACGGCGAGCAAGACCCCTCGCTCAATTGCACCGTTCCGTCGCCCCTCATCGGAGATCGAGGACGCCCGTCATGAACCGCCGTGGGTGAACTTGGGTTCACCATTTTAGGCCGTGTTGAGCCAAATTGAAGAGGCAACCATGTTTAGAGGGTCGAGAGGAAGAAATTCAGCTCCTTAATTGCACGAGACGACGCCCGGTCACCGGAGAACCAAGACCCACCGCCGTGAAGAGGTGGAGCTTCATTCTATGCGGTATTGAGCTGCCCCACCATAGGGGAAATGCTCAGAGGATGTCAGGGAGTGAAACCCCCAGCTTAATTGCACGATAGCTTCGCCGGTGATAGGAGATCCGAGCCACCGGTTTGGGCCGAGAATCTCATCTTTGAATTGAGTAGATGGAGGCCGAATTGGGTAAAATTGGCATCACCATTGGACTCAAGAGGGTCAAATTAGGGGGGGTAGGCTCGAGCTCAGCCCTCAACGGAGCCAATTGTCGCTGATCAACGACGGTCAACGGTTAATATGGGATTTTGTGATCCGGACCTCCGATCAAAGATCCGAGACCGCCTTCTGACTCGTTTTGATGCTCTGAACACGATGGTGACCTTCGTTTAAGCTAATTCTACTCTGGTAAAAATTGTTTGGTATCAATTGCACGCGGATCGAGGCAATTCAAACTGCAGTAACAGAGTCTAGAATGACATTTTTAGTAATGTATGATCTCCAGGAAGCATTCCTAGCTATTCATGGTCGCTCAAGGAGCACTACAGAGGATGCTTCGCATACTGTAGATGCGGTAAGATACAACTAGATCTGCTTAACTTGGAATTTAAGTAAGTAGGAATCTCACCTACAATATGAACTGTTTTAAAATAAATTGTTT
This sequence comes from Artocarpus heterophyllus, assembly GCA_025403435.1. NCBI lineage: Eukaryota > Viridiplantae > Streptophyta > Magnoliopsida > Rosales > Moraceae > Artocarpus > Artocarpus heterophyllus. The sequence goes on along the minus strand of CM046330.1, from coordinate 2,806,119 downwards.
TAGAAGCTTTCATAAAAATTTATGAAATGCATGATCAGTGATTGTTACACTGTTTTATGTGAGAATGGGTTTTATTGTTAGACATGTATGCTCTAAGGAGTAAAAATGTAATACGTTTTTGGAGACATTTTTATCAATAAAGAATTTATTCATTTATAAATATACAAAATCTTGTCCTCTTTACGTTCATATTCGTTGAATGTATGATAAGCAAATAGTAGCCTGAGACTGTCAGTCTAAACCTTAAGAGTTGGGCATATGATGGACTAATTGTGCGGAAGACACGATTCTTAAGGTGATGGTCTAAAACATATGATCCGCAATCGAGGGAATAAAGTTGGGCGCTTTATTCATGTAAAGATTGTTATGTTGTCTATATCCCTTTTGGGAGATGGTTTGTCTTGACCATCGGAGTTGGACTCCATGAATAGAAACATTGGCACGTTGTCAAAGGTGACGATGTGTTGGATCGGGACATAAAGTGAATTGATTTGGATTAATAATTCTGTCTTGGCAAATCGATTCACTTTAGACAATCATTTGTATTGTATCTTAATCCTGAGATGAATAATTGGCCCGTTGTCTCGACTTGTGTCTTTTGATGTACCAATGGGTGACTCCCACATCTCTATAGTGGCATGCATACCGGTACGTTGGAGGCACGACTCTTGATAGCGTAGACTTGTTATTCATAGATATGGAATCCATAGCTCCTCTTTAGGAGTAATGATATCCTCTTATATGCGTTGTCCTGTAATTGGAAAATTGGAGCGCTCAACCATTTGGATACATAGGTGTAACCGAATGGTATACTATCTTTAGATGGTAAGTTTTCTAATGGTGAGACAATGAAACGTAAGATAAAAAATAATCGGGAAGGTAAGACAAAACTTGTCCTTAAGCCGATTATGGATGATCATATGGGGATACGATACACTATGATATGTCATGGAGACTTAGCTACACGAGCTTCGTAATTCTATAAAGTTCGAGAGTGCAGCTCCAAGCTTTTAGTGGAGCAGCGTTGGAGTTGATAATTGTGAAATGTATATCTGGGATATTGGGTTTCATAATTATCATGAGCTTGAACTTTATAGGTCCATTTTGGTCCCCTTTGCTAGCTCACAAAATCCTGTAACGACACGGCGTGCTTTTCCAATAATTGGTGACTTATGTCAGATTTATCAGATTAGTTTAAAATTTGTAAGAATCAAATAATTCATGTCTGTTTATCGGTTGAATTAATTATGTAAGAAATTAGTTCAAGATGAACTTGTTGAATTATTGCGTTCGGGTAATTCTTGTCTGTTTATCGGTTGTTTTAATTTTGGACAATCAGAACAAGATAAACTTGTAGAATTATTGTGAATTGATTTATTTTCTTAGAGATTATCTTGATAAAGTTTGTTTTGATCAGATATATTTTCTATTGGGCTATTTGAATCAAAACTGAGACTTTATCCTTTAGAATCTCGGGTGAAAAATAAAAGATTCGCAGAGATTTTTTCTCGGCAGTTCGGCCTGCCGGATGACGTGTTCAGCCTGCCTATCAGACAGTTTGGCCTGCCTATCAGCGCACATAAGATTACACGTTTTTCACGCGTATCTTATCAGATATTGATCCGAACTTGATTCTGTTTCGATTTTTTGAGATCAAATCTGATATGGACTGACCCTAGGACCAATAGGTATAAAAAGGGAGTGAGTCTAATGATTTACTGAGATCAATTTGAGAGATTAAGAGTGATACTCTTCTAGTGAGCATCTAAAAACTCCCTGAGAGGTTTTGTTCACAAATCACGAACACTAGCTTTGGGTTCTCTCTGTTGGTTGGAAGGAGAGTCACCGGTGGAAGAGCTGTACGTGTGAGCCCACACTCACTCCGGTTGTGGACAGAGAATAGCAAAGAAGACCAGTTGGTTGAGGCTCTTCTGGAACGTTACTTCTCTACACAGGTCGCGGAGGTTCTTCGGCACACTGAGGTTAGTAAGATCTGTTTAATTTATACATATAACATGTCAAACTTGTATTTTGGAAAATACTCTGATGAAATTTTTTTTTAAAATTTCGCTGCGCACTTTGTTTCCAACATTTATAACATTACAAGGTCGACGAAAAACCCGTTAAGGGTAAAATCGTTATTATCAAGGAAACAGCTAGAACGGAGTCGAACACTCCGATTTAGCATAACGTTCTTAGACGAAAAATGTTCCGTAATACGTTAAGTAACGTAACCGTCATGTGAGACCATAGATTTAATAAGGGATGTTTAAGTAAACGAGAGGTAAACCGATAGGTTACGAGGTTAAAAGGAAAAGTAACCTCGGTGGGTTACAAAGCTAAGTAAAAAAAAGGTAAATCGATGGTTTATAAGGTTAAGTAAAGACAACAGTAAACGAAAGTATACTAGTCAAGTTAAAAAGAAAGAATGGTTAATGTTTACGTTTTATTATCAATCGAGTGGATTGATAATGAAAAAAGTTAACTAATAAGTCGGCTGTCGTTTGATCAGGACACAAAAGCTGACTAATAGAAGGAAAAAGAACAGAATAGAGAACACTATAGTATAGTTTGGGTAAGTTTCAAATCTCACCTATAGCACGAAATTAATGATTTTTAAATGCTTATTTATATAATTTGCAAATGAGTTTGTAATTATTTTGCAAGTTTCTTTTAAAGTATATTTGCATTTATTATGCAAAAAGTTTTAAAGTTCAAGAAAAAGATTTGCAATTAATTTGCAATTGTTATGTTTAAAGTCTATTTGCATATTGATATGCATAATATTTTTAAAAGTTCAAGTTATGATATTTAAAGTATTTAAAGTATGTTTTGCATTATGACAATGCATAATGTTTTATAGTTTAAGTTATAAGTTTCATGATGCATTTGTTACACAATAAGTTTTAGAATAAAAGTTATAATTTGCAAAATATGATTTCGTTATATGTTGCATTTGTTATGCAATAAGTGTTAGAATACAAGTTATGATTTGCAAAATGTGTTTGCATTTTATGTTGCATTTGTTATGCAATAGGTTTTATAGTACAAGCTATGAATTGCAAGTGTGTTTGCATATGATGTGATTGCATTTGGAATGCTCACTAAAGTTAATAAGAAGGTAACATAAAGATAAAAGAAAAGTGTCATACCAGTCTCTTTGTTATGAGGTAATGAAAGTAAAATTAAAGTTTGACCTCCTAGATGTGAGGTACAAGACCTCAATGTTTGATGGTCTCAAGTCTTCCACAAGGGAAGCATAATGTTTATGATCTCATGATTAATGAGTTGGTACGAACACTAAAGTAAAGTAAGGAAAATGAAGGTAAGATAAGGAAAGATAAGGAATAAAGATAGAAAGTTAAAGTAAGAAAAGAATGTTCATAAAATACTCATAATTGAAGTTAATAATTGAGTATAAATTGAGTCAGGCATTCTGACGTTGCTTGAATGCCTTCTATGAAATATTTATATGTTATGTTATGGAAACATTTAGAGAAATGTTTTATGATAAATGTTTATGAAAAACATTTTCATGTTTTCAAGAAATATTTTACGAAAAATGTTTATGCAAAACGTTTCAGAAATGTTTTATGGAAATCGTTTATGAAAAACGTTTTCAGAAATGTTTATAGAAAATATTTGTGTAAAATGTTTCAAGATGAAGGTTTTTATGAGAAAATTTTTAAAGCATGATTAAATGATTTGTGAGAATATATTTGAACTTACTGAGCGAAAGCTCATTAAAAGTTTCTTTATGCTGTAGGTAATTTATTGGTGATCAGTAGGACCCGTTAGAAGAGCTAGGTTCTGCGGAGGACGGATGCGAGGATTTGAGTATGGATACCACTACAGTAATGTTTCTGCTGTTAAAAAGAAATATTTTCCACTATCTAATATAGTGTTTTCAAAGTTTTAAGAAAAAAAAAAAACAAAGTTTGAAGAAATGTTTCCAAGTTTTAAGATACAGTTTATGAACTGTTTAATATAATTATAAAGTTAAGTTCTAAGCAATGTTTTAGTAAATGTTTCTTATTAAGTTTTAAGAAACGATTTGAAATGATTTTAAGGGCAAGTGTTGAGCAAGGTCTCAACTTGAAATGCGATTTGTTTTAAAGAACGTTTAAAGAAAAAAAATTATTTTAGTATTTTTCTTACTAAGCAAGTAAGATTACTATTTACGTAACGATGTTTAAGAAAGTAATGTGACTGCCTGAAAAGACAGGTCATCATAGATGAAGCCGTGGAGGTTGAAGATTCGATCAAGTGAGAGTTAGCCATGAGGGATGAGATGGATTCCTTAATGTCCAATCAGACATGACAATTGATAAAGTTACCACAGGGCAAAAAGGCCTTGCACAATAAGTGAGTATACCATATTAAAGATGAATTTGATGGCAGCAAACGGTATAAGGCAATGCTGGTGGTAAAAGGCTTTCAGCAGAAAGAAGGCATCGACTTCAATGAGATTTTTTCTCCGGTGGTGAAGCTAACCACGATTAGGACAGTACTTGCGCTAGTGGCAAATGAGGACTTGTTCTTAGAACAGTAGGATGTGAAGACAGCTTTTCTCCATGGTGATTTGGAGGAGGAGATCTACATGAAGCAGCCACAAGGTTTTGAAGTACTAGGTAAGGAGAACTTGGTGTGCAAACTTCAGAAGAGCTTGTATGGCCTCAAACAAGCTCCCAGGCAGTGGTACATAAAGTTTGATGGGTTTATGTGCAACAATAGTTTCTTGAGGTGTCAGGGAGATCACTATTATTATGTGAAGAATTTTGGTGATGCCTACATTATATTGTTGCTATATGTCGATGACATGCTGATAATAGGAGGTTGCAAACATGAGATTGACAAGCTAAAGAAGGAGCTGTCTAAGGAGTTTGCAATGAAGGATTTGGGTGCTGTAAAACAAATCCTTGGGATAAGAATAACGAGGAACCGTAACAGTTTGAAACTGTCACAGGAAGAATATGTTGAAAAGGTGCTGAGCAGATTCAACATGGGTAATGCAAAGCCTGTGAATACTCCTTTGGCCAGTCACTTCAAGTTATCAAAGGAGCAATCACCGACCACGGAGCAGGAATGAGACCATATGACCAAGGTGCCTTATGCTTCCGCTATAGGCAGTCTCATGTATGCCATGGTTTGTACCAGACCGGACATTGCACATGCAGTGGGAGTTGTGAGTAGGTACATAAGTAATCCAGGTAAATAGCATTGGGAGGCAGTGAAGTGGATTCTAAGATATCTGAAAGGTACTGCGGGTTTAGCATTGTGTTTCAAGAAGTCAAACTTAGGACTACAGGGCTCTGTTGATGCTGATATGACTGGAGACATTGATGGCAGAAAAAGTACCACCGGTTATGTCTACACTTTGGGTGGCACTGCAATTAGTTGGGTCTCGAAACTACAAAAGATAGTTACACTCTCTACAACAGAAGCAAAGTATGCGGCAATGACAGAAGCAAGCAAGGAGATGATTTGGTTGCGGTCGTTTTTGGAAGAACTGGGTCACAAGCTTGAAATGAGTGCATTACATAGTGACAGTTAGAGCGCCATTCACTTGGTGAAAAATCCTACATGTCATGCTAGGATGAAGCATATACAATTGCGGTATCACTTCATTAGGTCAGCTTTAGAAGATGGAGTGTTAAAGCTTGAGAAGATTCTTGGGAGTCAGAATCCCGCATATATGCTCACAAAGACGGTTCCGATTGAGAAACTGAAGTTGTGCGCAACTTCAGTTGGACTTCTCCATGAGGCGTGAGAAGTCGTTACCGTTGCAGTTGGAGACATGGTGATTAGTTAGTCTCCAAGTAGGAGATTGTTGTAGATGTGGAGCCAAATCAAGTCAACACCCCAACAAAAGGAAGGAAAATGAAGAAATGCAGTCCTCGTGAGGCAGGGAGCCAACGCCGCAGCTCTGCCAGGAGAGCGCCGCGGCGCTGGGACAAGGGCACCTAGGTGCCAATTGAAGGGCGCCTAGGCGCTGGGACAAGGCTGCCTAGTCGCCAAGTGAAGAGCGCCTAGGCGCTAGCAGGAGGACGCCGAGGCGTAGAGTAAATGTCGCCTAGGCGCTGCAAGGGAGCGCCACAACGCTCGTTTTGAGCGCCGCGGCGCTGATGCGCTGTGTTGCGCGATATTTTTTGAGTCAGAGTCGAACTCAAACGCCCAAAAAACGAAAAACTATTAGGGTTTCTCATTAGTTGCTATTTTTCTCTTCCTTTGGGTATAAATAGACATAAGGTGGCTAGGGTTGTGTGTGTGTGACATTGAGAGTGGCATTATTTTGTGTGAGGCATAATTCTTGAGAGCTCCATCCTTGAGAGAGAAAAAATTTCCACAGGATGCTAGATAGAAGAGAGTTTTGGTAAGCACAATTTAAGAGTGCGTGAGAAACTTCTCTTGTAATCTGTAATCTCTTTCATCATAGTGGAATCTGCAAGCGGCAGAAACAGTAGTCTCAATTTTGGACGAACCTATATAAAATTTGGTGTCTCTCTTTCCTTCTTTTCTCCTATTTATTTTCTGCAATTGTTCGTTCTTATGATCCTTAGAATTAGGAGTCGCCTAATTCATCAACATGGAGCAATTATAAGTTCAGGTCCTAATAAAGTACCGAAAGGTAAGCTGGGAGGAACCATCATTGTCGGTTCTTTGGGATTTCATTTTGCGTCAATAAATAGGCATATGCATCCATTACCTACAAACGAAACAATATAGACATCAATGAACGTAGCACCCTTCATTCAAGCTTAGACAGGTGTTATAAGTTACTATTATTCAATCTATCAAAGCTTAATCACCTCGTCACATTCCGGAGGACTAAAACTAAAGGCCTGTAGGCTTTCCCGAATAAGTCCTTATGATCCAAAATCTGCTACTAATTCACTTCTACATAAAATCGATGCAATTGTCAGGTATCAAACTACCAGCAAAAGCATAAACTAAATTGAAACTATGATATCATGCTACACAAATGCGTGTTCACCTACCATCAAGACTTCTATCAAAAACATAGAATGCAATCTTCAACTCTAACAAGCTGATATCATGCTACTATGCCGTTTGTGTAAATTGAAGCTATATAATGATACCCATAAGGAAAAGTTAAGCAGTTTATTTTTAATGATTCTTATGCATTGAATACGATGAAACTTTAAACGGAGTAATACGAGTTACTCTTAAAGTAAGAAATCATCTATGTGAGAAAAAAGTAAGGCCGCTTCAAAGGAGAATTCTATGGCTCAATTCTTTAGAAACTCCTGCAAAACTAGAGAGATGTTTATGGCCAAAATAATCATAACCATAAGAACTGAAACTATATTAGGAAAATATATGTGTAAGGTACGTTATTGTTTACACAAACGATAGGACAGTTCAAAGGCATCGCGTCTATTGGTCAGCTAGTAAAATAAACATACTTCCACAAAGGAAGATTCAAGTGCTAACGCCTACATATCTTATTCAGGTATTAACCGTAGAACTCTAACACCTTGTAGTTTTTCATTTTCTCTTGTCGTCGATCTATTTCACTTATATGGGAGATTATTAGAAAAAAATGGTTAATAACTATTTTAAGGAGTTATTTTGAGACCTAATTTTTAGTGGGATCTACTTTGTAAAGTGATGGGTCTTTGTGGATTTACGTTCTCTGTCGCGAGGAGATCAAAATTATATATGTATATACTCAAATAGTAATCGGATAAATGAAAAATTGATACTCAAAACATGCTAATTGACATTTAAAATTTGTTAAAAAAAGCCTAAATGTAAAGTCTCATATTGATTAGATATTAAAGCTTTTAACATCCTTCATATATATAAATACTAGATAGTTTCATATTAATTAGGCATTAAAACTTGTAAAAATAATAAATTCTTTCTTTATATTTAGCTATACAGGAAATAATACAAAGTTTTCCATTGTCTTTGAGTCTTCTTGCTTGAATTTCGTTGAATCACGCAAACTCAAATGGGTACTTTTTGTGGGACTAGATGATGGGTACTTTTGATGGGAGTAGATGACTTTTTGATGGGCACTTTTGATGGGACTAGATGACTATGTGATGGGTACTTTTTGTGGGACTAGATGACTACATTAAGTTGTGGACTTTTTGTGTGACTAGAGGAATATATTAATTTGTGTACTCAGATGGGTACTTTTTGTGGGTTTTTGTGGACTAGATTTGTGATTCGATGACTCCATTAATTGGCATGTCCTAGGGGCACAGATTGGTACTTTTTGTGGGAATAAATTTGTGTTTTTGTGTGTTTTTGTGGGGACTATATATACAAGACACTAAATCTTAACGTACATTGCTACACCCTTGGAAACACGAAATCAATTCCTAAAAAAAACCAAACCAATCTTCACAAACACCTTCCCCTCCTGAATTAACTCCTGAAAAAACCAAACCAATCTTCACAAACGCCTTCCCCTCCTGAATCAAAATATGAAAACCATGAAGACAATTGATGCTATTATTATCTTTTCCATCACCACTTTGGGCCTCTTTCTTCAATTAAAATACCAGCCTAAAGAAGTTTCTCCTTTTAATACTCATTATATAACTATGATTTTCCTTTTCATTGCATTAACTATCTACGTGGTCTCAATGATAATAGATGTCTCAATGATAACAGTTGAGGGGATATTTGGGGTCCAAAGTTCAAGCTTTGCAATGAATATTTCTAAACTCAGCTTCTTCTCTGGAACTCTTGCTTCTGTTCTGTTAATGCAGATTCTAGTTCCAATCATCGGATGGTCACTTTTTCTTCTATGGATAATATTTTTTGTAAAGATTTTTCTTATTGAATTATCACGTATTTTAGTATTTCGTCAAGCCCTTCGTAGGATCTTCCTTATAATCTGGCAAGAAAGAGCTATACAAGACAGATTAGTTCAGGAACAATATTGGCTCTCTCCAGTCCAACAAGGTAAAAATTTTCCATTTCATTTCCTTGTTGTCTATTCTTGAGAATATGAATTTAGAGGTTTAAAAAAAGAAGCCTAATGTGTAAACCAGATGCGGATGATGTCGTGTGATTTCCCGGACGGAGCTTTGGATTGGTTGCTGCCAAGTAACATTAACAAGTGGATTTTTTCTTCGAGAAAAAAAAAAAGGAAGTGGACTTTTCAGTTTGTCTTCGTCTTTTTTGTTATGGTACTTTTTGTTCTACTTTCCGTGTCTTCATACTGTCATATGTGAGTGTACTCTGTTGTAATTTGGCAATTGGTTGCTGGTTCTGGTCAGTCGCCTCAAGTTTTGAGTGAGCGAGCGTAATGGACCCAAATCTTGGGGGTTTCATTTTTTTCTATGTAATATGTATGTGTCACTTCCAAAAAAGAAACAGAGTTTAAATACCAATATTTCCCTTTAATTGTGATTTTTTTATTTCGTTTCTAATTAACGTAACTTTTTTTTTTCCTCCTGAAGGGTCTAATTGACACTACAATCTATTCATGCTCCAACACCAAACTAAACGTGTTTCTATACCATAATAATTTTCTAAAAAAATCCGAATTATAAGACGACGTGTAAACTACTGCACAAATAGAATCAATTTGAACATCGCATGCACGAAGAGAGAACGAATTCGGAGACTTTAATAGAAAAAAAAAAAGACGGAAAGAAGGAAAGAATTTCGAAAATTTGATCTTACTGTCCAAAACCTGCAATTCTCGAATTTATCTCCGCGATTTCTTCTCTCTCTGAAGTCCAAAGTAAAAAATGGCGAAATCGGAATTCAATTCCCTCCAAAACTCGCTCATGACTCAGAACCAACTCATCGACGCGCTCACCTCCCACATCTCTCTCTACCACTCTCATTCCCAATCCTCAAACTCAAACCCTAATCCTAATCCGAGGTCTTCTGTTCTCAAATGGTTCTCATCTCTCACCGTCCACAAGCGCCAGTCTCACCTCACCGTCGTCGACCCCAATTTCGTCCAGACTCTCCTCCAGATGCTCCGCACGCTTGGCACTTGTGGCCAAGGCCTCTTCATCGTTCTCCCCGACCTTCTTTCCGGCAATCTCCCCAGCGTCTGCTTCAAGAAGTCTCGCGGTCTCCTCTCTAGGGTTTCGGAATCGAATCAGTCGGAGAGGTCGATTTTTGACGCGACAAGGTTGTTCTCGTCGAGAGAAGGGGAGCCTATCGAGAAGTGTTCGTCTTCGGCTAAGAGTCCGGATTCGGTGACTGTGAGCAAGGAGTTTGTGCAGAATTTTGATCGAAGAGAGCGAATTGGGTCGAATTGAAGTGGTTGAAAGCCAAAGGCTATTACAGTATCGAAGCTTTTGTGGCAAATCGATTAGAGGTGGCGTTGAGGCTGGCCTGGCTGAATAATAGCAGCGGAAATGACAAGAAAACGGGGGTGAAAATGAAAGAGAAAGCGAGCTCTGCAGGCGTGGCGGTGAATGTGTGTTGGAGGAAGAAAGGGTTTGTGGATTGGTGGGGGAATTTGGATTCTTCAACGAGGAAGAAAATCTTCAAAGCTCTTTTGGGAAAATCAGCTAGAAATGTGGTACTTGAAACGTCAACTCTTTAAACATTTGAAAGTTATGATCTTTCTGTTCTTATGATGTTGATTGAAAATCTGATTTTTGATATTCTCTATGATAGTTTCAAACTTTCAGCGTCGTGAAATTTTGAAAGCGACTGATTGTGGATTGGAGGATGAGCTTTGGCTCTTCAGCACAGGATCAGAGAGATCATTGAGGTACAAAAATACTGTAAATACGCTAAAGACTGCGTCAACACTCGAAGCTGATGCTGAATTTGGGTCAAACATTGTCCCAGCTTCTGTTTCTGGAAAATCTGCTTCCTTATCCAATGCCTTGAATAGTTTATTTGTGCTTCGGGATATTGTAATGATGACATCGTTATGTCAGGATTTTGTATATGATGATAAAGGGAAAATTTTCTTCAGCACATTGAGTTCAATTTGTACCGTTTCTGATTTTATACTAAGGAAAGTGAGAGAATTTCTAATGGTTATTTGGCTTGATTGCGCAAAACTTGAACTTATAGCAGAAGAAAATGTAAAGTCCTCACCTATTAAGTCCAAAGGAAAGGCTGGTTCTTGTAGCCATAAGAAAAAGGGAAAGATCTGCAATATGAAGAAGTTAAATCCTGTTGAAGGGGGGATGTGCAGATTTGCATGATAAATCTCCCAAGGTATCTTCTCACCCCCTCTTTTTTGAGGTGTTTGCTCAAGTCCCTTCACACACACAATGATTGTTAACAAGAGTCTTTTTGTTTATATTATTTTTTTTTTTGTTTGCCAGGATATTGATTTTACATTGGCTCATAAAGAGAAGAAAGGGTTGGTAGAGTCCAAGAAGACACCTGATGTACCTCAGGGGAAGGATATGTATGGCAAGAAATCTTTGTTTAAAGTAGAAATGGCTGCACTAGTTGTTTAATTTGGTTCTGATTTCTTGTTGATGGTTTGATCAGTTTATAACTGTTACCCTTTAATCAGGAACCTACCAAAGCAGTGGATGTTGGGAAATCTCAATCTGCTGCAAGGAAGACGAGAAGAGAAAAAGGCAAAAACAGAATTAGCAGCCTTAAGAATCCTGTTGAAGTTATCAATTGTAAAAGACCAGCGGCGGAAGCGTCTTCTTCCATTCCTCAAAATGAGGCAGTGGAGAGCTATCCGGTGTCTGTTCATTCAACCTTCCAGAACATCTCAGGTGAAAATTCATCTAAGAATGATGTCCTTGCATCGAGCTCAGTTACTTGTAGTTCTGCAAATGGACCAATTGAGGAGGACCACACCAGTCAGAGAATTCAAGAGATTAAAAGGTCGGAATGTTACCAGTTAAATAAAAGTGACTGAAAATAAAACTAAATCTTCTAGATTGGAAACTCGAAATTGTAATGCAGATGAGAAGGACATACCTTCCTCTTTGCCTGCATTGGACATTAAAGTTCTCAGAAGCGAAGATAGCAGTAATGAGAAGTCTGCTTTTACTTGTGAAACAGATGTAAAAACAGCTTCACTGGAGGAACAGGCCAGAGTTTTTGATATTAAAGAAAAACCGGTTTTAACTCAAGAGCAAGAAAGTAGAAAGGTATCTGATACCAGGCCTTGGCCTTCTTCAAATGGCCCCCCTTATGAGTGGCCTGGTGTGGCTTCTACCTACTTTCCACCTGTTTAGCCTCATCTCCCACCGGCCACTGATCGCTTGTATCTGGATGTTGGTTGTAACTGGCACCGTCACATTCGTCAATCCTTCTTACCCGCAATTCATCAGCGGAATATAGATGGTAACCCAGCTTTGTGTAGAAGATTGCCAATAGGTTTAGATTGGCCTCTGATGGTCCTTGGTGCTTGTGGTTTGCTGCCATCACTAACCTGTAATTATGATTATGGATTCATCTCTAGATGGCATTGTACTTATCCTCACGGTTTTTCTGACCACAGTGTGGAACTTAATGTGACGATCACTGACAAAGAAAGGAAGCATTCTGGGGATTTCACAGACGCGCCCGAGTTAACAGGTAAACATGAACTAGCAGATGACTGGGACAACCATTGGATGTCAGAGGATGAATTTGATGTGCATGTAGTCTCAGGGATTGATTATAATCAATACTTTGGTAGTGCTGTGATGTATTGGAATCGTTCTTACCATCCAGCAGGAGGATTCTCTCGCCCTCCTTTCCTTAGTTCAGATGATAGCTTGTGGGCTTGGCGTGAAGCGGACATGAATAGGGCTGTTGATGAGATGGTTGCATTCTCATCACCCTACAGTACAACTGGTTTGACTTCACCAACTGCTTCTTTTTGCTCACCTTTTGATAGTTTAGCCCCATATGTTACGACAGGAAATGAGGTGTGTGACAAGGTGCTTCATTCCCCGTCAACAGTTGCAGATGCAGTGGTTGAGGAGGATACATCTAGATCATTGATAGATTTTACTTGTGAGGGTGAGGGAAAGATGGGAGATCCGCCCCCTTACCACATTTTGCTTGCCATCATCATTCCAAATGTGTCGAGGGATAGGTTAAGGTCTGAGTTCAAGTTTAGTCATGATGTTAAAAGTCCTTGTGTTCCTCTTACTAGACGTGAACAACCTCGAATGAAACGGCCACCATCACTTGTTGTGCGTTGCATTACACGTGCCCCATGTCCACCTCCACCCTCTCCTATGAGTGAATCTAGGATGCACAGGGGTTTTCCAACTGTTAGATATGGTAGTTCGAGCCTAAGGCATTGTGGTATGTGAGGTTGGTTCCATGATGGAGCTAATTTGGAGGAAGCTTGCTTATACAGGGATGGTACAGAAGTTGTATGGCCATCTTGGAGAAATAATAGCTTTTCAGGCCATTCAATGATTCAACCTCTTCCTGCAGCCTTACTGCAGGATCGACTGATTGCTATGTCTCATCTAGCTCATGATCAGGAACATGTAACTTTAGCATCTCTTTGTGACGATTTGAATCTTTATTAGTTACGAATTTATGTTAATTTGATGCTTGCATTATTATGCAGCCAGATGTTGCTTTGCCTAGGCAACCGACTGAATCACAGAGCTCTCTTAGGCGAAAAGCATCCCCTTCTGTGATGCAGAGCCTCCTTCGTGATGAAATTGATTCTTTCTGCAAGCAGGTATGGAGCTTCACATTTATTACGACCATAATATCATCTCCTATTTCTTATCGCGGCATTTTAGCATCCATTCCATGGAGAAACCAAAATTTTCAGCTAAAAGTTTCTAGCTTCTATCACCACCTACATGACCTTAGTTTTTTTTTTTTAAAAAAAAACCTAACTGATATACAAATATTAGGTTGCTGCACAAAATCTGGCTAGAAAGCCTTATATGACATGGGCTTTCAAGCGGGTAACCCGGTCTCTCCAAGTGCTGTGGCCAGGTCGAGGACAAACATATTTGGTTCAAATTCTTCTGGTTTGGCCCTTCCTACCAGTGGTGTAGATCTTGTGGTTTGTCTCCCTCCTGTGATGAAGCGGGTAAGATCGGCACCATCTCATTGCTTTTCACAACCTCTTCTTTTTCTTTTATGAGAAAATATCTGATTGCAGAAATTTCTCTAGGAACCAATTAAAGAAGTTGGTATATTGGAGGGTCGTAATGGTATTAAAGAAACATGCCTTCAGGTACCTTGGCACGTTTGTGCTTCTACACCCCTTTTTTTTACTGAATGGAAAATGCTGTATATTGCTAATCTATTATAAAAAAGAAAATTACATTGTTATTGTGGTGGTACTGATAGGGCAGTTTGAATAATGACCCTGGTTGCAGACGTATGTGTTTGGCCTTTCTGTGAGATGAATGAATTTTAAAGTTTTATCTAGCCTCCAACCGTTTGAAATTGCATGTTCTTGCTTGATATGTGGTATATAGTACTGAATCTTAAATCTTGATTCATGTTTTATTGTACATGAGATGAATGTGCTACACCATTTTTAATCCCATATCAGTTACTAGCAAACAGTTTCTATTTTTCTGTCATGCTTGTGTTTCTTTACTTGAAACTGAAGGTAGGAACACTGACATTTTTTTGCTGTATTCCCCGCAGCATGCAGCTAGGTATCTTGCAAATCAGGATTGGGTAAAAGTGGATTCTCTCAAGGCCGTGGAAAATACAGCTGTAATGCCTAATCTTTTTTTTATCGTTGTTTCTGTTGTTTAGGCCTTCTTGATTTGTTTATCTTCTTACCCTAGATCCTTTTTTTTTTTTGGACGTTAGATACCTATTTTTGCGCTTGTGGTTGAAGTTCCTGTTGATGCCTCTTCTACTTCTAATGTTCAATCGCCAACTCATATGTCTGGTGAACAAGGTTCTAATGGCCAATCCGATGTGGTCGTTTTAGAAGAATCTGCTTTGCCAAAATGCTCACAGATAAACTATGATACTACCAAGGATTCAATATCAGTTCGTATTGACGTAAGTTTCAAGTCTCCATAACATACAGGACTTCAGACTACAGAGCTGGTAATGTATCTCTCATTCTTTCTGTGTATGCAAACAGAGCACCTTTTATGTACACATATATTTGTAGATTACGTGTATGTATGTATGCATTTACATACATATGCATATGCACAGCACCCTTCAAGTTTCAAGTTCACTTTTTGGACTTTTACATGAAAGCCAATTTTGCTTGATCTTCCACCGTGTATGGGCCAGTTATGTGCCTGTGTTGATAATAACTTTGTCGGAATAAGTTTCAAGGAGGATTGCTTCTTGAGTTGACAATCATTTCTTGTTTTTTTGCATTGGCATTTGTACTTTGGTTTCAATAATGTTTTATATGTCATTTCTTATTTGAAATCACAGGTTAAGAAGCTGACTGAGCAATTTCCAGCGGCCATGCCTCTTGCTTTGGTACTCAAACAGTTCTTGGCAGATCGCAGCCTGGATCAATCCTACTCTGGTGGCTTGAGCTCCTGCAGTTTGGTGAGTAATGTTGCAATACTTATTTCACTGTATTTCACCTGATTGAATGCACCATATTATGTGAAGTTGTAGAGTTTCACCATTTCTTGCATAGAAGTTAATATTTTAGGCTGCTATTCAACAAGATAGGTTGCCGTACAATTCATGCATCTAAAACCTTGACTTTTACAAAGTATTATAACATGTTAGAGTTTGTTATAGGGATAAACATTCTGCAAGATGTTAAAGCTAGAGCTCTTGCCATCAGCTTGGGGATATAAAGTGTGATTATATCCTGCAACTGAGTTTGCAGGCCTCAAAATTTCATTTGAATCATCAACTTAGATAGTAATGGAAGATTGTAGGCAAGGGCTTTTGGGATAAGTAATGAAAAACAACTTATGTTGAAAATCCAATTTGTCAGGAGAAACACTTAATTTGAGCTGTTCCAAGTATTACAAAGATAAACTGATCACAACTAGTTCTGAAACTTTTCCATGAGGTCCAGTTACATTGATCTGGCTCGTTTTAGTATAGGTGACTGGAATTAGCAGAATATTCATATTACTATACTAGATGTCTAGTTTTGTCACTTAGTATTGTTTTCCTTATATTTAGTTTTGTTTTTGGCAGATATTGCTAATTATGCATTTTCTTCAACACGAGCATCACCTTGGCCGGCCAATCAACCAGGTAAACTTTGCTACTTTATGTTGCTTTTAACTGTATATTTTCTTGTCATTGATCATGTGGTCTTCTTTATGAAATTATAATGCATGAACAACATATAACATGTACATGAGCTTCAATTTTTCTTTGTTATGTATTAATTATTATTATTATTTTCCCTCCAAAAACTTAAACTGAATGTAGCTTTATAGGTTGTTGTAGTTTTTCCCATATTTGCTGAAATAGATGAAGACAAACAGTTCAACTGGACTCAGTTGAGTGTCTGTTCTACTTAAACTTCAATTCCTCTCTGCCATTTATTACGATGGGAGAGGAAAGTATGGCATTTCCTTTTGAATAAGCATCATAGAATTTTGTTTGACCTGGTTGTATACAAATATCATTCACCATATATCTGTTTTTAAAATCCACATTTCTGTTTTCCATTGATGTTATTTATGTTCTGAGTGCTTGTCTGACTGCAAAATTCATTATATTTCAGAATTTTGGAAGCCTACTAGTGGATTTTCTTTACTTTTTTGGGTAAATCAGTTTGCTGGCATTCAATATTGGATTCCGATACGCTTATTTAATGAGTTAGCGCTTCCATTAGGGAGCTGTTGCATTATTAGCCAAGGTTAAAGCGATATTTTGATCTTTTAAGCATATGTTCCAGGAATGTATTTGACCCTCAACAGATGCGAATATCAGTACGGGGAAGTGGAATTTATATAAAAAGGGAAAGAGGCTGTAGGTAACACTCTTACCTTTTGCTTTCTTTAATTGGTTGATAATTTTAGAAATTACTTAGTGTTCCCTTTCAAATGGTGACAATGTACTTGATCCTGTAGCATTGATCCAATACACATTGACGATCCCCTTTTTCCAACTGATAATGTTGGCCGGAATTGCTTTAGGATTCATCAATGCATTAAGGTTCTCTTCAGTTCTTTGGTGGGTTTATTGTCTTTCTATTCTTCAGTTTAGAGCAATGGCAAGAAAATTGTGCTGATGTTTTCTGCTATGATCCTTAGAGAATATAGTGAGACAAAAAATTATCGGTATTTGAATTACTTTCAACACCTCTATTTGTTTGACAAGTGTAAAAGCCCGCTTATAGATTGCTGCCAAAGATCATACCAAATATTGATTTATCATAGGCACTCTGTGTGTAATACATTCCTGTAATTTGAGATGATATATATCAATCTCCTTATAATTTCGTGTAATGTTCTTTTTAACTTTATTTATTTCACTTTATAATTTCCTATACATTCCTTGAGAAATTCACAAGAGGACTCCTTTACGATATGGTGTCCTGCTTTTCATGGAATTAACAAGGCTTTTTGAAAGAGGACCAAATAGGATTTTTTCCCAAGGGAACTGAGGACATGTTTGATAGTTATTTGCATTGTAGTTCTTTTTTTTTTTTTTTCAATTTGCGTGGTCCTTATAGTACCTTTTTCTTTTGGCCTTTTTCATGTGTAGGAAGTTGGCTCATTCCTGGGTTCTTTTTCTAGGATGATGACTGGGCTTCTTAAATAAGCAAGATCGGCCTTGATAAACTCATGGATTTCTTTGTATCTTAAAAGGTGCTACTTGGCTTTGGATTTTTGTAATCAATATATGTGTAAAGGTTCCAAGCAAAGTGCAATTGAGTCAGAATGGATGGGTGAAACTCCCTGTAAGCTGGGAATGGGCTCGTCTCCTTTTCGAATGGTGAGGATACGTGCCAAAGTCCTCGTGTTGACTGCTTCCACAAATGATAACAAGCATGGATTTCTAGTTGAGATCTTTGTGCTTAAACAATCCCTTCAAGTATGGATCTCGACCCTTCAACTGCAAGTCAGAACGAACGCCTCCGTCTAACAAAAGATCACCTGGTAATTTCTCTTTTTTTCTCTCTAGCCTCGTCATTTACTTTGTAAAACTTTTAGGCATGTTGTGTACTATTCCTAGCACTATTATTACTTGGAGAAAATTCAGCTATGGCAATGTTGCATTGATGTTTTCTTTGTTTATTTTCCCTTTGTGTTTGTGTGCGCATTCGAGGTAGCTTCTTTTCAGTTCTGAGGATGTTGAATAAAGCATTATCGAACTTGGTTTAATCTTTATAACCTCGTAGGAGTCTTTTTTCTTATTATTAGAGTTTGTCATTATGGGTGTCCCTGCTTTACTTAACTCAATCAAGTCATAACTCTGTCTCCTAAACTAAGACTGAAAAACCCAAAAAAAAAAAACCACCGAAGACTAGGCATTTCTTGATCCAAGAAGCTTGTTCTAGCTTCTTTTTTTTTTTAATTTTTTTTTCCCATTTGAGCCAATAAACTTAAAGAAGAAACCAACCAAACCTATGTGGTTTTAAAAGAAATAGTACCAAAAAAAGAATTTTACTTTTTATTGCATTTGTCACAAAAGTCGGGATTTTGAAAGACATTGAAGAGGCAAATCACTGACTACTGAGAGCTGTAAAACATTTTTTTTTTTTTTAAGAAGCATTTGTTAGAGTTCTGTTAACGTTAGCACTTAGCTCTATCATTGCTGATGTGTCAAAGCATAATGAGGTGTCAATATCTAAACGGAGGGATAGTCATAGCGACAACTTATTTGGACTCCCCACCTTAAAATACCCAACTTACATAGGTTACTCCTTTGAAGAACTAATTTGTAAACTCCATTATCAATAATAATAATAATAATAATATTTTGTAAACTGCTTGCATTGTACCAAAAAGTTTGTTTGCAAATCGATATCATTTATGGTTCTGTTAGCGCTTACCATTTCTTTCACGAACTCCTCACATTCGCGATCAACACTTTCTTCACGATAAGCGGCCATGGAATCCCATAAAACAACATTCTCTTACTTTAACTTGACTACAGCCGTTTCGCAACCAATTCCAAACCGAGGTAACAGTGGAATAATAATCTATTTGGTGCAGTTTGTTAGTCGCCAATATATATAAATAACACCAACTAACCTCAACAATCAATTAGAAGTAAGGGCTCTATACCTTAGTGCGCTTTGAAAAATTCCCAAAATATTTGCGCTACTCTGCCCCTTAAAAATTATAATAATCCGTGTCTTTAAGCTAGTTTCTTAAAGTGTGTCGTAAGCTGCATACGTAGAAGAATTTTCACTAACCAGCAATCGAATATTAAATTAATCTCTCCAATCAAATACTATGAATGTATGAATTATTTTGCTTAAATTGACCATGTGGAATTATTTGAGCAATTATAAGTTCAGATCTTAATAAAGTACCGAAGGGAAGGGTGGGAGGAACCAGCATTGTAGGTTCTTTGGGATTTCATATTGCGTCAATAAATAGGCATATGCATCGATTCCCTACAAATGAAAAAAATATAGACATCAAGGAACGTAGCACCCTTCATTCAAGCGTAGACAGGTGCTATAAGTTACTATTATTCAAAGCTTACTCACCCTCGGCTCTAGGGGTTTGCATGAACAATGGTTCGAGCGGAGTTAAATCTTCTGATCCAAAACGTGCTAATAATTCACTTAAAGATTAAATCGATGCAATTTTCAGGTATCGACCGTTGGAAAAATAGTACGCAGTGGTAATTTTAAAATTTTATATCAGAGTATTTTTTAAAACACAAGTGTGACACATTATATGTATAAATTAATCAGATCTTATTAAGAAGAGCCTCAACCAACTAGTCTTGTTTGCTATTCTCTATCCACGATCGGAGTGAGTGTGGGCTCACACGTACAGCTCTTTCACCAGGTGACTCTCCTTCTAACCAATTGAGAGAACCCAAAGCAAGTGTTCGTGATTTGTGAACAAGAGCTCTCAGGGAGTTTCAAATTTTCACTAGTAGAGTATCACTCTTAATCTCTCAATTGATCTAATAACTCTTAAGACTTACTCTCTATTTATAGAGGTTGGGTCCAAGGTTAGTCCTTATCAGATTAGGTCTCAAAATTTGAGTCATAATCAAATTCGGATCAATATATGATAAGATCTGCGTAAAAACACGTGATCTTATCCTTCGTTCATCGACAAGCCGATTAGGATGATCGGCAGGCCGAACAGGCCTCCTCGGCAGGCCAAACTTAAGGATCGGCATGCTGAATTGTCGATTAATATCTCAGCAAATCTTTTATTTTCCACCTGAGATTCTATAGGATAAAGTCTCAGTTTTAATTCAAATGACCTAATAGAAAAGTTATCTGATTAAAACAACTTTATCTAGATAATCTCTAAGAAAATAAATGAATTCCTAATAGTTCTACAAGTTTATCTTAATCTAATTTATTCAAACTTAAATCAACTGATAAACAGACAAGAATTATCTAATCCTAATAATTCAACAAGTTTATCTTGAATTAATTTTATCACAAAATTAATTCATTATCTGATTCTTCTAAATTTTAACCAATCTAATAAATCTGATATAAGTCATCAATTATTAGAAAAGCACGTTGTATCATTACAGGATGTTGTGAGCTAGCAAAGGGGGCCAAATAGATCTATATAGTTCAAGCTCACGATAATTACGAAACCCAATATCCCAGATATACATTTCATAATTATCAACTCCAACGCTACTCCACTAAAAGCTTAGAGCTACACTCTCAAACTACATAGAATTACGAAGCTCGTATAACTAAGTCTCCATGACATATCATAGTATATCATATTCTCATATGATTATCCATAATCGGCTTAAGGACAAGTTCTATCTTATCTTCTCGATTATTTTTATCTTACGTTCCATTATCTCACCATTGAAAAACTTACTATCTAAAGATAATATACCATTCGGTTACACCTATATATCCAAATGATAGAGCGTTCTAGTTTTTCAATTACATGATAACACATATAAAGAGGATATCACTACTCCTAAAGAGGAGCTATGAATTCCATATCTATAAACAACAGGTCTACGCTATCAAGAATCATGCCTTCGACGTACCGGCATGCATACCACTATTAAGATGTGGGTGTCACCCTTTGGTCCATAAAAAGACACAAGTCAAGACAACGAGCCCACTATTCATCTCAGGATTAATATACAATACAAATGATTGTCTAAAGTGAATCGATTTGCTGAGACAGAATTGTTAATCCAAATCAATTCACTTTATGTCCCGATCCAACACATCGTCACTTATGACAACATGCCAATATTTTTATTCACAGAGTCCACCTCCGATGACCAAGATAAACCATCTCCCAATTGGGATATAAACAATATAACAATCTTTACATGAATAAAACGCCCAACTTTATTCCTTCAATTGCGGATCTTATGATTTAAACCGTCACCTTAAGAATCGTATCTTCCACATAATCTATTCATCGTATGTCCAATTCTTAAGGTTTAGACCGACAGTCTCAGACTATTGTTTGCTTAACATATATTCAACAAATATCAATGTAAAAAGGACAAGATTTGGTATATAAACAATAAATAAATTCTTTATTGATAAAAATGTCTATAAAAACTTATTACATTTTTACTCCTTAAGGTATACATGTCTAACAATCTCCTACTCGCACTAAAGAGGACAAGATTTAATATACAAACAAGAATAAATTCTTTATTGATAAAAAAGTCTCTAAAAACTTATTACATTTTTACTCCTTATGGCATATATGTCTAACATAGACTTACGAGCAAAAGTTTAAACTAAATTGAAACTATGATATCGTGCTATATAGACGCGTGTTCACCTCTCATCAAGACTTTCATCAAATACATAGAATGCAATCTTCGGCTCTGTTTCAAATAACGATTTGGTTAATTCAAAGTAATCAATTTTAAGACCATCACTGCTAACAAATTTATTGCACATCTATATGGAGGAAGCCTGCAAACTGACACTGCTTGAATCTGTACTCAAGCTTTGGGAACCACCCTCGGGTTCATCATCATCCGGCACTATTATACAGTTTCTCTCAATTCCCTGCCACCACCACCACTTGCCCCTGCAATACCTTCTCGATCACTCTTATTAACATCCTCCCTGTTGGATTGTTGCTGCTTCAATTCTTGGATCTCAGAGGTTAATTTTTCTATCTGTATCATCATATTAACCATGTCATTATGCATGGACCGACACAACATCCATCGTCCGACCCTCCCGTACGAATCTGCAAGCTGAAGAAAAAAGTGTTACAGCCACAACATGTCCATAAACAAAACACTCTTTTTAAGTTTGAAAGTAGAAGGATATTACTTTTTTACATAACCAGAGCCCTTATTCTTGACCCATGAGTCGACGTCCTTGGATTTTTTCTCTGTCCAAGCAGCTATTGGTAGGATTGACCTATCAATGTATTGATCGTGCCCCTCTAAATGATGCAGACAAAAAGCCTTCAAAACATAAAACAGTCACATAATCTGTACTCAATAAATTATCTTATTATAAACCATCGCAAAACTAAAAAATAAAATTTGATTTCAATTACCTATAGGAACAACACACATCCACCCTTTGTTTTCCTCAAAATCACGTATTGAATCCACAAAGTACGTAAAAGATTTTGTTGCCCAATTTTTTTTCCTCACACTTTTCAAGTACCAACACAAACAGAAGTTGTGGGCATCAACAATGATCCAACGGCAAACAAGACAAACCTAGATACAAACAAATCGTCTACAGACTCTGCCTCAATCAAGTTCTCCTCCAACTGTGTAAGCGACAACGTAGCTTTCCCATTCCTCACTGCATCTCGCCTTCTCTTAACATCATCTGGAGACCCCTCTTGCTCAAAATCATCGCCTCCAACTTTTACGCCAATCACTCTCTCAAACAACAATGGAGTCAATATGAAAGACTTCCCTTGTACATTTAGTGATACATCCTCAACATGAAAATTCTCAATCAACCACCCAACTAGCGGCAAAAATATAGTACAACTACTCATTTCCAACAAACTGGAAAATCCCGTTTCTTTTACTGCCGTAAAAAACTCAGCCTTTAATTTCTTGCAAAGTGTCACAAACCGAGTAGGCGAGCAGCGAGTCTGTATGCTTTTCCCGGAGTGCCTTTCTGAACCACCTAAACTACTTCCCATGCTCCCATTCTCATTGCTACGTTGATCTGTGTCACTCGTCCTCCCAACATTAGTCTTCTTCTTTTCAAATTCTCTCTTCTTTAATCTCAATGCGCTAGCCATAAATCTATCAATAGAATTTTGACTTTAATGTAAACTTATCTTTCAAATTTAAAATCCAAAATAGAGCAAAATTCAACTACACTGCTACAAATTTTTCTAATTAAGAGAGAGAGTTTAAAAAATAGGTGCATTGTTAATTTTTAATTCAAAATATTAGCTTAATTCATGCCCATCAAAAAAAGAAAAAAAAAAAAAAAACTAACAACAACAACACTGCCACTGAGTATCGTCATCTACCATTTTTTTGCTCTTCTTAAACATTTCATTTTATGACAGAAGTTAAAAAAAATGATAATAAAGGAGCCCAAAAGATCTAAAAGTAAGACTCAGTTTCCAAAGGCCTAAAACACAACCATAATTTTGAAAACGACAAACGACAAACGACAACTTTGTTCAACAAAGCAACTAAAAAGACCACAAGAATACAGAAAGTTCAACAAATTATAAGCCAACAAAATAGAATTAGCGAAGTGGAGTGAATAACAAGCTGCATCAGGATGTCTGCTAAATATCAACTTCGGACTCCGAGGGCTGTATTATAATGTATTGTATAAAGTATATTGAATTGTATTATATTGTGTTGTATTATCATAATATAACACAATGTTTGGTGTAAGACATGTTGTATAAGGGGTTAAACTGTAATTTTAAAGTTTGAGGGGTCAAATAATAATTTTATCAAATTAGAGGGTCGAACTATAATTTTTAAGAAAATGCGGGTCAAAAATATAATTTTTAAAATATAGGGCTATATATAATTTTTTAAAAGTTGAAGGGTTAAAATGTAATCTTAGAAAACACAAATTTGCCCTCAAATTTTAGAAAATTATAACTTCTGGCACTATGTTTTAGACACGGTATGAAATAATACGATATAGATCGTATTAATTTATCATTCGTATTAACTTATACAATACAATAATCATATCAAACATTATATTAGTATAATATCATACAATATGATGCTTTAATACGTTGTACCCAACATAACCTAATTGTTGTTCTCAACTTTATTTTACATTATTTAATCGTTTTTTATTCCCTAATTTTTAATGAAAATTTTATTTTGTTTCAATTCTAGGAATAGAGATGGTATGCTTTGCAATTCCATTTTTGTTTTAATGAAAAATCAAGCTTTAAGAAACAGTGAATGATCTTATCAATACACAAATATATAACTTTCTAGAAACTGTGGGAAGAAGTAGTAAACTAGACTCGGTTATACAAACTTACAGGGTGTTTGGTTCTCAATTAGAACCAATTGATTCTAACCAACAAACATATAAAGCTCTCACATGCCACAATAAAAAGCAAAAACTTGCAACAATGTAAATATCTCACATCCTACTGTGGTTTTAATCAAAATTGGTTCTAACTATTATTTCTAGCCATACTTCTCAAACGCCCGCCCTATTTACTTATTTCCAAGAAAAGAACAATATGGATAGACAATAGAGAGAGAAAGGAAGTTTCATAAATAGTTGCATTGTTTAAAGTTTTAGCTTAATTCATCACATAAAAGGAAAACAAAAAGAAAGACTGCCACTGAGTATCGTCATCTTACACATTTCTATTTGATGAAAGAGAAAAAAGAAAAATAAAACAGCCCAAAAAAATCTATAAGCAAAACATCAAAATAAAAAGAGATATTATTATTTTGATACTTTGTGTTTTAGAGAAACATAACATTAGTACCTTATTGTTTGAAAAATATCAAAATAATACTTATAGCTTTCAAAAATATAATTTTGGTACTTTAAGATTGTGGTTTTTAATCATAAATTTTCCTTTTTACCGTTTCATTGATGAGCCTCATGTTAATTTCGTAAAACTTTTATAGAAAATCAAGACAAAACTCATCAAAGAAAAGCGTATACATGGACTTATTCATTTTCTGACGTTATTTGTATTTATTTTCATTATAATTTTTATAAAATAATTTAGGGTTGATTAATTAAAAAGTAAATTGAAAATTTCATATCACAAAATTCAGACTTATGATTTCGATGGGTGTTTGTCTAAAACATAAATTACCAAAATGGTAGTATCCTAAATAAAAAAATTCAGCGCCTAAAAGCAAGCAGGACCCAATTCTCAACACCAGAAAACTACAATCAAGTTCCACAAAGCAACTAAAACGACCACAAGTCAAGAAACGACAAGTTCCACGGATCACAAGTAAAAATCAGCAAAACAGAACTAGCAAAGTAAATAACGAGCGCTGCATCAGGATGTCTGCTTAACAAGTTTCGGTGTTTTTTTTTCCTTTCCGAAAAATTTTGGATTTTACCCTTTCTCAATCATTCTCTGTTCAAAGAAATCAGACTTCAGAAAAGGAAAACATTGACCCAAAAAAAACACTTAAGGAGCGAGACTGAGGAACTTACAAGGAAATAAGAGCTCACGATCGGCGGGAGACCGCTGAAGAAGACGAAGAAGACGAAAGAGGAGAGAGGCTCCGGTGGAGAAAGTCGCAGCAAATAAGCAAACAAGACGATTTGTGCATTTGTTTTCTTTTCTCGTCTCTCTCTTTTCTATGGTCGTCTCTCACTCTTTTATTTATTTTGTAATATTTAATTATGTTTATAGCTTCATTAATCTTTAATTTTTAATAAAATACAATGTCAACAATTCTGTTAAATTTAAACAACGAACAAGACGGAAGGAGCATATTTGACATGTTTTCTATCAATTATGAGACGTTTTGATTGGTTTTAAAAAATTATAGGAAAAAATAAAATAGGTTATATTATTCAAGGAGAACTTATAAAAATAATCCTAATTATTTTTACTCCTAACACCTTACACTAGGGTCATGTTACATCCCTTACACCGTACATCATAATCTTTAGCATCTTATACAGTCCCCTTACATGAACATGATCCAAATTCCATGCATCTTTCATTGACTCGTGTCTTTATAATTTGACTAATAGGTCGTTTGACACTTTTGTTTCAATTAAAGTTTTGTTTTATAAGAGTTGTGGCATTTGATAATTTTACACTATAACAATCTTTTGTTTTTTTATTATAGTTCTTGACAGCTTTATATTATAGTTAGTTGGAACTCATTAGTTCTAATTAAAATGCCAAATGGATGCTCGATAACATTCTTACTCCTAAAATCTTACATTAAACTTTAAAACACGTTACACTTCCCAACCCCTTACATTACAATCTTAAACATCATACACTCTCCTAACATGACTATATGTCTATAATAGTCTAAACCAACTTTTTGGTTATTACATAATGTAAAGGTTTCACATAACATAGTCAAAAGGAAAAAGTTGTTATAGTATAAAGCTTTCACATGCTACAATATTTTGAACCAAAAAGTTAGTTTTAACCAATTTTGTTAAATACCATAGTGCGTGAGATTGTTAAAGTACTTAGGTACTTATGATATAATCATGATTATGGGCTACACTATACAAGAGATTTTGCTATTCTTGAAGGATATTCTGACACAAGTTTGATATCTGATATACAAGATTCTAAAGCTACAAGTGGATATGTATTCACTTTGGGAGGCGTAGTAGTTTCATGAAAGTCCTCAAAGCAGACGATAATAACCAGATCCACTATGGAATCTGAATTTGTAGCCTTAGATAAAAGCGGTGAAAAGGCTGAATAGCGAAGACATTTCTTGAAGGATATTCCTAAATAGCCTAAACCCGTGCCTACAATATGCATACATTATGATAATCAATCTGCTATTGGTAGGGCACAGAATGTAACATACAACGATAAGTTAAGACATATACGTCGTCGACATAATATTGTTAGACAATTGATCTCGACTGGAGTCATGACAATAGACTGTTTAAGGTCTAAAGAGAATATTGCGGACCCATTATCCAAAGGGCTGAGTAGAGATCAAAGAGGAATGAGACCAAAGCCCATGAAAGAATAGGTCCAAACAATTGAAATCCAACCATGTTGACTGGAGATCATAAGATTTAGATTCAATGCGATAATTAAACTGAATAGACCGAGTGGGATCACTGTGGGGTTGCTCCAACCCATTCTTATAATAAAAATAGTGATACCCATAGGGAAAGGTTAAGCAGTTTGCTTTTAATGATTTGTGTGCATCGAATATGATGAGAATTTGAGCGGAGTAATGCAGGTTACTCTTAAAAGTAAGAAATTACATATGTGAGAGAAAAGTGAGGCCGCTTCAAAGGAGAATTGCTAGGGTTCAATTATTTAGAAACTCTTGTAGAATTAGAGAGATGTTCATGGCCAAAATGAACATAACCATGAGAACTTGTGTGTGAGGCATGTTATTGCTTACGCAAATGGCAGAACAGTTTAAGAACATCGCGTCTATTGGTCGGTCAGTAAAGTAAGCATACTTTCACAAGAGAAGGTTCAAGTGTTAACGCCTACCTATCCTATGCAAGTATTAACCGTAGAACTCTATCACCATGTAATGTCTTTATTTTCTCTAATCGTCAATCAATTTCATTAATGTGGGGGATTATTGGAGAAAATGATTAATAACTATTTTGATGAGCCATTTTGAGGCCTATTTTTTAGTGGGACCCACTTTGTAAAAGTGATGGGTCTTGATGGATTTGCGTTCTCCGTCGCGAGGAGATCGAAATCATATATTTATATGCTCAATGATAATCGGGTGAATGAGAAATTGATGCTCAAAATATACTCATTGACATTTAGATTTTGTTACAAAAACTTAAATGCGGAGTCCTATATTAGTTAGGCATTAAAGCTTGACATCTCTTGACGTGTATAAGTACTAGGGTAGTCCCATATTAGTTAGGCATTAAAGCTTGACATCTCCTAACATATATAAGTGCTAAAATCTTTTTCTACATCTAGCTATACATAAAATAACATTAAGCTTTCCCGAGGAGACTTAGAGACTTGTTTTTTGTTACAAGCTGTACTTGTTCGGACCTTTAAAATTATATAAACACCTTTAAAAGTTATTTACTTTTAGTACTTAGTGGCTTTAAATGTTATGCATTTTGTCTTTAAAAGTTATTTACTTTTAGCACTTAGTGGCTTTAAATGTTATGCATTTTGTCTTTAAAAGTTATTTACTTTTAGTACTTTAAATGTTATGCATTTTGTCTTTAAAAGTTATTTACTCTTAGCACTTAGTGGCTTCAAATGTTATGCACTTTTTATATTATGCACTTATCTTTAAAAGTTGGTGGGTTTAACTGTTGTTAGTGGGTTTAACTGTTATGTTCAAACTTAGTGCCAACTTTAGGGAATTTAAAAGTTAGAGTTGTTAAAAGTTAAAGTCGTTTAGAGAATCAGAAGACTTCGGTTTAGGGAATATAGTGATCAGGTTCTTTTTTCAACTCTTTATAAATATAGCACCGATATAAGACACCACTTAAGCTTTTGACATATCTTCGCAAACACCTGAAAAAACCAAACCATTAAGGCATTAAACCAATCTTCAAAAACACCTTCCCTCCTGAAAAAACCATGAAGACAATTGATGCTATTATTATCTTTTCCATCACCACTCTAGGCCTCTTTCTTCAATTAAAATATCAGCCTAAAGAAGTTTCCCCATTTTATACTCATTATACAACCATGATTTTTCTTTTCATTGCATTAACTATCTATGTAGTCTCAATGATAATAGATGAGAGAATATCCGGGGTCCAGAGTCTAAGTTTTGCAATGATTATTTCTAAACTTAGCTTCTTTTCTGGAACTCTTGCCTCTGTTCTGCTAATGCAGATTCTGATTCCAGTTATTGGATGGTTGCTTTTCTTTTTATGGACAATCTTTTTTGTAAAGATTTTCCTCATTGAATTGTCACACATTTTAGTATTTCGTCAAGTCCTTTGTGAGATCTTTCTTCTAATCCGGCAACAAAAAACTATACAAGAGAGATTTGTTCAGGAACAAAATCAACTCATTTGGCAGCAAAGAGAGGGATTAGTTCAGGAACAAAATCGACTCCCTCCAGTCCAACCAGGTAAAAATTTTCCTTTTCATTTCCTCATTGTCTACTCCTGAAAATATGAATTTAGAGGTTAAAAAAAAAAGAGCCTAATTATCTAACGTGTAAACCAGACGTCGATGATCTCGTGTGATTGCCCGGACGGAGCTTTGGATGGGTCGCTACCAAGTAATATTAACAAGTAGATTTTTTATTCGAGCAAAAAAAGGAGTGGATTTTTTCAGTGTGATTTCGTATTTTGTCATTGTTCTTTTTTTTTTTTTTCTACTTTGCACCTTTTACAAGTCCAATATGAAGTCCGTGTCTTCACACTGTCATATGTGAGTGTACTCTGTTGTAAGTTGGTAATTGGCTGCTGCTGGGCCTGTTCAGTCGCGCCAAGTTTTGAGAGTGAGAGCTAAAAGGTACGTTTGGTCCAATATTCAGATTAAGGTTTGAATCATTTTGTTATAGTATTTTTTTTTATAAAAATTTAAATTTTTATTTAAATATTATACTTAAATACTTGATTGATCCAAATCTTGAGGGGTTTCATTTTTTTCTATGTAATATGTATGTGTCACTTCCAAAAAAGAAACATAATTCAAATACCAATATTTCACTTTAATTGTGATTTTTTTTTTATTTCCTTTCTAATAAAAGTAACTTTTTTTTTCCCCTGAAGGGTGTAATTGACACTACAATCTATTGACGCTGCACCAACAAACTAAACGTGTTTCTCTACCGTAATAATTTTATAAAAAAATCCGAATTATAAGACGACGTGTAAATTACTGCACAAATAATATCAATTTGAACATAGCATGCACGAAGAAAGAACAAATTCGAAAAAAAAAGACCGAAAGAAGGAAGAATTCCGAATTTCTGATCTTTCTGTCCAAACCTGCAATTCTCGTCTTTATCTCCGCGATTTCTTCTCTCTCTGAAATCGAAAGTCAAAAATGGCGAAATCGGAATTCATTTCCCTCCAAAACTCGCTCATGACTCAGAACCAACTCATCGACGCGCTCGCCTCTCACATCTCTCTCTACCACTCTCACTCCCAACCGTCAAACACAAACCCGAACCCTAATCTGAGGTCTTCTGTTCTCAAATGGTTCTCACTCTTACCGTCAGGCTCACCTCACCGCCATCGATCCCAATTTCGTCCAGACTCTCCTCCGGATACTCCGCACGCGCGGCCACGGCCTCTTCATCGTTCTCCCCGACCGTCTCTCCGGCAATCTCCCCAGCGTCTGTTTTAAGAAGTCTCGCGGTCTCGTCTCTAGGGTTTTGGGAATCGAATCAGTTGGAAAGGTCGATTTTTCACGCGGCAAGGTTGTTCTCGTTGGGAGAAGGGGAGGCGATCGAGGAGTGTTCGTCTTCGGCGAAGAGTCTGGATTCGGTGACTGTGAGCGAGGAGTTTGTGCAGAATTTTGATCGGTTCGTGGAGGCCATGGACGGAGTATCGAACGGAGGGTTTCTGAGACGCGAAGAGAGCGAATTGGGATCGGATTGGGTCGAATTGAAGTGGTTGAAAGCCAAAGGCTATTATAGTATCGAAGCTTTTGTGGCCAATTGATTAGAGGTGGCGTTGAGGCTGGCCTGGCTGAATCATAGCAGCGGAAATGGGAAGAAAAGAGGGGTGAAATTGAAAGAGAAAGCGAGCTCTGCAGGCGTGGCGGCGAATGTGTATTGGAGGAAGAAAGGGTGTGTGGATTGGTGGGAGAATTTGGATTCTTCAACGAGGAAGAAAATCTTCAATGCTGTTTTGGGAAAATCAGCTAGAAATTTGGTACTTGAAACGTCAAGTCTTTAAACATTTGAAAGTTATGATCTTTCTGTTGTTATATGATGTTGATTGAATATCTGATTTTTGATATTCTCCATGATCGTTTCAAACTTTCAGTGTCGTGAAATTTTGAAAGCGACTGATTGTGGATTGGAGGATTAGCTTTGGCTCTTCAACACAGGATCAGAGAGACCATTGAGGTACAAATATACTGTAAATACGCTAAAGACTGTCAACACTTGAAGCTGACGCTGAATTTGGGTCAAACATTGTCCCATCTTCTGTTTCTGGAAAATCTGCTTCCTTATCCAATTCCTTGAATGGTTTATTTGTGCTTCGGGATATTGTAATGATGACATCGTTATGTCAGGATTTTTTATATGATGATAAGGGGAAAATTTTCTTCAGCACATTGAGTTCAATTTGTACCGTTTCTGATTTTATAATAAGGAAAGTGAGAGGATTTCTAATGGTTATTTGGCTTGATTGCACAAAACTTGAACTTATAGCAGAAGAAAATGTAAAGTTCTCACCTATTAAGTCCAAAGGAAAGGCTGGTTCTTGTAGCCATAAGGAAAAGGGAAAGACCCGCAATATGAAGAAGTTAAATCCTGTTGAAGGGGGATGTGTAGATTTGCATGATAAATCTCCCAAGGTATCTTCTCACCCCCTCTTTTTTGAGGTGTTTGCTCAAGTCCATTCACACACACAATGATTGTTAACAAGTCTTTTTGTTTATATTATTATTATTTTTGTTTGCCAGGATATTGATTTTACATTGGCTCATAAAGAGAAGAAAGGGTTGGTAGAGTCCAAGAAGACACCTGATGTACCTCAGGGGAAGGATATGTACAGCAAGAAATCTTTGTTTAAAGTAGAAATGGCTGCACTAGTTGTTTATTTTGGTTCTGATTTCTTGTCGATGGTTTGATCGGTTTATAACTGTTACCCTTTAATCAGGAACCTACCAAAGCAGTGGGTGTTGGGAAATCTCAATCTGCTGCAAGGAAGACGAGAAGAGAAAAAGGCAAAAACAGAATTAGCGGCCTTAAGAATCCTGTTGAAGTTATCAATTGTAAAAGACCAGCGGCGGAATTTTCTTCTTCTTCCATTCCTCAAAATGAGGCAGTGGAGAGCTATCCGGTGTCTGTTCATTCAACCTTCCAGAACATCTCAGGTGAAAATTCATCTCAGAACGAGGTCCTTGCGTTGAGCTCAGTTACTTGGAGTTCTGCAAATGGACCAATTGAGGAGGACCACACCAGTCAGAGAATTCAAGAGATTAAATGGTCGGAATGTTACCAGTTAAATAAAAGTGTGACCAAAAATAAAACTAAATCTTCTATATTGGAACCTCGAAATTGTAATGCAGATGAGAAGGACATACCTTCCTCTTTGCCTGCATTGGACATTAAAGTTCTCAGAAGCGAAGATAGCAGTAATGAGAAGTCTGCTTTTACTTGTGAAATAGATGTAAAAACAGCTTCACTCGAGAAAAAGGCCAGAGTTTTTGATATTAAAGAAAACCCGGTTTTAATTCAAGAGCAAGAAAGTAGAAAGGTATCTGATACCAGGCCTTGGCCTTCTTCAAATGGCCCTCCTTATGAGTGGCCTAGCATGGCTTCTACCTACTTCCCACCCGTTAACCCTCATCTCCCACCGGCCACTGATCGCTTGTATCTGGATGTTGGTTGTAACTGGCTCCGTCACATTCGTCAATCCTTCTTACCTGCAATTCATCAGCGGAATATAGATGGTGGGTGTAACCCAGCTTTGTCTAGAAGATTGCCAATGAGTTTAGATTGGCCTCCGAGGGTCCGTGGTGCTTCTGGTTTGGCGCCATCACTAACCTGTAATCATGATTTTGGATTCATCTCTAGATGGCATTGTACTTATCGTCAGGGTTTTTCTAACCACGGTGTGCAACTTAATGTGACGATCACTGACGAAGAAAGGAAGCATTCTGGGGATTTCACAGACATGCCCGAGCTAACAAGCAAACTTGAACTAGCAGATGACTGGGACAACCAATGCATATCAGAGGCTGAAGTTGATGTGCATGCAGTTACAGGGATTGATTATAATCAATACTTTGGTGGTGGTGTGACGTGTTGGAATCCTTCTGATTGTCCAGCTGGAGGATTCTCTCGCCCTCCTTCCCTTAGTTCAAATGATAGGTTGTGGGCTTGGCGTGAAGCGGACATGACTAGGGCTGTTGATGATTTGGTTGCATTCTCGTCGCCATACAGTACAACTGGTTTGACTTTACCAACTGCTTCTTTTTGTTCACCTTTTGATAGTTTGGCCCCATATGTTATGACAGGAAATGAGGTACCTGGCAAGGTGCTTCATTCCCCATCAACAGTTGCAGATGCAGTGGTTGAGGAGGTTACATCTAGGTTGTTGACAGATTTTTCTGGTGAGGGTGAGGGAAAGACAGGAGATCCACTCCCTTACCAAAATTTGTCTCATTTTGCCTCCCATCATCATTCCAAATGTGTCGAGGGATAGGTCAAGGTCTGAGTTCAAGTGTAGTCATGTTGTTAAAATCCTTGTGTTCCTCTTACTAGACGTGAACAACCTCGAATGAAATGGCCGCCATCACCCGTTTGACGTTGCGTTACACATGCCCCATGTCCACCTCCACCCTCTCCTATGAGTGAACCTAGGAAGCACAGGGGTTTTCCAACTGTTAGATCTGGTAGTTCGAGCCCAAGGCATTGGGGTATGCAAGGTTGGTTCCATGATGGAACTAATTTGGAGGAAGCTTGCTTATACAGGGATGGTGCAGAAATTGTACGGCCATCTTGGAGAAATAATAGTTTTTCAGGCCATTCAATGATTCAACCTATTCCTGCAGCCTTACTGCATGATCGTCTGATTGCTATGTCTCATCTGGCTCGTAATCAGGAACATGTAAGTATAGCATCTCTTTGTGACGATGTGAATCTTTATTAGTTATGAATTATGCTAATTTGATGCTTGCATTATTATGCAGCCAGATGTTGCTTTGCCTATGCAACCGACTGAATCACAGAGCTCTCCTAGGCGAAAAGCATCTCTTTCTGTGATGCACAGCCTCCTTCATGATGAAATTGATTCTTTCTGCAAGCAGTTATGGAGCTTCACATTTATTATGACCATAATTTCATCTCCTATTTCTTATCGCGGCATTTTATTATCCATTCCAAGGAGAAACCAAAATTTTAAGCTAAAAGTTTCTAGCTTCTATCAGCACCTACATGACATTAGATAAATAAAAAATAAAAAATAAAAAAAACTCACTGTTATACAAATATTAGGTTGCTGCACAAAATCTGGCTAGAAAGTCTTATATAACATGGGCTGTCACGTGGGAACCTGGTCTCTCCAAGTGCTGTGGCCCAGGTCGAGGACAAACATATTTGGTTCGAATTCTTCTGGTTTGGCCCTTCCTACCAGTGATGTAGATCTTGAGGTTTGTCTCCCTCCCTTGAGGATCCTGGTAAGATCGGCACCATCTCATTGCTTATCACAACCTCTTCTTTTTCTTTTATGAGAAAATATCTGATTAAAGAAATTTCTGTAGGAACCAATTAAAGAAGCTGGTATATTGGAGGGTCGTAATGGTATTAAAGAAACATGCCTTCAGGTACCTTGGCACGTTGGTGCTTCTACACCCCATTTTTTTGACTGAATGGAAAATGCTGTATATTGCTAATCTATTATAGAAAAGATAATTACATTGTTATTGTGGTGGTTACTGATAGGGCTGTTTGAATAATGACCCTGGTTGCAGACGTATGTGTTTGGCCTTTCTATGAGATGAATGAATTTTTAAGTTTTATCTAGCCTCCAACCGTTTGAAATTGCATGTTCTTGCTTGATATATGGAATATAGTACTGAATCTTAGATCTTGATTCATGTTTTATTGTATGCGCTACGCTATTTTTTAATCCCATATCAGTTACTAGCAAACAGTTTCTATTTTTCTATCATGCTTGTGTTTCTTTACTTGAAACTGAAGGTAGGAACACTGTGATGTTTTCTTGTTGTATTCCCTGCTGCATGCTGCTAGGTATCTTGCAAATCAGGATTGGGTAAAAATTGATTCTCTCAAGACTCTGGAAAATACAGCCGTAATGCCTAATCTTTTTTATCGTTGTTTCTGTTGTTTAGGCCTTCTTGTTTTGCTCATCTTCTTACCCTAGTTTAATTTTTTTTTTTTTTTTTGGTTTGGACGTTAGATACCTATTATTATGCTTGTGGTTGAAGTTCCTGTTGATGCCACTTCTACTTCTAATGTTCAATTGCCAAAAGAAGAACCTGCTCATATGTCTGGTGAACAAGGTTCTAATGGCCAATCCGATGTGGTTGTTTTAGAAGAATCTGCTTTGCCAAAATGCTCACAGATAAACGATGATACGAACAAGGATTCAATATCAGTTCGTCTTGACGTAAGTTTCAAGTCTCCATCACATACAGGACTTCAGACTACAGAGCTGGTAATGTATCTCTCATTCTTTCTGTGTATGCAAAGAGAGCACCATTTATGTATACATATATTTGTAGATTTGGTGTATATATGTATGCATTTACATACATGTGCATATGCACAGCACCTTCAAGTTTCAAGTTCACTTTTTGGACTTTTACATGAAAGCCAATGTACTTGATCTTCCACCGTGTATAGGCCAGTTATGTGCCTGTGTTGATAATAACTTTGTTGGAATAAGTTTCAAGGAGGATTGCTACTTGAGTTGACTATCATTTCTTGTTTTTTTGCATTAGCATTTGTACTTTGGTTTCAATAATGTTTTATATGTCATTTCTTATTTGAAATCACAGGTTAAGAAGCTGACTGAGCAATTTCCAGCAGCCATGCCTCTTGCTTTGGTGCTCAAACAGTTCTTGGCAGATTGCAGCCTGGATCAATCCTACCCTGGTGGCTTGAGCTCCTACTGTTAGGTGAGTAATGTTGCAATACTTATTTTACTGTATTTCGCTTGATTAAATGTATTATATTGATGTGAAGTTGTAGAGTTTCACCATTTCTTGCATAGAAGTTAATATTTTAGGCTGCAATTCAACTATAAAGGTTACCATACAATTCATGTATCTAAAACCTTGACTTTTACAAAGTATTATAACACGTTAGTGTTTGTTATAGGGATAAACATTCTGCAAGATGTTAAAGCTAGAGCTCTTGCCATCAGCTTGGGGATATAAAGTATGATTATATGCTGCAACTGAGTTTGCAGGTCTCAAAATTTCATTTGAATCATCAACCTAGATGGTAATGGAAGATTTTAGGCAAGGGCTTGTGGGATAAGTAATGAAAAACAACTTGTGTTGAAAATCCAATTTGTCATGAGAAACACTTAATTTGAGCTGTTCCAAGTATTACAAAGATAAACTGATCACAGCTAGTTCTGAAACTTTTCCATGAGGTCCAGTTACATTGATCAAGCTCGTTTTAGTATAGGTGACTGGAATTAGCAGAATATTCATATTACTATCCTAGATGTCTAGTTTTGTCTCTTAGTATTGTTTTCCTTATATTTATTTTTGTTTTTGGCAGATATTGCTAATAAAAAGTTTTCTTCAGCATGAGCATCACCTTGGCCGGCCAATCAACCAGGTAAACTTTGCTACTTTATGTTGTTTTAACTGTATATTTTCTTGTCATTGATCATGTAGTCTTCTTTATGAAATTGTAATGCGTCAACAACATATAACATGTACATGAGCTTCAATGTTTCTTTGTTACGTATTAATTATTATTATTATTGTCCCTCCAAAAAATTAAACTGAATGTAGCTTTATAGGTTGTTGTAGTTTTTCCCATATGTGCTGAAATAGATGAAGACAAACAGTTCAACTGGACTAAGTTAAGTGTCTGTTCTATTTGAACTTCAATTCCTCTCTGCCATTTATTACGATGGGAGAGGAAAATATGGCGTTTCCTTTTGAACAAGCATCATAGAATTTTGTTTAACCTGGTTGTATACAAATATCGTTCACCATATGTATGTTTTTTTAATCCACGTTTCTGTTTTCCATTGATGTTATTTATGTTCTGAATGCTTGTCTGACTGCAAAATTCATTATATTTCAGAACTTTGGAAGCCTACTAATGGATTTTCTTTACTTTTTTGGGTCAGTCAGTTTGCTGGAATTCAATATTGGGTTCCGATATGCTTATTCAATGAGTTAGCGCTTTTATTAGGGAGCTGTTGCCTTTTTAGCCAAGGTTAAAGCGATCTTTTGATCTTTTAAGCATATGTTCCAGTAATGTATTTGACCCTCGACAGATGCGAATATCAGTACAGGGAAGTGGAATTTATATAAAAAGGGGAAGAGGCTGTAGGTAACGCTCTTACCGTTTGCTTTCTTTAATTGGTTGATAAATTTAGAAATTACTTGGTGTTCCCTTTCAAATCTTGACGGTGTACTTGATCCTGTAGCATGGATCCAATACACATTGACGATCTGTTTTTTCCAACTAAGAATGTTGGCCGGAATTGCTTTAGGATTCATCAATGCATTAAGGTACTCTTCAGTTCTTTGGTGGATTTGTTGTCTTTCTATTCTTCAGTTTAGAGCAATGGCAAGAAAATTGTGCTGATGTTTTTTGCTGTGATCCTTAGAGAATATAGTGAGACAAAATATTATTGATTTTCGAATTACTTTCAACACGCCTGTTTATTCTTACTTTCAATAATACTGCACAATGTAGGCATTTGTAGAAGCTTATTCTATTTTGGAGAACGAGCTTGCTTCACCTTTGAATGATGATGACAAGTGTTCAAAGCCCGCTTACAGATTGCTGCCAAAGATCATACCAAATATTTATTTATCATAGGGACTCTGTGTGTAATACATTCCTGTATATTGGAGAAGGTATAGTTCAATCTCCTTATAATTTCATCTAATGTTCTTTTTAACTTTATTTATCTCACTTTATAATTTCGTATACATTCCTTGAGAAATTCACAAGAGGACTCCTTTACGATATGGTGTCCTGCTTTTCATGGAATTTTAACACGGCTCTTGGAAAGAGGACCAAATAGGATTTTTTCCCAAGGGAACTGAGGACATGTTTGATAGTTATTTGCATTGTAGTTCATTTTTTTTTAAATTAGCGTGGTCCTTATAGGACCTTTTTCTTTTGGCCTTTTTCATGTGTAGGAAGTTGGCTCATTCCTGGGCTCTTTGTCTACGATGATTACTGGGCTTCTTACTTGAGCAAGATCTGACTTGATGAATTCATGGATTTCTTTGTATCTTAAAAGGTGCTACAGGGCTTTGGATTTTTGTAATCAATATATGTGTAAAGGTTCCAAGCAAAGTGCAGTTGAGTCAGAATGGATGGGTGAAACTCCCTGTAAACTGGGAATGGGTTCGTCTCGTTTTCGAATGGTGAGGATATGTGCCAAAGTCCTCCTGTTGACTGCTTCCACAAATGATAACAAGCATGGATTTCTAGTTGAGATCTTTGCGCTAAAAGAATCCCTTCAAGTATGGATCTCGATCCTTTAACTGGAAGTCAGAATGAACACCTCCGTGTAACAAAAGATCACCTGGTAATTTCTCTTTTTTTTCTCTCTGGCCTCGTCATTTATTTTGTAAAACTTTTAGGCATGTTGTGTTGTTCTATTCCTTGCACAATTATTACTAGGAGACAATTCAGCTATGGCAATGTTGCATTGATGTTTTCTCTGTTTATTTTCCCTTAATGTTTGTGTGCGCATTTGAGGTAGCTTCTTTGCAGTTCTGACGATGTTGAATATAGCATTATCGAACTTGGTTTAATCTTTATAACCTCATAGGAGTCTTTTTTCTCATTATTAGAGTTTGTCATTATGGGTGTCCCTGCTTTACTTAACGACGACTTTATTTCGTACGTTGGTGATGTAAAAACACCTTTACACTCACATGCATAATTCCTGCCATCTTACACTTTAGGTATGATACATTTGTTTTAAACAAACATGCTCTACTAAAGTGCTAACCTTCTCTATGTTGGTTCCTTTTGTAAAGCTCGGCTACAATATTCCCGAAGAAATTGCTTACAAGCTCTTGTAGTCCTGAAGCCGATTGTGGAAGGTTAAGCCAAAGTGTGCTTGCAAGACACGCTAATTTAGTTCATCTGATTGTCTACCAAACTACACTTATTTATTTATTGTTTTGTTTTCCTTAATGTCTACAGGAATCATTAAA
This sequence comes from Artocarpus heterophyllus, assembly GCA_025403435.1. Taxonomy (NCBI): domain Eukaryota; kingdom Viridiplantae; phylum Streptophyta; class Magnoliopsida; order Rosales; family Moraceae; genus Artocarpus; species Artocarpus heterophyllus. The sequence goes on along the minus strand of CM046330.1, from coordinate 2,766,946 downwards.
CAAATAGCGATTATGGAGCTGGATTTATTTTATGCATGCAAAACAAGCTTCAGGTCGTGGGGCAGTAACTTCCTCTCATGGGTTCAGACGGCGGAAACGTTGGGGTGATCGGTGGTTTGTGATCTTGCTGAATTGTACAAATAAGATGCTTCACACAATTCACTACATAGCCTCTTAAACAACCAAGGTGTTCTTTTAGGCCAATCTAAGGTCAGGGCAATAGCTTCCCAAAGCCTTGAAAGTTTTATATTTATCGAAACTATTTCTGGGCAATTGTATATTATTTTATAAATTGTTTGTGTACATGTACGTGGTTTTATATGTGTGCATCTATTATTCTCAAGCCAATTAGATCGGCCTCCGATCGATAGAGATTTTGTTTGGCTGGATGCAGAACTCTTTTTGTTTTATTTTTAATTTTGGTTATTAACCTTTTTTTTTATACTTTGTATTTTAGATTCGTTCAAACTATATACATTTGGTTTTGATTCCATTGAATTTATAACTTCAGATTAAATTTAATATATAAATTTGTCTTTTTCCGATTCATCTTTAATTTTGACCTAAAAATTACCCATACTCTCAAATTAAAAAATAAGAGAATTTTAAAAACTTAAAACAACTTTATACTAAGGTTTTTTTCTTTAAAAATGTATAAATACTTTTAAAAATATGTGTTTTGTGTGTTTTTTTCTTATTTTTTGAAAGTTTTATTTTTTTTCTTTTTTATTTAAAGATAATTTGGTTATTTTAAATGTTAAAATTAACTATTGATTGAGATAATATATAGATTTGTGTATTAAATTTAATCTGAATGTATACATTTAATGAGATCGAAAACTAAAAGTATAGTTTTTGAATTAATTTTAAATAAAGGAATATAAAAAGAAAAATATCCATTTTTATTTTTAAATCAAACGACTGGTGCAAAAATCAACACAATTTCTGCGTAGTTCACATCCATGAGCTTGACCTGCTTCCCTTTATTAGCAATGCTTATCCTTTTTGTTTCAATTAGCAATGCTTATCTTAACCTTATGAAATCCCCCATCCAATTTGCAGCTATGAGACATGTCACAACAACAAAGTACCCCTGTTTCAATTTACCCCTGGTTCGAATTGACAATAGCATGAAACTTTTAATAGCTACAATAAAAAGTAAAATGCTATTATACTGTAAAACACTCATATATCTATATTTTGAACCAATTAATTGAAACCAAGTTTACTAAACACTCCCTTTCCCTATAAAGATAGGAATATAGTCGCTTGTTCCGGTCATAATTTGACTAGTTCTCACCCACTTGTACAACATAATTGACTTCTCCAAGTGATATAGAGGTGTTTCTCCCAACTTGTCAATTCTCATATTCTTCAGGAAAAAGATCAACGTCCCTTGCTGGACCCCTTCGGAGTCTTTCCTGTAGATCCACATTCTTGGGCACTACAAGTTCAGTTTCCTCGCCTGACATGGCAAAATATCTCTCTAGCACCATCTGCAACCACCAAAGGCAAGAGAATAACGAGCAATGCAAAAACGACATTGGTTTTAACCAAAAAACAACGTAAAGCTCTCAGCAACTACAATAAATTAAAAAATTGCTATAACATAAAATTCTTATACGATAGTTTTTAGCTCAAGAGTCTCAGTCTAACTACATTTCTCAAACACCCAATAAACAACCCCAAGATAACACAATCAATAATCAGCAAGAACCAAAGTGATTAGTTAACACATACCATTGCGGCATAGGCATCACTTTTGTTTTGTCTAGCAGACTCACTGAGGCCCCTGACAGAGACTTTACGTAAGTTTTATGTTCACATAATGCAAATACAATCCCATAATAGCAACATTCCCGTCTTTTCTTGATCAGCATTTTCAAAAGCCATGATAAATATACTCATGAACCAACTCAATCTCCATTTTTAACTCCAATAACAGCCGTTTTGGATTCTAATCCAAAGACGCAATAATTGTGAAAAAAAACTAATCATCAATCATACGTGGGGAACAAAAAATACAGATAATTACATGCAAATCATTCGGTCAACAGCCTCTCCTGTCGTCCCATGCTCATCCAGCAAGTATACTCTCCAACCCCTGTGTGTAAAAAGCTAAGGTCAGGGCTCAATTCCACAAAAGAATTGCTCACTATTAAAAAAAAAAAAAAAACACACACACACACACACACCCACAAAAAGTACATGGAAATTCATTAAGATATTAAATCAATATTTCTCATAGCAAATATTTCAACCTTAAATATGCATTAAACAATAAAACACAATAGAAAAAAAAAAAAAAAAAAAAAAAGAACAACAACAACAACAAAGAAAAGAAAATTTGTGCAACCTGTGAGCAGCTCGAACAGCAAGCCTACCGGCAACACTCCGAACTTTGTTGGACTGAGGCGTCTCCTTCCCATCGCCCGATTTTGGAAGCCCAATTATAAATTCATCAGCTTCCTACACCATTTTTTTCCTTAAATTTTCTAGTTATTCGTTTCAATATAATTAAAAAAAAAAGATTCTTTTGTAGATAATTGAGCAACCAAATAAAAAAACCTGCTTTTGTGCAATCTCAAGAAGCTGTACCTCCAGCTTCTCTCCTCTCAGTTTCAAAACCTACCAAAAAAAAAAAGAAAGTTCGAGTCTTTTCGTCAATAAATTACAGCTTTCGAAAATGGGCATGGAATGAGGGGATAATTACGGTGAGAGGACGGACGGAGAAGCCTTTGCTGAGAGCAAGGCCGGTGCGGGACATTCCCAAATCTACCCCTAAGCTAAACCCTCCTCTCCAATTGGGGTCAAGTTTCCGGCGAAGGGCATTCGGCGGAATTTCGTCTGCCAGGGCTGCCCTTATTCTTCCATGGTGGTAAGGCTTGTATTTACGAGGTTGTTGCTGAAATGGTTGGAGAGAGAAAGGGGCATTTTTGGGATTACAAGCGGAGCAGAGGAACGGGGTATGTGCCGCCGGTGATGATGAAGCTCGATATTGTGCTTGCTGTAACCACATCTGAAAGGTAAATTATGAGTCGAAAAAAGAACATCGTTTTAGATGAAACAAGAAAAAAGAAAGAATGGTTTTCCAACATTGTTTTACCCAAAAATAATTTAGCTTTATTTTATTCCTAAAATATTTTAGGTTTATTTATGGTTGTCGTTCATTGCAAATTTGATGTCGTTGCGTTAATGGTTAAATGTATGTCGCTTTTCTATGTTATGTTATTGTCGTTCTCCCAACAATGAAGTTGACGATAATCGTCCCACTTCATTTGGGTTTTATGCCGTTTTTAGTAATACTAATGCTGTTCTAGGTTATTGTGGTTTTCCTTTTATGCCGTTTTCTGTAGTTGTTGCCATTTCACTTGATGTTGTTTTTTGTGATTTGTCGTTTTCATGATATAGAATGGATGATTCAAGTCTAAGATTACATGACGTATTTTTTTCATATAAACTGATACGTAGTTTATTCGACAATTAAATGACAAAATGATTAGAAGCAATTAACTAACAAGAAGATTGGAAACTGCTAATTTATTCTATAATGTTAATTTTTAATAATGACTTCCGGTATTCACATGAATTTAAGTGAAAGCAAAATTGTTTATTCATATTAAATAAGTGAACGAGAATGATTAAGTTCTACCCATGTTAAACACTTTCTAGAATCAATTCTAAACCAAAATAAGAAAGATCAATTCCAGGAATAAACAATTATGCACATAACACAGCTCTTGCAACATTTTTTATTTTGGATCGGTACCTGAAACTTGGGCCTTAGACCAACTCGGCCATCTTGACTTTCAGCTCTTACAATATATGACCATTGTAATTAATCAACACTCCTTTGTACAGAAAAGGAAGAAGAAAGTAATCTGAATATTATCAACAAAACTTCTAGTGTTGGTTGCAGTTGACGCAAGTGACATAAGTAGTCATGGGCTCACCAGCACTCCTTGTCTCCGTGGTGGCATTTCGTCAAAACCTCTTTCTTTGAATTCGCAATTCGTCGAAGGAAGAAGAAATATGCTATTAGTAAACAGCTTCATACTTGTAAATAGCATTATTCATTCGAAGCTGCACGTCCTTGCTTGCTCGCCATTCATCGACTTCTTCTGATGCTTCATCTTCTCAAACACCACTGGTTTTCACCGCGGCAGCAACTTCAGTGGGATTACATGCCTCCATTGCTACTAATCCATGCTTGAGACTCTCCTGATGATCAACACTTAAATAGAGCCACCACAAAGCCTTCTCTGAATTTGTTGCAACAAATTTTATCTTTGTTAGTATTGGTGAAAAACCTTATTCACATGGATTTTTTTGCCTCCAAATTGAACCACCCTTGAAACTTTGATGACCCCATGACATCATCTGCCTAAGTTTATAGTTTCTTTATGACAATCTTCTGTCTACTTGTTAAACTCTTTAATGAAGAGAGCCTTCCATGTCTGAAAGCATCTTTTACACCTGAAAATAACGGAGAGAGCAAATATTATTAATCTAATGAGGATTAGACAAAGAAGACAGAACATACATAAATATTATGGGATTTTATTTGAGTTTAAAGGCAACAACAACAAGCATCAAGCCAATTTCCTTTTCTGTTCTTAAAGCCGAAAAAAAAAAAAAAAATCCTCTTTCGTATTTACAAACTCATTATAAAGTTCATGTTTTCCTGAAAATCAAAATAATATGCAAATCTAAAAACATACGATCAATAGGGTAAATTTTCCAATATTCTTCAAAGTGTATATATATAATTTCTAAAAGTTTTAATGCATGCAACAGATCATAAGGATTCCAATCTTACTCTCTTAAAAGAATGAAACAAGAATATTCGTTAAAGTAAATGTTAGAGCACATACCAGATTATAAACAAGAAAATTTGCAGTACTTTGAAGGGAAATATGTTGATAACATACAAAAACAATTGAGAACTAGAAAGAGTATAAACGAGCTCTTAACTATACCATGGAATTGAGGAGTGGCAGTTGTTGTGCATGGCTGTTAGCTGATGAAGACAGCGAAGAATCAACACTAAAATTACTCGAACGCCATATATTCCCACCAAGTGTCTGAGAACGAGATGAAGGGTATGTGTTGCACCTTGTAGAAATCTTCCCCTTCAATTTCGTCTTCGACTTTAAGCCTGTTTTCGAATACCTTCCACATAGAACAAATATTCAACTCACGGAGAGTGGTGACATATTTTAGCCCCTCGGGCATCATCCACAGTTTTGGAATACGCTCGATGTCTAATCTCTTGAGATTGGCCATTGCACTTTCCTCCACTTCCCACTCCTCTAATCCCTGTAACAAACGAAGAGCAAGAATTTCCAGCTTAGGAAACCCGCCGGCAGAGCACACCAACTTGTACCCATCATAGTGTGATCTGTCCTTAGTACCATAACTCAAGTAGTCACTCCTCAATTGAAGAATCCTCAAGTTTGGCAGCTTTTCTAAGACCACAAACTTTTCCTGATTCAACAGAAAATAGGCCAATTCCAATTTGGTGAGGTTTTTAGGAATAAATGAAAAATTTTGTTGTGATAAACCGCCAGACAGACCCAATTTGGTGAGATCATGACAATGGGAAAGCAATTCCAGATTTGGAAAATCGCATCTGTTCAATTCAATGCTCAAGGATCGAAGGTGGCCTAATCGAGAGCCGAGTGACTTTAGGACCAAGAGAACTTGGTTATCACTTCTGAAGTTCCTTATTTCTAATTTCAAAATATTAGGCAGTGTGAGAACTACACCATTTCTTATCAAATCCCTAGCACCAACACCCTTCAATTCCTTGATGTTTGTTAGGCTATTGTTACCAAACAAAGGACTTCTGACTATAGGACAAGCTCTTGATGAGCATGGCAATGACAAATATCTCAAATTAATCAGCCTTGATAATGTCCTAGGAAGAAAGACTTGAGAATTATCTTCAAGATCTAGAGTGTACAAATTCTGCAAGTTACCTACGGAGTCCGGCAATTTCCATTTTTTCTCGATACCGCATAACCTTAAGTACCTCAAGTGAATTAAATTACCAATTCCCCTCAGAAGTTTAGCATCTGTAAATCTGCCTCCAGTAAAATCAAGTTCCAACACTCTTAACAGCATAAAACTCTTCTTTCTTAGAGATAAAAAGGAAGAGAATGCATACCAAAGCCTAAAAGCGAACGAAGATGAGGGTGTACTTGTTCCATCCATGGTGCACCGCTATTCATACCATGGTCATGAATAGCAATGCGGCGTGAATGAGTTGTAGTAGAGTAATGATGGACTGAAGAACCAGCCAACATCATGTTCATGATCTTTTTCTCCACGAGCCCAAAGAAAACCTCCTCCTTTGATTTAGATGTGCAGAAGTCTCGAAATAGATCGTGCAATCGGCATGTTTTGATGCCTTTTCCAGTACGGTCCCTCTTTCCCACTTGAACCATGCATCTATCTACCAGCTCTCCCAAGTACTGTTCGGCTATATTTTCTGCATGTACTTCACCTCCAAACATCGGGACAAAGCCTTCTGCAATCCATAGCCGGATCAATTTTCTTTTTGGAATCTCACTGTCTTCTGGAAAGATTCCTAGATAAGAAAGCATGGTTTCAAATAATAAGGCAAATCTTGGAAGCTCAAGTCCAAGATATCTTCTACTCGATATTGCTGCTCCGATTTGAGCTTATTGATGACGAGTGTTTCCACATCTTTCTGCAGCTTTCCCAATTGATGTGATAAGTTAATCTTTGTTCTCAGTAAGCCTGCAAGTACAACAATTGCAAGAGGTAGTCCTCCACATTTATCCACCATCTCCTTTCCTAGTTCTTCAAATTCCGACAGACGATTATCACCTTCACTAAAAGCCTTGCTCGAAAATGCTTTACGCTTGAGAAGCTCCCAGCTTTCTTGATGATTTAACAGTGGAGGTTTGATTGGAGAGCTATGAGGATCAGCGGTGGATGCTACCGTCTCTATGCGCGTGGTGAACAAAATTTTGCTCCCCGTCATCCCCCTTGGAAAAGCACTTTGAATTGTAGACCAAGCCTCAATGCTCCAAACATCATCAAGAACTATGAGATACCTCTTCCCTCTTAACTCATCTTTTATGCTCTCAACCAAGTCATGATCTTCCAAGCCTTTTAGAATCTCCCGTCTATTCCTCCTTTCTTCTAGAAGCTCCTTGACAGGTATTATTTCCTTTCGCAAAATTCTTTCCTGTTCGGCCTGGAAGCCAACTTGCATAAGGATTTCCGACAAAACATCTCTCATCACGTACTTCTGCGATATGAAAACCCAAGCGTGGCAATCAAATCGCTTCTTTACATCAACATCTTTATAGACTTTCTTGGCAAGAGTTGTCTTGCCCAATCCACCCATACCCACAATAGAAACAACGCAACGCCGATCTTCCTCTTCCATCAGCTGAGCCTTCAAAGCTGCCATGGTACTCTCCATACTAATTAGAACATCATCTTCTTCATCACTGTCCGGATACGACCTCCTCAAGTTCCTCAAAGAATCGGCTCCTTCTCCACTACTAAATTGAATTTGGTACCTTTGCCTGCTTTCGCTGATGCTTCTGAGCTTATCATCGATAAGCTCTATCCGCCTCCGAAGATTAAGGAGATGAAATCCACCCTTGAGCACACATGACAAGTGGACTTTGTAAATGTAAGTCTCAATGGCGTCCTCAATCTCACAGGCGACATCTCGAACTTCTGCCACCCAGTTCCGGACACGCTTGTCTTGCTCCTGCTTGTGGCTGGCGTCTTCCAAAAAGCATTTGATCCGAGTCAACTCCGTTCGCATATTCTCTACATCCTGCTTCACACTGCTCAAGGGAGCAGCTTCACGGGTGAGGAGGTCATCAATTCTATGGATTGCTTGGGACACAAAAGCCTCAGCCAAAGTCAGTGCTACAAATTCCGCCATCGAAACAAAACACCACTTTAGTACTGGTGTTTCTAGATCCCCACAATTCTTCTTGCTACTGCTTTTAATTCTCTCCCAATGGCTCACAGAACACCGATCTTTCTTCAAAGAAATTTTCTTTTCTTCTGTTTTTTGTGTTATCAGACAACTTTTCCTCTGTTACCCGAGAATTATTGGACTGAAAATTCTAAGATTCCGTGTCTCCACAGGCAGGTGGCCGTGGACTTTGACTTCATCCTAGCATGTCATGTGAACTTGGCCCTCCCCGGATTGCCCCACCAACTTTTTTTTTTTTGCAATTTTCGTTATTTTAATTTGTCATTTTTTTGGCATCTTCCAGTATCCTTCTCCATATCATATTGAGTTTGAAAGTCAATCATGAGAGTACTAGATTTAAAAAATAAATAAATAAAAAAAAACAAACAAACAAAACTCTTCAAAGCAACCAATACTATAATTTAGCACCCAATTATTTTTCTCATCTTGCGCATTAATATATAAGCAATATAGTTATTTTAATTGACAGCCGGAATTGTTGAAAATTGACTACTAATACTGAAATACCATACAAGTATTTTCATTGCCTTCTCTTTCGTTTTTAGCAAGTTAAATACTTTTAAGCACCATGGATTATGCAATTATAAGCCGGGATTTAGAAAATAGAGAATGCATAAGAAACTCACTCAAAACGCTTGAAAATGAAATAATTTTTTTAGAAGCATAATTTGTTAGAAAAATAATTTTTCATGTGGGCACACATAG